>OX326959.1:13170565-14498401 GCA_946800325.1 Luzula sylvatica | reverse complement strand
TACGAGGAGCCCAAATAACGTGCTTTTGAGATGGTTTGGATCGAATCATTTAGTACGTAACTTTTTAGAGAGACTAAATAATTAGATTTTATATATTGTAGGCGACATCTTTGGATGGTTTAGAGAGAAGCCTCCAGACAGACTATATTATGAAGGTATTTGTTTTTTTTAACTGTCATTTGACGTGATTTTTATTTCTTAATTTTTAAATTTGATATAATTTGTTTTTTTTTCTTAGATAATGGGACTAGACATCTGTGCTGACACGATGGTAGGGGATGCGATGAGAAGAGGTATCTCAGGTGGTGAGAAGAAAAGACTAACCACCTGTGTTACGCGGATACTTCAAAAATGCAGAAGTATCATGAGGATACGCGTATCCGATACGATACGGGTGTGATACGGCTCGGATACATATCGGATACGCCACGTGGAGTATCCGAATATTTTAATATTTATTTTTTTCGGATACGGCAGGGATACGGCAGGATACGGCTGGGGATACATCCAGGATACGGCTGAGATACTGCATTTAGGATACTTCGGTCCATTATATATTTTGGCTCATAATATTTTTAAATAAATTATGTAGGATACTTCTAGATTAGTTCTAAAATATTTTTAGAACAAGTTTATGATAGTTTTATGATACTTGTATTGTTTGGTTGATATTATTTATTGTCATAATATTTAATTTAAAAATATTATTAATTTATTACTTATTTATTAATTATATATAATATAAATATATTAAACTAATAATTATATAGCCGTATCCGTATCCGTGATTTTTTTAAAATTGCCGTATCGCCGTATCCGTATCGTATCGGATACGCTACCCGAATCCGTATCCGTGCAACATAGCTAACCACAGGTAATTTGGAAAGACTTTAAGAAAAAAATGAAATGTTTTATATGTCAATTGGTCATTAACTTGGAAGTAGGATGTGCATTTGATCAATTCGGTTCAAACCGAATGATGAGCGGGTTTTTGGCGTGTTTAATATGTCGTTGTGGTAAAACCCCGAACAATCAACAAAATTTGTAATCTAAGTTTGTATAGTGGCAAATGTATAGATTCGTTCCACGGAGAGCAATTGCGTCAAAATTTGGATCAAAATGGACTAGAAATAACAAAGAAAATTCACAGAAGATAGTCCGTTACAACGGAATTAAGTTCCGTTACAACGGACATTAGGGTATGTCTAGCGTAGAGATTGATATGAACGTCCGTTACAACGGAGACAATTCCGTTACAACGGAAAGAGGTAATTCGTTATAACGGATAGGAGTAGCATTCTAACGGATTGGTTGATCCGTTACAACGGACTCTTATATCCGTTACAACGCACTAGTATAAGTGATATTGAATGCTTTTCCTTGCTGGTCCGTTACAACGGAAGTAAAGTGCGTTACAACGGAGTACCAACAGACTGAAAGTCAGGTACAAACCGATTGGTCCGTTACAACGCAAGTTAGGTTCCGTTACAACGGAACTTGTTCTGGATTTCGAAATTGTAATTTGAATTTAGGATTGAATTGAGGGTTTGTTTTGAGATTAAACCAAGGGAGATTTAGACTAAATTCAAGGCAGTAATTAAAAGTAAGAGCTCAAGTAAAAACACTAACAAAGATTTGATTCAAGCAAACAAGAACTAAAGATTCATTAAACCGAGAATTCTTTACACAAATCCAATTCGAATTTAAACTACAAGAATTACAAGAAAGGAAGGAAAACACCTAGAGAGATGAAGTGAGCTCCGAATCTCGTCTTGAATGCCTTCCTTGTTGTTTGAGATGCTAGTGAGCTAGACAACTCGCACAACACGTTCCTTTCGTACCAATTCACCCGCCAATAGAAGAGAGCTTCCTACCGGTTGAGTGAACTCGAGATTGCAAGAAGCCCAATTGGAAGAAAGCTCCCGAGTGTAATAGAGTAAGCTTGACTCTTTGCTTACGCGGATTTGGATGAAGAAAGCTCCACCTAAATCCTCGTAACTCGATCTTCGTCGAAGTGTAAACCAATTCACCGAATGAAGTGAGCTTCTATTCGGTGATCGATTTTAGAGAATTATCGTTCGTATTTGCAATTCTTGCGTGTTTTTGAAAGTTCTTGGACTTGCTTAAGAGGGAGAGAGAGAGAGAGAGAGAGAGAGAGAGAGAGAGAGAGAGAGAGAGAGAGAGAGAGAGATAGTGGGCATAAAAGAGCGTCCCAAACTCGTGGCCCTTGCGGTCATATTTATAGTACTCATGGAGTCTTCTTATTGGCCACGAGTTGGTGGAGAGGATTGGGGGTAAGCAGGTAATTCCCACCAAAGGTAGGTGGGCAGGATAAGGGCTAAGGATTGAGTGGTTTTTGTGTAGACTTTTGTGTAAGTTCCTATCATGATAATTGTTTGTCTCCCGTTTCATTCATGTACCGAATATATCGGTGTAATATATCGTTTTCACTCCTCTTGACGTATTGGAGACAACTACACTCTCCAAATTCCCAGAAATTCCTTCTAATTCCTGTGATTAAGCAATAAAACACACTTAGTGAAGAAATATTCATGTTATCTCAAATATGATTAATAAAGTATATAAAATTGCTCTTCACAAGGGCTAAAATCCCCAAATTAAGCATTAAATTTGTGCCTTATTTGCCTCACATCACCGAACCGAATAAGATCAAATCAATTTAGACCGAACCGAACCAAATTAAATTTTGATTTGATTTAGAGCCGAATAATAAACATAAAAATATAAAAATAAAAATAGATTATTCATTAAATTCATTTTTTATTTATCAAAAAAATATAATTGAATCATATAAAATATAATTATATTATTCGTCATATTTTTTTAGAACGAAACGCAAGCACGATTTGTGCTTTATCTATAAAATTTTTATAAAACTAAAGAAATAGTTACAATGTTTCATGAGTACAAAATAGAGAACAATTGTTTACAATTTCCTACACTAACAATTAATCCTACTAATATATTTTACATGTTATTTTTTACCTCCACGATTTGCCACGTCATCATAATTTCAATATAATTGAATTTCAGTAAAAAAGTTTTACCTGCCCACGCCTCTTCGTTAACCCTATCCCGCATGTCTCTTCACCCAAAAGCTTCTCTTTCATCAGAAGGCTTCTCTTGAAAAACACAAGGCAACGTGTCTCTTCGTAAACCATGATTTACCCATTGCGTTGTCTCTTCTTCTCTATTCTTCCTCCGGCGATTTTATAAGAAAAAACACGTAGCACCCCTGATGTCTCCGCGGCGATTCTCTCTAGCTTCTTTATTTGGACTCCATACGAGAAAGAATTTGTGAGAATAACCCGAAGAGAAAACAAGCCGTAGAATGAAAACGTGGGCGGCTCTGATTCGAGTAGGAACCATGGTATCTCCGGCAGTTCCACCTCTCCTCTCAAGTCACGAAACAAACTGAGCAAAGAACTGATAGATGTTGTCTTTGTTTTTCAATCTTGCTTTCTCGATTTTCCGTTCTCGAAGGTGCAAGGTATGAATTTATGAAAGTAGTTGTCTTTATTGCTCTCGAACTTCATATTTGTCACTGAGTTTGGGCATAATTTTTGTTTAATTAGAAGAAAACTGCACATGGTGTTTATGCTATCTTTTAATTATATCTCTTGTTATACATAAGTCGGTTTTTGTTATGCATCTAAAATTTCTAAAAAAATTAAGAAATCAATCAAATTCAAAACTTTTGAAATAGAAGGAATGAGTGGATTATTCTTTGTTTCCCTATCTGTTCATTTATGTTCTCTTTTTGGGCTTTGAATAAGTTTCTTTGGCTAAATGATTTATCATTAATTTTAATCGATTTTTTTTATATCAATGTGCGCTACTCATTCTCTTTAATTTACTTCATTTTGATTTTTTTTTATGTTATTTTAATATAGGGTTTTTGGGACTGAGGGGAACAATACTGGTACAAATATAGAGACCCAGAAGGTGCTCGATGAAATTCCAAACAATGATTGTAGACTTACTTTGCTACAAAATACAAAACCAGGTTATTACTATATTCCCAATAATATAAATTAGCAAAAATTTCTATAAAAAAAAATCTTGATTTATAACAAAATTTATACAATTTCTAATATTGCAAGAGCGTTTTTTGCAATATAGACCATTTTCGAAATCAAACCAATCCACAGGCAATCACTGTCGAAATCAAACCAAACCACAAACATTAACCTAATCGAAGCCATGGCCAAAATCGACTTCTGGCTCCTCTTCCTGCCATGTCATGCGGGATGTGTTTGGTATCGCAACCGCAATATTTCACAAATTGTGTCATTATGCCGCTTGAGAATCCGCAACCCTACATTTTTACATAATAATGAATTAATCATCATATGAAGTGAATATTTCTTTTACATACTCATAATTGTTTGATTGTTTTGAATTTCAGGAGATTATAATAATGTATCCACGTTCTGTTGACCAAACCTTACTTGGGATCACTCACTGAATTTTTACTGTGTAATCACTCTGTTTCAGGTTTGAAAAAATAATTATACTTATTTTTTTAATTTAATTGTATTTTCTTTGAAATTTAAAAAAAGTAATTGTATCATGTTTGAAATTTTTTGAATTTTTACTTATTTTTTCAAAAGACATTTGAATTCTTATTATTCTTCATTTGAATGTGTGGATAGCTAGAAATTCTCTAACAAGTATATCCTTTCTCCATTGTAAGTTATATGTAGTTTTTATGCAAATTAACCCCTGGATTATAAAAATCAATGTTTTTTTGTTTACACCCGTGGGTTGCAGGTGGCCTTATTAAGGTATTTAAATTATATTAATAACATTACCATTTTTATAAAAATTATGTTATCTAAGCAAAATACTAATGCAACCAGAAATGCTTGCATTTCGTGCTGCCACGTCACTCATTCATTATGGGCCGTTCGATCAAGATCGGACGGTCACAATTTGAATGGACATGGTTTTCATAGACCATGACATACTATAATCACATGGATCACATGAGCCATGTCCAGCCAGAGTACACCACCAGTTCATTGACTTAGCCCTTCTCCTCTCTCTCTCTCCTCTCATTTGCACGACCAAGGAAAAAGAAGAAAGAAAAATGGTGAATGGCCGCGAAACCCTAGCGCAGAAAACGGTACGAAACGGCGACCATGACGAGCGGCGACGAAGCCGATGGCTATGGCAGTGGCCGCACCACTTGATGTTCCTTTCTCGATTGGTTCTTCCACTGGTTCAAACGGCGAATCACTGCGAAAAAATGTACGAAACGGCGGCCACAACGAGCGACAACGAAGCCGACGGCCATGGCATCAGCCGCGCCACTTCTGCTCCTTTCTCGCTTGCTTCTGCCACTGCTGAACGAACGGAGCATACCCTCATAAGAATCAATTCCGATACAATTTGCAAGCAAACACTAATCAGGTTTGTCTTTCGGATTTCTTATCTCGATTTGGGGATTTCAGGATTTGGGTATTTATTTTCGAAGTAGGGCTTTTAGTTCTTCATTTTTCCGTCGCACTATTGTCTGAAAAAACAATTAGGAATGGTTTCTTTGTTATTTTGGCTACTAATTTGAAGATTGCTGACTTCAAATTCCTTTTTTTGGTTGATTTTAGGTTGTGATCGAAAAGTGATCATTGTCTGGAGGAATCAATTTTCGTATCGTGGCCAGTCATTGTGCACAATTTGCTATTGCGTTTGTTGAGACATCCCATGGATAAATTCTTCTCATTTATCAAGGCAATACCTATAATTTTATCTATATTGCATAATATAACATAATAAACATCGTGTTAATAAATGTCGTGTTCATTGCGCAGCGCGAACGACAAAGTCAGCAGCATTATCAACAAAGCTGGCCATGTGGTGAAGAATATCAAGAAGAAGACCGGGACAGATGTCGTCATCTCAGAGCTCCACCCTGCCTCCAACTCCCAAGATCACATGATCTCTCTTTCCGACCACGCGGTACTTATCTTACTCATTTATTTATTTATTAAAAAAAATCCCTCTCGGCCTTGAAGATAATTCCGAAGTCATCCAAGTAAATTATTTTTTTTAAATTCGAGATTTTCCGAATTGCAATTTAAATTTAATTTATAAAAAAGATATTTTTTTATTCTCAGTGATGTTTGCATGCGAAGTGATAATTTTAGACATTATAGGAGTGTATAACTGCCTTCCATATTTTCAGAAACGGCAGGGTATATTTGATATTTCCTGAAATTGTAGGGGCATATTTGATATTTCAGAAAATTATAGGGGTATATTTCAGGGTTAATTAGAGGTTTGCACGACTAATTAGGGTTTAATATTGGGGGTTTTCGAAATTTCAGCAATTAAAGGAACGTGAAAGGATGCGACAAAGGCGCGAAATGCTCGCAAAAATTATTTATATTTAATTTTCGAAATAAATGCGCAAAACTGAAATTGTGTTGAATTGTAGGAAATGGCATCGGGGAGATTGGGCAGGATATCGAGATCTGTTACCCTCGCTTGCATCAGGATCTTGGGTGAGATCTTCGTGCTGAGGTGGATGTTCTCGAACGGGCCTTGTCTCGGGATTTTTTTGCTTAAGGTTTTGTTTTTCTTGGTTTCTCGCTTTATATATTGTATCTCTGACTTTTAATTCGTGTCGAAAATTTTATCATTTGCTCATGGCTAAAATTTTGTGCCAATATTCAATATTCGCACAATAGTAGCAATGATGGCAGGATGCTTCTTAATTTCTTAAAAATACTTTATGATTTGTTCATGTTGCGAACTATATACAAAGCCCGAAACAATAACGATAAAAATGTGCGCTTTCTAAACGATGATATTTTTTTCCGAATATATTGTTCTCTTCTTTTTAATTCATGTGGAAAAATATGAGTAATTGTTGTTGAATGTCAATTCGCAAATAAAATTACCAAAAAAAAAACAAGATGTTTTGAGTTTAACAGATGGTTAATGCCAAGAACAAAAACAAAATTACACAATCCAACAAATAACAACAAGCGTTCTCGAACTCTTCTGCTTTTCTCTGGTCTTTAATGTGTTCTAAAAACATTGATGCTTTGAGCGAAACATCGCCGCAATATCAACCATTGATCGGTGCAAAATCCACAACACTACACACATCGAATCACTGGCCAATGCAGCGCTACTGAAAATTAACTACAGAAACAAACACAATCATCAAACTGCCCCGCGCAATGGCACGGGGATAGAGCTAGTTGTCTTCTATTGTTGCAAGGAATAATGCTTAATCGTGAAAATGGTAATGTATATGTCATGGACAAAATTATGTTATTGTGTGCTATTATTGCAAGGAATAATGCTTATTCGTGAAAATGGTAATGTATATGTCATGGACTAAAAATTATGTTATTGTGTGCTATTGCAAGGAACAATGCTTATTCGTGAAAATTGTAATGATTTTTTATATTCAACGTATTTCCTATATTGCGAACATTTAAACAGTATCATCTTTTTAGAAATATGGAATGTGTATTTAATAATGTCAACAAAGAGTATACTTGTGGTAAAATGAAAAATCCCGCAGCAGCAATGTTGTTGGATTTTTTTTGTATGTATCATGTATGGAAAGGAAACTATGAAAAATAAATAATTATTATCATTACTTTATTTTAAAATGGGAACAATTTAAAAGCCCGCAGCGAAGTCGCGGGTATTGTACTAGTTGTTTACAATTGCCAACAGTTCTCTCACATAACAGAGTCCACTGTTGTTGTTTCACTTCTTCGACCGGCACCAGAGACGTATGATTTATTTGATGACGTAATATTAATGGCTGAAGGAAAAGTCGTATATCACGGACCCAAGCATGAAGTTTTGAACTTCTTTGAAGAATGTGGATTCAAATGCCCAGAAAGGAAAGGTGCTGCAGATTTCCTACAAGAGGTATTGACAAATTAAAAGTCCTGCTAGAAATTTTCATCTTGCCCTATAAATATGTGTATGAAAACTTATTTTGCTAAAATATTCTTTGTAAATTTAATACCAACTTTATATGCATGCGCTGATTTAAAAGAATTAGAAACCGATAAAAAAAGGTTCACAAAGTATTTGGTTTGTCATAGACAGAGATATGGGAAATACCCGTACATATACTTGAATATTCAGAAATTACAGACATTGTACTGGTGTCATGCAATAGTTCATTTAGATAACATTGTATCCCAAATATTTGATTGTATAATTGGTTCCTCTAACTAAATTTTCAAATGTTGGATCAGGTTCTATCGAAGAAGGATCAAGAGCAATATTGGTGCCGCTCGTATGAGCGCTACAACTATGTTACAGTAAATCAGCTAGTTGACAAATTCAGAGCCCATCAAATTGGAAAAGATTTAGCTAATGAACTATCAATTGATTATGACAAGTCGCGAGGACACAAAAGTGCTCTTTCATTAGAAGGAACTCTTTTATCTACATATTCAAATCAACTCAGGTAAATTTGCAAAGTTTTCGGGATCGACTAATGCACTCCATGAGTATGCACTATAAATGCATGCCATCAATAAAAAAAAAAAGGACACATGGCACTATGCACACCAAATGCACAAAATTTGGTCAAAACTAAAAAAGTCAAGTGTCACGTGTCGTTTTCTTATTGATGGCCTGCACATAAAAGTGCATATCTATGGAGTGCACTATTGTTTTCCTTCTAAATTTGAAATATAGGAACTTCATACTTTCATTTTTTGATGAATGGAGAAGGCTTTCATCTTTTCATACTTCCATTTTCATAGTTTTTTTGGTAACTGAACTTGAATGGCAATTTTGAAAATGAACAAATGACCTCTTGGTTATTCTTTCTTGTTATCAAAACAACCGGTCACCAATAATGTTGCAAATATTGACTAGTTCCTAGGGGTGTCGACGGTTCAGATGGCATGGTGGTCAAACCAGATCAGTATTCATATAATTTTTGGATACAGATCCGGATACGAAACTACCTGGATCTGGATACGTTTTGGATATTAAAACAGATACAAATACAATTTTTTTTATATTAAATTTTTTTTATTACAAGTTTCGATATTTTTGGATACATATACGAATCTTTTTTGGATATTAAAACGGATACTATGATATGATAACATAATATGTTTTTTTTTATTATTTATACATACAATTAGCGACAAATTGAACACCATATACTATTGTATTTAAAAGTATTTTCATGATTGTGACTTTTGAGTTCAAATAATTCACGAATCGTTAATTTATCTATATTTTTTCCAACTAATATTAAATATGATATATAACAATAGATGTAATATCCAGATTCCAACCCAAAAAATATCAGGATAGAACATCGGATCCGATACTAATTGAATACCGGATCCGGATAGAAATACCCGGAATCACTTTTCGGATACGGTTCGGGCAATATCCAAGAAGAATTCTAACCAGAACAAACAAAAGAAAAAGCAAAAAAATTGAACACAAATTATTCACCCTGGTAAAATTAACTGATTATTACTTTCTGCAGCTGGGCATTCTTGCAGTAGTTACAGGAACTGTTATGGTATGGAGAATTTTGGAAACCTGAAGATTAGGAAATTGGAAAAAGGAAACCTTGAAGAAATAGGAAAACTCTCCATATATTGATATTGCCATGATTGAATGGTAATTAAGGCAATGATTATTTCCTTGTATTATTTCCTTGTATTGGGTAGGAGTTTAGCTATAAATAGAGGGCTAGGCTAGAGTTTTATTCATTCCAACAAAGCACAAACAATTGTATTCTCTCTTTCTCCAGTATAGTAAAATAAGTTTGAGTGCCGGCGGCCGTGGTTTTTTCCCTTCGGGGTTTCCACGTAAAAATACTTGTGTCCGTGTGTTGTTCTTGTGTGTGTGTTTGCGGCGACGATCCTAACAAGTGGTATCAGGGCAAAGGTTAAGGTTCGAGCAGACGAGAGATGGACGAGAACAAGGTTTCGGTATGCCGGTTCGATGGGCGAGACTTCGGTTACTGGAAGATGCAAGTAGAAGCGTTGCTATGCCAGAAGGACCTAGAAGAGGCGCTATTCGAGACAAGGCCGGAAAGTATCACGGACGAAGGCAAGTGGAAGAAGATGAACCGCAAGGCGCTAAGCTATATCCAACTATCACTAGCCAAGAACGTGGCGTTCAACGTAGCGAAGGAGACGACGGCTTTCGGGGTCATGAAGGCGTTGTCCAACATGTACGAGAAACCATCTTCGCTAAACAAGCTGCACCTGGTGCGCCGTCTTTTCAATCTGCGAATGACGGAGGGCGGATCTGTTGCGGAGCATCTAAATTCTTTTCAGGTTATTTCAAACCAATTAGACTCTTTCAAATTTAACCTTGGTGATGAGATGAAGGCACTTATGCTACTGTCATCTCTCCCGGAGAGCTGGACGACGACGGTAGACGTTATCGGCGTCAAGGAGGATTTGACCTTTGAGGAAGTGCGGGACCGCATCCTGAATGACGACATTCAGCGAAAGGAGCGAAGCGAAGCCTCGGGTTCCTCGGGTTCGGCGTTGAATTTGGAGAGTCGGGGCCGTGAAGGTCAGAAGAGCAACAACCGCGGACGAGCCAAGTCGAGAGGGCGTAGCAAGTCAAGACCACGTGGCGAGCTGGAGTACTGGAATTGTGGCAAGAAAGGTCACATGAAGCGGGACTGCAAAGCCCCGAGAAAGGAGAAGGTGGAATCGAGTTCTGCAAATGTTGTCACCGAGCAAGACAGAGACGACGCTCTCGTTTTATGCGTCGACAACCCCGTCGAGTCCTGGGTTTTGGACTCGGGCGCATCCTTCCACTCAACCTCGCAGAGAGATAAGTTCTTAAATTTCAAGACAGGAGATTTAGGAAATGTCCACCTAGCAGATGGAAAGCCTTTGAGCGTATCGGGCATAGGTGATGTCCAGATAAAATCGAGCAACGGATTTAGATGGATCTAGCGAGGAGTTCGGTACATTCCCGGTCTGAAGAAGAACTTGATATCCGTCGGGCAGATGGATAGCGAAGGCTACAAGACGGTGTTCGGGAACGGGTCGTGGAAGATTGTAAGGGGGGCCATGGTGATAGCGAGAGGTACGAAGACGGGAACCCTCTATCTTACCGATAATAGAGGAGATTGTTTGGCGTTTTCAGGAGCAGCGACTGATCCGATGTTATGGCACAATCGGCTCGGTCACATGAGTCACGAAGGGATGCAAGTGTTAATTTCCAAGGGTCTGTTACCGAAGGTAAAATCGGTACAAACCGATTTCTGTGAGAACTGCGTGCTCGGCAAGCAAAGACGGGTTAGTTTTTCGAAGGCCGGACGAGAACTCAAGATGGGGAAGTTAGACCTGGTGCATACCGACGTGTGGGGGCCAGCTCCGGTCCAGTCTATCGGGGGGTCACGATACTACGTCACCTTTATCGACGATTCAACTAGGAAGGTATGGATCTATTTTATTAAACACAAATCTGACGTGTTTAATGTGTTCAAAAGGTGGAAGGTAGAAGTCGAGATCGAGACCGGCTTGAAGCTGAAATGCTTGAAGTCGGATAATGGAGGGGAGTACGACGGTACAGAGTTCAGAGGGTTTTGTGCGGAACAAGGAATCAAGCTGATTCGGACGGTCCCAAATCGACCTCAACAGAACGGGGTGGCAGAACGGATGAATTGAACTCTGAATGAACGAGCAAGGGCGATGCGATTACACGCGGGATTGCCGAAAATGTTCTGGGCGGATGCGGTTAGCACGGCCGCATACCTTATCAACCGTACTCCGATGAAATCTCTCAACCTCGAGCTACCTGAAGAGAAATGGAGAGGAAAGAAGATTTCTCTTGGTCATTTGCGAATTTTTGGGAGCATCTCGTATGTCCATATCGACGCAGAGAAGAGGGACAAACTAGACGCGAAGGCCCAAAGATGTGTGTTCATTGATTATGGATCGAATTACTTTGGTTATCGGTTTTGGATCGAGGAAGGTCGAAGAATAATTCGGTCAAGAGACGCAACCTTTAATGAAGGGGAACTCTACAAGAACAGGTTCGGTTCCGGAGGCGAATCGAAATCGGAGGAGAGTGTCCATCAAATCACGAGCAATGACGAGTCGAGCGAGCCCGAGGAAGACGAGTTTTCGGTCCAGGATGTGACTGAAAATGGGGACGAAGACGTGCCTGAAATCGCGCAAGACGAAAGCCCAGAAACTCCAATTTTGAGACGATCAAGCCGGAGAATTAAGCCTACAAACCGTTATTCACCATCACTCCATCATTTGCTGCTAACCGATGCGGGTGAACCAGAAGGCTACCGAGAGGCGGTACACGGAGGTGATTCGATCAAGTGGGAGCACGCGATGAAGGAAGAGATTGAGTCTCTCCGGAAGAACAATACTTGGGAAATGACCCGGTTGCCAGATGGCAAAAAGGCGCTGCAAAACAAATGGGTCTACCGAGTGAAGGACGAGTCAGATGGCAGCAAGAGATACAAGGCGAGGCTGGTAGTCAAAGGGTTTCTTCAGAAGAAGGAAATCGACTACACGGAGGTGTTCTCGCCAGTGGTAAAGCTGACGACTATTCGCACGGTGTTAAGTATTGTAGCAGCGGAGGATTTGCACCTCGAGCAAATGGATGTCAAGACGGCGTTCCTTCATGGCGATTTGGAGGAGGACATCTATATGGTGCAACCTGAAGGTTTCGAGATCCCGAGAAAGGAGGATCTTGTGTGCAGGCTTAAGAAGAGCTTGTACGGTTTAAAGCAGGCTCCAAGGCAGTGGTACAAGAAGTTCGACAAGTTCATGTGTGATCGTGATTTCCGTAGGGGTGACACCGACCATTGTTGCTACTACAAGAGTAGTGGAGAAACATACATTATATTGCTTTTGTATGTTGATGATATGCTCATTGCAGGTGCGAACATGAGGGAGATCGACAAGCTCAAGAGGGAGTTGTCAAGAGGATTTGAAATGAAGGATTTAGGAGAGGCGAGCCAAATTCTTGGGATGCGAATTACTCGAGATCGAAGCAAGGGTACTCTCACAGTGTCGCAAGAGAAGTACGTTAAGAAGGTGCTGGAGCGATTCCGAGTAGATGACGCCAAGCCGAGAAGTAACCCACTCGGCGCACATTTCAAACTCTCCAAGGCGCAGTCACCGAAAACCACGGAGGAGAAGAAGAGGATGGAGAACGTGCCGTATTCATCGGCAGTGGGTAGCCTAATGTACGCCATGGTGTGCACGAGACCCGACATTTCTCATGCAGTGGGAGTCGTGAGCCGGTTCATGGCGAACCCCGGCACCGAGCACTGGGAGGCGATTAAATGGCTACTGAGATACTTGAAGGGCACCGCAAGCATGGCACTGTGCTACAAGAAAGGTGGCACGAGTTTGCAAGGCTTTGTAGATGCTGACCTAGGAGGAGATGTGGATAGTCGGAAGAGCACTTCCGGTTATGTCTTCACGATGGGAGGCACGGCGGTAAGTTGGATGTCGAGATTGCAGAAGTGTGTGTCGCTATCGACAACGGAGGCTGAGTATGTGGCAATCTCGGAGGCCGGAAAGGAGATGGTATGGCTCTTGACTTTTCTGAAGGAGATCGGGAAAGCTCAAGGATGCAAGACACTTTACACCGACAGTCAAAGTGCCTTATGTCTCGCGAAGAATCCGGTGTTCCACTCGAGGACCAAGCACATCCAACTGAAGTATCACTACATCCGGGAACTTGTGAGTGACGGGGTCTTATCGCTGGAGAAGATCCAAGGTGCCAAGAACACTGCAGATATGTTGACCAAGGAAGTCCCCACCGACAAGCTGAGGCTGTGCGTCGCCTCAGTGGGGCTGGTCACGTAAACCATGGGAGCTGTCGCCGGACTCAAGGAAGTCCCGCTCGGGACGGGAGAAAAGGAGATTGGTGCAAAAGTCTCCAAGTGGGAGATTGTTATGGTATGGAGAATTTTGGAAACCTGAAGATTAGGAAATTGGAAAAAGGAAACCTTGAAGAAATAGGAAAACTCTCCATATATTGATATTGCCATGATTGAATGATAATTAAGGCAATGATTATTTCCTTGTATTATTTCCTTGTATTGGGTAGGAGTTTAGCTATAAATAGAGGGCTAGGCTAGAGTTTTATTCATTCCAACAAAGCACAAACAATTGTATTCTCTCTTTCTCCAGTATAGTAAACTAAGTTTGAGTGCCGGCGGCCGTGATTTTTTCCTTTCGGGGTTTCCACGTAAAAATACTTGTGTCCGTGTGTTGTTCTTGTGTGTGTGTTTGCGGCGACGATCCTAACAGGAACTGTATTTATACGTACACGCATGGGGGTCGATACGCTACATTCAAATTACTATCTCGGCTCTCTCTTTTTTACGCTCCTATTGCAAATGGTAAATGGTTTCCCGGAGTTGGCAATGACCGTAACTCGACTCCCCATTTTCTTCAAACAAAGAAACTTGTATTTCTACCCAGCATGGGCATATTCAATTCCCGCTTCGCTTCTAAAGCTACCGGTATCTTTACTCGAGTCGATCGTCTGGACATGCATTACTTATTACCTAATTGGATTTACCCCTGAAGCAGGAAGGTAAATACCATTTTGTTTTGTTTTGCTTCTTTATCGTTCCATTGGTCACTCGATGAAACATTTTCATCAAAACTTTAGATGAAAGGCACCAAAAGTACATAGATAGATAATAAATAATTCTCGAATGGTATATAAAATCAGGACTAAGCTAAATAAATCTCTAAGCATATAATGTCAACAAGTAGAGCAAAGTTATTGAAAACTAAATCTATTAACTCTCCAACACTCGTATCACTTAAACATCACATAAGCTCATGAATTGTCTAGGATCTTGTTTTCTTTTCTTATTTGCAACATCTTTACTTTGAACATGTTGTAGGTTCTTCCGCCAATTCTTCTTGCTATTCTTTCTTAATACGATGTCGCTTTCCTTATAATAGAACTTACCCTAAAATTATTCCCTAAATTTTGTATGGCAATGATAACAAGTTGGTCTTATTATTTGCAGAAAAGATGGTATTCCCATTCATGCCTCTCAGCGTATCTTTCAAGGATTTAAACTACTACGTTGATACTCCCCAGGTAAATCATATTTTCTTTTGGGGTTATTTATAATGCCTTCATATTTCATCCAAACATCTCTATATATTTATAAACATGATTAATTAACATATACACATAGCCAGTTGGTTGAGTTCTCTTAAAAAAACATATACACACAATTAATATATAAATTATATGGATTAACACATGTTAATGGCTCCACATGTTAATCATGTGGTACCTGTTAATTAATTATATCACATATGCTAATTAACATCTTCATTATAATATATAAGATATATTGGTGAAATGTGGGGTCAAAGTAAAACTCCCCTTTTATTTTATGAAGTTAAAAATAATACTTTTTGCAGGCAAATTCACCCGCAAAAAGAAAACATACGATATTAGTGTATTAAAACTTGGATAAATCTTGAACCCCGCAAAAAGAAAACATACGCAAAAAAAATGGGCATGCTGATAGTCGTAAAACTATCATAAATCTTGCAGCGAGTACAATAGTTTACTTCAATCTTGGATATTCGTAAAACTATAAAATATCATTTTGAACTCTTCTTGTACTCTAGTGTATTAAAACTTTTCATTATCATTATTAGTAAAATATTGAACCATACGAGTACGTTTTGTGCTCTAGGTTCATCTTCAAAAAAATTATATCAGAGACTCACAAAGAATTATGAATGAAACAGGAAATGAGAGTACAAGGATATGGTGACCGGAGGCTCCAACTTCTACACAATATAACGGGAGCATTCAGACCGGGTGTTCTTTCAGCATTAATGGGAGTTACGGGGGCAGGTAAAACGACCTTGTTGGACGTACTATCTGGTAGGAAAACAGGGGGTTATATTGAAGGAGAAATTAAAATTGGGGGTTATTCGAAAGTACAAGAAACATTTGCACGTATATCAGGTTATTGCGAACAAACGGACATACATTCTCCACAAATAACTGTGGAAGAATCGGTTGTTTATTCAGCATGGTTGCGTCTACCTCCTGAAATCAGTGCTAAGACAAGACATGTAAGTTCTTTTATAGAACTTCGTTATATATGTATATCCAAATCCCCCAAATTACTGTTTTATTTAGGATACTCTAGCCTTTTTGAACATATAAATTTCCACCAAAATAGATATGTAATTTTTTTTTTGAGAGGTTAAGTAGGATGTCGGCAAGACGATTAAATGAAATGTTTTTGGACATGCAGGATTTCGTGAATGAGGTTCTTGAAACAATTGAACTGGATAAAATAAGAGATGCATTGGTGGGTATACCAGGGGTGAATGGCCTTTCGACGGAACAAAGAAAGAGGTTAACTATAGCGGTGGAGCTAGTGTCTAACCCGTCAGTCATATTCATGGACGAACCTACTTCTGGACTGGATGCTCGTGCAGCTGCAATTGTCATGCGTGCGGTCAAAAATGTTGCCAAGACAGGACGAACTGTTGTTTGTACTATCCACCAACCCAGCATTGATATTTTCGAGTCATTTGATGAGGCATCACTTTTCTAACACATTATATTTGGAAAAATGAACTGATAGCATTTTGTTCATTTTTCTCATTCGTGATTTCTTTTTTTTATCGGCAGCTAATTTTGATGAAAAGAGGTGGTGAATTGATTTACTCCGGCCCGCTGGGTAGTCATTCGTGCAAAGTTATTGAATATTTTGAGGTAAGATGCTCTTTTACCGTTCTAAACTATCTCCTCGCCGAGGTGCAAAAATGGCTGTAAAAGTGATGGTTATCATTTTTGTGATCTGTTGAGACCTGAACCCCAAACTATAACTCTTCATTATTAATACATGTTAATAGATAGCAACAACTAAAGATAAATTAGGCCGCTTATACTTCGATTGTTCATATGGTTCTAACTTCAGAAAATCCCTGGAGTACCACGAATCAAAGAGAAGTACAATCCTGCAACATGGATGCTGGAAGTCACCTCTACATCGGTGGAAGCACAACTCGAGGTTGATTTTGCAAAAATCTTCAAGGAGTCGCATCTTCGCGAGTAAGCTCTCTTAATATCTTACAGACTTATACCAAAAATTATGATCGGTACAATTGTTCAGTACTATTGACCGGTGTATCCAAGTACAACTAGTTAATACTCAAATAAACCCAAATAACATAATAAAGATAAAAAACTTGTTAACTATTAGTTACTAGTCACTATTGGCAAGATATGGTTACCATTAGTATTTTAATCCTTGAATTATTTGTTTTTTTGTATTGTAATCCGATATAAATATTGAAGGGAGAATAACTTGCTGGTGGAACAACTCATGAGCTCACCGCCACAAGGTTCAAGTGACCTGTGCTTTGATACCCGGTACCCGCAAAACTTTTTGGTGCAATTCAAGGCTTGTTTATGGAAACAATACTTGTCTTATTGGAGAAGCCCCCAATATAATTTGGTTCGAATTATGTTCATGCTGTTGTCATCTATAGTGCTTGGTATGTTATTCTGGAAGCATGGAAATAAAATGTAAGTCTTAATTTATATTTGCCTAAGTAAAGATCACGAAAGGAATCAGGCCGTCACATCTTTTCTTTAGTGTTAACATCCACTATTTGATGTATCTTTTACTAAATTTTGACGACTATTTGCAAAAGTTATTTGTCATACATTTTTTTTACAATAATATGTGTATATTTATATGAAAAAAACATCATCAATGATCTCGAGTATAATTCAAACAAAGTATAACACAGTTTCTTCTGCTATTTATTTCAGAAAGAGCCAACAAGATTTGTTCAATATCTTGGGTCTCATGTACTCTGCGACAATGTTCACTGGCATAAACAATTGTTCTTCTACTATTCCCTTTATTTCTCTCGAGAGAATTGTTGTGTACAGGGAAAACTTTGCCGGAATGTACTCGCCTTGGGCTTACTCCTTAGCACAGGTTCGTTACTACATACATATTTTATGGGTTTCGAAACCAATTAGGTTGTACGGGTATTTGCTGAAACAATGTAGGCTTTGGTAATTGGAGCTTAATTGCAGAAATGAATATTTGCAATAAATGATTCAAATGCTTTCACTTTTTGTGCAGGTAATAATAGAAATACCGTATGTGTTCATTCAAGTAGTAGTGTTCATGGTTATAGCATATCCTTCAATCAGTTTTGCAATGACCGCCGCAAAATTTCTTTGGTTTTTCTACACAATGTTCTGTACGCTTCTGTACTTTGTCTATCTTGGAATGATGCTCACTGCCATGACTCCAAATGTGCAACTCGCCCTCATTTTGCAGTCTGTTTTTTACCAACTTCTTAATCTTTTCGGTGGCTTTATCGTCCCTCGCCCGGTAAGCCTATTAAATTAAATTTTCTTTTTTGATTAAAATAGAGTGGGCTCACAAGTCCCACTTCTATTGTTTCATTAAATTAACAAGAATTATTACATTGATTACAAGGGTTTAATAACCCCTAAAACTCAATACTCATCTTGAAGAAAAACCAGAAAAACAAACAAAGGAAATCATGGAATAGAAATCCATGAGACCTATTCCGAGATTAAATTAAATTTTCTTCTTTTTCTATTTCACATTGGTTGCAGCAAATGTTGGATGACTAATTATGATTTATACTTGTGTTGCAGCAAATACCATCATGGTGGGTTTGGTTCTACTACATTTGCCCCTTATCATGGACTCTAGATGGCCTTTTCACGTCACAGTATGGAGATGACTCGACAAACATAATGGTATTTGGAGAGCAGAAATCCATTTCTTTGTTTTTAGATGATTATTTTGGTTTTCGCCATGACAAGTTACCGCTTGTTGGCGTCCTTCTTGCACTATACCCTACTGTCTTTGCTGTTATTTTTGCTTATTTTACTAGCAGAATGAATTTCCAAAGAAGATAAACTATAACTTAATTGTATTTACAAGTACAGACCAAAGTATTTATGATGTTCATTTTATAACGTATAATGTACTTAAAAAGAAAGGTACTGAAATCAATTTTAGATATTTTACATAATATATTTTGATACTGCTGAAACCACATTCACCTATCATCACAATTGATACTAGAATTGCAGAATCAATAAGATTTTACTTTTGGTACTGAAATAGGAGATTTTGAAGGAAGGAGAAATAGGAGTTTCTGAAAAACGAAAAAAGGAAAAAAAATCATTATATCTCGCACAGTGACATATTTGAATTCAAACTGTAATCAGTCACGTGGCAAAAACAAATTTACCCTCAACTTACTGAACACAATGAAAGAGGAAAAACACAAGCATGGAAATAAATATTTGAATTCAAACTTTTCGTTTTCATCGCCGAACCTTCATGTTGTGTATATTAGTTTACTTCCGTTTCTGGCTAGTGAGCTTTTTGTTGCTGCGACTTGTTTAGTTTTGTGTTGGTTTAAGTCGCGTATGTGTTTATATGTTTCTGCTAGGTTTCTTTGTGTTTGTTTGTGTATGTTATGGTGATGCATGTGTGTGTGTATATATATATATATATATCTGTGTGTGTGTGTGTGCGCGCGCGCGCGCGCGCGCGCGCACGCGTCGTTGTTTTCGAGTTGTGGTATTTATGTTTTTGTGAAATTATCATATAGGAGCCTGTGGTATACGAGTTGTATACTGGCGGGTTGCCGCACCCTTTTCCATTTTATTTTGGGGGTGTGACAGCTTGTGTGGTATCAGAGCAAAATATCGAAAACAACCATAACATTCGTCGTGAGAGTTGGGGTTTCGAGTCTTCTTAGTTGTGTCTATCTTGAGTTATATTCAATTTTCCAGAATTGAGATTCTGATGTGTATTATGTGTCGCAGGATAGAATGTTGCCGAGGAGATATCGTAGGCGTGTCCGTGGTAGTGGTCATGATGAGCCACCGCAGCGACACCACATTATCTGCAATATGGCTGCAATATCGCCGAAACTTAAAACACTGATAAATACTAACCAACATAAAAAAACTAGCGGAAACATATAAACACATATGCGACATAAACAAACACAACTAAACATGTCACATCAACAAAATGGCTCGCTGGCCTGAAAGGAAAGTACACTAATATAAACAAGATGGAGTTTCTGTGATGAAAACTTAACCATCGTCATACTACAGTATGATAAGTTCAGGACCAGTATGATAAGTTCAGAACGAACCAATCAGTTCGTTCTGAACGAACTAATAAGCCATATTTATACTACATGATTCGTTCGAAGAACCTCAAGTGCGTTCGAACGAACCATCTCTAATTTTGAATAATTTGTACACAACGGCTAGTTTGACTTACAGTCCGTTCGAAGGAACAGTTAAGTTTGTTCGAACGAATTGTACAAGAAAACTGTTTTTCAAAGGGGGACTATGTGTTCTATAAATATGACCCCTTTAAGTTTTCTCTCTTTATCCACTTAAGCAATATCATTTCTCAATTCAAAAGAGAAAAAACCTACCCTTGATCAAGAGCTTGATAAATCCTCACACCTCTAGATCATAGATCTACTTTCTTTCTTTGTACTCAAAGATTCCCAACTTACATGAACGATCACGACTAGTTCTTTAGCAGATAATTGCAATAGGCTAGTTACTATTTGTAAAACTCCCGCCATATATCGATATAATCGTGTAAATCAATCTAGACAAACCTTATAAGAGTTGATACGAGAATTCAATCGAAATCCGAAAAGGCGCAAGGCTTCCTCGGAGACGCAGGTACTTGCAATCAATCGAATCGGTCGATTGAGCAAGTAGACGGTGAGTTAAAGCTACAAAACTACCACCTACCGAACTCTGTAAACAAATATCTTATGTTATTTGTTTTTGATATTGTTATCTTTATTCTTAATTATTTACGCTTCCGCATATAACCAAAATTGTACACCATTACCGAAAATTGGATGTTAGGATTACCTATTCACCCCCCTCTAGGTCTTACTTCAATAACATGCACATCAAGGAATGATTACTTAATAAATGATCTCCCCACTAAATTATTGTATTATGATGACTTTATCATTACTAATAACAACTTTGAAATATATCGCAACGAAGCGTGACAACTCTCATATCCTTGACCTAATTTATTAACAGTCTAATTTACCAACTTCAACATTACTCGCGCAAGTTAAGAAATATTCATAAATATGTATAACTTTGTTTCATAGTTATATTTCAAAAACAAGTCTTAAGATGTTTAAACTTGACATGACATTGTCGTGGAAAATTATATGTAAACATTTCTCCCTTTTTATGTATATTTTGTATGTTATAGTTATTGTATCCATTCGATCCTCATAATATATTGGTTTATGAATATTTATTTCAATAAATTCAACATTGGCGCAAGAAAATTTTGCATATTCAAAAGAGTCCAAACATGGACGTGCGGAATTTTCTGCGCACGTTCGGCTAGTATATTAGTATACAAAAGAGTATTCGAGACTAGAAATTTGGTAGACAATAATAAACTTGGTCTTCGGTAATATTATTTGATACCAAATACTATTGGCTACCAAAATGGTACATGAGTATTGGATACCATATTTATCATTTGCTAGAGGGTGATATCCGATAATTTATTATCGGATACCGGTGGTATCCATAATATTTGGTGGTCTCCAATAACAAGATTTGTTGGAGTGATGTTAATATTAGTTATTTTATCATTTAAATATGCGTTTAAAATTTTGTTTTGTTTTACTTTTATTAACATGAATATTATTTGGTTATTTTGTTTTTGTTTTGATCACAAAGAAAATAAACAACAAATAAATGAAAATCATAATGAAGAAATATCGATGAAAATATTGATTTGTTACATGATCAAAACCCGCTGCGAAGCGCGGGCTATTTTTTTAGTATATGAAAAATATGAATAAATTAATATATAATATTACAAGACATATAATATATATTAATATAAATGATTCAAATAACGCTGGATATTTCTAAATCGCAATATCGCAAACTACAACAGTACTATATAGTCGTTGTAGCGTGCAATAACGGTACTCACATGTAAATTGCAAGCCAAGCTCAACGGGAAGCTATATAGCAATTAAAACATTGATTAATATTGTTTTTAGAATTTTAATTTTATAAATTTATGAAATATATTATTCAATTTTTTTCCTTATTTTGACATCCATATCAGCATAGTTCGTACATATCGTTTTCCCTAATTTGAATTTGTAAAGATATTATATAAGTAAATACAATGCAAAAAATATATATTTACATAATAAATTTTTAAGTATTATTATTTATTTTTTAAAAAAGTATACTCATAAGAATGCTATATAATACTAAGTCGGTTATATTTGTGTTTTTTTCAAACAACTTCAATATTAAAATTATAAAAATTTATAGAAATTAAAAAAATAGTTTTTTTATCAAAACAAAAATAATTTCTTAAACTTATAAACATCTATAGAATAATATGGTTAATTTAAAACAATATAAATAAATGATATGATACTAAATATTTTTGTTTATATTTTTTGTGAATTGAATTTATATCATTTTTTTAAATTACTTTCGCTTTTAAATCTGATATTATTTGCAATTTTAATTGCATTTTGAATGAATATTTTTTTACTAGTACTATATATTGATGATGTATTTTATGACTACATATGTTGTATGGTTCCCGACTTTTATATTTAGTATTACATGAAATATTGTAAATAACAATGATATACTATTTTGTTGTTATGATTTTTTATATTTATTTTGTTATATGTCAGACATCTATCTATATACTAATGCAAGGGGATTTGCTGCCTCCTGGTGCAGCCACGTCACCAGGGGCCTATTTGTAAAAAAAAAAAATTATTTTACATTTTGGTCCTTTTTTATTTACAAATTGGTCCTTTTTTAAAAAAAAAATTTACATTTTGGTCCTTTTTTTTACATTTTGGTCCTTTATATTTGCATTTTGGTCCTTCGAAGTTTTAATATTCACATTTTGGTCCAGGGGCCTCAAATTGATCCTGTTTTTTAAAAAAAATTACATTTTGCTCCTTCTTTATCACATTTCGGTCCTTTATATTTGCATTTTGGTCCTTTTTTCGAAAAACAATTACATTTTGGTCCTTTTATTTTACATTTTGGTCCTTTTTGATTTACAAATTGGCCCTTTTTTAAAAAAAAAAATTACATTTAGGTCCTTTTTCTTTACATTTTGGTCCTTTATATTTGCATTTTGGTCCTTCGAAGTTTTAATATTCACATTTTGATCCAGGGGCCTCAAATTGGTCCTTTTTTATAAAAAAAATATATTTTGGTCCTTCTTTATCACATTTCGGTCCTTTATATTTGCATTTTGGTCCTTTTTCGAAAAACAATTACATTTTGGTACTTTTATTTTACATTTTGGTCCTTTTTGATTTACAAATTGGTCCTTTTTTTAAAAAAATTTTACATTTAGGTACTTTTTGTTTACATTTCGGTCCTTTTTTATCACATTTCGGTCCTTTTAGATTTACAAATTGGTCCTTTTTCCAAAAAAATTTTACATTTTGGTCCTTTTTTATTTACAAATTGTTCCTTTTTTCGAAAAAAATTTATATTTTGGTCCTTCGAAGTTTTGAAATTTACATTTTGGTCCAGGGACCTCAAATTGGTCATATTTTTTAAAAAAAATTATATTTTTGTCCTTTTTTCACATTTTGGTCCTTTATATTTGCATTTTTGTCCTCCGAAGTTTTAAAATTTACATTTTTGTCCTTTATTATTTTTCTTGAAAAACTAAAATAAAATTATAATAAGTTGAACAATATTAATAAAAGAACATCTTGCAAATATTTAAAAATAAAATATCACAAAACTATTAAAAAATACATAAAAAGAAAACTAAAATAAAAAATAGATGTTTAAATAGATATTTTCTATGAATATATTTGCAAGGTGTTTATTTATTATCATTTAATGTTAATTTTTTTATGAATAAAGAATGTAATATTAAAATTATATAAACAAAATATGTAATAATTTAAATTTTTTTAAATCACTACGTGTTAAGAAGTGTTTATGAATTTTCTTAAAATTAATATCTTTCTTAAAATTAATAAAAAATAACAAAAATAAGTTTTAATTATTACATATGAGATTTGGAGGGTATTTTGGAAAAAAAAAATTAATATCATCCATAAGGAGTATTTTAAAATAAAAGTTTGGTAAAGAGTTTTTTTTTTGGGAGTTTACGAAAAGATAGAGAATTTTTTATAATATCCAAAAAAAATTAGGGGGTTAAAAATATACCAAATCATGGATGTGCGAATAATCATGACATAATTTAAATTAAAAATTCGAACGAAACGGTTAGCGATGACATCGTCAAAATTTGTTGTTGGCTGACCACACAAAGGACGAAAAATATTTGTACTAAATATGTAGCGAAATTAAAGATTTGTGAAATTAAACACTCTTTTTTTCAGCAATGTTTTCTGAACTATTATGTTCTTAATAAATTTCATGACGACTCATTCGTTGTTTTTCCTTATTTTACTTATGAAGTATAAAATATAGATAATTTTTTTAGCAATAACCGTTTGAATTATTCAAGAAATCCGGCTCTTAAAATTTTCAAACGATTTTTGCTACAAAATTTCACTCGCACACAACACACTAAATTACACATATAATAATGATTACAAAAAGAAAGTCACATACACAAAATGAACAACAATTTTTTTTCAACTACATTACTTATAAACCCGAACAGCCCCGCGCAATTGCGCGGGGGTAATGCTAGTATAAAGTAACACTAATGTATGTATCTTTATTGGATACATACATACATAAAGAAAATAAGTCATTACTTAGGCCTCAGATATATAAAGTGACTAATGTATGTATCTTTATTGGATAAACAAAATAAGTCATTTGTTATCATGTACATAATCATAAAAAATGTACTTTATATTACAATAAAAAAACATAATTAATATTTTTGTCGCGTAACACGAGTATTATCCTATTTCTCTAACATTGAACTCTTTTGTTCTAGATGTTCATCCTCGGCTAAACCACATCAGGAAAATGATGGTCACCGAGGGGTATTGCCGGATCAAGAATAGAGCCACTCTCCATGCCTTAGTCTGTACATAGGAATCAGTACATATGAATCAGTACACATGAATCTCTACGTAGGAATCTACTCGAAGGACTTCTCAAACAATCTCAAGCACTCTTATAAATGATTTCAACCTCACCATAAACAATGTAGGGATACTAGAAAACCCAATACACGGAAGATCTTTCACGTGAACAAACTAAACCCTAAACCCTAAACCCTTATATGTCCACATTGGATAGTCTCCACCTCCTCACACTTTCTCAGCCATGGAGCCATGGCGTTTTTTCGAGATATCCCAACAACTACCTTGGATCATGCACCAATAATGTTCACACTTGAGAAACAACCACCTCCAACCACTATACAACATAACTTCTTTATCTTCAAATTTTCATAAAACCAAAATAGACCCGATTAACTCATATATTTCCAAGGGTGATTCTTTGGTAGAAACTTTTCAAAAGGATATTTTGAGTATTTATAATTAATTTGATATTTTTTTATTTTGTCAATGAAAACGGTTTCTTATTCGAACATTGCATTAATTATAAATTATAAATTAAATTAGAGGTTTGAAAAAATACCCTTGTTAATTTGTATAAGAATTGAAAAGGAGGTTCTACCATAGAATCACCCTATTCCCAAACAAAAGAAAACAGAAGAAGCACTTCTCTCTTGGGTCAATGACAAATTCTCGAAACGGAACTCAAATTTAAGAATAGCTAATTACCAACTACACAAATTCTCTCTTGGGTCAATGACAAATTCTCTTGGGTCAATGACAATTTAAGCCTCTACTCCTTCAAAAAAAAAGAATATTCTATATAACTATTAAAGCCACAATATGAAAATTTTCATGTATATTTAATTTACTATTGACATTTTTACAAAACTAACCAATTAAAAATAAAGCAAAGAAATAAATAAATGAACGTAAAATGAACGTAAAATCACCACAAATATGCCGCATGTTCTGACAAATAGACGCAGAACCCAAATATCCGTAATTCAAAAAGTACGCTTGTTCAACGCCTTTGGAAATTTAACTTGCCCACAAAATAAGAAAATAGACATGCAAAAATGACAGGCCATATGAGAAGAATGACAGCAGTCAACGGCAGAAGATTATGATGAAACCCGAAGAATTCCTCTATAAACAAAGAAATCGATTGTTTCTGCCCGAAAACAATTATTTCCTTGTCGACATCACCGTATTGCGTTGTGAAGAGTCCATTCATTGTCCATCCAAGCGGACACAAGTAATATAGCCAAATCCACCACCCTGGTATTTGCTATACAAAAAAATAAAAATAAAAATAAAAAATAAAAGAGGAAATTTTGTAAACATACCGGTTGGGGAACTATAAAGCCGGAGAAGAGATTGAACAATATATGGAAGACAGAAGCCAACATGGAGGCAATTAGGATATTAGGTGTCAAAGCGACGAGGAGCATCCCGAGATAAATGAAGTATAGAACGGAGAAGAACATTATATAAAAGAACCACAAAAACTTGCTGACCGTCCATGCAAATCCTATTGCCGGATATGCTATCATCATGAATATTACCACTTGCAAGAATACGTATGGTATCTCAATCGCTACCTAAAAATATGAAATATATATGAGCGTGTGTAGTGTTTTAATGTGTTTCGAAATAAAAGGAAGTGTACCTGAGCGAAACAATAGGCCCAAGGGGGCATACATCCCTGCGAAATTCTCTCTACAAACAACGACTCTCTCCCTAAAAATGACCGGCAAGGTAGAATGACCGTTGTTTATGCCGGCAAATAATATTACCGCGTACATGCATCCCAATATGTCGAATAAATCTTGTTGCGTGTTTCTGCATATGAAATTTAATTAATAAAAATATATATTCCTCTCGACATGAGATAAGTCAATTGACAATACTCACATGTTGTTTCCGTGTTGCCAAAAGAGCAAAGAGAATCCAAGGGAAGCGATGATGATGAAAATTATCCGGATTAAATTGTAAGAAGGGTTTCTCCAATAGGACAAACTTTGTTTCCATAAGCATGCTTTGAATTGTCCCCAGAAGTTTTGCGGGTATTGGGTCGGGAAGTGGAGGTCACTTGAACCCGGTTCTGGCTTGCTCAATTGCTCTGCTTGTATTTGATTGTCCCTTCAGGTTCGAAACAAAATTGGAAATATCAGTAAAATTAAGAATATTCAATGGTTGTAATAATTTATGTGGATCAACCTGTAAAGATGCGAGTCCTTGAATATTCGTGCAAAGTCTACTCCGAGTTGAGCCTCTACTGAATGTGAGGTAATCTCCATCATCCATGTTGCCGGATTATAATTATTTTTTATTTTTGGTACACCAGAAATACCCTATTTATTAAGAGAACTTATAATTATTCTAGAGGGAAATATAAACAATATTTGAGGCTGTCTAACCCATCCTTCTACTAAAAATGAAATGCGAAGCTTCGATAATTTGATATTATGAGTTCTTAATTATTCTTTCTAATTTTTAATTAATGCAATGTATTTGATAATTATGTTCATCTCGAGGTGGACCAATTTGTCCTAATTTTGTCAAATAGAAATAAATAAATAAAATTCATCATATAATATAGAGGATGAATAAGTTATATTAACCACTTGCCTCGAAGTATTGAACAATCGTGTTTGAGTGATTGCCCAGTGGACCAGAGTATATGAGTTCACCTCCCCTTTTCATCAGTACCAGCTTTTGTAAAATCACCAAAATAAACAATTAAATTTCTCATGAAACAAATAAAGTCTAACACACTAATTTTCATTCGGCAACATTTCTTAACAAAGAGAATGCTACCTCGTCAAACGCCTCAAAAATGCCAATACTGGGTTGATGAATAGTACAAACAACAGTTCGACCCGTTTCGGTAACATTTTTAACTGCACGCATGACAATTGCAGCAGCACGGGCATCCAATCCAGAAGTAGGCTCATCCATGAATATAACTGACGGATTCGATACTAACTCCACCGCTATAGTCAACCTTTTCCTTTGTTCCGTGGACAAACCGTTCTCGCCTGGTATACCCACCAACGCATCCTTTATGGAATCAAGCTCTATCGTTTCCAATACCTCATTCACAAATTCCTGAACAATAGAGTACCAAAATTTAGGCCTTAGGGTTAACAACAATGAAAGTATAATTTCTCACGTAGCGAGTCCTTGAATTGATTTCGGGCGAAAGACGAAGCCAAGCAGAATAAGTAACAGATTCTTCGACAGTAATGTAGGGAGAATGTATGTCGGTCTGTTCGCAATAACCTGAAATACGTGCAAAAGTCTTTTGTAATTTAGGATAACCGCCGATTCTCATGCTTCCCTCGATATATCCTCCTGTTTTTCGACCTGAGAGGACATCCAATAAGGTTGTCTTGCCTGCGCCGGTAACTCCCATTATTGCTGTGAGAATACCAGGTCGAAATGCACCCGTTATGTTGTGTAATAGCTGGAGCCGCTTTTCGGTATAGCCGTGTTCTTTCATTTCCTAGAAAAATAGTATAAATTATCTTTTTGTTAATGAAAATCGATTATTATGTTATAAAAGATGACATGAATTTGTTGTGTTGAGATTGGTAGTTTGTTTGAATTATATACTTGTGAGGAATCGACGAAATAGTTCACATCCTGAAATGACACTGTCAATGGTATAAATGGTAATACCATCTTTCCTGCACATATAATTAAAATATATACATTATACATGAGTTAGTTGATGTATATTCTCTATGACTTTCCTCCACAAAACTTGATGACATTACATGATTTTTAAATTTAAATTTTAATTCATGATTTAACATCTTAATTTATGATTTAACTATTTTAATTTATGGTTTGACAATCAATTGTGTCAAACCATAATTAAAATATTAAGTCATAGTCATGTCATCAAGTCTCGGAAAGTTTAGGAGGCAATCCAACATTTTTCATTATATATTGTTATAATTTATTTTCGGAGTTTAAATTTTACAATCGGATCGAGGAACCTTTCGTACCTGTTCTTTTAGGTTCTGTATGTATCAAAGAAGAGTTGATAGATTTATTATTTCTATGGTTTCCTGACAGCTCAACATCTTTTCCTTGTAATTCCAAAATCTTTTGACGTGATATCATCGCCCTTGTATTTCCTGCAGCTGAATTTTAGAGATTGTATTACTAATAATGGTATCAAATCAAGGAGAGTTCTATGTTATGTTATTTTTCAAGAGTATTTCAAGCAATTATTAATTTAATAAATAATTACGATAATATCTTAAGTCTATTTATCAATTAATGTTAGATTAATTATGAAATATTTATTGTCCATTTAATAACAAAAATCTTCCTATCTAAAAGATGAGTTCTACGGTAGACCCTCTTAAAAAATGGGGAATTTTTCAAACCCCTCCTAACTTTTCAGAAAATTATTAAAACCCCTTTACATTTTAGATTTCTTCAAAAATTTATAATTGGATGAAAAAAAGTTAAAAACTCCATAGGATGGGAAAAAAAATTCAATTCACATTTTAGGAGGTTTTTGGCAAAAAAATATCTATAAGTGAGTTTTTTCTTCTTCATAATTTCCATAAAAGAGGAGGAGGGGGTTGAGGAATATATTTTCTAAAAGGATGTGTCATAGATAGGGGTGTCAACGGTTCAGATAGTGGTCATACCATATTCATAACCATATTTTTTTTCGGATACAGATCCGGATCCGGATATGATTCGGATATTAAATGGATACAAATAAGGTTCAAATATTGTCGGATACTAATCATATTCGAATATAGTGGTCATACCAGATTCAATAATTAACTATTAATCGTTAATTCACCTTGTTAATTAGGGTGTTAATTGAGTGTTAATCGTGCGGGGTGCATAGTAGAATTTTCCTAAAATTTTTTTTATAATTTATCTTTTAAATGTGTAACGTGATGTCGGATTTTGACTCACGTCTTCTGAAAGTCAACACAAGCGTAAATACAATGTTGAGAAGTACGATAAACCCGACCAATGCTGCAGCTGATATCCAGTAAAAATAACTCGCGTAATTCAGCGCTCTCGTTGTCAGAATGTCTTCCCCGAGGGTTATGTTTGATGATAACATCTATTCATGCCAAAATAATCATCAGTAAATAACTCATATCAGTAACTAACTATTAACTACAAAGTTTTTCACCTGTTGCCATCTAGGTGCAAGAAACTCATTGAGAGACATCCCTAATTCCGCATACGTCAGTGGAGATATCCAGAACCCCCATTTCAACCAACCCGGCATAGCGGCTATAAAAAAACCAATTTGTCTCATTTTTATACATGATATTTATTATGTGACATCTATTAGGGTAATGAATATATGAAAATGCTCAATTAACTTACTCTTAGGTAGTAGACAGCCTCCAAAAAGAAGCGAAACCAAAAGCAACATGGTTGACACGATAGAGGACGCAACATGCGTTTGGAAGTAGGAAGCTGCTCCGCATCATGGATAAAGACATAGTGCTCATAAGGAATATTATAAGAAGTTGCTTGAAGAACCTACAAAAAAAGAACAATTGAATGAATAAATAAATAATTAAATAAAAAGCAAACAAATAAATAATTAACCTTGCTGCTTCTGGTGTATATCCAATAAGATAATATGTAATGGCAGTCCAAACAACCGCCTCGAGTAAAGAGATTGGTATCTTCAGAAGAGAAGACGGTAAAGCATAGGCCCAAGAAGGGTAGAAATATAAGTCTCTTTGCTTGTAGAACACTGACATCCTCGCAGTGGTCATGGCAAGCTCGGGAAATCCGTTTATTATTGTTAAAATTATTGCGAAAAAAAGCGCCCCCATGTAGTAATTCCCGTGGATAATGTCTACACCCATGCGTGTTCGTAGAAACACCGTTCCAGTTATTGTTGCAATTAATCCGAGCTGCATTTATTGATTCATTGCAATTAGGTAACAGGTCAAAAGCCTGATACATATTTCATTAAACGAAGTTACCCAAATGTTGAATGAAATTAAAAAGTAAATCAAACAAAGAACAAAACAGAAGAAAAGAAGATCAGAAAGAAGACTTCAAGGCAGTAAACGGCCGGTGGAAAAGGAACACCGTCAAGTTCGGTGGAGATGGGTAACGTGAAGAGCGAAGAAGCTGGTATTGGATTTTGGCCTCCCCGAGAAGCATCCCATATAGAAGAAAAGGACTATAAAAGAGGGAGTTTGCGAGCCAACCACATCTCAACATAAAGAAGATTGAGCTCCATCAAAGATTCCAAGAAGGACTTGATCTCCATACAAGGACTTTCCCAAAGAAGCCCTCTCCTTTTAAATATATATATTATGTTAGGAGAATTACCTGAACGGATTTGAAAATGTAAATGAACGAGTTTCTTTTCATAAGCAGTATCTCTCTGGCAAAACAAGCCTTCAAAAGCTCCCATTTGGACAAAGAATACATGCTGAATGAAAGCGCACTTTTATGACAATTCGACTTGTCATATTCTTTTGATAATTCCTCAGACAGACTCTGACCTACTTGGTACGATTTGAATTTTCGTACGAGTTCCTCTGCAGTTATATATTTGTATTCTTCGTGTTGTCTGTTCCAGTACTGCCCTTGATCTTTTCTGGAAATAACCTGCGCAAAATATTACATCAAGACAACGCAACAAAATTTCACAATTTTTAATAACCACCTCTTGAAGAAAATCCGCAGCGCCTTTTCTTTCTGGACAAGTAAACCCACACGTTTCGAAAAAATCTAGAATAAGTATTCTCGGACCATGATACACAATTTTTCCTTCTGACATCAATATGATGTCATCGAATAACTCGTAAGTTTCGGGTGCGGGTTGGAGTAGAGAAATAACGACGGTGGACTCTATTATGTGTGCTAGTTGTTGTAGACACGAGACTATTTGGTACGTTGTGGAGCTGTCGAGTCCGGTTGATATTTCGTCCATGAATAGAACTTTCAACGGGCCTACAATCATCTCCGCTGTGGTTAGTCTTTTTTTCTCACCGCCAGAGATGCCTCTTCTCATAGCATCCCCTACCATTGTATCGGCACAAATGTCTAGCCCCATAATCTAGTAAAAAACCAATTATAAAGAAATCAGTTTTAAATTTTAAAGATTTTGTAATTTGAAAGTGAAAGAGAAGAAAAAAAGTACGACCTTCATGATATAGTCAGTCCGAAGGCTTCCCTCTAGTCCCTTAAAAGATATTGCCTAAAACATAAAGCGAAATAATTAACGAATCATTTAGTGAAATTAGTTTTATTCCCTCTAGTCCCTTAAAAGATATTAATAAGGGGAATGAAAATGGTTGAACGTTGTACTTTCATGTACGTGTCGATGTCGTGATCGGGAGTTACTCCTTCTTGCTTCTCTCTTTTTATTACCTCCTCCATAATTTCTGAAAAGAAAATTAGTAATGTCATGTTAAAATTTTCTTTTGTCAAAATCTCATAATAATCATTTATGTACTTTGAACTAGATATTTGGCAGAATGAATAGATTAAATTACCAGTACGGCTACCGACACCTTGAAATCTTGCAGAAAATTTCAAAGTTTCTCGGACTGTCATTCCAGGAACGTGGAGGTCATATTGGCTTATATACGCCGATGTCTTTTCCGGTACAAATTCGTTCAGCTTCATACCCATTGTAGCTAATTTCTCCACTTACCTAATTGAAAATATAGTAGACCCAAAAATTCATAGATCTTATTTTGTAATTGCATACAAATGTAGGTGGGAAAATGAAATGTTCCATATGTTTTACATGGAGAGATTTGTCTAGCTTTTGAGCTAGTGTTTGCAAGAGAGTTGTTTTTCCACATCCCGGAGGTCCAAGCACAAGAGTTATTCTAAAAAAAGTACATAATATTTCAAATGATGCAAAAGGTACATGATACTTCTACAAACTCGCAAACAACCGTGACTCTGATAACAATTTGTTGAGATTTAGGATTTGATTTATCGGTTTGTATTGATATTTCTAGTAGAGAGGGATGAATAAATATAAACTTATAAATAAGGGAGAATTTGTTTAAAACACACTTTACTCTTTAGTTTATTATTTTTGAATCACTTTTTGGTCATATTTTTTTGGAGGCGCACTTTGTTTGTGATCTAATGTTTTTTTCAAAATATAAAAGCTACGAAACATTTATAGTTTCTCATGCATCTTCTACCGTACAACTCTTTACAGTTTGGATAAGGCAATCATACACACACCTCTATTATATATAAATAGATAAATTAAAGAACATTAATTTCAATAAAAATAATATCCGAACAATTCATTTCGATTCATGGAAATAGAATAGAACATTAATTCAAAATAGTGAGAGGAGATTTTTACCGAGCTGGCTTGATAATACCACTAATGCCTTTTAAAATAGTGATTTTTGTTTCTTCTCGGTTTAACCCTACCATTCTTTTCAAACCCTATTCAGATTAAAAAAAAGATTTTTCAAATTTAACTCCAATAATAATCAATAATGATTTATACATGCATACCATGATTGTGCTCACGAATGAATTCCATAATGTCGGTAAGGGTTTCCCTTGTACCACTTCACAGTCTGCTTCTACACACAGATTGTTGTACCTGACTTCGATCGTTGGGAACTTCACATTCACCCTGTCAAAAGAGGGAAAAAGAAGATGAGAATTGCAATCTACAATTTCGCAGGTACCCCTGTAAAATCTCAAAATATCAAGTACCAACTAAGTTTTCTCTCAGGGAAATTTCGTCGAACACATTGCGTGCAACTTTTGTGCTATCACTTAACCACTCAATTAGCCACACAATACTTTTACCCAAATTAACAAATAAAGAAAGTAACGGACTAACACAAAAACAGACGAGAGATTAAGGAGAACTTATTATTGTAAGTTCGGTACGGGTATGATTCAACTGTACCAGCTTACGACCCTTCTTCTAGAACTGAACTGTACCATCATCGGATAATCTTCTTCTCCAACAAGGTCGACCAAACTGGCTAAAAAGAGGTTCGCCTGATCAAAAGCACACTAAATGTCCAAAGAGACTCCCAAAACCCGCTCATACTTTTATTATTCTTTAAATTTATCTTTTTTAAGTCTAGGATTTATGTGTACCTATCTTATTCATTTGATTTGAATTTAGGACCCAACATTACAGAACATATAAACTATGTTGCACGGATACGGATACGGGTATCGTATCCGATACGATACGGATACGACGATTTTCAAAAATCACGGATACGGATACGACTATATAATTATTATTTTAATATATTTATATTGTATATAATAAATTAATTAATTAATTAATTAAATAATATTTTGAATTTAAATATCATGACAATAAATAAAATCAACATAATAATACAAGTATCATAAAAGTATAATAAATTTATTTTAGAAATATCCTAGAACTAATTTAGAAATATCCTAGAAGTGTCCTACAAGTAGAGCTGGCAAAGTTGACCCGAACCCGAAAAACCGACCCGAGTAACCTGAAGCCCGACCCGACCCGACTAGACAAAATTTACGAAAATCAAACAACCCGACTCGGACCGACCCGGGACTAAATAACCCGAACCCGAAAGTAGATGTTTTATATGTTACCCGAACTCGACCCGATCCGAAACCGAGTAACCCGAGACCCGAATATAACACGAATTTACTAGTTGAATCAAATCGTATAATTTGAAAATTTAGTTATTATTTTTGTCCGCAACTGTATTAATTCAAACCCGACATAGCCCGAACCCGAAGAATCTGACCCGAACACACAATTTAACCCGAAAAGAACCCGGCAAAAATAAAACCCGAACACAACCCGACCCGATCCGACTTAACTTCACCCGAAAATAACCCGAACATAAAAATGACCCGAACCCGAAAATACCCACCCGATTATTACCCGACCCACCCGATTTGCCACCTCTACCTACAAGTATCCTATATAATTTGGGCCAAAATATATATTGGGCCGAAGTATCCTAAATGGAGTATCTCAGCCGTATCCTGAACGTATCCCAGCCGTATCCTGTCGTATCCTGCCGTATCCCCGCCGTATCCGAAAAAGAAAAAAATTAAAATAATCGGATACGCCACGTGGCGTATCCGATACGTATCCGAGCCGTATCGTATCCGTATCCGTATCGGATACCCGTATCCTCAGGATACTTCTGTGTTTTTGAAGTATCCGCGTAACATAGCATATAAATTATCACCTATTTAATTTTAGAAAAACTCTACTTTTTCCCGGATTTCACCATCACATCCTTTATATCCTAATTAGCATATTTAATTAATTAAAATAACAATTAATGAGAAACATGCAATTAATAATTAATCATTATTAATTGAGATGAATTTTAATTATATATTAATTATGAAGTATGTGTTAGTTACTATGTTAATTAAGCGTGTTAATTAGGATATAAAGAATGTGATGATGAAATTTGGAGGTAGGATATATGGTCATTTTTGTTTTGAATGGGACACCTGCAACGTTCTAAATATCAGGTCATATGAATGTTATGACAATTTTATATGCTAGTCGGTTCATAACTGTAATGATATACTTCATATCGGCAATATCGATAGAGTAAATCGATCGTTCGATATACTCCATCTTAAAATTTGTATCACGTTTTTTTTTTAATATTATCAATTTAGGTCCGGCCCAATATTTCTCCTTTTATCTTGGCCAAAACCTTTCCCAGTGGCAACACAAGACTACCGGTGTCTAACACCGATATGTTTGAGGATTGGGTACAAAGAAGAAGGACGCTAACTAAAGAAGACCGAAAGAATGGAGACACGGCTTGGGCGTCAATATGTTGGACAATATGAAAAGAAAGAAATGTGAAAATCTTCACGAACAAACAAAAAAACCCCGAATTAACGGCCCAAATGGCAACACAAGACTACCACACATAGCGCAGGTTCAACAACTAGTGTAAGTTAGAGTAAAATTGAAGGATCTTCTAGCAAATGGGGAAGATCAAAACAAGGCGGTTCAAGGAATAATTCATCCCAAGAACCGGCCTAATTATGTAACCTTTTTATCTAATTTTATAAATCACAAAGGCATTGCCTTTAATTCAAAAAAAAAAAAGACCTTTCCCAATCTCTCCTCTCCTGTCATCATGAAATTACTATCATCATTTATGCAACTCCAATTAGGGCTCCAATCATGATCTTCACGGCTCCATCTCCAACAAGGATTTCACCTTTTTGAGATTAAGCAAGTTCATTGTTTCATCATGTGACATATCTTGACTGATTCTTTTGAGAGTGCTAAATAAAAAAACATCTGCTAAAATTACACTACAAATTTTTTTTGGAGGACCAAAAAGTAAAATTCTGTTATATTAATAAAATATACCGAATCACTAGTTATATATATATTGTTCGACAAAAATCTTGGACGAAGCAAAACCCCCGGTCCCTACATAGACCCGCCTTGCCTCCATAATGATTAGTTGACGGTATTGATGAGAACTACAATGCCTCTAAATACACATATATGAAAATATCCTTGAAAATGTAAATATAATGAATAACCCAACAAACTTGTTATGAATATATGTCTACTAATTAAAATAAAAAATAAAATATGAACTACATATTTTCTCATTTATTGTTCTGTATGAATAATAAATAAAATGAAGGTATTTTGAAATAGGAATTGTTACCATGCTCCTAAAAGTCACTCAAGGATGATTAATGGGAGCGATCAACAACTCAATTAAGAATAATTCACATGTAAATTGTCCAATTCCCCGCCCTAAATTCAATTTAACATGCCAATTAACTGTTGAGGGTGCTAACTACTCCAATTAACCACCCTTAAATGTCGCATCAAGAATGTCGGAATGACTTTGGAGGGTACCATATAACCTCAACGAAAAAATCAAATATCTAATTTACTATGATATTATTTATTTTGATTATACTTTAAGTATATATTTTATACATTATATATATTTTTAAGGGTTATATATGGAGCCCCTCAAACACAAAAAAAATAGCCTTGATGAGATGGCAAGAGAAGGTTAAATGGATTGATCAATATTATTAATTCATTCGATTAGCGATTTAATTGACCGTTTAATTGAATTGACACGTCAATTAATATGTATTAATATAATTTATTGATGTGTCAATTAAACATGTCAATTAATAATTAATTGAATCAATAAGATAGACTAATCAATCCACCTAATTCATTTTTGTCACGTCATCAAGGAGCTTGATATGAGTTTGGGGGGCCAAATATATTTTCCCATATTTTTAGTATGTATTTGTACTTCATGTCATTATTTCAAATATATTTTCCCATATTTTTACAAAGTATTTTAGTGTATTTTATCGTTATAAAGCATAAATTTTTATTGTTGCAAGGGAAAACATATTAGACAATTATGCCTTTTATGTCGAAAAGTGCAAATTGCTCGAGAAAATTACCTGTCGATCCTCTCTCTTTGTTTTTTAAGTAGCTTCAAATTATCTCTCTCTATATGCTGGATCAACTTTTCGATTAACGACCTTCTCTCGATTGCATCCAACTTGGTCACATCAACCACCTTCTTCTCCTTCTCTTCATCACCATCGAAAAGAGAGGTTCGCAGCCTTGTAAACGTAGGCAACCTCTCAATAGCTGCCCATTGGAGTTCATACTCATCTTCATTCGCTTCTTGTCTGGAACTACCACCGAAACTTTGCCGAAAACTTTGCCGAAAACTCGAACCAGCACTGGCTTTTATTATCCTATCTATTTCCTCAAAACTGGTACCAGGTGAGTCTATTTCAGTTATCTGTATTTTTTTTTGTTCCATTGGAAGTTGATCCTTCGGGAAAGTTACAAGATTTTCTCCTGTTAATGGTTCTAAATTTATAGAAGGAGGCTTTATTTTGTGTTTAAATTTTCCTTAAATTAATGCTATAAGAACATTGTTGATATAATCCACAATGATGTTAGGCACCTAGATTTCGCACCTAGATTTTATCTAGATGCATACGTGGCAAATCACAGTGCATCCACCTCAGATAATTAAAAGGGAAGTACATTCAGAATATTCCAAATTTAATCGCCACGTGTATTTCTAGGTGCAAATCTAGATAAAATTTCTAGGTGCATATCATTATTGTATAATCCAAGGGTGTAATTAACTTATATTCCAAAAGGTAGAGGCCAAAGATACCCAATAAATAAAGAGCAATTCTACTATGTTCTCCCATTTCACCCACAAAATCGTGATGCCATCATCATATGATATCACGAAATCATTTTGAGTGAAATGGGTCTCCAATTTATATCCAAAAGTTTCTTCCAATTAATGATGACTCTAATTAATTTTTAATTAATTACTTTCTAATTAAACTAATCAATGGTCTAATTATTAAATTTTAATTAAAATTATCAAATTTGGGTACAAAACTAATTGAAGAAAAGTTGAGGTGCAAATTGGAGATATTTTTCATCCAACTTTAATTAATGATGATGTCATCACCAAAAAGTTAGGTCAAATTGGGGACGTATCATAATTTTCCATAAATAAATACTTCTATTTTGTAGTTTTCAAAGGGTTCAACGCAAGATATCCAATAAATACATATATTTAGTGAGAAAGTCATCAAATATATATTTTAAATATTTCTTTCATTCTTGCTGCACGATTTTTTTGTGTATCTTTATATCATAATCAACAAGATATATGCATGCTTGGGTCATGCTGGCATAAACTTGGTTGAACGAGTTTTTTTGTGTATCTTTATATCATAATCAACAAGATATATGCATGCTTGGGTCATGCTGACATAAACTTGCTTGAAGGATTTTTTTTGTGTATCTTTATATCATAATCAACAAGATATATGTATGCTTGGGTCATGCTGGCATAAACTTGCTTGAACGATTTTTATGAGTATCTTTATATCATAATCAACAAGATATATGTATGCTTGGGTCATGCTGGCATAAACTTGCTTGAACGATTTTTTTGAGTATCTTTATATCATAATCAACAAGATATATGTATGCTTGGGTCATGCTGGCATAAACTTCCTTTCAAGCTTATTTTGATAGCTTCAATGCCAATTATTTAGGATTCATATATGAGTGGCCAAACACACACTGCGTTCTGCGTCTACGTGCTGACATTAAGGGCTGAGTTTTTTGATATATAACCTCGGTTTTTTATGGAATTGGTAAAAATAGAGCCAGGCTGATTAAATTTGTAAAAAAGGACGGCTAACGCACTCCGCTCTTAACGCACGCCACGGCAGTTTTATATCTTTCACCTTCATATTTATACTTTTTTTTATAACGACTCGTGATAAAAATACTAGTATCATACTTTTTTTTCTGCAACAAATATTACAAAATGTGTAAATAATAGTAAACAAGGTATAAGTATCACTGATTTTCATCCACGCTAAAAAAAAGTATAAATAAGAACAAAATTTGTATTTATAGTAAAAAAAATATATAAATACGAAGGTAAAGGGTATGTGACGGGCTGACGTGCGTTAAGAGTGGAGTGCATAATTTTTTCTCTTTGTAAAAATAGATGTTTCGTCATCTTAGTTGGCGAAACAAGATATTTTTTCCAAATTTTTTTTACAGATATGAAAATAAGAAAATGAAAAAATATATGTCATCAACTGATCTTTTTTTTTTTGGTGTTTCGCCATTTTAGTTGGCAAAATAGTAGGTATTTTCATGTGCACATAAACGTACATGCTGTTTCGCCATCTTACTTGGTGACATTAAAATTTTATTCTTCATATTTTCAGATTAGTACAAGAATTAAAAAAAAAAAAAGCAATCATGTTTTGCCAACTAGGATGGCGAAACTATTATTTTACAAATTTGACTAGTCTGACGTTTTTGCAAGTTTTATCAAAATCGAGGTTATACATCAATATTCACTTAAGAGGCTACAAGGACCAAATATGATTACGAGATGTACTGTATTTGGTTTGGATGGAATTGGTGTTTTTTGTATTTTCTATTGTATTGAATTGGTATTAATAATTAGATTGGTTTTGAATCTCTGTTTTTATATTTCAATTGTATTGAATTGGTAATCCGCTTCGGAAACATAAAATTGATAATTTAATTTATGATTCGAAATTATTATTTTTTCTTTTATTGTTTGTATTTTAGGAAATTTAAAAAATATATTATTTTCTATTTTTGTTATGAAATTTTGTAAATGTCATTACATGTATTTTTTAAATAGTATAGGAAATACGTCTTATTTTGATATTTGTGATTTGTGAGGTTACACAAATTTGGTTGTTCGTATTTTTTTCTAAATTTTATAATGGTATACATGATTTATTGTACTATACACCAATACACGTACTATATATTATATTGTACTTAACAATATTATTTCAGGAATAAGAATTTTTTTTTTTCCAATAAATCTAACTTGTTAATTGCCATGTAAATATTTTAAAATAAAAGTATTATTTACTTTTTTTTTTCAACGAAATACAAATACATGTTTCTTTGCATCCCCTTCATGGAAGAATAAATATTTTTTTTAAAATTGCGCAAACATTATACTATGAATTTATTTATATATTAAAATAAATATTATTATGAATTTCTTAGATATTAATAGTACATTCATTTTATTTATTTCTTATTGTGACTTGTTACACGATTGTCTACAAAAATAATGAAACACTAAATATTATTCATTATTAATATTTTTTGACATTCTTGCAAAAATGACATGACATAAAATCACAAAAAATGGCATGTTACTTGTTATTCTTCGTTTGGAAACTTTTAATATGTACGGTATATTTTTTTTTTTTGAAAAGCTAAAGAGGCGAAGCCTCTTTTAATATATTAAAGCATAGTTTAATACATTGGGATGCGATTTTACATGATAATGTAAAAAAGTAGCTTAAAGTAAAAGTAAATTACAAACTCAAAAGTACGATACAAACCAAGAGACGATACTTTCGGCCATCCTTAGACGATCGGTTCTTCCATTTCATCGTTCTTTTCCTTGTTGCTACACTCCATGAGAAGGCAAGCTCCATGAGAAGAGGTCGGCATTCAACGAAGGAGACACGACGGTGACATTGGTCAAGAACATCATACATCAACCTTAGCAAAGAAAAGGCAAGCTCCATAGAAGAGGTCGGCATCCATGAGAAGACGGCTGTTACGAGGCGTATTGAGAGAAGGAACGCCGCAGCCGCTGTCAATCCCCGAGAAGCTGCCAAGAGAAGATGCCAAGAGAAGTCGCAAAGAGAAGCTCTCAATTAGTGTCGCCAATCATTTCTATCAGAGATTTGAGGGAGGAGAGATGAGTTCCATTGTGTGCTTCCGTCATGCTGTAGTGGAAGGCCGAGAGGAGAGGAAGGTCGAGATGAATCAAGGAGGTGGGCAAAAACCTAGCGCCGAGGAATCTGGGGGTGGAAGCAAAACCCTAGCGCCGAGGAGTGAATCGAGCAGGAGCAGGAGGTGCTACTTCTAGGGTTCGTCGGTGCTAGAGAGAGAATCGAGCAGGAGGTGCTTCTTCTGGGGTTAGATGAGGCGGTGCTTCAAGGTTTGAAGGTATCGGTCAGATCCACGAGCAGGAGTAGGAAGCTTCGAAGGAGGAGGAAGCTTCGAAGGTATCGGCCAGATCCCCGAGCAGGAGGAGGAAGCTTCGAAGGTATCGGCCAAATCCACGAGCAGGAGGAGGAAGCTTCAGGAGGAGGTGCTGCTTCTTCGGCCTGATGAGGCGGTGCTTCAGGGGTTCGTGTCGAGCAGGAGGAGGAAGCTTCAGGGGTTAGATGAGGCGGTGCTTCTGGGGTTAGAATCGAGCAGGAGGAGGAAGCTTCGAAACCCTAGCCCCTAAAGCCTCGGTCGCCAAGAGAATCGAGCAGGAGGAGGAAGCTTCGAAACCCTAGCCCCTAAAGCCTCGGTTGAAGGGGAATATCCCCGGCCCCGGGCCCGCGCAGCGGATATGTAGGCCCGGTCCGATTCCCCGATTCCCGAGATCACGCCACGACTTCGAGGGTACGATGCAAATAGAAGGTTAGATCCATACCAGTTCCAAATTGATGGAACACGAAGGGTTGATCGCTGCCTCCTATTCCTCCGGTCACGTTGGTGACTTTACGCGCGTCCCACACCGTGCGTCCTTCACCGTTCGTTCCCGTTCTTCGATCCTTCGGTTCGATCACAACGAGTCGGTGCACTTGCTTGATCTCGATCGATTCTCTATTAATCTCTCTTCGTGTCTTTTCACTCACAAAAGATCAAATCTGAATTTGCTCTTTTTTCTTGTGTCTTTGGCAGAATATTGCTTTGAATTACTTCTGAATTCCTTAGTGAAGATGAGAGAGAAAATTCTATTTATACCTAATAGGATAAGGATTAGCCAAAAGGCATGTATATCCAATATACACCCTTTCACACAGAAAACTGTATGAACCTGTTCCGTATTCTGTCCAGACGAAATTGATAAATTTCTCTGACAGAAAATCAACCAACACGAAAGTTGTAGATAATCTTATTATCTACTCAACCCAATTTGGCCCAGCCAAATTGGAGTTCGTATGCAAAAGTTATGACTGTTTTACTAACTGTATGTCATACTGTTGCACCCTTTCGGTATTTCACAGAAACGACACTTATACTTCGTTCATATGAAATATATTTCTATATGAAGGTTGTAGATAATCTCATTATCTATCTAACCCAATTTGAACCATTCTAATTGGATTTTCCCACTGAAAGTTATGGCCACGAATGTACGACTACATTCGTTTATCCTTGTGTACACTTTTACGGTTGATCCGAAACTGTATTTCTTTCAGTCTCCCACTCAATTTCAGATCTACCTAAAAGGTACTCATGCATATCCAATACGCACGATTTTAGAGAATATAGCTCGCGTATCAAATACCAAGCTATGCACATCCAATGTGCCGATTTTATGATCAACCCCGACTTAGTACGACTCGTTGTGTGACCATGTAGGTTCGACTTAACGATGGCAGTAGGTTGTTTCCAATGCCTACAAGCTCATGAGCGGGATCTAGTCACTCCATCATAGCTACCCATGTTAAACGAAAAATGATTGTGATCATTGTGCCTATCTCGAATAGCGGTTACTAGTTCTCTTGTTTACGATATCCGTTAATCAAAAAACACGGTAATAGTCATCCTTATAATTTGATTAACTATACTTATTCCCCGATTCCGAGTTGAGTTAACAAATTTCAATCGATATTAACCATTAATATCATTGACTGTGGCCACAGTTTTCGTTAATCGACTCATCGAGCGGCGCCTAAGAGATATCTCTTCTTTTCGGAATAAACAATTCCTATCTTGGAGACTCACATTGAATTCCGTGTTTCGGACAATACCCAATGAAGACCCTTTTAACTCCCTGTTACGGTGAGCGTAAGATCATATCAAAGCATTGTGTTACGCACGTAACGCAATCAATGATCCCCTCAAGTATGAAGAACCTAAAACCCCATCCGTCGCAAGTCCATCTATAATGACTAAACCATGTCATGGACTCGCGGCTTCGGTCATATCCAATACATGTAACCTAACATATATCTACGTTCCCGATTCGACAAGCACCTTGTCCCATGATTAGCAAAACATAATCATCTCCTCGGCAAACGTACTAGTGTACGTGTTCAGTCTATTATCTAATAATAGAAATGCTTCTCTCTTAAGCAAGCTAATCCGCGACTAGGGATGTTTAGAAATGACACTTTAAGTGTGACGGTTTTGCTGCACATGGTCCTCAACCGTGTCGACGTCCACACAAGTTCAAATCAAGGTTCATGTAACAATCATATTACACAACCCAGCACACAGTTTTCATATAAGATAGATGCAAAATGAAAAAATTTTAAAATTCTGAAATTGCATTACTATAAGATAAGTTTGGGGTGATACAACGTTTACTAATCTATTAGACTAATCTCGTCCTACGAAATTATCGTTTTAGATAACTAACTACTCTCTTCCTCCTCTAGGTATCTCAAACCTATAGCTTTCGCATGATAATCGTGCTTAGCTTGCGAGAGTGGCTTAGTAAACGGGTCCGCAACATTCCTGTCAGTATCAATCTTCTCAATGATCACATCCTTCCTTTGCAAAATCTCACGGATCAAGTGAAATTTTCTGAGTATGTGCTTGGAGCGGTGATGTGCCCTCGGTTCCTTGGACTGTGCTATTGCGCCCGTATTGTCGCAATACACAACTACAGGTTCCGAGATGCTCGGGACTACACCAAGCTCCGACACAAACTTCTTGATCCAAACCGCCTCCTTTGCTGCTTCGGAAGCCGCAATATACTCCGATTCAGTTGTAGAGTCTGCTATTGTGGGTTGTTTGGAACTTTTCCAAACTACCGCTCCACCATTTAGACAAAACACGTATCCGCTTTGTGATCGAAAGTCATCGACACATGTTTGGAAACTGGCGTCGGTATATCCATTGATGACCAACCCGGATGTCTTTCCACCATAAATTAGAAATTGATCCTTAGTTCTTCGTAAGTACTTAAGGATGTTCTTTACCGCGATCCAATGCATATCCCCCGGATTAGATTGGTAACGCGAAACGACGCTCAATGCATACGACACATCGGGGCGCGTACAAATGATGGCATACATAATTGATCCAACCGCCGAAGCGTATGGAACAATACTCATCGCATTCTTATCTTCGCTCGATGTCGGACATTGAGCTTTAGAATACGATATGCCACTCGACATTGGAAGAAGTCCTTTCTTCGAATTTTGCATTGAAAACCGTTGCAACACTTTGTCGATGTACGTGCTTTGACTCAAGCCGAGTAACTTCTTGGATCTATCTCTATAAATCCTCACGCCTAATATATAGGCGGCCTCGCCCAAATCTTTCATAGCGAAACGAGTATTTAAATACTTCTTAACATCCGTAAGCATCGGAATGTCGTTTCCTATGATCAAGATGTCGTCTACATATAGTACAAGAAATACTACGCGGCTCCCACTAACCTTCTTGTATACACAAGGTTCTTCTACGTTTTTCACGAAATTATATTCTCGTATAACTTCATCGAAACGTATGTTCCAACTCCGAGAAGCTTGCTTCAATCCATAAATGGATCGTTGCAACTTGCACACTTTATTCGGACTCTTCGAATCGACAAAACCCTCGGGCTGTGTCATGTACACATCCTCTTCTAAGTTCCCGTTAAGGAATGCGGTTTTGACATCCATTTGCCAAATCTCGTAGTCATAATACGCAGAGATAGCAAGTAAGATCCGTATGGATTTAAGCATAGCTACTGGTGAAAACGTTTCTTCATAGTCGACACCATGAATTTGTTTGAAACCTTTCGCCACAAGCCGTGCTTTATAAGTGTTCACATTCCCATCCATGTCGGTCTTCTTCTTGAAAACCCACTTACATCCCACTGGTTTAACCCCGGGAGGTGGATCAATCAAGTTCCAAACTTGATTATCGTACATGGATTGAATCTCGGATTTCATGGCAGTTTGCCACTTATCGGAATCCTCGCTTTTCATAGCCTCGCGATAAGATGTCGGTTCATCATCTATGAATTCGACTTCATCGTCATTTGCCACGATAAAACCATATCGTATAGGCTCTTGACGAATCCTACCCGATCTACGAATTGCGCCTTGTGCACTTGACTCCGGATCCTCAACATTTGAGGAAACCGGATCAACGTTCATTGGTTCAACGTTTGTTTGCGGTTCTCGAATTTCTTCGAGATCTATTTCATATCCATCCATTCTTTTAGATATAAATTCCTCCTCTAAGAAGGTACCTCCACGAGCAACAAACACTTTGTTCTCGTATGGATGATAGAAATAGTATCCCTTTGTTTCCTTGGGATAACCTACAAATAAACATTTTTCAGATTTGGGATCGAGTTTATCCGCGATTAATCTGCGGACATAAGCTTCACATCCCCAAATCTTAACGTAAGACAATTTCGGAACTTTTCCGGTCCATATCTCATATGGTGTCTTAGGTACCGATTTAGAAGGTATGCGGTTTAATAAGTAAGCCGCTGTCTCTAGGGCATATCCCCAAAACGATTTTGGAAGGGAAGTTTGACTCATCATGGATCGAACCATGTCCAACAAGGTTCGATTCCTCCTCTCGGACACGCCATTCCATTGTGGCGTTCCTGCCGGAGTCCATTGTGGAACTATTCCACAATCTTTTAGATGATCTTCAAACTCATAGCTCAAATATTCGCCACCTCGATCCGATCGAATGGCTTTAATTTTCTTCCCAAGCTGATTTTCAACTTCGTTTTGAAACTCTTTGAATTTTTCAAAGGTCTCCGCTTTCGTACGCATCAAATAAATATATCCATATCTACTATGATCGTCCGTAAACGTAACAAAGTATCGATAGCCTCCTCTTGCCTCGATGCTCATCGGTCCACACACATCGGAATGTATGAGTTCCAATAGATCGTTGGACCGCTCTCCGACCTTGGAGAACGGCGCCTTAGTCATCTTGCCAAGTAACCAAGATTCGCAATTCCCAAATGAATCCAATTCAAATGAGTCTAGCATTCCATCTTTATGGAGTCTAGCAATGCGCTTCTCATTCACATGACCGAGACGACAATGCCAAAAGAAAGTCCGATTATCAACTTTAGGTTTAATCCTTGTTGCATTAACGTTATATATGGACTTATTATTTCCGTGATCGAAATCCAACACATAAAGACCATTTTCTAACAGAACATTTCCATAGATAATAGAATCCTTACATATCGAAAACTCATTATTCCTAATAACGAATTCATAGCCATCATTGGCCAGTTTCGACACACTTATTATGTTCTTACATAAGGTCGGTACATAATAACAATTATTTAGTACTAAAATAAGTCCACTAGGTAAAGTCAAATTAACTACTCCTACGGCAAACGCAGCAACTCTTGCTCCATTCCCGACGCGTAGATCGACTTCACCCTTTTCCAACCTTCGACTATTTTGAAGAACCTGCATATTTCGACAAATATGAGTCCCACAACCGGTATCCAATACCCAATTAGTCATAGTTGAAATATTAACTTCAATAACGTTAATACCTGAGAGGCCGGTCGCTGAAACCGCCTTGCCCTTCTTCACCTCCTCGAGGTAAGACTTGCAATCGCGCTTCCAATGTCCAGCCTTGTGACAATGAAAGCACGTCTCATCCTTGGATTTCTCCTTTCCCCTTTTATTCGGCTTCGAACGTTTCTTAGCCGAACCGCCCTTGGACTTTGATCTCTTACGATCCTTATTCTGAATTGTGAGAACATTTCCGGCAACTCTTGCCCTGTTCTCTCCGGACGACTTTAACGTCTCCGATTCAAAATTCTTGAGCATTCTGTGAAGCTCAGGGATCGTCTTATCCATCGAATGCATGTGATAGTTAGTCACGAACGGAGAAAACATTGGAGGAAGTGCACATAAGATCAAATCTTGTTGCATAATCTTCGACAATTTCTCTCCTAGCTTCTCAAGACGGTCTATGAGAGCTTGCACCTTCAAAACGTGAGAGCTAACCGAAGACCCCGAAGGCATCTTGCAGTTTACCAACTCTTTGAGCGTACTGAACCGTTCAATACGCTCCTGCTCTTGGAACATTTCCTTGAGCACAACGTCTATGATGTGCGCATCCGAGTCCTCAAACTGCTTTTGAAGACTAGCGTCCATACATGCCAACATGAGGCACGTAACATCATTTGAGTCCTTCTTAAGTTTCTCAAACGCGGCCTTTTCTTCGGCCGTAGCATCGGGGCCCGGTTCCACTAGTTCCGTATCCAATACGTGACTCTTGCCCTCTTGCCTGAGAACTATTCTCAGGTTTCGGTGCCAGTCAAAGTAGTTCCGACCCACTAGCTTATCCTTTTCTAAAGTCGATCTAATCGACATGGTGTTGGTGTTACTAGAAGACATATTCTACAAATGAAATAAAAGATTGATTACTAACGTTGCGTACTTATCTTATAGGGCTTATATGATGATTATATGATAGTGTTATTTTATCGAATCGATAACCCTCATACCGATACGGGACTCCAAGTCCATAACACTCAAGACCCATATTTTACGATCCTCCCACAAGTTGCTTTGGCAGACGAATGGGATCTCGCTATTTAGGTAGGATTATATCCAATCACATCCAATGCGACTCTTGAACCTTTATAGGATTTCGGTGATGGATCGTATCCAATACAATCCCAGTTCCGTGTGTGCATCCTATCTTTGCCCCGAACTTCCAATCAAGTCGGCTTTGGCCTCAACCCTTACTGGCTAGAACGGTTAAGTCACAACCATACTCATCGTATCGTTCAAATAAACTACTAATAAGTCGGCTTTGGCCTTAACCCTTATCAGTCCCTATTTAATGCTTGCCACCCCCGTCGATTACTACAATAACCCATGTCGGCTTTGGCCTTAACCCATGTGAGACGTAGTACCGATCATAGTGGTTGTGAATATGGAAGGCATTTCCATGACTTAAATAATATGAGGGATCATGCCATTGCATGTTTCTAAATCCGTGACATAATCCAATTATATCACTATCACAAGATTTTCATAAATGCATATGTATTTATTTGGGAGTCTAATTATTCTAAATAATTATCTAATTATATGCTAGTATGATTGATGCCGATCAAATCGATATAAAGAACTCAAAATTCCAAGTTGTGTAGCCAAAGTTATCACGAAAACAAAATCATCAACCAGAAACCAGTCCGTTGCAACGCAACATAGTCCGTTGCAACGGACCTCCTGTATATTTGGCACTCCGTTACAACGGAATACCAGTCCGTTACAACGCTATTTATTCCGAAGTTTGGCCAAAATTGCCAGAAACATGTCCGTTGCAACGCAACCTTGGTCCGTTACAACGCTATTTTCTGCAAACCTTTGTCCAAATTTCCAGAAACCTGTCCGTTACAACGCAACATATAGTCCGTTGCAACGGACAAAACTGCGTAGACATCCGTTATAACGGACCCAGTCCGTTACCACGGACTCCAATAGACACCATTGGCATCCCCGCAACCTCGTATCTGATACAGGTTCCGTTACAACGGACTCCAAGTCCGTTGCAACGGAATATGCGTTTTTCACAGTTCTCTTCACACCCCTGTATCCTATACAGGGTCCGTTGCAACGGACTCCAAGTCCGTTACAACGGAATATGTGTTTTTCGCAAAAAATTCCCAATTTTCTGTGTCTGCTACAGTGTCCGTTATAACGGACTATGCGATTTTTGCACTGCTGTTTTCGCTCGTTTCCAAAACGATCAATCATGAAATCTTTTCACGATTATTCCTAGATACTCTCAATCAACTATTGATCGATCTCTAGCGAATTTCACTTGTGATTTTAATGGAATTTGACATTCTAAATATGTAACATCATGCAAACGGGTACGAACTTTGATAACCCGTGCGTATATCTAATATACGACTATGATTCGACCCTCGAATCTATGGCGATCGCTCTGATACCACTGAAGGGGAATATCCCCGGCCCCGGGCCCGCGCAGCGGATATGTAGGCCCGGTCCGATTCCCCGATTCCTGAGATCACGCCACGACTTCGAGGGTACGATGCAAATAGAAGGTTAGATCCATACCAGTTCCAAATTGATGGAACACGAAGGGTTGATCGCTGCCTCCTATTCCTCCGGTCACGTTGGTGACTTTACGCGCGTCCCACACCGTGCGTCCTTCACCGTTCGTTCCCGTTCTTCGATCCTTCGGTTCGATCACAACGGAGAGCCCCAAGTGTTGCTCCTCCACACGTATCCACCTTGAGTCGGAAGACGCCGGACACGGATACACCTGCCTAGACGATGTATCGGTGCACTTGCTTGATCTCGATCGATTCTCTATTAATCTCTCTTCGTGCCTTTTCACTCACAAAAGATCAAATTTGAATTTGCTCTTTTTTCTTGTGTCTTTGGCAGAATATTGCTTTGAATTACTTATGAATTCCTTAGTGAAGATGAGAGAGAAAATCCTATTTATACCTAATAGGATAAGGATTAGCCAAAAGGCATGTATATCCAATATACACCCTTTCACACAGAAAACTGTATGAACCTGTTCAGTATTCTATCCAGACGAAATTGATAAATTTCTCTGACAGAAAATCAACCAACACGAAAGTTGTAGATAATCTTATTATCTACTCAACCCAATTTGGCCCAGCCAAATTGGAGTTCGTATGCAAAAGTTATGACTGTTTTACTAACTGTATGTCATACTGTTGCACCCTTTCGGTATTTCACAGAAACGACACTTATACTTCGTTCATATGAAATATATTTCTATATGAAGGTTGTAGATAATCTCATTATCTATCTAACCCAATTTGAACCATTCTAATTGGATTTTCCCACTGAAAGTTATGGCCACGAATGTACGACTACATTCGTTTATCCTTGTGTACACTTTTACGGTTGATCCGAAACTGTATTTCTTTCATCGGTCGCCGCGCCGTTCGCCTCGCAAGTAACCCCAGGAGCTGGTTCGAGGAAGGAGTGAGAGAGGAGGGGGTGGAGGCGGCGGCTAGGGTTTGCCTCCACCCCAAAATCGCCGAGTTTAGGCTCTTCGCGGAGCTCCAAGCCTGAACATTGTAAATTCCGATTTCATAGAATATCTACGGTATATGTTGTTTCTCCTTTTTAATGTTCTTTTTTGGATCCATGCTTGTTTTCTTCTATCGCTTCCTGTGAAGAAATTTGAATTTCGTCTTTCTGGAAATGGGAAGAAAGTGGGGATTGTGATTGTGTGTTTTAATACAATCACACGATTTGATCATAAATTTAATTTGTTTATTCACATAGAAATTCAGCAGGATCTCAAGCTTGCTTGATGTGTACATTTTGTATTGGTTTCATGGCTTGTATGTTTCGCTTCTGTGAATGAATGTTGTATGACTTTAAGCGGTTTATAGAAATAATATTCTTCAAAAATGAATGTTGTATGACTTGTTCACAAAATTTGTGTTTGAACGAACTTTGATGCACACCGGTTTAAATGGTATGATTTTAAGCGGTCGTTTTCATCGTCAGTTTAGTTTATTTTATCTCATAGCATGAAATCAGGATTTAAATTTCTAAAAAGATCAAAAATATTGGGTTATTTAATGATTTTGGAGATTAAAAAACATAAAAAGCTTATTAACATTACTAAAATAATAAAGAAGAGTATTAAAAGAATTGCATTCAATTTTGGGTTTAATTTTCATAGAAAATGTTGATATAAGGCAAGTAATAATAAATAGAGGAGAAAAGACAGAGTATAAATTACTTATCTCAATTTTTCTGTATCAAATTTGACTTGAAAGGTGTAGAAGTTCATTTACTGATTGTACAAATAATGAGTGGAGACTAATTGAATTTATCCTTGAAGACCATAAAATTATGAAATTGACTGATTCTGAGTCAAATCAAAACACTTCAATGTACACCTATATCAATGCACAAATAAACAATAATATTAATAGCAGGACAAATATTGAAATTATTTCAGAAGAGGAAAATGAAGTAAGAAATTTTATAAATCATGATCAATCTTACTACTCATCTCCAAATATTGTGACAGATCAGAAGCAAGAGCAAAATTGGACCGAAAGAAGGGAAGGATCAGTATTCTCAGCAAGGCAAAGGCGAAGATCTGATGAAAATGAGCGCGAATCTGCCATCTGGTGGTTTCAATCGGAGCTTAATAGTGAAAATCAACCTCATAAAAGCCAAACACGACAACAGTTACTGGAGGAAGAAGAACGAGAAATCTTTATTTACAACAATCTAAGAGATCTTATTTACCTTGAAGAGGATGACTCAATTTCTTCTGGTCAAAGGCTTTCAAGTCGAGATGTTCTTCAAACCACGGCAGCACAAACAGAAGATCGATGCATACAAGAGATTCCTCGAGGTTCAAATGAGCAAATCCTTCCAAATGCTAGATTGAATCATCGTTCTATTGATTTTAGATGTGTTGAACGGCAAAATCAGAGGGAAGAGGACGGAATTGGATGATTAGAGAAATTTAAGATTTGCAAGATGAAGAAGAAGATTAGTAGGTGCGAAGTGTTTCGAGATTAGAGAGATTGGCTGGTGGTTGCACGGCAGCTGGGGAAATGGTGTTGAGCGAGGCAGGAAAAAGGAGGAAGAAAGGAGATAATGAAAGAAGGATTTAAGGCGGCTGAGAGAGAGAAGGCGTTAAAACCTAGGTTTTTATACTAGGGTTTTATCGGAATTCATTATACTGCATTATCCTATCTCTGTTTTTTCCATCATTTCATTGTCCTAAATTTCCTTGGTACTTCATGGTACCAGAAAATTGAGGAAAATGATAGATATGCTTGGTATATCCATGTTGGGTATTAGAAGTATTATTAAATCCTTAATTAGTATATGCTTGGTATATCCATGTTGGGTATTAGAAGTATTATTAAAACCCTTTCATTAGAAAGGATTGTAAATTAAATTGATTAATACAAAAAATAGACGTAGGAGTTTGAGCCTACTCTATTTTTTTTCAAAAAAAAAAAAAAAAAAAACATTACTAAAATAACCCCCGATAAAAATAAAAAATCGGGTTATAATTTGACACATCATTCCAAAACGTGTCACGTTTTATATTTAATTGTAAAATTAAAGTTATTTTAGGTCATAATAGAAATTATGTGTACAAAATTAAATTTAACTAATTTATCTCCAGTACTTCTGGAACCACTCCCCTAAAATGAAAATGTCATAAATTAATTAAATAATATTAATTTATGCAAATTAATTAAATATTAATATACCAGTTCGAAAAAGACGTACAAACCGAAATCGATAAATTTTAATGCGAAAATTTCCTTTTTATGAAGACCTTCCCTTCTTGTTTAGCAAGGCTTTAAAATCAACAAACATTTTAGATAAAGCGCAACACATAAATTTCGTTAGACCTGATATGTAAAATATCAAACTTCCCTTCTTATTTAGCAATACTATTAATGCCTAAATTTAGAACAATACCAGCATACAATTTAGCGAACCCTAAATAATCTCCAAAAATCAGCAAATCAAAATCAATATCGCAAAAATTCATGTAATAGACACTAATCAACTGAAAACCAACACAAAATCCAAAGAAGAGAAGATCAAATAGACCTAATGAAACCTTGAAACGGCTTCCATGCTGATTAGTCCTGGGTCGTCCGTCCGAGCTAGGGTTTTGTCGTCGTCGTAAGATAGGATTTCGTCCTCTTCTGTCAGCTCTACGGCTTTTCTTTGGCCGCTCTAGGTAGGTCGTGAGCTTGTGTACCTGGATCAATGCCGCCGGTAGGTTTTCTGGCGGTCTTTTTTTTTTTTTTTTTTTTGCTTCATCGATGAAAGTGATAAGAAGGAAAGAAAGGGGGTTGGGGGGGGATTCATTTCAATTGCAAACATTAAAAGTGAGACGTGGCCGAATGAGACAAAAGGGGAATGTTTAACATTAGTACTATAGTATAATAGGGACATAATTATACCCTTGATACTCAATTATGTCGTATTGTATACATAGAAATAATCTTCAAAAATCTAAGCCGGTATCCTCGAAACCATTACTCAGAATCTGGTTCCAGTGTTTCCACCCTATCTGAAAATAACTACCAACCCTAAATATCCCCCAAATTGATCTTAATTATGTAACTAAGTCTCGCTTAATATGATCTGAATGTACAATTATTCATTTGTGTAGTCTAACTCAACTATCAACTATCAACTATCAACTATCAAGTATCATTGATTCTCAATTAATTTCGAAAATTAGTCAAATAAACAATCAACATTGAAAAGAAACTACAATTAAAAGAAACAAGTAGGAGAAAACCTATCCAACGCAAATCGCAGAAACAAACATTACGCATTTATTATATATCTGAGTATGTATAAAAGACAAGGGAGAGAAGAATGGTACCCGTACCCGTAGAAAAAACGAATGAGAGAAAAAGAGAGGTGATTGAACAAAATTATCAACTGACTATCGCTTTTTATAAGCTAATGAGACTACTAGTTGTGGATTGCTAAATTAATACATTTGCTATTACAAACACATTATTAGTGAGTATTGGCGAAATTTGCTATTTTGACTTTTTAAGTTCCTTAGTTGATGATATTGTAAAAACAAAAAAACAATTAAATGTGATAATTGATATGTCAACAATTGACAAAGTTCATTCCCTGGTCTATCAAAAAAATAAATAAATAATGATGAATTAACGTTTTTTTTTTGCCTTAACGGTTTTAATAAACGGACAAACCACTTTTTAAACGAATTTAACAATTTTTTTCCTCTCAACCGTTTCTTATGTGTTTTGTCATTATAATTTTTGGACCACAGCAAAAGAAATTTTTATTTGGGCATGCAAACCAATTTTTTTGAGATTTTTTTTTTCTAGCTTTGCTGAATTATGTATTATTTAATATTTATTCGAAGTTAAAATATTAAATTATGATATTTATGTGTATTTTTATTTTATTTTTGAATTAGAATTAGAATTATTATAGTTCAAAAGATATTAATATTATATATGATAAATTATTATTCATCGGCATGGACGGCCCAACAGGATAGGCAGGCTCGACCAGCGCCGAGAGCCCAAAATTATAGAACTAAAAGTGAAAGTCGAATCGGTTGACTAGTGAGTAAAAGATACTTAAAACTACATGCAATTATCCATCAAATTTCGTCATCAATTTTGAGTGATAGAGAAAATTAATAGATTTGGTATTATACGTGTTACTTACATTTATTCCGCGCTTTAATCCACATTCTTAATTACTGTTGTGCATCGATATGTGCGAGTCCTAAATAAATCAAAAACACTCTCGCAAGTGCACAAAATTGTCAAAGAGTATTTAGGGTTGTCTCAAAATAGAGCGTGAATTACTAGTCTCGGATTTGGACAATTTGTCGGATGGTGCTTGGAATGAACATTGAATATGTAAATGTGGTGGGAAAACAAAGAACTTTGGTTTTAGCAATACAAATAATGGATTATTAGCTTAGATTCTACTTGACTAGATTGGTGTTTTCTAAAAAATATTGATCTATAAGAAAAAAATTTCGTAACAGAAGACTAACAAGTGGAAATTTTGATATTTTTAATTTTTTTGCGAAAATACAAAAAAGAAGTCCGACACTTTAAAAAAATAAATTTGTAATATTTTTCCAAAAAATATCAAAGTTAATGACTAAAATGAGCAAAATACTCGGTTTTGATGTTTTCGTCGAAAAGCTCCGTAATTGAATTGAATACTAACATAAATAATTTTTTCTATTTTTTCAAAAATTTAAAAAGATCCAAAAAAAAGTGTAGTCAGACATCTTCAAAAAAAACAATATAATATTTGTTTAAAAAAATTCCAAAATTATTGTGAACAAAATAATTTATTTTTATGTTCTCCATAAAAAAAACTCCACAATCGAAGACTAACACGTGTAATTAACTTTTTTCATTTTCTTGCAAATATACAAAAAATGAAGTGTACCTTGAAAAAACTCAATTATCTTATTTTCTGCAAAAATGTCAAAATTGATGTATAAAACAATCAAACTGTTTTATTTTTATGTTTTCTTGTAAAACTATGTATTTGAAGATTTTCAATGCAAATCTCTATTTTTTGAATTCTTTTGAGAAATATAGAAATTTATTAACCTAGTTTTGTTCTTGGGAAATTTTCAAAAAACTCCCTATTTTTTTGATAATTTAAAAAAATTCCTATCCTTTTGGAAACTCCAAAAACCCCCTCTACCAAACTTTTAAATCTAACCATGGATGGTGTCAAAAAAAATTTGACCAAAATACCCTTCTGTTTTCATATGTAGTAATTAAAAAAAAAAAATTGTTATTTTTTGATTAATTTTATTAGTTTTAAGAAAATTCATAAATATTTTTTAACATGTGATTCACAAAAATAAAATTATTAAATGTTGTGTTTGTATAATTTTAATATTTCATTTATTATTCATATAATAAAATAAACACCTTGAAAATATATTGATATAAATATATTTCTTTAAACATCTAGTTTTTTTTCGTTCTTCTTTTATGTATTTTTTTAAATAGTTTCATGATATTTTAATTTTTAAATATTTGCAAAGTGTTCTTTCAATATTTTTGTTCATATTATTATTATTTTTTGTTAGTTTTTCAGAAAAAAAATATAAAAGTCAAACATATATAATATAATGTATGAAATATTAAAATTATATAAATATAACATAGGATAATTTTTTTTATAAAATTATTATGAGCTAAAAGAAAAATTTAGGACTTTTTTAAAATTAATACAAAATAACAAAAATATTCTTTTAATTACTACAAATGTAAAAAAGGATTATTTTGGTCATAAAAAAAATTTAACACCAAGAAAGTTTTTAGATCATTTGTATCGTATCTTTTACTACATAATTTTTCATCAGATTTTACGAACACTAAAAAAGTTTTATTTTCAATTCATAGCACTATTTTTACGTTTTGAGTAGTTCAAATAACGTGTTCACTACAACACATATGGTCTATTGGGGCAGCCAAAACTGACCCAACAAGGCCTCAAAACCGTCCCTATAGGTTATTGGGGCGGGCCGACCCAATAAGAGCCGACCCAATAGTTATGGAGGCGGGCAGACCCAATAAGAGCCGACCCAATAGTATTATAGGGGCGAGCCGACCCAAAAAAGAGTCGACCCAATAGTTATAGGGGCGGGCAGACCCAATAAGATCCGACCCAACAGTGTTATAGGGGCGGGCGGACCCAATAATAGCTCATTTGTAGGGGCGGCCCGACCCTAAAAAACAATTGTGTTGTAGTGGTTTTTAGATCATTTGTATCGTATCTTTTACTACATAAGTTTTCACCAAATTTTACAAACACTAAGAAAATTTGTTTTTCGATTCATAACAATCTTTTAACGTTCGGATGAGTCCAAATAACGTGTTTTTGAGATGGTTTGGATCGAATCTTTTACTACGTAACTTTTCACCAAATTGTACAAACACTAAGAAAGTTTTCTTTTCGATTCATAACAATCTTTTTACGCTCCGAGGAGTCCAAATAACGTGTTTTTGAGATGGTTCAGATCGAATCTTTTAGTACGTAACTTTTCACCAAATTGTAGAAACAATAAGAAAGTTTTCTTTTCGATTCACATCAATCTTTGTACGTTTTGAGGAGTTAAAATAACGTATTTTTAGATCATTTGTATCGTATCTTTTACTTTTACTGCATAACTTTTCATCAAATTTTACAAACACTAAAAAAGTTTTCTTTTCGATTCATAACAATATTTTTACACTTTGAGGAATTCAAATAATTTGTTTTTAGATCATTTGTATCGTATTAGCATCCACAACTACTTCATCATTAGGACCTCGTTACGAGTATTAAGATCCGTTATGGCTAATCCACCCTAGAAAAAATTTCCCATTGCGTCGATTTCTTTAACTGCCCATTTTGGAAATGCTATTCCCTACCCACCCCGCACCAACAGACCCGCACACACCCCGCACCTCTATTAATCTTCCTAATTTAACTTTCAAAGCATTAAATACTTTCCAATTACAAGGTTGAGAGTTGCTTGGGGTTCATATCTCCGGGGTGCAAAACATTACTTAGGTTTTCACTTTTCAGAGGCCCCATAAATCCAGCATGAATTAAGATCTGGGGGAGCTATCATCTCAAATCAATTGTTCAGTTCCTTCCTCAATTGGTTTCAAATAAGCCCCAATCTTTAAATAGATCTAATTCTAAACATTTTACCCTTCCCACATTCGGCCACGTCTCCGTTTACTATTTGCCCTCTTCCCCTAAATAACTCCCCCGCTCCTCTCTCTTATCATTTTCACGACGAAGCAAAAAAAAAAGGAAAAAAAAGAGAGGCCGACGCCAGAAAACCCTACCGGCGGCGAAACGGGAGGAAGCTTCACGAACATGGCATCGCGAGAGAGAGAGAAGAGGAGGCCAGAGCGGTGTGGCACGACACTGAGCAGGCGCTGCATGAGAAGTGTTTGATCTGCTGGAGAACAACCGGCAAGTCGTTTTTGTCGTTCTAAGAAGGCTCGCAAGAGAGAGAAGAGGAGGCCAGAGCGGTGCGGCACGACACTGAGCAGGGGCTGCGCGAAAACTGTGTGATCTGCTGGAGAACGACAGGCAAGTCTTTTTCGTGTTTCTAAGAAGATGGTAAAAGAAAAACTAATTTGCAAATCTGCTGGATTATTAACAACTCGATTCCTTTTTTGGGATTCGTTTTTGGCTTCGCAAAGGTTCGGAACAATTGCTGCATCGCCAGATCACAAAATCATGAAATCGAGAGGAAGGTGCAGAGCCAGATTTGGTGGCTTGGACGGAACCTCGACGAAATTGCTCCGCAATCCTTGCATGTTAATTGCTCGATGAAATGTCTCAGCCAATGTTTCAAGGACCAAGACAAATACCAATATTGCACCATTCAAATTGGTGATTCGGATTTCGCACCATTTCAAATTTCTTCAGATTTCAGCCTTTTCCAGGTATAATTGCACTTTCTTCTTTCAAAGAGTGATACGATATACTTAATTTGATCATTCATTTTATCAATTCTTTTTTGTGAACAAGTTTGTGCCTTTGGTTATGTTAACTTGCTGGTATAAGAAAATGAAAGCAGTAGTCATTATTGATAATTAATAATTATTATATCTAATTTGATTTTGTGTGCATTTGGTTTCGACTAGGTACTGTCGCTTCAGGTTTGGAAAGGAAAACTGGTACCGTGAGAAAAAAAAATCCTATGAAAAGCTTCCTCAGGGACAATCCTAGGAAAGGAAGCCCTAAACCCTAAACACTGGCGATGAAAGATTTCTCCAACAAATTTTACGTGTTATTCGGAAGCAGACAAATATCTGAATATTCTTTGGATGATTTCGCGATTATTGAAAAAGTGATTTCTGTCAATTCTCTCAGGTTTCGATTTGGTGAATACATAGTTGCTTGGATCTTAAAGAGCTCGAGTTGGTTTTCATCTTTGTTCAAGTGCTGATTCTTCATCGACCAAACTACTTATCGAACTATTCGATAAAACCGTTTCGAAAAATAAATTCATAAATGCTAGGGCAGGTATGAATATAAAAAATTCCATATATGCCCCTACCTAATATTTTTTCACCCAAATTCCAAATTCCAAACTACAAAATTAATTAAGTCGTTTTCGTTACATAGTTGGCTGATGCAGAATTAACATTTGGAGTTGAAAAACATGTTTAATTTAAACTCTCGGTCGATTCATGCTGTTGGCAAAGCTGATACATACAAAAAAATTATCTGTCATCTCATTTCATTTAGATCCTAATTGATTTCTATTTTTCCCATTCTAGCCTTCATTTCCAGAATCGAAGAGAGGCTCAAATCAGAAAAAAGAAAACAGCAATAACGGCGCAAGGCGGAGCATGTACTCGGTGATAGCGGCGCGAGTTGGAGCTGGCGCTGGTCGATAACGATGCAAGTGAATCTGCACGAAACGCAGCTGACAAAAGACGAGCACGAAGCCTTGCCATGGCAGCCATTGCGGACAATCATCCACACCGTAGCCATGTCCTTCTTAGGTGGTTCCGGCAAAATCACGGTTCTCAAAGGCATTCTTCAGAGAGAAGGCGTGCGAAGCCGACGAAGCAAGTGATTTCAAACGAGGCCCTTGATCACCTTCAAGTGTTCTGAGGAAAAGTGCAAGTCCTTCTTAGGTGGGCACACGTCGCCAAGTTAGCTTATGAGGAAAAGCGCAAGGACGAGAATGTACACGCCCACTCCACCGTATCGTGAGTTGGCAAATTGCACGTATGGCGGACCTTGATCATCTTCAAGTGTTCGTGTTGACACAATTTCGTAAATTTCAACAAAAGGGTATGATTGTAATTTAAATGTTTTGTAGGCTTTGATCATGCAAAGCCAGATTTGACAATTCTGAACTTCCATGTTTCAGCTTGGATGGCACCAGTGGAGACTCGGAAAAGAGGGATGAGTCAGCAAATTCGACCAAAGCAGTGAACAAGAAGAGGAACTATGTGCAATACCATTTCGAATTGGGGCAGCACGATTCCATTTTGCAGCCCTGTACTGTTTGTGGTATGATGTACGCATATTGACATGAAGCAGACGAAAAGATTTACAAGGCGTTCCATAAAGAGTATTACGAACGGATCGCCTTCAAAGTGTTTACTCTAATGTCCATTTGAAAAATTCAGACCTATTAGATGCATGAAATAAATACTGATTGATTTCTTTTATTGGATTTTAATTTTGCTACGCACGTTTGGAAAAATAAAAGGATTGTTGCGCGATTTTGCAATAATACTGGCCGAATCATTATGGTTCAGGAGGATGATTGGTCAGCTCAGAAGCAAAAGCTGTTCATATCATGTTTGCATAGTTAATTATTGTCAAATTAATTCGATTCGGAAAGGTATTTCAATTCAATTCCATAATTTCAAATTTATTTTCAAATAAATTCAGATCCTGAAACCAACAATTCGTTAACTAGATTGCGTATTTTTTAAACAATTTATCCAGGAAGGAGAAAATGCGAGATGGTCCGAGAAAATATATAAACGGAGTAAATCTGACAAAAGGGCGAGATAATCCGGTCAAAATAATTGGATTCTCATCTTGGAAGAAATTAATTCAATTGGACGTTTATTAATCGAACATGTTTTTTTGGCTCTTTTCTAGGCTGATCTAATTATCGGCTTAGCGGTACTGGTACGAACCGAAGACAGACCCGAATTGGACGAAGATGAATTTTATACTCCTGACCTTCTCATCAACAAAATCGCGATATATTTAAAGATCTTTTTCCGTACAAAATGAATCGCAAAAAAAAATGTTTCTCAAGTGAACTTCAACATTCATCAGAAATTTGTTTGTGAAACAAGAATTTGTACATAAACAAAAAATTACAAGTGCTATTCAAACAAAAAAATATGAAATGTTGTACATTGCAATCGTTTGCAAAAAAAGAGAGAATATGAAATGCTCTACAATGCAATTGCTTGGAAAAAAATTGTATGCCAGGATTTCTGTTATTGCACTTTCTTTATTAATGTGCCGAAAAATGGCCATGGCACTTCAATTTTTGTTTTTTTATGCTTTCTTCTTTGTGTCTGTTTTTTTACTAATAAATATCGTTTTATGATCTTTTAAGCGTGAACAATGGAGAATTGCACGGAAAATTGAAAACAAAGAATACTAACAAGAAAACGAAAAAGATACTTGCATAAAACGCAAGCGTCATAGTCCGGTATAGAAAAAAAATGAAACAATATATTGTGTATATATCTTTTGTAGTAATTTCTTGCTCATAAGATCTAATCAACTCGGTTCGAACTTTGTGATAAAGAATCTTATTTACATGTATTCTCTGTTTGTAAACTTATGCGACAATATAATGAATTAGCGCTTTCATATATCTTTGCGTTCTTTGCATTCTTGCGAATCAACGACAATTTGCAACACCAAAATAATATCAAACAAAAAGAAACACAAAATACTAAATCTCAAAAAAAAACCCGCGCATTTGCGCAGGTCCAACGCTAGTTAGCAATTAAAGCAAGAAGTTGAGCAAGTAGGTTACATATTTGACACTAATTCAATAAATACTTGGAGAACAAGACAGTAATATAATAAATAAACCACAGCCAAAAGAACTGTCAAAATAATCTGTTTTGGCGTGTGGCTAACTAAACATTCTTTCTTGTTGACTTCCGATATACTAATAAAAAGAAATGAATTCATTCACCAAGTCCGAAGATGTGAATCACATGCCCACATACTGAGTTGGTTCCCAAATTAATGTCAGCACGTAGACGCAGTGTGTGTTGGTTGGGGGGACTCACATACAATCTCGTAAAAAACACCGAAAAACATCGAAAAAAGATCGAGAAACGGTGATACGATGGAAAACCGTACCGTTTTTTACCATACCGTTTCAAAAAATGATCAAATATTTTTTAATCGTGTTTGACCATTTTTTTACCATACCGTTTTAAAAAATGGTCAAATATTTTTTAATCGTGTTTGATCTTTTTTTTTTACCGAAAAACCTTTTTAATCTGTTTTACATACCGATTTTTTCTTCTAATTATTTTGGGCCCGATTTTTTTTAACTTTTTTGGCCAGTTATTTTTCTCGGCACGTGATTTTTTTTTCACCGAGTCTCCGATTTAGTTGTTCTTCATCTTCACGACAATGTTTGGAATGCTCCATTCTTCCGTTCTTCTTCCGATTGACTAAATGATGACGACGTTTCGGTTTAATTCGCGACAAAGATTAATTTTTTCTCCACGAATTGTGATTGTGAGTGCTAGTTTGATTCAATTTGTGAGTCAAATGATTGTGTGTTATGATTGTTTAGGTTGATCTGATTATGTGTTAGGATTTGATTGTTATTTACTTTTTATGTGATTATTATTTTGTTTTTGGACTTTTTTGAATGAAAATCAAACAAGTATTTAAATTGTGAGTGTTAATTGGATTTAATTTCTTGTTCAAATTTTTTATCTTTAAATTTTAATTATAATTGATATAAAATATTACCGATATAAGTGATCGTTTTTTTACCTTTTTAAACCGTTTTTCGATCGTTTTAGGATAAAACACCAAAACAATGACCGATCGTGCCGTACCGTTTCCCGTCATCTACAACGTTGCTTGAAGAGGGAGTTTATGAATCCTAAACAATTGGCATCGAAGCTATCTAAATAAAAATATGTTTGAAGAGGAAGTTTATGAATCCTAAACAATTGGCATCGAAGCTATCTAAATAAAAATATACTTGAAGAGCAAGTTTATGAATCTTAAACAATTGGCATTGAAGCTATCTAAATAAAAATATGCTTGAAGAGGAAGTTTATGCCAGCATGACCCAGCATACATATATCTTGATTATAATATGAAGATACACAAAAACATCATGCACCAAGAATTCAAGAAATAACTAAAATATATATATTTGATGACTTTCTCGCTAAATATATATATTTATTGGATATCTTATTAGGCATCTAAATTCTGGAACTTGAGTTGACCTCTTCAAAATTAAGAATTAACAATATAATGCTCTTCGACAAGCATTGGACAAACAAATAACTGTAAAATACATGATGCATATTTGTTGGGTATCTTTAGCTTCTACTTTTAGTATATAAGTTAATTAAACCCTTAGATTAGATCATCAATGGATGTTCTTCTAGAGGAATTTGACGAACAAATTAAATAGAAAATAGAAAGCCTCATGATTCTATAAATATAAAACCATTTCAATACAGCAGGACAAAATCTCATAACTTTCCGAAACGGTCAACTTCCAATGGAAGAAAATACCATTCAGAAAAATGAAACAGGCTCAATTGATACCAATTTGGAGGAAATAGATAGGATAATAAAAGCCGGTGCTGGTTCGAGTTTTCGGCAAAGTTTCGGTGGTAGTTCCAGACAAGAAGCGAATGAAGATGAGTATGAACTCCAATGGGCAGCTATTGAGAGGTTGCCTACGTTTACAAGGCTGCGAACCTCTCTTTTCGATGGTGATGAAGAGAAGGAGAAGAAGGTGGTTGATGTGACGAAATTGGATGCAATCGAGAGAAGGTCGTTAATCGAAAAGTTGATCCAGCATATAGAGAGAGATAATCTGAAGCTACTTAAAAAACAAAGAGAGAGGATGGACAGGTAATTTTCGCGAATAATTTGCACTTATTGCCGTAAAAAAGCGCAAAGTCTCATATTTTTTTCTTCTTTCGTTCATGGTGTGTTCATCTTAGAACATATTGCACCCTTTCGATAACTCATAATTGACTGATGTTATTATAAAGTAACTATTGAACTTTCTTAAATATTACGAACATTCGTGATATTGTTTTTTTTTTAATAAACATTCGTGATATTGTTAAATTATGAGTATAGTTCAAATAAAGTATTATCAATATTATTGTAGATTTGTTTTAAATATTTTACTACATTGTAGTATTGTACAATGCACAATTACTATAAAACAATATGCACTTATTAGTCAACTGTTATTTGTTCACATAAAATGATCATTAATTTAATGTATTTTTCGAATAAAATTCTGAAAATTAAAAATAAAATAATCATATATAATCTTACAAAATATGGAAACTATTAGTTCAGTGCACTCTTATTTTTTTCATTATAGTGTATTGCTTATTTACTTGAAAATTTAGTTATTTAGTACATATATACAAAAAATTTATATATATTTAAAGGGAAATAAAAATAATTTATTCTAAATTTATATTGTATATAATAAATAAATAAATAATAATTTAAATAATAGATTAATAATAATTTTAAATTAAATATCATGAAAATAAATAAAATCAACCTAACAATACAAATATCATAAAATTATCCTAAATTTACTCTAGAAGTATCATATAACTAATTTAGAAGTATCCTAGAAGTATTCTATATAATTTATTTATAAAAATTATGGGTCAAAATATATAATGGGCCAAAATATCCTAAATGGAGTATCCAGTCGTATCTTGAATGTATCTCAGCCGTATCTTGCCGTATCCCCACGTATTCGAAAAAATAAATATTAAAATAAATGAATACGTCACGTGACGTATCCGATACGTATCCGAACCGTATCATACCCGTATTTGTATCGAATACCCGTGTCCTCAGGATACTTCTGTATTTTTTAAGTATCCGCGTAACATAGTCAGTTCTAGAAGAATGTTTTTGAACTTATAAAATTGGTACAGTTGAATCATACCCGTACCGAACTTCACTACAAGAAAATAGACTTTTAGTGACGACCAAATTTGTAATTAAAAACACAAAATTGCATCACTAATATGTTTTGTGACAACTTTTTTGCTTGTCACTGGTTGTCACTAATACGAGCGTCACTATTATATTAATGACGAGTTATAGTGTTGTCACTGATAAAATCAATAATTGTGACAACTGATAAAGTCACTAGAAACTTCAACAATTGTGACAAAAACATGCCCTTACAAATAGTAGTATTATTTGTGTCAACAAAGTTGTAACTAATATACAATTATTTGTGACAATAAGTTTTAACACAATATATATTTATTAGTGACGATTTTGTATGACAAGATTTAATTGCAATCGTGAAGGTAATGTTGTCACAAGTTCATAATAATACATTAATAGTAATATGTCATCCTATATCATCACTAGTGTTTTGAAAATTGATCATGTTCAAACAGTCATTAATATTATATTAGTGACAAAAAACGTCCATTATTAAATCGAAATGAAAATTATAAATACCGAATAAATAATTATACAGTTATACAATTCAATAATATCAAATATAATTTGCGAAATTAAACATGAAAAAGATATTATTCAAGAAACAAGCAAAATCATATTATAACAATAAATAAATAAAATTAATTTTTACATGCATGATAGTTATAATTTACATACTACCTTCCATCATACATAACAACAAGAAACATTATACAAACATTATACAAAAAAATTAAAATTAAACTGTCTTTAGCACTCTTTATTTTCCATGAAAAGACAATTTATTTGTTTTTGTAAGATTCTGCGAATAATAAAAAATAGAATCATTAGTTTCAAAAAAAATTAATTCAATATTCATCATAATATTAAGTACAAATTATAGTACTAAATTGGAATTATTATACCTTTTTCGATATGGAGCAAATGAAGATAACATAAACTGTCACAATTTCTCTTTTTCTGTTAATTTCAAATTGTCTAACATAAAAAAAATCAATTGATAAGATCAAGCAAAATATACTAATTAAAATCAAGCAAAACATATTAATGCATAATATACTCAACCTATTATCAACTGAAAAATACCTTGTTCCTTTTTGTCGTGACAATTTTCGTCGATTCATCTAAATTTGTTGAAACTCTATGTCTCGAAATCTTCGACATCGTATGTTATTATGGGGTGATGAACAAATATATTGATGGAGGTCTTTTATAAAATAGTTTTGATGGATTTTTGAATTTTTAAAAACCAGCCACTGAAATTTTTCAATGCATGGTAAATTTTATTCTTCTTTGATATGTATACTTTTTATAAAAGTAAGCATGATTTACAAAATCAAAATATTTAACTCTTTCCTTACGTGTATTTGTTCCAAATATGAATACAGAACATTCTATTTTTGTCTTCACTAAACAAGGAATATAATTCAAGATTTCGGTATTATTTGATGTGTATGTTTCTTTTCTTAAAAAATCACATTAATAGAAATGGAAATAAGAATCATTAAAAAGCACATTAGTAAAAGTGGAAACATGAATCATTAATTGTATTTGTGTAGAATTGAAAGAAATGGAAATATATAGCATTAACAGAAACGACTCTCTGTCATTCCCATAAATTAATTAATAAATAGGGAAACATAAAGGCACATTACATTAATACAAATGAAAAATGGATATAATGGGTCGTAGAAAGACAAATGAATTATGGGCTTGGTATTTTTATTATAAACATTGATGAAATAATTAAACATTTGACCAAATACAAATGCATAATTTTTTTTTATTAAATTAAAACAAATATATAAATGATCATAATTAATTATTCGTGATACAACAAATCGATAAATGAAGATATATGAATATATACTTTTTTATTCATAAAAAATTGAAAATAATCGAGAAATATTATTTTATTATATAATGTTTATTTAGTTCAAAATTGTTTTATTGATATTTTTGAATTATATAATAGTATGTGAATGTACATCTATAATACGCGACTATTTGGATTACTCATAAATTATACATATATTATTCATACGGATTGGATATAAAAATGAAGCTAAAAATAATATGGATTAAGAAGATTGCTTTATATTTTTATGTCAAATAATAATATGTAAATATTCATATTGATAATGAGTTTAAAAAATAAAGCACACAATTGATGTGCGAGATTAAACCACATCACAATAATGTTTAACCTATTCTTATTATAAAACATAAATGGTTGTACAAGAAAATATGCATTGAAAAACAAAAAAAAAACAAGTATAAATAATATAATGTAAGACATTTTATATTAGCATTGCAAACTAATATATAAATTTTAAAATACAATTTTTAGAAAATTTTGGTTTAGAAACAAAGGTTGGTTTTGTTTGGTGTGTCTGGTCGCTTAGATGTTACAAAGGATGCTAATGATGATGATAAATAAATTGCAATTGATTGTTATTTGGTGTATAACATGATTTATTTTTTAAAATTGTAATTTAATTTGTATATAGCATTCCTACGTTTTTTTTTCTAATAACATTAATTTTGTTGAAGTTATATATTAAGGAACTTTTAATACAGTCGAGACAAGCATCTATTTGTCATAAAAAATTTAAATTTGTGATTTAGTTATTTTGTCACAATAAATAACATGATTGTGACAATATAATGTTGTCGCAAATAAACATTTTTAAAAGTGACAAAACGATAGTCGTCACAATTAAATATTCTTTAAAGTGACAAAACAATAACGGTCACAAAAATACACTCTAAAGTGACGAAGCAGTAGTTGTCACAACAAATCATTGCATTTGTGACAATTCTTTTGTGGTCACCATTTCCTCGTCACTAATAAAAAAATTTGTGACGACACACGTGTTTGTCACTATTATTCGATGAAAATAGTGACAATGCAATAAGTTGTCACAATAAGTGTGTTTAGTAGTGACGACTTGCTCGTCGTCACTAAAAACTAATTTTCTTGTAGTGCTTGCAAAAAGATTTCTCCTTAATCTCGTATCTATTTGCGTGTTAGTCCGTTACTTTCTTTACTTGTTAATTTGGGTAAAGATTGTGTGACGAATTTGAGTAGTTAAGTGATAGTAAAAAGTTGCACGCAATGTGTTCGACGAAATTCCCATCCATGTTGATATTTTGAGATTTTGCAGGGGTACATGCAAAATTTTACGTTTTGATTCTCATTTTCTTTTTCCCTCTTTTTGACAGAGTGAATGTGAAGTTTCCAACGATCGAAGTCAGGTACAACAATCTGTGTGTAGAAGCAGACTGTGAAGTGGTACAAGGGAAACCATTACCGACATTATGGAATTTATTCGAGAGCACAATCATGGTATGCATGTCCAAATTATTGTTGATTATTATTGGAGTTAAATTTGAAAAAGTTTTTATTTTATTTTTATTAAAATTTGAATAGGGTTTGACACGAACGGTAGGTTTAAACCGAGAAGAAACAAAAATCACCATTTTAAAAGGCGTCAGCGGTATTATCAAGCCAGCAAGGTAAATAATTATTGAGATATTATTTTTACTCATCTTTTGCATCAATTGAAATATTATGTAATTTTTCAGAATAACCCTTTTGCTCGGACCTCCAGGATGCGGAAAAACCACTCTCTTGCAAACACTAGCTCAAAAGCTAGACAAATCTCTCCATGTAAAACATACCTACATTTTCGTGCAATCACGAAATAAGATTATGAATTTTTGTGTTTGCTATTATTTTCAATTCAATTAGGTAAGTGGAGAAATTAGCTACAATGGATATGCACTGAACGAATTTGTACCGGAAAAGACATCGGCGTATATAAGCCAATACGACCTCCACATTCCTGAAATGACCGTCCGAGAAACCTTGGACTTTTCTGCAAGATTTCAAGGTGTCGGTAGCCGTAACGGTAATATTTACATCTCTTCATATTACTATCTAGTTCAAATACATAAATGATTATTATTAAATTTTGTACAAAGAAAACTTTTAACATTATGTTAATAATATTTTGTTCAGAAATCATGGAGGAGGTAATAAAAAGAGAGAAGCAAGCAGGAGTAACTCCCGACCCTGACATCGACACGTACATGAAAGTACAACTTTTAACCATTCCCATTATCTAGAAAATTGAAATTAATAAAACTATTTATCGCTAAATAATTCGTTAATTCTTCCGCTTTATATCGTAGGCAATATCTTTCGAAGGACTAGAGGGAAGTCTTCAAACCGACTATATCATGAAGGTCGTGTTTCTTTTTCTTTACTTTCAAATTTAAAATTAAAACTGATTTTCTTCGGTTTGGTTTCTAAATAGATAATGGGGCTGGATATTTGTGCGGATACAATGGTAGGGGATGCAATGAGAAGAGGCATCTCTGGTGGCGAGAAAAAAAGACTAACCACAGCGGAGATGATCGTAGGCCCGTCGAAAGTTCTATTCATGGACGAAATATCAACCGGACTCGACAGCTCCACAACGTACCAAATTGTTTCGTGTCTGCAACAACTAGCACACATAATAGAATCCACCATCGTTATTTCTCTTCTCCAACCCGCACCGGAGACTTACGATTTATTCGATGACATCATATTGATGTCGGAAGGAAAAATCGTGTATCACGGTCCGAAAACACTTATTCTAAACTTTTTCGAAACATGTGGGTTTACTTGTCCAGAAAGAAAAGGCGCTGCGGATTTTCTTCAAGAGGTAGTTATTAAAAATTATGAAATTTTGTCGTGTTGTCTTTGATGTAATATCTTTGCGCAGGTTATTTCGAGGAAAGATCAAAGGCAGTACTGGAACAGGCAACACGAAGAGTATGAATATATAACTGCAGATGAATTTGTACGAAAATTCAAATCGTACCAAGTAGGTCAGAGTCTGTCTGAGGAATTATCGAAAGGGTATGACGAGTCGCAGTGTCATAAAAGCGCGCTTTCGTTCAGCATGTATTCTTTGTCCAAATGGGAACTTTTGAAGGCTTGTTTTGCCAGAGAGATATTGCTTATGAAAAGGAACTCTTTCATTTACATTTTCAAATCAGTTCAGCTCGGACTAATTGCAATAATAACCGGAACGGTGTTTTTGCGAACACGCATGGGCGTAGACACTGTCCACGGGAATTACTACATGGGCGCGCTTTTTTACGCAATTATTTTGACAATGGTAAATGGATTTCCCGAGCTTGCAATGACCATCGCAAGGATGCCAGTTTTCTACAAGCAAAGAGACTTATATTTCTACCCTTCTTGGGCATATGCATTACCGTCTTCTCTTTTAAAGATACCGATCTCTTTACTCGAGGCGTTTGTTTGGACCGCCATTACGTATTATCTTATTGGATATACACCAGAAGCTGCGAGGTTATTTATTTATTTGTTTATTTAATTATTTATTTATGTGTTTATTGAATTGTTTTTTTTTTGTAGGTTCTTCCAACAACTTCTTATAATATTCCTTGTGCATACTATGTCGTTATCCGTGATGCGGAGTGTCGCCTCGTACTTCCAAACACACGTTGCGTCCTCTCTTGGCGCAACTTTGATGTTGTTGGTTTTCCTTCTTTTTGGAGGCTTTCTACTACCTAAGAGTAAGTTGTGATTACATCAACTAATACACCTCAAAATATCATGTTAAAAATGATACAATTGTTTATTTCATAGCCTCGATACCGGGTTGGTTGAAATGGGGATTTTGGATTTCTCCATTGACATATGCGGAATTAGGACTCTCTCTCAATGAATTTCTTGCACCGAGATGGCAACAGGTGAAAAACATTTTGGACATTAACTAGGATATTAGTTATGTATACTTATATGATATGATTATTTTGGCATGAATAGATGTTATCATCAAATGTAACTCTCGGGAAAGACATTCTGACAACCAGAGGGCTGAATTACGCGAGTTACTTTTACTGGATATCTGCTGCAGCATTGGTCGGTTTTATCGTAATTGCCAACGCTGTATTTACGCTCGCATTGACTTTCAGAAGACGTAAGTCTAAACCCAACATTGTATTTATGCATTTACACGATAATATGTTCATTAAGTTTATGCCCATTGATGCTAATACGATGTTTAAAATTCAGCTGCGGGGAATACAAGGGCAATAATTTCGCGCGAAAAGCTTTTGGAATTACAAGGAAAAGACGTGGAGTTGTCAGTAAATTATAGAAAGGATAAATCCATCAACTCTTCTGTGAAACATACAGAACCTAAAAGAACAGGTAAAAATTAAGCCCCCAAAATAAATTATAACAAGCATAGAAAAAAATATACTGAATATATTTTAATTATTTATGCAGGAAAGATGGTATTGCCATTTATACCATTGACAGTGTCATTTCAGGACGTGAACTACTTCGTCGATACTCCACAAGTAAATAAATCTAACAACTTGTAATATAATATAATAATCGATTAATTATCATAAAAAACATATGCGTTTTTTTTTCTAGGAAATGAAAGAACACGGCTATACAGAAAAGCGGCTCCAGCTATTACACAACATAACGGGTGCATTCCGACCCGGTATTCTCTCGGCAATTATGGGAGTTACCGGCGCAGGCAAGACAACCTTATTGGATGTCCTCTCAGGTCGAAAAACAGGAGGATATATCGAGGGAGACATAAGAATCGGCGGATATCCTAAACTCCAACAGACTTTCGCACGTATTTCGGGTTATTGCGAACAAACCGACATACACTCTCCTTATATCACCGTCGAAGAATCCGTTGCTTATTCAGCTTGGCTTCGTCTGTCCCCCGAAATCAATTCGAAGACTCGCTACGTGAGAAATAATAATACTTCCATTTTTCATCGATAAATAATGTTAAATCCTAGATTTTGGTGATTTGTTGTACAGGAATTTGTGAATGAGGTGTTGGAAACGATAGAGCTTGATTCGATAAAGGATGCGTTGGTGGGTGTAGCAGGTCAGAACGGTTTGTCGACGGAACAAAGGAAAAGGTTGACTATAGCGGTGGAGTTAGTATCGAACCCGTCGGTTATATTCATGGACGAGCCTACTTCTGGATTGGATGCTCGTGCTGCGGCAATTGTCATGCGTGCGGTTAAAAATGTTACCGAAACGGGTCGGACTGTCGTTTGTACTATTCATCAACCCAATATTGATATTTTCGAGGCGTTTGACGAGGTAGCATTCTCTTTCTTAAGAAATGTTGCCAAATGAAAATTAGTTTAATAATGTTCACTTTGTCTATTTTGGTAATTTATGAAAGCTTGTACTGATGAAAAGGGGAGGTGAACTCATATACTCCGGACCACTGGGTGAACACTCAAACAGGATTATTCAGTACTTCGAGGCAAGTGATTAAAATAATATTTTTATTTTTGATACAAGGATACTAGTTTTAGTTCTACATATTAATAATAATATTTTGTTAATGATTAGGGTATTTCTAGTGTACCAAAGATAAAAAATAACTATAATCCAGCAACATGGATGATGGAGATTACCTCACATTCCATAGAGGCTCAACTCGGAGTAGACTTTGCCCAAATATTCAAGGACTCGCATCTTCACAGGTTGATCCCCATAAATTATTATAACCACCTGAATATTTTTTTTCTTACTAATATTTCCAAAAAAAATTTCGAACCTGAAGGGAGAATCAAATACAAGCAGAGCAGTCGAGCAAGCCAGAACCGGGTTCAAGTGACCTCCACTTCCCGACCCAATACCCGCAAAACTTCTGGGGACAATTCAAAGCATGCTTATGGAAGCAAAGTTTGTCCTATTGGAGAAACCCTTCTTACAATTTGATCCGCATAATTTTCGTGATCATCACTGCCATCGGATTCTCTTTGCTCTTTTGGCAACACGGAAACAACATGCAAGTATTGTCAATTATCTAGTGAAGAAGAAAAAATATATTATATTTAATTTAATTTATTATGCAGAAATACGCAACAAGATTTGTTCAACATATTGGGATGCATGTACGCGGTAATTCTATTTGCCGGCATAAACAACACCCAGTCTACCTTGCCGGTCGTTTCGATGGAGAGTGTCGTTGTTTGTCGAGAGAATTTCGCAGGAATGTATTCCCCTTGGGCCTATTGTTTTGCTCAGGTACATTTTTCTTTTATTTTCTTTCAAAACACTACATACCCTCATAAATATTTGATATTTTCAGGTAGCGATCGAGATACCGTACATATTCTTGCAAGTGGTAATATTCATGGCGATTGCATATCCGGCAATAGGATTTGAATGGACGGTCGGCAAGTTTTTGTGGTTTTTTTACATAATGTTCTTCACCATTCTATACTTCATTTATCTCGGAATGCTTCTTGCCGCTTTGACGCCTAATTTGCAAGTCGCCTCCATTTTGGCTTCCGTCTTCTATACGATGATCAATCTCTTCTCGGGCTATATCATTCCCCAACCTGTATGTTTACTAAGTTTCCTCTTTTATTTTTTATTTATATTTATATTTATATTTATATTTGTATTTTGTTTGTGTAGCAAATACCAGGGTGGTGGATATGGCTATATTACTTGTGCCCGCTTGGATGGACAATGAATGGGTTCTTCACCACGCAATATGGAGATGTGGATAAGGAAATAATTGTTTTCGGGCAGAAACAATCGATTTCTTCGTTTATAGAGGAATTCTTCGGGTTTCATCATAACCATCTGCCATTGACTGCTCTCATTCTTCTCATATGGCCCGTTATTTTCGCATTTCTATTTGCTTATTCTGTGGGCAAATTAAATTTCCAAAGGCGTTGAAGAAGCGTATATTTTGAATTATGGTTATTTGTGTTCTATGCGTCTATTTGTTAGAACGATGGTGATTTTATGTTCATTCTTGTTTTCTTTTTACTTTACTAGCGTGGTACCCCGCGCTATTGCACGAACCATTTTTTTTTCGTATTTTCTTCTGATTTTTTTTCCCCTATTTTCTTCATATTCATGTCAGTGGATTCATATTCATGTACTCGTGTATTAGTCGTATTTGTGTATTTGCATCCGTATTTCAATTTATGTGTATTCGTATTTTTATTTTTATTTGTACTTCATATTCGTGGCACTTTTTGTGTTTCTCTGCAAGTGTTGTGTTTGGGAATGGGTCTCGTTGTTTAATACGGCTTGCAATTATTTTTAGCGGTGCAATCAAATTTTTTGTTGTAATTAACATGTCCTCATTTCGAAAATATATCGAATTGTTCGTATTTATATTTGTATTTGTATTTGTATTTGTATTTGTATTTAGTAATCTTATTTCGTATTCATATTTGCATTCGTGTTCGTATATTAGTATTCGTGAATTTGTATTCATGTATTATTCTTATTCACATAATCGAATTAATATTCATATGATTTCGTATTTCTTAATTTGGTATTCGTTATTCGTAATGCTGAATTCCTATATTAGTATTCGTGTTCGTGCTTACGTTCGTGTTTGTATCGTATTTCATTATTGTATGTCGTACTCGGCACGGTATTTCGTATTTGTATATTTATTTTGTATTTGTATTTTGTATTTTGTACTCGGGATGATGATGATGATTATTAGCATGTCCTCATTTTGTTAAATATATCAAATTGTTTGTATTTGTATTTGTATTTGTGTTTTGTATTCGTATTTCCTATTCATATTCGCATTCACATTCATGTATTTGTATTTGTTTATTGTATTTGGTATTCGTGTATTCGAATTCAGATTTGTATTTCGTATTTGTATTTGTATGATTTCGTATTTCATAATTCGTTATTCGTTATTCGTAATTCTTAATTTGTAATTGTATTGGTATTCGTGTTCGTGAAATTTTCGTGTTCATATTCGTATACATATTAGTATTTCATTTTTGTATTTCGTATACGTGTTGGTATTTCCTATTTGCATATATATTTCATATTTGTATTCCGTAATTGTATTTGATATTCGTACATTTATTTGTATTTTTTATATGCAATTGTAATTTTTTTTCATTGTTCATGTTTTGCATTTTCTATCCGCATTTTGATGATGATGATGATGATGATTAACATGTTCTCGTTTCTCAAATATATCGAATTGTTTGTATTTTTATTTGTATTTGTATCTCGTTCTTGTATTTTGTATTCATATTCGTGTTCGTGTATGTATATTCTTATTCATGTATCTATATTCGTGTATTTTTCTTATTTGTGTATTTGTATAAGTATCTAAATTTCAAATTTGTATTTGTCTGATTTTGTACTTCATAATTCCTTGTCCGTTATTCGTAATTTGTTATTCGTTATTCGCAATTCGAAATTCTTAAATCGTAATCGTATTTGTACGTGTGTTCGTGCTTATATGTTCGTGTTCGTATTCGTGTGCATACTCGTATTTCATTTTCGTAATTCATACTCGTGTTGGTATTTCATATTTGTATATATATTTCGCATTCGTATTCCGTAAATGTATTAGATATTTATACACGTACAAATACAATTACATTGTACGTAAAAAATATTTTTCAATGCGTATTTGTATTTTTTTTCGTTGTTCGTGTTTTGTATTTTGGGTCCGCATTTTGATGATGATAATGATGACGACTTACGAAACGATGATATGACTACGATGATGCGATGATGATGATATGATCAAAATGAAAATATGATAATGATGTGATTGATGATGATATGATTAAAATGTCAATATGATAATGATGGCACGATGATGATAATGATGTGCATTTCGTATTTATATCCCGTATTTGTATTTTCTATTCATATTTGTATTTCAATTTCATTTATGTGTTTGTATTTGCATTTATTTGGATTTGCATTTCGTATTTCATTATGGTATTGGTATTTGCTCGTTAATTCATTCATCACTTGCTTCTGAATGCTCTTGAGCATTTCTCGCAATTACCCTTGTACAATTCTAAAATATCATATATACCTCTAAAAGAAATTAGAAATTAGAATTGCACATAATTATGTATGCTTCAACTTGGCCACTTCAGTTTACAAACGTTTTCGTTATTCGTATTGCGTATTCCGTACTCATTTTTCCAATAATGTTTTTTTTGTTATATTTGTATTCGAATTTCTTTTTGTATGTGCCCTCGTATTTGTATTTTGTTTGTATGTATGTATTTATTTTTTGCAATTTTTTGCATTGCAAGAGTCCACCATCAATGACCTTAAATTTCCACAAATATTGCATATATGCGCTAACAGAATTTAACATAAAGCTAATAAAAGGGCCGAATTACAAAAATACCATGCCGAACTCTCTGAATCAAATTGCAAATTCGGCACGTAGCCCGGTACGGCCATGTCTTGAGCCAGTGCGCCATGTTACTTCCGCCGAATTGCATCAGTGGCATGAATCCACCAACACTAATCCTAAAATTTCACAGAAATTACAAATAAATTCTTGCTCGAAACAAAGGTAAGCAAAATAAAATGAAAGGGTTGAATTAGAAGAATACCATGTAGAACTATAGAAATCGAGTTGCAAATTCGCAACATACCTCGGAACAGCCATGCCTCAAGCCTGCGCCCCATGGTGTTTCCCGCTGAATTCAATCGTTTGCAAGAGAGAAGGAGTGCGAGCGAAACCCTAATCGGAAAAATTCTAATATTTACCAAAAAAAACCCTGAATTTCTCCCAAATTACACACATCACTTCCGAAAGAGTCGACATGTATTATGTCACGCCAATTCGATCTGGGAGACATCGTACAGATTCCATATCGGCGTGCCCTGATACAGCCATGCCTGAAGCCTGCGTAGCGTGTATTCCTCATCGGAAAAATTGTAATATTTACAACAAAACCCTAAATTTCGTACAAATTACACACATCACCTCGAAAATAGTAGACATGAATTTGATCAGACCATTTCGGCCTGGGAGACATCGTACCAAATTCTATATCGGTCATCTTGAGCTACTCTTCACGGTCACCAATACCATCTTCACTCTCCCATCGCGGCCACACCTCATAATTGACCTGCAAAAAAAAAAAATTAAAACAGAATAAATAAAAATAAAAAACGCACAAAAAATACAATATTTACAAATCGAACCCTGAATTTGTTACAAATGACGGATATCACCATGAAAAAAGTCGAGTCGAGTCGAGTCGAAGCACACCATGTCAGCATGCAAGTCACGGTACCGAACCCCATACCGGAAATCTGAAAGAAATACAGTTTCGGATCAACCGTAAAAGTGTACACAAGGATAAACGAATGTAGTCGTACATTCGTGGCCATAACTTTCAGTGGGAAAATCCAATTAGAATGGTTCAAATTGGGTTAGATAGATAATGAGATTATCTACAACCTTCATATAGAAATATATTTCATATGAACGAAGTATAAGTGTCGTTTCTGTGAAATACCGAAAGGGTGCAACAGTATGACATACAGTTAGTAAAACAGTCATAACTTTTGCATACTAACTCCAATTGGGCTGGGCCAAATTGGGTTGAGTAGATAATAAGATTATCTACAACTTTCGTGTTGGTTAAGTTTCTGTCAGAGAAATTTATCAATTTCGTCTGGACAGAATACTGAACAGGTTCATACAGTTTTCTGTGTGAAAGGGTGTATATTGGATATACATGCCTTTTGGCTAATCCTTATCCTATTAGGTATAAATAGGATTTTCTCTCTCATCTTCACTAAGGAATTCAGAAGTAATTCAAAGTAATATTCTGCCCAAGACACAAGAAAAGAGCAAATTCAGATTTGATCTTTTGTGAGTGAAAAGGCACGAAGAGAGATTAATAGAGAATCGATCGAGATCAAGCAAGTGCACCGATACATCGTCTAGGCAGGTGTATCCGTGTCCGGCGTCTTCCGACTCAAGGTGGATACGTGTGGAGGAGCAACACTTGGGGCTCTCCGTTGTGATCGAACCGAAGGATCGAAGAACGAGAACGAACGGTGAAGGACGCACGGTGTGGGACGCGCGTAAAGTCACCAACGTGACCGGAGGAATAGGAGGCAGCGATCAACCCTTCGTGTTCCATCAATTTGGAACTGGTATGGATCTAACCTTCTATTTGCATCGTACCCTCGAAGTCGTGGCGTGATCTCGGGAATCGGGGAATCGAACCGGGCCTACATATCCGCTGCGCGGGCCCGGGGTCGAGGATATTCCCCAACAGTGGTATCAGAGCGATCGCCATCGATTCGAGGGTCGAATCATAGTCGTATATTAGATATACGCACGGGTTATCAAAGTTCGTACCCGTTTGCATGATGTTACATATTTAGAATGTCAAATTCCATTAAAATCACAAGTGAAATTCGCTAGAGATCGATCAATAGTTGATTGAGAGTATCTAGGAATAATCGTGAAAAGGTTTCATGATTGATCGTTTTGGAAACGAGCGAAAACAGCAGTTCAAAAATCGCATAGTCCGTTATAACGGACCCTGTATAGGATGCGGGGGTGTGAGGAGGACCGTGAAAACTGCATATTCCGTTGTAACGGACTTGGAGTCCGTTGTAACGGACCTTGTATCTGATACGAGGTTGCGGGGATGCCTAGGGTGTCTATTGGAGTCCGTTGTAACGGACTGGATCCGTTGTAACGGAGCTCTACACAGTTGGTCCGTTGTAACGGACTGTATGTTGCGTTGTAACGGACTGGTCTCTGGAAATTTGGACGAAAGTTTGCAGAAAATAGCGTTGTAACGGACCTAGGTTGCGTTGTAACGGACATGTTTCTGGCAAAATTTGGCCAAACTCCGAAATAAATAGCGTTGTAACGGACTGGACTTCCGTTGTAACGGAGTGCCAAGTATACTGGAGGTCCGTTGTAACGGACTATGTTGCGTTACAACGGACTGGTTTCTGGTTGCTGATTTTGTTTTCGTGATAACTTTGGCTACACAACTTGGAATTTTGAGTTCTTTATATCGATTTGATCGGCATCAATCATACTAGCATATAATTAGATAATTATTTAGAATAATTAGACTCCCAAATAAATACATATGCATTTATGAAAATCTTGTGATAGTGATATAATTGGATTATGTCACGGATTTAGAAACATGCAATGGCATGATCCCTCATAATATTTAAGTCATGGAAATGCCTTCCATATCCACAACCATCGAGATTGATATGACATAGTGCGTGGTTTCAGGCCATAGTCGGGCACGTACTATTGTATATATTGGTGCGGGTGGTAAGCGTTAATTGGGGACTCACGTGGTTTCAGGCCATAGTCGGGCACGTGAGTAGTTCAATTGAACGATACGATGGATATGGTTATGACTTAACCGTCCAAGCCAATCCGATTGGAGTTCGGGGCATAGATAGGATGCACACACGGAACTGGGATTGTATTGGATACGATCCATCACCGAAATCCTATAAAGGTTCAAGAGTCGTATTGGATACGATTGGATTTAATCCTACCTAAAATATCGAGATCTCATTTGTCGGCCATAGTCACTTATGGGAGGATCGTAAAATATGGGTCTTGAGTGTTATGGACTTGGAGTCCCGTATCGGTATGAGGGTTATCGATTCGATAAAATAACACTATCATATAATCATCATATAAGCCCTATAAGATAAGTACGCAACGTTAGTAATCAATCTTTCACTTCATTTGTAGATCATGTCTTCTAGTAACACCAACACCATGTCGATTAGATCGACTTTAGAAAAGGATAAGCTAGTGGGTCGGAACTACTTTGACTGGCACCGAAACCTGAGAATAGTTCTCAGGCAAGAGGGCAAGAGTCACGTATTGGATACGGAACTAGTGGAACCGGGCCCCGATGCTACGGCCGAAGAAAAGGCCGCGTTTGAGAAACTTAAGAAGGACTCAAATGATGTTACGTGCCTCATGTTGGCATGTATGGACGCTAGTCTTCAAAAGCAGTTTGAGGACTCGGATGCGCACATCATAGACGTTGTGCTCAAGGAAATGTTCCAAGAGCAGGAGCGTATTGAACGGTTCAGTACGCTCAAAGAGTTGGTAAACTGCAAGATGCCTTCGGGGTCTTCGGTTAGCTCTCACGTTTTGAAGGTGCAAGCTCTCATAGACCGTCTTGAGAAGCTAGGAGAGAAATTGTCGAAGATTATGCAACAAGATTTGATCTTGTGTGCACTTCCTCCAATGTTTTCTCCGTTCGTGACTAACTATCACATGCATTCGATGGATAAGACGATCCCTGAGCTTCACGGAATGCTCAAGAATTTTGAATCGGAGACGTTAAAGTCGTCCGGAGAGAACAGGGCAAGAGTTGCCGGAAATGTTCTCACAATTCAGAATAAGGATCGTAAGAGATCAAAGTCCAAGGGCGGATCGGCTAAGAAACGTTCGAAGCCGAATAAAAGGGGAAAGGAGAAATCCAAGGATGAGACGTGCTTTCATTGTCACAAGGCTGGACATTGGAAGCGCGATTGCAAGTCTTACCTCGAGGAGGTGAAGAAGGGCAAGGCGGTTTCAGCGACCGGCCTCTCAGGTATTAACGTTATTGAAGTTAATATTTCAACTATGACTAATTGGGTATTGGATACCGGTTGTGGGACTCATATTTGTCGAAATATGCAGGTTCTTCAAAATAGTCGAAGGTTGGAAAAGGGTGAAGTCGATCTACGCGTCGGGAATGGAGCAAGAGTTGCTGCGTTTGCCGTAGGAGTAGTTAATTTGACTTTACCTAGTGGACTTATTTTAGTACTAAATAATTGTTATTATGTACCGACATTATGTAAGAACATAATAAGTGTGTCGAAACTGGCCAATGATGGCTATGAATTCGTTATTAGGAATAATGAGTTTTCGATATGTAAGGATTCTATTATCTATGGAAATGTTCTGTTAGAAAATGGTCTTTATGTGTTGGATTTCGATCACGGAAATAATAAGTCTATATATAACGTTAATGCAAAAAGGATTAACTCTAAAGTTGATAATCGGACTTTCTTTTGGCATTGTCGTCTCGGTCATGTGAATGAGAAACGCATTGCTAGACTCCATAAAGATGGAATGCTAGACTCATTTGAATTGGATTCATTTGGGAATTGCGAATCTTGTTTACTTGGCAAGATGACTAAGGCGCCGTTCTCCAAGGTCGGAGAGCGGTCCAACGATCTATTGGAACTCCTACATTCCGATGTGTGTGGACCGATGAGCATCGAGGCAAGAGGAGGCTATCGATACTTTGTTACGTTTACGGACGATCATAGTAGATATGGATATATCTATTTGATGCGTACTAAAGCGGAGACCTTTGAAAAGTTCAAAGAGTTTCAAAACGAAGTTGAAAATCAACTTGGCAAGAAAATTAAAGCCATTCGATCGGATCGAGGTGGCGAATATTTGAGCTATGAGTTTGAAGATCATCTAAAAGATTGTGGAATAGTTCCACAATGGACTCCGGCAGGAACGCCACAATGAAATGGCGTGTCCGAGAGGAGGAATCGGACCTTGTTGGACATGGTTCGCTCTATGATGAGTCAAACTTCCCTTCCAAAATCGTTTTGGGGATTTGCCCTTGAGACAGCGGCTTTCTTGTTGAACCGCATACCTTCTAAATCGGTACATAAGACGCCATATGAGATGTGGTTTGGAAATTCTCCAAAGTTGTCTTTTGTTAAGATTTGGGGTTGTGAAGCATATGTTCGAAAATTGATTTCGGATAAGCTCGAACCCAAATCTGAAAAATGTTTCTTTTTTGTCGGGTATCCTAAGGAAACAAAAGGATATTATTTCTATCTTCCAATCGAAAATAAAGTTTTCGTAGCTCGAAGAGGAGTCTTCCTTGAGGAGGATTTTATCTCTAGGCGAGTGAATGGGACTGAAATAGATCTTGAAGAAATTCGAGACCCGCAAACGAATGTTGAACCGATGAACGCTGATCCGATTTCCTCAAATGTTGAGGATCCGGAGTCAAGTGCACAAGGCGCAGTTCGTAGATCGGGTAGGATTCGTCAAGAGCCTATACGATATGGTTTTATCGTGGCAAATGACGATGAAGTCGAATTCATAGATGATGAACCGACATCTTATCGCGAGGCTATGAAAAGCGAAGATTCCGATAAGTGGCAAACTGCCATGAAATCCGAGATTCAATCCATGTACGATAATCAAGTTTGGAACTTGATTGATCCACCTCCCGGGGTTAAACCAGTGGGATGTAAATGGGTCTTCAAGAAGAAGACCGACATGGATGGGAATGTAAACACTTATAAAGCACGGCTTGTGGCGAAAGGTTTCAAACAAATTCATGGTGTAGACTATGAAGAAACGTTTTCTCCAGTAGCAATGCTTAAATCCATACGGATCTTACTTGCTATTTCTGCGTATTATGATTACGAGATTTGGCAAATGGATGTCAAAACCGCATTCCTTAACGGGAACTTAGAAGAGGATGTGTACATGACACAGCCCGAGGGTTTTGTCGATTCGAAGAGTCCGAATAAAGTGTGCAAGTTGCAACGATCCATTTATGGATTGAAGCAAGCTTCTCGGAGTTGGAATATACGTTTCGATGAAGTTATACGAGAATATAATTTCGTGAAAAACGTAGAAGAACCTTGTGTATACAAGAAGGTTAGTGGGAGCCGCGTAGTATTTCTTGTACTATATGTAGACGACATCTTGATCATAGGAAACGACATTCCGATGCTTACGGATGTTAAGAAGTATTTAAATACTCGTTTCTCTATGAAAGATTTGGGCGAGGCCGCTTATATATTAGGCGTGAGGATTTATAGAGATAGATCCAAGAAGTTACTCGGCTTGAGTCAAAGCACGTACATCGACAAAGTGTTGAAACGGTTTTCAATGCAAAATTCGAAGAAAGGACTTCTTCCAATGTCGAGTGGCATATCGTATTCTAAAGCTCAATGTCCGACATCGAGCGAAGATAAGAATGCGATGAGTATTGTTCCATACGCTTCGGCGGTTGGATCAATTATGTATGCCATGATTTGTACGCGCCCCGATGTGTCGTATGCATTGAGCGTCGTTTCGCGTTACCAATCTAATCCAGGGGATATGCATTGGATCGCGGTTAAGAACATCCTTAAGTACTTACGAAGAACTAAGGATCAATTTCTAATTTATGGTGGAAAGACATCCGGGTTGGTCATCAATGGATATACCGACGCCAGTTTCCAAACATGTGTCGATGACTTTCGATCACAAAGCGGATACGTGTTTTGTCTAAATGGTGGAGCGGTAGTTTGGAAGAGTTCCAAACAACCCACGATAGCAGACTCTACAACTGAATCGGAGTATATTGCGGCTTCCGAAGCAGCAAAGGAGGCGGTTTGGATCAAGAAGTTTGTGTCGGAGCTTGGTGTAGTCCCGAGCATCTCGGAACCTGTAGTTGTGTATTGCGACAATACGGGCGCAATAGCACAATCCAAGGAACCGAGGGCACATCACCGATCCAAGCACATACTCAGAAAATTTCACTTGATCCGTGAGATTTTGCAAAGGAAGGATGTGATCATTGAGAAGATTGATACTGACAGGAATGTTGCGGACCCGTTTACTAAGCCACTCTCGCAAGCTAAGCACGATTATCATGCGAAAGCTATAGGTTTGAGATACCTAGAGGAGGAAGAGAGTAGTTAGTTATCTAAAACGATAGTTTCGTAGGACGAGATTAGTCTAATAGATTAGTAAACGTTGTATCACCCCAAACTTATCTTATAGTAATGCAATTTCAGAATTTTAAAATTTTTCATTTTTGCATCTATCTTATATGCAACTTGTGTGCTGGGTTGTGTAATATGATTGTTACATGAACCTTGATTTGAACTTGTGTGGACGTCGACATGGTTGAGGACCATGTGCAGCGAAACCGTCACACTTAAAGTGTCATTTCTAAACATCCCTAGTCGCGGATCAGCTTGCTTAAGAGAGAAGCATTTCTATTATTAGATAATAGACTGAACGCGTACACTAGTACGTTTGCCGAGGAGATGATTATGTTTTGCTAATCATGGGACAAAGGAGTTTGTCGAATCGGGAACGTAGATATATGTTAGGTTACATGTATTGGATATGACCGAAGCCGCGAGACCATGACATGGTTTAGTCATTATAGATGGACTTGCGACGGATGGGGTTTTAGATTCTTCATACTTGAGGGGATCATTGATTGCGTTACGTGCGTAACACAATGCTTTGATATGATCTTACGCTCACCGTAACAGGGAGTTAAAAGGGTCATCATTGGGTATTGTCCGAAACACGGAATTCAATGTGAGTCTCCAAGATAGGAATTGTTTATTCCGAAAGGAAGAGATATCTCTTAGGCGCCGCTCGATGAGTCGATTAACGAAAACTGTGGCCACAGTCAATGATATTAATGGTTAATATCGATTGAAATTTGTTAACTCAACTCGGAATCGGGGAATAAGTGTAGTTAATCAAATTATAAGGATGACTATTACCATGCCTTTTGATTAACGGATATCGTAAACAAGAGAACTAGTAACCGCTATTCGAGATAGGCACAATGATCACAATCATTTTTCGTTTAACATGGGTAGCTATGATGGAGTGACTAGATCCCGCTCATGAGCTTGTAGGCATTGGAAACAACCTACTGCCATCGTTAAGTCGAACCTACATGGTCACACAACGAGTCGTACTAAGTCGGGCTTGATCATAAAATCGGCACATTGGATGTGCATAGCTTGGTATTTGATACGCGAGCTATATTCTCTAAAATCGTGCGTATTGGATATGCATGAGTACCTTTTAGGTAGATCTGAAATTGAGTGGGAGACTGAAAGAAATACAGTTTCGGATCAACCGTAAAAGTGTACACAAGGATAAACGAATGTAGTCGTACATTCGTGGCCATAACTTTCAGTGGGAAAATCCAATTAGAATGGTTCAAATTGGGTTAGATAGATAATGAGATTATCTACAACCTTCATATAGAAATATATTTCATATGAACGAAGTATAAGTGTCGTTTCTGTGAAATACCGAAAGGGTGCAACAGTATGACATACAGTTAGTAAAACAGTCATAACTTTTGCATACTAACTCCAATTGGGCTGGGCCAAATTGGGTTGAGTAGATAATAAGATTATCTACAACTTTCGTGTTGGTTAAGTTTCTGTCAGAGAAATTTATCAATTTCGTCTGGACAGAATACTGAACAGGTTCATACAGTTTTCTGTGTGAAAGGGTGTATATTGGATATACATGCCTTTTGGCTAATCCTTATCCTATTAGGTATAAATAGGATTTTCTCTCTCATCTTCACTAAGGAATTCAGAAGTAATTCAAAGTAATATTCTGCCCAAGACACAAGAAAAGAGCAAATTCAGATTTGATCTTTTGTGAGTGAAAAGGCACGAAGAGAGATTAATAGAGAATCGATCGAGATCAAGCAAGTGCACCGATACATCGTCTAGGCAGGTGTATCCGTGTCCGGCGTCTTCCGACTCAAGGTGGATACGTGTGGAGGAGCAACACTTGGGGCTCTCCGTTGTGATCGAACCGAAGGATCGAAGAACGAGAACGAACGGTGAAGGACGCACGGTGTGGGACGCGCGTAAAGTCACCAACGTGACCGGAGGAATAGGAGGCAGCGATCAACCCTTCGTGTTCCATCAATTTGGAACTGGTATGGATCTAACCTTCTATTTGCATCGTACCCTCGAAGTCGTGGCGTGATCTCGGGAATCGGGGAATCGAACCGGGCCTACATATCCGCTGCGCGGGCCCGGGGTCGAGGATATTCCCCAACAAAATCTTGAACTGGTCCTCACTGGTGCCGGTACCGTTAATCCCTTAGTCGGATCTGATAAATTTTGAATTAGTTGACCAATAACTCTCAATCAGCACGCAAATTAACTGCATATATAGTCCCAAAAATCCTAATTTATCACAATTTAAACTTTATAATTAAAAAGAAGAAATTTTTTAAACCCTAAAAATAAGTATTAAAAAGGAAAAAACAACATAGGAATTAATTGAATACCTCTTGAACGTATTCGCTCTAAATAAGCAAGTCAATTTGAACTTGGGACACGTGCACAGTGAAAAGTTGAGCCGGACATAAGTGCATTGTTCTTGACAGCACATATCACATCCTTTCCGTTCATCTGAACCCACCTAGTTTAAGTTGACATACAATATAATATTATTAAAGAATTATTTATAAATAATTAAAACAATCATAAATAAGTTGCCGAAATTGTATTTCGAATTCCTATATACCTTTTGTTACCAATTTATGAATTTCTTATCTTCCTCGACTAATTCGAAAACTAACACTTGAAGTTGATGTAGAAACCAAGTTGTATTGTGGTGCTGCAAATAGCACGACGATGGAAAAAAGACCAAATTAGGGTTTGAGATTTCGAGAACATGTTAAAATACGAAAATTACCTTTATGAATTACCTATCTGCATCCTCTAAACCTCTACAGGCATTGTCAATCATGTTGCTCAAAATTAGAATCCGTCCTCGACGCAGTTCTGGTAAATTGATCAATGTCAGAATACAAATTGCAAAATGAAATCATCAATGTTAAATAAAAGAAAATCAGCACTGTAAATCAGGATCGAAATGTCATAATTTCTCACATATATCAATTATAATAAAATAATCAGTATTGAAAGTACTCGTACCGGAAAAATAGTCCCACTTCATCTTAAATTAGCCCTAATTAGCACGCAAATGACTCAAAAATGTTGTAATTGGCCACTACGAACGATTCACAAAAAGAAAATATCCCAAAAACAAAGACATATCAGAAAAAGACTCAACTGCGTTTCTGAAGTATCGTTTTCGTAGCCTATAGAAGACAACAAAGAAGCGCCGCTTGTTCCAGTCTAGGTTTTGCAATCACTACTTGTTCTGGCCTAGTCTTTGCTTTGCTGTGACGTCCAAAAAGGTTCTTTGCTCTTCTTTCTCTTAATCGCCAGCAGCATCGTTCGTCCCAGGGTTTTGATTTCATCTTCTTTGCTATGATTCAAATAGTTTTCAAAGCCAATGTAAGTCGAACAATAAAACCCATGACTTAAACCGAAATTTTTTTTTGAATAAAAAACAAATAGTTTTCAAAGCTAATGTAAGTCAAAAACTTGAGTTACGATACCTGATTCAGATTCAAATTTTTACTAATGACAGTTTGTTTTCGCCAGAGAGTTAAGGCGGAACGTCCAGCAAATCTATCCAATTCACTTTGTATTGACCTAAATCAAATAATTATTTAAAAACACGATGATAGATGATAAAACAAATAAAGTGAGAATATTAATGTAAACATGAGAGAGCTTACTATCTGTGTCCATTTGAGGAGCTCCGTCATTTTTGTGGCAGAAATATTTTTCTTCATCGTCTCCGTGTTGCTTTGGACTACAAATTCGTGTTCGAAGCTATACAACTTAGCAGCCAATTATTAAGCCAATTATTATTCTTTGAATCCTTCCAAGTATATTGATGAAACATTTGTATGAGAAGAAATAAAAGAAAATGGAAAATAGAAGGAGACAAACGGAGAACAAACAGAACAGCAGAAGAAGAGAAAAGTAATAGCCTCGGAAATTGATAGGTTCGAATTTTGTTCCATACGAAATTGTTCCATACGAAAATATTCACTAACTAATTGTACAGTGCGAATATGCCGCTTTCAACTTGCGATGACTTTTCAAGGAGCGTGCATATTAACAATGTCCAAGAAGCCTCAAATAAATCGATGGAAGTGAAATCCAAAAGCATGTAAACTTTTCTTCTTCATGGGCTATGGAAAACAGTAAAGAAGAGAAAACAGTGTGAAAACAGTAAAAAACAGATAATAATCAAACATTTGAAAATTCAAAACAATGGGCCTTCTTTTTATCCTTGAACATTTTTTTACTTTTTTACCGTTCGATTTTTTCTGTCACTGAGTAAACTGAGCCATTTGATCATACGTAAACAAAATATTTCAAGCCAGCACCCAGCCACTTATCTCCTCATTTCAAACCCCAAACCCTAGACGGCTTCATCTCTCTCGCGAGAAAAAAAGAAAAAAAATTAGATTGGTTTCTGGTTTCATCAATATATAACAGTGAGAAAACAATATAGAGAAGAAAAAGGTGAGAAGCAGGTGAAAAAGCCAGGTTAGACAACACATGGTAAACATAAAAACCGAAATCATAAAAAGAACTGAAATCATAAAAAAAAAAGGCGAACAAAGATGAAATCACGCAAAACAGAAAGAAAATAGAGACAAACAGATTTTAATCATTAAATTGAATAGATATAATACAAAACAATGAGCCGATTTATCCTTCAATCATCAGACATATATAATGCAAATCGTCAGTTTGTTCGACAGACAGACATACAAACAGTAAAAGGCACTCTGAAGCAATAATCGAACGACCATTTGTATAATGGAGGTCGAAAAGGCATAATGGAGCTCTGAGAATCCAAACATGATATAACCCCATTAAGATGCACAACCGATTTTTCGTACAACCGATTTTCGAACAATACAAACTAAATATAACCCCATTGAGAGCCGTGGCAACCGAAATTAGGAACAAAATGCAAACTTGCACAAAACAGCAAGTAACAATCCCACTTACAACCCCATTAAGAGCAGTGGCAACCAAAATTAGGCACAAAACCCAAACTTGCACAAAAGAGCAAGTAATAATCACATATACAACCCCATTAAGAGCAGTGGCAACCGAAATTAAGCACAAAACTCAAATTTGCACAAAACAGCAAATAATAATCAGGCTGAGCCAGAACAACGAAATCAACATAGAGCATAGTATCCACATGAATACATGTATATAGATGAGCCATGGCAGAAATCATAATTGCAAGAAAATAAAATCGTTTAAAAGAACTCACTTTGTAAGAATCAGGCACAGAAGGCGCTGAAAGAATGTGGATTGAGATGAAGAAATTAACACACCACCACCACCACCAATCCTTAAATAAGAGCACAACCAAGATGACGCATGCAAAAGATGAACCAACGGCACAGATTAGCGAGAGAAAGCAACAGGAGGAGGAGCCGACGGCGCCACATCCAATCGCGAGAGATATGATGGCATCATCTCCTCTGCATCCCAAGAGCCGAAAAGGGCGGTGCGGCACAGGCGACGACAGATTCCGGCGTCCAGAAATCAATCTAGGGTTTTTTCTTTTTTTCTCGCCAGAGAGATGAAGCCGTCTAGGGTTTGAGGTTTGAAGTGAGGAGAGAAGTGGCTGGGAAGGATTTTTTTTACCTATGATCGAACGGCTCTGTTTACTCAGTAAAAAAGAAGATCGAACGGTAAAAAGATAAAAAACGTGGAAGGCTAAAAAGAAGGCCCATTGTTTTGCATTATATCTATTTAAGGATTTCAATTTTCAACTGGTTGGTTTTGTAAATATATCTATAGTAAATTATATGGGGGCTTCTATTATACACCCCTTTCCTTATCATACACCAATTTTCAAGGGTATTTGAAGTAATTATCCATTTATGAGTATTTAAGGTAAGATATCAAATATATTTATCAATTAATGTTTGATTAAATTGGAATTTTTTGTTGTTCATTTAAACAAAAATTTCCATAAAAGATAAATTTTATGATACATCCTTTTACAAATATAATTAATTGCTAAAATACCCAAAATACCCTTGTAAAAGGATGTATGATATAACTCCCCAAATTATATATACATGAAGAATTTCATATTGTGGCATTAGAACATTGTGATTTCAACTACAAGATGGTTTGCACGAAGGAGTGCCGATGCACCGGATAATATCTGAATCAAACCGGGATCGTATCCGAAAAAACAGGATTAGTAGTCGTATTCTACAATATCTGAACCGTAAACCATATCCAGTTTGGTTTGAAATTTATTTCCACTAAATTATACTTAAAAAGAGAGAAAAAAAAGATGAAAATGTATTTTCCACCAAAAGTTGTACTATGCTTTTCTCATAAATTTAAAAAAAGGTAGTAAAAAGCTAAATTCATTGTGAGTGAGCATCCTTTTACGTTTTACCAATACATCAACATATTGAATTAAAAAAATCAACATACACCAAGTTCTCGAAACAAAAACAAAAAAACTCAATGGTTAATAATCATCATTTCTTTAATTTCAAAAATTATGTCCTTAATAATCGAAATAAAACCGAAGAACCAAAAAACAAAGAAATGATGGCGACACAATTACTACACACAACTAGCCATGGAAAGAGCCGGCTCAGACTTCTCTAACTCGAAGATTTTATCATTCATCCCTTCTTTCTTATACGCCTCGATTAATATCGAATGGGTATCATTATTAGGTACACAACCCCTGTCCTTCATATTCTTAAAAACCCTTTCCATCTCCAACAAATCCCCAGCCTTTGCACACGCCGCTAAAAGTGCATTGTGAAATACCGTATCCGGCCTCATTCGACTTTTCTCCGCGAATTTAACCACATTCACCACCTTATAAAACAAACCCGCGTTACTATACCCCTTAATCAAACACGAAAAGGTTTTCATATCTGGTTTCATTAGCTCGGACCGCATTTGATTAAACGAATACTCCATATTTTTCGCATCGCCTATTTCTGCAAATATTTCTATTATGTTATTATATGTAGATTTGGTCCAAGGGAAATCTAATTTTCGCATGTATTCGATCACCGAGGACATTTTATCGTACATTTTCTTCTTTCCATAACAACCGATTAATATGTTAAACGTTCTCGTTTCTGGTTCGATACCGTAATTACGAAACTTCTCGTACCACTTCTCCATATTTTGCGTATCGCCACTATTACCAAATAGGCTTAGAATTATGTTCATCGTCCATACATCTGGTTTACAAGTCGTGCTCTCTAACATACCAGTTAAAACCCTCTCCATTTCATCGAACTTACCGGCTCTGCCATATCCGCTCAATACGGTATTTTGAGTTACGGTATTCGGCGGGACTGACCTCTCGTCCATTTCTGCATAAAGACTGTCGACCAAATCGAAACGGGCCGAATCGACACATGCTTTCATGAGCGTGCTGTAGGTGTACACGTCAGGTTGGCAGAGAGGTAAGGTTTTCATTTTGTCGAGAACTTGAAATGCTTCTTCGACTTGATTGTTCCGACAATAGGAAGCGATTAAGGCTGTGTATAGTCCTTTCGTAGGTTCTATTCCGTCTTCGACCATTTCGTCGAACAGTTGGAGGGCACGGACTGGTTGGCCAGATCTACCGAGAAGAATTAGTAGCTTCATGTACGCTCCTTCTTTCGGTTTGTAAAAAGATTGTTCTTTCAACATCCCAAACACCTGCGAAGCAAATAATAAATTCAAAATTTCGAAAAAAGTACAAGAAGGGGTAGAGAGAGAGTAAACGAACCTCGAGAGCTCCGATCCAATTCCCAGACTGGATCTTATCACCGAGCGCCTCGGTAACCGTGCAAGCCCAGCCCCTTGCCCTCTCTCGAATGTCCATCTTCCTCTTGACATTCTTTAATGGTATTCTCTGCGTACCCGTAGCAGAATTCTCTTGAGATTGACCGGGAAACTCGCCCGCTTTCCAATGCCTTTTCTTCGCTTCTGCGTTATTTTCGGAACTTCTCTGTGGGCCCGTAGAAATTCCATCCTGTGACGGACCAGGAAATTCTCCAGCCTTCCAATGCTTCTTCCTCTCCACTGAATTGTTGGGAGACATGTTCTCGTTACCGCTATGGGGATTCTCAGAATCGTTGCCGAATTCTCCAGCCTTCCAATGCCTCTTCCTTTCCATTGAATTGTTTGGGGACCTGTTACCATTATCCCTACCAAAATTCTTAGAATCATTATTGTGCTCTCTAGAGTTCCAATTTCTATTCCTTTCCCCCGAATTGTTAGAAAATCTGTTGCTATTACCCCTACCGAAATTCCTAGAATCGTTGCCGCGTTCTCTAGAATTCCAATTTTGATTCCTTTCCCCCGAATTGTTAGAAAACCTGTTGCTATTACCCCTACCGAAATTCCTAGAATCGTTGCCTTGCTCTCTACCGTTCCAATTTCTATTCCTTTCCCCCGAATTATTAGAAAACCTGTTGCTATTTCCCCTACCGAAATTCCTAGAATCATTGCCGTGCTCTCTAGGGCTCCAATTTCTATTCCTTTCTACTAAGTTGTTAGGGGACCTGTTACCGTTACCCCTACCGAAACTCCTAGAATCATTGCCGCGCTCTCTAGCATTCCAATTTCTATTCCTTTCCGATGAATTGTTGGGTGGCCTGGTTCTAGTACCCCTATCGAAATTCTCAAAATCATTACCATCCTCACCAGCCCTCCGATGTGACCTGTTACCGTTACTCCTGTCGAAATTGTCAAAATCATCCTCGCCCTCGTCGGCATTGTGACGTCTTGGGGGCCTGTTGTTCGTGCGCGGAGGAAAGTTGGTTCTGGGTTTGTTTGGCGAGGCTTCCCTGTTGTATCTCTGTGGGGGTCTTGTTGTGTTGGATTGCCATATGGGCTTGGATTGGGGGAAGGCTGAACAAACGAAGGAGAGGTTTTGAGAGGATGAAGAGAAGGGATAAGGGCTTAGGGTTTTGGGTTGAGAAGGTGAAGTGGAATGAAAGGAGCATAGAGAAAAATGAGACGCCATGAGAGAGACTCGGAGAGCGAGTGAGGAGATATTTCGATTTTATATTTTATTTCTTTAGTAAGGAAAATATAGAATTTACAAAAAGCCCATTATCTTTTGGGATTTTTATAAACATCCTCCTGTTATTCAAAATAAAACAAAAATTAGGATTATATTCGTGCGCATTGCTCATCAATCATCATAAAATAACAATATCATTTTAAAATAAAATTATATATATTTACTTTTACTTAGAAATATTATTTTATTTTTAAATCTGTCAATTATTTGTGTTCTAATAGTTAAACTCACAACTTTCATTATTATTATTTTTTTTAATTTTAATATATTTTTTTTCGAAAAGAACATAATCATAGACGACTTCAAAAATACTAATTTCTTTTCAATTAGGAAAAAAAATTTCATACATCGTTTTCTAACATGAAAAAAGAGAAATAAAATAAAAGAAGCTACTTTTTTTTTAAATAGCTTCTTTTATTTTATACCCTGTAATTATATTTTAGGCCCTTGTAATTATTTTTTAGGCCCTTGTATTTATCTTTTAGGCACTTGTAAATACTGTTTGTACCCTGTAATTAAGTTAGATGGATTTTATAATTTTGATATTTGTATGTTAATTGAGTATTAAACTTTGTATTTTCTTATGGTTGAATAATTGGATTGAAATATCTAAACTTTTTATGCATTATATTTAAAATTTACGTTATTAGATATGATGATCATTTTTGTATTTTCAAACCAACGAGTGAACCGATTACCCACCGGTTCGACTCCGATTATATTTAAAATATGTCGATGTCCGCTCCGATTTTAAAAATATTAAATTTTTTAGGGAAAAGTTTAAATTTACTCTCTCAATTATTGAGTTGGTATAATTTTTATCCTCAACTTTTACATAATATTAACCCCTCAATTATTATATTTGTTCGTATATAAACATATATTTCATTCGTTAAATGTTTATGTGTTGAATTTCTCTCAATTTTGCAAGGATTTCTTATGGTAATTCAGTTCAACTTTCATGTTTTGCGTTTTACAAATATGGTATTGATTCTCTTTTTTTTTTAAAGCAAAAATTAATATTTTAGGTGCCTTCTCCAAATTGTTAAATTGTTGTAACAAAAATATTTCCGTACAAATCTTATGAACACATAATCTCTCCATACCTTCTTGTACGCTAAACAAATAATATTTAACTAATTACGGATACTTATCATATTATTGCATAAGAATCAAAGATATCGTATGTCAATATTACGAACAAAGAACTATGCATAATTGGGTATCTATACAAATTAATCACGAATTGAACAAAAAAAAATTAGCATATATAATGCATAATTATTCGACATTTCCTTTTTATATCGACGTAATGGAGTTCCTCGTAATCACCCCAACTTAGTCGATTCAACATTTTATAATCAATTTATAAAATTAATAATTAATAATTTTAGATCAAAATTTTATTTTTTGTAAATGAAAATATGAAAATATTAATTATGGGGTAATCACCCAACTTAATGCGGATATTTTTGTAAATGAAGATAGTAATGGGTTTTATTTGAAAAATCATGTTATATTATATGCAATCACTTTTATACCTTTATATATACTCTCGTACTATGGACTTCTTAATATGCACCGAGATGTCCACGGATAAATTTAATACTTATTATGGTCACAAGAAGATAAAAAAAATTTAAAACACAATTTCGTATCCTAGAGAATGGATGTACCTAAAAAAAATACAGGAAAGAAAAAGAGAACAAAAAGAAACTAATTTTGAAGAGAAAATAGACTCGTTTCAAATAACCACATACAAATCGGTGTCAATCGAAACCTAATTGTTTTGGCCAATCAATAGAAGTTTTCGAAGGTAATCTCTTGGCTAAATTGCTCCTTTTTTAGCACTTACTTATTAATTTAGTCAAGCTAGCATAATTAACAAAGCAAAAAATCTTGAAAAAGAAAATAAAATGTACTGTTACATTATATATTCTTAACAAACGCGAAACGAAAACTTCTATCGTCTCTTTGCAAAAAAAACAAATACAAAAATATCCAATATATTTTCTCATAATTCTCCAACACATCAAGCATACAATACATATACTATTTCAAGTACTCTTCAATCACAACTATAGTTACACAACAAATTTCCCTAAACTCGCAAAAACATAAAAAATAACAAAAAAAAAATGAAATTAAAAACACCAATACGTGACTGTAATTATCTGAATTCTCCAGACCTTTCTATTCATTCAATTAAAGAAATACATGTCATATTCACACGAACCGATTTCACTGACGATTTTTCCTAGTATAAAGAGGCACAGAATCGAGATTACGGTTTTCATCCATGTCATAATTCTCATGACGCGCCTCGATCTCCGTGTTTTCGGCTCGGCTGCGCCTGTGAGGCATGGCGGGTCGGTCCGGTTCGAGCATGCTAACAACCTGGCCCATTCTCGGTCGCTTCTCAGAATCAGGATCGACACATTTTAGAGCGGTTAGTAGAGCCCGCTTCAACTCTTTGCTACTCGGTCTCGCCTCGATCATGGGGTCCACCACTTCCTCTGATTTTCTCTTCACCACCATCGTCTTTAGCCACTCAACCAGATTTACCTGCATCATTTTACAAATTATTTTATATATAAAAAAAAATTCTTTAAAAAAAGGAAGAATTTCATGTGTACCCCTGCAAAACATCATAATTCCATGTATACCCCTCAAAAACGTGAAATTTCATAAAAAAAACCTTCAAATATCATGGATATCCTTTAATTAAACTTTTAGTTAATAATTAGTTAATTTTTTCGTTTTACCCTTGTATCAATATAATAGTTACTTAAAATTTTGAGAATAGTATTATTGATTTCGCCAACTAGAGTTAGCTTAGTTGGTCACACCTCTTGGCTAGGGAGCGAGAGGTGTGGGGTTCGATTCCCGGCGGGGACACTGAATTATAGATTAAATGTTAAATGAGTGAATAGAGTGTGTGGCCTACGGGTTTGTAATAAAAAAAAAATAAAAAAAAGGAGATTGTGTTTGGAAGGGGGATTTTGAGCCCTCTCCGAATTTACTCAAAAAAAAAAAATATTATTGATTTCAGCAAATGATTTTTTGAAGAAATTATGAAATAGAATTGAAAATATTTGATTTTTTATGGTTTTCAATATTATTTTAGAGCAAAAGTTATTCATTATCATAAAAAAATAATTTTAAAAATTAGGTAATTGACATATTACCAACGAGAAAGACGATGATTTTTAAATGATATAATAGGGGTATATGTGATATTTTAAGAATTTTATAGGGGTAACAATGATATTTGAAGGGTTTTGACGGGGTATCCATGATCTTTGAAGGGATTTGCAGGGATATTCGTGAAATTTCACATTATTGAGGGGTGTATGTAAAATTATGATATTTTACATGTGTACACGTGAAATTGCGCCTAAAAAAATAATAATTTGAGTACCTCATTTGAAGGACGACCATAATCAACGGGGTCTCGACCAGTAATAGCCTCGAGAAGAACTATTCCGAAACTATATACATCGCTTTTCTCATTTAAAAGGCCCGTGTTTGCATACTCTGGTGCTACGTAACTACACGAAAAAATCATATAAAATAATTATTTTTTTTATTTTTGCAAGGATTGGAATAAAACAAAAGATATACATACCCAAAAGTACCCATAACTCGCGTGTTGACATGGCTTTTACCGGCGCCCAAAAGCTTGGCTAATCCAAAATCAGAAACTTTTGCATCGAATTCATCGTCGATTAAAATATTGCTTGATTTTATATCACGGTGCACGACTTTCGGTTCAATCGCTTCGTGTAAATATGCAAGTCTATCCATAAAAAAATGATAATATTACAAAGAAGAAAGATAGTAGATAAAAAGGAAATTGAATGAATACGCTTTGGCTGTGCCGAGAAGAATTTTGATACGGGCCTCCCATGTGAGACACCCTTCATGTTGCATTGCACCGTGAAGCCATTGCTCGAGATTTCCATTGTTCACGTATTCGTACACCAACATCCTTATATAATTGACTAATTTAATTATGATGTTTTGCAAAAGGATATTTAATTTTTTTTTTGTTGGCAAGATAAATAGGGGCTAACCTTTCGGTACCGTCTACACAATATCCAAGGAGTCGTACCAAATTTTTGTGACGTACGTGACCTATTGCTTCCACCTCAACTCTAAATTCTCTCTCTGCTTGCCCCCTATACATATAATTTTAAAATGAGCACAATTGAACAAATTAGGACTTCAATTACACAATCATTTTCAAATTTGAACTAAAACTTACAAATTATTAAGAAGTTTTTTCACCGCAACAGGCGAACCGTTAACTAATTGGCCTCCATAAACGATACCATAACCTCCTTCACCAATTATATTCTCCTTTGAAAATTTATTCGTGGCCAATTCCAAATCCTTTATTGTGAACGAATGGCCCCACCCTTGGTACGAGAACTCCGGCAATTCCATCACCGGAGACGTATCGGTACCGTCTTTCTCCTCTTGGTAGCTATACCTTTCCAAATCGAATTTAACAGTGTAAGATTCGTCCGGTTCGAAAAGGTAATTCGAAGTGACGTTGTCGAGTTGTAAAACTTCTTTGATTTCCTTTGAGATGGTTGGTATTTGATTTAACGGTATGATGTTTGTACTTGCACGTTTCGGTCTTCTTTTCGAACGAAATGTGAGGCATATTATTAAAATGAAAAGTACGGCGAAAATCGAGATGCCTACGAGTATGCCGATCAGAGTCCATAATTGAAGACCCAAAACAATGGTCTTTTCGTTCAAATGATCTTGCAGTGAAGGAGTAGAAGACATGTTTTCTGCATTAAAGTACCTAGAAAAGAAATTAAAGGAATTGTTTGGTTAATTGGTTTGGTATAAAACTATAAATGAAATAATTTACATAATTAAAACGTAAATGGTTGTTGGGAAATTTCAATTTCAATTTCACCAACTAAATTCCAATATCAAATCAACCCACATTTCTTTCTCACGAGATTTAAAAATCAAAACGAAAAAGACATGGAATTGGTATAATACTACAAAATTTTGATCTCCCTGAATCGAAACAACTGAAATCCGAATTTAAATAAATAATAATTAAGCACAGTGTGCTACCTGGTTCACGCAGATCTCATACTTCAGCACAAAACCCGTCTTTCGGTTTCTGCGACGATCAAGAGCAGCATTGGGGAGAGGAGAGAAAGATCCAAAAAGAGGGAATGTTTAAGCCGATCTGATTTGTGCAGTGGAGTAATGTAGAGGCATAATGGGCGCTGTGGAGTACAGAGAAAGAGAGACGTGTCACCGGTTTTTGTAGGTGGTGATGCTGACAGACAAAGAGACTTCGGAATTTCACTTTCACTTTCACTTTCTCAGTGCGCTTGGGCAGTTTTGCATAGTCGAAGAAGGTAGCGCCTTTTGTGCGCGCCCCATGTGGGGTGGGAGCGCCAGTGGCATGATACCATATGACTCATGGCATGAGACTATGAGATAGTGAAATGGTTGATTGGGTCACCACACACACACACACACACACACACACACACACACACACACACACACACAGAGTTTTATGACTTTTATCTCCTGTATACTTTCAAAATATGTATAACTATATACTAATTACTTTTTTATCTCGCACAAATTTGTATCCCTATATATTCTTCTTCTCAGTCATATGGCAAAAATAAATCGAATCGCCAAGATACCGACCAATGATTAGGTGATTAATTGAAAATTAGTCGATTATCTAAAATAAACAAATTTAATAAATTACTAATTAAAAAAATTAATACCACTACAAGTATAAATAACATGACTTCGAATTAAAGTTATTATTATAATTTAAACTCCGTATAATATTAGTACCATGATTATAAATCCAAATAGTATCCAAAAATATCGTCATGTACCAAAGTTAAAATACAAAGTAAATATTTAAAATTAACAAGACGAGTATATAAAGTAAATAAGCATTCAAATTCCAAAAAAATAAAACTAAATAACAAAATCATTTCCGTCATGTGATGCGGAAGTCATAACTTCAAACCAATATCATCCAATTCGGAGCATGTTTTCTCGTATGAATTTTATGTGTTCAATTCATCATTAATGACCTCTTTCATTTCAGGAGTATTATTATTATTATTATCGTTAAGCGTCGGATCGGGCCAATATAATCTAATGTCGAAAAAAATCGGTCAATGTCGAACTAAATTGGCTAGAACTACTAAAGTGATTTGCTTGTCTTTGTCGGGTCACTAGATTGTAAACGTGACTAATAAAAACATTTGCAATAATGGTTCTTGGAACACATATATTATTTTTTATATATATTATTTTGTTTCAAGACTTTGTATGGATTGATATTATTTTTTACATATATTAAATAATACCTTTAAAATGAATCTAAAATATTTCATACACATAAAAACTACAAATAAATAAAACAAAAAGAAAATAGTAACTGGGAAAGTCATTGAAAATAATGAATAATATTAATAACAATAAAATTATACACACACTCTTATTTTTCTCAAAAATAATCTTGTAATGTTTTATTAACTCGTTTTAGTGACATTTAAATCCTACAAATACACAAACTACATGGTTGAAATATTAGTAACTGTGTTAATAATAAAAATTGGGCATGAAAAAGATCACTAAATACTTACTTACTTTTAATATTTGGAATGAACAAGAGAACTCCAAAACACAAACTAAATAATTCAAAGTAAAGTAAATTGGATTAATAAACAATACATATAGTTTGTTACAAATTAAACTACTTATCATCAATAATAAAAAATTAGGTACGATAAAATAAAATATAACTAGTAATATAGCCCAAATATTTATTAAACTAAAATTCTCTAACCCGATAATGAATTGATGTTCAAGAATATTTCAAATCAATGAAATTATTATATGGTTTGTCCATTGTCCAAAAATTGAATGATATATACAAAAGTATTTGTATCATTAAATTTTAAAAATTGACATTTTGGATATTATAGTATGATGTAATGAACTCGATTTATAATATCATATCATACATACTATAAATTATATCTCGAACATTATTTTTGTGTTGCGTATGATCAAGTGTATGTGTTTTTGTAAAATACAACAGTAATGATTAATTTTTTGGATGTATAAGTTACAACCACGTAAATATATACTTTCATTCATTCATGATCCGTCTTCATTTGATTGCATAATTATTAAACGGTCCATCAAATAGTTATAAAAACATGTCACACTCTATTACTATGTCATTATTTCAGTAACATACAATTACATTATTAATAATAATAATCAAGATAAAAGCACACAACTAATTATATATTTTTTTTACAATTAAAAAATAAAACGTAGTAGTAACCAAGATAAAAGCGCACAACTAACTATATAATTTTATTTTTACAGTTACGAAATTAAAACGAGGACTTTTTTTTTTAGAATATAGAAAAATAAAAAATAAAAATACATTTTTACCAATCAATCATGTTATTATGTGATTTAAATCATATCATATAATAAATGATTTTATTACAACAAAAACTTGACAAGTTATCATTATCATCTAAACAGACAAGAGATAGGAGATGTATTAAAATTTCATGTATTTTTTTTTATTTAATACAAAGAAGAAATAAACCAGAACAGGCCCAAAACTAAAGTTAAGTTTTTTTCTTAACAAGCTGTTGTGATCTAGAAAGAGAAAATCAAACCAGCTTTACACAGCAACCCGACCGACACGCGTTGCTGCTCCTTCGTCTCTTTCCCTTTCATTCTCTCTATACCTTTTTTCAACTCCATTGATTTTTCTCCTTCTCCATTCCATCAAAGATTCTCGGTTCCTGCCGCTGTAGATAGAGCAGACTATTCAGAGGAGTCAGAGTTGTGGTTGTTTTGACTTTCTGGAAGGACGGCGAAGATAGGGAGGGATTTTTTCTTGAGATATATTGATTTGGGGTTGAATTTTTCGATCTGATCGATCTTGGTTTCCTATAACAGGTTCGTTTTGTCATTACCCAAAACTAGATCTTGGATTAATTGGGTTAGTTTTGTGTCTTTTCATTTCAATTTGTTAATTTCTTGATTTTTTTGAGATGCTAGGTGATAATTTCTTGATGATTTAATGAATTTCACCTAAATCTCAGCTTGCATAGATTATTTTTTCTTCTAAAGGTTGTAGCTTTTATGTAAAATTAGCTGTCTGATAAAATTTCAGATCTGGGTGAAATTCTAATCCTAATTTATTTCTAGAAATTGGTTTTGATTAGCTGAATTCGCCATTTGTTATTATGTATAAGATTTAATTCATTGAAAATCTGCACTAGTATCGTGCTATCAGGAACCCATATTTATAATTTGATAATTTCCTTCAAGACTTTCTAGCCCTAATTTGTTTTCTCTATTTCTTATTTATAAATTTGCATTGACGCACTGTCTGTTATTTTCACCTCATTTTTATCTTGCCAAAAACTTTGACCAATAAAATATATGTTTTTTCTTAATATTTCTGAATCTTCTTTATATCAACTTTGCAAAATTTCTATAAACAGGCAAAGGGAATCATGAAGAAAGCTTTTGATCAAACTGTTCGTGACCTGTAAGTTCTATTCTCGCTTTTCACATTTTCAAATAATTTCTTATGAATTTGGACGTATAACACGTGAATATTCGAATGTTTTACAGCAAGAGAGGGGTGAACAAGAAAGTTTTGAAAGTCCCACGCGTCGAACAAAAGGTTTTATTTCTTTTTATCATTTCAGTGTTTCATTTTTTCCAATTTCTAAATATTTTTTTAATTTTTCAGATTTTAGATGCGACAAGCAATGAACCTTGGGGCCCACATGGAACTCTTTTGGCAGATATTGCACAAGCTTCTCGCAACTAGTAAGATTTCAATACCATCTAAATTATTTTGTAAGGTTCAATTCGCAATTTCAAATAATGTGTATTAAAATTTCAATTGCGCGTAATATATGCAGTCACGAATACCAAATGATAATGAGTGTGATTTGGAAGAGGCTCAACGACACGGGAAAAAATTGGCGTCATGTCTACAAGGTCAAATATTTATCCACCTCTTTTACTTTTCTAATCCAATATATTAAAACGAGACTATAATTGATATTTGAATAATAAAATTATTCTGCAGGCTTTGACTGTTCTGGATTACCTAACTGCACATGGATCCGAGCGTGTCATCGATGACATCAGAGAACATTCCTACCAAATTGGGGTATGTCTAATTTTCCTCTAATTTTTTAATTCCTTAATTTATTTAATATTTTATTTTGGTTTCAGACATTAGCGGAATTCCAGTACATAGATTCGAGCGGGAGGGATCAAGGTCAGAATGTTCGCAGAAAATCTCAGAGCCTCGTTTCTCTCGTCAATAACAAAGAAAGGATTCAGGAAGTTCGTCAGAAAGCCGATGCGAACAGAGAAAAGTACTCTCTCTCTTCTCTCTCTCTCTCTCTCTAATATTTTGTAACATCTCTGCTAAATTCTTTACAGGTATCGCACTAGTTTTTCAACAAGTGGGGGGAACAGGCCAGGTTCGTACCCAGGATCAGGCGGAGACGACGACCGGTCCGACCGGTCAGAGAGTCGGTACGGCGATCAGAATGGATACGGCAGAGAAAGAGAGAGAGAAAGAGAGTATAACGGCGGTGGTTCGGAAGACCGTTATGAGGGTGGGAGATACAGCAATTACAGAGACGATGATTATAGAAGCTCGCGTAACAGTGATGGCGGCTACGGCGGTGCTTCGAGGAATCGACATAGTTTCGACGACGATGATCGCCACTCTTCTCAGTAAAAAATTTCTTTTTTTTTTGTAATTACAGAATATTTATTTTTATTAATTGTTTTATTATATTTTTAAATTCAGAAGTGGCGGTGGTGGAGGTGGTATCGGACGCAAACTTTCCGAGCCGAACATGGCTTCGGCCGTGCCACCCAGCTACGAAGATGCTACGAGAGATTCTCCGATCCCTTCTCATGAAGAAAGGTTCGTTTCTAAATTATTTATTTATTAAACTATTTATTTATTATTTTGCTGACAAAATGGTGTGTTTGGAATGAAAGGAACGGAGGGAACGGACAAGGGGAAGGTGTTAATGGACCCGAATCGCCACCTGCAGTACAAGCAAAGTCAGACTCGACCGTGGAATCTACGCCTCCGGTCCAAGAGGCTCCTCCTGCTGAGGTGCCGCCTCCAGATCCTACTCCAGCTGCTGCTGATGGTTTCGACGAGTTCGATCCGCGCAATGCATTTATTGGTAAATTAAATAAATTTGATTTTGAACTTTTTAGAATACATTTTATCGGTGAATTGTTTTGTGTTTCAGCGAGTGCTGCTGCGCCTACTGAATCAGTTCCTCCTCAGACTGCACCTGCGGTGAATAATATGGAGATGGATTTCTTTGGATCGGATCCAATTGGCCAATTGGCTTTAGTTACCACAACCGCAGAGGAGCAACCTATTTCGAACAATTCAGGTTTCGACGACAATGGCTTATTCGGCATGCCGAACGAATTATCTTCAGGATTTGGCCAGGTACAATCACATTTTATTATAAAATAAATGTAATTGTTAACTAATTTTTTCTATGATGATTTACAGGGTGGTGGCGCTGAGAATCCTTTTGGAGATGCTGGAGTTTTCACGGCTAGTCAAGAGAGCACCAGCAACACAGCATCTTTCAACGCATTTCCGGAGCAGTCTAGTGCCGAACCGACTCCTCCAGTCGCTCCCAAAATGGAGGCCGCTCCGAGTTTCAATTTCGGGGACGCGTTTGGCGATATGAATTTCGGCGCAACGTCAAGTGGTGCCGATCAGGAGAATTCTTTTGGCGGTGCCACTCCGTTTATGTCTGACGATTTGAGTACGGCTCTAGCACTGGTTCCTGTCGCTCCTCAGACCAGTAGTACACCCTCCTCAAATCCATTCCCATCAACTGGAGCTGTCCAGCAGCCCAATCAATTCGCACCAACTGGAGCTCCCAATCAATTCGCACCAACTGGAGGTTTCCAGCAGCCCAATCAATTTGCACCAACTGGAGGTTTCCAGCAGCCAAATCAATTCGCGCCAACTGGAGGTTTCCAGCAACCCAATCAATTCGCACCAACTGGAGTTGTCCATCAGAACAATCAATTTGCACCAACTGGACTTAACCAACCACCCAATCCATACTTTGGCGGGCCTACTCAACCAGGTTATATGGGGCCTCAAGCAACCAATAATCAAGGATATGTTCCGCAGGTTTCGTACCAAGTCGCGCAGAATCAAACCGTACCAACCACTGCCACGTTTAATCACGCAGCACCACCGCCCCAGCAAGTGAACCAACAACCGCCCATGTTTTCCATGGAAGCACCCGCTCCGCCAGCTGTGAAACCACAGACTCAACCTCAGCCCACGAGGAAATTCGAAACCAAATCATCTGTTTGGACCGATACTTTAAACCGTGGTCTTGTTAATCTCAACATATCTGGACGTAAGTTTCTTTTTTCTATTTTATTTATGTTTTCTCTTTTTCGTGGTTTGAATTTCTGACGAGGATGAAAATGCAGCTTCGATCAACCCTCACGCTGATATCGGAATCGACTTCGATTCGATGAACCGCAAGGATAAAAGAGAGGAGAAGAAACCTGTCGTGCCTGCCGTGTCGTCCACAACCATGATGGGCAAAGCTATGGGTTCCGGATCTGGCACTGGCCGTACCAACGCTCCCACCATGGCTCCTCCCCGCAATCCCATGCCCGGTACCGGTATGGGCGGAATGGGTGGTATGGGTATGGGTACCGGAATGGGAATGGGCATGGGCATGAATAACGGTACCAATGCCGGTTACGGTATGGGTATGGGTATGGGCATGAATCCACAGATGGGAATGGGCATGAATCCACAAATGGGAATGGGCGGCATGGGGAATAATAATGGAATGGGCGGTATGGGATACGGAGGTGTTGGTATGGGTATGGGTATGAACAACAACAACGGCATGGGAGCGGGTCAGCCAATGCCGATGCGACCAATGGGAGGTATGCCACCTGGTGGACCAGGTGCACCGGGTGTCGGTTACAATCCGATGACCGGAACTGGTTACGGATCGCAACAACAATACGGTGGCGGTTACAGGTGAAGTGGGCTTGACTCGTTGGTCTATATTATATAAGAAGGATTAAATACTTATGTTCATTATTCTTTTTGTTTGTTTCTTTTCATATTCATTGGATGTATAAGCTTTAATTTTTTTTTAATTTACTTTTGGATTGTGGTATTTGAGGTTTGTATTTCGTGTACTTAAATTTACCGGAAGCTAAATTGAGTAGTGAGCGAGTGAGAGAGAGAGAGAGAGAGAGAGAGAGAGAGGGATGGTGTGTTGTTGTTGTGGTGTATTTCCGAGGGATATTTTTTTGGGTCCTTTTTTGTGGTCGTGATACGTGTCTCTGTTAATGACGTGAAAGTATAGATGCTTATATTTGTTCATTAAACCTTACGACGAAGTAATGGATCCTTAATGTATTCTTTTACATTATTCATGATTTGTTTGGAATAAGAGGTTTGTGGGTCTGGAAGCTAGAGTGAAATCAAACTAGTTTTAATGTTCATTCATCGTTAATAAAATTAGTTGTGGAAGTTAATAAAATTAGTTGTTGAAATCAAACTAGACGTCGAAATCAAAATTAAAAGAAGAAAATATTTTGGCAGAAAATACTATTTTAGCATATAGTTTTTATTAACAATGAACGAAAATTAAAACTAGATTTTAAAATTATTTAATATGTCATTTTTAGGAATATTATTTAAAATGTCGTTTTTTGTTTTATTTAATATTAGTTTTCTATGACAAAATACATAATAAATGAAATATTAAAATTATATATACATCACATATAGTTTTTTTTTAATTAGTATATTATGAATATTTTTAAATTAATAAAAATTACAAAAAATTGTTTAATAAAAGTAAATATGGAAAATAGTGGGTTGATTTGGTCCTTTAACAGCATTAATTGTTTATAGAGCTTTTTTCCGGAGTATCGAAAAGGTGTTTTTTTAAAAAAAAATCGAAACAAATTAGGTGGGTATTTAAGGATTCTCCTTATATAGTTATATGTATGATATATCTTTTCGAAGTACAATACATGTTGGTATGAAATATGCATTTTTAGATGTATGAATATGAGATATATCTTTTAGATGGATATGGATGAAATATCTTTTAATATGCATGATATACTTTTTTAGTTAAAATACATACACCTTTGGAAATATAATTATTTAGATGTATGATGTAATGATGTAACTTATATTTGTATGATATGTACTTTTTAGATGTGTTTGACAATTTTTAAAATGTGTGATATACCTCTTTGATAAAATGTGTGATATACCTTTGGAAATAATATATTTTTTGAATTGTATTGTAACCTTTTAGATTGTGATAAATCTTTTTGAATAACAATATGTTATTTTACATGACTATTATATTTTTTTTGAACAGAAGTATTCCTGTTTCTAAAGTATATAGTACATAATTTTATAATAGAAATTTACATGGCCGTTATATAATTTTTAGTGCAAACTTATGCATGCACTTAAATAATATTTCTATGTATGTGATATATATTTTTAATAACGATATGTCTTTTTTAGATTAGATGAAAATATATATTTTAAATATATTTATACTTTTATGAAAAACCTAGTATATATATTTAATTATTTATACATAACCGATCATATAGTTTTAAGAAACAATTTGTGTTTTTACTTAAATGTTATATATATATATTTTTTAAGATTTTTAATAATACTATACACAATATCGGAAAAACAAATTGCCACGTGTCGCCACTTGGATGGTGACGAGGACTGGCCGGCAAAAGCCTTTAGCTGGTCTCTTTTTTATTTTTATTTTTTTCCTAGAATTTGAGAAAAAATTCAAATCAACAAAAAAAATGCTTAAATTAAATTATGAAATAACATTTGGTCAATAGCATCAATGCATCATACCTTTTATAAACTAATATTTATATTTTGTCAATCTTGCATATATTGGAATAGAGCATATTTTTCTAGGAATTACAAATGGAAATAGCATAGAATACATCCTTATTGATGATGTTTGGCAACCATGAAATAGCAAGGAATAGAGGAATAAATAGCTTAATCCTTCTTATTCTTGCCGAACAAGATAAGAAGAATAAGAAAAAATAAGCAGATTAGTGGAATTGGGTTCTTCCAGATAAAACATGGAATTAGGCTATTTCATGAATTAAGATTTTTTTGTGACAAAAATACCCTTATCTATTCCTCTCCTTGCTGACCTGGATTAAATGGTAATATATTTTTTTTATATCTTCTCCCTCCCCATTTGCTTACGTGGATTAAATGATAATATATATTTTTTATTTTTTTTATCTTGAATTTAATGATAATATATATCTTTTATATCTTTTTCCTCCAATGAATAGTTCAAATGAAACTACAATTTGAACCGTTATTTTTTTATTATTGTGATGGTACATGTTTTAATTAATTAAAATAGTTCGTCTTCATTTTATTATTATGGTACTTGTTTTAAGCTTTTTAACTTGTTAAATTATAAACAAGAATAGTTTGGTGATTAGTTATTATTTATATCTTTGAACCAATAATTTCATTCCATTAATTCTCTATTCCGTGATATTTTCTTCTCTCTACGGCGGCTTCCATCGCCCTCCACTCCAAATCCGATCAAGTTCGCCTGAATTTCTCCAAATTAACCTGAAATTCTAGCTTAGGATCGTGACAGCACAATCGAACTATCTTCCCATGGCGTACAATGACGTGACAAAGCTCATCACCGTGGGTCTCGTATGGGGCGCCACTAACGCTTTCATGCGGCGAGGCGCAGAAATCAGCTCGGCTTCACCGCAGGCCAGCTTTCTCGGCCCATTCCTTACGTTTCAGTATACCGTCCCTTTCCTCATCAACCTCTCCGCCTCCGCACTGTTCTTCTACCTGCTGGACGGAGCGCCGATCTCTCTGGCCGTGCCTGTTACTAATGCTACTACCTTCGCTGCTACGGCCGTGACGGCGTTTTTACTGGGCGAGGATATGCGTGTGGGTCGAGCGATCATCGGTACTGCGTTCATAATTCTCGGCGTATGGATCTGCGTTGCTTGAGGTGAGTGAGTAGATAGATACCTTCTTGTAGAAAGTACTCTTCTTTTAGGAAGATTTCGAATTATCTGTCATTTCAAATTGAGATTCAATTACTCGAACAGCAATGAGTTGAAAAGCAAATAAATAAATAACAAATGTGCAAACTGACACAATTGAAGCTAAATTTGGCTTAGTTGCTCGCACATTCAGGAAAATTGTATAGATGTTGGGTTGAATTGAACTAATTGGGTAGCCTAAATTGCATCATTGAATTCTTAATTGGGTTAATCTGAGGTTCAATTGCAAAACGCCATGATGCTGTCCTAATATTCCGGTACCGTACCATCAGGTTAAATACCACTATGTACTGGCCGAAATCCAAGACCGTTGAACCACTAGTTAAGTTAATTTGTTCTTAATTTTGATTTGAGGTTAATTTCTGAAGCTCTGCACTACAGTTTTGTATTTTTGAAGCTCTGCACTACACTTTGGAGCATACATTTTTGAACCAGACGCAATGGACGAGTATATAATTTTCAATTATCATTTTTGTTCAAGTACAACTTTGGTCACTATAACTGTTCCACTTGTTCATTAGAGAGAGAGAGAGAGAGAGAGAGAGAGAGAGTTTGTACTTGTTAACTTTTGAACCATTCGATTTTTTTTTGAGATTTATGTTTTTTTCAAATGTGTTAATGTTAGGGATAATGTGCTCACGACTTAGTTAAGATCAATAACTAGTTAGGCAGGAGGTCGACACAATTTTTGTGAACAAGTCATGCCTTTTTCATTTTTTGAAGCTTTTCATTTCTTATGTAATATTCTTTCTTTATTTAACAGTGTAGATTGATAATTAAAATCTTATAGTAATGTCTTATGAAGCTTAAGGTTTTTAAATATCAAATTATTAAGATACTGGTGGAAATTGATGAATAAAAGAAAAGAGCAAAAACGAACTATCAAGATAAAATCTACGGAGTCTTTGTCTTCGTGGATGATTATAACGGAAATTATTTCGCAAGCTAGGTAGCTTTGTCGAGAGTAGGTTTTTCCGGTCTATATTTATCAACAAAGTATGACTCGAAAATGTCCAGACAAGGAATATATGACCAAACAACCAAATCAGAGGCTGATAAGCCAATTAAGCTATGCACCAAGCTCAAATACACCCGCATTTATCCCGCAAGGGCTGATTAAGAAAGTAATTAATGATTAAGAAAGTAATTAATGCATTAAATTACCCATCATGTCGTGTAACACTAACACTTCAAAGAAATCACAAATAAGCGAATCTTGATTTTGTCGCTAGCCTATCTATATGTTATAAGATCAACAAAGGAATAAGTTATTTCGAAAAATAAATAAATAATTAAATACGACTTGAACAATATATTTCTTTTTTTATTTTGGGATATTCTAACAAATGATCCATTTATTTTATATAAACAAGTTAGTAACAATTTTATCATTATTTATTATCCCTTATGTTTGTCTCCTCTGGAGGCTTCATCGTGGCCTTATTTGCATTGTTGCATATTTTAGTTGGACCGCGTTGAATGTTTACTATTTGTATTGTTTCATCATTGTGATCCACATCATCCGTTCATTTTCTTCAATGATATGAGCTTTGGATTTTAATTTATGAAAAAAATAGTATTTGAGTGTGGCATTTTCCACAAGGAAAAAAAAGAAGATTTTTTTCATTGTTTATGATCTACAATCCAATTAGTCCATAATAAAAGAATAAACAAACAAATTTTTATTAGATTAGCAAATCCTAATTTGTTGGCGGCCGCCATCACTAATGGAAGTCAATCTTCGACGTCGTTTGCCTTCCGGCAGTAATTTGTTGTTAATTTTGATTTCATTTTAATTTCTTTGAACATGGTATGATGAGCTTTTTGAAATCCTTCACTACACTTTCGAGCATAATTTTCTAACCAGACACATTAGACAAGTATATAATTTTTGTTCAAATACAACTTTGGCCTCTCAATGTTTGGATTTTTTTTTGTGATTTTGAACACTTAAATGTTTGAATTGTTCATTTCTCTGCTTCCATTAAAGGAATACTAGCTATACTCCTGTGCAATTACACGAGTTTCTTCTAGTCGATTCTATATTTTTTTTCTGTTTTTACTTTTTTTTTATAGATGTGTTATTATTATAATTTTATATATGTCGTGCGAAATCAAAAAAATTGGAAAAATCTGAAAAAAAAAGTGATGTGACGTGCACATGACATGCCGCCTTGCAGTTCCTCAGCAAGTCCACGCGAAATCTCAAAATTGAAAAAAAAAAGAAGAAAAAATCGAAAGGGAAAAAAAATTAGAATATTTTTTTTAAAAAAGAATCACGTGAAGGTGAAGGACACATGACATGACACGTGCATCCCATAGAATCTAAAATTTGAGAAAATAGGAAAAAATAAAAATAAAAAAATAAAGAAAAGTCGCCACTTGGCATCTCCTCGGCAATCCTCTCAAACAAAATTTGGAAATATTTTTTGTAAGAAAATAGTAATAATAAAAAGAGGTACCACGTGGCGGACACAGAGCGCGCCACATTACCGCTCCTCAGTAAACCTCCAACCTTAGAAACAAAGAATAATATCATAGGGCGATGATATGAAATTTTCATAAATATCGAAACAATGTTTGTTTTTTTGGAATTTGACGGGACGATACATGGATGGATAACATTAGTCAAAATTTTGTGAGCTTATAATAGGAATTTTACCCTATTTAGTCCTAAGTTTATTTAATGTGCCAATAATAACAAATGGATTAATTTAGCATACCACGACTCTTAGTGGTGTCACTAATTAGCCTATAGAAAGTCAAAACCAGTTCATATGTTTATGACTTTTTAATCGTTAATTGTGTTCTGAGATAGGGGTGGGCAAATGATTCGGTTTATTTGGGAATCGAACCGAACCGGTCGAATTCGGTTTAATCGGTTCGATTTTTCGGTTTATTTGGTTCGGTTCGGTTCAAAAATTGATATTGTTTGGTTTATTCGGTTCGGTTCGGTTTTGGTATTTTCAGAACCGATTAAACTGAACCGACCGAATTAATACAATTTTTCACTATTTCTATTATATTCATTTAAAAAAAATTAAAAGTAAATAATGTTTTTACATGATTTGTTTTTATATGATTTTTCTACAAATAACATTGAATTTTAACATTATAAAATTTCTAATTCGGTTCGGTTTTAAATCGGTTCAAATTTTATTCGGTTCGGTTCGGTTTGAATCTAGCCCGGTTCGGTTTAATTCGGTTTGCTCTTATTCGGTTCGGTTCGGTTCGGTTCGGTTCGGTTTAATCGAATGTCCACCGCTATTCTGAGATTTATGTTTTTCCCCAATGTGTTAAATTTGTTTTGAGATTTATGTTTTTTCGAAATGTGCTAATTTCAGATATAATGTTAATGTGTTAATGACTTAGTTAAATAAATGTGTTAATGTTAGATATAATGTTAATGTGTTAATGACTTAGTTAAATGAATGTGTTAATGTTAGAGATAACTTGTTCACTTCACGACTTAGTTAAGATCAATAACTAGTTAGGCAGGTGCTCGACACAATTTTTGTGAACAAGTCATGCCTTATTCATTTTTTGAAGCTTATAATTTCTTATGTAATATTCTTTCTTTATTTAACAGTGTAGATTGATAATTAAAATCTTACAATAATGTCTTATGAAGCTTAAGGTTTTTAAATATCAAATTATTAAGATACTGGTGGAAATTGATGAATAAAAAGAAAAGAGCAAAAACAAACTATCAAGATAAATTTTGATGAGTCTTCAGTATCATGGATTATTATAACGAAAGTTATTTCGCAAACTAGGTAGTTTTGTCGACATGAGGTTATTTCGGTCTATTTTTATCAGCAAAGTATCACTTGAAGATGTCTAGGTATGTCCAGTCCAGAGCCGGAATGACTCCACCAAGTCGTGTAACGCTTCAAAGAAATCACAAATAATATTGCGGAATAAGCGAATCTTGATTTTGTCGCTTGACTATCTATTTGTTATAAGATCAACAAGGGAATACGTTATTTCAAAAATAAATAAATTAAATACGACTTGAATAATATATTTCTATTTTTTCAGGATACTCTTGACAAATGATCCATTTATTTTATGTAAACTAGTAACAATTCTGTCATTGTTTATTATGTCTTATTTTTTTGATAATAAATGGAGAAGGCTCATATGTCCTCCATCCATTGATGTCAACGGGAATCGAACCCACAACCTCTCACAACATATGCGTTTTTGTGCCTCACACTCAACCAACTAGGTTATGGACCCATTGACTGTTTATTATGTCTTATCCCTTGCGTTTTTTCTTTTCTTTTCAAAAATGTCATTAATTAATCAATATCTTTATTTTTCACGTACGTTTGTTTGTATCCTCTGGAGGCTTCATCGTGGCCTTATTTGCCCTTTGGACTGTTGCGTTGAATGTTTCTCTATTTGTATTGTTTTATCATTGCAAGCAAGTATTGTTTCATCATTGTGGTCGCATTATTTGTTCGTTTTCTTCAATAACATGATTTTTTTTAAAAGGAAGGTCGTCGTCTATCTTTGGATTTTCATTTATAAAAAAAATAGTATTTACCGCTAGAGTTGCATTTTTCATGAAGAAAAAAAAAGAAATTTTTAATGGCTTATGATCTACAATCCAATTAGCCCATAATAAAAGAAAAAACAAAGGAAACTTTGTTAGGGTTAGCAAACCCTAATTTGTTGGCGGTCGTCGTCACTAATGGAAGTCAATCTTCAACGTCATGTGCATTCCATCGGTGATTTGTTCTTAATTTTGATTTTGAGTTTAATTTCTTTGAACATGGTATGATGAGCTTTTGAAATCCTTCACAATACTTTCGAGCAAACGTGTCTAACCAGATACATTAGACAAGTATATAATTTTTGTTCAAATACAACTTTGGCCCCTCAATGTTTGGATCCTTTGTTTTTGTGATTTTGAACCCTTAAATGTTTGACTTGTTAATTTCTCTGTTTCCATTAAAGAAATACTAGCGATACTCCTGCGCAATTGCGCAGTTTGTTCTAGTCGATTGTATATTCTTTACTTTTTTTGTGTAAATGTGTTGTTATTATAATTTCACATATGTCCGGCGAAATCAAAGAAATGGACAAATCTGAATAAAAAAAGCGACGTAACGTGCACATGACATGCCGTCTTGAAAAAAATAAAGAATATGTGTTTTGGTATGGAGACTTTTGAAAATCCGAGGATTAGGAAATTGGAAAAATGAAACCTTGAGGAAATAGAAAAGTTCTCCACATATTGTTATTGTCATGATTGAATGGTAATTAAGGCAATGATTATTTTCTTGTATTGGGTAGGAATTTAGCTATAAATAGAGAGCTAAGCTAGAGTTTTATTCATTCCAACAAATACCAATATTTGTATTCTCTCTTTCTCCAGTATAGTAAAATAGTTTGAGTTCCGGCAGCCATGGTTTTTTCCCTTCGGAATTTCCACGTAAAAATTTTTGTGTATGTGTGTTGTTCTTGCGTGTTTGTTTGCGGCGACGATCCTAACAATGTGCCCTTGCATCTCCTCAACAGGTCCACACGAAATCTCAAAATTGATAGAATATAATAAAAAACAAATCGAAAGGGAAAAAAATTCGAATTTTTTTTTTAAAAGGACCATGTGACAGCCCAGGACATGACACGTGCACCCCGCAGAATTTAAAATTTAAGAAAATATGAAAAAAATAAAAATAAAAAATAAAACACAAAAAATTAGAAAAAAGCCGCCACGTGAGAGCTCCTCAGCAATCCTTTGAAACAAAATTTGGAAATATTTTTTTTAAAAAATAATAATATAAAAAAGGTACCACGTGACGGGCACAGAACGTGCCACGTGACAGCTCCTCGGTAACCCTCTGGTCTTAGAAATAAAGAATAATATCATAGGGCGATGATATGGAATTTTCATAAATGTCGAAACAATATTTGTTTTTTTTGGAATTTGACGGGACGAAACATGGATGGATAGCATCAGTGAAAATTTTGTGAGCTAATAATCGGAATTTTACCCTATTTAGTCCTAAGTTTATTTAATGTGCCAATAATAACAAATGGATTAATTTAGCATCCCACGATTCTTAGTGGTGTCATTAATTAGCCTATAGAAAGTCAAAACCAGTTCATATGTGTATGATTTTTTAATCGTTAATTGTGTTCTGAGATTTATGTTTTTCCCTAATGTGTTAAATTTGTTTTGAGATTTATGTTTTTTCGAAATGTGCTAATGTCAGATATAATGTAATGTGTTAATGACTTAGTTAAAATAAATATGTTAATGTTAGAGATAATATGTTCACTTCACGACTTAGTTAAGATCAACGACTAGTTAGGCAGGAGCTCGACACAATTTTTGTGAACAAGTCATGCCTTACTCATTTTTCGAAGCTTATAATTTCTTATGTAATATTCTTGCTTTATTTAACAGTGTAGATTGATAATTAAAATCTTACAATAATGTCTTATGCAGCTTAAGGTTTTTAAATATCAGATTATTAAGATACTGGTGGAAATTGATGACATGGTGGACACAGAGAATCTAAAATCGAAAGGGCAAAAAAAATTAGAATTTTTTTTTAAATAAAGAACCACGTGAAGGACAGATGACATGACACGTGCACCCCACATAATCTAAAATTTGAGAAAATAGGAAAAAAAAAAATAAAACACAAAAAAATAAAAAATAAAGTCGCCACGTAGCATCTCCTCGGTAATCCTCTGAAACAAAATTTGGAAATATTTTTTTTTAAGAAAATAGAAATAATAAAAAGAGGTACCACGTGGTGGACACAGAGCGTACCACATTACAGCTCCTCAGTAAACCTCCAACCTTAGAAATAAAGAATAATATCATAGGGCGATGATATGAAATTTTCATAAATATCGAAACAATGTTTGTTTTTTTGGAATTTGACGGGACGAAACATGGATGGATAACATTAGTCAAAATTTTGTGAGCAGGAATTTTACCCTATTTAGTCCTAAGTTTATTTAATGTGCCAATAATAACAAATGGACTAATTTAGCATCCCACGACTCTTAGTGGTGTCATTAATTAGCCTATAGAAAGTCAAAACCAGTTCATATGTGACTTTTTAATCGTTAATTGTGTTCTGAGATAGGGGTGGGCAAATTGTTTGATTTATTTGGGAACCGAACCGAATCGGTCGAATTCGGTTTAATCGGTTCGGTTTTTCGGTTTATTTGGTTCGGTTCGGTTCAAAAATTAATATTGTTCGGTTTATTCGGTTCGGTTCGGTTTTGATATTTTCAGAACCGATTAAAACTGAACCAACCGAATTAATACAATTTTTCACTATTTCTATTATATTCATTTAAAAAAATTAAAATTAAATAATGTAAAATTAGAAATAACGTAAGTATATTTTATATGATTTGTTTTTATATATTTTTTTATAAATAACATTTGAATTTTAACATTATAAAACTTCTAATTCGGTTCGGTTTTAAATCGGTTCAAATCTTATTCGGTTCGGTTTGAATCTAGTCCGGTTCGGTTTAATTCGGTTTGTTCTTATTCGGTTCGGTTCGGTTCGGTTCGGTTCGGTTCGGTTCAACCGAATGCCCACCGCTATTCTGAGATTTATGTTTTTCCCCAATGTGTTAAATTTGTTTTGAGATTTATGTTTTTTCGAAATGTGCTAATTTCAGATATAATGTTAATGTGTTAATGACTTAGTTAAATAAATGTGTTAATGTTAGATATAATGTTAATGTGTTAATGACTAATTAGTTAAATAAATGTGTTAATGTTAGAGATAATATGTTCACTTCACGACTTAGTTAAGATCAATAACTAGTTAGGCAGGAGGTCGACACAATTTTTGTGAACAAGTCATGCCTTATTCATTTTTTGAAGCTTATAATTTCTTATGTAATATTCTTTCTTTATTTAACAGTGTAGATTGATAATTAAAATCTTACAATAATGTCTTATGAAGCTTAAGGTTTTTAAATATCAAATTATTAAGATACTGGTGGAAATTGATGAATAAAAAGAAAAGAGCAAAAACAAACTATCAAGATAAAATATGCTGAGTCTTCATTTTCATGGATTATTATAACAAAAGTTGGGCTGATAAGTTGTAACGAGTCCACCAAGTCGTGTAATGCTTCAAAAAAATCATAAATAATATTTAGGCGGACTAAGCGATTCTTGAATTTGCCGCTAGCCTATCTTTCTGTTATAAGATCAAAGAATAAGTTATTTCAAAAATAAATAAATTAAATACAACTTGAACAATATATTTCTATTTTTTTGGAATATTCTAACAAATGATCCATTTATTTTATATAAACAAGTTAGTAACAATTCTATCATTGTTTATTATGCCTTATCCCTTGCTCTTTTTTTTTTTCTTTACAAAAATGTCATTAATTAATCCATATCTTTATTTTCCACGTACGTTTGTCTCCTCGGGAGGCTTCATCGTGGCCTTATTTGCTCTATTGCATATTTATTGAATATTTATCTATTTGTAAGCAAGTATTGTTTCATGAGATCCACGTTATCCGTTCATTTTCTTGAATGACATGATTTTTTTTTTTAATAGGAAGGTCGTTCCCTAACTTTGGATTTTCATTAAAAAATATACTTGTTCCTTCTAATATCCTCTTAATGTATCGATGTGTTGACAATATATAATAAATGCATTAAATTTTAGATTATGTGACAAATTGTGTTTATTATGTGGTAAACCAAATTATTAAAAAATAATTTATTTTATTTAATATTTTTATTATATTTAATTTAACACGTGATAAGTTATATTTATTTGAACAAATTTTTATTATTTTATTTTTAAATATTTTTAAAAAAAATATATTTTTTCATTTTTATTTTCTAATTTTTGCTAAATTATTATTTGCAATTTCATTATTATATTCTTGTTTATTTTTTACTAAATCAAATTGAGGGAAGCTAATTGCACAACTAAGACCAATTTGGGCAATATTTAGGGTTGGAAGTTATTTTCAGATAGGGTGAAACCTGATTTTTGTTTAAGCCGATTCCTGGCTTAGTTTTTAGTTGTTATTTCTATGCAATACGACACAACTTTCGACAGAATAATTATGTCGATTATGTTTCTCCTTAATCCTCGGGACAAATTACAAATTGTTTGAAATCAAAACTTTTCTCGTCAGCTTATTATTGGCCTCCAATCACTATCAATTTCATATTGTTCGAAATCAAACCTCCCTATGTTGAACTTCATGACCCAAATTGCAAATTGTGTGTGTGGTGGGTGTGGTTGTGGGTGCGTTCGTGCGTCGTGATTTTGGATCTTTTAGTAATAACTTGTGCGATTAATTGATGTATTGTTGAGGAAAATTAGGATAGTTGAAATAAAAACGAGGCTGCAGTGAAAGAGACATAAAGACAGAAACATATTGAGAATTGTATCGAAAATTCGATTTTCGTAACTCAGATTTTGTTAGAGACTCGATACAAGTACAAACTAAACCAACTTAAAGAAATTTAGATATAATGTGTGATGTATGTGCATTTTCTCAATTTTACTTTAGACTAATACGATTGATTGATTTATATACATACATGTGTTATTACAATTTTGATCCATATAGTTTGTAAGTGCAAATTACACAAGTAAATAACAAAACAATATCACTTATGCAAATCAAAATAAAATTTGATTACTCTTACCTAAATAAATAAACGAAAATGAATCTGATCACATAGTTGCACTTAGTGGTGATTAGCCAATGAAAAATTCAAGGCTATGGAAGACCTTTCTAAATTTGCTTAACGGAAGTGTTGACAGAGAATCATTTTTAGTTTATCCATGATAACATCTGATGAGATCGAATGGTTGGGAAGTTATTTGGACAGACCCGTTGTCCAAATGGCTTTGGACAAGTCCCATCCCATAATTATGCTTAAAAGTTAAAACCAAATCATGTGTACAATGTGGATTTATTATGATACCCACAATTTTTGCAATTAAATAAAATCAAGACACTTTCGAAGGTAGTAACTAGTAATTATGAATTATTCAATATTCATACCCTAAAAGAATTCAAATTTCATGTGGGGGCATATTGGTAAATTTCACTAAAGTGCTGAAGTTTATAATTCTACAAAATTATTATGTACATCTATATTTTAAAAAATGTTTATATCTCGATTATATATTCAACCAAAGTACTGAAGAGAAGTTCTGTAATCATGCCTACAATATGTAACTGTTGAAAACAAATGTGTGAATGTTGAGAAAATACGTGTGCCCAATAAGGGTGTAATGGTTCGGATCCGATTCGGATAGTGGTCACACCAGATTCATATCCATATTATTTTTCGGATACAAGATTCGGAACTATTCGGATCCGGATACGATTTGGGTGGTAAACGAATACGGATGCGATTCGGATATTGTCTGATACGAATATAAATACGATTCATTTTCGGTTATTAAAACAGATATTTGTTATGATAATATAACATTTTTTAATTATAAATATATATAATTGATGAACGATATGTATGATTATATATAAACGTGATTTTACGGATGTGATTTTAAATCACTCATAAATAATTAATATATATAAATTTTTCAATTAATATCAAATAAGATACATAAAAAATATATGTAATATACGAATTCGGATACTCGAATCCAGTTCAATTATCCGGATTCGAAATGCAAATCCGGTCACGACACCAAAACCGAATATCGAATCCGATTCCGGATCCATAAGTTAGTAACCATTCGAATCCAAATATTTTTCGAATACAGTTTGGATCAGTTTTGACAATATCCACGCAATTGACACCCATAATGCCCAACCATCTAAATCGATGGGACACCACCACACACAAATATTGTGAACTAGTCATGCAATATTCATTTTCGAAGCTTTCTCAATACAATACGCCTCCTGAACTATAAAAGTATGCGTATAGAAGAATAATGCATGGCGTGATATTTTCTATTACTTGCTAACATAGTTTGATAAAATCTTATAATGATGTTGAATGCATCCTTAAGTTTCTTTATGGATCAAATTATCGAGAAATTGGTGGAAATTGATGAAATGGAAAGTAATGTCAAGAGCAATTGAGAATTATTACTGGCACACTCCAGTTCTTTGTACAGATGGCCGGCCTTGGAGTTTGGTCCAGCAAACTGGTGTCACAACCTCCCAATTCACAAATACTCCAAATAATTTTAAAATAAATAAAAGGTATATAAATAGATGTTGTATTTTTGAAAGAATAAAGTGACTAAACAGTTAGATTAAAGTAAATGCACAAAACCGGCAAAATTAAATGATAACAATTAAAAAACATATTTCACATACACCAAAGTTTCATACGTATGTGGTTGACAAAAACAAAGTCCATATAATAATTATTCCCCAAATAATGAAGATCGGTGAAACTTAATGTGAGAGAAAAATAGTTAGACCTGTTAAGTAAAAAAAAATAGCGGATCCGCTAATAAAACAAGAAATGGTTATACAAATGTGGGAGAAAAATAGCGGATCCGATTTCTCTGGAATGGCTTGTGAAAAAAGAAATGTAGTCAAATCAATAAATTTAATTAATCAAAAAAAGATTGTTCTTTTCTTCTCTTTTAATCTCTCTTTACATTAATATTTCTCATAATTACAAATCAAAGAAGAATAGCAAACTTTATTAAGTAAAAGGCAAAAAGCTAACAAAGATAAACAGGACAGTCAAGATTAAATATAATAATAATTTTGATGTACAACTATAACCGAAGTTATTTTTTTTACTCATATCTCTTTCTCACCAACGAACGAAGTGAAACTGTAATGAACTATGTTGGTTTGAGTATCAATTTCGCGATCTAATTCATAAATTTCACCAATTTCGTAACAAAAACAAATTTCGTAACATAATGCATTTCTTGCGAGATTTGACCGATCTGAGATCGGTTTTCCAGCATTTCATCCTATTGCTTTTCTTCTACCGCTTATCGAGTTCCTTTGGTCAGTTTGGGGAGGAAAGTTGAATTTGATACCGCTTGTAACGAATTGGGTTGGTTTGAGTATATCAATTTCGTGATCTAATTCACCAATTTCAGAATCAAAACAAACACAGTAACCAAATAAATGCTCAATTCCATAACCGATATAAACGAAATCAAGATAAGTCTCGGGATAAGTCTCGCAATCATTTAGGAGTTGAGTTTATGCAATAGATATGTTAAAAATGGAAACTTCAAACAGGTCTGAGGAATAATACACGTAAATCACGGATTCATTACAGAAATATACATGACTAATTCATTGGCCAAGAATTAGTGGAACATATTAAAATCTTTTTTTTTTTACAACAAATCGGTAATGAATTAGTGATTGAATTCGGTAACACAAGCATTTTTGCGGCATTAAAGACGATTAAATCTGATCTTATGTGAATACTAAATTTGAATATTTTGTGTTTTAGGTAAATAGATAAATCAAGACTACTTGCTTTTATAAAAAATAATTGCAATAATATATCAAAATAAATGTAGAGGCAAAATAAATTCATTACGTTTTTCATATTGTAGTTCAATTTACTATTTTGTACACTTAGAATTTTCATAGGATTTTTTTTTTGTTAATGAGATACTATTTCGATTTTAATTAATTTGTGAGAAGTAGAAGGAATACTAATATGACTTAAATAACCAACATTCAAGAGAAGCTCTCGCAGCAATTATGACTAATTTTTTTTTCATATCTACCCCTCTATATTCCCAAAAAGTTATGTGCATACCTGAGTCCTGAGGTCCTAAACAAAAATCAGAGGATTTCCTACTGCTGCGAACAGGAGAAATATGATGTATATTTCTTCCCAATTTGTTTTGGACGTCATAATTATTGTTGATCCTATTTTTTTTATAATTTACAAAGTGAAAAAATATAATTCAGGCAAAAAAAATTCGAAAAATTAAGGTTGCATGTGACATTAACGGTATTTGATATTTCATGCATATTTTTTTGTTGTGGAACGGATAATATCGCGGGTTAATATTCAGTACCGATAACATCTCGGTCTTGGACAAATCATTCCAAAATTTCTCCTTATATAGAAATCTAGGTCTTATAAAATTTTAACTCAACAAAATATATTAATCGGTAAAAAAACTTATGTAAATATTATCCGAACCAAATTTTAGTTTGTCTAATTTATATCATAAGTCAAGCACATGTGAAAACTATTTCGAAGAGTTAGTCAAACGATAAATATGTAACATATGTTGTGTTCATCGTGATTTAAGAAAAGTAATGTTTTTAAAATCGAACCGGACCGGAACGGCCAGTTAACTCAAAAAAGTCGGACCCGGTTGAAAAAACAGGTTGGTTCTATCAATGGATCGGACATGCATATTAATCGGTAAAAAAACTTGAACCAGACGGTTTAACACAAAAAGCCGGACCAAGGAAACTGGCCGGTTTTTCCATTTTCATTCTTCACTTCGAGCCTTGTAGGTTTTGTGATTTTTGACGGTTTTTCTCCAGTTTTTTTTTTCCAGATTTCGCTTGAATTTGTCTACACAATTTGTATCTTACTCAATCTCTGAATATTGCTTTGCACATCTATTTTAATCTCTCTATTAATATGTATTTCTCTGTCGATTTTTACCTCTCAACCGATCCGCCAATTTTTATCCCAAAAATGTGCTCTTTCTATGCGATTTTCAGCTAATCTCTACTTTTTGGTAATAAATATGTGTAATTTTGTTATTTGTTTGATCAATTGAACCGTTCTTTGCGATCGAACTCTAATTTTTAGTTTTCGGTTTATCCCCAGTTTATTCTCTGATTACGAAGTTCTCAGTTTATTCTCAGTTTTTTCGTTACATTTTTACTCTTTTTTTAATTACGAAACTAAGAAAACAATTTAGCAATTGTTAAATTAACGGAATTTATTAATCTGATTACGTCTAACTCGCGATCAGTTCTCAATCTAATTCAGTTTCAATTTCTTTAAACGATTAGTTCCAAAAACAATATTAAATTCATCACACACATCAATACAAGGAAGCATTTCATCCCTATCTATGAGTATCTTCGCCGCAAAATATCCACATCTCTCTCAATGAATTAAGTTCCAATATATTCACATGTTTACTTGAGAAGATAAAGAGAAGATAAAACATCCCTATCTGGACATCCTCTTGCTTCTCAGTCATGTAACTTATCCAGAATTTTCGAAACTAGAACTACATTTCATCCGTTATGTACCAATCCTCGATCTTCTTCATTGCAATTGGAGTCGCCACACGTCTCCTTTCCTTTTTCGATTAGGAATGTAGGTACAAACATCCACACAATCAATAATCTCGTAGAAACTGTCGATGGATCCGTAACCTAGTTGGTTGAGTGTGAGACACAAAAATCATATGTTGTGAGAGATTGTGGGTTCGATCCCCATTGACATCAAAATATTAGGTATCAGTAACGAAATCGATTGTTTGTCAGATACCATTGGACATCCTCTTGCTTCTCAGTCATGTAACCTATCCAGAATTTCCGAAACTAGAACAACATTTCATCGGTTATGTACCAATCCTCGATCTTCTTCATTGCAATTGGAGTCGCCACACGTCTCCTTTCCTTTTTCGATTAGGAATGTAGGTACAAACATCCACACAATCAATAATCTCGTAGAAACTGTTGATGGACCCGTAACCTAGTTGGTTGAGTGTGAGACACAAAAATCATATGTTGTGAGAGATTGTGAGTTCGATCCCCATTGACATCAAAAAATTAGGTATCAGTAACGAAATCGATTGTTTGTCAGATACCATTCAAAAAAAAAAAAACTCGTAGAAACTTCTTTACTTCGCGTGAGTCAAAATTAACTTCTTTTGACACATTTCATGTGGGGGTATATTGAAAATTTCACTAAATTGTTTGAAGTCTATAATTCTCCAAAATTATTATGTGTATCTATATTTTCAAAAATATTTATATTTATATCTTAATTTAATACTGAACTAAACTACTAAAGATAAGTTATGTCATCATTTCTGTAACATGTAATTGTCTTTTTTTTTTAAGAAAAAAAAGTGGGCCAAGAACACGGAACGTGCTCGTTGGGCTCAATATATATATTTTTTTAAATAAAATTGTGAAATTGCACTTGGAGGGAGTACATTAGAAGGAAATTACATGAAAACAATAAAATTACGGGTTAAGTAAATAATCCTAGGCTAGATCTGTGCCAGAACCAAGAATTCATGAGATACTTTGTAATTGTTGAAAATAATAAATGTGTGAATGTTGGAGAAAATGTGTGTGCCCAATCATCTAAACCGGTGTGACCCAAAACGCAAATATTGTGAACTAGTCATGTAATATTCATTCTCGAAGCTTATTATTTCTATGAACTTCCTCCTGAACTATAAAAATATATATATGCATAGAAGAAGAATACATGGTGTTAATTATTTGTTAACTTAGTTCGTTAAAATCTTATAACAATGTTAAATGCATCCTTGAGATATTTTAGGGATCAAATTATCGAGAAATTGGTGGAAATTGATGAAAAATAAGTAGATCGAGAAAACAAATAGAAACAGATAGTGTGATCTATATTAAATTTACTAATAATAGTTCCAAGTAGGATTAAGATAATGGTTACAGGTTACTTCAAGGCTTAATTGTTTTGTCCCGAAAATGTTTCTTGGTATATTTTTATCTTTATAAGGAGATTACACGCGCGTGATAGTGGATTGTTTCATTTAGTTTATCATACACATAATATTTAATTTTTTTTTTTTTTGGAAAAACAACATAACACTTGGTGAAAATAAAATCATATTGATTACAAAATTTCGATGATGATAAAATTATTATATTCTTTTTGGATCTGACACAATTCAAAATATTTATTTAGTACTCTAATACGACATACAAAAAAAAAATACTATAAAATAATAAAATAACATACTTGGACGTAAATAAAAATAAAAAAACATATGATATAAATTTACATATCTAGAAATAAGAATAATAATATCTTAAAATTCAAAAAGTTATTTGTGTCAAGTAATTTTTTTATCTTTCACGTTTATTATTGAAAAAAATATGATTTATAAGTTGAATAAGTTATTTGTGTTTGGTAAATTAATATCTTTCAATTTTAATATTTTTTTAAAATATCAACATACTTAGTGGTACGTACAAATTTTTTAAAATATCAACATACTTAGTGGTACGTACAAATTTTTAAAATCATAGTTTTAGAAATACTAATAATTAGACTTACAAGTTACTAAGATAATTATACTTATTTTAATATTATAATTTTTACATAATTGTTTTCACAACTTTAAGCTAGAGAAATAATATTGGATATATGATAATGTGGAACATGATATATCGGATATTGTTATATGATAATATGGAAAAAATATTGGATATATGATAATAATGAATATTTGTCATAATTTTTTCAAATTATATTTAAAAAATACTAATAATATTCGAGGTATATTTCATGATATTATATATTAATTTATTAGTGGTTAGATATTTAAACTTTTCACATTTTATTTGTATACACATTTGATCATGTAACATAATGTGAAATGATTCAAAATTAAATACAATCGGTCGAACATAAACATAATGAATAATAATTTGATACGTCATCGATGTAAAGTGATGTTGTCTTCTAAAACTAATCAAAATTATGTGTAATATAATATACACATAATCATAAAAAATCAGTGATTAATTCACGGTTTATATTTTGCCGCATATCATAATCTAATGATTGAAATGATTATGATGTGGTATGAAGAGATTGGATAAAAATAAATTTGGTAAATTTGGTGAATATTTTAATACTCAACATGTCATTCATATTTTATAGACTATTGAAAATTACTAGAAGGACCCGCGCGGAAATTCCGCGCGTCCCTGTTTCGATTTGTTATGAAATGTGTGAAACAATTGTTATTCTCATTTTTGGAGCATTTATTTGTATGCATATTTGTTCGCGTATTGTTTCACTTTTATTTATCTTTCACGTGCTTAAGAAAATTTTTGATCATTTAGATGGGGTAACTTGTAAGAAGCTAACTCAAAGTGATGTCTCTCGTTGGGCGGGATTTTTTGTTTATATTTTCCATCGAGCAGAAATTGTGATCATAAGTGGCTTGCATGATCGGACCTAATACATTACAAACCATTACCATGATGCTCAAAAACAAACAATGTCGTCTCTTACGTATAATCCAACAACTGCACTTATAACTAATTGTTCGTATTGACCAGACTGACTTGATCGATCTCCAATAATACCAAATCTAACATCAGAAACGTTTACATTTGAAAATCATTCTTGATAATTGCGGAAGGGTTATAACAATGACATTTCACATGTTTAACATGTCCATAATATATCCGACATGAGGTTTGTATCATATACTATTTTTCTTATGATACATTCATTTTCAAGGATATTTTGAATAATTACTAATTATACATTTATGAATATTTAAGGTAATGTCTGAAATATATTTTAATATTTATCAATTAATTTTTAACTAAATTAAAAAAAATTGTTGTTCGTTTAAAAAAATATTTTTCATAAAAGAATGTACGATAGAATCATAGACCTCCCTCCTATTCTCTGGTCTAACAAAGCAGCACCAGAGAGTTATATTATTAAAATATATTAATCACAATTTATAAAACTATTTTGAATATATTTTAAAAAAATATTTTAAAAACTATTTAGAATATATTTATATTTATGAATATTAACACAAATGACCGGTCCAATTATTTGAAAAGACCCAAAATCAATTTCATAACACGATCCCAACTCTCTTTTTTGTTTAATGGACTTTGAATTTGAATTTTTTTTGGACTACTATAGTACTACATAATTCGTTAAAACCCGAATCTTATGCAATTTTTTAGAATGGACTCTTCAAAAATATCTCGCACCAACATAAATAAATTTAATTCTAATATTTTCGACATAAATCATGTTATTGACAATTTCAATGTTATTTTTTGTTGATTAGTTGAATCTTACATTATTTATCGGCAGTCAAGAAACTATATAAGAAATTTATTCCAAACAAAAATAATAAAAAAAAAAATTACAATACGACATCGATGTCTCGTTTCGAAATTTTGTTTTCGCATTCGTTATTTCAAACAAAAATAAAAACATAACCAAATATCTAAACTTATATTTTAAAAAAAAAAAAACAAAAACAAAACCAGTAATAATCCATTGGCTAATATTCTCAACTCGGGTCGGATACCGGTTATACGGATCGGATCACAAAACAAAAACAACACAAAAAAACCCTAAAAAGGCCAAAAAAAATATAAAAAAAAACGTTTGTCCATGTAGCAAGGAAACATTGGAGGGGGGAATCCGGCAGCACATGAGACATCCATTAACAAGTAACACCACCTTTCCAACTTTTTCCGTGGGCCAATCGTACCAATTTCTTTATTTATTTTGTATCTGAGAAGGCACCCATTAGCCAGCTCATACCTTGCATGCGCCTCTCTGTGTTCCCCCTGCCATACTGTCGCGCCTCCAGAGCATTCCTCCCCCACTCTCACTTCTCTCTCTCTTTCTCTCTTATCTCGTAGCTACATCTCTCTCTCTCTCTCTCTCTCTCGCTCTCGCTCTCTCTTTCAGTTAAGCCATGGATGCCAAGGAAGTAAGCACGGAGCAACCCATTGATTCGGTGAGCAAGTTCAACTTTTTCCCTTTCGTAGCAATTTTTTTATTTTTTCTATTTCGGTGTTACTAGGGTCGTGTAGTTCGTGTTGGGGCTTTTTCTGTTTGTGGGTTTACAATTTTAGAAAAATTTAAGGTAATTCGGGCGTTGTTATGATTTGGGTATGTTTAATGAGGAATAAAAGGGTTTTGGGAAGGATTAATTTACGTAATAGAGAGGAATCGAGGTTTAATTGGTTATGACTGGTCTGAATTTGGGATTTGGTGGGTAATAAGGGTGTATTTGCATTTAATTAAATTATTGTTTAGAAATTCGGCGTCCTTATTTTTTTTTGTGATATTATTTTGACAATTTGAAGAATATTCAGGTTGTTAAGGAGCAAGAATCGAAATTGGAAACTCCTAAGCAAGAAGAAACAATCAAACCTGATGAAACTGCTGAAATCGTTATAGAAGAAGCAAAAACTTCTGAAATCGTTATTGAAGAACCAAAAGAGCTTCTAGATGCTTCCGAGCCATCTGACAAATCAATTCCCATTCCGAAGCAATGCGTCAAGACCGAGGCTCCTGCAATTGAAACTGCTACGGAACTGGTTACTGAAACTTCAGTAGAAAACACAATTGTGGAGAGTAAAACCGAAGAAACCAAAGAAGTTTTGATCGAGAAAGCACCAATTGAAGAAGCTGGTACCGAGGAAATCTCGGTTAAAGAAGAAGAAACCAAGGTTGAGGAAGTGGTGAAAGAAGAAAACATCAAAGAGCCTAAAGGCGATGAAATAAAAGAAGTTGAGATTGTAAAGGACGAGAACGAAGAATTCGAGTTTCCAAAGGAGGAAACTGCAAATGTGGTCATCGAAACAGTTAAACATGAAGAAAAAGAAACCATGGTAACGGATGTTGAAGAGACCGCCAAGCCCGAATTTGAGAACGAAGTGGTGAAAGAAGAAACAAAGGTTGAAGAGACCCCAAAAATTGAAGAGAAAGTAACCGAGGTGGTGAAAGAAGAAACAAAGGTTGAAGAGACCCCAAAAATTGAAGAGAAAGTAACCGAGGTGGTGAAAGAAGAAACAAAGGTTGAAGAGAAAGAAACTGAAACGGAGGTCACGAAAGAAACAAATGTGGTTGAAGAAAGTCTACCCGAGAAGAAAAGGAGAGCTTCTTTGGGAGATCATTTCGAAGATGAAAATGCAAAAAATCCAGTCGTAGTTGCCGAAAAGTCTGAAGTGCCAAGAGAAGTGGAATTACCCGTGACCGAGGATTCGAATGTTAAAGATAACACGAAAACCGAAGTTGACGAGAAGAAGATAGAGAAAGAAAGCGAGACTCAAGTTGCCGAGAAGGATAAAGACGAAAAGGAGAAGGAATTGGTCGAACCTGCAAAAGAGGTTACGGCGAAGGTGAGCTCGCGCAACTCGAATGTTTTGTCGAAGTTGAAGCGTCAAATTACGAAGGTGAAAAGGGTTATGAATTGGAAAACGTTAAGTTCGAAGAATACGCCGGCGCCGGTGGAAACCAAAGAGGATGTCAAGGCTTGAGTAAATTTAGGAAGGGCTGTTATATTTATTTATGGGAAATCGGGTTTGGTTTATTTATATATCGTGGTTGCATTATTTTTGTCGATTTTGCGTGCTTGGTTTGTTGTAAAATACCCTGTATTAGCTGGTATTGCTTGCTTGTATATTATGGTTTGATTATTTGTTCGAGAATTTATACTTTTGGAGTATTCATTTGAATTGATGTTTATTTATTTATTACATGTTCTTGGATGCTTTTCATGTATTAAATTGTTAACAAATATATTTGAAAGATACGAATCATGAAAAAAGAATATCGTAATAATAAAAAGTAAAATAACACCGTCGCGACGATCTTTTCCCAAAATGTATTACTGATTCATAATTTCACAAGACGCTAAAAAAAAAAAAAAACACAACCCAACATTTATTTGTTATCTGCAACAAAAAGTAAATCCAACGAAAACTAGACAAACAAACAAAAAGGTTTCCAAAGAGTACTAAATCCAGGCAAATCGACCTAAACTCTGACACAATCAACATCTATTTCGATTGTTGAACAACGAGAAACGAAATTAAAACCACAAGGACCGCTAAAATAACGTACTTCCAGTAGACCATTCTCGGCCTAATATCTCTGACAGATTCCAGACTCGAATCCGAACCCGATTCCTCCTGAACCGGCACAGCATTCTCTATCTCTCTAATGCTAATCGTCTCCACTGTACTATCCTTTACCTAATCAAATAAAAATAAATATAAATATTGCAGGGGCATACATGATATTTCTCAGTTAAGAAGTAAACTAAACATACGAGAGTCGAAGAAGCTTCCTTTTTTCTTAACTGCCTTGCCATTATCTTGTTCTTCTCATTCAGTCTAACGATCTTCAAATAAAAAATAAATTAAATTAAATCATTACGAATTTTTTATTTAAAATTATAATTATAATCTCAAGAAATAAACCTGTAATTGAAGACGTTCTCTCTCAGACGCAATTTTAGTAACGAGATTGGCAATAGCTTTCGTTCTGATAGCAATATCCTTAGAAATCTCCACTTTGGCATTATTAATCTTAGACAAAGACCCTTCCAAAGCCTCAATCTTGCTCCTCAAGAAACCCAATTCTTCTTTCATCTCCATATTCGTTTCGTTCGAAGCACTCAGCCTAGATTCCGCCACCTCAGCCCTAGTTTCCGCCTTCGCAACCTTCCCTTTGAGATCTTTGATTAAAATCTCCATATCCGCGACGGTACTCTCGAGCATAGTTTGTTGTTCCCACACAGCATCAAGAGACGCGTTCGCGTGTTCCAATTGGGTTTCTGAATCTTTCACTTCTTTCTCCAAATTGTTTCCTCTTTCGATTTCGTTTTTTAATTTCGCATTCACCTCGTCCAATTCTAGAGATTTCGAATTCGAACTTTCTTCTTTAATTTTCATCTCGGCAATTTTACTATCGAGAGACCAATTCTCGTTCTTGGATTCGGTTAATTCTTTCTCGAGCGAATTAATTTTTAATACATTAAGACTTTGCATGGAATTAAATGTTTTGATCAATTCTTTCGAGAATCCGAGTAACGAATCGGAAGAAATTTCGGCCTCGAATGTCCGTTCGAGTATCGAATCCATTAAATTTTCGAGGAAAAATGATTCGCTCTCTAAATTATGGATTCTGATTTTCAGATTTTTCTCCACAGATGAAGCTTCTTCGAGCCTCACTTCTAAATCCATTTCTCTAGCTAGAGAATTTTCGAGCATTTGCAGAATTTCTCTTTGTTTCTGCGGAGACATTAAATTTCCTGAGCCGGATTGGGGCGTGTTTCCCTCACTAGACCCTGCATTAATTGACATTATTAAGATATTTTGTATTTTTAGAAGGGTAAACATGTAAATTCTCTAAAAACGTACTGGATTTATCGACAAGTGAATCGATGGCGTCTTCGAACTTGGCAGATTGTTGGTAAATATTATCGAATAATTCTTGTAATTCTTTCAACGAATTTTCTGAATTGACCAATTTATCCTTGATCTCTTCAGAAGCTTCTACACTCGATAAATTCGTACTCAAGTCCACGATATCGAGTTGAATAGATATCACGTGTTTCTCTAATACTTTAATCTCTGAATTGAAAAATGCAGAGAGGACTTGGAATTCGTGAATGTTTTGGTCTACCGATTCGTCTGGTACGGTTTCGTGTTCGAGAGAGAGAGACTCGATTTCACTGGACCGTCCAGTTATTTCCATCAGGATTATTTGGAGGTTTAGGAGCTTGTCTGATGAATAGGCCAAGCTATGTTGTATCGTTGTTAACCTTTCGTCCATGATTATTGCTTTTTTTGTACCTAATCAAAATTGAAATATATGAAAAGCTTAATTAAAATTTTCCTTACTTAATCAACCCACAAAAATGGTACCGAACTGGTACTGAAATGGTGGAAAAAGGTTGGTACTCCAAGAATGGGCAGAGAAAATTATATATATACTGATTAAGTTAAGATTATTGCAGAAATACAGTTCAAATTCTTTGGGAGTACTTAGCAAGTGATAAAGACCGAATCTTGAGTAAGAATTTCAGTATCAATGTTACAGATTGGATGTACTGTACTGCACGAAATCCTTGATTTTACTACGTGAATTTTCATAGTTTTCCAAATTAAAAAATAAAATCAGAATAACATGCTAAGGATCTGATGCCATGTATGCTTCTTGTTATTTTCCCATTACTAAACCATAATAAAATATCCTAATTAGTAAATACTAGTAATCAATCCAGAATTCAAACGATCAATTCAATCATTAATCATTAATCATCACAAATCTCAATATAAACCAATTCAGTAAAATTCGATTTCGCCAAAGAAAAATAAGATGCAAAGAGAAAGAAATGGTTACCAAAATTGAATCTCGTACAGATGAAATGAGAGAGAGAGAGAGACCTGATGTTTTGAATACGCCAATTGAGGATCAAGAGAGAGAGAGAGAGAGAGAGGAGAGAGAGAGCAGATACTTGTTAAAGGGCGGAGGAATTGATGGGTGTAAATGGATCGGATATTGTAGACAAACCGTGTACTGGTTGTTAGGAATCAGGATCCGAATTTGGTTTTGAGAATTAATTGCAAGGATACAAATTATCTAACGAGGATAGTTCATATGATAAATACTATAATTATTTTTAAATTATTTGATATTTTGTTTAAATGTTTTGGAAGTATAAATACTAGAAAAATGCCTTTTTTATTTTCTAATTATCATCTCAATTTATTTTACATAATTTGTTCATTCAGATTTCTTTTTTGGAAATTGAGAACGGAACAATTTCTTTTTTTTTTTTTATAATTTATTGGAATTTCTTTAAATATATATTTAATTGTTATTAACAGTATATACGATGTACTCGTATTCATATCCATACAACCGACAACATAGATAATAATCAAATTGTACAAGTGCATATATTTTATAATTAATTTTGTTGGAAACTTTGAAACTTTGAAAGTTTAAAATATCCTTATATTCAAATGAAAAATATAATTTTTAATTTTTAATTTCAATAGAAAAAGTAAAATAAAAGTTTCAATTTGAAAAATTCGAAAATTCTTTTTCATATGAACTCGATTTTAGATATGTTATTTAAAAATTACAACTATATGACACATTCTTTCAAATTATTCAAATAAAACTCATGATGGCCCCAGAACTATTAAACGAAGTAATTATTGTTTTTGGAAAAGTTTGAATGAAATCCATCAACTATTAAATCAATACAATTTTAACGTCATAATTTTTCCGGGACTCATTGTGAGCTATGTTTCGCGAATACTTCAAAAACGCAGAAGTATCCTGAGGATACGGATATCCGATACGGATACGGGTACGATACGGCCCGGATACATATCGGATACTCCACGTGGCGTATCCGATTATTTTAATATTTATTTTTTTCGGATACGGCGGGGATACGGCAGGATACGGCTGGGATACGTTCAGGATACGGCTGTAATATTCCATTTAGGATACTTCGGCCCATTATATATTTTGGCCCATAATATTTTTAAATAAATAATATAGGATATACTTGTAGGATACTTCTATGATACTTCTAAATTAGTTTTAAGATACTTCTAGAATAAATTTAGAATACTTTTATGATACTTGTATTGTTATGTTGATTTTATTTATTGTCGTGGTATTTAAATTAAAAATATTATTTAATTTATTATTAATTTATTTATTATAACAATATAAATATATTAAAATAATAATTATATAGCCGTATCCGTATCGTGATTTTTTTAAAATTGCCGTATCGCCGTATTCGTATCGTATCGGATACGATACCCGTATCCGTATCCGTATCCGTGCAACATAGATTGTGAGTCATTTAATCACTTTATTAACTAATTTCTAATATTTTTTTAAGGGTAGTAGATAATGTCTACTGAAAAAATTTCATTTTTAAAAAAAAAACCTATCTTTTCTTAATATTTAAAAAAAAAATCCTAACTTCTTTGAAACTCCAAAAAATTCCCTACTCCAAACTTCTTTTTTTAATGACCTCCCTACCGTTAAGTTTTGCTAATTATAGGTCAACTTTGTTTCATACTGTCAGCCAGAAAGCTTGCTGCTTCGATCTGGAGACTAGGGTTTGAGGTGAGTACACGAGATCTCTACCAAGTTACCAACTTTCATTTAAGCCCTTTTGGGTTTCTTCCCTTTTTGTGATACTCTTGGAAAGGTGAAATGTACTTTTCCACTGAATACTCCATTGATTTGGATTAATAATTGAATGGCCCATTATGCTTATTATTACTTTAGTTGAGCTTAATCTCTCTATTTTTTGCTCAATTAAATCAATTTCACACTCTCTTAAAAGATTGAACTTTTGATAATTTATAGTTGATCTAAGTTTCCTGTTTTTGGCTTTAATTTGAGTTTCGCTTAGTAGAATTAACCTCCATGTTTCCTAAAATTGAGTTTTTAAATCATTTAATTGGTTTCTTTATTAATGAGTTTTTTTAATAAATTGCAGGCAGATCCAAGTAATGTACAAAAATCCAAACCTCGTGATGATCTTAAAACCATTAATCATACCAAAACAAAGGAAATTATCCATAATTACATATCTCATGAGGTAATTTCCACAAAATATTTTTACTTCATTTAGTATATATTATATATATACTAAATGAAGAAAGTCTAAAGGAAATAATGCCGAGTATGAAACACGGCATCATCTGAAGATATTTTTGGCCAAGGTAATTTTTGTAATTAGTGTGTCAATTAGTATTGATTAATATTTATGTTGCAATTAATGACTGAATTGTGGTCAAATTGTCTCAATTAGAGGTCAACTGAGGTTTGTTAATTTTGATGTATGTGTGGGTTTTTTTGAATAATTACATTTATGATCTTCACAAATATCCAGAGCATGTTCATTAGAGCTGGATACGAAGGCTGGTACGATCGCAACTTAGACGGATAACTATTGGGCATTTGATGTACTTCGGCAAATTAACGTTTTGTTAATAAGTGGAAATTAGTTTGATTTTTTTTTTTAAACCTTTGTAAGTTATGTTAATCATGTGGGTAATTAAGTATTTTTAACTGTTTTAATCATACTATTTATTTTTTAATATAATCTTTAATTTCAATCATATGAACTATGAGCAAACAAATTGTGTAATTAAATTGAATATTATAACTATACAACAAAATAATGAACATACTAAATCCTGCATTTTCATCAAAAACAAACAAGGGATTTTGAAATACATGGAACCATAATCCATCAAAACAAACAAGCACACCATGATTTTAAAATACATGTATTCTTAAATACATGTATTTTAAGAATACACCAAATCAAACATGCCCGGAATTGTAAATTTAAAAAAAATGGGATTTACAAATTAAAGAAAAACTGGGATTTCGAATCCTCTCTCCAAAATCAAAATCCGAATAAGGAAAAACGAAGATGCAAAATTTCTCTCGCCTCCTCTCATGAAGAAACCAACGATCAGATGGGTCGTGATACTGCCATTCTTCCTCATTCTTGGCCTTCATTGTTTGGCCATTTACCTTTTCACCCGAGGTTTTCTACTGACCCGCACAGAGCTCTCCTTGTACAGCCATTCTGGCGATGTCTCCCTTTCTCCTTGTTCTCTTCCACAAAAAAATACTTCTTTGTCTAATTCGAGCGGCGAGGATCCCTCCATTGGTGGTTGGACACGACCTACAGTGGATCGAATTGTCATTGTTATAGTAGACGCCCTCAGGTAATCTCCCTCTCTCTTGAATAAAGTTGAATTTAGATTCAATCAACCAAAACCCCAAAACCCCAAATTACCCAATTGTAATTACATATAAAGCCTTTGTAATTGATACTCCCCTTCAATATTAATCATTTGCTCGAGAACTCCTACATTGATTAAAGGAATCAATCCTGATTTTGTCGTAATTTCCCCTTATTTTGTAGATTCGACTTTGTAGCTCCCAGTACATTCTTCACAGGTTCTCTCTCTCTCTCTCTCTCTCTCTCTCTCTCATATGATTGAGGTATTATAGGGAAAAACAAACTCGAAACATTTATGAAATATATTTATTTTGTGCTAGAGAAGAAGCCATGGATGGATAAATTGCGTGTATTACAAAATTTAGCTTCTTCCGAACCAAATTCCGCACGAATTTTCAAAGCAATCGCCGATCCTCCAACTACTAGCTTACAACGCCTCAAGGTTAATTAATTTTACTCTTTTCCAAAATAAAAAATAAATAAAAATTATACATATATTTTCTTAATTATTTTCAGGCACTTACAACTGGAGTGCTCCCAACATTCATTGATGTCGGTAATAGCTTTGGCGCTCCGTCTATCAAAGAAGATAATTGGATTCACCAGGTTTATTTTATTTTATTTATATATTATTATTATATTTTATAAATAATATAATATAATTTTGAAATAGACGGTGAAAAATGGGAAAAGAATCGTGATGATGGGGGACGACACGTGGGTTGATTTATTTCCGGACCAATTTAACGAGTCGTATCCGTACCCGTCTTTCAATGTTAAAGATCTCGACACGGTACGTAACATTATATTTTGTTTATAAATATTGTATATTTTTAATGAAATAATTAATGGCAGGTAGATAATGGTGTAGTTGAACATTTGATACCTTCGCTACACAAAGATGATTGGGACGTTCTTATCGCTCATTTTCTTGGCGTTGTAAGTTTATACATCACTTTATTTATATATTGATTTGATATTTGATGATATATTATTGTATTAGGATCATGCAGGGCATATTTTTGGTGTCAATTCTCCCCCAATGGTCCAAAAACTCGAGCAAATTGATTCCATTTTAGAGGTGTAAATTCTAAATTTCTCTCTCATTAAAAAAATGTAAATATTTTAGTTTACATTTTATTTATTTATTTTTATTTATGTTATGTAGAATGTTATTGATGTGATGAGGAGCATTAAGCATCACGAGAACACGATGCTTATAGTAATGGGAGATCACGCGCAAACTCTAAATGGAGACCATGGTGGCGGAACTTCCGAGGAGGTAATTTTATTCAATAAATAATATATTTCAATAATTTTTTTTTTAAAAATAAATAGTATATTTGTAGGTCGAGACTTCGCTTTTTGCCTGGACTCCGAAACCGGCTCCTAGTTGTATTTCCTCCATCTTCGATCAAAGCACGTGTGGACTAGATTTGGTGCGTTTTTTCACTTGCAATATTTATCGTATTCGTCACGAATATTTTAATATTTTTTTAACGTTGCGTGTTTTCAGGATGACAACGAGGTCTGTATAAGCACGATCCAACAGCTCGACTTTGCGGTGACTATTTCCGCACTCATCGGCATTCCATTCCCTTTTGGAAGGTTCGCCTTTCAACTCCTAAAACAATTTATTTATTTTCATCCCTCAATATTTTTTTTTGTTTTCCCAGTATCGGTCGCGTGAACAGAGAACTATACGCGTTAAGTCCCGGCTCGTGGGACCCGCAACAGATCCACGATATCTCCAAATTGGACTCGTGGAAGCAAAACTACGCGAACGTTCTCTGCATCAATAGCTGGCAAGTAAAGAGATACATAGATCAGTACGCCGCGACCTCCGTGATGGGTTTTCCTGACGAAGATCTTCGGAAACTAACGAATCTTTACGACGAAGCCATGTATTCGAAAAACGGGGAGATGATCGATCGGTTTTCGGACTTCTTGTTGAGTTTCGCCACGCTCGCTCGTTCTGCCTGGACCGAATTCGATTTGTCTTTTATGAGTATCGGACTTGGACTCATGATAATTTCTGTTGTTATTCATGTGTTTGCACTCTTTAGGGAGGAAAGTTTCCGTGCGGGATTTGGTGTCGTGTTTCTTTTGGTGGCAATTCGTGCGGTCAGTTTTCTGTCGAACAGTTATATATGTGAGTATTTTTATGGACCTTTTTCTTATGGTAGATCCTTTTTAAAAGGGTAATTTGGTAATTTCTCTATTCAATAGTAATATTTAAACAAAATAGGAAAGATTTACAAGAAAAATTCTAATTAATTAAAAATACTGAAATTACCCTTTTTAAACGGTCCTAGCATAGAATCACCCTTTTTATTTTATGAAGTTATCATTTATAATTTTTGTGATTTAGTGGGAGAAGGTAGAGTGGCGAACTTTCTTTTGGCTACGACTGGTATTCTTCGTACGAGGAGCTCTCTAGCCGATGGAAATCTTAAAATACACGTAAGCGTTTTAAATTTAATTTTAAAAAGAAACAAAAATATCATATTTACCCATGTAAATTTCAATTTGCAGGACATGGTATTTCTTGTTCTGAATGTAGTCGTGAGAATCGGAATCGAAATAGGAACGTCGAAACAGGCCGTGACGAATCAATTTTTGAAATACGATTCAGATTCAGAATTATTTTCTGGATTGAATCAAGGACAGTATTTTTCGATATTCATGTCAGATATTTCACCGATTATTTTCCTTTCGATATTGGCTTTTCTCGTGTACAAATATATAATTCATACAAGCGGCACGGTATACACGAAATACATGGTTCCTATTGGGACTATTCTAAGTTATTTTCTCATAGCAGTTTATTGGGTATCGGAGATGAATTCGGTAGCGAGATTGGTGTACGGTATTGGGTTCGGGTTATTGGTACTGAATTTTGTTTATCGGGTTTCGGTACTGATTGAGAAGGGAAATGAAGTGCGGAGTTTGAGGAATTTAGCATTCGTTATGTTATTCGCATGGAGCCCTACTATAATTATTTTACTTGGCAAACAAGGCCCTTTTGTAATATTGGTTTCTTTCATTTTAGGTAATTACCCTTTTTAATTTTTCATAAATATTATTATTCTTATTATTCTTATTATTCTTATTATTATTATTATTATTATTATAACGAGCTAATTATTTTTATTTATGGGTGACAGGATGGTGCATAGTAAAGTCACGAAGTAAAGATTTATCTGGTAATTACAAAATTGACCCTATGTCTGTGATGCAGTGGAGTCTTCTCTCAGTTTGTCTATTTTATCAAACTGGACACTGGTATTAATTATTTATTTATTAATTCGTTTATTTATTTTAATCAATTTAATGAGAGCAATAATCTTTTATGATATCGTAGGTGTACTTTTGACGGCCTTCGTTACGGTGCTGCATTCATTGGGTAAATTTGTTATTTTTTTCTCCGTCTTAAATAAAATATAATTAATTATATTAAGATTGGATTTAACGATTAATTTGCTATTTTATATTATTAACCAGATTCGATGAATTCAAGATATATCGTCAAGCAATACTTCTCTCCATCGATACGTTTGGGATCTCCCATGTTGTACCCATTCTCGCGCTTCCTTTTCTCGTCTCTCTTCCCTTTTCTATATCCAAGAAGGAAAATGACCAAACTACCCTTTTTCTCAAACTAACTCAGGTAATCAAATGTCCTTTTTCTCGTTACAATTTTACTTTATCTTTTTGTTGCAATTTTTTTTACCCTTCTCTCTCTCTCATCAGGTTTTTCTACTGTATGGTGTAATCACATCAGTGACCACAACGTTTACGATTCTCTGCGTTACCATTCAAAGAAGGCATTTAATGGTATATTATTTAATTTATTTTTATATATTACACTATTTATTTATTATACTGTAGAGAAATATGTAATGAGATTTAATGATTTTGGTGCTGCTTTGCAGGTTTGGGGTTTATTTGCCCCAAAGTATGTATTCGATGCGATTGGTCTATTTCTTACTGACGTATTAATTTGCGTAGCGGGTCTTTACTTCTAAACAATTATTAATTTTAATTATTTTCGCATAGATGAGTCCAGTGAAAATTTGCAATTCGTCATTTTTTAATTGATGAGTGGCATGATTCTTTCATTTAACACACACTAGCCATTGGATACAAATTATTAAGTAGTCGATTTTGAGAAAACATAGTATGTATTTTATTGATCCAAATGGGGATTAATGGTTTTCATTCATGACCTAGAAACATATATGATATACCTGTTGGAATATATAGACGATGAAATGAATCGTTATCCTTTGTCATTGTTGCATCCATCGATTTTTGATTTTTTTTAATATGTAACAAAAAATTCTTTGCATACTCAATTTCAGTCTCTCAAGATACTCGATTGAGAATTTTTTCTAAGCCAAGCAAAAATTCAAACGATTTAATATATGATGATTTTATAATGTTACAGACATGCTTTTGGTACGATTATTTAGACACTTCATTAGATTTAAAAAAACAAAGAATGCGCACAATTATTTTTGATAGCATTTTCTACTTCGTCATCTAGCTCGTTTCCAAACTCGAAGCGGGTAGCATGTTATTCGGCCAAATGGATAGATGCTGGTTTTGTGAAAGGCTCTTTTGTTAAATCCGGACTAAATTATCTCGTGAAAGTTCTTTTTGTGTTTTGTTCCCGATTTTTTCCTGAAACCAATTTTTTTGTTTGGTCATGTATTTTATATATTCTAAAGTTATTATTATTTATATAAACTAATTACGGTATTTTAAATCAAAGAAATCACCATTTCGGACCACGTCTAACTCAGAGATCTTAACATAATTAGGACTAATTTTTAATTACGAGACTTTATTTTCTCATTTTTGATTCGATCCAATATCTTAAATGTTATGATCTTTTGGGTCTTCTTGTTAAAATGAATATTATTTCTTGAAGAATTTGCGAAATATTAGGAAAAAAGTAACACATCCTTAAATAGAGCTTTCTCCCAGTAACTTCTTCACGAAGGTGAAGTATCCTTGAAGCATGAGAAGATTTTGCAAATCCTACTTTTTAGGCATCCAAGCCTAAAGAAACATATGAGTTGACTCATGAGAGAAGTATTTTCTACCTAGTATTTATCAATAGGGAGCATATATGGAACCCCCAGATCCACTTCCGCATCCACGATCTGGGGGGTTTTGATTCGCCTCCCCAATTTGTGTACCCAAGATTGTATTAATCATCAATTAAATTTTTTAATTTGTTAATAAATAGTACAATTGAATTAACCGTTAATTAACTTTGAATTAGTCGTTAATTGAAATTTGAATTAACCATCAATTGAATTTTTTGGGTGCAATTTGGGGATGGGAATTTCCCCCCAACCCATATCGTGGGTGCGGGAGTGGGTTTGGGGGGAAGAGTAAAATTTCCCTTATCAATAACAACACACAAATACGAATGGATAGGATAACTTCATGTTTAATTTTGAAGAGGAAGACAAACGTGATACGCGTCCGGTCCGATCTTTTTTATAAATGAAAAAGAAAAAGTACAACATCCATTATTTACAAATAGTTATCCAAGTTAATTGTATATAAAGGCAGCCTGCTAATTACTAAAGATCCTCCAACATATCACTAGTTCCCTAATGACACTTAACACTAGTGCATGTATCCGCCCTTTTTTTTTTGAAAAATTCGATTGTTGCGCTCTCCCCAAAAATCCGATTGTCCAAATCGTTGCTAACCATACGCTATCCCATCGATTAGCCTCGACCTTGGCAAGTTTGTGTCGATGCTCCTTCCAAAAATTCAACAGCGAAAGTGCATTGATAGGAAACGGTAGAGTCAAAACACATCCATAATTCCCTCGCGAACGTACACCTCAAGAATATGTGGTTGGCGTCTTCCATTGTATCCGAGCATAGAGCACATGTCGGATCGGTAAGGCGGCTAACACCGATTTAACCAAAGTTAAACGACCCCCTAGCGTTAGGTATTTATTCTTCCAACTTGTGATTTTTTGCTTCATTTTGTTAATTAACGGTTGGAAAACAAGTTTTTTCGGTCTTTTGATGGACAATGGTAAACCAAGATACTTGATTGGTAATTGCTTCTTGCCGCAATCAACAAGTGTTTTGACGTGATCATGTAAATCGGAGGCTATTCCTATTGGCACGAACCCAGCTCAATTTTGATAAATTGTGGCTGATTAGAGCCCAGCTCAATTTGCTGGATTGTGTTAGATTTAACTCAACTAACTCTACCCCCGCGCTATTGTGCGGGGGCAGTTTTGAGTTATTTTTTGGATGATTTGTGTTGTTTGTGTAGTTATGTTTTAGCTGGATCCGATGCATTTTTGGAGCTGTACATTTTAATCTGATCAATGAATGGTGTTGCGGGAATGTTTTGTAGATGGGCATGTTGATGCAAAATAAGTAGATTGGTTCGTTTTGTAGCATAGTGTTGGTTGTATCTTACAAATCCATATAAACAAACATAAAAAAAATCGAAAACTAAAAGTACAAAACGATCCATACCATGTATAAAATGCATTGTTCATAACGAAAGTTAAAAAAGCATGGCTTTGTTTTGATGGCTTCCTACAATGTAATGGTACATTGCGTCTTTTGCAAAAGTTCTTTTTTCGTCATCGATTTATGCATTGTCCGTGTCATCCCTGAAGAAAAAGTTTGATTTTTTTTGTTGAGTTGGGCTAATTTTTTGTCGAATGTTCTAATTTCGATTGGTTACCTGATTACTATCTTCTTGGAGGCTTGTTGTTTTCGGGATGGTTCTTTTGCGCTTGTGCCAGTTTGGTCCATTTTTTCCTTTTCAGTGAGACGTGGAGTTTTTTTTAAATGTTGAATCGTTTAATAATATGTGAATTTTTTTTTAAAAAAAAATGGCTTTGTTTTTATTGTACCTTTGAGCGGATCTTTTTGTGGCAACTTGTTTCGCTGGTGTTTTGGTTTAGCAAATGTAGTCGTAGTTGATGATTGTTGTGTTGTTGACGATACTGTTGTCTCCGTGTTTTTGGTTCCGGTCATTGCTCTATTAGCTGTGAGTTGTTCCGGAGGGTTGGTTGGTTTGAATCGATCCACGTGTGTCACTGTGAAGGAGAGGCCACGAACAATGGTTGTTCTTATGAGTGGGTAACATTGAAGAAAGTTTGTTCTTCAAATTTTTTGATCATGCGAGGAATTTCTCCATCTTCTGGATTGTGCTCCATTCGCAGCTCTTGTGCAGTACAACCGATTAGGTGCTTTGTGTGATTTCCGAGAATGACGATCTTCATATAGTATGCAAAATAACGTGTTGTGCATAAGGTGATCTACCAGCGATTTGCTTGGAGAAGAAGAAACGACTAAGCAGTTCAGTGGATGTTGTAGGGTTTAAGCGCAAAACCTTCATTTTTTCCGCAGTATAAGCCAGCATTGGATTTTTGGCCTCCCTGCAAAATGAACAAACAAAAATAAAATTTGCAAAAGCACCCTTGCTTTCAGCCAAAATCGCAAAAATATTCTACCTTCTAAAATGGAGTATTTAAGCAATTAATGATAAAGGAGGTTTTTTTTGTTGCAAAATTACCAGGGAGAAGCCAAGTCATCATTATCAAGCAATCGTCATGTTAAAATACTTTCATGCAATTTCTCTCGCCATTTGCCATAATCGTACCTAGCCGATCCTATAAAAAACAGAAAAATGAATCTACAATCGAAAGCATCACGAATCAAGATTGGACCAAATATTAACAAATAATGAATAACCTAATTGCCCGAGAACTCCAAATTAACATAAAAAATTCTTCTTAAAAACAGAAAATGAATTTAGAAAAATGATTTTGTAAATTTAGTAAATTGTAAATTGTAGTTCCGACGAATTTTGTTTACTAAATGAAAAATGATTTTAGAATGAAGTAAAAAAATTTCAAAATATTTTGTACCCAGAGAGAAAGGAAGAACCTTTTGAAGATTGCTTTCGATTTCTTTTTTTTTGATATATACTTACAGTATATACTGGCAGCAATCCATTCATTTAATATCTCTATGCACGCACTGGCCCGTCCCACAACTGTTCTCCATCTAAATCAGAAAAACCAAAATAATTAGAATCCAGAAATCAATGAAATAGAGCACAAAAAAATTGATGATAATTAAGCAAAATTGCCACCACTATACTGTAATTGAATCTGAAAACTTTGCTCGAATGTCCTTCGAATTGCCGCCAATTTTCAGAAAGCTCCAAGGAAATTAGTAACTCCGAAAAATGATAAGTGAAAAAATGAATTGAGATTAAATACACCAAGAAAATGATCGAACCGAGCAAAAATTCACAAAAACAAAGAGTCAAATTGCCAAGAAGTAACAGAGGAAAACCTTAACTCTTTTCCGGCGATTTTCCAACGACGCAAAGAACTCAACTTTTCCTCTCGCTTCGGTTCACCAAATAGGGAATAGACGTAGAAGATGGACAAAACACGCAGAATAAACAAATTTGGCCGGCGAGAAAGGCAGGAACCGTCGCGGCCGCCTTGGCGATTTGAGAGGAAGGGTCTGGATTGGGGAAACTTCGTGAGAGAGTGAGAGGAAAGAGAAAGAAGAGGGTATATTGGTTCTAGGTAAAAAAAATGAATGCGCACGGTTTACCATGGACCATCGTTATATTATTTGCAGGATAATATGGTGTATGTGGGACCAGTTCTATTCAGGGAATACCCATCATCAAATATGAACCAAATCTCAAGTGCTCATACATTTGGATCGAACGGCTTGGAAAGCAAGACGTGGCCAAATCTGGTGAGGGCAATACCAGTAGCATTATTCTAATTATTATTATTATTATTATAATTATAATTAGTTTTATTAGGTTCTCATCCTCAATCTAAATTCTTTTTCTTTCTGAAATTTCTTCTATACTTTTTTAGAAGACAAAAGATTAAATAAAAGAAAATGAGATTTTTTTTCCTATCTCACAGTCACGGTCCATAAACAATAAGAAAGAATCAAAGAATCCTAAAAATTAAGATGAAGACTTGGAAACAAATGGAACATTCTCATCATATTTTTTCCATCAACATATTCTTAGACAAAGGCTTCACGCTGAAACTCACATAAACAAGATGCTAATCAAATTCCAAGAGTATGTGATCTTAGGAGTACCCTTTTTTTGTAATTACTAGCGCTTCGCCCCCGCGATTTTGCGGGTTTGTTTTTTTTCGGATTTTTGTTGTATTGGAGTTTTATTTGTTTTGTAGTGTGTTTGTGCACATATGTTACGAAAATTATGTTTAATGATAGCAAATAAGAGAAATTGCGTGGAATTGCGCGGGACTTCACAAAAGCAAGGAATTCCCATGACTAATTTGTAGATTCTGAAAATCTTATTTTTGTTGATTGTTCATTGTTTGCATTGCTTGTAAGTACAAAAATGTTTTTGCGTACACAAGTCAAGGTTCAAAAGTTATTTATAACGAAATTATCGTATTATGTGTGTCTAATACGAAATGGACATTTATTTATGAACGAAAAAATAATTTATCTTGAATCTAAATAACTCTACCGTATATGTTGATTGCATGCATGATGTGAACGGATTATAGGTACATTTTAATGGACATCTACAAAAAAACGTAATACGAAATGGACATTTATTTATGAACGAAAAAATAATTTATCTTGAATCTAAATAACTCTACCGTATATGTTGATTGCATGCATGATGTGAACGGATTATAGGTACATTTTAATGGACATCTACAAAAAAACGTAATACATGAACATTTCATAATAAAACAACACATAATAAGATGCATTAAAAAAAGGAGAACAAATCATTTCGATATAAAATCTGTATGGATATTGCGTTTGCCTCAGTAAATCATGATTTTATAAATTTTGGAGCAAGAAATGTTTGAATTGTTCGAGAGCCGGCTTCCTCAAACAATTCAAACGGTTCTTGCTTTAAGATTTGTTTATTCTTTTATACATCATCGGCAAATTCAAGAAAATAAGCAAAAGGTATTTGTATCCCATATTTGTATTTTCCTATGTGCACTCGTAATTTATTTTGTTTTTCGGAGTTCGTGGTATTGATATTTATTTTCCGTTTATGTGCTCGTATTTGTGTAGCTGTTCCTATTCATATAGTTATTCATGCTTTATTTTTTATATTTCACAATTCGAATTTCGTGTTTTGTTTTTCGTAGTTCGCAGCCGATAATTTGTTGTTCAAAATCGTATTCATATTTGTATATGTACATTTGTAGGTATTCATCTTTTTTGTATTTCATATTTCGTATTTTGTATTCAGTTACGGTATGTTTCACCGCGGTAAATCATGATTTTCATAATTATTTTTTACTAACAATCATCTTAATTATTTTACATTCGTCTTTCTCGAACAATTCAAATAGTTGTTCCTATAAAATTTATTTATTATTTCATACATCATTGGCAAAATCTAGAACATGAGCCGAAAGGTTATCATAAAATTGTTTGAATTTGTTTGTATATATTTGTATTTGTATATGTATTCTTATTCTGATTCACATTTTGTATTTCGTAATGGCTAATTATATTTGTATTTGTGTTATTATTTGTATTTGTGTTGGCATTAATATTTGTATTTCACATTTGTGTTGGTATTTCGTATTTGTATGTGTATTCATATTCCGTTATTGTATTTGGTATTTGTATTTGGTGTCCATATTTGTATTTGTTTCTAGTTCATAATCGTATTCATGTTTGTATTCGAATTCATATTTGTATTCGTATTTTGTATTCGTGTTGATAATTCATTTGTAAATGTGTAAGTGTACGCACTTATCTTTGTTTTTTTGTATTTTGCGTTTATTTACGGGTCATTTGCCTCAGTAAATCATGATTTGCACAAATTTTAGAGCAACAACCGTCTGAATTGTTTAAGAACCGTCTTTCTTGAACAATTCAAATGATTTTTGCTATAAAATTTGTTTATTGTTCTATACATCATCGGCAAAGTCAAGAAAAAGAACCAAAAGATTATCATAAAGTCGTTTGATTTCGTTTATTTATGTTTGTGTTTGTATTCGTATTCGATTATTTCGTATTTCGTAATATATTTTTATCTGTGTTTGTATTTGTATTTGTGTTTGTGTTCGTGTATGTGTTCGCATTAATATACGTATTTCGTACTTGTGTTGGTCTTTCGTATTTGTATGTGTATGTGTATTTATATACCATAAATTGTATTTGGTATTCATATATGGTGTATGTACTTGTGTTTGTTTCTAGTTCATAATCGTATTCGTGTATGTATTCGAGTTCAATTCGTTTTCATATTTCGTATTCGTGCATATAATTCATTTGTAATTGTTGATGGGAAATATCCCCGGCCCCGGGCCCGCGCAGCGGATATGTAGGCCCGGTCCGGTTCCCCGATTCCCGAGATCACGCCACGACTTCGAGGGTACGATGCAAATAGAAGGTTAGATCTTTACCGGTGCAAAATTGATTGCACACGAAGGGTTGATCGCTGCCTTCTTTCTCCTGTCACGTTGGTGACAATACGCGCGTCCCACACCACGCGTCTTTCACCGTTTGTTGACTTCGCCGATTCGCTTGATTTCGTCTCCGACTGAATTCACGCGTCCGAATCGATCACAATCGTGAGAGCCTCAGTTGTTGCTCCTCTACGTGTATCCACCTTGAGTCGCAAGACGTCGGTCACGGATGCACCTGCCTAGACGATGCACCGGTGAACTTGCTTAATCGAATTGATTCTCTAAACCGCAAAACACCTTTTCACGGTTTCTCTCTTTTACCCCTTTTCACTCTCTAGAAATTTGTCTCACAATTTTCTGGATAATTCTGAATGAATTGCATAGTGATGAGAGAGAAAGTATCCTATTTATACCTAATAGGATTATGATTAGCCAAAAGGCGTGTATATCCAATATACACCCTTTCACACAGAAAACTGCATGAACCTGGTTAGTATTCTGTCCAGACGAAATTGATAAATTTCTCTGACAGAAAATAAACCAACACAAAAGTTGTAGATAATCTCATTATCTACACAACCCAATTTGGCCCAGCCCAATTGGAATTCGTATGCAAAAGTTATGACTGTTTTACTAACTGTATGTCATACTGTTGCACCCTTTCGGTATTTCACAGAAACGACACTTATACTTCGGTCATATGAAATATATTTCCACATGAAGGTTATAGATAATCTAATTATCTATCTTACCCAATTTGAACCATTCAAATCGGATTTTCCTACTGAAAGTTATGGCTACGAATGTACGACTACATTCGTTTATCCTTGTGTACACTTTTACGGTTGATCCCGAAACTGTATTTCCTTCAATTGTGTATGTGTACGTACTCATCTTTGTTTTTTCGTATTTTGTATTTATTTACGGGTCGTGTGCCTCAGTAAATCTTGACTTGCACAAATTTTAAAGCAACAATCGTCTGAATTGTTGAAGAGCCGACTTTCTTGATCAATTCAAATATTTCTTGCTATAAAATTTGTTTATTGTATTAGACATCATCGGCAAAGTCAAGAAAATGAACCAAACGATTATCACGAAGTCGTTTGATTTTGTTTATTTATGTTTGTGTTTGTATTTGTATTTCGATTTGTATTTGTATTTGTGTATGTATTGGTATTTCGTATTTGTGTTTGTATTAGCTTTTGTAATTTAACTCATATTTCTTATATCGTATTTGTATTTGTATTGGTATTTCTACTCACATTCGTATTTCATATTTCGTATTATGAGTTTGGGATTTCTTATTTCGTAATTCGCAATCGCAATCGCAATCGCAATCGCATTCATGTTCCAATTTGTATTCGTATGTTCTTTTGTGTTCGTCTTTGTATTCATATTAATATTCGTATTTCATTTTCGTATTCACACTCGTGTTAGCATTTAATATTTGTGCCTGTATTTTGTATTTGTATTATGTAATTGTATTTGGTATTCATATTTAGTGTCGTGTTTGTATCTGAATTCCGTTTATGTATTCGTTTTTGTTTTTTTGTGTGTATTTGTATTTGTATTTTTTTTTTCTCCGCACTTGTATTCAGATACATAATGGTATAGGTTTTTGTTTTTCATTTTTTTTTTGGTATTCATTTTGCATACATGCTTTGTATTTATTAATGGCAATTCGTGTTTATCTATTTCTCTAGTATTTGTATCGTGTATTTCTGTTTTGTGTTGTATTCGTATCAAATCTTCGTTATTGATTTGTTATGTTTGCTTGGTATGTTCGAATGTTCATTATTTTTTGCTATATTAGTTATGTTCAAATATTCGTATTTTGTTTTTGTATTTTCATTTGTATTTGTATTTATAATTTTTATTTTGCGATTCGTATTGAGATTGATATTGTTATTTGTTTTTCGTTTTCGTTTATGTTTTTTTATCCACATTGGTATTTGTATTTCATTTGTCTAATTAGTATTTGTTTTTTGTAACCGCGTTTTTGTCCGAGCATTGTGTTTGTATTGATGGTTTCTATTTGTTTTTCGTTTTTGTTTCCGTTTTTGTGTCTGCATTGGTATTCATATTTCATTTGTGTAACTAATATATATTTTTTGTATCCACAATGTAAATAATTTTGTTGTACTCCAAAAAAAGTGATCAAGTATGTGCAAGCTATAAAATAAAAATACTATAAATGTCCAATTTCTTTCTCCAATCAATCGATGACTGTATACACGGTTTTTTTATTGGTACGTTTGAATAAAAACTATACTAATTACGATATGATGATGACAATGATGTGCAGATAATGATAATGGTATGATGAAGATGAAGATGATGATATGATAATGATGATGATAATGAGAATTATGATAAGGTGATGATAATGATAATGAGCGAAATTTAAAAAAAAAAAAAAGTGTCCGAAATACCCTTGCAAATAACAATAACATGAACTTAATACGATAATGAAGCCTGAAAATCGTCACACATGTACTTACTGAAAATGGGCAGACTTTATCGCACTCGAATATATGAACAGGCAAATGTATTCCAATGAACTCCTAAAACTTTAACATATGGCACGATAACGCAAGTCAAACCTGTAATTAGACAATTACTGAAATTAAAATGCTGCTAACATGGCCATAATATAATATATTTCTTTCAAATAAACTATAGAAATTCGGGTGGATCAAATTACCTCGTCAAAATATAGCCGCGGGGGAACTGGACAATCTTTGCTTGTATATAATTAATAAATTTCGTGCCCCTTTTCTGCTGCCGGCGTTTACTCGTGTTTTTTTTCCTTTTTCTCTGCGTCATGCAAATCAGAAGAGATATCGGCATTGACGTGAAGTCCTGTATGAAGAAGAAAAAATGCAACTTTAGGAGTACAAAATTAGTTAGTCAATAATTAATTAACGGAAATTTATTAGAACTTAGTACAAAAGTCCCTCAAGTTTATTCATATGATGTATAAAAATGATTACCATTTTGAATATGCAGAAGGTAATTTTCAAAAATAGTATCAATTATAAGGCCTATCAAACATATTATGTCGAAGAAATAGAAGAACCACAAAATATCAAAAAATATCAATTGCATGAGAAACCCTAACCCTAATTTTTCAAAAATGTACCTTTTCCTTGAGTGGGGCTAGTTTGGCGAGCCCTGCAAAAGTACGCGAGTTACTCTATTACTTCATGTAAGCATGCAAATGACAACTATATTTGAAATTAGATATTATTATTTTGTTCTAAATAAATAGTAAATGAAATATTTAATTACGGAAATTACCATAGAAAAAATTAGGTCGTACAATCAGATATTATTCAATAGCAGAAATCAGACATCAAACAACAAAGAAACAGTGAAGGAACAATTTGAACCCTGAAATTGAGGGAAAAAATGATAATTGGAACAAAAACAACGAAATTATTTGAGAAAGAGTGACTATCAAGCTGGAAAGCCTGAATTTCAGCAAGTACCATCATTAATAATATTAATGCATCAAGCACCTTAAACCCTAAAACTGAGAAGAGAAAAAAACTTAAATTACTTGCAAGATAGTGAAATCACCTCAACAACGATGTAGACGATGCAAGACTCGTAAAACGACGAACACAGAGGAGGTCCAGCCGGTTGCAAAGAATATTCGTGATCGTCTTGAACACAGAGGAGGTCCAGCCGAGAAATGCAAAAAAGGCTAGGCCCGCTGCAAAGAAGGTTGAAGATCGCGTCGAACGACTCGTCATCGGCGACGGCCAGTACCCCCTCTCCTTTCTCTCTCGCCAGAATTCGCAAAACCCTAGAATCGCCATGGGTATTGTTCTCGCTAGATCGAGCCGACGGGCTGGGAAAAAATGAAGAGAGAGAAGAAAAGGGTATATATTTTATGTAATTTTCGTGGCAAAATTTAAATGAACACGGAGGACGGTGGACCAGTATTAAAAATATGTATTTTTTAATAGGTGCACACAATCCAGGTTCATTCAAATTTGAAACAAATCCGGCCATTCAAATCGAATCAGAGGGATGAGAATGCATCTGGTGACATGGCAGAATTAAAAGAGAGCAATTTATTTAGAAATATACATTACTAGCTTTATCCCCGCGCAATTGCGCGGGATGTTGTTTATATAATTATTTAAATAGAATTAACGCGTGTGCGAATTAACGCGTGTGCGAATTAACGGGATGTTGTTTATATAATTTATTTTGATATGTTTAGGATGTTGACGAAAAATTATTAACAAAATCAAAATCCAAAGTCCCGTATAATTGCCATATTAATAAAAAATTTATGATCAACTTTTTTTTGTACACTGAAAATGCCCCTGGACAATCAACATTTTCATTTTTGAAGAAAATTATAAAGGAAATTTTACGATATTAATGGTGAGAAAAAATATTGTGAAAAATATATTTAAACAAACTATTATTATTACATATTTTAATATCGCAACGACTGTCCGCAACAAGGTCATTGCGCCCGCAAACACAATCCGCTGCAAAAAAAGATCCGACCGCAATGGACCGCAATGTCGCAATTTAAAACATTGAAAAAAAACACCTCGAAGAATCATCACCAAAAAAATATACACACGTCACAAAACAAATCAAGGAATAAAGCCAACCAGGGTCGGTCCTAGACTTTCAAAGACCCGAAGCAGAAAGTTATTTGCAACGTTTATGCTCGAATATAATATTATACTGTTTTCAACGCAAAATAATAAAAACAATTACTAATGAGCACTTGCAATGTCAATTCTCAAAAATAACAACATACTACAACAAAAATTGACAAATACAAATTGTAATTATTTAATTTTATCTTAGAAAAATAAATTGCAAAAAACAGTTTATTCTTGAACATAAATTAATTAACAAATAATCACGAAATTGCCAATTAATTAAAAGTTTGGTTGTTATTAGTCTTGAAAGAACAAATTTGCATTTCTCTTTTTATGTTTCTAACACAACTCTAAAACCCTACAAATTTGCATTTCTCAAAATCTCAAACCCCCCCTTAGGTTTCCAAGTGGAAACGGCATAAATAATCCTCCCTTTCCATCCTTGCAACAACCAATTACAATCCTCGTCAATGACGAAATCTTTATGATAAATCACTTTCACCATCTCCTTCGCCTTCTTCATGATCTCCTCGTGCAATTCCATCTGCACGAACCCCGTTCTCAAATTCCGCACTTGCCATTGCTTATACGTCTCGGGCCTCTCGACCCGCTCGCTCCCTTCGCACGCTATCACGTTCAATGCCTCCCTCCCGAACTGATCTCGCTCCATCAACGACCGTTGCTCGTTCTCTCTCGGCACCGTCATCTCCAACATGTCGAACAACGACGAGAAATGGAACAACGCTTCTCGAAACCGGGTTATGAAAAAGGGCACCGAGTACGACCCGTTAACGATGCCGTGGATGAACACGTTCGGGTTCATTTCTCTAATCGTTTTCAATACCCGGTTTCGCGGGCTGTCTACCGACACCGTCTCGTCAATTAGATTTTGTAATCCGTATAGACAATTTACGATCACGACCTCGTCTTTGTCGATTTTTAAATCTTCGACTTTTATCGTGTCCCATTCGGATGCGATTCCTTGGTACTCGAACGGGACGTTGAATATTTTCGCGTAGTCTTCGAGTCTGCGACCCGTTTCTTCAACATGTTCTGTGGGTCTGAAACCGGGTTGTGGTACGTCTATACCCGTTATTCGCAATCGAGGGGGACCCCTGCTCTGTGCGATAATCTTTGGATCAGACAAGGCCATTGGAAGCCGAAATGAATGCCGAAATCGATTATGTGTACTCTCGAAGCCTTTTCCGCAACGTTTAATATGGTTTGGTTGGAGAAAAAGTGAGAGACTTTTTTGAACGGACACGCCGCAAGGTACAAATGGTACGCTTTTAACATGTCCGTTGCGGTGGTACGTTTTGCGACGAGTTGTTTGTAGACTTGGCTTCCCGTGCCAGCTAATCGGGCTTCTAAACCGTCTGCGAAACAGTACGCGAGTCTTTGAGAGCCGTCTCCGTCGAGAGAAGAATGGCTTCGAATTTGTTTCAAGAGCTCCATTGCGGTTCTTCGATCGTCTGTGGCCACGGCTTGTGCACAGTGTATGAGTAGGGTTCGAAGATCGATCACTTCTTTTTTATTCTGTTTTTTACCTCTGGATTTGGGTTTTGAATTTGAAGAGGATGGTTTCACTTCTTTGTTCTTGCTCTGTCGAGAAGATTCTTGCTTCATGAGAGAGAGTAAATCCATATCTTTTTTCTCGCTAGGGTTTAAGAGAACCATGTCAAAAATCTCGGATCTGATCGGCTCGTTGGAGAAGAAGGCGGATTGCTTGTTGCTTCTCCCTTCCATTACGTCGAGCTCGTGTCTGTCTGGGTTTTGGTTCTTGTGAACCCTAGATCCGAAATTTATCATGATTTCGTTTTTCAATTCTTGATTTTCTTGAATCTTTTGAGACTCGACCACGAGCTTTCCATTTGAAGGGAGGAATTTCTGAGCTTCTTCGATGCCTCGTCTGAAATTCCAGGCTGGCAAGCTCTCGATTAGAAACTCGGGGACTCGTGTCAAGGTGATCAATGGCTCCTCGAAGGATTCCGCAAAACTACTGACACTGCCATTGGAGGAACTGGGGTGAGATCGAATCGATTGGTTGAGTGTAACGGGAAGAGGACTATTGCTGATTGTGCCCTCTAGAGAGTAAACGGGTATGGTTTCAGGTACGGAAACGGATCAATGAACCTAGCCGTATGAAATAAAAAAAGAAAAATATAGTATGCCCCTGGCCCTGAAACTCAATATAAATAAAAGGGAAATTCTACTCTTCCCCCCAAATCCACTTTGCCATCCACGATATGGGTTTGGGGGGAATTTTCATCCCCAAAATGCATCCACAAATTCAATTGATGGTTAATTCAAATTTGAATTAATGATTAATTCAAAGTTAATTAACGGTTAATACAATTGTACTATTTATTAACAAAAATTAAAAATTTTAATTGATGGTTAATAGAATCTTGGATACACGAATTGGGAAGGCGAATCAATCCTCCCCATATCGTGGATGCATGGGTGGGTTTGGGGGGTAGGATAAATGACCTCAACTTCATGATGTTGTTAGCATTGACATCACTCAGTCAATTGGCTGGGATGGTGGGCCGAACGTGTATTTTGGCATGATTATCAGTATTTACCTAACTCTTCTTTTGTATATATCTTTAAATTTTCTCGTGAAACTCACGTAATCATGTTTATTATGATTATTAACCATTATATCATGTGATGTGATTTCATCATGTGCATTAATATTATATTTGATCATTTAAGGCATGCATTTTGTATGATTATTTTTAAATATTAATTTGATCTATTAGATGTAGTGATGTGATTTAATCGCAATTATTAATTAAGTTAGATTTTTTGAAGATCATATTTTGTGTAGTCATTTATGTGTTATTATTTTACACCATGTTTTAAACATTCTTAAAAAATCACATCATCATACATTGATGATGTGACATATTATTATTGGTTAGAATCATATTATACCGAGTCTAATCAATTGTTTAACATTTCACATAAGATTACATGATCAAATGTGAATGCAATTGAATATGAAAAATTTATATATGAAATACTAATAATTTAATATGTAATATTATAAAACCTACAACATATATTAATATTATTTTGAAGCTTTAATTTTATCAACTCATCAAATATATTCATTTTAATTTGACAGCCATATTAGCATAGTTCATACATACAATTTTTCATAATTTTAATTTGTAAAGATATTATATAAGAAAATACAATACAAAAACATACATATTTACATAATAGATTTTTAAGAATTTTATTTGCATAATAGAATTTTTAAGTATTATTATTTATTTTTATAAAAATTATAACAATAAGAATCTCATATAATACTAAGGAGATTATATTTGTGTTTTTAAGTAAACAATTTTTTTTAAAAAAAAAAAATTAAAAAATAGTTTATTCATCTAAATAACTTCTTAAACTTATATACACTTATCATATTATATTTGTTATTTTACAAAAATGTAAAACAAAAAAAAATCAGATGATATAAAATAATTTGTATTTATGTTTATTATAAATTAAATTTTGATATTATATATAAAATTACTTTCACTATAAAGTTTTATATTATTTTATATTTTTCATTTCATTTTGAATCAATAAAAAAAATTACTACTATATAATTAATAATGTGTTACTACATATGTCGTAGGATTCATTATTTTAATATTTGATATTGTATGAAATATTGTGAACAACGATACAATATTTGTTGTTACGTTTTTCGTAAAATTATATTATATCTTATTCTTATATATTATTATATAATGATACTAATATAAGTATTATTATTTGATTAAAAAAATGAGATTTTTTGTTATCATAATGTAAAATAATTGTAAAATATATGAATAATCATAGATAAATGAATTCGAATAACTTTATTTTAAGATGATATTATTAATATTATCATACATATATATAATTGTATTGTAATGGAAAACATAATTAAATGCTCGCCGCGTAGCGCGAGTATTCTCCTAGTAAGTACTAAGATCTGATATAAGCTGAAATTTAAAAAAAATTAGGCAAAGTGAAATAAAATGAAGATCTGGTATTGACTAAAAGAACAAATACATTTTTGTTGAAAAAACGAAAACCGTTGGCTACGTTCTTCGAGAAAAACATTCAAAGGTTGGATCAGCATGAAGAGATAAAATCACTGGATGTAGTCGAAATTCGGCGATTAAGCAAGAAAGAAGGAGATCGTAGTTCTTCGTGAGTGTAGCACCGCTTCTTAGATCTATGGCCAATCAATGTTACAGAAATCGCTAGGCGCTAGTCGGGCAGACGGACACCGTCTAGCGCCTGGAGGGATTAATCGGGGATTAATCGGTTCTAGGCGGATTTGTAATTTTACATAGTTTTTGTCATATTTTTTAATTTCTATATATTATAATTTGTGCTACAATTTTTTATACTAAAAATAGTGTATATGAATTTTATTTAAGACAAAATCCAACAAATCATAGCATGAAATCTACAACATAACATTAACATAAATCCAAATAAATCACAAAATAAAATTACTGACATATCAACACATTCTAACTGGTATCATAATCCTTTCCATCCTCCTAGAGCGGGCTGTTGGCCTAAAAAAATGCACAAAGAGAATGAAACTAAACATTAAAAAAAAGTGGATTGTGGGCCTAAAAAAAATAGAAATAAAAACAGAAATTTAAGTGGACTGGGCCTAGGCGGAATTATTCGGTATTTAGGCGGACTTAGACAAAATTTCGCCTAAAAAGGAACTAATAGGGCAGACCTGTGCGTTTGAACAGCGCCTAGCGTCTAGAAGGCGCCTAGGCGGCCGCCTAGACCGATTTTTACAACCATGTGGTCAATCGATCGGTTTCTCAGATCGTTCGAGTTTGTGTGTGTGAAGGGGTGTGTGTTTTGGGTGAGTTTTCGGATGTGCGTTTTGTGGAGTAATTATACACAACATGCTCTCGCATCAGGATATTGATCTTACGTTGAATAATGTATTCACACTATAAAATTAGTTTAACTTAATTCAATTCATATCCTACACCTCATCATCATGTTGTCAATCATATTGCGAGAGTATGTTGTGTATAATAATTCGGGTTTTGGGTGCCAAAGGAGAGAGTGGGTTTCAGGGCTTTTGTAATTCAATTTTTTTTGAAAATAGTTGGGTGGAGTGTCCATTCTATAATTAATTCTCTTACAAACTTGTCAATTGTGCGATGTTTTTTGTTAGTCCAACAGAACTTTCAATCCAAAGATAAAAATCGAAGCCTAATAGGCGCGAATAAAACTCGGCCCAGCTTAAGAACATGCCCATTGACAAAAGCGTTTTTTTGATGATGCAATCAAAAAAGAATTTTCGTGTTTGAGGGGCCGAATATACCCCAATAAAAAAACCACACCGGCAAATAACAAAGTTTATTGTATGACCCAGTCAAATTATTTTCATAAATTAAAAAACATTTATAAGTATTATAAACAATTACATTGCTATAGTGTAGAAAATATAATATAATTCAGAAAAAAAAAAGACACCATATAGAGTGAAAAACATATTCACACTTAAATATGAAAAAAATATCACGCATATTGAATAGCTTGATCATATCATGTATATCAAATTTCATTTACAGAGATCGTGCATATTCTTACAAACCTAAAAATGACAATCTATAAGATTTACCTATGACACACGCATCACAAAAATATAATTTTTTTTGACAAGTAACATTAACAAAATCCTAATTTGTAAGAGCCAGGGCCAGGACCAGCCAAATCATTTTTAAGGACCTCAAGCAAATTTTAAAAAAAAACAGCTCTTCAATTAATTATTAAAGAAGACTGATAATTCACATGTGAATGTGTGGTTTATTGGTTAAGACTTTTAATTTTTTTTTTTTCTATAGATCCAAGATTCAAATAGCAAATTTAAAATCCCACTTTTAGGCCGCCAAACCTAAAAAACATTTGATGACTCATGAGAGAAGTATTTGTACCTATCATATAGCAACAACAAACAAAACGTGAGTTCGACAAAGCAATGTAGGAAAACAGTGGTGCTCAAGCACTTCGGTTTATTCGGAAATCGTATTAATATTGTTTGATTTATTCAATTCGGTTTGATTTTAATGTTTTGAAAAGAAAAAAAACAGTTAAATGTTCAAGGGATGTATTATGTACTGATTTCTTTTTAATATTTCATCTTAGGTATTGTTCGATTTTTTTAATTCGACACACATTAAAAAAATTTCAAAGAAAAAATAAAGTATCAAGCAAAATTATGATGTATCATGAAAATTTCTGTGCATATTTAAATGATAATTTTTTTTTTGTATGTACATATTTTTTATTTAAATACTTATTCCATTTTGTTATATGTTACATAGAGTAATCATATGATAAAAAGAAACTTCCATCTCACTAATTATTAACCGCGCAATGTGAATTTAATTGCATAATAATCGTAGATTTAAAAGTAAAAGTCTCTGAAAGTGAAGTGAGAATCTACATCGTCCCATCAAGGAACCTGCTAAAAATCTCTCGGTGTACACTTCTACACTAAAATGATTTGTCGCAAAAATAAACGTAAACGATGCCCCGTCGGAAGGTGACCAGACTCCCTTTCTCCTTCTCTCTCTCCTGAAATTAAATTTTTTTATTGAACTCTCTCAAAATAATGGCGATGGAGTTCGTTCTCGTGAGATCATGATTTAATTTGTTTGTTTCAGATTCAATCATTAGATAGAAATAATGCTTCTAATTGATTCAATTTTCGTTACTAGCATTAATATTCTCATCTTTGATTCGATCCAATATCTCAGATTTTATGATCTTTGAGTTTGTTGTAGACATTGTTGACTGTTTAGTAGAAAATAACATATCCTTAAATAGATCTTACTCCAAGTAACTTCTTATGAGGGGAAGTTGAGAAAGATTATGCAAATCATACTTTTAGGCAGCCAAATCTTAAAAAATATATGATGGTTCGTGAGAGAAGTATTTTCTACCTACCACACAAAATGGGAGCTCGACAAAGCAACGCGCAATACATGATATAAATTTATTTTATTTTGGATTATTTATAGCTGGAAAGTAGCTCTGTTCAAACGTTTCGATTTATTTGAACCGAATTGAATAGGTCGATTTATTCAAACGTTTCGATTTATTTTATTTTGAATTTATTTGAACCGAATTGAATATGTCGAATTAATCAGTAGTTGTGGAAAGTAGCTCTGTTCAAACTTAACATACTATCTCTTTTGATATATAGAAATAAAAGATGCAAGTATTTTGCTTGATACTTTATTCTTTTTTGTTTGAAAAATCCTTAATGTATGCTGAAATTATATTCAATTAAAAAAAAGAATGATTTTCACATTCCATTAATTATTGTTTATTAAACATATTTAATTGATAATATACATTTTGTATGTACATATTTTTTATTTAAATATTTAGTTTATATTTTTTATATGCTACAAGTAGATAAATCATGTGATAGAAAGGAACTACCATCTCACTTAGGAACAATCGAATTAAAACTAATTAATATCATATTTTATTTTTATAAATATAAATATATTTTACTCCGGAATTTTTTTTTATTTATCTGCCCTCTTTAAATAATTCAATATATTAATGACATGTTTTTTTTCAAGAAAACTGATTCGGAGCACTGAACCTAGGCAGACGAATAAAAAACTACTGGCAAATAACAAATTTTATTCTGTAATCTTCACACCGACCAATGAATTGGCTCAATAATAGTTGACCAGTAAAATTATTTTCATAAATTGAAAAGAAGATTTGAAAGTATTATAAGTAAATATATTGTTGTAGTATAAAAAATATATTCGAGTTCAGAAAAATAAAAGGTAACACTATATAGAGTGAAAAAGAAGTATTACACGTGGCAGTTTGTTTTTTTTTTCATGCAAAATGTAAGTTTTTTGTTGCTTTTACCGCCTAACGTATCCCGATCTTCATCCATGATTTTATTTTTGTTCAGATATATGTTATATTCTTTTAACAGGTACATTTTTATGTATATCGTATTTTTTTACATGTGCGATATATATATATTTTTATATATTTTTTAAATATATTTTATATATTTTAGATGTATGAGATATAATTATTTTCAATATAAGATATGTTATATTTTTTTACATTGTACCATATATATTTTATATGTATGATATATATTTCTTTTAAATACAGTATATGTTATATATTTTTACATGTATAATATATTTGTATGCACGTATGCATGTTACATTTTTTGCAATGTAGCATATAACTTTTCTACATGAGTAACATTTTATATATTTGATTTATAATTTTTCTATAGTAATTTATATTTTTTTGACGGCGTACGTTTGGAGTGTTTTAAGCGGTCAAAATGAAAAAAACAAACAAACAGTCACGGAGTGCACAATACAGGACTGCGTTAGTCGGCCCCTAATGTATATTTCCATTGAAATAACTCGACAATTTGGAAAAACTCACAAATAATATATCACAAAATACGAACATAATGCATTGATCTGGTTAATATGCAATTACAGATTTGTAGTATAATCTTCGTAATTTAATAAGAGAAAAAAACTCAATATTTCGACTGAATTATAAAAAAAATTCAAAAATATTTGGTGTGTGTGTTTCTCTGTGTGTGGAAGGGAGTTTCCTATAATTTGTATAATCCGCCATGTTTCAAGCATCGACATTATATAAAATTGTACATACTAATCCATTCAATTCAAGACCCAACCATTAGTATAATATCAAAGTACACTTGCAAAAGAAAAACAAAATATAAGTACCCACTAAATATTTCACTAACTAATCCATTTTTTTAAAATTTATAGATCCCAATAATCAGTAAAAAAAACTTGTGCACTAATTAATGGATTTTCAAGCGAGTTCGGGTTAATCGGAGCGAAATCAGGGCTTAGTGGCGGACTAATAACAAAACAAGCTTCAGTCTACAGTCTCGGCCACTTCAAACAAGCCGCATTCTCCGTCTCCAATGCGAACTACTTAACCAACATAAACTAAACCTAAAGCGAATTAACCCTTAATTTCAATGTAATTTACAGTTTTTTTCATTGCGAAGACCGGCAGTCTTGCTCGAGGAGATGGCTCGGCTTATCGAGCATTGACCACATCACCTGCACATCCTCGTATCCGCATGCCATTACTTCGCCGCGAAGTATCATTGCATGGTTATCATGACCTAATTAAAAGAAAAAAAATTCATTATCATGACCTAATTTATGCTAGGAGAAGAGAGAAAGAAATGAAATTAATAATTATTACCTCTTTGTGAATTCTTATCGTGAGTGGTTGGATTGAGGACCTTCTTACTTGCCTTTCTAAATGGAGTTGTGATTGTTCTTACCCACGAACCCATTATATCAAACTTCTTTTTTTCAATATTTTGTGCAAGATTGAATAAAGAAATTTGAGTAAGTCTAGCTGAGTTTAATTTTTTTTTTTCTATCCAAAGTCAAGATTTGAGCTTGTATTTATAGTTTGGAGGAATAGACAAGATCCGGGTTTGGAGGTACAGCACTGGGGAGGCTTCTCTGCCCAAGGGGTTGCCACATGCTACCTATTCAAATCGGAAAAAATTTCAAAAATATCCTATGTTTTCTCAAATTTAGAAAAACCTCTCTAACTTTCAAAATACTAATATAAATGAGGGTTTTCACAATACTATAAAACACAGGGTTTTTCTGGAAGTTTCTCTTGTTTAATTTCTCACATTATATGTATGATTTCAGGCATTTAATTGCGGTTGGAATATAATAATATTGAATGTGGGGAGCCTGTAGACTTGCAAGCCTTTAGAGAAACATGCGTTTATTGTTGTGGAGCTCCAAATTTAGCTCCTACTCACGTTTCAATTGTGTTAAGCAGAAATCTGAGATTTCTTATTTTTTCTGAAATTTACAAAAACCCTTTCAAACTTTTAACTATTACAAAAAATATATACTTCTATTATAAATGAAGGTAAATTACTCAAGAAATATGGAGAGATGATTGCTTTATTATTAGACAAAAATTATTTGTATAATGATCAACATAAAACATTGTTTATATATTGAACATAACACATTTTGATCTAATTAAATGGTTTCAAATAAGTACTCCAATATATATATAATCATGTCCATACATCTCCAAAATTATCCAATATTTCGTACTCATACATAATTATATACATAACGTATTAAGTTATAACTAATGAAAAATACATTCATATTTATAACAACTTCCAAGTTCATTATCTAAAAAACTCCATGACTTTTCAATTACTAAAAATATCCTTAGCTTGAACCTCTAATATCCAAAAAGAATCTTAAAGATACCAATTATTTATTGATTATTTCAAATAAATATAGGGTGCTCACAAATAATTTATTTAAATAGTTAGGATTTAGGAGGATTTTTTAAAAACGAAGAGTTCAGTAATTACTAATTAATGATCTCCTTGTTTTGTTTATTATTGTAAAAGTCAAAGACTCAAAAAGGTTTTCGGAAAATACAAAGGTTTGAGTAAAGAGTTTTCAAAAGATGAGGCTTTCCATTCCTAGATTTAATTTCTCATGTTATGTGTATGATTTCAGGCATCTATTACGGCTTGAATATTGAATGTGGAGCCTTTCTTGTAAAAAAATACGAAATTGTTGTGGAGCTGCAAATTTAGCACCAATTCGGCAAGTCTTATAATTTTGAAGACAAATTATATTCACAATAATTAATTATGAGTAATTATATTCATAACTGTTGATCTTCTTTATCAACTAAGTTAGAAGTAATATACAAGAGTAAAAGAAAGTGTACGTATAGTGGAGAAAAAGATTTATATAAAATAAAAAAATAATACATATAGTTATAGAAAGAGCATATTTATAATTAAGAAAACCGGTTATGATTTATATTTATAATTAGCTTGACTCGTATAAAACAACAGCATGCAATTAGAAAATATGTCAATTAATTAAGAGAAATAGATATGTAGGATCATTGGGGATCACTTATTTAAAAAATAAAATGTAGGGGAATGTAATACGAAATGTAAAAACATAAGGGATCAACGACAAGAGATTGTTTGTTGGGTACTATTAAAAAAATAAAAGAGAATTCAACCTGAATTTGAAGTTGTTTAATTTCGTAGGATCATTTCGTATAAATTCAGGTTGTTTCGTATAAAACAAAATTATGCAAGTAATTTCTAATATTTTTTGCATATTTTTTGAATTTTACAAAAAAAAAAATAGAAATTTTTTTGTGTTAGTCTTCAATTAATTTCGGATTTTTTTAGAAAAAAAATGAAAATTTAGTATTTTGCTCGTTTTAGACATCAATTTTGACATTTTTTTGAAGGTGTTAGACTCGTCTTTTTCATTTTCAAAAAAATTGAAAAAATTAAAATTTGTTTGTGTTAGTCTTCAATTACGAAGTTTTTTGAGGAAAACATGAAAACATAGTAATTTGCTTATTTTTTTCATCAATTTAGGAATTTTTTAGAACAATATTATAAATTTATTTTTTGAAGGTGTGAGATTCTATGTTGCACGGATACGGGTATCGTATCCGATACGATACGGATACGGCGATACGGCAATTTTCAAAAAATCACGGATATGGATACGGCTATATAATTATTATTTTAATATATTTATATCATATATAATTATTAAATTAATAATATTTTTTAATTAAATATCATGACAATAAATATAATCAACCAAACAATAAAATTATTATAAAAATATTCCAAATTCATTCTAAAAGTATCCTACAACTAATCTAGAAGTATCGTAGAAGTATGCTATAACTAATCTAGAAGTGTCATATATAATTTATTTAAAATTATTATGGGCCAAAACATATAATGGGCCGAAGTGTCATAAATAAAGTATCTCAGCCGTATTCGGGAAGTATCTCCAGCAGTATCCTGACGTATCACGTAGTATCCTTGCTGTATCCGAAAAAAACAAATATAAAAATATTCGGATACGTCCCGTGACGTATCCGATACGTATCCGAGCCGTATCGCATCCGTATCGGATACCCGTATCCTCAGGATACTTCTGCATTTTCGAAGTATCCGTGGAACGTAGGTGAAATTTCTATTATTTTTTTTAAATTGAAATTTTTGAAAAAGATAAAAAATTATTTGTGTTAGTCTTCAATTACGGAACAATTTAGAGAAAAATATGTAAATTAAGTATTTTGCTCGATTTAGACATATATTTTGGCATTTTTAGAGTAATATGATAAATTTATTTTTTTCAAGATGCCAGACTTTAATTTTTGCATTTTTGCAAATTTTTGGAAAAAAATAGAAATTTGTTTGTGTTGGTCTTCAATTATTGTTGTTTTGAGAAAAAAACATGAAAATCAAATTTTTGCTCGTTTTAGACATCAATGTTGGAATTTTTTAGAAAAAATATTTTAAATTTATTTTTTTGGAGGTGTTAGTTAGACTTTACTTTTTACATTTTTTTCAAAAATTTCAACAAAATAAAAATTAATTTTTGTTAGTTTTGAATTACAGAGTTTTTTTGGAAAACATGAAAATTGAATGTTTTGTTCGTTTTAGACATTATTTTTTTGCATTTCTTTGCAAAATATTACTAATTATTTTTTTGAAGTTGTTAGATTTCACTTTTCGAAATTTTCAAGCTTTTTTTTTTAATAAAATAAAATTAATTTTTCTTAAATTATGCTTAAACAACATTCAGTGAACAAGGCTGCAAATTAAATTTCATGACGAGGGAATGTGACAATAAATTCAAAATTATATGCCTACCAATATTTGGGACTTAAAACAAAAGAGGGCCTAGGATTATGATTTATGCTTTTGGGCCGCTTCTGATTAAATGGTGGCCACAATTGTTTTAATTGAACCAAATGGAAAATATTCAACAATGGTGTGATTGGCAAGAAATTTTCTTTTTAAATTAGGGTCCCAATGGTTGCTCTCCAAGATTTAGAAGTAAAAATACAAATAATTGAGAGCTAAAATTCCATTGACATGAAATTAATGTGAAGACTTTGAGAATTCTTCATTTAAATTAATTAGATGCAAAGAAAAGGTCCCTATTCTAAACACATCATGAATCCGAATGACTAACTTGTTTTGGTAAACGATTGAAAGGTCTTTTGTTTGAATTTTTTAAAAGGAAAATGACCCCAAATTCTGCAAGAAACTATGTATCCCCCTATTTAAGAAACTTAATTAATTACAAAATTTATTCAAGAGAAGTATTGCACTCTTAAAAAAGACAATGTACATTAAATAGAAAAGACAAGAAGTAACTCTTTTGATTAAATAAAAATTATTTACAAGAACAAAAAGATGAAGTTATATGAACAAAAGTTATACACACATGCATGAAAAGGAAAATAAGTACCAAGTAAAACTTATAAAAGGAAGAAATATCAAGAAGCCTTAACTAACTTATTTGGAAAAGCACCAAGCTAAAAAATTAAATATTTTTGTTAAAAAGAATCTTTCCAAAACATTGTAATAACAACAGTAACAAAGTATCTCGCATTCATACGTTGTATATGCTTCAAATTTCCGAAATTTTCTAATCGAAACGGAAATTTCCAAAAAATTAAAGAAGCTCGGTTTCGAGTTGTCAATTTTCATACCAAGAATTCATTCCATACATGGAGAATTGGCTTTGTTCTTTCGGACCTCCACGAAACTCGAGTTGTATTTGGTTTTGGAATTGAGTTGGATTTTGGTTTTGCAGAACAGAAATTGGTATCGATCCGCTCAGATATTCCGACCACTTGAGATCCTCGTGCACGCCTTCGATTTGGATTTGGTTCTCCTTATTTGGTATCATTTCTGACCATGGAAATATTACATTTTCATTCTCTATCATATTGTCGCCATTATTACTCGTACATTTATTATTATTATTATTATTATTATTATTATTATCCAAATAATTGGGTTCCCAAATTGAGTTACATTCTGTGTTTTGGTTGAGCCAGAGTAGTGGATTCGGGTTCAAACAATCTGGCGAGAAAATTTGGTTCAGATTTTTCGAATTAGGCTTCTCAATTTGAAGTGCTAGATTTTGATCCGAGAAAACAGGATTCAAATTTATCATGTCGGACTCGAACAGCCTTAGTTCGCTCGAGCCGGATACCTTGTCGCTGCAAGTAGGGCCTTTGTCTATCTCTTCGATGGCAGTACCGGTACCGGTACCCGTACCGGTACCGGTACCGGTACTGAATTCTGTTTCGCAGATTGGCTTGTGTGTATTTGGGTCAATTCCTTTCTGTCTAAGTTTCTTTTTAATGCAAGAGTTCCATAAATTCTTTATTTCATTGTCTGTTCGTCCTGGTAATTGTGCAGCTATTTGTGACCATCTAAACCAAAACAAATTATCATTAATTTAGGTTAGATTATTATGTGGATAAATTAGAGACATTAAAATATTAATTGGATAATTTTACTTGTTTCCAAGAACTTGGTGGAGCTCAATTATTAAATTTTCTTCTCCTTGTGAGAAGGAACCTCTCTTCAAATCAGGCCTCAAGTAATTTATCCATCTTAATCGACAACTCTTCCCGCACCTTTCGAGCCCTGAATTTAAATTTTATTCAAACTAATTGAAAGTATAATATCATCAAAGAAGTTCGGATTATAAGAATTCGCAAAATTTAGAACATTAACAGAGTTCAAGCTTAAACCAAACCTAAAAGTGTATACGAACCAACCAATTTCCTCGAAAAGCTAAAGATTTTAAATTGACCTTTCGAATTATAAGAATTTGCGTAACTTAGAAACAACCACAGAGTTAAATTTGAATAAACCAATTGCTCCAAAAGATTAAGATTTTAAAATCCAAATTGTATAAAGAATCAGAATTTGAACTATAAGTTCCAAAAGCAGGGAATTTGGACTGAAAAATAGCTACTTTGATTCTTCTTCATTCAATCAATAAAAAGAACCAACATTTCGGAAAAAAATTTGTTGAACTCAAAATAAGTAAATAATACCAAGAAGAAGAAGAAGAAAAATTAAATTCATAAAAACAGTATTAAACAGGAAGGTACAAAAAGAATAAGGAAATAGTAGAATTGGAAAATTCCTGTGACGCAACAATACAGAAAAGAAGAAGAAAGAAACAGTAAAATTGGAATAAAGAATTAAATAATTAATTACCAGCAAGTTTAGGAACAGAACTCCAGCAACCATGGCCATGTTTCGTGATATGCTTGAGCAATTTTTCGTCTTCTTCTGGTGACCAAAGACCTTTCCTTAATTTCTGCTTGTAACAACACGAATGTCTCCCCATTTTCGCTACCAAATTTCCTCTTTCTCTCTCTACCTGTCTGTCTCCCTTTCTTAATCGAGCTCAATTCTGACAATCCAAGTTCTTTCAGCAAAATGTGGGTGCTTTTCTTATTATTTCGATGTCTTTGAGAGTGAAAGAGAAAGAGAAAGAGAGAGAAAGAGGTTAAGACTAGAGTAGAAAGTGAATTTATAGAGATAGAGAGCCTTGTATTATATTATGCAAGGTAATGATCGTATGAAGCTCCATGAATAACCATGAGAGAGAGAGAGAGAGAGAGAGAGAGAGAGAGAGAGAGAGAGAGAGAGAGAGAGTGTAATGTATTGGTGTACGTAGTAACGTAGAAATTAAGTGGAATGGATGTACAGGATGGATTAAGATAGTGCATATGAATGGACCCGTTGAATTAACCCTTGTTAAAGGTCCCCTACTAATTAGTATGGAAAGCCGTCATTTTCATGGAAAAATATCACTCATACCCAAAATCTACCCATATGCATATGCACCTTATTTTGTCTTCTAGTGAGATGAATATTGTACGAGTGAAATAAATTTTGATTCCTACAAAAAAATTTGACATGAAGGCATGTTATTTTGTGTAGCAAAAAATATGACTTGTTTTAAGTTTTTGCAATATATATATGATCGAGTAAAACTTTTTATATTGTATGATACTTGATATGTTAACTTAAATAGTTTGGTACTTCGGTTAAATATGATTGTATAGCATATTAAGTCTACAATATGAAAACCAACATATTATGAGTTCAAATTCTATTGCACCATATGTGATATATAAAAAAAAAATCATGTAAATTTGATAATTTAGTTGGTCAAACACTGCATGTGAACAAAGATTAATGTGTAAGTTCAAATTTAATAAAAAGGGGACAAAAATAACTACTTTTCTTGTACATAAAAACTTTTCCATAAAATCATTATGTCAAAAGGAAAAAAAAAATAGCATTATAATTCAGATTTCGATTTTTTTATAGAAATCAATTTAGAGACATTTAAATGTTATTAAATACGCCTGATAAATAAATTTAACGATATTTTGTAAACCGATAAATCAAATGTTTGTTAAGTTGACAAAGTTTAGGCTATGATCAGGAAGACATCTTAAGAAGAGTGTATATTCATTTTTAAGAAGAGTTGGTGTATTTTTTTAATATAAGTTATTCAATATATATTTTGTTATTATTTATTATTGGACTTAATTACTATTAGTGATTGCAACTCTACAAAATAGTAAATCAAACATATAATTAACACATAAAAATACAATAAATATAGGAAAACATATTATGTACACATGATAATCTAGATCGTCACTGATGCATGTATAATTAGTAAAATAAAATTATAGTTAATCTCATCGCGCACTCTACGTAAATGACATGTAAATTTCATGTGCATATCATTCGGACACTCTCCTCCTACCTCCCCACCCCGAACCGAAGCCACCTCTTAACATTTATCCTCTCCGGCCCAACTCCCCTCCCTCTCCTTTTCCATAACCCCTCATCCCCCCCTTAATCGTGGCAAGATATTATGACTTATCATTTATGGATATCATCGTTCCTCCGTTCAGGGTCGATTCCGAGACAAGTCCGGCAAATTCACAGGTTAGAATATTATTTACATTGGAGTCACAATTTTTAAATTTAATATATACATTAAGTTTTGGTTGAGATCATAAATATATGATGTAACATATTGATAGATATTTTAATTATAATTAGATATTTTAATTATAATTTCGTAAGTCATGAGATCTAAGACCCGACTAGTTACTTTTTGATTACTTGTAGTAGTTTTATGGAACTTTTTATGATTTATATGTACTTTCAATGTTACTTCATAAAATAATAATTATAATACTATAAAAAAATATTTTTAACTTGAAATATAAAATATTTTTATATAAAAAATAAAATGTAAAAGTTATTGTTCAATCATTAACCGATATTTTTTTGTATCTATCATAAAAAAGAACTATCTTTTTTCTTTGCCCATAAACATTTGATAGTTTTCACAATAAAATAATAATAATAATGAACGAATGAAAAAAAAATTCGACTAGATTTTTTTTTTCTGAAAATATAGCATATTAAATTAATTCGTTGATATTTTTTTTTTACTTTTATGAGGAATTAATGTGTTGGTAATTTCAGAACGGGTACAAATTCGAGACAGGATATCCAAAATATCGAGGTCGATCCTGCCTCCATCCCTAGCCCCCAACGCTGTAAACCGCCCAGACCGGCCCCCTACCCCCTTGATATCCTCTCTCTCCGTCTAGCACACTGCATCAGCAGTGTCCAAGCACATTTCATTGAGAGACGACATCATCGTGGCCAAGCATACTGCACTCACAGACAACAACGAAGGCGACAACATACGACACCGATGGCGAAACTTTCTTGGCAATCGAAGGCAAAAAAATGCTTCTCCTGGCGCATTGCAAATTCTATATAGTGGCCGGTGATTTTCTCTTATTGTTCCTAATTCATTTGGCCCATACGAACCGCGAACGTCTATGAATGTAAAACTTTTTTTTTTTTTTTTTAAAGAAAATGTAATTTTTTTTTAAATGACAATAGCGACAGATAATTTATTTGTTGCTATAGAAAAAAGATAAACACCATTTAAACAAGGGAACTCATTTCTCATACTGTAAATGAGATTTTTTTATTGTATTACCAACAATAATAAATTCTTATTGTTATCTCTATATATAAAATCTTACACATTGAAACAATAAATTATATTTCAGATCATATTACAATTGTCCCGAATACGCGCTTCAAACATATATGCTGCAAAACATTGTTTTGACCGGCTCATTGTGAGATAAGTGATGAGCGCAAAGTATCTAAAATAAAGAATTAAGAATGAAGAAAATCATAATTATAGAGATAAACTATGGTGGGAATTTTGGAAATGATAAAATAATAGCCAATACAAGAGCCAAAACAATGAAAATGGTTTATCAATTAAATCACATTATTTGATTCAATGATTAGAAGGGCACAACACAACACACCACAATGGCTTAATGATTGGAGGCCATGTGACCCTAGGCTTAATTTCTCAATTTCAAAAAGTGAGGGGCCTAAACCAAGGACCCCAAAATTTAAACAGATTCTAAGGACACCTTTAACAATCTTGGTGTGGCTGAGGTTTTCCTTATCAAATAGTTGATATTTCACATATACCCTTGTAAAATATTGAAATATAATATATGCCCCTGAAAATGTAAATATCATGAATATCCCTCTTCCCTCTCACTCTAAATTTCAGAAAATATGATTATTATAACAATGAATGATAGTGAAAAGGATTGTTTCAAACTGAAACAAATATGAATAGGATAATTTGCTAAACCGACGTTTGATACGAGTTAATTTATACGGAGAGGTGTTGCTTGTAATTGTAGGCTCGTAGCACCAAGTGAGAAAAGTTAGTTGTTAACAGCTCCGGTCCCCATTTTTAAGTATCCGAAACCTAGTTTGAAAATGGATTCCGTATCCAATAAATTTATTTGAAGGAATGCTTACGTATTTAGTCATACTGTAATTGTGTTGTTTATTGATAGTTTCTAGATTTTTTTCCTACATATCCAAGTTTTAAATCTCGCATAGACTTTTTTCTCATATTTTCATTGTATTTTGAAAAAATAATTTAAAGTTATTGCTTGTAGGAATTTCTACTTATGACATTTCACAAGAGATATAATTGTTTTACCGATAAACTACACAATATCTTATGATTTTTAATGATTTATTGTAATTATATTTATTGTTAACTGAAAAATTATATTTTTCCAAAAAAAATGTATCCTTTGATATATTGGATCCGAAACCCGGGTTTCTTGGTTCTATAGATGGGTGCGACCCTCATTGTTAATGACCATTATTTAAGTGATGCATCTTCATTTGGTATTTGAAAAGTTATTTTGTTTTATAAAAAAATTAATGTTTTCCTTAAAAAAAAAATATTCCAAAAGGAGATATACATAATTCTCAAGTTTTGCAGGAATATTTTGAAATTTGATTTGGTTACATTTACACATGAATAAGATGAGTGGATCATCATGATGTTCAACACAAACTTTTTAGTTCATAGTTCATAGAAGAACCGATGAAATTATTTGTACCCCTCGATAGAGGGTCTCTCTTTACAAAAAGCCATTTTCCTTTTTCTTTGAACACTGCACTTACGTGCTGTTTCCAGCTCTTATAAAGGACCCACACACATTAAGCTATTAATTACCCTAAACTATTACAAATCATAATCCAAATTCAAAATAGTGATACTGAAATAAAGAAATTATATAAGAAAATCTTGTTATGATTAATCACAATCCAAAAGAATCGAAACCGGGATAAACTGCGAAGTAAATTATCCACAATTTAAAGGCATTTATTCGAAATTCGAAACTGAGCAACCCGTATGAAATTTAATTTTGTTAAATTTTGACTCGAATCAATGAAATATATTGACATAGTATATTTCCTAATTTGGTCTATCAAATTGCCCGAAATTAGGGTTTAGGATTTAATCAAATTTAATTAGTGGTTGAATACATTAAGTTATGGATTCAATTTTTATCGGCATCAAATAATAGATGAAAGACAGAACTTCCTCTAATACCCAATAAATGGAACTGCCATAAACACAAAATCACCACACAAATGATCCATGATGTTAACCAAAATCGTTCAGAATCTTAACTTGCTCCTAATTAAATAAAAAAACTCGAAATTTGAATGAAACTGCATAACTTGAACAGCCAGTGGCGGATACCCCCTCCCCAATTATTTTTTCCGCCGAATAATGTATATAACAAGTCATTCAACATAAAAATGTAAATTCTATTGTTCGATCCTTCAAAAAAAAATTACAGTATAATTTCAATATTTTTTTTAACTGGCCCTCCCAAAAAAATCCGTCAAAATCCATCACCGTGAACAGCCAATGTAATTCAAAGTGAAATACTTCACTAATTTTATTCAAACAAGAAATACTTCACTAACTAAAAAAAAAAAACAAGTTTTATTTTAACTTTCTTTTAAGTATTTTTTTTTATTCTTTTTGTTTGTATCATCATCTTCACTTGTAAGTTTTAAATGACTCCAAAATGAAGTAATCAAATCACCTTACTGTATAATGTTGGTGTTCCCCTCCACTCGTGTCAAGTACTTGAGAGCTTTGATTTTCATCTTTTTCTTGTTATCAAAGAAATAAAATATGAAATCATGTTGCTATCTTTGACTAAGTCTCCGTACAAACGAGTTGAGTCATCAATCAAGATATCACACAAGATATTAATTATTTCATAATCTAGTTGGTTGAATGTTTTACACAATAAAATTAAATGTTGAAAAAATTATGAATTCGAATTTCATCGATATTATAAGAAAAAGAATATAAGTATCAGTAACGATAAAAGTTTTCTTGTTGGATATCATTTAAAAAAAAATAGCAGAGCGAGTTATATGCACTAAATATTATGTTAATTTATTTATAAAATTTCTATTCATTGTTAAATTTCAAATGATTTATGTATTCATTGACTTCCAAGTTTTAACCTAAAAAAGTTTGACGATAGTTTATCATTTTCGAATAGTCTAAATCCGCCAATATGGCTTTTATTATTCAGCGAATTGTGAAGATATTTGGTCATTTGGAATATTTTTTGTCTATTAGGTTGTATGATGTATATGGCAGTTATGAAGAATGGCGGTGTTTGCGATAATTTGTATTGTTGGAATTCGAATTTGTTAATTGAATTATGCTATGAATTTTTGCACTGCTCTTGAATTTAGTTTTGTGTACTATATATATATAAATTATAAAATAAAGGGATTTGATATTTGGTTTAAATGGCGTCAAAATTGTCAACATCAGAAAAAAATAACAGACATACAAAATTATATATTAATATTAAAATATATACAATATGAATTATAGAAGATATTATGTACATACAAATATCAATAATAGTCAATGGTCCATACTCCAGTCGGTTGAGTGTGAGACAAAAAAATCATATGTTGCGAGAGATTGGAGATTTCAATTTTCATTGACATTGATAGATGGAGTACATATAAGGCTTCTTCATTTATTATCAAAAATAAAATATTAATAATATCACTTAAATATATACGATGAATATGTAAAATATTTAGAAAATAAAAAATTATATACACATAAAATGCATAACAAACATATATAAACATATAATTGACAAATAGAAATATGTAGAAGTCCATTAAAAAATGGGAGCCGGTTTTGTCAAAAGAACTTTGGAAAAAAATTCGTCCAAAACCCTTTCATATCCATACGATTTTTTATCCGATGATTAATAATTCTTACTATACAAATTTATATTTAAACCCTTATATTATAATTTTGAAATTCCAAAAAAATATTATTTTAATAAAAATCATATTAAATTATACAATCTTTGTATGAAAAGTAGATAATCAATGTAATTTTGTTTTGTGTTTTAGAAATATGATAACAAAATCAGTTAAAATCACATGAAAATATGATATTAAGAAGGAATTTGGACAGATTCTTGTTCAAAACTCTTTGGACAAGACCCCGACCCTATGGAGAATATTTCTCAAAAATCATAAATAAATAATTAACGGTTACCTCCAAAAGTGAAGAAAGTATCACCGAAAATTTCATTGATTTGTGATGAATCTCAGACCATCACTGAAACTAAAGCTTTTAATCAGAAGGAAAAAGTTCAATTACTTTCAACCACGACCACTAAATTTTTGGCGACGAATATCGCCTCCGAAAACTTTGTGCATTATCACTAAAATCATTAGTGATCATATCGTCACTAAAATCGTTAGTGATCATGCCGTCACTAAAGAGTCCTTTAGACCTTCGACGAGGATCTTTTATCGAGGTAATTTCAGTGATGGATTAAAATTACTGAAACTTTTAAGTGAAGATATGATGTTTTAATGTAACTATCTAATCTAATAACTATACAATGATTGTTTGGGTCCAGTAAATTTTATTGAGGTAAAAGAGTTAGTGAATTAGTTAAAAAATTGTGGCTGCAGATTTATTAGTTTATTCAAAGGTGTTTATTGTTGTTCATGAAACTTTCAGAAAATTGATTTAGGGACTTTTGAGGCCATCATACCTTGACCTTAGAAAATTATGTCCCAATTGCCAATTGAATAATATCTAAATAATTAGGGAATCTGTTTATGAGATAATATAATTATTATAGACAATTTTATACTTTGCTTCTAAAAATTATATAGGGCCCTAATTAATCATATATGAGCACATGGCCTTGTAATAAAGTCAAGACAAGAAAGATATATATAATCCTGATAAATTAATTTGCATGGAGGTTGCAAAACAAAAGACGCCATGAATATAATATGTTCATGCATATGCAATATGCATGGACTCCACACTCTTTCATTGCCCATTTATTTTTCATATTTTTATTGATGGTAAGAGAAGCATGAGTGAGACCACCACTGCCTAGCGCAGCTGGATGGTATATATGGCTGCCATACACAAAGGCACGGGTTCGAACCCGGCAGGGGGCAAAAAAAATGGCAGCCTAGGGGTAGCTTATCGGGGGGGGGGGGGGGGGGGGGCCTCCGGGCCAAAATAATCTAAAAAAAAAAGAAAAAAAAAAAAGAGAAGCATGAGTGAGTTTATCCTCATTATTATTATTTTTTTTTTTTAAGGGTGAGTTTATCCTCATTATCCCACCCACCCACACACAAAACACACACACACCGTTGGAATAAACATTGTAATGCATTAGATAAACGTTTATGGTATTTCATAGTGTTCGAATAGTGCAATAATGCATTCGTTTAATTTTGCATAGATGAATAGGGTTAAAAACGAATAATGATAAACACCGCGCACATATTACCCCACACTCATCCCGCATGGCAATAAATGGAATGTAATTAAGGCTATTAATTAATGGCTGTTACAATTTTAATTGGTAAACTGAATGGGTAATTTAGAGGTGTGGGTAAATTTGGAGGTTTTCCATGCGGGGTCTAATATCACCGGTTAAAAACTATGTACTATAATTACATTATATCTAACATAACAAAACTAAGAATACAATTACAAACTAGATTGATCCCAGCGCGTTGCTGCGGGTGTAACACGTCGGTGTAGGTGGAGAGAATAAAATTTGTTTTTTATTATAATTAATTAATATTAATTAATTATTACGTTTGTGTATTGTATATAAAATTAATTAGTTTTGGTCTGAATGAGAAAAGATGAAATAAAATTAAAATTAAGTTTGTGTATTGTATATTAAAATTAAAATTAAAATTAAAATTAATATTAATTTGAAGATGCTAATCGACATGTGAGAAAAGATGTAAAGGAAAATGTTGGACATACCCCCATCTCTCCCCTCCACATCTTTGATGAGGTGAATATGATTTAACACCTTAAAAATTAACACTTTAATTCATGATTTAACATCTTAATTGTATGTTCAATCATAAATTGAGATAATTAAACCATAAATTAAGATGTTAAATCATATTTGTGTGTGTTAATTTTGAATGTGTTAAATCATATCCTAATCATCAAGGATGTGGGGGGAGAGTACTAGGGGATGTACACCACTACTCTAAAATAAAATGTGGCTACCGAGGGTTTGGTCTGAATGAGAGTAATTCTTTTATATCTAAGTTGTAATAATAGGGAATTGTTCTCTAGGTTATTAGGTTTGGCATTTAAGAAAGCATTTCCTGATTACATAGAGGCATTTTCTGGTTTTTCAAATCCAGAAAATTAATGTCTGGTATTTGGTAGGTAGTATATTCCAAACTATAGAGAATAGAGTTTCAAAGTCTTGTTAGGGTTTTGTTAATCATTATGGTGGCTGTAACATTTTCCAGAAGTTTCTGGTGACGTCAGAAATCCTTTCCCCCATAACATATAGGATATTTATTTCTACAAAATATCAAGACATTCAAAATTAATGCTAGCGACAAATATGGTAATTATATTTTTAATTTAATACAAAGTATTAGTTTTTATGATGACAATAACAATATCATCTCAATATATAATTATTTCACATTATATTAATCTCGTAATATTGTTAAAAAAAAATTATGTATCACTGTCATAAATATTATGATTTTATATCATGGTAGCAGTTGACTCGTTTTTCTATATATATATTAGTATCGTGGTATAATATCCGAGATATCACACGATTTTACAAAACAACCTAACAACAAATATTTATGTTGTTCTTGTTCACTATAGCTCATTTCAATACCAATTAACCATACAAATAATTTTTTTGCTGATTCAAAAGTTAATGAAAATTTATGATATATCACATTTAATACTAAAAATAGTTAAATAATATTGAAATTTAATTAAGCACAAATATAATTAAAAATTATTTTAACATCATAAGGTATCTTTGAAATTTCAACATTATAAATAACAATAGTGTGTGATATACGTTTATAGTTTAATAGAAGTTATTTATGTTTTGATAGACAAATTTCTTTTTATTTCTTTGAAATTTTGGATATTTTATTATTAAAATTATTCGAAAAAATAAAAATACAACCTACTTAGTGTTAAAATAAGATTCTTACAATGATAATTTTAAAAAATAATATAATACTTAAAAAATAACTACCTAAACATTTATTATTTCTCGTTATATTGTATTATATAATATAATACTTAGGGTTACGAGCTTGATTCGGTCCGAAGAAAATGACATAATAAGGTGAATTACGGTTTGGGAGTACGAACCATGAACAAGATAAATAAACATGATTTTTTTTTCGTGTTATTAATATTTGTGGTTACTTCATCTTTTATATCTTATTTATAATTTATAATTTACAATGATTCAAACCTAGAAGGTATGAGTTTTTTTTTATCAGATATGGAATATTCAGAGCTAGTTGTTCATAGGAGATGGTTGCTACCAAGGTTGCTACATAATAATTAGTACTATTTATAAATGTTGTGGCCTTGTGGGCTATTCAATTGTCTTGCAAACACTCGTTAAAGATAGTTTATGCGGTGAGTTCTAGTCATGTAAGTTTAATTAAATGATTTAACTGCATATTAGAATCCAAAATCCAAAATTATGGTTAATTTAAGGTTTTAATGAGGTAAATTTGATGGGCTTTAAATTTTGAAAGGATAATTTTGATTTGTTTTTTGTTTAGAGATGACATATTTGATATTTGTAATTTTATAGGGGCAAATTTGATATTTTAAGTGTTTATAGGAATATATCCCATTTTTTTAATTAGATTTTTTTTTTCGTCATGTGTCATGTCATCGGAATATTTGACAGTCAGATAATTAATTTAACTGACAAGTCATTATTTAACAAGATAATTAATTTAACTGACAAGTCATTATTTAACAGATGAAGGAAAACTTAAAACTAAATGAAAAGTTACAGGAAATTAAATGAACTGAAATAAAGTTGAGGGACAAAGCAAAAAGTTAAGGGGCAATATTAAAATTTTCTCAGTATGAAAAATATAACGTTTTTTTTGGTCAAAAAAAATCTAATACCACCCATGGACCATGGTAAATGAAAATGGAAAGTAATATTTTTGAGTTTTATTGGAGTAGGAAGTGCGTGTTCTTTTTAATATGCAGAAAAGTAAGTAGTTTTAAGAATTTCCATAAAAAAATAATTTAATATGAGGACTAAGCCCAATTCACATTGATTTACTCGATGATAAAAAGTCCCAAAAGAATACTTATCATTGGGCAGAACTATCCAGTGGCTTTCAGTTCTCCTCAAATGCATCTGAAATCACAGCCCAAAATACTCAAAATATATTTCAACACAATCCATTAAAATTTAAAACTTAACAGGTTCATCAGAAGCAACATTCTCTTTCTCATCATCCACTTAACATCCGTTACATCAAACTCAACAACAAATTAAAAACAAAAAAAACTCTCCATCACTCCGCCACTCTAGCAACGGCAGTATTCACGACATGCTCGACGAGTCTCTCGACAGGTAACTTAACGACGTCCCGCCTCACCCCAACATCAGACATATATCTCCCGACACAATACATCCCGATCGAAACCGCCGTCAACCCGCTCGCGCTGGTCGTCAGATACCTCAACGGCGAAGACGCAACCGCACTCACCGCAGCCGTGATCGACGTCAACTGCCCGCTGCGTCCGACGCTAAATGCCGTTTCCACGAGCAACCCCGTCTTGCAATAAATCGCGAAATCCTCGCAGTTATTCTTGAATAAACAGTACGCGCCGAACCCGTTGTTGAGGAGGTATTTCGCGCGGTGAATTACGAGGTCGGAGGAGTCGGAGTGTGCGAGGGTGCAAGTGCCGCCGCGGGCTTTGGCGAGGAAGAAATGGGGGGAGACGGAGTAGGTGAAGACGTATAGGTTGCCTTTGTCGAGGAAGCAATCGAGGCAGGAGATTATTACGCCGCCTCCGCCTTGGTTTTGAAGTCCTTGTTGGTGGAGAGCGCAAGTTTCGCATGGGGCGCGGGTGTTTGCGGGGGATGAGCTGAAGAGGAAGGAGTCTAGGAACGTGCCTGTTCCGAACTCGCGGCCTGCGGCTCGAGTGAAATGTATTACTTTGTCATCTCCGATGTATACCCCTGATGAAAAATAAAATAAGAAAAGTTATGTAAACCCTAATAACTCGACAGTGTTGCGGAGAACTCATGCATTGATCAAATTAAGTCATCAATTTGTAAAAGGGGAGGCAATTTCTACTAATTAGTTCGTTCAAATAATAAAACAATGAAATTGCCCAAATGGGGCACGAGAAATTGGAACCAACAAAACACACTAACAAGAAATCCTCCCCCACCGCCGCTAGAAAAACCACCGCCGATAAAAAAAAAAGGGGAAAGTAAAGAAACGAACCGTGATGGGCGTAGATGTAGGCGGAGCGCCAAGAATAAATATGATCACCGGGTTTGAGCTCCTCCTTGCCGATCTTGTTCGACAGTACTCCGACCATCCTCCCTCCTTTCTATCAGAGTTGGATTCTCCCTGAGATTCGCCCTTTCTTTCCTCGGTTTGATCGAGAGAGAGAGAGGAGAGATTGCTTAGGCTAGAAGGATCCCCTAGAGTACTGTTTTTGTGCCCTTCTAATTGAACCGGATAGGGACAAGTACAATTAAAGCTCTCCCTCTCTGACTTGCGGGTCCCTATAATTCTCAAAAGTTTTATTAATTTTATTTAAAAAGTATAATGTAAAAGGATCTTTCCCTCCCAAAATCACTCACATTACATCTGGACTCCATCCAAGACATATGTTGTTGTTTTTTATTCTTTTTAATTCTCATCAGATCCGAACCCATTAAGAAAAAAAAACCAAAACCGCTACTCTTTCTCTCCATCTTTCTCCCTCTTCTTCCCTCGCCACAGCAAGAAAACCCCCAAAGTCCAAACCACTCTTCTCTCCCTCTTTCTCTCCATCTTTCTCCCTCTTCTTCCCTCGCCAGAGCAAGAAAACCTCCAAAGTCCAAACCACTCTTCTCTCCCTCTTTCTCTCCATCTTTCTCCCTCTTCTTCCCTCGCCAGAGCAAGAAAACCTCCAAAGTCCAAACCACTCTTCTCTACCTCTTTCTCTCCATCTTTCTCCCTCTTCTTCCCTCGCCAGAGCAAGAAAACCTCCAAAGTCCAAACCACTCTTCTCTCCCTCTTTCTCCTCTCGTGAGACAAAAAAAGCCCCCAAATCACACCTCTCCGTCTTTCTCCTCTCGTGAGACCAAAAGAAAGCCCTCAAATCAGTACTCCTCTCTTTGTCCTCTCGAAATTGCGACGGTCTCTTTCTCCTTGCTTCATTTCTCCATGACCGTTTGACGTGATTAAAATCGCCAAAAAGAAAATTTTCCAGAAAATCATCGTAGCTACAGTGCATGTCGAATTCGGGAGTGCTTAGTTTGTATTTCATTGTTTTTTCTAGTTGCCAATACTTAGTTTGTATTTCATTGTTTTTTTTTATTTGTAATGTATAATTTGGTATCTCGTGTAACATGGAGATAGAGTTTCATCACAACATGGGGCAATTTTGGTGCATGTCATTCTCTTTGACCGACTCGAATGGAAGGGTATGGGAAGGAGAACCAATTAACATCTCTAATTTTTTTCAAGATTTAAGATTTAGGCTTTTTCTTTTTGATCCATTATAAGTTTTGAAACAAATTGAATGTATTTTGTTTAGTACAATTGAGTATCGCAAAAAAAATCGCATAAAATACATCACATACAATAAAACATCACATACAAATAAGAACATTACACATTTAGACATTACCTACAATTAATCACATACCAAAAAATATCGCATAAAACATTACACATATACACATTACATACAACTAATCACATACAAATAAATATCACATACAATTAATAACCAATAAAATTCTCTACAAACATCACATACAATGAAACATCAATACAAATACGCATAAAAAAACTTCACACATACACATTACATACAATTAATCACATACAAATAAACATCGCATAAATAAACATAACATTATATACAATTAAAATCGCATACATAACGGGCATGTTTGATTTGAGGGATTTTAGTGTATTGTATTATAAAATCCAGGATATATCCAAAATCCCTAGTTTGTTTTATAGATGTATTGTATTTCATGAATGAAATTCCAGGATAATGTCATACATCACAATAAATTGTATCACAAAATACAGGGAGACCTATTTCATCTGAGCACCAATAATTATTCTTCTCTCCATCGCCTCCATCTCTCCATTCTCCATTGTGCTCTTCGCCAAGCTTGACCACTCGCTACCGTTCGCCAGAGGACGTCGTTGCTCTTCGTCTCCATCTCTCCATCGTGCTCTTCATCTCCATCTCTCCATCGTGCTTTTCTCCGTAATGGTTTTTTTCGAGGTGATTTTTCTAATTATCATCTCAGATAGTATTGATTTATATATCTAATTAGTATTGATGAATACTGTTTCTATTAAGGTTTAAAAGTGTCGATTAGAAATTAAATTACTAATTTGGGTTAAATGAGTTGCTAATTTGGGTTCCATGGGGCTTGTAAAATAAGAAATTAAGTTACAAAGCCTGTACCTGACGTTTATCATCAAATAAAGTTACTAATTTGGGTTACATGGGGTTTGTAAAATCAGAAATTAAGTTACAAAGCCTCTACCTGACGTTTAAAGCTAATTTTTTTTGTTTAATTGGATTCTAAGATAATTAGCTAATTATTTTGGATGTTTGGGTTAAATGGGTTAAATGGGGTTTGTAAATTTTGATTTTTTAATACAGTCCCTATAGTATTTGATTATTGTTTTCATTAGCCGTGTAGAATAAGAACATACTGAATTATTAGTTCTGGTTTTTAATTCTGCTTTTATTAATTGTTTGATTAATTTGATTAATTGTCCAATTCTAGAAGTCCATATTAAATTAAATCAAGAAGTCGAGTATCAGGGATCAACTACGATGAGAAAACGTTGTCACGAAGCTCGAGAGTGGGTCTCGATTAGAAATGATATAACGAGATAAATGTGGGAAAATTGTGGAATTTGTCAAATTACATTTTATGTTAATTGTTATGTCATTCTTGATTATATTTGTTATGTTAATTTATTAATTAGTTTTTTCAATCAAATTACATTTTAGTGGTGTGTTAAACAGAAATCTTATTTTGTAGTAGTTGCACAAATTAAATCTTACTTGTGATGATTTTGCAAATTAAATAATGTAGTTAGTATTCTATTATTTCAAATATTGAAATGTTATAATATCATTTGCATGAGATAAATAATATATCATGGATTAATTTTACAATACCATTCATCATATAACTAACTAAAAGTATTTTCACAATCGTGTATGTTTAATAATCAAAGATTATATCCATGGAGTTTGGACCAAGAATCAAACAATGAATTTTGTATACATGATTTTAGAATCTATCTATTCAAACAATCAACATGTATTCTCAAATACGTGTATAAGTATAATCGAGTACATGTATTTAATATATCCATGTATTTTGGAATCTGTCAAATCAAACATGCCCACATTACACCCATAAATTCCTGGAAATTAAAAATTTCATAAAATTTGAGATAAATTATAAATTATAAATTATAAAATAGTACTAAAGTTAAATATAGCCTCTTTAACACAGTTGGCCACGTCCTTTTTTTACTGTTCGTTTTTACTGTTCGATCAGAGATAAACCTAATCCCCTCTTCTCTCTCTCTCCTCATTCCTTCTCCTTATTCCCGCTCGAGAGATTCCCTTCCTTTATTCCCGCTTTCAAGTAACAATGAAGAAGACTTTTCATGTTCAAACAAAGAATATTAAATTAAAATTTGAAAAATACAAATTGTACGAAGCACATAATTTTTTTTTTTTTTTTGAGTAAATTCGGAGAGGGCTCAAAGTCCCACTTCCAAACACAATTTCCTTTTTTTTATTTTTTTTTATTACAAACCCGTAGGCCGGCCCGTAGACCACACACTCTATTCACTCATTTAACATTTAATTTATAATCCAGTGTTCTCGTCGGGAATCGAACCCCACACCTCTCGCTCCCTAGCCAAGAGGTGTGACCAACTAGGCTAACTCTAGTTGGCCGAAACACATAATTAGACTATCCATTACTCTGTATATTACACAATATAAGTCACTCTTTCATAACTTGAATGATTAAGTGAATAGTTAATAAATCATAAATCACGAATTCAATTTTTATTGGTATAAAACGGAACGAAGAATCTTCTCCGTTTAATTCATACACAAACAATATAAATAGTATAAATCATTTATTTCTGGCCGCAACAAATTATTGTTTACGTTGAAGAAAAAAAATCAATTAACATTAAATTTCAGAGATTAATATTGTTTACTCTAAAACTCTTTGCGTGCCTACTCCTGAATAACAAATTGCTAATGCGTGATAGACTCATTGAACATGGATGGACGAACGAGGATTTGTGTACCCTGTTCAAACCATGAGGAAAACCATAACTACCTATTCCTCCATCGCCCATTAACGATCCGTGTATGAAAGGCAACTTTAAAATAGTGCGGCATCACCCTACTGGGGTGGTCGTCGACTCAAGTAGGCTTTTGGGAGAAGAACTCACTTATGTTGCACGGATACGGATACGAATACGGATAGCGTATCCGATACGATACGGATACGGCGATACGATAATTTTCAAAAAATCACGGATACGGATACGGCTATATAATTATTAGTTTAATATATTTATATTATATATAATTAATAAATTAGTAATAAATTAAATAATAAATTAATAATATTTTTAAATTAAATATCATGACAATAAATAATATCAACCAAACAATACAAATATCATAAAATTATCATAAAGTTGTTCTAGAAATATTTTAGAACTAATTTAGAAGTATCCTACATGTATCATATATAATTTATTTAAAAATATTATGAGCCAAAAAACATAATGAGCCGAAGTATCCTATATGGAGTACCCCAGCCGGAGTCCGGGACGTATCCCAGCCGTATCTTGCCGTATCCTGACGTATCCCCTCCGTATCCGAAAAAAAAAAATTAAAATATTCGGATACGCCACGTGACGTATCCGATACGTATCCGAGCCGTATCGCACCCGTATCCGTATCGGATACGCGTATCCTCAGGATACTTCTGCATTTTTGAAGTATCCGCGTAACACGGGAACTCACAGATCGCACTTCCGACCGTTCACAAATTATGGGGCTCCATGTGACTTGTCAACTCTATGGAACATTTGGAAGACGCGCAATAACAAAATCTTCAAGGTCAAGTCTCCGAACCCTATTACCACGGCTGAACGGGCGACCGCTGAAGCAAGGATGTGGGGACTACACTACGGTTAATACAGCCTATCTTAGTTTAGTCTTACAAATTAAGGACATCTAGGACCAAAATGAATTAGATGTTATGTATAGGCTTATATTACTTATCTGTTATAATTTGTGTAAATAACTTTTGTTCTTTCAATCTAATCTTGGTAGGCCATTGCCTGCCTTCAAAAAAAAAAGTGTCAATTTTGTGGATACATAATTAGTAAAAATAGAAAACATATTTTATTTTGAAAGAATAATTTAATGCACACAAGCTGAAAAAAATAATGTTCCTTGAATTAGATTTGTGAATTGCATCGTCGAGGAGAGCTTGCTTCGTGCATCTTCGAGGGGTTGCTTCTATTTTAGAGTCGAATCAAATAACTTGCATCAATGGTACGGTAAACACATTGTACCAAGTGTACCGACTAATTATATTTGAAATGTACATGCTTCGAGCCACTATCAGTGACGGATCTTAATATAAACTTTGGGAAAAAGACCCCAAGGTGGCAAGGTGGACACCTGTACCAAAAACTGGAGCCCCCATTTATTTCATTCTACTATTAATTATGAACTACTTATAATTATAAACTATCTTTAATCGGTTTGTCGAAATTGACACTTGTACCAAAAACTGGAACCCCAATTTATTTGTTATTAATTTATTCACAAACATCTTTGATTTTGTTTTAAATTATACTAATTAGTAAAAAGACACTACAATATTCTAAAAAAAAAACATTAAGCACTTAAATTTTGAAAATTGTTAAATCTTTTTCTATATAAACCATCAAATTTTCTGATCTTTTTCTGACTAGTTCGTCCAAAGGGAAAGTTCCTATGTGCTTCATATTGACAGATCTTGTTCTTTCTCGATTCCAGAATGTGGTGATGCTAGAGGTCTTTATAACAATAAACACACATGCACATGTGAAATGTATTGGCAGCGTATCGGGTACATGTATCCGAGTGCGATACATGTATCCGAGTGAATGAGAATCATTAATTTGGTTTCTTCTAATATTTCAACTTCTATGTTTATTGATCAGAACTATTGTCTTCATTAGGAAGTATTATTGAAAGAAGGTTTTATATGCATTTTATAGTTCTTCATGTACCCCAATTGTTTATTGTTTATTTCATTATATCATGAAGACAAATTCAATTTTGATTATTGATCACACTATCTGTATGTGTGAAGCACATTGGCATGACGAAAACACGAGAAAGACGCGGGGGTAGAGCACATTATTACTCATTTGCCAACCGTTAACTCAGTCAGTACATCTTCTATATCATAATTAAACCACTTAATTAACATGATAATTAACAAAAAAAACATATAATTAACAATTAATTAATATTAACTGAAACAAATTTTAATTATATAAATTAATAATTAATTATGAGATATGTGTTAATTATCATGTTAATTATCATGTTGAAAGAATCAAAACATATAAAACAGTAGGAACTGCAAATAGTCAAAATTACGTGTCCATGGGAGATCATGTGTTTCGAACTTATTTGAATTAGATTTGTGAATTACATCGTCGAGGACAGTTTGTTTTGTGCATTGTCCGGAAGTTTCTTTTATTTTAGAGTCGAATCAAATAACTTGCATTAATGATATGATAATTACAATTGAACATGAGTCAAATATGAATTACATGTTACGCAATGGCATTCACTACAACAGCCTAAGGTATTTATGAATTGATAGCAAATTTTAAATTATATTAATATCTATGAAATTAATAATAATACTTATTTTAATATATATATATATATATATATATATATATATATATATATATATATATATATAAAAGTAAATTCATAGTATAATGTTTACGCAATTCTAATAAGATATTTATGCTCTCATGAAAGAGGAAATGAGAAAAAATATATTTATATTGTATTGTAAAACTAAATAAATAATATTTTTCATTTTAAAATATTTACACAGGAATTAAGAAGTTAGTTCTATTTAAAAAAGATATATATTCCTACCCTAGAAATTATAGTGTATGTATGATAGTGTTAGGTAAAATAATAATATCATATGTATAATATAATTAGTCATGTATATCATTCTAAAATTTAGAACAAATATGAACCAAAATATCTCGGTAAACAAGTCACAACTATTAAAATAAAATCTACCACGTATAAAGTTTAAAATACTTGAGATGATCATTCTTAATTTCATAACAAGAATAAAATATAATATTTTTTTTATAATTCCCTAAAATACAAACTACGAAAGAAAAATAACAATTTCGCATCGTAGATATTTTGTGTTCTCCGAAACGGAGCGAGGATACTCCTAGTATTAAAGAAAATATAGAATGTCCAAGACTTTTAGCTCTATTTTCTTTGCAAGAAAGAAGTTTAGATCTCTCAATTTTAAGTTCATCTTTGAAAATAATCAATATGCAATATATACCGGCCTTATAACTTAGGCGCAATTTCAAGTGTACCCCTGAAAAACATCAAAATTTCATATATAGCCCTCAATAATCTGAAATTTCACGAATACCCCTGCAAACGTCTCAAAATATCATGGATACCCCTTCAAAATCCTTCAAATATCATTATTACCCCTAAATTTTTTTTAAAATATTACATATACCCCTATTATATGATTTAAAAACCATCAACGTATTTCTCGTTGGTAATATGTCAATTATCTAATTTTTAAAATTATTTTTCTATGATAATCAATAATTTTTTTTCTAAAATAATATTTAAAACCATAAAAAATCAAATATTGTCAATTCTATCTCATAATTTCTTTCCAAAAATCATTGTTGAAATCAATACAATTCTAAAAAATTTAAGTAATTATAATATTTATTATAATAGTAAAATGAAAAAATATTTTGAACGAAAAATTAACAAATTGTTAAATAAAAGTTTAATTCAGAGGTATCCATGATATTTGAAGGATTTTCTAGGAGTATTTATGAAATTTCACGGTTTTGAGGGATATGCATGAAATTATGATGTTTTGCAGGGGTACACATGAAATTCTGCCTATAACTTAATAGTCACACACAATCTTACAAAATACAACATCTAATTGCTTGAAGCATCTTATAAGTAATCAGGTTTTCAAAATATTCAAAAAAGTAAGGATGTTGGTAAATTAACATTTTCATCACAATAGCAATATAGCATATGCGTATCGCTAAAAAATATTGAAACATTGCATATATCCAACAGAAATGAAAGTATCGTGTACGTCCTATAAAACATAATTTTTTTTCCCTAAATTATCATATAATAGTGAGAATAACATGTATACCCATAAAAAGCACGAGTAATATCATCGTAATTCTTTTATTTTAATTGTATCTACACTATCGTTTGTTATTTCTCATATGTAAATTGGAAATAAAAAAACAAATTGTGATTTTAAAGACTTTTAGGAGATATTCTTAAACAAATTAGACACGGATGTGTTTGGCTCAGGGAACAAAATATTTTTTAAAATAATATTTTATTTGCAAAATAAAATACTATTAGATACATCATTTTATCAAATATGAATATGTTTTAATAGACACACATTTATTTTTTTAAAGCAAATACGATTTTCTAAGATTTAATAATAAAATATAATATTTATATTTTCTTCAATAATATAAATTTTGAATACATATAATGATTAATAACTAATATGAGGTTAAATATTAAGGAAAACCAATTTTGACATTTCATGACCCGGACTTTTTAATTTTAACTTCTACGAAGAAAAGTTCAAAAATTATAGAACATGATCCTAGAAATTCATTTTAAACCGGAGTCATTAAATTTGACATCATCTATATTTTCTCTCGTCAAAAAATGATGCCATTACCCTAAACTATTTTGAATCAGTTCAGTTCAGTTAATACATATTGAGATCACTGACATACTTACAGTTAAAACAATTTAATCAGTCAGGTTTATCTAGTCATTAGTTTGGTTTATTCTAATATTTCAACTTTTATGTTTATTGATCAGAAATATTATCCTCGTAAGGAAGTATAATTGAAAGAAGCATTTAAAGTTCTTCATGTCTCCACCCCAAAGTGTTTATTTCATTATATATATCATGAAAACACATTCAGTTTTGATTATTTATCACACTTTTTGTATATGCAAAGCATATTGGCATGATGAACACACGAGAAAGATGAGATGTAAAATACTAAAATGTGTAGGTTTGAGTGAGTGGTTTCTTCTATTTTGAAAAAAAAATGACTTTCACTAAAAATGATGAACACACGAGGAAACTTGCGTGACCACCTTAAAAGATATTTGAAAAAAATGAATGAGTTAAAAGAGGCGGAGCAGGAGCAAGTGGAACAGGTCACGTGAAAATGTAGGTTTAGTAAAAAAGTTAGGGCCCTGGGTAAAGAAAAGCAGATTGGTATTTTGGGCTTTTGAAACTCTAATTTAATTTATTGTAAGTCCAAAAAGTTTGAAGGTTAATGGGACAAATGATTAAATGGAAAAAAAATACGTTTAGAAGAAGGGTAACAAACCTTCTCTAAACCTTTTCAAAAAAAAAAAAAAAATGACTTTTACTAAATTATAAAGAGTGCACTTGGGTGACCACCTTATAAGATAATTTGAAAAAAAAAAATTCGCTAAACTATAAGGACACTTGGACGACCACCTTAAAAAATATTTGAAAAAAAAATAACTTTTACTAAACTATAAAGACAACACTTGGGCGACCACCTTAAAAGATATTTGAAAAAAAAAAATTCACTATACTATAAGGACACTTGGACGACTACCTTCAAAGATATTTGAAAAAAAAATAACTTTCACTAAACTATAAAGAGGACACTTGGGCGACCACCTTAAAAGATATTTGAAAAAAAAAACTTTCACTAAACTATAAGAAAGGCACTTGGGCGACTACCATAAAAGATATTTGAAAAAAAAATAACTTTCACTAAACTATAAGGAGGACACTTGGGCGACCATCTTAAAAGATATTTGAAAAAACAAACTTTCACTAAACTATAAAAAGGGCACTTGGGCGACCACCTTAAAAGGTATTTGAAAAAAAAATAACTTCACTAAACTATAAGGAGGACACTTGGGCGACCACCTTAAAATATTTATATGGTGGTTCTTCTTTACATGACATTATGTCAACTAGAGGACAATCATTTTTCCTTAAAGACCTAAGAAAAATGGAGGAGTTTTACTCATATTCAATCTTCAATAATCCATTAAATCCCAAATGAATAGTATGACATGGAAGGCAAACGTCCCATTGAATGTGAAGGTATTCATGTGGCTACTCATCCAAAACAATCTACTCACAACGGAGAACTTACGCAAACGAAGTTGGCCTCACAACAATAACTGCGTAATATGTGGTCAATTAACCCTTGAAAATACACAGCATATGTTTGTCGTTTGTCCTTACACAAATAGATTATGGAATATGTTATTTAGATCGTTAAAGTTACAAGAAAATTTAGGAAGAAATCACTTATTATGAGAATGGAGACGATGTCGAAATTCATTGGGGAATGAGCCGAAGAAAGGGGATTGGGCGATGATGACGGGTTGTTGGACTTTGTGGAAAGAAAGAAACAATAGAATTTTCGACCGTCGACCAACACCATTTGTCATACCGGCTCAAATCACAATTCGAGAAGTTAATAATTGGATCTTGCATTGCTAGCATAGAAGTCAATGTTCTTTTTTTTAATTTATTTTTGTACGTGCAAGTTGATAATTTGTTGTACAAATTTTTCTTTTATTTTAATGAATTTCGATAGACACTTCGCATATCGTACCTCAATTTTTTTTTTTTACTTTGCCTTCGTATCATAACTATCAAACTGTATTAAGATGACAATTAACAAGACACACACAATTAATTATTAACTAAAGTTAATCAAAATTTATATATATCAGATTATGAGATATGTGTTAAGTGCATTTTTATATATACCTAACATTTACAAATTTACTCCAAAAATAATTACCTTTTGAAATTTGTTCAGGAAATAATCAAAGTTGAGATTCCAAATTCCATCACTTTTAAAAATTGACGGAATCTCAAATCCCGTTAAAATTTAATAAAGGTTAATAACAGATTAAGAAAGAAAAATTGACGGCAACCCAGATGCCGTCAGATACATATATACCACTAAATACGTATATACCACTGAATAGAGTAATATCATTTAATAAAATTGCATACAATTCATTTATACATTTATAAATGCATGGCGTTCATTCATACACAAATATGATTATAAAAATTTTAATATTTTATTCGTATTCGTATTTGAATTCCGATATTGTATTCGAAATCTGATACCGTATTCGTATCGGATACTGTATTCCTATTCGAAATCGGATATCAGATATCATATTCGTATTCGAAATCGAATATCGATTATCGTATTCTTATTCGAAATCGAAATCGTATATCGTCTACTCGATATCGTATTCGTATGCGTATTCAAAATCAAATATCGGCTACTCTATTTCGTATCCTATTCGAAATCGGATACGATATTCGTATCTGATATCGGATACCGTGTTCGCATTCGAAATTAAATATCGTATACCGAATATCGGCTACTCCATTTTATTAAATTTTGGCGGGTTTTGGGGTCCCGTCAATTTTACAAGTGACGGAATTTGGAATTTCGCTCTTGATTATATCCGAAATAAACTTGACGGCGTTATTATTTTTGAAATAAAACTTGTAAAAATTGGGTATATACAGAAATGCACATATGTGTTAATTATCATTTTAATTACCATATATATGTTAATATCATGAATTCATGATGAAAGAATAAAAAAATTGAAAACAATCGAAATCACAAATAGTCAAAATTAGGGTTTCACATACACGAGAGATCATGTTTTCGATCACGTTAAAAAGAATATATTGTGACATATTGTGACAAGTTTTATTTGAGAAAATCAGATCTTTTTAAAACTCAATTTCGTATAAAATTCTAAATTACAAAACATATTTTCAGTATCCTTTTCTAAAATCATTCACATGTGAGATCACGTTACTTTCTACAAAAATCAGATATACATTTGTCATTTACGCAGAAGTGAAGGAAAAAGAAACGGATAGTGATCATGATTATGACTATGATTTTAGTTATACCGCAACCCACGGCAGCAGGAGGTGCCGCACCAAGGGCTGCAGATTGATGCCGTCCCACAACATCAACAGGAGCCGCACCGAGGGGTGCAGTTCGATCAAGACATCAGTAACAAAAATATTGTTCGAACCTGCTGAGTGCTCTGAAGGTTAGAAACCCAAACATATTGATTTTTTTTTTGAAAATCTAAAGAGGCGAAGCCTCTTTTAATATATTAAATTAATATATTAAAGCAAAGTTTAATACATTGGTGCGATTTTACATGATAAATGTAAAAAAGTAGTTTAACGCAAAAGTAAATTACAATTGCAAAAGTAAGATACAAGCCGAAAAATGATGCTTTCGGCCATCCTTAGACGAACGGTTCGTCTCCACGCGAGCTCAGATTGTCGTCGAAGCCCTCACCGTCGCTGTCGCAGCACCAGACTCGCGATTTTCCTTTTTCCTTTCCCGCTTTTTCCTTTCACTGCCCCCAGATTCACCCCGACTCGCCCGTCGCTGTCGCCGTCTGATCTCCGCCTGGCTGCCGCTGTCGTTGTCGCCGTCGGATCTCCGCCTCGCTGTCGCTGCCGGATCTCCGTTGTCGGATCTCCGCCTCGCTGTCGGATCTCCGCCTCGTTGTCGGATCTCCGCCTTGCCCTCGCTGTCGCCGTCGTCGTCGCCGTCGAATGTCGGGTCTCAGCCTCGGATGTCCGTCAGGGGCCGTCGCCCGTTGCTCTCAGAGCTGTCGGCCTCGCCTCGCCGTCCTCGCTAGCTGTCGCCCCTCGCTAGCACAGCCCTCGCTAGCACAGTCCCTCGCTAGCTGTCGCCCCTCGCTAGCACAGCCCTCCATATCACAGCCCTCGCTAGCACAGCCCTCCCTATCACAGCCCTCGCCGAAATCACCCCTCGCCCCGAAATCGCCCCTTTCCAGCATTCGTCCAGTCGCCCTTCGCCCCCGCCATCGCCCGTCGCCAGCCAACCGCAGCGTTTGCCCTTCGTAGTCGCCAGTCGCCCGTAGCCCTCGCCCGTCGCTGTCGCAGCCAGCCAACCCTCGTCGCCGAAAGCATTCGTTCTTCGCCAGCCGGCCGCAGCGTTCGTCCCCCGAAGTCGCCAGTCGCCCGTCGCCCTTGCCCATCGCTGTTGCAGCCATCCAGCGTTCGTCGCCGAGAGCGTGAGAGAGGAGGGGGTGGAGGCGGCGGCTAGGGTTTGCCTCCACCCCGAAATCGCCCCGAAATCGCCCCGGCGGGTAGGGTTTGCCTCCACCCCGAAATCGCCCCAAACATATTGATTCAAATGATTTAAAATTGGATAAAACTGAGTACTTGAGGGACCGCGTATTGTCGAATTCTAGGACCTTTGTGAGCTTTAAGGGTTACGGCTTTGTCAAGGGCCAAACTGGTACGATGTCTAAGTACAAACCATAATTTATATAATGCTCGTATCATCAGTCATGATTTAATAGGTATTGTCTACAAAGATTAATCCGATTCAGCTGAGGTTCGAGGTCATTGTTGATGTAGCATTTTGTCGCATAATTCTGCAAAACATTGATTCTTTAATGTCTTGTTTGTATAGATTCATTTCGTAACAATTGTCATTAATTTGGTTGATGTATTTTAGTTGAATGGTGTCAAATATTTCATGAATGGCACTGACTTGATGTAAACTTTGGAACTTTTTTTTATGATTTATTGCTATATTAATTTTGGTTAATTGGCTATTTTCTTTTCTAAAGTTTGGTAATTATGTAATACAACTAGTATTCAACAATATTATGAGAAAATATTATAAAATAATAATTTTTATGTTAGGGACAAAAATTAGTCCCTAAAAATCTTCGTTTAAATTTCATAACTGGTCCCCATAACTCTTTTTTGACGCATACATTTGTTTGCAAAAGAATGTTACGAACTCGAAAAATTAAGTTAGGGGCCCAATATTGAAAGAATCAAAAAATTGAAAACAGTAAGAACTGCAAATAGTCAAAATTACCATGTTGAGAGATCATGTTTTCGAACATAAAAAGTAAAATCCATGAGAAATAAGGATTTTCGAAGCTGAAATCATTTGAATAATATTCAATAAGTTAGGGCCCCAATGTTTTTTGTAACTAAAGCTAATAGAGGGAACCGAATTTTTTTATATATAGCATTAAAAATATCCGATTTGCAAAACTAACACTAAAGTTGTTTTATTTGCATATTTTGTATTTTCTTTTTTTTGATTTAATGAGGCGGGTTCAAAGACCCGCACCCATGCTATATTGAAGGTGAATGTACAAATGGATATTTACATGCATGTGAAATGCCCTCTAACATTGGCCTATTTGAACATGCTCAAATAGCCTTGTATTTATATTCTAAACTTCATTTTGTTGGCCTTTGTTCTTCTTCTTATTACCTGTCTGATTCTCTTTAATATCTTCCGTTATCTTGTGGATCAGATTTTTGTGAGTTGTACGTTTTTCCTGGAAGATACGCGTGCATCTTTCCTTCCAAATATGGAAGCACACCTGTACAATGATTTGCATATGTGCTTTTGATTTATGTCCTCGTTTGATTGTTTGTATGATATTGGTTTCTTGAAGAATATTTAGATCAAAAATGGCGTTAATTCCCGTCCATATTGCCACAGAGAATGTGCATGAAGTCATGATATGATGGAGCGTTTCCTGTTGTTTGTAGCACAACACACATCGATTTGGTATTTGCCAGCCACGCATGATTAAATTATCTATTGTGAGGATACGGTTTTGAAGGCATAACCAGATGAAGCATCTGATTTTCGGCTGAACTGCAATATTCCATATGTGATCATATTCATATTTTGCGTTAACTCCCTTTATCATAAATTGATACATGCTCTTGGTAGTGAATGATCCATTGCTATTCCATCTCCAAATGATTTTATCTTGATTGTTTGTTTGAATGTTTAAAGCGATTAGTTTTTGCTGCAATTGCTGGTATTGTACCTGTGCTGGTCCTGATAATGGAGTTCTTAGGTTTTGAATCTGCCCATCTTTCCATATGTCACATATCATCATTTTGGTTCCTTGGTAAAATGAGTATAATATTGGATATTCATATTTTAACGGTATTTCCAACCATGATGTGTTCCAGAAATCACTTATTTTTCCATCTCCTACTTGCATGGTTGTTGATACTCGAAATGAGTCGTATATTTTGGAGCATATTTTCCATAATCTTGCATTAATGCCTGTTTCCTTTCCTAACTTATTGTATACTTGATCCCCATATAGTTGATATATTAATTCTTTCCAAATGTTATCCTTTTGATCAAATAATTTCCAAAACCATTTTGATAAAAGGGCGGTGTTGAATGTTGCCAGATCTAATATATTGAGTCCACCTTCTTCTTTGGGCCTACAAATCTGTTTCCAGTTTACAGAGATATGTCTTTTCCATTTTCTTGTCCTCTCCATAAGAATTTTTTCATGATTTTTTTCGATCTTTTTAATGACCCAGCTGGGTAATTTGAAGCTTGTCATGAAGTATATGGGCATGGCTGATAGTACTGACTGGATTAATATTATCCTTCCTGAAATTGTGATAATATCTTTTTCTTCCAACCTGCTAGTTTCTGCTCAATCTTTTGAATTAACGTTTGATACTCTTTTTTTAAGCAATTTGCCTGGTTGTAAAGGTAGTCCCAGATGTTTGATCGGAAAGTTTGTTCATTGGCATCCTAGGGTTTGTTCAAGTTGATTCTCTCCGGGATTATTATTTTTCATGGCAACAAATTCTGATTTTGAATAGTTTACCTTTAAACCGGATGCTTGACCAAATTTATCTAGTATAAATTTAAATCTTCTCACTTGGTTTGTTTGATTTTTAAGAAAATAGATTGAGTCATCTGCATAGTATAATCCTGTTCTTGCCCCTGTAAATACCGGTATTATAAATCTTGCTTCATTTAACCGTTTAAACACTTTTGCTAGGACATTCATTGCTATTATGAATAGAAAAGGTGACATTGCATCACCTTGTCTTACTCCTCTCTCTAATCTAATGGATTTACCCGTTGTATTGTTGAGTATGATTTTTGTGTATCCCTTGAGTACCGAGTTTTGAATCCAGCTTAACATGTTTTCACCAAAACCTCTTGCTCGTAAAGTGTTTATGATAAATTGCCATGATATCGTATCAAAAGCTATTTGGCTAAAAATATTTATTTTTGTATTTTCGCCCGGCTATTTGGCTAAAAATATTTATTTTTGCCAACTTTCCCGACGAAAGTACTAAAAGTGGATTTTTATATTTCTAACTTACGTGCGTTTTGACATTTTTATTTTTCTGATCTAAATAAAATTCTCTTTCATTTTGCATCTTTTTAATATTTATAGGAGATAATGTGCATTGCGACAAATTTTTATTTTTCTCATCTAATCAAAAGCTTAAGATTTTTGGGATAATTAGTAATTACATCTAAACTCAATTAAATGTTTTGTACACTTCCTTTTAGAAACCATTATTGAAATTTTATTTTTCTAAATTAATTTGACTTGATCTGCTATAGTTAATTCATTTTTTTTAACTATTTTATATTTTTTATACAAAAATTTATATGTGAGTAAAATATGAATTATATGTTATGCAATTGCATTATGGCGGCCATGGAGACTGTTCATTACTTCACAAAGCAAAGAAAAAAGATACACGAGTCTTTTTAAGGTTAAATTTCCTGTTTGTCCTTCCTTAAATCCGAAAATATCACATATGTCCTCGTTAACATGCAAATATCAAATTTGGCCCTCTAAAAATATCATGTATTGATAAAATATAGAATGTCCAGACTTTTAGCTCTATTTTCGTTACAAGAAAGAAGTTTAGATCTCTTAATTTCAAGTTTATCTTTGAAAATAATGAAAATGCAATATATATCGGCCTTATAACTTATAGTCCAATTGTTTGAAGTATCTTATTAATCAGGTTTTTGAAATATTCAAAAATGTAACGATGTTAGTAAGAATTTTCTTAAATTATAATCTCGTGTGTACCATTAATAACCTATGGTGCACGGATACGGATACGGATACGGTGATACGGCAATTTTCAAAAATCACGGATACGGATACGGCTATATAGTTATTATTTTAATATATTTATATTGTATATAATTAAATAAATAAATTAATAATTAAATAACAAATTAATAATATTTTTAAATTAAATATCATGACAATAAATAAAATCAACATAACAATACATGTATCAGAAAAGTATCCTAAATTTATTAAAGAAGTATCTTAAAACTAATTTAGATGTATCCTAGAAGTATCCTATATAATTTATTTAAAAATATTATGTACCAAAATATATAATGGGCCGAAGTATCCTAAATGGAGTATTCCAGCCGTATCCTGAAAGTATCCCAGTCGTATCCTGTCGTATCCCTGCCGTATCCGAAAAAAATAAATATTAAAATATGACGTATCTGATACGTATCCGAGCCGTATCATACCCGTATCCGTATCGGATATCTGTATCCTCAGGATACTTCTGCATTTTTGAAGTATCCGCGTAACATGATAGCAATTTTATTAGTACAATTGAACATTTACATTTGGCACAATAGCATGCGTATCCCTAAAAAATATTGGAACAACATCACATATATCCCACAGAAGTGAAAGTTTGGTGTACGTCCTATAAAACATTAGAACAATAATAATAAGGAAAAAGTTGGACCTCCCCACTTACCCTCTCCCACATCTCTTGATGTGTTGGCATAAGGCTTAACACCTTCAAATTTAACATCTTAATTATGATTTAACACCTTAATTTGTAGTTTAACATCTTCATTATGATGTTAAACTATAAATTAAGGTGTTAAATCATAATTCAGATGTTAAACCATAGTGATGTTAAGCGTTACAATGACACATCAAGAGGTGTGGGGGAGAGTTGGGGGAAGTGCATCACTGCCCAATAAGGAAAAATCACGAATAATAATTCCTGAAAGCTCATATAATAGCGAGAATAACCTGTATACCGCTAAAAAGCACGAATAATATCATCGTAATTATTTTCTTTTAATTGTGTCGATATTATCATTTGTAATTTCTCATATGTTATTAGGAAATTAATAAAAAAAAACAAATCATGATCTTAAAGACTTTTAGGAGATATTTTTACACAAATTACACACGGGTGTGTTTGGCTCAGGGATTGCATCGTCGAGGAAAAAAATATTTTTGAAAAAAATATTTTATTTGCGGAATAAAATATCATTAGATATATCATTTTATAAAATATTAATATTTTTAATGATCACCTATGTTGCACGGATACGGATACGAGTACCGTATCCGATACGATACGGACACGAGTACCGTATCCGATACGATATGGATTTGACGATACGACAATTTTCAAAAATTCATAGATACGAATACGGCTATATAATTATTATTTTAATATATTTATATTATATATAATTAATAAATTAATAATATTTTTTAAATTAAATATCATGACAATAAATAAAAGGAAAAAGTTGGACCTCCCCACTTACCCTCCCCCACACCTCTTGATGTGTTGGCATAAGACTTAACACCTTCAAATTTAACATCTTAATTATGATTTAACACCTTAATTTGTAGTCTAACATCTTCATTATGATGTTAAACTATAAATTAAGGTGTTAAATCATAATTCAGATGTTAAACCATAGTGGTGTTAAGCGTTACGATGACACATCAAGAGGTGTGGGGGAGAGTTGGGGGAAGTGCATCACTACTCTAAATAAAATCAACATAACAATACAAATATCATAAAAATATCTTAAATTTATTTTAGAAGTATTCTAGAACTAATTTAGAAGTATCCTAGTAGTATCTTATGTAATGGACCAAAATATATAATGGGCCGAAATATTTCAAATGGAGTATCCCAGTCGTATCCTGAACGTATCCCAGTCGTATCCTGCCGTATTCGAAAAAAATAAATATTAAAATAATCGCATACGCCACGTGGCGTATCCGATACGTATCCGAACCGTATCGTACCCGTATCTTCGGGATATTTCTGCATTTTTGAAGTATTCACGTAACATAGATGATCACACATTTTTTTTTAAAACATATACAATTTTCTGAGATTTAATAACAAAATATAGTATTTATTTTGATATTTATTTTATCAATAATATAAATTTAGAATTAACCCCTCCCATTAAATTTACCCCAACTCTGCTCAACCGTGAATGGCCACGTCTCGATTTACTGTTTGCCGCCTCTCTATCCATTTCCTTTCTGTCTCTATCGCCCCAAGCAAAACATGCCTCTCTCCTGTTAGTCTCGCCGCCCATAACCCTCTTTCGTCAACCATGACCCTAAACCGCGAGAGAACGGAGAAAGAGAGAAGAGATGAAGAGAGACGGCCACGGTGGAGCCGGATCGAGCCAGAGATGAGTACGGCCACGACCACGTCAGATCTGCACAACGAAGCTCCCTAAACCGCGAGAGAACGGAGAAAGAGAGACGGCCACGGTGGAGCCGGATCGAGCAGCCACGGTGGAGCCGGATCGAGCATCGCGACCACATCAGATCGCGGGGGATGAGTACGGCCACATCAGATCTGCACAACGAAGCTCCCTAAACCGCGAGAGAACGGAGAAAGAGAGACGGCCACGGTGGAGCCGGATCGAGCATCGCGAGAGAGAGCAACTCCAAGAGTGGCGTGGCTTTAGGGAGAGAAAGAGGACCAAAAGGTGTCGAAGAGAAGACAATGTGATCATTTTTCCATCCAAGTCCTAAATTAACGAAAATTACATAAATATGCAGCTCTGGCAAGCATTTGTGGGAGTGAAGTTTAGAAAAATAGACGGGTATTATAATTTCTGGCAAGCATTTGTTGAAGAGGGGCGTGGCTGTAAGAAGAAGATTGCAAAGGAAGCGAGAAATGGAGGGGCCAGATCGAAAAGGTTGAGTCTTTAATTTACATTGCGATTTTACGATTTAGTCCCTGATAAATTATTTAATTTTTCTTTTAGGATTTGCCGAGAACATTTCCAAATCATCCAGCATTAGATGAAGATGGACGGAATGCTTTGCGAAGATTAATGCTTATGCGAGACATAATCCTTCTGTAGGATATTATCAGGTATATTAAATTTTGAAAATTTTCAAAAATACCCCTCTATTTTCTTAAATTTATAACAAGAATGCATTTTGTATTGGCAGGCTATGAATTTCTTCGCAGGATTAATGCTTTTGCTCATGCCTGAAGAAAATGCATTTTGGTAAAAAATATTCTGTCTTTTCAATTTTTGAAGTCCAAAAAAACATCAATGATCAAATATTATGAGGGTATTTTGGTAATTTTATCAGGGCATTGCTAGGAATAATCGATGACTATTTGGATGGCTACTATACCGAAGAAATGATCGAATCTCAGGTATATAATCTGCACGGGTATTCATGTTATGCGAGACATAATCCTTCTGTAGGATATTGTCAGGTATATTAAATTTTGAAAAATTTCAAAAATGCCCCTCTATTTTCTTAAATTTATAACAAGAATGCATTTTGTATTGGCAGGCTATGAATTTCTTCGCAGGATTAATGCTTTTTCTCATGCCTGAAGAAAATGCATTTTGGTAAAAAATATTCTGTCTTTTCAATTTTTGAAGTCCAAAAAAACATCAATGATCAAATATTATGAGGGTATTTTGGTAATTTTATCGGGGCATTGCTAGGAATAATCGATGACTATTTCGATGGCTACTATACCGAAGAAATGATTGAATCTCAGGTATATAATCTGCACGGGTATTCATGATATTTCACATATTGATTTTTTAATACATTACTTTCAAAATTAAAATAATTAATAGGTGGACCAGCTCGTGCTAGAAGAACTCGTACGAGAAAGATTCCCCAAGTTGGGTCTGTATCTAATTATAGTATGTCAAATTATGAACCCATGCAATTCATAATCTTTATCTCTCAATCCACACGAAATTAATTAACCCGTAATTTTTTTTAATTATTATTTCAGCAAAACATTTAAATTATCTCGGCGTCGAAATTCCTTGGCTAACTGGCCCTTGGTTCCTCTCCATTTTCGTCAACTCTCTGCCTTGGGAAACAGGTCACTAATTAAATTTCATAAAATATAAATAATAATAATTTAATTTCATAATTTATTTAATAATTTTTCAGTGCTTAGAATGTGGGACGTGATATTATTTCATGGAAACCGCGCAATGTTATTCCGCACCACTCTCGCTCTCATGGAACTTTACGGTACAATAAACCCTTTTCATTATTAAAATTTAGTAATTTACAATTACCCCCCTGAAATTTGTAACATTTGCGTAAAGGTCCGGCGATAGTGACGACGAAAGACACAGGAGATGCGATAACTTTGGTCCAATCATTAGCGAGTTCGACGTTCGACTCAAGTCAACTTGTTCTGATCGCATGCATGGGGTACCAATTCGTGAGCTTTATTTCTGAATTAGATATAATTTTGGTAATATATGTATAAATATGTTTTTATACATTTATTTAATGTTCCTTTGCTATCGCTTGGTACACGCTTGGGCCGATATGCTTAAACGTTGTTCTGAAGTAAGACACAATTTTCATTTATACTTCTTTTTCTTGCACAGCTTGAAGCATTTTTTTGTTTATTTTGATACTTTTGGAGTTGAGCCTAATCCTTATTTCCTTTTTTTTAATCTTAAGAGGTTGTGTCTTGCTCTCGGGTACTTGTGATCAGAGGGAACGCCGTTTGTGATAAAACAAATGAAGGTAATTATTATGTTTCTCCGTAATTCTAATTTGTTACTTTTATCAGTGATATGTTGTGAGTTAATCACTACTTACTTTCTATACTTGCGTAATTTTGGTAATGATCGTTAAAGAAATATCTTTAATTAAAAAATTTGACCTTGTAAATTCTGTACATTTCTAAATAAGGTGGTATACTTTTTGTTCATATATTAGGACTATCAATTGATTCAATGTACATTTCCCATGTTTTTACTTCTTTGACTTTCTTAGTCATGATCCAAGTTGAGATACCTAATTTCAATTTATCTTTTATCGGGTTTTTTTTAAAGTTGAAATTATTAAAAACTCAATCATTGATCTCGACAGAAATCTAAATAGCCTAATAAAATCCAACTCGAGATGTTTTATTCTTTTCATTTATTTGTTTTAAACTTTTAGGTATTGTTAGATTTATTAAAGTTTTAAAATTTTCATTTATTTGTGTAATCATTATTTGTGTTTTAAACTTTTCATTTATTTGTGTTTTAAACTTTTAGGTATTGTTAGATTTATTAAAGTTAAGATGTGGCGATAAAAAAAAGTGATGAATTTGCCCAACCGTGATCGTCCACGCTTTGCTTCGAATTGATTTCAATGGTGGCGGTGATGCGAGGGCTTAGTTGCTGCGGAGATTGACGCTGCGATTTAGATACCCAATCTCTTCTTCTTAGCGGCTGCGAGGGTTTCGTCGCTCCAGAGATTTGGCGATGGACGCGAGGGCTTAGTCGCTGCAGAGATTGACCTGCGATTTAGGTACTCAATCTCTTCTTCTTAGCTCATTTGCCGATAATTTCTGTCCTTGATAGTTGCCATGTCTTTGGTGAAGGATGATACTGAGGCTGTGAGTATTTCATTAACCTTTATCCTTCTCTCGAAATATCGCTCGCTACTCTGCCCCAGTTAGTATCTAGGTAGGTTGCTGGTATGCAGCTTGTGTATTTGTTAATTAATAAATCACTTTTGTTTGCTTTGAATTTCTTCTCATTTTCCGATAATTTATGTCATTGATAGATACATTTGGAATATTTTTATATTCAAAAAAGGGGATTCAATTTTTAATCAAGTTAATTACTCTTTAATTAATTCTCTGTGTATTGTTCTTTATTAAATAGTTGGGAACATGCAGCGCCTCAATATTTCAAGATTCCATGAAGAGCTACGACAGAACCAAAAATGGAAAGCCTCATTTTTTTAAGGTTAGTTAGATTTGATATTTTAGGTTTTTAAACGGTTATATATGAAATTCCCCATTTTTATTTTCAGATTTAACGCAAGAGATGGAGAAGCACTGTACCATTCGATATTTTCATCTCAATTATTTCAAGATTCCATGAAAGTCTACTACATACCAAAAAACAGTAAACCTCATTTTTTGAATGTTAGATTTGATATTATAGGTTTTTAAAAGGGTGTATATGAAATTTGACAATTTTATTTTCAGCTCCGACGCTTGAGATGGAGAAGCATTGTACCGTAGAAATTGCCGCAAAGGCTGCTCGTGTCTCTGCTGGTCAAAACGGTATTGTACCAAATACCTATTTTCCTTTTTTTATTGTTCAATTTATTTTATTTTATTTAAAGATTAATTGTATTTTCTTTGGATAAATATAGAATGATAGCATGAGAGGAACATATTCGAGGAATTAATGGATTAATTGTCCATATCTTTGCCTCTTACACTTAACTGCTGGAATATTGATCGGTACTTATTTATTTATTTGCTAAAATAACCCTCCATTGTTGAGAAATATATATCAAACTTTTAACGTGTATCTTTTTGGTGATTTAGTGACAATGCAAGCTCAGATCGTGCGAGAGAGACGGCCCCATCCGATCGCACGGGATCGATCTCTCTCGAGCCAGAGATAGTGAGAGAACCGGCCGTGGTGGAGCCATATCGCATGTCTTTATGTTGTTTTGGTTATATATTATTTGGTAATGTTCGTTTCGTATTTTGATTATTGGTGACAGCAAATATATTTTTCCTTACTACTTGATAAAACCCGCAGCGAAGCGCGGTTATTATTCCTAGTACATATAATGGTGATACTATGACGTTAAATATTAAAAGGAATCAATTTTGACTTTTCTTGACCTGAACTTTTTAATTTGAACTTCCACACAGAAAAAAATTCAAAAACAAAAATAAATCAAAATAATCCTAGAAATTCATTTTAAACTGAAGTTTTTACTTTTTAGTTTTAGTCCACCATTTACTTTCTTTTGTTAAAGAAGTCCTCCTCCTCAACTACTAGTGATGGGACTAGTAATCGAACATTGTAAACCTTATAGGTTTATCTAAATCACTAGTTTGGTTTATTCTAATATTTCAATTTTTATGTTAATTGATCAGAAATATTATCATCGTAAGCAAGTATAATTGAAAGAAACATTTTGAGTTCTTCATGTCCCACCCCCCACCACACCCCACAAAGTGTTTATCTCATTATATATAGCATAAAAAAAAAAGATTCAGTTTTGATTATTGATCACACTTCTTGTATGTGTAAAGCACATTGGCATGATGAACACACGAGAAAGATGAGAAGTAAAATGTGAAATTACGTGTGTAGGTTTGAGTGAGTGGTTTCTACTGTTTTGAAGAAAAAAAAAATTGATGATTTTGCCTTAGGGGCTTGAAAAAAAAAAAAATAATAATAATTTTGACTAAACTAGTCACTATATTTATAACCGAATTCCTTATTTATTTTTGGAAAATTTTACTTTGCCTTCGTATCATAATTATGACAATGTATCAACATTACAATTACAAGGCACAAATAATTAACTATTAATTAATGTTAATTAAAAATTATTAAGTGAAACGAAATTTAAATATATATAAATTAATATATGAAAGATGTGTTAATTATCATGTTTTTATGACTTATGAGATATGTGTTGATTATCACGATGAAAGAATAAAAAAATTGAAAACAGTAGGAACCGGAAACTAGCCAAAATTAACAAACGAAATCATGATTTCCGAAACTGAAATTTTTGAATAACGTTCAATACGTAGGGCCCGGTATTTTTTGTAACTAAAACAAACAGAGAATAATCTGGATATTATATCTTACATGGTTGTCATGTGTCACGTGGCACATTTCTTTCTTGATTTTTTTTTCCAGGGAGGTTGCTTAGAGTTGTCACGTGAAACTTTTTATTATTATTATTTTCATATTTTCTCAATTTTTAGATTTTGCGGGGTGCACGTTGCATTTCCTATGTCTGTCACGTGGTCTTTTTTTCAATTTTGAGATTTCGCATGAGACTGCTGAGGACTAGGGCTGCAAACGAGCTGAGCTCGAGCGAGCTGTGCCAAGCTCAAGCTCGGCTCGGAACTTACTCGAGCTGGCTCGGCTCGTTAAGAATTATGGTTCGAGCTAAAAAATCAAGCTCAAGCTCGGCTCGTTTTAATTCGAGCTAGCTCGGCTCGGCTCAACAGTAGCTCAATTAAAAAAACAACTTGAATTTTAATTTAAAAAATTATAATAATTACGGAATAAACAAAAAATACTCTAAATACCAAACTATCTTAAAACATAATAATAATAAATCAAACATACAACACAAAACATAAAAAATAGGATTTGGACGTGGTATTATTAATTTGTCTCCCTTAGTTAATATTTTTTTTTAGTACCTAAGTTGTAAACTGACTTGAAATTATTATGGAGATAAAGTTTTTCTTTATAATTTTTTTAATTATAATAATATATATAATATGAATTAATTATGATAAAAATATTTAATATTTTAACTCGAGCTCAAATTCTTTTCGAGCTTAATACGAGCGAGCTGAGTCTGGCTCAAGCTCGGCTCAATAAGCGTTCGAGCTAGCTCGGCTCGGCTCGTTTAATTTCGAGTTAATATCGAGCGAGCTATTATCGAACTATTATCGAGTCGAGCTCGAGCGAGCCACGAGCCACGAGCTAAAGTTGCAGCCCTACTGAGGACTTGCCGGGTGGCATGTACTGTGCTAGTCACGCCGTTTTTTTTCCTTTTTCTTTTCAAATTGTTCTAATTTTTAGATTCGTAGGACATATATGATAATACGACATTTCACGTGGAATGTTTTGTGTTTGTGTCTGTCATGTCGTAATTTTTTTTTCAAATATTTTAATTTTGAGATTTTGTAAATATGAAATTATAAAAATAACACATCTAAAAAAAGATTAAAAAAAAATACAATCGACTGGAACGAACTTGCTCAATTGCGTGAGAGTATCGTTAGTATAATATATAGGGGGAGTTCTATCATACACCATTTTACAAGGGTATTTTGGATATTTTAGCAATTAATTATATTTGTAAAAGGGTGTATCATAAATTAAGCAGAAATGTAACCGGTGGCATGTTTTTCTTACATTTGGATAGTACTATAATTATTAATTAGGTTCATAAATGTAACCGTGAACCATGTTCAATAAAATAAATAAAAACACATTTTTCAAAATAATAAAAAATAACTACTTTTTTATATAAATTTGAAAACCAAATACGGGTTTGTGATTTCGTGACTTTTTCACGAGGCCGGATTTGAAAACCACTCAATTTTCTACCTTACTAATTCCAATACAATCTTCAACCAAACTTGTTAAGATTAATTAAGCAGAAAATCATGCCCAATTTTTCTTTAAACAAAAACTGGGTTGTTCTCACGTCTAGTTAGTCAGCAAACGAATTAAAATATAACTGAAGGATCTCAAAACCACTCAATTTCGTGGAAAATTATTCACCTCATCTCCGAATACTCAATCCCGAACTCATAAAATTCAAAATAAAAATTCTAAAATATGTAAGTATTCGTCCAAATAAAAAAAATGCCCACAATATATTAAAAAAACAATATAAATAATCCATACAAATTACAAAATATATTTTCAGTACCATTCTCTAAAATCAGTCACATATGAGATCAGGTTGTTTTTTACAAAAAAAATAATATATGTGAGATCTACATTTGGGGGGTGTCAATTGTGGGGCCGTTTGATGTAAATGATTTTTGAGGATTTTGAAGGATTCTTGCATTATGTCGAGAAAGTGAAATGTGGCTTAATATTTGAAGGATATAAGTTTTTTGTATGTGTTGTTTGATGTGTTATAATGTTTAGTGATGTAACGTAAAAATTTATTGTTTGGGACGAGAAAATTAACAAGTAGATTGAAAGAGATATATATATATATATATATATATATATATATTAGACAATATAATTATATATAATACACAATATAATATAATATAAAATATTACAATATAATACAATATAATATAATATAATGTATTATAAAATAATATAATATAATACAATATCATATCATATCATATAATATAATAATAATATATATAATAATATTATATTACATAATAATATAATATAATATATTATGATATGATATAATAATATAGAATATATAGAATAATATAATATAATATAATATAATATTGTATTATATTATATTATATTAATATTGTACATATAATATAATTTATGTACGTAATTAATATTACATATATGATAATATTAATTATATATAATATGCACTGATTTATTAGTGTAATTAATTAATTAATATTATATGTACATGATAATATTCATTATTTATATTAAAATAGAAAAGAGATTAGGTTTAAATTATTAATGTTATATTTAATCTTGGCAAACATTGAGAGATTGTGTTTTCCCAACTTTTTTGAGACACCAAATGCAAGAAAATATGGATGAAGGACATACATACGAGATTTGGGATTCTTGCTTTATCTCTCACATCAAACACAAGATTTACTAGGTTTCTTGGAAAGTTATTCTTTTTCTTGCAAAGTCCTTACATGCCATGTGTGGATATTGTACGAACCGATCCGAACCGTATCCGACGAAATATCCGGATTCGAAAAAAATATCCGGATCCGAGTGGATCCGGATATATATATCATAACTTATTTTTGGATCCGGATTCGGATCCGATATTCGGTTTTGGTGTCGGAACCGGATTCATGTTTGAGATCCGGATACTCGGAATGGGATTCGAATATCCGGAACCGGATCCACTATATATATTTCATTTGATATTAGTTGAAAAATGATATATAAATTAATAATTTGTGAGTGATTTAAAATCATATTCGTAAAATCACGTTTATATATATACTTATATATATCGTTCACGTCACAAACTATATATATATTTATAATTAAAAAATAAGTTATATTTTCGTAACATAGTAATTATTTTAATATCCGAAAAACCGTATTTATATCCGTATCCAACAATATCCGAATCGTATCCGAATTCGTTTACTATCCGAACTGTATCGGAATTCGTATTCGTAACATAGTATTTTGTATTGTTATTTCTTTTTAGTGCTATGATACAAGTACAAACGATCTCTTCGCGGTAATATTAACTCTTAAAATGTGAATGCAATATTAGGACAATTGATTAACTCCTAAAATCCGAATCGTAACATAGTACTTTGTTCTTTGGAAAGTTGAAACTATTAAAAACTCAAAATCATTGATCTCAAAATAAATCTAAATAGCCTAGAAAACCAACTCGAGATATTTTATTTATTTGTTTTGTATTTTAGGTATCGTGAAATTGATTGAAGTTAAGATGTGACGATAAAATTTTTGCGTGACAACAATCAGATCAAGAAATTTATATTTTTCTTTATCATAAACTTTTGTATGTTTAACCAATTATTGCCTCACAAAGTTTGCAGAATATTGCTTCAGAAAAATATGATGCAGTTCATTGGTGTCACGACCCGAAAATAAAATAATCGTGCACAACGTACTTACCTTATATATATGAGCATTAGCATAGTAAAAAACACACAAATATGAAATCAGTTGGCATAAATTATAATCTACAATCTACAAATACTCAATATACATATGGTGGGCATAAACAAATACAACTAAAACAAATATGATAACTGGTGATCGCAACTCCGCTACGCTCCTAATCTACATGAATGCCACTGCCACTTCAAGTGCTACCTGGAAATGTTGGCTGAGAGTTAGATAAGTAAAATAATATTTAATTATTATTTACTCGACGACGACTACCACGACAACCTACTACGAGAACTACCATGATGACCGACTACAACAATCTAGGAATTCTGCAAATACAACAATTACTACTACATAATTCACATCATGAAACAACTACAAGTGTTCGACTACAACACGGAAACAACTACTACCACAACTATGATCCTGCAAATACGGTAACAACTACTACATAATTCATAGTGCGATACTACGAGAACAATTTCCACTACAACTATGATCCTGCAAATACGGTAACAACTACTAGAGAATTCATAGTGTAGAGAACCACTTCGATAAGGTTGGCTTCCACAAGGGACCGTACTCATGGACTCGTACCTCGGATCTACATGAGGTAAAAGTCCACTACACTCTATCCCAAGAGTGGTGGTTTCAACCACGCCACGACTGAAACCACGCCCCCTCGAACACAACATTTACTACAACTACTCAAGGAGACCGTACTGATAGACCCGTCAAAGAACCGATCAAACTACTACATATCTATTGATCCGACACACCGAAACTGCTACTGAACTTGAAGGATCAAACCCTAAACAGAATGCGGAAGAAACAAGAACTTCAAACTACTACGAGAAATAATACTCGAACTACAACCTCAAACTACTACGATAACTACAACGACAATTTACTAAAAGAAATCTTAGCCATGTGTTCAATCTTGGCTCGTTTTCTCATTAATCCAACCATTAATTAATTGGACATTATCGAGCAATCGAGGCTTCTCCTAATTACTTATCGTTGACTCGAACCGACAATCTCGACAATCTACAAATCTTCCCCGAAATTCAGATTTAAGATAATACGACAATACCGGGTTATTGAATCTCAAACATAAACCCGACCCGTTAAGAATGAACACCTCAATTCTCTCTCTTCCATGCATCCACAAACCGAAATCCTAATTCCACTACTTATGATCAATAAATAGCCCGACCGCCACTATTCAAGCGGCCAAACCATCACGGCCAAACCATCACGACCAAACATCTTTCCCGACAATCAAATTCTCAACACTCGACCCGACCCGAGATACTATTTCGACCACAAAATTAGGGTTCCACAAATCAAGTCTTAATCCAAATTTAGGTCGATACACATGACAGTATTATGAGGTACTATAAAGATTAATATCAAGTCCGAGATATACCTCAAAACAAATGTACAATCGCAACTAACTCGGCACCTCTTCCTGGCCCAAAACATGTTCCACGATGCATCCATGCCATCCATTCTTCTGTCCCGAGGCCTGTGCCGTTGTGCCGCCATGATGTCCAGCTCCTGTCCCGGTGTACAAACTTCATCCCCGCGGTGATGCCGTTCTCAAACCCTAGCTTCTTTAGTGCTAAATTTGTCTCCTCATCAACACTTGTTTCCTTTTCATTCAATACAGGAAATAAAATTGGTCATCCATCATTTTCAATTGCACCATTTCGATCATCTTAGACCAAAAAATCTTCATTGGGCAATACACCAATTTCTCTCTTTTCTACTTCTCTTCTCCCCTTTTCTTACTCGTGAGTTTTGGCTAAGAAACAATATCATGTATGGGAAGATATTATATTCCTGAGGAAGTGTTCCAAGTAAAACAAGAGGCCACCTAAACTCCAACCAATAGAAACACAAATAATAGGGTTAAATGTGAATGAGGCTTTCTATCAAGTGTGAATAGGATTAGGGTTAAGGGTTCATATTCATTTTTTCCCTCATCTTTCTTGTTATTATTTTCTATCCAAAATTTTATATTTAATTATTGATATAACATGAATTCAATAATTAAATATAACAATTGGTGCGTGCACCAGTCTCTAACTAGCTTGTTGCTCGTCATGGGTATAATAATACTCAAAATTATTATTATTATCATAATTTATTTTAGAGAATTATTTAGAAGTCGTCGGTCCACCACAAACTTTTGGAATACTAAAAAAGAATCCAATTTTATAAATATCGAAAAGATCATATTTAAAATTTTCCATTTAAACTTTTTGCCCTTTTATGTTTGGTAAACTTTAGAACATTTTTTTTAAACGGAGTTATGACTGAGAATATATATATATATTTTTTCATAAAAGATATATGATTAGCGAAATATATATGATTTAGGGGTTCATGTAGTAGCTATACTCGATGAAGAAAAAAGTTTTGTTATGTTCTATTTTCACCTCTCAATTCACTAAAAACTACTTGCTTTCATTTATTTTTTGACTTCATATTTTATTTATTTTTGTCAAATTCAGCATGGCATTGAAAATATGACAAATACTTTTTGTACTCTAATGTAATAAATAAGAAATAGTGATGCTTGAAAGTATGTAGATAGTGATTTTTCAACTTTGTGTCACTTACATTGAAAATAAAACCTCACTTTGTAAATGTCAACGTACCATTTAATGTGATATCTAATATGTTACTTTGTATAAAGTTTAAACTGTATGTTTTTGTAATATGTATTTCATTTCCAATAAAAAAGAATCTTCCCATCTTTTAGGTGTTATATGATTTGTTCGTGTGTTCCATCATAATATGTTAGCTTTGTAAACAGCAATTGATAAATTGAAGACTCCATTGCTACTTGTTAGTACTTTATTTATGTTTTTCTACTTCTATTCGATTATATGTTTATTGAAAAATGTTGGACATACCCCTGCCTCCTCTCCTAGAGTTTTGATGACGTGAATATGATTTAACATATTTTACGAATATAATTTAATACCTTAAAAATTAACATTTTAATCCATGAGTTGACCTCTTAATTTGACGTTCAATCATCAACAAGATTAATTAAACCATAAATGAAAATGTTAAAATCGTGTATTTATGTGTTAATTTTTGAAGTGTTAAATCATATCCACGTCATCGAGATTGTTGAGGAGAGTAGTAGGGGATGTACATTCCTACTCATGTTTATTATAGTTATCATGAAAACAAATAATAAATAAAATATAAATGCAAACAAGAATTCACAAAAATAATTCAAAAAAATAATTCAAGGACCAAAATATACTATTGAAATTGGCAAAATATATTTTTGTATATAGCAAAATATACTTTTGAAATTATATTATTTTTTTTCTTAATTTTAGCCATGTTAACATGTTGGATTCAACAGTATATTTTGTTCATTTAAATATTATATTTTGCTAATTTCATTAATATATTTTGCCTGCGTGAATTTTTTTTTGGATTCTCTTTAGCAAACCTCTAAATATGTAAAACAGAACTATATATATATTAAAGCATGCTTTTTTTCTTTAAAAAGGTTAGCAAATTGCTAAGCCTTGTGATATATTGTATAAATATAAAAAGATAGAAAGAGATTACAAAATCAAAATCGGTGTCTTGAGGTAAAACCCTCATTTCACCAATTATAACATTTAGAATTTTGACCTATATCCTATAAGCTACTATGGCCGCAGCCGTTAGTTTGTGAATTTGGTCCGTACCGTGCTCTCTTGCAAGGCTAAGGTGGCCAGAAGTCTAGGAGACTTTTTTTTGTTACGAAATATGTGCCGATTACGTTCTTTCCACAAGTTTCAATTGGCCGCCATCCAAAGCGAGTTCCGCGCACGTCTGTCTTTCTTTGGAGTCAATATGCGTTGCGATTCCCAACTGTCAAAGGGGTGATCCCCTTGTAGATAGGACCCTACAAGCCCGTTAGTTCTTCTATTTTTCTCCAAACGGCTTTAGTGTAGGAACAAGATTTAAAGAGGTGATCTCTCGACTCGCCCATTCTATTGCTTAGAGAGCATGTAGGGGAGTTTTGGCCAACCATTCTTTATTAAGATATCCGATGTGTTAAGTTTGTTATGAGATGCTGCCCAGTGAAAAAACCTCACTCTCAAGGGTGCTCGGGTTTTCCAAATTTGTTTCTGTCATCTGTGTATCATGCCATGTATTATGCCAGGATTACGAATGAAACGGTAGGCCGATTTTGAAGAAAAGGCCCGTCTGGATCCACTTCCATATTAAAGCATGTTGAATAATTAGAAAAACAATGTCACAAATTTATTCTAAGGTGAATTCGGTATTTGGTTTTTACCAATACATAGTGAGTTGGTGTAAAATTATTAAATAAAAATATAATATACATCATGTCCTAAAACGCCATCAAAATTGGCACGCATAACATGATACTTCACGAGACAAAAAGAGAGTACGAAACAAATAAACAAACAGTTCTTAAAAAAAGGAGCCTATCTGCGATTTCTCGAATCTTTGTTCATCTCCATCAATTGCGAGAGCGATACGGCACTCCAAACCCCGCTCTCCACTTGTGCAAAAAGCAGCCTTTTCACCGAGTCAACGTAAACCCCCACATTCCCAAAATCATAAACTTGATACGAGTTGTAAAACTTGCCTACTCTCGGCATGAACACCAACCCGTGCTCCGAAGCATACTTCTGCACGCTCTCTCTGAAACTCAAGTCCTGGACACCTCCAGTCCCTCCACTCTGCATCCTCTCCATTTGTCTCTTCTCGGTCGCTCTCAAGTAACTGACATTCTCTCTCGTACCGGGCGGTACCACTTGCATCCCTTCCACGGCTTGGTTCATCATTTCCAAACCCGTGGTGAACAATACCCTAATTCGCTCATTGGCTAGTAACTCCTCGGGAAACGAATTCTTCCAACCCATGTACCACTTCATAACCTCGTTAAAATCTGGATTCGAACACAACCAGTGGTACAGAACGTGATTCCACTTGCTAAAGAAATCCATTTCGAGAAGGTGTACCATGTGGTTAACCGGTACGGACCCGGTCCACATCATGACCCAATGAAACGGGTCGAGCTTCTGGTTCGCAGGATTAATTTCAAATCCCTGCAACGCGATTCTCAATTTCGGGACGATACAAGTCGACATTAACCTGTCCCAACTTGCAGGGGTAAAAACGTCTTTCCACGGTGATAAAATCGCAAAGGCCGAAGAATCGCTAGCATGCCATGCCTTCAACACGTAACGTAATTTTGATTGGATAGAATCGTACAAAATCTCCAATTTAGTCCCTAATAAAGGTAACCAAGGGTGGATCCACACGTGAATCGGTACCGTTTCTACACACGGGTCCCACATATGTACCGCCTGGTTTAATTTCGGCATTATGACATTCTCCAAAATAGAATTCAAAATGACAGGCGGCAGTAACGGGTCCCACGTCTCTAAAAATGTCAGCATCGGTTCGGGGTCCCGGGCTTGCCAGCTATTCGTACAATTAATTCGGATTGCAGGTAGAATTATTTCGTTTATTAATTGAGAGTATGGAGTTAAAGAGTGGGTCCCGTCAGAGTAATCGTAAGGCTGATCGCCTTGTAAGAGATCTTTGAAAGATTTGATGATTGGGAGACCATGTAACGGGTCGCGTAACGGGTCCCATTTTTGAAATATGTTCAGCAATAACGGGAGTGCGAAAGAGCAGATTATGATATTCAAATTGCACATTTTGTACTCTTCTTTGTATCGGTGTTTTAGATCTGAAAAGGTTTGTAGTAGCGAATCGAGGGTTATTAAACCCGACCCGCTATCTTCTTTCAATTGGTCGACTACGCCCATTATGGTCTCCAAGTTTTGGAGTTGTCTTCTTTGGGTTAATTCTGTTATTTCAATTTTCTCTTTTTCTTTTAATAAACTCGCGACTTTCTCTCTCTCTCTCCTCAAATTTCGATCTTTTGTCTGAATATCTGCTTCGGTGGTTTCGACTATGAGATGTAGATTATACTGTAATTCTGGTATCGGTGTGTTATTGTTAGTTTCAGTTTCGGTTTCAGAATTTAGGTTTTCGAGATTGGTCAAAACCCTAACTTGTGGGCCCCTCATGTCAATGATTTTTTGAACCGTTTCGACATACTGTTCTTGTTTCTGGGCGAGTAATTCGTCCTTGGTCAAAATCTCAGATTTGTTCTTCCCTTGTTTCTGTTTCGACCATAGTCTCTCCCTGTTTCGGCCCGAAACAGGTACAGCACCAGTCCTGGTACCAGATTTCGAAACCGATAAGGGTTCTTCTTGAACTGGTATTGTCTTGGCCTCTTTGTAGTCGTTGAAACCCATTCCCATATTTTTGGGGCGTAATTTGGCCTCAACTGGTGCAACGATTCCTTGTTTGTTTTTTCCTAAACCGGTACCTTCTTTATATCCCATCATTTTCATTAATTTCATACCGATACCTTTTGTGTGAGTTTCGAAAGTACCGACATGGCCCGTACCAGTGAAAGCTGGTTTGGACTTTTTTGAAACAGTACGTTCTTTTTCTCTTTCTTTCTCTTTTTCTTTCTCTTTCTTTCTCTGCTCGGCTCCTTCCTTTATTTGTCTACCAAATGCCGTTGGTAGAAATGATACTTCATCTTCTGAAAGAAAGAAATTCAAAATATATTTAATAGTTTTTTCATTGATGAGAATCGAATATATACTATTAATTTGTAAAAGGAAATGGATAATGAAATTCGTACCTTGTACTAATTCATTTTGTTCTTCTTTCTCTTTAGTATCTGCGCGGAAACCAATTCCAACCCCTAAACCTAAATTACTCATCTCCTCTCCTAAATCCTCGCTCTTCACAACGTTCTCCTCAATTTCATTGTTAGGCATGGCGCTGCCAATCGAGACAAACTGTACCGGTTTCGTCAAATCAGCCTTAGACCCATCACCTCTGCGACGCTTTCTCGAACTGCGGCGGCCGCCCTCAGAGTCGGAGTCTTCGCTGGAGCCGCCACTCGCAAAAACTCCGTACAGGGCGTCGTCCCTGGACTGAGCTGGTCGTTCTTTCTTGCGCTTGTACAAGAACTCGTCGCCAACCCAACGGCCACCCTCGTAATCGTTCTCCATGTCGAAGCGGTCCATCCCTTCGTAGTCCCCTTCACCCGCCATGGCTAGGGTTTGTCTAAGAATCGAAGAGAGAAGGGGTTAATAAAATTTTGGTTCAAAGAAAAAAAAGGAGGATTTATGTCAGTAACCCTTGTGTCGGCTGTTTAAAAAAATTAATTTGAAACATAATTTTGTTTCAAAATATATTTCAAAACAAACCCAAATCGCCGAATCAGGTTTTAAAACTAACCCGATACATTAATTAACTTAAATTTCATTAATTAGTCAAATTGGTAAAAAAATAAACCACCCGTTCCGTTTTATTAACTTTGTCAAAAACTTTAATGAATAAGTTGTTATATGTTCTCAAATTGGACTATCACATTTCTTATATCTTAGTTATCATATTTAATTAATATGAAAATCAATACATATAGCATAATTAACAAATAATTAATATATAATTAACATTTCAAAATATAATTTATTAAACATGGACACAATTTCGGTGAGTATAATTAAAATATAATTAACATTTCAAAATGTAATTTACCAAAAGCCCCTTAATTTCTCAAAATTAAATATTTTTTAATTTTTTTTGTAGAATTTTGTATTGGTGAGTATAGTTTTTGTACTTAGTTTATGTGGATTAATATCGATAGTCATTGACTTGGAGACTGGTACGAGTTCTGTTACCTATCAATTTATTTTGGAAAATTTTCAAAAAACCCCCTAATTTTTCTGGAATTTGCAAAAATCCTCCTAACTTTTGAGAAACTCCAAAAAAAAAATCCTACATACAAGGTTTCCTTTTCAATTACCCCCAATAAGAGTATTTCATGGAATTACAATTTTTTGGGACCAAGATACCCACTATTTTCATATTTAAATTTAATAAATATATTTTTGTATTATTTACCAACCCCCTTATTTTGGACCCATCTTTATGCAATCTCCTAATGCCACATCATCACTATTATTTCAACCATTAGATTATGGTATGTGGCACCATATGAATCATGGATTAACCTTTGATTTTGTGTGATTGTGTTTTATTTGTAGACATTTATGTGTCCCTTATTTTACACATAGTTTTAAGAAATTTTAGATGGCCACATCACCTTACACTGATGATGTGTCAAAATATTATTCGTTAGGTCCATGCTGGAACAGTTGTATTTGATTTTGATTTTTTTCACAATATGTTACATGATTAATTGTGAATACAAATAGAATGTGAAAAGTTTAAATATCTAACATTAATAAATTAACATATAATATCATAAAACATACATCAAATATTGTTATTTTTCATATATAATTTTATAAAATTAAGAAATATATTCACTGGAATTTTATCTTTATTTTGAGATCCATATTATTATATATTCAATATTTTTCTCTAACTTAAAATTAGGAAAATAATTATCTAAAAAAAAATATAAAAAAAAATATAATTACATTAATGATTTGTAAGCCTAATTATTATTATTTTTAAAACTATAATTGAAAAAAATTGCATAATTAGAAATATAATTACAATATAATTAAAAAACAATTATATATGAAAACTATAATTTAAAAATATAATTACAATATGATTAATAATTAGAATTATATATCAAAATTATAAAACACAATTAATACATATAATTTACAATTATATAATAATTTAATTAATAAATATATAAATTGACAAAATATTGGATAAAAACACTTTTCAATTATGATTATTCACAAATAAGGTAAAACACTTTTCAATTAAATACATAATTTTGTGTATGCATTTATTTTCAATTGACAATTAACTTAAAATTAGCAAATTTTATAGTCCATTAGTTACATTAAACCATCAATTAATCAACTAATACAATTAACTGATATCATAATATTTTAGTAAAAAATTATGTATCAATTTAGATATGTTTCATAATTTTTTAACTAATATAATAATTTAGATATGTTTCATAATTTTTTAACTAATATAATAATTTAGATATGTTTCATAATTTTTTTAACTAAATTAGTGATTAATTAGAAATTAGTGATTAACTAAATTAGTGATTAATTTAGATATGTTTCATAATTTTTTAACTATAATAATTTTTTAACTAATATAATAATTTAGATATGCATAATTAGTGATAGCACCAACTCACTATGCCCTCCAAATAAATTTATCGTTCGGGAAGGATATGCATATACATGATAATTTGAGATTTTCAAGGGTATATTTTATTTTACAGAAATCTAAAACAGCCAACATGGTTCATCAAGAAGATCTGTAAAACCAGCGTGGCAACATGTAATTGGAGGAGCAAAACAAAATCAATCCAGAGAATATGAAGCAAAGCACAATAGCCAATGAGAAGCCAGCAAACGTGGCACGATCCTCAGCCACTCTTTTTACTTCTTTCTCGCTCTTATAAAAAACACTCTTCCTCTCTAGTATCTCCATCAACACTCTTACCATTTCCTCTTAACACACATTAATCCTTTTCAGAGTTTCGATTTTTTAGAGGATTAATGGCAACTTCAGCTCTCCAAAGATCAGCTATTTTACGCCAAAATGGGACTAGCAGCGAGTTCTCGCGCAGAGTTGGTTCGTCTGCCAGACAACGCATGACCGTTGTCATGCGCCGCACTGTCAAAAGCGCTCCTCAAAGCATCTGGTATGTTACATTGTTTGGAATATTTTCATAAAATGATTAATGATTTTAATCACGGTTCTTGTTTATATTGAATATTTCAAGATCTATCCAGAAAGTAAAATGACTAATTGTGAACATTATTGTAAAGTACGAGGACTTCAATTACATACAGTGATTGCATATTTTCTTTATTACTTTACCTATTTTGAGCAATAAGAAACTTTTTTACAAATGAATGATATTTGAGATCTAATGTGCCTCTTAACATGCACTTTTCATGTTTCATTAGGTACGGACCAGACAGACCCAAGTACCTCGGTCCATTCTCAGAGCAGACACCGTCTTACCTAACCGGAGAGTTCCCCGGAGACTACGGCTGGGACACCGCTGGGCTATCTGCCGATCCAGAGACCTTTGCTCGCAACAGGGAGCTTGAAGTAATCCACTCCAGGTGGGCCATGTTGGGTGCTCTCGGTTGTGTGTTCCCTGAACTCCTCTCGAAAAATGGAGTCACATTCGGGGAAGCCGTGTGGTTCAAGGCTGGTGCTCAGATCTTCTCTGAAGGAGGTCTTGACTATTTAGGAAACCCAAATTTGGTCCACGCACAAAGCATCCTCGCTATTTGGGCTGTTCAGGTCGTGCTCATGGGCTTCATTGAGGGTTACCGTGTTGGTGGTGGGCCCCTTGGCGAGGGTCTCGACAAGGTATATCCCGGTGGGTCCTTCGACCCACTCGGTTTGGCTGATGACCCAGAGGCATTCGCAGAGTTGAAAGTGAAGGAATTGAAGAATGGACGCCTCGCTATGTTTTCTATGTTCGGATTTTTCGTTCAGGCAATTGTGACCGGCAAAGGACCTATTGAGAACTTGGCCGACCACATTGCTGATCCTACCGCCAACAATGCGTGGGCCTTTGCCACCAACTTTGTTCCCGGCAAGTGAGAGCGTTTTTAGTTGTGTTTTGTAACGGTGATGAGAGGATTTGTATTTTATGAAGGGTTTTCTTGTAAACTATAAGTATGTTTCGGAGTCTTAGAATAGTTATTTCTAATTATCATTTCATAACTGTGATGTTTCTTCGTTCGCCTAGAAATCTAAATCGACAAAAGTTCTCAAACGTCTCTTGAAGATTATAGAAGTACATAAAAGAAAATTACATTTTTAAAAATGAAACCGCCAAAATTCAACATACCAATTACCAAAAATACACTTTTAAAGCTTACTCCGAAACTGTCACCGAAATATACAAGATATGAGATACATCTCGAGAAAAGATACAAACAAGAAATAAAATGAATTGAATTCTTTTCTTAATTCAAAATACGATGTCCTTAATTACAGCACAAAGCTTGATCTGTCTATAAATTACCTTAACATATCTTTTGTACATCAACTGTAAATTACACATTTCAACATAAAACGAAGAACACGTTTGAGTCGAGGGATTTAATAGGATATGTATATGTATTCCAAAATATGTTGTGACATACAGAAGAAGAAGAAAATCTGTATTTGACAATACACGAAGGCAAATCCCTGTATTAGCTATACGGCACACCAAGTAATTTTTCCATTTGCTAATTCATCTTTTCCATCTCCATAGATGAAGATTTGTCGCTACTCTCACTCTCGTCTCTGCTTTTGAACGCACACACACTCAACTTCAAAGCCTCTGCGTCTTGCGTGCGTCTCTCGAGGCCTCCGCATCCTGTCTTTGAAGTCTCACAACCTTTCCAGGACATGCTGCCTTATTCTAGCCAGCAGAGCTCGCTCAAGCCTCTTCGTCTCATCAATTTGTAGTCGCAACACCCACTCACCTAGAGCATGCGCCATTTGCCCGAGCCTATTCTTCTAATATCGTTCATTGTACAGATTGGAGAGTTGCATTGTAGAGGATTAGTAAGGTGTTACGTAAGGTAGTTGGGTTAATTACATAGTGGTTAGGTAAATGATCTTATTATAAATAGACTCCTAATACACTTGTAATAAACACACAAAATATCAATAAGAAATTATTATTCTATTTACATAATTTCTTCAAATCTATTATGATAGAGGATTAGTGAAGATGTTAGGTAGGATAGTTAGGCTAATTACATAATGGTTAGGTAAGGGATCTTCGTATTAAACACATTGGGGACGTTTTTCTCCTCGCTTGAAATACTAAACTAAAATTATCTCATGTGTTACATGTTCCTCAAATAACCAAAAATTTGATTAGTATTTTGCAATTCGTCAAAGATAATAATATTTTACACGAGATTAATCTGCTTTGTTGCCTTGTAAAGGACCGCCTAACCAATAAGATGATTCTCTAAGCTTTTCTTGAAGATGGGCTTTATCAGGTTGGACCGCATCCATATCCATCCTCTCTTTCGGCGCTCATTGGAGAACGAGTTTCCACGAATCTTTGCCATCATCGCCTTTGCCATGTCAATTTCGACTTGATTAAGGAACTAGTTAAAGATAATGAATTGAGGTGTACAAATAAAACGTTGGATTTTTTTAATGCATGTAAAATGGGAAAGTCATGTAAATTGCCCTTTCATTTAGTTCCAAGCAGGTCTACAAAACCGCTTCAGTTGATTCATCCCAATGATCGAAAATCCACAACGGATTATTGCATTTTCTTAGGATCGAAACTTGTATCTTGGTATTCCAAGAAGCAAACCACGGTGTCTACGTCAAGCACTGAATCCGAATATTGAAGCCTAGCGATGGCTACCTCCAAGCTAATATGGCTCCAATACCTACTACATGAGCTTCACATTCCTCAATCCTCATCTCCTTCTCTTTGGTGCGACAATATTAACGCCACCTACCTCACTCACAATCCCGTATTTCATGCGCGTACCAAGCACATCGAGATTGATTTTCATTTTGTGCTTGATTTAGTAGCGAGCAAAGGCTTGGTCGTTAAATATCTTAATCCGAATGATCGATGTGCTTACAAAGGGACTCACCTCGCCTCGGTTCAAGTTACTTCAAGACAAGCTCATCGTATATCATACACCCGTTTGGCTTGAGGGGGGGGGGGGGGGGGGGGGGGTAATAGAGTTCATTGTACTCATTGTAGAGTAGTATTGTAGATGATTAGTGAAAGTAGTTAGGTAGGATAGTTAGGCTAATTACATAGCGGTTAGATAAGAGATTTTACTATAAATAGACCCCTAATACACTTATAATAAACACACACCAATATCAATAAAAAATTATTATTCTATTTACATAATCTCTTCAAATATATTATCTTCTCATTCGATATGATGGAAACAAAGATATTTCGAGGTATTTTTTTAGATTAGTTAACTGCTTTTCATCCTACCACCCGACACATTTTTAACCCAATCTATTTTTAAGGGGGCTTCTATCATACACCCCTTTCCTTATCATACATCCATTTTCAAGGGTATTTGGAGTAATTATCCATTTATGAATATTTCATGTAAGATATCAAATATATTTATCAATTAATGTTTAATTAAATTGGAATTTTTTGTTGTTCATTTAAACCAAAATTTCCATAAAAGATAAATTTTATGATACACCTTTTTTACAAATATAATTAATTGCTAAAATACCCAAAATACTTTTGTAAAAGGGTGTATGATAGAACTCCCCTATTTTTAATCCATCCAATCACCGATTAAGGTTGCTAATTTAGGCTTATTAGAATTGTTAAGATCTGAAATAATGTTGTTTCAGTTTGTATTATTTAGGATTTATCATAACTTATGGTTGCTAATTTGGGTTATTTAGAATTGTTAAAATTGGAAATGATGTTGTCTCAGTTGACATTATTTATGGGTTATTATCGATAAACCTTGCAAATTTGGGCTTCTTTGTTGTTAAAATCTAAAATTTAATTATGTGTTCCGAATTATGTGTTTTCAGTTTCGTATAACTTTTCCATTAATCCTTGCTATATATGAAAGAAATATATGATATTGATTCCGGCTTGTTCCTCAGTTTTAGATCTAAGGGTTTTGAGTAGCTATTAAAGAGAAAAGAGAAAAAGAGAAAAAATGTTTCTCCATTAGAGATCGAGTAAACTTACGCGTGAGTTTACTAGGCATTTTTGCTCGTAATTGAGAGACGAAACTCATGATGATACGAGTAGAGAAATCTCAACTGAGATTCTTCGTTTGTGATCTAACATTACAAGAACGAGTCGAGACGTGTGGGCGTGAGACGAACATGAGACGAGAAGACGAAATTAAAGCGTATCAATCTTTCGTACGTGATCAATTTCACGAGGTATGATTCGTTTAATTTCTTACATGATTTGTGTTCTAGATTCGTCGATGTGATCCTTGAAATTGGGATTGGATCGTATCCGACATTTCGCTGCACCGGATGCGGGACCAAGAATTCCCAATAAGTTAACCGCAAAATCTTTGCAGAGCATGCAATGGAGGCTGCTCGCAAACTTGTTAGGTCAATTTTGTCCTACATGTTGATGTTGTTGATGTTCTCCTTGCCTCTCAACGCAGAATTGGAGATAGCCATATCAAATCGTAAAGTCGAGTGACATCCCACCTGCCGTAAAAAATAACCAATTATTGTACCATCCATAAGAGAGGCAACTCCAACATTACTCATACCTCAATGGGAAAATATTTTGGATTGGAACACCTAATCTCTTAATTAGGTTGAAGCCTCTTCTCTCAGCAGGTATTTTGTGTGTTTGTTTCTAAAATTTGTATTATGAACTACTTCTACATATTCACCTACCATTTGATAAATACGTTGGAATTGACTCACTGACCTAGCATATGGAATCTTTCGACTCGAACTTGGGAAAGCACTTGACCTTCCATATGAAACATACCTTCAACAACCAAAAAATCATACACTGTCGACATTGACGTGAAGTCCTCATATACCGAGTGAATGAAAGTTGCCAGCTCGTATACCGGTTCCAAAATCTGATTATTTATGTCAATATGCACCTTCAACTCGTACCTTCAAACATAATCATTACCTGGACTTCTCTACACCTATTTCTTTAAAAATATCAATTATCATTTTTTCGGAAAAAGGCCAAAATAGTTCTCTAAAATTAGCACTACTTCATTTTTCATGTTTTTGTCAATAAACTCCATAATGGAAGAATAACACATACAAATTTCTTTTTTTCCCTATCTTTTGCAAAAAATCAAAAACTGAAGTCTAACCTTCAAAAATACCGATTATCATTTTTTCTAAAAATGGCCAAAATAGTTCTCTAAAATGGGTAAAATACTTTATTTTAATGTTTTTTCTCAAAAAACTTTGTGTTTAAAGACTAACACATACAAATTTCTATTTTTTTTTAAAAAATCAAAAATTGAAGTCTAATGGGCCAAAATAGTCCTCTAAAATGAGCAAAATACTTAATTTTCATGTTTTTCTCAAAAAACTTTGGGATTGAAGCCTAACACATACAAATATATATTTTTTCGAATTTTTCGCAAAAATTCAAAACTAAAGTCTACCACCTTCAAAAATATTAATTATCATTTTTTTCTAAAATATGTAAAAAAGGCCAAAATATTTCTCTACAATGAGCAAAATACTTAATTTCAATGTTTTTACTCAATAAACTCCTTGATTGAAGACTGACACATAAAAATTTCTATTTTTTCCATTTATTTACATAAAATAAAAAACTGAAGTCTAACACCTTCAAAAATAACAATTATCATTTTTCTGAAAAAGGCCAAAATAGTTCTCTAAAATGAGCAAAATACTTGATATTTCATTATTTTCTCAAAAAACTCCATGATTGAAGAATAACACAGACAAATTTCTTTTTTTCCTATTTTTTGCAAAAAATCAAAAATTGAAGTCTAACACCGTACAAAATATCTATTATCATTTTTTTCTAAAAAGGGCCAAAATAGTTCTCGAAAACAAGTAAAATACTTAATTTTCATGTTTTTCTCGAAAAGTCCGTGCATGAAGACTTACACATATACAAATTTCTATTTTTTCCAATATTTTTGTGAAAAGCCAAAAACTGAAGTCTAAAACCTTCAAAAGTATCAATTTTCATATTTTTGTAAAATAGGCCAAAATAGTTCTATAAAATGAGAGAAACAATTAATTTTCATGTTTTTTCTCAAAAAACTCCGTGATTGAAGATTAACACAGACAATTTCTATTTTTTTGAATTTTAGGCAAAAATTCAAAAACTGAAGTCTAATAACACCTTCAAACATATTAATTATCATTTTTTTTCTAAAAAAGGCCAAAATAGTTCTCTAAGATAAACAAAAAAACTTCACTTTCATGTTTTTCTCGAAAAGTCCGTGCTTGAAGATGTTGGTTCAAATTTCCTGATAGTTTGATCATTTCAAAACACTGTCATTACTAACGTATACATCCAGAAAAGTGCAGGATAACATAGGTACGATACGAAGATGAAGGAGGGCTTGTGAAGTCTCAAGATGAACAAGACAAGAAGAACACAAGGAAGGTCATTGGAATACATCAAGAATCAAGATGTTGAAGCCTTCCGTGAGTGGGATGCGCCACAAATAAACCATAGGTAGAAACCTAGTAGATCTCAAGTAAAATCATGTTCAAAATAACAAAGAGTTCAATCAAGCATGAAGTGCGTTCTGAACGAACTTAAAGTCCGTTCAGAACGGACTTGCCACATATCAAAGTACTATATCTTGATAAGAACCAAAACTGTCACAGGATTGTGTGCGTTCGAACGAACAAACATGTCCGTTCGAACGGACATTTAGAATCCGTTCACCAACCAGTTAAGTGCGTTGAACGGACAATCCCTTATGTGAACACAAAATGCAATGTATAATTGAGTCCGTTATGAACGGACTTTATCCGTTCGAACGGACCCACAAATATACTTGCACGTTATTTTGAAACGGCTAGTACAAACTGCAAGTGCGTTCGGAACGAACATTGTGCGTTCGAACGCACTGGCAGTTTTCTGAAGGATTTCTATAGAGAGTATAAATAGAATCCTTCTAGGGCTTCTCTTTTCCACTTCTTCACTTTCAAACTTTAAAAACCAAAAGAGAGAAAACCTAAGCTTTGATTATCCATATCCATTGATAGCTTGAGAAACCCTCTTTAGATCGTTGATCTACTTTCCAAATCTTCCACTAATCGTATCCCACTCACGTGACCGATCACGTTGTAGCTCGATTAGTGAAAAATTGTAATAGGCTAGTGCAACAAAGTGTAAAGAGCCTAAGCTATAGATCGATAGAAAGCGTGTAAATCGATCTAGGCGACACCTTGTAATCGAGTGAGTTGGAATTCAATCGAAAGCCAAAAAGAGGCACAAGGCATTCCCGGAGACGTAGATACTCGCAAATAATTGAGTCGGTCAATTAATCGAGTAAAGGGTGAGTTAAAGCTACATAGCAACCACCTACTGAACTTCGTAAACAAACATCTTGTGTTCAAGTGTTAGTACGGTATCTTCTTTATCATCTTTATCATCTAAAGTATTATTATTTCCTCAACGTAAATTAGGGTATCATCTAAAGTAAGTGTACGTTAGATTACCACATTTACCCCCCTCTAGGTTAGAATTAACCAAAAATTGGTATCAGAGCAAGGTACTAGAGAAGATAGAACTAATGATATATACGCTCAAAACCTAATACTCAACAATGTGATTAGTTCTATCGGATCTTTAGTGGATCACTGTGAAAACTCATGTGAAATGTGGCGTATGCTCAATGAGAGATACGAGGGTACATCTCAAATGAGGAGAACAAATATCATCGGACTCGAACAAGAATTCAACTATCTCCGAATGATTGAGGGAGAGTCCGTTGATAAAATTTGGGCAAAAATTAATGTACTAAAAACCCGATATGCCACTCAAAATGCACCTCTTACCGATGATAGAATTATTGCTAGATTACTTCAAGCTATGCCCCGCAGTTGGGAATCTTTGCGTGTAGCTTTAGGTACAGCGGTCGCATCTCAAGATCTCACGCCCGAAGAATTGGTAAGTCAGTTCCGAAACTTCGAGATTCGACTCAAGCAACTCGATGAAGAATATGGAATCTCCACACCTACTCCTCGATCCAAAGCCGTAGCTTTGCCCGCCGTGAACACTAGCAATGAGGACAATGAGATAGACGATCTAACCCTACGACTACTAGAGTGGCAAAGAGATGAAAAACGATTCAACGAGAATCGGAAACAAAAGGGGTTAAAGCTCCATTGCTTTTGGTGCAAGAAAGGTGGACACATGATGGAGTCATGTTGGACACTTCACCCCGAAAATTCCCGTTGGTCCAAAAAGGATGATGACCGAAAAGATCGGGAAAGGCGAGAACCTCGACACGAACGGAGATACGAGGACAAGGGCCGAGAAGATCACCAAAAATATAAAGGTAAGGAATATAAAAAGAAAAAGGCTTATAAAGCAAATGTTGATTGTAGGTGGGGCGAAACGGATGGATCAAGTTCGTCATCCGAATCTGATGGCCCATCAAACCGACACACCGCAAATCTAGCACTTATGGTAAGGATTGACCCTCCATCGATGAGCGCGGTGGAAGCAGCAATTCAAAGTCTCCGAATTGAGCGAGGTCCAATTCCAACGCCTCGCACTCCCATGGTCATAAGCGTCGAAACGTCTACGCGTACTCCAAAACTGACACGTGATCAAAATCATGAGGTACGTATCCACTCTATACCTAACATAGAACTATCACCTCAACTTCAATACTCACCCTCGTTAATATTAGAACTTGAGTCATGTGACGAATTCTTGAGGGATGACGGGGACTCTCAACAATATGAGGGAAAAATTGAGAGCTCGACACAAGCTCTCAAGGATAAGGTAGCTTCTCTTGAACTATCTATTTTGGCATTTAAATCTCAATTAAAAGAATTTAAAGGATTTTCAAAATGTGAGTGTCAAGCTCTAAAAGGCGAGATCTCACATCTAAAAGTCGAACTTCTAAAATCTAAAGTTGAAAATGATTCCTTGAAGAAGGCTTGTGCATCTATTGCATCAAGTCCTCCATCATTGGATGAAATTTTGAAATCGTCATTCATGGGACAAAAGCCCAATGACAAATCCGGTTTAGGATATAAGAAGAATAACGGTAATAAACCCGATTCTTCCAACTCCAAAGATCAAAAATCAAAATGGGAGAACAATCGAATTAGTAGTCATGGAAATGCTTTTATGTACCATGATTACAACAAGGATAAAAATGTGAAAAAGGAACAACCTAAACGTGCTAGCCATAATTATAGGAATAATCATTTCACACAAAATTCACAACCTAGACATGACAATTTGGGAAGAACCGATTGCTTGTTCAAACGGGGACCAAATGGTTATTTCTATGAAGTGACAAACTACACCGAGGCTTCGCATAAAAAAGGGGCTCCCAAACACTACACCAACACACAAAAACATTTTCAACCAAAACAAGTTAAATCAAACCGATTTCAATCAAATGAATTTCCATCAAATCAATTTCATCAAATGCCAAAATCGATAATTTCTCGGAGAAGTGACTCTAATCAACTCTCAAACTATTTTGTGAAGAGTTCCACAACCACAGATAAGCCAACCTTAGCCTTTTGTAATTATTGTTGCAAAAGTGGTCACATCTCAACAAATTGTGATCTTCGCAATCCAAAATTGACATCAAATGTCGTTTGGATGCGCAAAGATCGTCACACGATGGGTCTTTCTACTTCATACAGTGTTGGACCCCCTAGGGCTTAAACCCGAATGTGACAATATACTCCTTCATTTACCATACCATAAGCCAAATATTGAGGGGGAGTAAGTAAATAAATCTTAATATATTATCTTAATCCAGTATAGAGTCCATTTAGTGATCACATCACAGAATATAGTCTGTTCGAACGAACATAGTGTTCGTTCAGAACAAACATTTGAAATATAAGTCTTCTCATCACCCTAAAATTAGTGGCCACATCACAGAGCCAAATGCGTTCGAACGAACAATATGTTCGTTCAGAACGAACAAATGGAATTAAGGATCCTTGGTAGCAAGCCTATCAATATCCCAACGAACAAAATTTTCGTTCTAACGAACTTAAAGGATGAGAACCTTTGTTGGGTTACTCAAAATTTCAAAGACCAAACGTACGCGCCAAGGACTTAAATTTTGATGTAGGACATACAGTGAGTTCCAACGCATTTCAAGTACGGTCGAACGGACTCACATCATTCAGTAAACCTCTTTCATGGCGTCCTTTGTTTTTTTTTTTCTTTCTCTTCCAAACAGTTTCAAGTGCGTTACAACGAACAAAGTGACCGTTCGAACGCACATGCCTCATTCTTTAAACCGACCTAGTCATGAGGCTTAAACCCTTCCACTCGCGCCTTTTCCCATTCTCGCAGTGCCATGTGCGTTCGAACGCACAAATATGTACGTTCGAACGGACTCACTGTAATTACTCTCCATCAGCATGTAACCAACCTATTCAATACATGCGATTCTTCCTCTTCTTCTTCCAACTCTAAGAATTGAAGAGACACTTCTTGATTCACATAAGTTGATCTATCTCTCTCTCTCTATCCTCTTCTTCTTAATACCGTTCTTTCCCAAACCCTTCTTCTCTCCAAGACCCATCTCTCCTAAATCTCAGGATTGGCATTGTCATCCTCATCAAGAGTGAAAGGCAAGAAGAAAGTGGCAGCCACAAGAGTTGGTCGCAGCGAGCGTCTTCAAGAGACCTACAATTTCAACAACCCTCAAAATGACCACCTCTTCCGCAATCCAGAGGCAGCAATCCGGTTTAAGGAAATCGTCTCCAAGAAAGCCATCGCCAAGTGCTTCTACTACGAGTTTCCTCCCAACATTCCTCATCTTTACGACATAGTGGAGGGAATCGAGCGAAGATGGGGATTCGCAAACCTCGCGTGTCTCAACTGCCAATCCTATGACGTCATCACGCGGCTCTTCTACGCCAACGCCATATTCGACCATGACGAAGAGAAGGTAACCTCATATATTCTTGGTGAGGACGTTGAGATTTCTGTTCGCAACTTGTGCGACCTTCTAGGACTCAAGGACGACGGAGAAAAGGTCTACAATGCTCGCAAGGGGAGACTCGAACCAGAGGTCATCGAACCCATGAAGAAAGTTGTAACTAACAATTACGAATCACCCGACTCGGCCACTCACCTTGCCGCACCCGAGAAATTCGTTTGGGAAATCGGTAACAATATTCTCACTCCTGTTGCTAAATTAAAGGCAAATCTTGAAAATAGGAATGTGATGCTTTTATATCGGATGTGGTACCCGGATCAACTACCCATTCATGTCCCACATCTGATTCTGAGTCACATGGAAAGCATCATGAGTCAGAAAATTGCCTCGCTTCCATATGGCACGCTGATTGCCCACATGTTGGAAATTCAAGGATTCACAATCCCGGTGCAAGAGTGGGATTTTCGACCCGAGTCACCGATCAATCTTGCATCGAAAGAAAATCTCATACGGCTTGGATACCGATACTCGAACAACATCCAAGGATGGATAATTGACTCGAAGAAGGATGAAAAGTCTTTCCATCTTCCTCGTAATCCAACCCGTTGGGCAGAGGGTGATACCCACTCCGAGGAGGAGGACAACGCCGATCCCACCTATACCGAGCAAGGTGGTGGACAAGACACTGAACAGCCGAGGCATAAGCGAAAGAAGAAGGAGCGTGCTGAAAGCTCTAATGCTCAAGAGGACCGGGATGCAAGGAGGTATGCGTACATACACACGCTGTTTGAGGAAATGGATGAGCGAGCGGTGAGAAATGGACAGATGATTCGGGACTCATTTCGAGAAGACTTGCATGCATCGGAAACACGAGTTCTCGAAAACGTGAATCAAAAATTTGCCGACCTTTATGTTCATCTTGGAAACCGATTTGGGCCGTACCAGGATCCTCATCAACAAAATCCACCTCCTCCATCGCCTCCTCCCGCGGACCATCCGTCGGGGTCCAACTCGGGACAATTCAACACCGACACCTTCTTTGTGGCTGATCCGAACTCTCACCCCGGCCCTTACGAATAGGGAAAACGTCAATCTAGGGTCATGATGTGATCTTAGGAGTATTTGCTTATGTTTGTTGTGTGTGAGTCTTTGAATAATTTGTTTGGTATTTGTATGAATTGGATATTTAGGATAATGTGTGGTTATGTTGTCGTAAATTAGAAACATTTTTAATATTGTAATCTGAGATTTTTCATATTTTATGTTGGTTTTGGTACATTTAGACCAATTACTGGTATGATCACAGAACTAAGTGCGTTCGAACGAACCAATTTGTTCGTTCGGAACGCACTCACATCTTCTTACAATAATATGTGATTTTTTTTAGCCCATACACTCATCAATTCATTTATTGAGGGGGAGCTCGCATTTAGGGGGAGCCTTCCATCGATGAAGTCTCATTGGCCCTTTTGATCTCTTTCAAAATGGGGGAGAAACGATCGTACGGAAAGTTCACAATGAAATGTTGAAACTCTCCAAACCGACAGTGTTTTGAAATTAATCAAAAGGGGGAGTTTGTTGGTTCAAATTTCCTGATAGTTTGATCATTTCAAAATACTGTCATTACTAACGTATACATCCAGAAAAGTGCAGGATAACATAGGTACGATACGAAGATGAAGGAGGGCTTGTGAAGTCTCAAGATGAACAAGACAAGAAGAACACAAGGAAGATCATTGGAATACATCAAGAATCAAGATGTTGAAGCCTTCCGTGAGTGGGATGCGCCACAAATAAACCATAGGTAGAAACCTAGTAGATCTCAAGTAAAATCATGTTCAAAATAACAAAGAGTTCAATCAAGCATGAAGTGCGTTCTGAACGAACTTAAAGTCCGTTCAGAACGGACTTGCCACATATCAATGTACTATATCTTGATAAGAACCAAAACTGTCACAGGATTGTGTGCGTTCGAACGAACAAACATGTCCGTTCGAACGGACATTTAGAATCCGTTCACCAACCAGTTAAGTGCGTTGAACGGACAATCCCTTCTGTGAACACAAAATGCAATGTATAATTGAGTCCGTTATGAACGGACTTTATCCGTTCGAACGGACCCACAAATATACTTGCACGTTATTTTGAAACGGCTAGTACAAACTGCAAGTGCGTTCGGAACGAACATTGTGCGTTCGAACGCACTGGCAGTTTTCTGAAGGATTTCTATAGAGAGTATAAATAGAATCCTTCTAGGGCTTCTCTTTTCCACTTCTTCACTTTCAAACTTTAAAAACCAAAAGAGAGAAACCCTAAGCTTTGATTATCCATATCCATTGATAGCTTGAGAAACCCTCTTTAGATCGTTGATCTACTTTCCAAATCTTCCACTAATCGTATCCCACTCACGTGACCGATCACTTTGTAGCTCGATTAGTGAAAAATTGTAATAGGCTAGTGCAACAAAGTGTAAAGAGCCTAAGCTATAGATCGATAGAAAGCGTGTAAATCGATCTAGGCGACACCTTGTAATCGAGTGAGTTGGAATTCAATCGAAAGCCAAAAAGAGGCACAAGGCATTCCCGGAGACGTAGGTACTCGCAAATAATTGAGTCGGTCAATTAATCGAGTAAAGGGTGAGTTAAAGCTACATAGCAACCACCTACCGAACTTCGTAAACAAACATCTTGTGTTCAAGTGTTAGTACGGTATCTTCTTTATCATCTTTATCATCTAAATTATTATTATTTCCGCAACGTAAATTAGGGTATCATCTAAAGTAAGTGTACGTTAGATTACCACATTTACCCCCCTCTAGGTTAGAATTAACCAACAGAAGACTAACACAAATAAATTTCTATTTTCTCCAATTTGTTTTTGTAAAAAATCAAAAATTGAAGTCCAACACCTTCAAAGTATCAATTTTCATAATTTTGATAAATACGCTAAAATAGTTCTATAAAATGAGAAAAACAATAAATTTCATGTTTTTTCTCAAAAGACTCCGTGATTGAAGATTAACACATACAATTTCTATTTTTTGGAATTTTTTGCACAAATTCAAAAACCGAAGTTTAACACCATCAAAAATTTTAATTATCATTTTTTTCTAAAAAAGGCCAAAATAGTTCTCTACAATGAGAAAATACTTAATTTCAATGTTTTTTCTCCAAAAACTCCGTGATTGAAAACTAACACATACACATTTCTTTTTTTTTTGCAAAAAATCAAAAACTGAAGTCTAACACCTTACTAAATATCAATTATCATTTTTTTTCTAAAAAGGGCCAAAATAGTTCTCGAAAACAAGTAAAATACTTAATTTTCATGTTTTTCTCGAAAAGTCCGTGCATGAAGACTAACACATATACAAATTTCTATTTTTCCAATATTGTTGTGAAAAGCCAAAAACTGAAGTCCACCTTCAAAAGTATCAATTTTCATATTTTTGTAAAATAGGCCAAAATAGTTCTATAAAATTGGAGAAACAATTAATTTTCATGTTTTTTCTCAAAAAACTACGTGATGGAAGATTAACACATACACATTTCTATGTTTTCGAATTATTTTCAAAAATTCAAAATCTGAAGTCTGACACCTTCAAAAATATTAATTATCAATTTTTTGAAAAAAAGGCCAAAATAGTTCTCTACAATGCGCAAAATACTTCATTTCGATGTTTTATCTCAAAAAACTTCGTGATTGATGACTAACACATAAAAATTTCTAATTTTCCATTTTTTTGAAAAAAATCAAAAACTGAAGTCTAACACCTTCAAAATTATCAATTATAAAATTTTGTGTAAAATTGGTCAAAATAGTTCTTTAAAATGCTCATAATACTTAATTTTCATATTTTTCTCAAAAGACTGATTGAAGAATAACACATACAAATTTATATTTTTTCGAATTTTTTGCAAAAGTTCAAAAACTGAAGTATAACACCTTAAAAAATATTAATTATAATTTTTTTTCTAAAAAAGGCCAAAATACTTCTCTACAATGAGTAAAACACTTCATTTTTCATGTTTTTCTCAAAAAATTCAATGATTGAGGAATAAAACATACAATAAAAATATTTCCTATTTTTTGCAAAAAATCAAAAACTGAAGTCTAACACCATACAAAATATGAATTATCATTTTTTTCTAAAAGGGGCCAAAATATTTCTCTAAAATAAGCAAAATACTTAATTTTCATGTTTTTCTTGAAAAACTCCGTGATTGAAGACTAACACATACAAATTTCTATCTTTTCCATTTTTTTTGCAAAAAATGAAAAACTGTAGTCTAACACCTTTAAAAGTATCAATTTTCATATTTTTGTAAAATAGGCCAAAAAAGTTCTATAAATTGAGCAAAATACTTAATTTTCTTGTTTTTCTCATAAAACTCCGTGATTGAAGATTTACACATACAAATTTCTATTTTTTCGAATTTTTTGCAAAAATTTAAAAACTGAAGTCTAACACCGTCAAAATATTAATTATCATTATTTTTCTAAAAAGGGGCAAAATAATTCTCTACAATGAGCAAAATACTTAAATCCAATGTTTTTTCTCAAAAACTCCGTGATTGAAGACTAACACATAAAAAAAATTAATTTTCCATTTTTTTGCAAAAAATAAAAAACTGAAGTCTAACACCTTCAAAAATATCAATTATAATATTTTTGAGAAAATAGGCCAAAATAGTGCTCTAAATTGAGCTAAATACTTAATTTTCATATTTTTCTCAAAAAACTTCGTGATTGAAGACTAACACATACAAATTTTATGTTTTTTTTCGAATTGTTTGCAAAAAAAAAAAACGGAAGTCCAACGCCTTTGAAATTATCTATTATCATTTATTCTTAAAAAGACCAAAATAGTTCTCTAAAATGAGCAAAATTCTTCATTTTTCATGTTTTTCTCAAAAAACTCCATGACGGAAGAATAACACATACAAAATTATTTTTTTCCTATTTTTTGCAAAAAAAATTCAAAAACTGAAGTCTAACACTTTACAAAATATCAATTATAATTGTTTTCTCAAAAAGGCTAAAATAGTTCTCTAAAATAAGCAAAATATTTAATTTTCATGTTTTTCTCGAAAAGATCGTGCTTCAAGACTAACACAAACAAATTTCTATTTTTTCCAATATTTTTGTAAAAAATCAAAAACTGAAGTCTAACACCTTCAAAAGTGTCATTTTTCATATTTTTGTAAAATAAGCCAAAATAGTTCTATAAAATGAGAAAAATACTTAATTTTCATGTTTTTTCTCAAAAAACTACGTGATTGAAGATTAACACATACACATTTCTATGTTTTCGAATTATTTTCAAAAATTCGAAATCTGAAGTCTAGCACCTTCTAAAATATTAATTATCTATTTTTTTTTAAAAAAGGCCAAAATAGTTCTCTAGAATGCGCCAAATACTTCATTTCAATGTTTTTTCTCAAAATACTTCGTGACTGATGTCTAACACATAAAAATTTCTTATTTTCCATTTTTTTTGCAAAAAATCAAAAATTGAAGTCTAACACCTTCAAAATTATCAATTATAATATTTTTTTTAAAATAAGCCCAAATAGTTCTCTAAAATGCGCATAATACTTAATTTTCATGTTTTTCTCAAAAAACTCCGTGATTGAAGACTAACACATACAAATTTATATTTTTTCGAATTTATTGCAAAAGTTCAAAAACTGAAGTATAACACCTTCAGAAATATTAATTATCATTTTTTTACTAAAAAAGGCCAAAATACTTCTCTACAATGAGGAAAACACTTCATTTTTCATGTTTTTCTCAAAAAACTCCATGATTGAGGAATAAAACATACAAGAAAAATATTTCCTATTTTTTGCAAAAAATCAAAAACCGAAGTCTAACACCTTACAAAATATGAATTATCATTTTTTTCTAAAAGGGGCCAAAATATTTCCCTAAAATAAGCAAAATACTTAATTTTCATGTTTTTCTTGAAAAACTCCGTGATTGAAGACTGAAGGAAATACAGTTTTGGATCATCGCTAAAATGGTACGTAGGACAAACGAACGTACGCGTTCGTGGGCATACGAAACAGATTAGTAACACTGGTATAACTTTCAGTAGGAAACTCCGATTTAAATGGTTCAAATTGGGTTAGTTAGATAATGAGATTATCTAGAACTTTCATGTTGTAATATATTTCATTTGAGCGAAGTATCAGTATCGTTCGAATGAAATACCGAAAGGGTGCGACAGTTTAACATACAGTCAGTAAAACGGCCGTAACTTTCGGGTCCGAACTCCAATTGGGCTGGGCCAAATTGGGTTGGAAAGATAATTAGATTATCTACAACTTTCGTAAATGTTCAAAGTCGGTTGGAACGATTTAATAGTTTCGTTCTGACAGATTACTGAAAGGGTGTATGCAGTTTTCTGTTTGAAAAGGTGTATAGAAGATATACATACCTTTTGGCCCATCCTTATCCTATGGAGTATATATAGGATGTTTCTCTCTCTCTCATCAGTCCAACCAGTTGAATAATTAGATTAGTTCAACCAGAAAATTAATGGAGTTAATTTAGAATTAATCCAGAAATTAAGAGACTCTAATCACTTGATGAAAGAGTGCGAAGAGATTGAGAGAGAAGGAGAAAATAGTTTTCTCCGTCTAGAGAATCGAAACGCAATCATGCAAGTTCGCCGGTGCATCGTCTAGGCAGATGCATCCGCGACCGAGGTGCTACGACTCACGGTGGATACGGGTAGAGGAGCGACACGTGTGGCTCTTCGTTGTGATCAAACCGGAGAAGTAATCGAGTAACGGGCTGTGGAATCATGCGGGCATGGAACGCACGAAGACAACCCGAGGCGTGTCGAAACGGTGGGAGATGTGTGGTATGGGACGTACGGGCTAGTCACCAACGTGACACCGAAGGAAATAGAAGGTGGCGATCAACCCTTCGTGTGCCATCAATTTGGCACTGGTATGAATCTGTCCTTCTATTCGCATCGTACCCTCGAAGTCGTGGCGTGATCTCGGGAATCGGGGAATCGGACCGGGCCTACATATCCGCTGCGCGGGCCCGGAGTCGAGGATATTTCCCAACAGTGGTATCAGAGCGATCACCATCGATTCGAGGGTCGAATCATAGTCGTATATTAGATATACGCACGGGTTATCAAAGTTCGTACCCGTTTGCATGATGTTACATATAGAGAAAGTCAAATTCCGTTAAAATTACAAGTGGAATTTGCTAGAGATCGATCAAAAGTTGATTGAGAGTATCTAGGAATGATCATGAAAAAGTTTCATGATTTATCGTTTTGGAAACGAGCGAAAACGGACGAAACGGCAAAATCTGCAGAAAGTTAGAATACGAAACAGTGAGTAAAACTAAGATAATTTTCAGTGGGAAACTCCAAATTGATTAGATAAAATTGGCATAGTTAGATAATAAGATTATCTATGACTTTGATACAGAAAGTTTGTTCATTTGAACGAATTATCAGTGTCGTTTTTATGGAATACTGAAAGGGTGCGACTGTTTGACATACAGAGACTAAAACGTCCGTATATGTCGCATCGAAACTCCAATTGAGTCCAATCCAATTGGGTTAGTTAGAGAATAAGATTATCTAGAACTTTCGTTCACGTTCAAAGTCGGTTGGAATAATTTAATATTTTTGTTTCAACAGAATACTGAAAAGGTGTCTGTAGTTTTCTGGTCGGAAAGGTGTGTATTGGATATACTTACCTTTTCGTTTGTTCGTATTTTACTAAAACTGGTATAACTTTCAGTAGGAAATTACGATTTGAATGGTTCAAATTGTGTTAGTTAGATAATGAGATTATCTAGAACTTTCATGTTGTAATATATTTCATTTGAGCGAAGTATTAGTGTCGTTCTAATGAAATACCAAAAGGGTACAGAAAAACAGTTTTTCTGCCGCCCCGGGGGCAGTTTTTGGCGCCCCGGACGCGTCCCGGGCGAGGTTTTCTCGCGCCCCACGGCCCTTGCGTTACAACGGATGGGGAAGTCCGTTATAACGGACCCTTCTCTGGATGCTGTTTTTGTTTTCGCGATAACTTTGGCTACGAAGCTCGGAATTTTGAGTTCTTTATATCGATTTGATCGGCATCAAACATTCTAGCATATTAGATAATTAATTATTTAGAATAATTAATCTCCCTAAATAAATCATATGCATTTACAAATCTTGTGATAGTGATATAATATGATTATGTCACGAATTTAGAAACATGCAATGGCATGATCCCTCATAATATTTAAGTCATGGAAATGCCTTCCATATTCACAACCACTATGACCGGTACTACGTCTCACATGGGTTAAGGCCAAAGCCGACATGGGTTATTTTAGTCATCGACGGGGTGGCAAGCGTTAAATAGGGACTGATAAGGGTTAAGGCCAAAGCCGACTTATTAGTAGTTTATTTGAACGATACGATGAGTATGGTTGTGACTTAACCGTTCAAGCCAGTAAGGGTTGAGGCCAAAGCCAACTTGATTGGAAGTTCGGGGCATAGATAGGATGCACACACGGAACTGGGATTGTATAGGATACGATCCATCACCGAAATCCTATAAAGGTTCGAGAGTCGCATTGGATGCGATTGGATATAATCCTACCTAAATAGCAAGATCCCACTCGTCTGCCAAAGCAACTTGTGGGAGGATCGTAAAATATGGGTTTTGAGTGTTATGGACTTGGAGTCCCGTATCGGTATGAGGGTTATCGATTCGATAAAAATAACACATTCATATATTCATCATATAAGCATATAGATTAAGTACGCATGGTTATGAGTTAATCTTCATCATCCGTTTAGAATTATGTTTTCAAGCAACACCAAATATATCGATGAGATCGATATGATAGATGGCTTTTGGGCCGGAATTACCGTTATTAACCTTGATAGTCAAAGAATAGTTCTTAGACTTAAAGGAACGTGTTGGACACGGAAATGGTAGATTCGGGGCTCGAGGCATTGGCTTTAGAGAAAGCCGGGTTCGATAAACTTTAAGAAGGAATCGAACGATATTACGTGCCTTGTGGTGGCATGTATAGACGCATATTTCTCAAAATTATTTTGAGAATTCGGGTGTATATGAAAGTAAAACACAACGCTCATGAAATAGTTTCAAGAGCTAGAGCGCGTTGAATTATTCATTGCGGCTCAAAGAGTAGGTTAATTTTGAGACGCCTTATGGGTCTTGGATTAACACTCGTGTGTTGATGGTACGAGATTTGATCGTCGTGACCGAATATCATATGCATTCGATAGATAAGTCGATCCCGAAATTGCATGAGATGTGATTTAAAATTGAATTGGAGATGCTCGGAGTATCCGAGGAATTCAATGTATATAGATGCGTGGATGTCCTTGTAATTCAAAGAAGGGATCGAAAGAAATGTATGTCTAAAGGTATTTTGGGAAAATGTTTTCCAAACAGAAAATTCGGACAAAGAGTTGTCCAAACTAATGACTCAAAGAATGGTGAAATCCGAGGAGGATTAAACCAAGAGGTTGATTGCTTCTTTTGGCATTGCCGTCTTGGCCATATAAACGAGATTCGCGTATCTAGATTCCATATGATGGATTGCTAGAATCATTCGAATTAGATTCGATTGATTAATGCGATAATTATTTATTAGGCAAGACGACAAAGGGCATCATTCTTCAAAGGTTGGAGAAAGATCCAACGAATTATTGGAACTTACATTCACATGTAGATGATCCGATAAGTTCCGAGGCAAGAGGAGGCTATCGGTATTTTGTTACGTTTATGGACGGTTAAAGTAGATATGAAAATATCTATTTAATGCGTACCGAAATGGAGACTTTTGAAAGGTTCAAAGAGTTTCAAAAACGAAATACGAAATCAACTAAGCAAGAAAATCAAAGCTTTTCGATAGGATCGAGAAGGCGAGTATTTGAGCTAAACCTTTCGATAGGATCGAAGAGGCGATATTTGAGTTATTAATATTGATGATCATTTATGATTGTGGAATCGTTTCACGATTGCCTTTATTCGGAACATTGAGATGTGTCTGAAAAGAGGAAATGAACGCATGTTGGACATGGTTCGATAAATGATAAGTCAAACGGATATCCCAAAAAAAATGTTTTGGGGATACGCCCTTGAGACAGCGGCACTAATTAATGGTTGCATATAAGATATGGACAATAAACCTTCTAATCGGTACAAAAGACGCCATATGAGATATGGATCGGAATTGTTCCGAAGTTGTCACTTGTACATATTTGAGGATGTGAGTGTATTTCGAAATTTGTTTCGGTTAAACTCACTCCCAAATCTGGAAATTGTTCGTGTATCCTTAACGTAACTAAAGGGTATTAGTTCTAACGTCCCGACGAAAATTAGATTTTCGTGGCTCGAAGAGATGCCTTCTTGGAGGAGGACTAGATGCGCACAAGTTTGGAACTTGGTGTCATTTATCTCTATGCGGGCTAGTGGGAGTAGAATAAATCTCGAAAGAGTTCGTGATTTGAAAATGAACATTGTACCAATGAAAGTTGACATGGCTTCATGAAGAGTTGATGAACGCAAGTCGAACACACAAAGGAATTTTTTCGTAGATCAAGTAGGCTATATCATAAGCCGGTAAATACGGATTTATCGAGGCTAATGATGATAGATCGAAATCATATGATGATTCGATATCCTACAAGGATGCTATGAAAAGTTGATTCCACATGACATGGTGTCATGAAATCTGAGATTCGATCCATGTAAATTATCAAGTTCAGAACTTGATTTCATTACTTTCTGGGTTAGACCCGTGAAATGTGAGTGGGTTTTTCAAGATGAAGAACCGACATGGATAGGAATACGCATATATGTAAAGCGAGGCTTTTTGCGAAGAGTTTCATGCAATTCATAGTCGGACTATGAAGAAACGTTTTCGCATGTTGCCATGCTTTCACATTCTCGAAATTCTGCTTGCCATGGTCACATATTATGACTATGTGATGTGGCAAAATGGATGTCAAAACCGAATTTCTTGAAAGAAATTTTATGAAAGGATGTGTACTTGACACAACCTTACGGTTTTGTCGATTCATAAGAATCGGGGATAAGATATGCACGCTTTAACGATCCATATGATGGATTAGAGAAAGCTTCTCGGAATTGGAATATTCATTTTGACAAAATTATAAACTGTTATAAAATTGTCGAAACGAATGGAAACTTTGTGTACACATGAAGGTTAGTGGGAGCTGCGTTATATTTCTTGTAACGACAAAGGATTTAGACGAGACCGCTTATGAATTAAGCGTGAAGATCTATAGGATAGATCTAAGAAGTTCCTCGTTCTATGTTATAGCACATATATCGACATATTGTTGAAAATGGTTTTCAACATGTAAACTCTTTGGAGGAGATAAATCGAAATGTCGAATGGCAGAAATTTTCAACGGCTCGATGTGAGACATCAAGCAGCGCGAAAAGTAATAATATGATGCCTTACATTTGATGTTAGGATCTATTATATCTGTCATGATATGTATGTGGCTATCTGTCATACAAATAAAGCGTCTAGTTCACCGTCAATAAAATTCATGGGAATCACATGAGTTTGAATGTAATTCGATTACATGAGACTAACTCTTGTGATTGTATAATGGTTATACAAATATATACATAATGGTTATGTATATTTAAAACCCATCGGGATTTGTATTGATAGAGGTGAAGTTTATCCTTGAATACTTTGCAAAGAATTCAGGATTTATTATCTATAATGGTGTGGAGGACGTGTTGGTTATAAAGAGTTATAACAAACAACAATTTCCAAAGATGAAGCACGTCCAAATATGTAGCACGACTTTCGATCACAAAGTGTGTACATGTTTTGCTTATATGAAAACACGGTTATGTGGAAAGGTTCCACAAGACCAATAGTTTATGATTCTATTTACGGTGGCGAGTATATTGCGGTTATTAATCGCAAAAGGAAGTGGTATGGATCAAGGATACATGACCAAACTCTAGTAGTCACGAGTTATCGGATTTATGGTTGTTTATTGCGTGAGACGCAATAGTACAAGCCAAAAATGCCGAGGTCACAACCACTTCTAGCCAATACTCAGAAAATTTCATTTGATCCATGAAATTTTATGAAAAGATGTGATCGTAGGTATTGGAAATGTTCCAATCCTGATGATGATTAACACTAGCGGGAACGTGCGGACCCGTTTACAAGACCGCTCTCTCTAGTCGCGCGTGATTGTCATGCGATGACTATGGGTATGGAGATACCTAGAGGAGGAAGAAGAGAGTAGAGTGTAGTTATCTAATACGATAGTCCTCGCAGGTTATGGGTATGGAGATACCCATAGGTAAACGTTGTATCACCCAAATACTTAGTCCATATGAATGCATTCCTTTTAAAATTTTTGTTTACTTAAATTAAATATGCATTCACCTTATATGAAAACAGTGTGCGGGTTGTGTAATATGATTGTTACATGAACCTTGATTTGAACTTGTGTGGACGTCGACATGGTTGAGGACCATGTGCAGCGAAACCGTCACACTTAAAGTGTCATTTCTAAACATCCCTAGTCGCGGATCAGCTTGCTTAAGAGAGAAGCATTTCTATTATTGGATAGACTGAACGCGTACACTAGAACGTTTTCCGAGGAGATGATTATGTTTTGCTAATCATGGGACAAGGTGCTTGTCGAATCGGGAACGTAGATATATGTTAGGTTACATATATTGGATATGACCAAAGCCGCGAGTCCATGACATGGTTTAGTGATTATAGATGGACTTGTGACGGATGGGGTTTTAGATTCTTCATACTTGAGGGGATCATTGATTGCGTTACGTGCGTAACACAATGCTTTGATATGATCTTACGCTCACCGTAACAGGGAGTTAAAAGGGTCATCATTGGGTATTGTCCGAAACACGGAATTCAATGTGAGTCTCCAAGATAGGAATTGTTTATTCCGAAAGGAAGAGATATCTCTTAGGCGCCGCTCGATGAGTCGATTAACGAAATCTCTGGCCAGAGTCAATGATATTAATGGTTAATATCGATTGAAATTTGTTAAATCAACTCGGAATCGGGAAATAAGTATAGTTAATCAAATTATAAGGATGACTATTACCATGCCTTTTGATTAACGGATATCGCAAACAAGAGAACTAGTAACCGCTATTCGAGATAGGCACAATGATCACAATCATTTTTCGTTTTAACATGGGTAGCCATGATGGAGTGACTAGATCCCGCTCATGGGCTTGTAGTGCCATGGAAACGGCCTACTGCCATCGTTAAACGAACGTACATGGTCACACAACGAGTCGTACTATGTCGGGCTTGATTGCAAGTTTTTGCACATTGGATATACATGGCTTTAGCGTATTTGATACGCGGGCCAGATTCTCTGATATAGTGTATATGTGATATACATGAGTACCTTTTAGGTAAATCTGAAACTGAGTGGGAGACTGAAGGAAATACAGTTTTGGATCATCGCTAAAATGGTACGTAGGACAAACGAACGTACGCGTTCGTGGGCATACGAAACAGATTAGAAACACTGGTATAACTTTCAGTAGGAAACTCCGATTTGAATGGTTCAATTTGGGTTAGTTAGATAATGAGATTATCTAGAACTTTTATGTTGTAATATATTTCATTTGAGCGAAGTATCAATATCGTTCTAATGAAAAATCAAAAACTGAAGTCTAATCCCTACAAATATATCAATTATCATATTTTTGAAAAAATAGGCCAAAATAGGTCTCTAAAATGAGCAAAAATACTTAATTTTCATATTTTTCTCAAAAAACTTCGTGATAGAAGACTAACACATACAAATTTATATTTTTTCCGAATTTTTTGGAAAAAATCAAAAACTGAAGTCTAATGCCTTCAAAATTATCAATTATCATTTATTCTGAAAAAGACCAAAATAGTTCTCTAAAATGGGCAAAATACTTCATTTTTCATGTTTTTATCAAAAAACTCCATGATGGAAGAATAACACATACAAATTTCTATTTTTCCTATTTTTTGCAAAAAAAATCAAAAACTGAAGTCTAGCAGCACCTTACAAAATATCAATTATAATTTTTTTCAAAAAAAGGCTAAAATAGTTCTCTTATAAGCAAAATATTTAATTTTCATGTTTTTCCCCAAATGTCCGTGCTTGAAGAATGACACATACAAATTTCAATTTTTTCCAATTTTTTTGTAAAAAATAAAAAATTGAAGTCTAACACCTTCAAAAGTATCATTTTTCATATTTTGTAAAATTGGCCAAAATAGTTCTATAAAATCAGCAAAATGCTTAATTTTCATTATTTTTTCTCAAAAAAGTACGTGATTGAAGATTAACACATACACATTTCTATGTTTTCGAATTATTTTCAAAAATTCAAATTCTGAAGTCTAACACCTTCAAAAATATTAATTATTAATTTTTTCGAAACATGCCAAAATAGTTCACTACAATGCGCAAAATACTTCATTTCAATGTTTTTTCTCAAAAAACTTGGTGATTGATGACTAACTCATCAAAATTTCTATTTTTCCTTTTTTTTGCAAAAAATCAAAAACTGAAGTCTAACACCTTCAAAATTATCAATTATAACATTTTTTGTAAAATAGGCCAAAATAGTTCTCTAAAATGAGCATAATACTTAATTTTCATGTTTTTCTCAAAAAACTCCGTTATTGAAGACTAACACATACAAATTTATATTTTTTCGTTTTTTTGCAAAAGTTCAAAAACTGAAGTAGAAAACCTTGAAAAATATTAATTATAATTTTTTTTCTAAAAAAGGCCAAAATACTTCTCTACAATGAGTAAAACACTTCATTTTTCATGTTTTTCTCAAAAATTTCAATGATTGAGGAATAAAACATACAATAAAAATATTTCTTATTTTTTGAAAAATATCAAAAACTGAAGTCTAACACCTTACAAAATATCAATTATCATTGTTTTCTAAAAGGGGCCAAAATATTTCTCTAAAATAACCAAAATACTTAATTTTCATGTTTTTCTTGAAAAACTCCGTGATTGAAGACTAACACATACAAATTTCTAATTTTTCCATTTTTTTTGCAAAAAATGAAAAACTAAAGCCTAACACCTTCAAAAGTATCAATTTTCATATTTTTGTAAAATAGGCCAAAATACTCTAAAATGAGCAAAATGCTTAATTTTCATGTTTTTCTCATAAAACTCCGTGATTGAAGATTTACATATACAAATTTCTATTTTTTCGAATTTTTTGCAAAAATTTAAAAACTGAAGTCTAACACCTTCAAAATATTAATTATCATTTTTTCTAAAAAGGGCCAAAATAATTCTCTACAATGAGCAAAATACTTACATCCAATGTTTTTTCTCAAAAACTCCGTGATTGAAGACTAACACATAAAAAAAATTGAATTTTCCAATTTTTTCCAAAACATCAAAAACTGAAGTCTAACACCTTCAAAAATATCAATTATAATATTTTTGAGAAAATAGGCCAAAATAGTGCTCTAAATTGAGCAAAATACTTAATTTTCATGTTTTTCTCAAAAAACTTCGTGATTGAAGACTAACACATACAAATTTAAATTTTTTTCGAATTTTTTGCAAAAAATCAAAAACTGAAGTCTAACGCCTTCAAAATTATCAATTATCATTTATTGTGAAAAAGACGAAAATAGTTCTCTAAAATGAGCTAAATTCTTCATTTTTCATGTTTTTCTCCAAAAACTCCATGATGGAAGAATCACACATACAAATTACTTTTTTTTCCTATTTTTAGCAAAAAAATTAAAAACTGAAGTCTAACACCTTACAAAATATCAATTACAATGTTTTTCTAAAAAAGGCTAAAATAGATCTCTAAAATAAGCAAAATATTTAATTTTCATGTTTTTCTCGAAAAGTCCGTGATTGAAGACTAACACATAGAAATTTCAATTTTTTCCAATTTGTTTGTAAAAAAATAAAAAACTGAAGTCTAACACCTTCAAAAGTATCATTTTTCATATTTTTGTAGAAAAGGCTAAAATAGTTCTCTTATAAGCAAAATATTTAATTTTCTTGTTTTTCTCCAAATGTCCGTGATTGAAGACTAACACATACAAATTTCAATTTTTTCCAATTTTTTTGTAAAAAATGAAAAACTAAAGCCTAACACCTTCAAAAGTATCAATTTTCATATTTTTGTAAAATAGGCCAAAATAGTTCTCTAAAATGAGCAAAATACTTAATTTTCATGTTTTTCTCATAAAACTCTGTGATTGAAGATTTACATATACAAATTTCTATTTTTTAGAATTTTTTGCAAAAATTTAAAAACTGAAGTCTAACACCTTTAAAATATTAATAATCATTTTTTCTTAAAAGGGCCAATATAATTCATTACAATGAGCAAAATACTTACATCCAATGTTTTTTCTCAAAAATTCCGTGATTGAAGACTAACACATAAAAAAAATTTAATTTTCCAATTTTTTGCAAAAAATAAAAAACCGAAGTCTAACACCTACAAAAATATCAATTATAATATTTTTGAAAAATAGGCCAAAATAGCGCTCTAAATTGAGATAAATACTTAATTTTCATGTTTTTCTCAAAAAACTCCATGATGGAAGAATCACACATACAAATTTCTTTTTTTCCTATTTTTAGAAAAAAAATTAAAAACTGAAGTCTAACACCTTACAAAATATCAATTATAATGTTTTTCTAAAAACGGCTAATATAGTTCTCTAAAATAAGCAAAATATTTAATTTTCATGTTCATCTTGAAAAGTCCGTGATTGAAGACTAACACATACAAATTTCAATTTTTTCCAATTTTTTTGTAAAAAATCAAAAACTGATGTCTAACACCTTCAAAAGTATCAATTTTCATATTTTTGTAAAATAGGCCAAAATAGTTCTCTAAAATGAGCAAAATACTTAATTTTCATGTTTTTCTCATAAAACTCTGTGATTGAAGATTTACATATACAAATTTCTATTTTTTAGAATTTTTTGCAAAAATTTAAAAACTGAAGTCTAACACCTTTAAAATATTAATAATCATTTTTTCTAAAAAGGGCCAATATAATTCTCTACAATGAGAAAAACACTTACATCCATTGTTTTTTCTCAAAAATTCCGTGATTGAAGACTAACACATAAAAAAAATTTAATTTTCCAATTTTTTGCAAAAAATAAAAAACCGAAGTCTAACACCTACAAAAATATCAATTATAATATTTTTGAAAAATAGGCCAAAATAGCGCTCTAAATTGAGATAAATACTTAATTTTCATGTTTTTCTTAAAAAACTTCGTGATTGAAGACTAACACATACAAATTTAAATTTTTTTCGAACTTTTTGCAAAAAATAAAAAACTGAAGTCTAACGCCTTCAAAATTATCAATTATCATTTATTGTGAAAAAGACCAAAATAGTTCTCTAAAATGAGTTAAATTCTTCATTTTTCATCTTTTTATCAAAAAACTCCATGATGGAAGAATCACACATACAAATTTCTTTTTTTCCTATTTTTAGCAAAAAAAATTAAAAACTGAAGTCTAACACCTTACAAAATATCAATTATAATGTTTTTCTAAAAAAGGCTAAAATAGATCTATAAAATAAGCAAAATATTTTTTTTTCATGTTTTTCTCGAAAAGTGTGTGATTGAAGACTAACACATACAAATTTCAATTTTTTCCAATTTTTTTGTAAAAAATAAAAAACTGATGTCTAACACCTTCAAAAGTATCAATTTTCATATTTTTGTAAAATAGGCCAAAATAGTTCTATAAAATGAGCAAAATACTTAATTTTCATGTTTTTTCTAAAAAAACTACGTGATTGAAGATTAACACATACACATTTCTATGTTTTCGAATTATTTTAAAAAATTCCAAATCTGAAGTCTAACACCTTCAAAAATATTAATTCTCAATTTTTTCGAAAAAGAGGCCAAAATAGTTCTCTACAATGCGTAAAATACTTCATTTCAATGTTTTTTCTCAAAAAACTTCGTGATTCATGACTAACACATAAAAATTTCTAATTTTCCATTTTTTTGCAAAAAAACAAAAACTGAAGTCTAACACCTTCAAAATTATCAATTTTAATACTTTTGTAAAATAGGCCAAAATAGTTCTATAAAATAAGCAAAATACTTAATTTTCATGTTTTTTCTCAAAAAACTCCGTGATTGAAGATTCACACATACACATTTCGAATTTTTCGAATTTTTTGCAAAAATTCAAAATCTGAAGTCTCACACCTTCAAAATTATCAATTATAATATTTTTTGTAAAATTGGCCAAAATAGTTTTCTAAAATGAGCACAATACTTAATTTTCATGTTTTTCCCAAAAAAACTTCGTGATTGAAGACTAACACATACAAATTTATCACCTTCAAAAGTATCATTTTTCATATTTTTGTAAAATTGGCCAAAATAGTTCTATAAAATGAGCTAAATAGTCAATTTTCATGTTTTTTCTCAAAAAACTCCGTGATTGAAGATTAACACATACACATACATATTAATTATCAATTTTTTCGAAACAATGGCCAAAATGGTTCTCTACAATGAGCAAAATACTTAATTTCAATGTTTTTACTCAAAAAACTCCGTGCTAGAAGACTAACGCATAAAAATTTCTATTTTTCTAATTTTTTGCACAAAATCAAAAACTGAAGTGTAACGCCGTAATTCAATGAAGATATTTTTAAAAAAAATTCAATGAAGATATTTTTAAAAAAAATACTCAATTGTCATTTCATACTCAAAATACGCCGTAATTGAAGACTAACACACAGAAATGTCAATTTTTTTAAATTTTTTTAAAAATGGAAAAATTGAAGTCTAAGGACTTAGAAAAAATACGTCGTAATTCAATGAAGATATTTTTTAAAAGAATGTTAAAATTGAAGTGTAACACAAGAAAACAAATTCAATTTTCATGTCATACTCAAAATACTCCGTAATTGAAGACTTAGAAACACAAATGTAAAAATTGAAGTGTAACACCTTTAAAAAATTCAATGAAGATATTTTTTTAAAAAAATGTAAAAATTGAAGTGTAACATAAGCAAAATACTCAATTTTCATTTCATACTCAAAATACGCCGTAATTGAAGACTAACACACAGAAATGTCAATTTTTTCAAAACTTTGTTAAAAAATGCAAAAAATGAAGTCTAACTCGTTCAAATAATTCAATGAACATATTTTTTAAAAGAATGTTAAAATTGAAGTGTAACATAAGCAAAATACTCAATTTTCATGCCATACTCAAAATAATACGTAATTGAAGACTAACAAACACAAATTTCAAATTTTTTAAAATTTTATTAAAAATGCAAAAAATGAAGTCTCACACCTTCAAAAAATTCAATGAAGATATAATTTAAAATAATGTTAAAATTGAAGTGTAACACAAGAAAAAACTCTATTTTCATGTCGTACGCAAAATAATCCGTAAATGAAGACTAACTCACAAAAATTAGGATATTTTAAAAAATTTCTTAAAAATGCAAAAAACTGAAGTATAACACCTTCATAAAATTCAATGAAGATATTTTAAAAAAAAATGTAAAAATTGAAGTGTAACATTAGCAAAATACTCAATTTTCATGTCATATTCAAAATACTCCGTAATTGAAGACTAATACTCACAAATTTAAATTTTCTCAAAAATGCAAAAAATTGAAGTCTATCACCTTAAAAAAATTCAATGAAGATCTTTTTATAAAAAATTTAAAAATTGAAGTTTAACATAAGCAAAATACTCATTTTCATGTCATACTCAAAATACTCCGTAATTGAAGACTGACATACACAAATTTCAATTTTTTCAAAAATTTCTTAAAAATGCAAAAATTAAGTCTAACGCCTTCAAAAAATTCAATGAAGATATTTTTTAAAAGAATGTAAAAATTGTTGTGTAACATTAGAAAAATAATCAATTTCCATGTCATACTCAATATATTCCGTAATTGAAGACTAACACACACAAATTTCAATTTTTTTAAAACATTTCTTAAAAATGCAAAAAACTTGAGTCTAACACCTTAAAAACATTCCATGAAGATATTTTTTAAAAGAATGTTAAAATTGAAGAGTAACGGAAGAAAAATACTCAATTTTCATGTCATACTGAAAATACGCCGTAATTGAAGACTAACACACAGAAATGTCAATTTCATCAAAAATTTCTTAAAAGTGCAAAAAATGAATTCTAACACCTTCAAAAAATTGAATGAAGATATTTTATAAAAGAATGTTAAAACTGATATGTAACACAAGAAAAAACTCAGTTTTCATGTCATACACAAAATACTCCGTAATTGAAGACTAACACACACAAATTTAAATTTTTTAAAAAATTTCTTAAAAATGCAAAAAAGTGATGTCTAACACCTTCAAAAAATTCATTGAAGATATTTTTATTAAAAATGTAAAAATTTAAGTGTAACATAAGCAAAATAATCAGTTTTCATGTCATGGTCAAAATACTCCGTAATTGAAGACTAACACACACAAATTTCAATTTTTTCAAAAATTTCTTAAAAATGCAAAAAATGAAGTCTAACACCTCCAAAAAATTCAATGAATATATTTTTTTTAAAATGTAAAAATTGAAGTTTAACATAAGCAAAATACTCAATTTTCATGTCATACTCAAAATACACCGTAATTGAAAACTAACACACACAAATTTCAATTTCATCAAAAATTTCTTAAAAGTGCAAAAAATGAAGTCTAACACCTTCAAAAAATTGAATGAAGATATTTTTTAAAAGAATGTTAAAATTGTAGTGTAACGCAAGAAAAAAACTCAATTTTCATGTCATACTCAAAATACTCCGTAATTGAAGACTAACACACACAAATTTCAATTTTTTCGAAAATTTCTTAAAAATGCAAAAAATGAAGTCTAACACCTTCAAAAAATTGAATGAAGATATTTTTTAAAAGAATGTTAAAATTGAAGTGTAACGCAAGAAAAAAACTCAATTTTCATGTCATACTCAAAATATTACGTAATTGAAGAGTAACGCACACAAATTTAAATTTTTTCAAAAATTTCTTAAAAATGCAAAAAATGATGTCTAACACCATCAAAAAATTCAATGAAGGTATTTTTTTAAAAAAAATGTATAAATTGAAGTTTAACATAAGCAAAATACTCAATTTTCATGTCATACTCAAAATACTCCGTAATTGAAGACTAACACACACAAATTTCAATATTTTCAAATATTTCTTCAAAATGGAAAAAACTGAAGTCTAACACCTTCAAAAAATTCAATGAAGATATTTTTTTTAAAATGTAAAAATTGAAGTGTAAAATTAGCAAAATACTTAGTTTTCAAGTCATACTCAAAATACTCCGTAATTGAAGACTAACACACACAAATTTCCATTTTTTCAAAAATTTCTTCAAAATGCAAAAAACTGAAGTCCACCTTCAAAATATTCAATGAAGATATTTTTTTTTAAATGTAAAAATTGAAGTGTAAAATTAGCAAAATACTTAGTTTTCATGTCATACTCAAAATACTCCGTAATTGAAGACTAACACACACAAATTTTAATTTTTTCAAAAATTTCATAAAAATGCAAAAAACTAAAGTCTAACACCTTCAAAATATTCAATGAGTATATTTTAAAAAAAAAATGTAAAAATTGAAGTGTAAAATTAGAAAAATACTCAATTTTCTTGTCACACTCAAAATACACCGTAATTGAAGGCTAACACACACAAATTTCAATTTCATCAAAAATTTCTTAAAAGTGCCAAAAATGAAGTCTAACACCTTAAAAAAATTGAATGAAGATATTTTCAAAAAGAATGTTAAAATTGAAGTGTAACGCAAGAAAAAAACTCAATTTTCATGTCATACTCAAAATACTCCATAATTGAAGACATAACACCCAAATTACAATTTTTTCAAAAATTTCTTAAAAATGAAAAAAACTGAAGGCAAACACCTTCAAAAAATTCAATGAGGATATTTTTTTTAAAAATGTAAAAATTGAAGTATGACATAAGCAAAATACTCAATTTTCATGCCATAATCAAAATACTCCGTAATTGAAGACTAACACACACAAATTACAATTTTTTCCAATATTTCTTAAAAAATGTATGAAGTCTAACACCGTCATATAATTCAATGAAGATATTTTATAAAAGTATGTTAAAATATATATGTAACACAAGAAAAAACTCAATTTTCTTGTCGTACTCAAAATACTCCGTAATTGATAACTAACACTCACAAATTTAAAACTTTTCAAAAATTTCTTCAAAATGCAAAAAATTGAAGTCTAACACCTTCAAAAAATTCAATGAAGATATTTTTTTTTAAAAATGTAAAAAATGAAGTGTAACTTAAGCAAAATACTCAATTTTCATGTCACACTCAAAATACACCGTAATTGAAGACTAACACACACAAATTTCAATTTCATCAAAAATTTCTTAAAAGTGCAAAAAGTGAAGTCTAACACCTCCAAAAAATTGAATGAAGATATTTTTTAAAAGAATGTTAAAATTTAAGTGTAACGCAAGAAAAAAACTCAATTTTCATGTCATACTAAAAATACTCAGAAATTGAAGACTAACACTCACAAATTTAAAAAGTTTCAAAAAATTATTCAAAATGCAAAAAATTGAAGTCTTAACACCTTCCAAAAATAAAATGAAGATATTTTTTTTAAAAATGTAAAAATGGAAGTATGACATAAGAAAAATACTAAATTTTCATGTCGTACTCAAAATACACCGTAATTGAAGACTAACACACAAATTTCAATTTTTTTCAAAATTCCATAAAAATGCAAAAAATTAAGTCTAACACCTTCAAAAAATTCAATGAAGATATTTTTGAAAAAAATGTAAAAATTGAAGTGTAAAATTAGCAAAATACTCAATTTTCATGTCATACTCAAAATACTCCGTAATTGAAAACTAACACTCACAAATTTAAATTTTTTCAAAAAAATTTTCAAAATGCAAAAAATTGAAGTCTTAACACCTTCAAAAAATTCAATGAAGATATTTTCATTTAAAATTTAAAAATTGAAGTGTAACATAAGGAAAATACTCAATTTTCATGTCATACTAAAAATACACCGTAATTTAAGACTAACACACACATATTTCAATTTTTTCAAAAATTTCTCTAAATGCAAAAAACTGAAGTCTAACACCTTCAAAAATTTCAATGAGGATATTTATTAAAAAAATGTAAAAATTGAAGTGTGACATAAGCAAAGTACTCAATTTTCATGCCATACTCAAAATAATCCGTAATTGAAGACTAACACACACAAATTTCAATTTTTTTCCAATATTTCTTAAAAATGCATGAAGTCTAACACCTTCAAATAATTCAATGAAGATATTTTATAAAAGTATGTTAAAATTGATATGTAACACAAGAAAAAACTCAATTTTCATGTCATACTCAAAATACTCTGTAATTGAAGACTAACACCAACAAATTTAAATTTTTTCAAAAATTTCTTAAGAATGCAAAAAATGAAGTCTAACACCTTCCAAAAATTCAATGAAGATATGTTTTAAAAGAATGTTAAAATTGATGTGTAACACAAGAAAAAAACTCAATTTTCATGTCATACTAAAAATACTACGTAATTGAAGACCAACACACACACATTTAATTTTTTCAAAAATTTCTTAAAAATGCAAAAAAGTGAAGTCTAACACCTTCAAAAAATTCAATGAAGATATTTTTTACTAAAATTGTAAAAATTGAAGTGTAATATAAGCAAAATACTCAGTTTTCATGTCATGGTCAAAATACTCCGTAATTGAAGACTAACACACATAAATTTAAATTTTTTCAAAAAATTTTTAAAAATGGAAAAAATGAAGTCTAACACCTTCAAAAAATTCAATGAATATATTTTTTTTAAAAATGTAAAAATTGAAGTGTAACATAAGAAAATACTCAATTTTCATGTCATACTCAAAATACACCGTAATTGAAGACTAACCCACAGAAATTTCAATTTCATCAAAAATTTCTTAAAAGTGCAGAAAATGAAGTCTCACACCTTCAAAAAATTGAATGAAGATATTTTTTAAAAGAATGTTTAAATTGTAGTGTAACGCAAGAAAAAAACTCCATTTTCATGTCATACTCAAACTACTCCGTAATTGAAGACTAACACACACATATTTCAATTTTTTCAAAAATTTCTCTAAAATGCAAAAAACTGAAGTCTAACACCTTCAAAAATTCAATGAGGATATTTTTTTAAAAAATGTAAAAATTGAAGTGTGACATAAGAAAAATACTCAATTTTCATGCCATACTCAAAATACTCCGTAATTGAAGACTAACACACACAAATTTAAAATTTTTCCAATATTTCTTAAAAATGCATGAAGTCTAACACCTTCAATTAATTCAATGAAGATATTTTATAAAAGTATGTTAAAATTGATATGTAACATAAGAAAAAACTCAATTTTCATGTCATACTCAAAATACTCCGTAATTGAAGACTAACACCCACAAATTTAAATTTTTTCAAAAATTTCTTATGAATGCAAAAAATGAAGTCTAGCACCTTCCAAAAATTCAGTGAAGATATTTTTTAAAAGAATGTTAAAATTGATGTGTAACACAAGAAAAAAACTCAATTTTCATGTCATACTAAAAATACTACGTAATTGAAGACCAACACACACACATTTAAATTTTTCAAAAAATTTCTTAAAAATGCAAAAAAGTGAAGTCTAACAACTTCAAAAAATTCAATGAAGATATTTTTTACTAAAAATGTAAAAATTGAAGTGTAATATAAGCAAAATACTCAGTTTTCATGTCATGCCCAAAATACTCCGTAATTGAAGACTAACACACACAAATTTAAATTTTTTCAAAATTTTTTTAAAAATGGAAAAAATGAAGTCTAACACCTTCAAAAAATTCAATGAATATATATTTTTTTTAAATGTAAAAATTGAAGTTTAACATAAGCAAAATACTCAATTTTCATGTCACACTCAAAATACACCGTAATTGAAGACTAACACACACAAATTTCAATTCCATAAAAAATTTCTTAAAATTGCTAAAAATGAAGTCTAACACCTTAAAAAAATTGAATGAAGATATTTTTTAAAAGATTGTAAAAATTGAAGTGTAACACAAGAAAAAAAACTCAATTTTCATGTCATACTCAAAATACTCCATAATTGAACACTAACACACACAAATTTCAATTTTTTAAAAAATTTCTTAAAAATGCGAAAAATGAAGCCTAACACCTTCAAAAAATTCAATGAAGATATTTTTTTTAAAAATGTAAAAATTGAAGTTTAACATAAGCAAAATACTCAATTTTCGTCTCATACTCAAAATACTCTGTAATTCAAGACTAACACACACAAATTTCAATTTTTTCAAAAATTTCTTCAAAATCTAAAAAATTGAAGTCTAACACCTTCAAAAAATTCAATGAAGATATTTTTTAAAAAAATGTAAAAATTGAAGTTTAACATAAGCAAAATACTCAATTTTCATGTCATACTCAAAATACTCCGTAATTGAAGACTAACACACACAAATTTTAATTTTTTCAAAAATTTCTTAAAAATTTAATAAAGTTAAGTCTAACACCTTCAAAAAATTCAATGAAGATATTTATTTAAAAAATGTAAAAATTGAAGTGTAACATAGGCAAAAAACTCAGTTTTCATGTCATACTCAAAATACTCCGTAATTGAAGACTAACACACACAAATTTCAATTTCATCAAAAATTTCTTAAAAGTGCAAAAAATGATGTCTAACACCTTAAAAAAATTCAATGAAGATATTTTTTTTATAAATGTGAAAATTGAAGTTTAACATAAGCAAAATACTCAATTTTCATGTCATACTCAAAATACTCTGTAATTGAAGACTACCACAAACAAATTTCAATTTTTTCAAAAATTTTTTAAAGATGCAAAAAACTGAAGTCTAACACCTTCAAAAAATTCAACGATGATATTTTTTTAAAAAATGTAAAAATTGAATTTTAACATAAGCAAAAAACTCAATTTTCATGTCATACTCAAAATACTCTGTAATTGAAGACTAACACACACAAATTTAAATTTTTTCAAAAATTTCTTAAAAATGGAAAAAACTGAAGTCTAACACCTTCAAAAAATTCAATGAAGATATTTTTTTTTTAAAATGTAAAAATTGAAGTGTAAAATTATCAAAATACTCAATTTTCATGTCATACTCAAAATACTCCGTAATTGAAGACTAACACTCACAAATTTAAATTTTTTCAAAAATTTCTTCAAAATGCAAAAAATTGAAGTCAACACCTTCAAAAAATTCAATGAAGATATTTTTTTTAAAAATGTAAAATTGAAGTGTGACATAGGCAAAATACTCAATTTTCTTGTCATACTCAAAATACACCGTAATTGAAGAATAACACACACAAATTTCAATTTCATCAAAAATTTCTTAAAAGTGCAAAAAATGATGTCTAACACCTTCAAAAAATTGAATGAAGATATTTTTTTTAAAGAATGTTAAAATTGAAGCGTAACGCAAGAAAAAAAACTCAATTTTCATGTCATACTCAAAATACTCCGTAATTGAAGACTAACACACACAAATTTAAATTTTTTCAAGAATTTCTTCAAAATACAAAAAATTGAAGTCAATACCTTCATAAAATTCAATGAAGATATATTTTTTAAAAATGTAAAATTGAAGTGTAACATAGGCAAAATACTCAATTTTCATGTCATACTCAAAATACACCGTAATTGAAGAATAACACACACAAATTTCAATTTCATCCAAAATTTCTTAAAAGTGCAAAAAATGATGTCTAACACCTTCAAAAAATTGAATGAAAATATTTTTTAAAAGAATGTTAAAATTGAAGTGTAACGCAAGAAAAAAACTCAATTTTCATGTCATACTCAAAATACTCCGTAATTGAAGACTAACACAAACAAATTTAAATTTTTTCAAAAATTTCTTAAAAATGCAAAAAAGTGAAGTCTAACACCTTCACAAAATTCAGTGAAGATATTTTTTTTTAAAATGTAAAAACTAAAGTGTAACATAAACAAAATACTCAGTTTTGATGTCATACTCAAAATACTCCGTAATTGAAGACCAACGCACACAAATTTAAATTTTTTCAAAAATTTCTTAAAAATGTAAAAAAATTAAATCTAACAACTTCAAAAAATTCAGTGAACATATATTTTTTTTAAATGTAAAAATTGAAGTGTAACATAAGCAAAATAGTCAGTTTTCATGTCATACTCAAAGTACTCCGTAATTGAAGACTAACACACACAAATTTTAATTTTTTCAAAAATTTCTTAAAAAATGCGAAAAATGAAGTCTAACACCTTCAAAAAATTGAATGAAGACATTATTTAAAAAAATGTAAAAATTGAAGTTTAACATAAGCAAAATACTCAAGTTTCATGTCATACTCAAAATACTCCGTAATTGAAGACTAACACACACAAATTTCAATTTTTTCAAAAATTCTTAAAAATTTAAAAAAGTGAAGTCTAACACCTTCAAAAAATTCAATGAAGGTATTTTTTTAAAAAATGTAAAAATTGATGTGTAAAATTAGCAAAATACTTAATTTTCATGTCATACTCAAAATACTCCGTAATTGAAGACTGACACACAAATTTCAATTTTTTCAAAAATTCTTAAAAATTTAAAAAAGTGAAGTCTAACACCTTCAAAAAATTCAATGAAGATATTTTTTTTTAAAAATGTAATAATTGAAGTTTAACATAAGCAAAATACTCAATTTTCATGTCATACTCAAAATACTCTGTAATTCAAGACTAACACACACAAATTTCAATTTTTTCAAAAATTTCTTAAAAATGCAAAAAACTGAAGTCTAACACCTTCAAAAAATTCAATGAAGATATTTTAAAAAAAAATGTAAAATATGAAGTTTAACATAAGCAAAATACTCAATTTTCATGTCATACTCAAAATACTCCGTAATTGAAGACTAACACACACAAATTTAAATATTTTCAAAAATTTCTTAAAAATTTAAAAAAGTAAAGTCGTTAACCTTAAAAAAATTCAATGAAGATATTTATTTAAAAAATGTAAAAATTGAAGTGTAACATAAGCAAAATACTAAGTTTTCTTGTCATAGTCAAAACACTCCGTAATTGAAGACTAACACACACAAATTTCAATTTTTTCAAAAATTTCTTAAAAATGCGTTAAATGAAGTCTAACACCTTCAAAAAATTAAATGAAGATATTTTTTTTAAAAATGTAAAAATTGAAGTTTAACATATAGGCAAAATACTCAATTTTCTTGTTATACTCAAAATACTCCGAAATTGAAGCCTAACACACATAAATTTCTATTTTTTCAAAAATTTCTTAAAAATTCAAAAAACTGAAGTCTAACACCTTAAAAAAATTAAATGAAGATATTTTTTAAAAAACCTGTAAAAAATTGAAGTGTAGAATTAGCAAAATACTCAATTTTCATGTCATATTCAAAATACTCCGTAATTGAAGACTAACACTCACAAATTTCAATTTTTTAAAAAATTTCTTAAAAATGCGAAAAATGAAGTCTAACACCTTCAAAAAATTCAATGAAGATATTTTTTAAAAAAATGTAAAAAATGAAGTGTAACATAAGAAAAATACTCAGTTTTCATGTCATAGTCAGCACACTCCGTAATTGAAGACTAACACACACAAATTTCAATTTTTTCAAAAATTTCTTAAAAATGCGTTAAATGAAGTCTAACACCTTCAAAAAATTCAATGAAGATATTTATTTAAAAAATGTAAAAATTGAAGTGTAACATAAGCAAAATACTCAGTTTTCATGTTATACTCAAAATACTCCGTAATTGAAGACTAACACACACAAATTTCAATTTTTTCAAAAATTTATTAAAAATGCGTTAAATGAAGTCTAACACCTTAAAAAAATTCAATGAAGATATTTTTTTTAAAAATGTAAAAATTGAAGTTTAACATATAGGCAAAATACTCAATTTTCTTGTCATACTCAAAATACTCCGTAATTGAAGACTAACACACACAAATTTCTATTTTTTCAAAAATTTCTTAAAAATGCAAAAAACTGAAGTCTAATACCTTAAAAAATTAAATGAAGATATTTTTTAAAAAAACTGTAAAAAATTGAAGTGTAGAATTAGCAAAATACTCAATTTTCATGTCATATTCAAAATACTCCGTAATTGAAGACTGACACTCACAAATTTCAATTTTTTAAAATATTTCTTAAAAATGCGAAAAATGAAGTGTAACACCTTCAAAAAATTCAATGAAGATATTTTTTTTAAAAATGTGAAAATTGAAGTTAAACATAAGCAAAATACTCAATTTTCATGTCATACTCAAAATACTCTGTAATTGAAGATTAACACACACAAATTTCAATTTTTTCAAAAATTTCATAAAGATGCAAAAAACTGAAGTCTAACACCTTCAAAAAATTCAACAAAGATATTTATTTAAAAAATGTAAAAATTGAAGTGTAACATAAGCAAAATACTCAGTTTTCATGTCATAGTCAAAACACTCCATAATTGAAGACTAACACACACAAATTTCAATTTTTTCAAAAATTTCTTAAAAATGCGTTAAATGAAGTCTAACACCTTAAAAAAATTCAATGAAGATATTTTTTTAAAAAATGTAAAAATTGAAGTTTAACATATTGGCAAAATACTCAATTTTCTTGTCATACTCAAAATACTCCGTAATTGAAGACTAACACACACAAATTTCTATTTTTTCAAAAATTTCTTAAAAATGCAAAAAACTGAAGTCTAACACCTTAAAAAAATTAAATGAAGATATTTTTTTAAAAAACAGTAAAAAATTGAAGTGTAGAATTAGCAAAATACTCAATTTTCATGTCATATTCAAAATACTCCGTAATTGAAGACTAACACTCACAAATTTCAATTTTTTAAAAAATTTCTTAAAAATGCGAAAAATGAAGTCTAACACCTTCAAAAAATTCAATGAAGATATTTTTTTTTAAAATGTGAAAATTGAAGTTAAACATAAGCAAAATACTCAATTTTCATGTCATACTCAAAATACTCTGTAATTGAAGATTAACACACACAAATTTCAATTTTTTCAAAAATTTCTTAAAGATGCAAAAAACTGAAGTCTAACACGTTCAAAAAATTCAACGAAGATATTTATTTTAAAAATGTAAAAATTGAAGTGTAACATAAGCAAAATACTCAGTTTTAATGTCATACTCAAAATACTCTATAATTGAAGATTAACACACACAAATTCCAATTTTTTCAAAAATTTCTTAAAGACGCAAAAAACTGAAGTCTAACACCTTCAAAAAATTCAACGAAGATATTTTTTAAAAAAATGTAAAATTTGAAGTTTAACATAAGAAAAATACTCAATTTTCATGTCATACTCAAAATACTCCGTAATTGAAGACTAACACACACAAATTTAAATTTTTTCAAAAATTTCTTAAAGATGCATAAAACTGAAGTCTAACACCTTCAAAAAAATTCAATGAAGATATTTTTTAAAAAAATGTAAAAATTGAAGTTTAACATATAGGCAAAATACTCAATTTTCTTGTCATACTCAAAATACTCCGTAATTGAAGACTAACACACACAAATTTCTATTTTTTCAAAAATTTCTTAAAAATGCCAAAAACTGAAGTCTAACACCTTAAAAAATTAAATGAAGATATTTTTTAAAAAATCTGTAAAAAATTGAAGTGTAGAATTAGCAAAGTACTCAATTTTCATGTCATATTCAAAATACTCCGTAATTGAAGACTGACACTCACAAATTTCAATTTTTAAAAATATTTCTTAAAAATGCGAAAAATGAAGTCTAACACCTTCAAAAAATACAATGAAGATATTTTTTTTAAAAATGTGAAAATTGAAGTTAAACATAAGCAAAATACTCAATTTTCATGTCATACTCAAAATACTCTGTAATTGAAGATTAACACACACAAATTTCAATTTTTTCAAAAATTTCATAAAGATGCAAAAAACTGAAGTCTAACACCTTCAAAAAATTCAACAAAGATATTTATTTAAAAAATGTAAAAATTGAAGTGTAACATAAGCAAAATACTCAGTTTTCATGTCATAGTCAAAACACTCCATAATTGAAGACTAACACACACAAATTTCAATTTTTTCAAAAATTTCTTAAAAATGCGTTAAATGAAGTCTAACACCTTCAAAAAATTCAATGAAGATATTTTTTTAAAAAATGTAAAAATTGAAGTTTAACATATTGGCAAAATACTCAATTTTCTTGTCATACTCAAAATACTCCGTAATTGAAGACTAACACACACAAATTTCTATTTTTTCAAAAATTTCTTAAAAATGCAAAAAACTGAAGTCTAACACCTTAAAAAAATTAAATGAAGATATTTTTTTTAAAAAGTGTAAAAAATTGAAGTGTAGAATTAGCAAAATACTCAATTTTCATGTCATATTCAAAATACTCCGTAATTGAAGACTAACACTCACAAATTTCAATTTTTTAAAAAATTTCTTAAAAATGCGAAAAATGAAGTCTAACACCTTCAAAAAATTCAATGAAGATATTTTTTTTAAAAATGTGAAAATTGAAGTTAAACATAAGCAAAATACTCAATTTTCATGTCATACTCAAAATACTCTGTAATTGAAGATTAACACACACAAATTTCAATTTTTTCAAAAATTTCTTAAAGATGCAAAAAACTGAAGTCTAACACCTTCAAAAAATTCAACGAAGATATTTATTTTAAAAATGTAAAAATTGAAGTGTAACATAAGCAAAATACTCAGTTTTAATGTCATACTCAAAATACTCTGTAATTGAAGATTAACACACACAAATTCCAATTTTTTCAAAAATTTCTTAAAGACGCAAAAAACTGAAGTCTAACACCTTCAAAAAATTCAACGAAGATATTTTTTAAAAAAATGTAAAAATTGAAGTTTAACATAAGAAAAATACTCAATTTTCATGTCATACTCAAAATACTCTGTAATTGAAGACTAACACACACAAATTTAAATTTTTTAAAAAATTTCTTAAAGATGCAAAAAACTGAAGTCTAACACCTTCAAAAAATTCAATGAAGATATTTATTTAAAAAATGTAAAAATTGAAGTGTAACATAAGCAAAATACTAAGTTTTCATGTCATAGTCAAAAGACTGCGTAATTGAAGACTAACACACACAAATTTCAATTTTTTCAAAAATTTCTTAAAAATGCGTTAAATGAAGTCTAACACCTTCAAAAAATTAAATGAAGATATTTTTTTTAAAAATGTAAAAATTGAAGTTTAACATATAGGCAAAATACTCAATTTTCTTGTCATACTCAAAATACTCCGTAATTGAAGACTAACACACACAAATTTCTATTTTTTCAAAAATTTCTTAAAAATGCGTTAAATGAAGTCTAACACCTTCAAAAAATTAAATGAAGATATTTTTTTTAAAAATGTAAAAATTGAAGTTTAACATATAGGAAAAATACTCAATTTTCATGTCATATTCAAAATACTCCGTAATTGAAGACTAACACTCACAAATTTCAATTTTTTAATAAATTTCTTAAAAATGCGAAAAATGAAGTCTAACACCTCCAAAAAATTCGATGAAGATATTTTTTTTAAAAATGTGAAAATTGAAGTTTAACATAAGCAAAATACTCAATTTTCATGTCATACTCAAAATACTCTGTAATTGAAGATTAACACACACAAATTTCAATTTTTTCAAAAATTTCTTAAAGATGCAAAAAACTGAAGTCTAACACCTTCAAAAAAATTCAATGAAGATATTTTTTAAAAAAATGTAAAAATTGAAGTTTGACATAAGAAAAATACTCAATTTTCATGTCATACTCAAAATACTCTGTAATTGAAGACTAACACACACAAATTTAAATTTTTTCAAAAATTTCTTAAAAATGGAAAAAACTGAAGTTTAACACCTTGAAAAAATTCAATGAAGATATTTTTTAAAAAAAAATGTAAAAATTGAAGTGTAAAATTAGCAAAATACTCAATTTTCATGTCATACTCAAAATACTCCGTAATTGAAGACTAACACTCACAAATTTAAATTTTTTCAAAAATTTCTTCAAAATGCAAAAAATTGAAGTCAACACCTTCAAAAAATTCAATGAAGATACTTTTTTTAAAAATGTAAAATTGAAGTGTAACATAGGCAAAATACTCAATTTTCATGTCATACTCAAAATACCCCGTAATTCAAGACTAGCACACACAAATTTCAATTTTTTCAAAAATGTCTTAAAAATGCAGAAAACTGAAGTCTAACACCTTCAAAAAATTCAATGAAGATATTTTTTAAAAAAATGTAAAAAATGAAGTTTAACATAAGCAAAATACTCAATTTTCATGTTATACTCAATATACTCCGTAATTGAAGACTAACACACACAAATTTAAATTTTTTCAAAAATTTCTTAAAAATTTAAAAATGTGAAGTCTAACACCTTCAAAAAATTCAATGAAGATATTTATTTAAAAAAAGTAAAAATTGAAGTGTAACATAAGCAAAATACTCAGTTTTCTTGTCATACTCAAAATACTCCGTAATTGAAGACTAACACACACAAATTTGAATTTTTTCACAAATTTCATAAAAATGTAAAAAAATGAAAATTAACACCTTTAAAAAATTCAATGAAGATATTTTTTTTAAAAATGTAAAAATTGAAGTGTAACATAAGCAAAATAGTCAGTTTTCATGTCATACTCAAAATACTCCGTAATTGAAGACTAACACACACAAATTTCAATTTTTTCAAAAATTTATTAAAAATGCGTTAAATGAAGTCTAACACCTTAAAAAAATTATATGAAGATATTTTTTTTTGAAATGTAAAAATTGAAGTTTAACATATAGGCAAAATACTCAATTTTCTTGTCATACTCAAAATACTCCGTAATTGAAGACTAACACACACAAATTTCTATTTTTTCAAAAATTTCTTAAAAATGCAAAAAACTGAAGTCCAACACCTTAAAAAATTAAATGAAGATATTTTTTAAAAAAACTGTAAAAAATTGAAGTGTAGAATTAGCAAAATACTCAATTTTCATGTCATATTCAAAATACTCCGTAATTGAAGACTGACACTCACAAATTTCAATTTTTTAAAAAATTTCTTAAAAATACGAAAAATGAAGTCAAACACCTTCAAAAAATTCAATGAAGATATTTTTTTTAAAAATGTGAAAATTGAAGTTAAACATAAGCAAAATACTCAATTTTCATGTCATACTCAAAATACTCTGTAATTGAAGATTAACACACACAAATTTCAATTGTTTCAAAATTTTCTTAAAGATGCAAAAAACTGAAGTCTAACACCTTCAAAAAATTCAACGAAGATATTTATTTTAAAAATGTAAAAATTGAAGTGTAACATAAGCAAAATACTCAGTTTTAATGTCATACTCAAAATACTCTGTAATTGAAGATTAACACATACAAATTCCAATTTTTTCAAAAATTTCTTAAAGACGCAAAAAACTGAAGTCTAACACCTTAAAAAAATTCAACGAAGATATTTTTTAAAAAAATGTAAAAATTGAAGTTTAACATAAGAAAAATACTCAATTTTCATGTCATACTCAAAATACTCTGTAATTGAAGACTAACACACACAAATTTAAATTTTTTCAAAAATTTCTTAAAAATGAAAAAAACTGAAGTCTAACACCTTCAAAAAATTCAATGAAGATATTTTTTAAAAAAAAATGTAAAAATTGAAGTGTAAAATTAGCAAAATACTCAATTTTCATGTCATACTCAAAATACTCCGTAATTGAAGACTAACACTCACAAATTTAAATTTTTTCAAAAATTTCTTCAAAATGGAAAAAATTGAAGTCAACACCTTCAAAAAATTCAATGAACATACTTTGTTTTAAAATGTAAAATTGAAGTGTAACATAGGCAAAATACTCAATTTTCATGTCATACTCAAAATACAACGTAATTCACGACTAACACACACAAATTTCAATTTTTTCAAAAATTTCTTAAAAATGCAAAAAATTGAAGTCTAACACCTTCAAAAAATTCAATGAAGATATTTTTTTAAAAAAATGTAAAAAATGAAGTTTAACATAAGCAAAATACTCAATTTTCATGTCATACTCAAAATACTCCGTAATTGAAGACTAACACACACAAATTTAAATTTTTTCAAAAATTTCTTAAAAATTTAAAAAAGTGAAGTCTAACACCTTCAAAAAATTCAATGAAGATATTTATTTAAAAAAAGTAAAAATTGAAGTGTAACATAAGCAAAATACTCAGTTTTCTTGTCATACTCAAAATACTCCGTAATTGAAGACTAACACACACAAATTTGAATTTTTTCACAAATTTCATAAAAATGTAAAAAAATGAAAACTAACACCTTCAAAAAAGTCAATGAAGATATTTTTTTTAAAAATGTAAAAATTGAAGTGTAACATAAGCAAAATAGTCAGTTTTCATGTCATACTCAAAATACTCCGTAATTGAAGACTAACACACACAAATTTCCATTTTTTCAAAAATTTCTTAAAAATGCGAAAAATGAAGTCTAACACCTTCAAAAAATTCAATGATGATATTTTTTTAAAAATGTAAAAATTGAAGTTTAACATAAGCAAAATACTCAATTTTCATGTCATACTCAAAGTACTCTGTAATTCAAGACTAACACACACAAATTTCAATTTTTTCAAAAATTTCTTAAAAATGCAAAAAACTGAAGTCCACCTTCAAAAAATTCAATGAAGATATTTTTTAAAAAAATGTAAAAAATGAAGTTTAACATAAGCAAAATACTCAATTTTCATGTCATACTCAAAATACTCCGTAATTGATGACAAACACACACAAATTTAAATTTTTTAAAAAATTTCTTAAAAATTTAAAAAAGTGAAGCCTAACACCTTCAAAAAATTCAATGAAGATATTTATTTAAAAAATGTAAAAATTGAAGTGTAACATAAGCAAAATACTCAGTTTTCATGTCATACTCAAAATACTCCGTAATTGAAGACTAACACACACAAATTTGAATTTTTTCACAAATTTCACAAAAATGTAAAAAAATGAAATCTAACACCTTCAAAACATTCAATGAAGATATTTTTTTAAAAAATGTAAAAATTGAAGTGTAATATAAGCAAAATACTCAGTTTTCATGTCATACTCAAAATACTCCGTAATTGAAGACTAACACACACAAATTTCAATTTTTTCAAAAATTTATTAAAAATGCGTTAAATGAAGGCTAACACCTTAAAAAAAATTCAATGAATATATTTTTTTTTAAAATGTAAAAATTGAAGTTTAACATATAGGCAAAATACTCAATTTTCTTGTCATACTCAAAATATTCCGTAATTGAAGACTAACACACACAAATTTCTATTTTTTCAAAAATTTCTTAAAAATGCAAAAAACTGAAGTCCAACACCTTAAAAAATTAAATGAAGATATTTTTTAAAAAAACTGTAAAAAATTAAAGTGTAGAATTAGCAAAATACTCAATTTTCATGTCATATTCAAAATACTCCGTAATTGAAGACTGACACTCACAAATGTCAATTTTTTTAAAAATTTCTTAAAAATGCGAAAAATGAAGTCTAACACCTTCAAAAAATTTAATGAAGATATTTTTTTTTAAAATGTGAAAATTGAAGTTAAACATAAGCAAAATACTCAATTTTCATGTCATACTCAAAATACTCTGTAATTGAAGATTAACACACACAAATTTCAATTTTTTCAAAAATTTCTTAAAGATGCAAAAAACTGAAGTCTAACACCTTCAAAAAATTCAACTAAGATATTTATTTTTAAAATGTAAAAATTGAAGTGTAACATAAGCAAAATACTCAGTTTTCATGTCATAGTCAAAACACTCCATAATTGAAGAGTAACACACACAAATTTCAATTTTTTCAAAAATTTCTTAAAAATGCGTTAAATGAAGTCTAACACCTACAAAAAATTCAATGAAGATATTTTTTTAAAACATGTAAAAATTGAAGTTTAACATATAGGCAAAATACTCAATTTTCTTGTCATACTCAAAATACTCCGTAATTGAAGACCAACACACACAAATTTCTATTTTTTCAAAAATTTCTTAAAAATGCAAAAAACTGAAGTCTAACAACTTAAAAAAATTAAATGAAGATATTTTTTAAAAAAACTGTAAAAAATTGAAGTGTAGAATTAGCAAAATACTCAATTTTTATGTCATATTCAAAATACTCCGTAATTGAAGACTAACACTCACAAATTTCAATTTTTAAAAAATTTCTTAAAAATGCGAAAAATGAAGTCTAACACTTTCAAAAAATTTAATGAAGATATTTTTTAAAAAAATATGAAAATTGAAGTTTAACATAAGCAAAATACTCAATTTTCATGTCATACTCAAAATACTCTGTAATTGAAGATTAACACACACAAATTCCAATTTTTTCAAAAATTTCTTAAAGATGCAAAAAACTGAAGTCTAACACCTTCAAAAAATTCAACGAAGATAGTTTTTAAAAAAATGTAAAAATTGAAGTTTAACATAAGAAAAATACTCAATTTTCATGTCATACTCAAAATACTCTGTAATTGAAGACTAACACACACAAATTTAAATTTTTTCAAAAATTTCTTAAAAATGGAAAAAACTGAAGTTTAACACCTTCAAAAAATTCAATGAAGATATTTTTAAAAAAAAAATGTAAAAATTGAAGTGTAAAATTAGCAAAATACTCAATTTTCATGTCATACTCAAAATACTCCGTAATTGAAGACTAACACTCACAAATTTAAATTTTTTCAAAAATTGCTTCAAAATGCAAAAAATTGAAGTCAATACCTTCAAAAAATTCAATGAAGATACTTTTTTTAAAAATGTAAAATTGAAGTGTAACATAAGCAAAATACTCAATTTTCATGTCATACTCAAAATACCCCGTAATTCAAGACTACCACACCCAAATTTAAATTTTTTCAAAAATTTCTTAAAAATGCAAAAAACTGAAGTCTAACACCTTCAAAAAAATTCAATGAAGATATTTTTTAAAAAAATGTAAAAAATGAAGTTTAACATAAGCAAAATACTCAATTTTCATGTCATACTCAAAATACTCCGTAATTGAAGACTAACACACACAAATTGAAATTTTTTCAAAAATTTCTTAAAAATTTAAAAAAGTGAAGTCTAACACCTTCAAAAAATTCAATGAAGATATTTATTTAAAAAATGTAAAAATTGAAGTTTAACATAAGCAAAATACTCAGTTTTCATGTCATACTCAAAATACTCCGTAATTGAAGACTAACACACACAAATTTCACAAAAATGTAAAAAAATGAAATCTAACACCTTCAAAAAATTCAATGAAGACATGTTTTTTTAAAATGTAAAAATTGAAGTGTAACATAAGCAAAATAGTCAGTTTTCATGTCATACTCAAAATACTCCGTAATTGAAGACTAACACACACAAATTTCCATTTTTTCAAAAATTTCTTAAAAATGCGAAAAATGAAGTCTAACACCTTCAAAAAATTCAATGATTATATTTTTTTTAAAAATGTAAAAATAGAAGTTTAACATAAGCAAAATACTCAATTTTCATGTCATACTCAAAATACTCTGTAATTCAAGACTAACACACACAAATTTCAATTTTTTCAAAAATTTCTTAAAAATGCAAAAAACTGAAGTCCACCTTCAAAAAATTCAATGAAGATATTTTTTAAAAAAATGTAAAAAATGAAGTTTAACATAAGAAAAATACTCAATTTTCATGTCATACTCAAAATACTCCGTAATTGAAGACTAACACACACAAATTTAAATTTTTTCAAAAATTTCTTAAAAATTTAAAAAAGTGAAGTCTAACACCTTCAAAAAATTCAATGAAGATATTTATTTAAAATATGTAAAAATTGAAGTGTAACATAAGCAAAATACTCAGTTTTCATGTCATACTCAAAATACTCCGTAATTGAAGACTAACACACACAAATTTCAATTTTTTCAAAAATTTATTAAAAATGCGTTAAATGAAGTCTAACACCTTAAAAAAATTCAATGAAGATATTTTTTTTTAAAATGTAAAAATTGAAGTTTAACATATAGGCAAAATACTCAATTTTCTTGTCACACTCAAAATACTCCGTAATTGAAGACTAACACACACAAATTTCTATTTTTTCAAAAATTTCTTAAAAATGCAAAAAACTGAAGTCCAACACCTTAAAAAATTAAATGAAGATATTTTTTAAAAAAACTGTAAAAAATTGAAGTGTAGAATCAGCAAAATACTCAATTTTCATGTCATATTCAAAATATTCCGTAATTGAAGACTAACACTCACAAAATTCAATTTTTTAAAAAATTTCTTAAAAATGCGAAAAATGAAGTCTAACACCTTCAAAAAATTCAATGAAGATATTTTTTTTTAAAATGTGAAAATTGAAGTTTATCATAAGGAAAATAATAAATTTTCATGTCATACTCAAAATACTCTGTAATTGAAGACTAACACAAACAAATTTCAATTCTTTCAAAAATTTCTTAAAGATGCAAAAAACTGAAGTCTAACACCTTCAAAAAATTCAACGAAGATATTTTTTTTTAAAATGTAAAAATTGAATTTTAACATAAGCAAAATACTCAATTTTCATGTAATACTCAAAATACTCTGTAATTGAAGACAAACACACACAAATTTCAATTTTTTCAAAAATTTCTTAAAAATGCGTTAAATGAAGTCTAACACCTTCAAAAAATTCAATGAAGATATTTTTTTAAAAAATGTAAAAATTGAAGTTTAACATATAGGCAAAATACTCAATTTTCTTGTCATACTCAAAATACTCCGTAATTGAAGACTAACACACACAAATTTCTATTTTTTCAAAAATTTCTTAAAAATGCAAAAAACTGAAGTCTAACAACTTAAAAAAATTAAATGAAGATATTTTTAAAAAAAACTGTAAAAAATTGAAGTGTAGACTTAGCAAAATACTCAATTTTTATGTCATATTCAAAATACTCCGTAATTGAAGACTAACACTAACAAATTTCAATTTTTTAAAAAATTTCTTAAAAATGCGAAAAATGAAGTCTAACACCTTCAAAAAATTTAATGAAGATATTTTTTTAAAAAATATGAAAATTGAAGTTTAACATAAGCAAAATACTCAATTTTCATGTCATACTCAAAATACTCTGTAATTGAAGATTAACACACACAAATTCCAATTTTTTCAAAAATTTCTTAAAGATGCAAAAAACTGAAGTCTAACACCTTCAAAAAATTCAACGAAGATATTTTTTAAAAAAATGTAAAAATTGAAGTTTAACATAAGAAAAATTATCAATTTTCATGTCATACTCAAAATACTCTGTAATTGAAGACTAACACACACAAATTTAAATTTTTTCAAAAATTTCTTAAAAATGGAAAAAACTGAAGTCCACCTTCAAAAAATTCAATGAAGATATTTTTTAAAAAAAATGTAAAAATTGAAGTGTAAAATTAGCAAAATACTCAATTTTCATGTCATACTCAAAATACTCTGTAATTCAAGACTAACACTCACAAATTTAAATTTTTTCAACAATTTCTTCAAAATGCTAAAAATTGAAGTCAACACCTTCAATAAATTCAATGAAGATACTTTTTTTAAAAATGTAAAATTGAAGTGTAACATAGGCAAAATACTCAATTTTCATGTCATACTCAAAATACCCCGTAATTCAAGACTACCACACCCAAATTTAAATTTTTTCAAAAATTTCTTAAAAATGCAAAAAACTGAAGTCTAACACCTTCAAAAAATTCAATGAAGATATTTTTTAAAAAAATGTAAAAAATGAAGTTTAACATAAGCAAAATACTCAATTTTCATGTCATACTCAAAATACTCCGTAATTGAAGACTAACACACACAAATTTAAATTTTTTCAAAAATTTCTTAAAAATTTAAAAAAGTGAAGTCTAACACCTTCAAAAAATTCAATGAAGATATTAATTTAAAAAATGTAAATATTGAAGTGTAACATAAGCAAAATACTCAGTTTTCATGTCATACTCAAAATACTCCGTAATTGAAGACTAACACACACAAATTTCACAAAAATGTAAAAAAATGAAATCTAACACCTTCAAAAAATTCAATGAAGATATTTTTTTTAAAAATGTAAAAATTGAAGTGTAACATAAGCAAAATAGTCAGTTTTCATGTCATACTCAAAATACTTCGTAATTGAAGACTAACACACACAAATTTCCATTTTTTCAAAAATTTCTTAAAAATGCGAAAAATGAAGTCTAACACCTTCAAAAAATTCAATGATGATATTTTTTTTTAAAATGTAAAAATAGAAGTTTAACATAAGCAAAATACTCAATTTTCATGTCATACTCAAAATACTCTGTAATTCAAGACTAACACACACAAATTTCAATTTTTTCAAAAATTTCTTAAAGATGCAAAAAACTGAAGTCTAACACCTTCAAAAAATTCAACGAAGATATTTTTAAAAAAAATGTAAAAATTGAAGTTTAACATAAGAAAAATATTCAATTTTCATGTCATACTCAAAATACTCAGTAATTGAAGACTAACACACACAAATTTAAATTTTTTCAAAAATTTCTTAAAAATTGAAAAAACTGAAGTCTAACACCTTCAAAAAATTCAATGAAGATATTTTTTAAAAAAAAATGAAAAAATTGAATTGTAAAATTAGCAAAATACTCAATTTTCATGTCATACTCAAAATACTCCGTAATTGAAGACTAACACTCACAAATTTAAATTTTTTCAAAAATTTCTTCAAAATGCAAAAAATTGAAGTCAACACCTTCAATAAATTCAATGAAGATACTTTTTTTAAAAATGTAAAATTGAAGTGTAACATAGGCAAAATACTCAATTTTCATGTCATACTCAAAATACCCCGTAATTCAAGACTACCACACACAAATTTAAATTTTTTCAAAAATTTCTTAAAAATGCAAAAAACTGAAGTCTAACACCTTCAAAAAATTCAATGAAGATATTTTTTAAAAATGTAAAAGATGAAGTTTAACATAAGCAAAATACTCAATTTTCATGTCATACTCAAAATACTCCGTAATTGAAGACTAACACACACAAATTTAAATTTTTTCAAAAATTTCTTAAAAATTTAAAAAAGTGAAGTCTAACACCTTCAAAAAATTCAATGAAGATATTTATTTAAAAAATGTAAAAATTGAAGTGTAACATAAGCAAAATACTCAGTTTTCATGTCATACTCAAAATACTCCGTAATTGAAGACTAACACACACAAATTTCACAAAAATGTAATAAAATGAAATCTAACACCTTCAAAAAATTCAATGAAGATATTTTTTTTAAAAATGTAAAAATTGAAGTGTAACATAAGCAAAATAGTCAGTTTTCATGTCATACTCAAAATACTCCGTAATTGAAGACTAACACACACAAATTTCCATTTTTTCAAAAATTTCTTAAAAATTTAAAAAAGTGAAGTCTAACTCCTTCAAAAAATTCAATGAAGATATTTATTTAAAAAATGTAAAAATTGAAGTGTAACATAAGCAAAATACTCAGTTTTCATGTCATACTCAAAATACTCCGTAATTGAAGACCAACACACACAAATTTGAATTTTTTCACAAATTTCACAAAAATGTAAAAAAATGAAATCTAACACCTTCAAAAAAATTCAATGAAGATATTTTTTTTAAAAATGTAAAAATTGAAGTGTAACATAAGCAAAATAGTCAGTTTTCATGTCATACTCAAAATACTCCGTAATTGAAGACTCACACACACAAATTTCCATTTTTTCTAAAATTTCTTAAAAATGCGAAAAATGAAATCTAACACCTTCAAAAAATTCAATGATGATATATTTTTTTAAAATGTAAAAATTGAAGTGTAACATAAGCAAAATACTCAGTTTTCATGTCATACTCAAAATACTCCGTAATTGAAAACTAACACACACAAATTTCAATTTTTTCAAAAATTTATTAAAAATGCGTTAAATGAAGTCTAACACCTTAAAAAAATTCAATGAAGATATTTTTTTTTAAAATGTAAAAATTGAAGTTTAACATATAGGCAAAATACTCAATTTTCTTGTCATACTCAAAATACTCCGTAATTGAAGACTAACACACACAAATTTCTATTTGTTCAAAAATTTCTTAAAAATGCAAAAAACTGAAGTCTAACACCTTAAAAAATTAAATGAAGATATTTTTTAAAAAAACTTTAAAAAATTGAAGTGTAGAATTAGCAAAATACTCAATTTTCATGTCATATTCAAAATACTCCTTAATTGAAGACTAACACTCACAAATTTCAATTTTTTAAAAAATTTCTTAAAAATGCGAAAAATGAAGTCTAACACCTTCAAAAAATTCAATGAAGATATTTTTTTTTAAAATGTGAAAATTGAAGTTAAACATAAGCAAAATACTCAATTTTCATGTCATACTCAAAATACTCTGTAATTGAAGATTAACACACACAAATTTCAATTGTTTCAAAAATTTCTTAAAGATGCAAAAAACTGAAGTCTAACACCTTCAAAAAATTCAACGAAGATATTTATTTAAAAAATGTAAAAATTGAAGTGTAACATAAGCAAAATACTCAGTTTTCAAGTCGTAGTCAAAACACTCCGTAATTGAAGACTAACACACATAAATTTCAATTTTTTCAAAAATTTCTTAAAAATGCGTTAAATGAAGTCTAACACCTTCAAAAAATTCAATGAAGATATTTTTTTGAAAAATGTAAAAATTGAAGTTTAACATATAGGCAAAATACTCAATTTTCTTGTCATACTCAAAATACTCCGTAATTGAAAACTAACACACACAAATTTCTATTTTTTCAAAAATTTCTTAAAAATGCAAAAAACTGAAGTCTAACACCTTAAAAAAATTAAATGAAGATATTTTTTAAAAAAGCTGTAACAAATTGAAGTGTAGAATTAGCAAAATATTCAATTTTCATGTCATATTCAAAATACTCCGTAATTGAAGACTAACACTCACAAATTTCGATTTTTTAAAAAATTTCTTAAAAATGCGAAAAATGAAGTCTAACACCTTCAAAAAATTCAATGAAGATATTTTTTTTAAAAATATGAAAATTGAAGTTTAACATAAGCAAAATACTCAATTTTCATGTCATACTCAAAATACTCTGTAATTGAAGATTAACGCACACAAATTCCAATTTTTTCAAAAATTTCTTAAAGATGCAAAAAACTGAAGCCTAACACCTTCAAAAAATTCAACGAAAATATTTTTAAAAAAAATGTAAAAATTGAAGTTTAACATAAGAAAAATACTCAATTTTCATGTCATGCTCAAAATACTCTGTAATTGAAGACAAACACACACAAATTTAAATTTTTTCAAAAATTTCTTAAAAATGGAAAAAACTGAAGTCTAACACCTTCAAAAAATTCAATGAAGACATTTTTTAAAAAAAAATGTAAAAATTGAAGTGTAACATAAGCAAAATAGTCAGTTTCCATGTCATACTCAAAATACTCCGTAATTGAAGACTAACACACACAAATTTCAATTTTTTCAAAAATTTCTTAAAAATGCAAAAAACTGAAGTCTAACACCTTCAAAAAATTCAATGAAGATATTTTTTAAAAAAATGTAAAAATTGAAGTTTAACATAAGAAAAATACTCAATTTTCATGTCATACTCAAAATACTCTGTAATTGAAGACTAACACACATATTTAAATTTTTTCAAAAATTTCTTAAAAATGGAAAAAACTGAAGTCTAACACCTTCAAAAAATTCAATGAAGATATTTTTTTTAAAAAAATGTAAAAATTGAAGTGTAAAATTAGAAAAATACAGAATTTTCATGTCATACTCAAAATACTCCGTAATTGAAGACTAACACTCACAAATTTAAATTTTTTCAAAAATTTCTTCAAAATGCAAAAAATTGAAGTCAACACCTTCAAAAAATTCAGTTAAGATACTTTTTTTTAAAATGTATAATTGAAGTGTAACATAGGCAAAATACTCAATTTTCATGTCATACTCAAAATACACCGTAATTGAAGAATAACACACACAAATTTCAATTTCATCAAAAATTTCTTAAAAGTGCAAAAAATTGAATGTAGATATTTTTTAAAAAAATGTAAAAATTGAAGTGTAACATAAGCTAAATTGTCAGTTTTCATGTCATACTCAAAATACTCCGTAATTGAAGACTAACACACACAAATTTCAATTTTTTCAAAAATTTCATAAAAATGCGAAAAATGAAGTCTAACACCTTCAAAAAATTCAATGAAGATATTTTTTTTAAAAATGTAAAAATTGATGTTTAACATAAGCAAAATACTCAATTTTCATGTCATACTCAAAATACTCTGTAATTCAAGACTAACACACACAAATTTCAATTTTTTCAAAAATTTCTTAAAAATGCAAAAAACAGAAGTCTAACACCTTAAAAAAATTCAATGAAGATATTTTTTAAAAAAATGTAAAAATTGAAGTTTAACATAAGCATAATACTCAATTTTCATGTCATACTCAAAATACTCCGTAATTGAAGACTAACACACACAAATTTAAATTTTTTCAAAAATTTCTTAAAAATTAAAAAAAGTGAAGTCACACCTTCAAAAAATTCAATGAAGATATTTATTTAAAAAATGTAAAAATTGAAGTGTAACATAAGCAAAATACTCAGTATTCATGTCATACTCAAAATACTCCGTAATTGAAGACTAACACACACAAATTTCAATTTTTTCAAAAAATTCTTAAAAATGCGTTAAATGAAGTCTAACACCTTCAAAAAATTCAATGCAGATATTTTTTTTAAAAATGTAAAAATTGAAGTTTAACATAGGCAAAATACTCAATTTTCTTGTCATACTCAAAATACTCCGTAATTGAAGACTAACACACAATAATTTCTATTTTTTCAAAAATTTCTTAAAAATGAAAAAAACTGAAGTCTAACACCTTAAAAAAATTCAAGAAGATATTTTTTAAAAAACCTGTAAAAATTTAGGTGTAGAATTAGCAAAATACTCAATTTTCATGTCATACTCAAAATACTCCGTAATTGAAGACTAACACTCACAAATTTAAATTTTTTCAAAAATTTCTTCAAAATGCAAAAAGTTCAAGTCTAACACCTTCAAAAATTTCAATGAAGATATTTTTTTTAAAAATGTAAAATTGAAGTGAAACATAAGCAAAATACTCAATTTTCATGTCATACTCAAAATACACCGTAATTTCAGAATAACACACACAAATTTCAATTTCATCAAAAATTTCTTAAAAGTGCAAAAAATGAAGTCTAACACCTTCAAAAAATTGAATGAAGATATTTTTTAAAAGAATGTTAAAATTGAAGCATAACGCAAGAAAAAAAACTCAATTTTCATGTCATACTAAAAATACTCCGTAATTGAAGACTAACACACACAAATTTAAAAATTTTCAAAAATTTCGTACAAATGCAAAAAAGTGAAGTCACCTTCAAAAAATTCAGTGAAGATATTTTTTTAAAAAATGTAAAAACTAAAGTGTAACATAAGCAAAATACTCAGTTTTCATGTCATACTTAAAATACTCCGTAATTGAAGACTAACACACAAATTTAATTTTTTTCAAAAATTGCTTAAAAATGCGAAAAATGAAGTCTAACACCTTCAAAAAATTGAATGAAGATATTTTTTAAAAGAATGTTAAAATTGAAGTGTAACGCAAGAAAAAAACTCAATTTTCATGTCATACTCAAAATACTCCGTAATTGAAGACTAACACACACAAATTTAAATTATTTCAAAAATTTCTTAAAAATGCAAAAAAGTCAAGCCTAACACCTTCACAAAATTCAGGGAAGATATTTTTTTTTAAAATGTAAAAAGTAAAGTGTGACAAAAGTAAAATACTCAGTTTTCATGTCATACTCAAAATACTCCGTAATTGAAGATTAACACACACAAATTTAAATTTTTTCAAGAATTTCATAAAAATGTAAAAAAATTAAATCTAACACCTTCAAAAAATTCAATGAAGATATTTTTTATAAAAATGTAAAAATTGAAGTGTAACATAAGCAAAATAGTCAGTTTTCATGTCATACTCAAAATACTCCGTAATTGAAGACTAACACACACAAATTTCAATTTTTTCAAAAATTTCTTAAAAATGCGAAAAATGAAGTCTAACACCTTCAAAAAATTCCATGAAGATATTTTTTAAAAAAATGTAAAAATTGAAGTTTAACATAAGAAAAATACTCAATTTTCATGTCATACTCTAAATACTCCGTAATTGAAGACTAACACACACAAATTTAAATTTTTTCAAAAATTTCTTAAAAATTAAAAAAAGTGAAGTCTAACACCTTCAAAAAATTCAATAAAGATATTTATTTAAAAAATGTAAAAATTGAAGTGTAACATACGCAAAATACTCAGTTTTCATGTCATAGTCAAAATACTCCGTAATTGAAGACTAACACACACAAATTTCAATTTTTTCAAAAATTTCTTAAAAATGCGTTAAATGAAGTCTAACACCTTCAAAAAATTCATTGAAGATGTTTTTTTTTAAAATTTAAAAACTGAAGTTTAGCATAGGCAAAATACTCAATTTTCTTGTCATACTCAAAATACTCCATAATTGAAGACTAACACACACAAATTTCTATTTTTTCAAAAATTTCTTAAAAATGCAAAAATCTGAAGTCTAACACGTTAAAAAAATTAAATGAAGATATTTTTTAAAAAAACTGTAAAAAATTGAAGTGTTGAATTAGCAAAATACTCAATTGTCATGTCATATTCAAAATACTCCGTAATAGAAGTCTAACACTAACAAATTTCAAATTTTTAAAAAATTTCTTAAAAATGCGAAAAATGAAGTCTAACACCTTCAAAAAATTCAATGAAGATATTTTTTTTAAAAATGTGAAAATTGAAGTTTAACATAATCAGAATACTCAATTTTCATGTCATACTCAAAATACTCTGTAATTGAAGATTAACACACACAAATTTCAATTTTTTCAAAAATTTCTTAAAGATGCAAAAAACTGAAGTCTAACACGTTCAAAAAATTGAATGAAGATATTTTATAAATGAATGTAAAAATTGAAGTGTAACGCAAAAAAAAAACTCAATTTTCATGTCATACTCAAAATACTCCGTAATTGAAGACTAACACACACAAATTTCAATTTTTCAAACATTTCATAAAAAATACAAAAAACTGAAGTCTAACACCTTCAAAAAATTCAATGAAGATATTTTTTTTTAAAAAATATAAAAATTGAAGTGTAAAATTAGCAAAATACTCAATTTTCATTTCATACTCAAAATACTCCGTAATTGAAGACTAACACTCACAAATTTAAATTTTTTCAAAAATTTCTTCAAAATGCAAAAAATTGAAGTCAACACCTTCAAAAAATTCAATGAAGATATTTTTTTTAAGATGTAAAATTGAAGTGTAACATAGGCAAAATACTCAATTTTCATGTCATACTCAAAATACACCGTAATTGAAGAATAACACACACAAATTTCAATTTCATTAAAAATTTCTTAAAAGTGCAAAAAATGAAGTCTAACACCTTCAAAAAATTGAATGAAGATATTTTTTAAAAGAATGTTAAAATTGAAGTGTAACGCAAGAAAAAAACTCAATTTTCATGTCATACTCAAAATACTCCGTAATTGAAGACTAACACACACAAATTTAAATTTTTTCAAAAATTTCCTAAGAATGCAAAAAATGAAGTCTAACACCTTCAAAAAATTCAATGAAGATATTTTTTTTAAAAATGTAAAAATTGAAGTTTAACATATGCAAAATACTCAATTTTCTTGTCATACTCAAAATACTCCGTAATTGAAGACTAACACACACAAACTTCTATTTTTTCAAAAATTTCTTAAAAATGCAAAAAACTGAAGTCTAACACCTTTAAAAAATTCAAGAGGATATTTTTTTAAAAAACTGTAAAAATTGAAGTGTAGAATTAGCAAAATACTCAATTTTCATGTCATACTCAAAATACTCCGTAATTGAAGACTAACACTCACAAATTTTAATTTTTTCAAAAATTTCTTCAAAATGCAAAAAGTTCAAGTCTAACACCTTCAAAAAATTCAATGAAGATATTTTTTTTTAAAATGTAAAATTGAAGTGTACCATAAGCAAAATACTCAATTTTCATGTCATACTCAAAATACACCGTATTTGAAGAATAACACACACAAATTTCAATTTCATCAAAAAATTCTTAAAAGTGCAAAAAATGAAGTCTAACACCTTCAAAAAATTGAATGAAGATATTTTTTAAAAGAATGTTAAAATTGAAGCGTAACGCAAGAAAAAAAACACAATTTTCATGTCATACTCAAAATACTCCGTAATTGAAGACTAACACACACAAATTTAAATTTTTTCAAAAATTTCATACAAATGCAAAAAAGTGAAGTCTGAGACCTTCAAAAAATTCAGTGAAGATATTTTTTTAAAAAATGTAAAATCTAAAGTGTAACATAAGCAAAATACTCAGTTTTCATTTCATACTCAAAATACTCCGTAATTGAAGACTAACACAAACAAATTTCAATTTTTTTCAAAAATTTATTAGAAATGCAAAAAATGAAGTCTAACACCTTCAATAAATTCAATGAAGATATTTTTTAAAAGAATGTTAAAATTGAAGTGTAACACAAGAAAAAAAACTGAATTTTCATCTCATACTCAAAATACTCCGTAATTGAAGAATAACACACACAAATTTAAATTTTTTCAAAAATTTCTTAAAAATGCTAAAAAGTGAAGTCTAACACCTTCAAAAAATGCAACGAAGAATTTTTTTTTAAAAATGTAAAAATTGAAGTGTAATATAAGCAAAATACTCTGTTTTCACGTCGTGCTCAAAATACTCCGTAATTGAAGAATAACACACACAAATTTCAATTTTTTTCAAAAATTTCATAAAAATGCAAAAAATGAAGTCTAACACCTTTAAAAAATTCAATGAAGATACTTTAAAAAAGAATGTTAAAATTGAGGTGTAACACAAGCAAAAAACTCAATTTTCATTTCATACTCAAAATACACAGTAATTGAAGACTAACATACACAAATTTCAATTTCATCAAATATTTCTTAAAAGTGCAAAACATGAAGTCTAACATCATCAAAAAATTCAATGAGGATATTTTTTTAAAAAATGTAAACATTTAAGTGTGACATAAGAAAAATACACAATTTTCGTGCCATACTCAAAATACACCGTAATTGAAGACTAACACATAAAAATTTCTTAAAAATGCAAAAAAACTGAAGTCTAACACCTTCAAAAATTTCAATGAGCATATTTTTTAAAGAAATGTAAAAATTGAAGTGTGACACAAGGAAAGTACTCAATTTTCATGCCATACTCAAAATACTCCGTAATTGAAGACTAACACACAAAAATTTCAAAATTTTACAATATTTCTTAAAATTGCATGAAGTCTAACACGTTCAAATAATTCAATGAAGCTATTTTATAAAAGTATGTTAAAATTGATATGTAACACAATAAAAAAACTCAATTTTCATGTCATACTCAAAATACTCCGTAATTGAAGACTAACACCCACAAATTTCAAAAAATTTCAAAAATTTCTTAAGAATGCAAAAAATAAAGTCTAACACCTTCCAAAAATTGAATGAAGATATTTTTTAAAACAATGTTAAAATTAAAGTGTAACACAAGAAAAAACTCAATTTTCAGGTCATACTCAAAATACTCCGTAATTGAAGACTAACACACACAAATTTCAATTTTTTCAAAAATTTCTTAAAAATGCAAAAAATGAAGTCTAACACCTTCGAAAAATTCAATGAAGATATTTTTGTAAAAAAGCTAAAAATTGAAGTTTAACATAAGCAAAAAACTCAATTTTCATGTCAAACTCAAAATACTCCGTAATTGAAGACTACCACACACAAATTTCAATTTTTTTCAAAGATTTCATATAAATGCAAAAAATGTAGTTTTAACACCTTTAAAAAATTCAATGAAGATACTTTTTAAAAGAATGTTAAAATTGAAGTGTAACACAAGAAAAAAAATCAATTTTCATGTTGTACTCAAAATACACCGTAATTGAAGACTAACACGCACAAATTTAAATTTTTTTAAAAATTTCTTAAAAATGCAAAAAAGTTAAGTCTAACACCTTCCAAAAATTCAATGAATATATTTTTAAAAAGAATGTAAAAATTGAAGTGTGACATAAGCAAAATACTCAGTTTTCATGTCGTACTTAAAATACTCCTTAATTGAAGACTAACACACACAAATTTCAATTTTTTTCAAAAATTTATTAGAAATACAAAAAATGAAGTCTAACACATTCCAAAAATTTAATGAAGATATTTTTTAAAAGAATGTTAAAATTGAAGTGTAACACAAGAAAAAAACTCAATTTTCATGTCATACTCAAAATACTCCATAATTGAAGACTAACACACACAAATTTCAATTTTTTCAAAAATTTCTTAAAAATGCATAAAATGAAGTCTAACACCTTCAAAAAATTCAATGAAGATATTTTTTAAAAGAATGTTAAAATTGAAGTGTAACACAAGAAAAAAACTCAATTTTCATGTCATACTCAAAATACTCCGTAATTGAAGACAAACACACACAAATTTAAATTTTTTCAAAAATTTCTTAAAAATTCATAAAAGTGAAGTCTAACACCTTCAAAAAATTCAACGAAGATATTTTTTTTTAAAATGTAAAAATTGAAGTGTAACATAAGCATAATACTCAATTTTCATGTCGTGCTCAAAATACTCCGTAATTGAAGAATAACACACACAAATTTCAATTTTTTTCAAAAATTTCATAAAAATGCAAAAAATGAAGTCTAACACCTTTAAAAAATTCACTGAAGATACTTTAAAAAAGAATGTTAAAATTGAAGTGTAACACAAGCAAAAAACTCAATTTTCATTTCATACTCAAAATACACAGTAATTGAAGACTAACATACACAAATTTCAATTTCATCAAATATTTCTTAAAAGTGCAAAACATGAAGTCTAACATCATCAAAAAATTCAATGAGGATATTTTTTAAAAAAATGTAAAAATTAAAGTGTGACATAAGAAAAATACTCAATTTTCGTGCCATACACAAAATACACCGTAATTGAAGACTAACACACAAAAATTTCTTAAAAATGCAAAAAAACTGAAGTCTAACACCTTCAAAAATTTCAACGAGCATATTTTTTAAAGAAATGTAAAAATTGAAGTGTGACACAAGGAAAGTACTCAATTTTCATGCCATACTCAAAATACTCCGTAATTGAAGACTAACACACAAAAATTTTAAAATTTTACAATATTTCTTAAAACTGCATGAAGTCTAACACGTTCAAATAATTCAATGAAGCTATTTTATAAAAGTATGTTAAAATTGATATGTAACACAATAAAAAAACTCAATTTTCATGTCATACTCAAAATACTCCGTAATTGAAGACTAACACCCACAAATTTCAAAAAATTTCAAAAATTTCTTAAGAATGCAAAAAATAAAGTCTAACACCTTCCAAAAATTGAATGAAGATATTTTTTAAAAGAATGTTAAAATTGAAGTGTAACACAAGAAAAAACTCAATTTTCATGTCATACTCAAAATACTCCGTAATTGAAGACTAACACACACAAATTTCAATTTTTTCAAAAATTTCTTAAAAATGCAAAAAATGAAGTCTAACACCTTCGAAAAATTCAATGAAGATATTTTTGTAAAAAAGCTAAAAATTGAAGTTTAACATAAGCAAAAAACTCAATTTTCATGTCAAACTCAAAATACTCCGTAATTGAAGACTACCACACACAAATTTCAATTTTTTTCAAAGATTTCATATAAATGCAAAAAATGTAGTTTTAACACCTTTAGAAAATTCAATGAAGATACTTTTTAAAAGAATGTTAAAATTGAAGTGTAACAGAAGCTAAAAACTCAATTTTCATGTTGTACTCAAAATACACCGTAATTGAAGACTAACATACACAAATTTCAATTTCATCAAAAATTTCTTATAAGTGCAAAAAATGCAGTCTAACACCTTCAAAAAATTCAATGAAGATATTTTTTAAGAGAATGTTAAAATTGAAGTGTAACACAAGAAAAAAACTCAATTTTCATGTCATACTCAAAATACTCCGTAATTGAAGACTAACACACACAAATTTCAATTTTTTCAAAAATTTCTTAAAAATGCAAAAAACTGAAGTCTAACACCTTGAAAAAATTCAATGAGGATATTTTTTTAAAAAATGTAAAATATGAAGTGTGACACAAGCAAAATACTCAATTTTCATGCCATACTCAAAATACTCCGTAATTGAAGACTAACACACAAAATTTTCAAAATTTTCCAATATTTCTTAAAATTGCATCAAGTCTAACACCTTCAAATAATTCATTGAAGATATTTTTAAAAAAAACGTTAAAATTGAAGGGTAACACAAAAAAAAACTCAATTTTCATGTCATACTCAAAATACTCCGTAATTGAAGGCTAACACGCACAAATTTAAATTTTTTTAAAAATTTCTTAAAAATGTAAAAAAGTGAAGTCTAACACCTTCCAAAAATTCAATGAATATATTTTTAAAAAGAATGTAAAAATTGAAGTGTGACATAAGCAAAATACTCAGTTTTCATGTCGTACTTAAAGTACTCCTTAATTGAAGACTAACACACACAAATTTCAATTTTTTTCAAAACTTTATTAGAAATACAAAAAATGAAGTCTAACACATTCCAAAAATTCATTGAGGACATTTTTTAAAAGAATGTTAAAATTGAAGTGTAACACAAGAAAAAAACTCAATTTTCATGTCATACTCAAAATACTCCGTAATTGAAGACTAACACACACAAATTTCAATTTTTTAAAAAATTTCTTAAAATTGCAAAAAATGAGGTCTAACACCTTCAAAAAATTCAATGAAGATATTTTTTAAAAGAATGTTAAAATTCAAGTGTAACACAAAAAAAAAACTCAATTTTCCTGTCATACTCAAAATACCCCGTAATTGAAGACTTACACACACAAATTTAAATTTTTTCAAAATTTCTTAAAAATGCAAAAAATTGAAGTCTAACACCTTCAAAAAATTCAACGAAGATATTTTTTTTAAAAATGTAAAAATTGAAGTGTAACATAAGCATAATACTCAGTATTCATGTCATGCTCAAAATACTCCGTAATTGAAGACTAACACACACAAGTTTCAATTTTTTCAAAGATTTCTTAAAAAATGCAAAAAATGAAGTCTAACACCTTCAAAAAATTCAAGGAAGATAATTTTTTTTAAAATGTAAAAATTGAAGTGTAACATAAGCATAATACTCAGTTTTCATGTCATGCTCAAAATACTCCGTAATTGAAGACTAACACACACAAATTTCAATTTTTTCAAAAATTTCTTAAAAAATGTAAAAAATGAAGTCTAACACCTTCAAAAAATTCAATGAAGATAATTTTTTTAAAAATATAAAAATCGAAGTTTAACATAAGCAAAAAACTCAATTTTCATGTCATGCTCAAAATACTCCGTAATTGAAGACTAACACACGCAAATTTCAATTTTTTTCAAATATTTCATAAAAATGCAAAACATTAAGTCTAACACGTTCAAAAAACTCAATGAAAATACTTTTTAAAAGAATGTTAAAATTGAAGTGTAACACAAGTAAAAAACTCAATTGTCATGTCATACTCAAAATACACCGTTATTGAAGACTAACACACACAAATTTCAATTTCATCAAAAATTTCTTAAAAGTGCAAAAAATTAAGTCTAACATGTTCAAACAATTGAATGAATATATTTTATAAAAGAATGTAAAAATTGAAGTGTAACGCAAAAAAAAAACTCAATTTTTATGGCATACTCAAAATACTCCGTAATTGAAGAATGACACACACAAATTTCAATTTTTCAAATATTTCATAAAAAATACAAAAAATGAAGTCTAACACCTTCAAAAAATTCAATGAAGATATTTTTTTTTAAAATGTAAAAATTGAAGTTTAACATAAGCAAAAAACCCAATTTTCATGTCACACTCAAAATACTCCGTAATTGATGACTAACACACAAAAATTTCAATTTTTTTAAAAAATTTCATAATGATGCAAAAAATGAAGTCTAACACCTTTAAAAAATTCAATGAAGATACTTTTTAAAAGAATGTTAAAATTGAAGTGTAACACAAGCAAAAAACTCAATTTTCATGTCATACTCAAAATACACCGAAATTGAAGACTAACATACACAAATTTCAATTTCATCAAAAATTTCTTGAAAGTGCAAAAAATGAAGTCCAACATCTTCAATAAAATTCAATGAGGATATTTTTTAAAAAAATGTAAAAATTGAAGTGTGACATAAGAAAAATACCCAATTTTATTGCCATACTCAAAATACTCCGTAATTGAAGACTAACACACAAAAATTTAAATTTTTTTCAAAAATTTATTAAAAATGCAAAAAATGAAGTCCAACCACCTTTAAAAAATTCAATGAAAATGTTTTTTAAGGGAATGTTAAAATTGAAGTGTAACACAAGAAAAAAAATCAATTTTCATGTCATACTCAAAATACTCCGTAATTGAAGACTAACACGCACAAATTTAAATTTTTTTAAAAATTTCTTAAAAATGCAAAAAAGTGAAGTCTAACACCTTCCAAAAATTCAATGAATATATTTTTAAAAAGAATGTAAAAATTGAAGTGTGACATAAGCAAAATACTCAGTTTTCATGTCATACTTAAAATACTCCTTAATTGAAGACTAACACACACAAATTTCAATTTTTTTCAAATATTTATTAGAAATACAAAAAATGAAGTCTAACACATTCCAAAAATTTAATGAAGATATTTTTTAAAAGAATGTTAAAATTGAAGTGTAACACAAGAAAAAAACTCAATTTTCATGTCATACTCAAAATACTCCATAATTGAAGACTAACACACACAAATTTCAATTTTTTCAAAAATTTCTTAAAAATGCATAAAATGAAGTCTAACACCTTCAAAAAATTCAATGAAGATATTTTTTAAAAGAATGTTAAAATTGAAGTGTAACACAAGAAAAAAACTCAATTTTCATGTCATACTCAAAATACTCCGTAATTGAAGACAAACACACACAAATTTAAATTTTTTCAAAAATTTCTTAAAAATTCATAAAAGTGAAGTCTAACACCTTCAAAAAATTCAACGAAGATATTTTTTTTTTAAATGTAAAAATTGAAGTGTAACATAAGCATAATACTCAATTTTCATGTCGTGCTCAAAATACTCCGTAATTGAAGAATAACACACACAAATTTCAATTTTTTTCAAAAATTTCATAAAAATGCAAAAAATGAAGTCTAACACCTTTAAAAAATTCACTGAAGATACTTTAAAAAAGAATGTTAAAATTGAAGTGTAACACAAGCAAAAAACTCAATTTTCATTTCATACTCAAAATACACAGTAATTGAAGACTAACATACACAAATTTCAATTTCACCAAATATTTCTTAAAAGTGCAAAACATGAAGTCTAACATCATCAAAAAATTCAATGAGGATATTTTTTAAAAAAATGTAAAAATTAAAGTGTGACATAAGAAAAATACTCAATTTTCGTGCCATACACAAAATACACCGTAATTGAAGACTAACACACAAAAATTTCTTAAAAATGCAAAAAAACTGAAGTCTAACACCTTCAAAAATTTCAACGAGCATATTTTTTAAAGAAATGTAAAAATTGAAGTGTGACACAAGGAAAGTACTCAATTTTCATGCCATACTCAAAATACTCCGTAATTGAAGACTAACAGACAAAAATTTTAAAATTTTACAATATTTCTTAAAACTGCATGAAGTCTAACACGTTCAAATAATTCAATGAAGCTATTTTATAAAAGTATGTTAAAATTGATATGTAACACAATAAAAAAACTCAATTTTCATGTCATACTCAAAATACTCCGTAATTGAAGACTAACACCCACAAATTTCAAAAAATTTCAAAAATTTCTTAAGAATGCAAAAAATAAAGTCTAACACCTTCCAAAAATTGAATGAAGATATTTTTTAAAAGAATGTTAAAATTGAAGTGTAACACAAGAAAAAACTCAATTTTCATGTCATACTCAAAATACTCCGTAATTGAAGACTAACACACACAAATTTCAATTTTTTCAAAAATTTCTTAAAAATGCAAAATATGAAGTCTAACACCTTCGAAAAATTCAATGAAGATATTTTTGTAAAAAAGCTAAAAATTGAAGTTTAACATAAGCAAAATACTCAATTTTCATGTCAAACTCAAAATACTCCGTAATTGAAGACTACCACACACAAATTTCAATTTTTTTCAAAGATTTCATATAAATGCAAAAAATGTAGTTTTAACACCTTTAAAAAATTCAATGAAGATACTTTTTAAAAGAATGTTAAAATTGAAGTGTAACAGAAGCTAAAAACTCAATTTTCATGTTGTACTCAAAATACACCGTAATTGAAGACTAACATACACAAATTTCAATTTCATCAAAAATTTCTTATAAGTGCAAAAAATGCAGTCTAACACCTTCAAAAAATTCAATGAAGATATTTTTTAAGAGAATGTTAAAATTGAAGTGTAACACAAGAAAAAAACTCAATTTTCATGTCATACTCAAAATACTCCGTAATTGAAGACTAACACACACAAATTTCAATTTTTTCAAAAATTTCTTAAAAATGCAAAAAACTGAAGTCTAACACCTTGAAAAAATTCAATGAGGATATTTTTTTAAAAAATGTAAAATATGATGTGTGACACAAGCAAAATACTTAATTTTCATGCCATACTCAAAATACTCCGTAATTGAAGACTAACACACAAAATTTTCAAATTTTTCCAATATTTCTTAAAATTGCATCAAGTCTAACACCTTCAAATAATTCATTGAAGATATTTTTAAAAAAAATGTTAAAATTGAAGGGTAACACAAAAAAAAACTCAATTTTCATGTCATACTCAAAATACTCCGTAATTGAAGGCTAACACGCACAAATTTAAATTTTTTTAAAAATTTCTTAAAAATGTAAAAAAGTGAAGTCTAACACCTTCCAAAAATTCAATGAATATATTTTTAAAAAGAATGTAAAAATTGAAGTGTGACATAAGCAAAATACTCAGTTTTCATGTCGTACTTAAAATACTCCTTAATTGAAGACTAACACACACAAATTTCAATTTTTTTCAAAACTTTATTAGAAATACAAAAAATGAAGTCTAACACATTCCAAAAATTCATTGAGGACATTTTTTTAAAAGAATGTTAAAATTGAAGTGTAACACAAGAAAAAAACTCAATTTTCATGTCATACTCAAAATACTCCGTAATTGAAGACTAACACACACAAATTTCAATTTTTTAAAAAATTTCTTAAAATTGCAAAAAATGAGGTCTAACACCTTCAAAAAATTCAATGAAGATATTTTTTATAAGAATGTTAAAATTCAAGTGTAACACAAAAAAAAAACTCAATTTTCCTGTCATACTCAAAATACCCCGTAATTGAAGACTTACACACACAAATTTAAATTTTTTCAAAATTTCTTAAAAATGCAAAAAATTGAAGTCTAACACCTTCAAAAAATTCAACGAAGATATTTTTTTTTAAAATGTAAAAATTGAAGTGTAACATAAGCATAATACTCAGTATTCATGTCATGCTCAAAATACTCCGTAATTGAAGACTAACACACACAAGTTTCAATTTTTTCAAAGATTTCTTAAAAAATGCAAAAAATGAATTCTAACACCTTCAAAAAATTCAATGAAGATAATTTTTTTTAAAATATAAAAATCGAAGTTTAACATAAGCAAAAAACTCAATTTTCATGTCATGCTCAAAATACTCCGTAATTGAAGACTAACACACGCAAATTTCAATTTTTTTCAAATATTTCATAAAAATGCAAAACATTAAGTCTAACACGTTCAAAAAACTCAATGAAGATACTTTTTAAAAGAATGTTAAAATTGAAGTGTAACTCAAGTAAAAAACTCAATTGTCATGTCATACTCAAAATACACCGTTATTGAAGACTAACACACACAAATTTCAATTTCATCAAAAATTTCTTAAAAGTGCAAAAAATTAAGTCTAACACGTTCAAAAAATTGAATGAATATATTTTATAAAAGAACGTTAAAATTGAAGTGTAACGCAAAAAAAAAACTCAATTTTTATGGCATACTCAAAATACTCCGGAATTGAAGACTGACACACACAAATTTCAATTTTTCAAATATTTCATAAAAAATACAAAAAATGAAGTCACCTTCAAAAAATTCAATGAAGATATTTTTTTTTAAAATGTAACAATTGAAGTTTAACATAAGCAAAAAACCCAATTTTCATGTCACACTCAAAATACTCCGTAATTGATGACTAACACACAAAAATTTCAATTTTTTTAAAAAATTTCATAATGATGCAAAAAATGAAGTCTAACACCTTTAAAAAATTCAATGAAGATACTTTTTAAAAGAATGTTAAAATTGAAGTGTAACACAAGCAAAAAACTCAATTTTCATGTCATACTCAAAATACACCGAAATTGAAGACTAACATACACAAATTTCAATTTCATCAAAAATTTCTTGAAAGTGCAAAAAATGAAGTCCAACATCTTCAAAAAAATTCAACGAGGATATTTTTTAAAAAAATGTAAAAATTGAAGTGTGACATAAGAAAAATACCCAATTTTCATGCCATACTCAAAATACTCCGTAATTGAAGACTAACACAGAAAAACATAAATGTTTTTCAAAAATTTATTAAAAATGCAAAAAATGAAGTCCAACCACCTTTAAAAAATTCAATGAAAATATTTTTTAAGGGAATGTTAAAATTGAAGTGTAACACAAGAAAAAAAATCAATTTTCATGTCATACTCAAAATACTCCGTAATTGAAGACTAACACGCACAAATTTAAATTTTTTTAAAAATTTCTTAAAAATGCAAAAAACTGAAGTCTAACACCTTCCAAAAATTCAATGAATATATTTTTAAAAAGAATGTAAAAATTGAAGTGTGACACAAGCAAAATACTCAGTTTTGATGTCGTACTTAAAATACTCCTTAATTGAAGACTAACACACACAAATTTCAATTTTTTTCAAAAATTTATTAGAAATACAAAAAATGAAGTCTAACACATTCCAAAAATTCAATGAAGATATTTTTTAAAAGAATGTTAAAATTGAAGTGTAACACAAGAAAAAAACTCAATTTTCATGTCATACTCAAAATACTCCATAATTGAAGACTAATACACACAAATTTCAATTTTTTCAAAAATTTCTTAAAAATGCATAAAATGAAGTCACCTTCAAAAAATTCAATGAAGATATTTTTTAAAAGAATGTTAAAATTGAAGTGTAACACAAGAAAAAAACTCAATTTTCATGTCATACTCAAAATACTCCGTAATTGAAGACAAACATACACAAATTTAAATTTTTTCAAAAATTTCTTAAAAATTCAAAAAAGTGAAGTCTAACACCTTCAAAAAATTCAACGAAGATATTTTTTTTTAAAATGTAAAAATTGAAGTGTAACATAAGCATAATACTCAATTTTCATGTCATGCTCAAAATACTCCGTAATTGAAGACTAACACACACAAATTTCAATTGTTTCAAAAATTTCTTAAAAAATGCAAAAAATGAAGTCTAACACCTTCAAAAAATTCAATGAAGATAATTTTTTTAAAAATATAAAAATCGAAGTTTAACATAAGGAAAAAGTTCAATTTTCATCTCATGCTCAAAATACTCCGTAATTGAAGACTAACACATACAAATTTCAATTTTTTTCAAATATTTCATAATAATGCAAAAAATTAAGTCTAACACGTTCAAAAAACTCAATGAAGATACATTTTAAAAGATTGTTAAAATTGAAGTGTAACACAAGTAAAATACTCAATTGTCATGTCATACTCAAAATACACCGTTATTGAAGACTAACACACACAAATTTCAATTTCATCAAAAATTTCTTAAAAGTGCAAAAAATTAAGTCTAACACGTTCCAAAAATTGAATGAAGATATTTTATATAAGAATGTTAAAATTGAAGTGTAACGCAAAAAAAAAACTCAATTTTCATGTCATACTCAAAATACTCCGTAATTGAAGACTAACACACACAAATTTCAATTTTTCAAACATTTCTTAAAAAATGCAAAAAATGAAGTCTAACACCTTCAAAAAATTCAGTGAATATATTTTTTTTTTAAATGTAAAAATTGAAGTTTAACATAAGTAAAAAACTCAATTTTCACGTCATACTCAAAATACTCCGTAATTGATGACTAACACACACAAATTTCAATTTTTTTCAAAAATTTCATAATGATGCTAAAAATGAAGTCTAACACCTTTAAAAAATTAAATGAAGATACTTTTTAAAAGAATGTTCAAATTGAAGTGTAACACAAGCAAAAAACTCAATTTTCATGTCATACTCAAAATACACCGTAATTGAAGACTAACATACACAAATTTCAATTTCATCAAAAATTTCTTAAAAGTGCGAAAAATGAAGTCCAACATCTTCAGAAAATTCAATGAGGATATTTTTTGTAAAAATGTAAAAATTGAAGTGTGACATAAGAAAAATACCCAATTTTCATGCCATACTCAAAATACTCCGTAATTGAAGACTAACACACAAAAATTTCAATTTTTTTCAAAAATTTATTAAAAATGCAAAAAATGAAGTCTAACACCTTCAAAAAATGCAATGAAGATATTTTTTAAAAAAATGTAAAAATTGATGTGTAACACAAGAAAAAAAATCAATTTTCATGTCATACTCAAAATACTCCGTAATTGAAGACTAACACACACAAATTTCAATTTTTTCAAAAATTTATTAAAAATGCAAAAAATGAAGTCCAACACCTTCAAAAAATTCAATGAAAATATATTTTAAGAGAATGTTAAAATTGAAGTGTAACACAGGAAAAAAAAGCAATTTTCATGTCATACTCAAAATACTCCGTAATTGAAGACTAACACGCACAAATTTAAATTTTTTTAAAAATTTCTTAAAAATGCAAAAAATTGAAGTCTAACACCTTCCAAAAATTCAATGAATATATTTTTTAAAAGAATGTAAAAATTGAATTGTGACATAAGCAAAATACTCAGTTTTCATGTCATACTCAAAATACTCCGTAATTGAAGACTTAACACACACAAATTTCAATTTTTTTCAAAACTTTTTTTTAAAAATGCAAAAAACTGAAGTCTAACACCTTAAAAAAATTCAATGAAAATATTTTTTAAGAAAATGTTAAAATTGATGTGTAACACAAGAAAAAAAAATCAATTTTCATGTCATACTCAAAATACTCCGTAATTGAAGACTAACAAACACAAATTTCAATTTTTCAAAAATTTCTTAAAAATGCAAAAAAGTGAAGTCTAACACCTTCAAAAAATTCAACGAAGATATTTTTTTGAAAAATATAAAAATTGAAGTGTAACATAAGCAAAATACTCAGTTTTCATGTCATGCTCAAAATACTCCGTAATTGAAGACAAACACACACAAATTTCAATTTTTTCAAAAATTTCTTAACAAATGCAAAAAATGAAGTCTAACACCTTCAAAAAATTCAATGAAGATATTTTTAAAAAAAATGTAAAAATTGATGTGTAACACAAGAAAAAAAAATCAATTTTCATGTCATACTCAAAATACTCCGTAATTGAAGACTAACACACACAAATTTCAATTTTTTCAAATATTTCTTAAAAATGTAAAAAATGAAGTCTAACACCTTCAAAAAATTCAATGAAGATATTTTTTAAAAGAATGTTAAAATTGAAGTGAAACACAAGAAAAAAACTCAATTTTCATGTCATACTCAAAATACTCCGTAATTGAAGACTAACACGCACAAATTTAAATTTTTTCAAAAATTTCTTAAAAATGCAAAAAAGTGAAGTCTAACACCTTCAAAAAATTCAACGAATATATTTTTTTGAAAAATATAAAAATTGAAGTGTAACATAAGCAAAATACTCAGTTTTCATGTCATGCTCAAAATACTCCGTAATTGAAGACTAACACACACAAATTTCAATTTTTGCAAAAATTTCTTAACAAATGCAAAAAATGAAGTCTAACACCTTCAAAAAATTCAATGAAGATATTTTTTTAAAAAATGTAAAAATTGAAGTTTAACATAAGCAAAAAACTCAATTATCAGGTCATACTCAAAATACTCCGTAATTGAAGACTAACACACACAAATTTCAATTTTTTTCAAAAATTTCATAAATATGCAAAATAAGAAGTCTAACACCTTCAAAAAATTCAATGAAGATACTTTTTATAAGAATGTTAAAATTGAAGTGTAACACAAGAAAAAAACTAAATTTTCATGTCGTACTCAAAATACACCGTAATTGAAGACTAACACAAACAAATTTCAATTTCATCAAAAATTTCTTAAAAGTGCAAAAAATGAAGTCTAACACCTTCAAAAAATTGAATGAAGATATTTTATAAAAGAATGTTAAAATTGAAGTGTAACGCAAGAAAAGTACTCAATTTTCATGTCATACTCAAAATACTCCGTAATTGAAGACTAACACACACAAATTTCAATTTTTTAAAACATTTCTTAAAAAATGCAAAAAATGAAGTCTAACACCATCAAAAAATTAAATGAAGATATTTTTTTAAAAAATGTAAAAATTGAAGTTTAACATAAGCTCAATACTCAATTTTCATGTCACACTCAAAATACTCCGTAATTGATGACTAACACACACAAATTCCAATTTTTTTTCAAAAATTTCATAAAAATGCAAAAAATGAAGTCTAACACCTTCAAAAAAATTCAATGAAGATATTTTTGAAAAGAATGTTAAAATTGAAGTGTAACACAACAAAAAAACTCAATTTTCATGTTATACTCAAAATACACCTTAATTGAAGACAAACACACACAAATTTCAATTTCATGAAAAATTTCTTTAAAGTGCAAAAAATGAAGTCTAACACCTTCAAAAAATTCAATGAAGATAATTTTTTTAAAAATATAAAAATCGAAGTTTAACATAAGGAAAAAGTTCAATTTTCATGTCATGCTCAAAATACTCCGTAATTGAAGACTAACACATACAAATTTCAATTTTTTTCAAATATTTCATAAAAATGCAAAAAATTAAGTCTAACACGTTCAAAAAACTCAATGAAGATACTTTTTAAAAGATTGTTAAAATTGAAGTGTAACACAAGTAAAATACTCAATTGTCATGTCATACTCAAAATACACCGTTATTGAAGACTAACACACACAAATTTCAATTTCATCAAAAATTTCTTAAAAGTGCACAAAATTAAGTCTAACACGTTCCAAAAATTGAATGAAGATATTTTATAAAAGAATGTTAAAATTGAAGTGTAACGCAAAAAAAAAAACTCAATTTTCATGTCATACTCAAAATACTCCATAATTGAAGACTAACACACACAAATTTAAATTTTTTCAAAAATTTCTTAAAAATGCAAAAAAGTGAAGTCTAACACCTTCAAAAAATTCAACGAAGATATTTTTTTTTTAAATGTAAAAATTGAAGTTTAACATAAGCATAATGCTCAATTTTCATGTCATGCTCAAAATACTCCGTAATTGAAGACTAACACACACAAATTTCAATTGTTTCAAAAATTTCTTAAAAAATGCAAAAAATGAAGTCTAACACCTTCAAAAAATTCAATGAAGATAATTTTTTTAAAAATATAAAAATCGAAGTTTAACATAAGGAAAAAGTTCAATTTTCATGTCATGCTCAAAATACTCCGTAATTGAAGACTAACACACACAAATTTCAATTTTTTTCAAATATTTCATAAAAATGCAAAAAATTAAGTCTAACACGTTCAAAAAACTCAACGAAGATACTTTTTAAAAGCTTGTTAAAATTGAAGTGTAACACAAGTAAAATACTCAATTGTCATGTCATACTCAAAATACACCGTTATTGAAGACTAACACACACAAATTTCAATTTCATCAAAAATTTCTCAAAAGTGCAAAAAATTAAGTCTAACACGTTCAAAAAATTGAATGAAGATATTTTATAAAAGAATGTTAAAATTGAAGTGTAACGCAAAAAAAAAACTCAATTTTCATGTCATACTCAAAATACTCCGTAATTGAAGACTAACACACACAAGTTTCAATTTTTCAAACATTTCTTAAAAAATACAAAAAATGAAGTCTAACACCTTCAAAAAATTCAATGAATATATTTTTTTTTAAAATGTAAAAATTGAAGTTTAACATAAGAAAAAAACTCAATTTTCACGTCATACTCAAAATACTCCGTAATTGATGACTAACACACACAAATTTCAATTTTTTTCAAAAATTTCATAATGATGCTAAAAATGAAGTCTAACACCTTTAAAAAATTAAATGAAGATACTTTTTAAAAGAATGTTCAAATTGAAGTGTAACACAAGCAAAAAACTCAATTTTCATGTCCTACTCAAAATACACCGTAATTGAAGACTAACATACACAAATTTCAATTTCATCAAAAATTTCTTAAAAGTGCGAAAAATGAAGTCCAACATCTTCAGAAAATTCAATGAGGATATTTTTTGTAAAAATGTAAAAATTGACGTGTGACATAAGAAAAATACCCAATTTTCATGCCATACTCAAAATACTCCGTAATTGAAGACTAACACACAAAAATTTCAATTTTTTTCAAAAATTTATTAAAAATGCAAAAAATGAAGTCCAACACCTTCAAAAAATTCAATGAAAATATATTTTAAGAGAATGTTAAAATTGAAGTGTAACACAAGAAAAAAAATAAATTTTCATGTCATACTCAAAATACTCCGTAATTGAAGACTAACACGCACAAATTTAAATTTTTTTAAAAATTTCTTAAAAATGCAAAAAATTGAAGTCTAACACCTTCCAAAAATTCAATGAATATATTTTTTAAAAGAATGTAAAAATTGAATTGTGACATAAGCAAAATACTCAGTTTTCATGTCATACTCAAAATACTCCGTAATTGAAGACTTAACACACACAAATTTCAATTTTTTTCAAAACTTTTTTTTAAAAATGCAAAAAACTGAAGTCTAACACCTTAAAAAAATTCAATGAAAATATTTTTTAAGAAAATGTTAAAATTGATGTGTAACACAAGAAAAAAAAATCAATTTTCATGTCATACTCAAAATACTCCGTAATTGAAGACTAACAAACACAAATTTCAATTTTTCAAAAATTTCTTAAAAATGCAAAAAAGTGAAGTCTAACACCTTCAAAAAATTCAACGAAGATATTTTTTTGAAAAATATAAAAATTGAAGTGTAACATAAGCAAAATACTCAGTTTTCATGTCATGCTCAAAATACTCCGTAATTGAAGACAAACACACACAAATTTCAATTTTTTCAAAAATTTCTTAACAAATGCAAAAAATGAAGTCTAACACCTTCAAAAAATTCAATGAAGATATTTTTTAAAAAAATGTAAAAATTGATGTGTAACACAAGAAAAAAAAATCAATTTTCATGTCATACTCAAAATACTCCGTAATTGAAGACTAACACACACAAATTTCAATTTTTTCAAATATTTCTTAAAAATGCAAAAAATGAAGTCTAACACCTTCAAAAAATTCAATGAAGATATTTTTTAAAAGAATGTTAAAATTGAAGTGAAACACAAGAAAAAAACTCAATTTTCATGTCATACTCAAAATACTCTGTAATTGAAGACTAACACGCACAAATTTAAATTTTTTCAAAAATTTCTTAAAAATGCAAAAAAGTGAAGTCTAACACCTTCAAAAAATTCAACGAATATATTTTTTTGAAAAATATAAAAATTGAAGTGTAACATAAGCAAAATACTCAGTTTTCATGTCATGCTCAAAATACTCCGTAATTGAAGACTAACACACACAAATTTCAATTTTTTCAAAAATTTCTTAACAAATGCAAAAAATGAAGTCTAACACTTTCAAAAAATTCAATGAAGATATTTTTTTAAAAAATGTAAAAATTGAAGTTAACATAAGCAAAAAACTCAATTTTCAGGTCATACTCAAAATACTCCGTAATTGAAGACTAACACACACAAATTTCAATTTTTTTCAAAAATTTCATAAATATGCAAAATAGGAAGTCTAACACCTTCAAAAAATTCAATGAAGATACTTTTTATAAGAATGTTAAAATTGAAGTGTAACACAAGAAAAAAACTAAATTTTCATGTCGTACTCAAAATACACCGTAATTGAAGACTAACACAAACAAATTTCAATTTCATCAAAAATTTCTTAAAAGTGCAAAAAATGAAGTCTAACACCTTCAAAAAATTGAATGAAGATATTTTATAAAAGAATGTTAAAATTGAAGTGTAACGCAAGAAAAGTACTCAATTTTCATGTCATACTCAAAATACTCCGTAATTGAAGACTAACACACACAAATTTCAATTTTTTAAAACATTTCTTAAAAAATGCAAAAAATGAAGTCTAACACCATCAAAAAATTAAATGAAGATATTTTTTTAAAAAATGTAAAAATTGAAGTTTAACATAAGCTCAATACTCAATTTTCATGTCCCACTCAAAATACTCCGTAATTGATGACTAACACACACAAATTCCAATTTTTTTTCAAAAATTTCATAAAAATGCAAAAAATGAAGTCTAACACCTTCAAAAAAATTCAATGAAGATATTTTTGAAAAGAATGTTAAAATTGAAGTGTAACACAACAAAAAAACTCAATTTTCATGTTATACTCAAAATACACCGTAATTGAAGACAAACATACACAAATTTCAATTTCATGAAAAATTTCTTTAAAGTGCAAAAAATGAAGTCTAACACCTTAAAAAAATTGAATGAAGATATTTTTTCAAAGAATGTTAAAATTGAAGTGTAACACGAGAAAAAAACTCAATTTTCATGTCGTACTCAAAATACTCCATAATTGAAGACACACACACACACAAATTTCAATTTTTTCAAAAATTTCTTAAAAATGCAAAAAACTGAAGTCTAACACCTTCAAAAAATTCAACGAATATATTTTTTTGAAAAATATAAATATTGAAGTGTAACATAACCAAAATACTCAGTTTTCATGTCATGCTTAAAATACTCCGTAATTGAAGACTAACACACACAAATTTCAATTTTTTCAAAAATTTCTTAACAAATGCAAAAAATGAAGTCTAACACCTTCAATAAATTCAATGATGATATTTTTTAAAAAAATGTAAAAATTGAAGTTTAACATAAGCAAAAAACTCAATTTTCAGGTCATACTCAAAATACTCCGTAATTGAAGACTAACACACACAAATTTCAATTTTTTTCAAAAATTTCATAAATATGCAAAAAAATAAGTCTAACACCTTCAAAAAATTCAATGAAGATACTTTTTATAAGAATGTTAAAATTGAAGTGTAACACAAGAAAAAAACTAAATTTTCATGTCGTACTCAAAATACACCGTAATTGAAGACTAACACAAACAAATTTCAATTTCATCAAAAATTTCTTAAAAGTGCAAAAAATGAAGTCTAACACCTTCAAAAAATTGAATGAAGATATTTTATAAAAGAATGTTAAAATTGAAGTGTAACGCAAGAAAAATACTCAATTTTCATGTCATACTGAAAATACTCCGTAATTGAAGACTAACACACACAAATTTCAATTTTTTAAAACATTTCTTAAAAAATGCAAAAAATGAAGTCTAACACCTTCAAAAAATTCAATGAAGATATTTTTTTTTAAAATGTAAAAATTGAAGTTTAACATAAGCTCAATACTCAATTTTCATGTCACACTCAAAATACTCCGTAATTGATGTCTAACGCACACAAATTTCAATTTTTTTTCAAAAATTTCATAAAAATGCAAAAAATGAAGTCTAACACCTTCAAAAAAATTCAATGAAGATATTTTTGAAAAGAATGTTAAAATTGAAGTGTAACACAACAACAAAACTCAATTTTCATGTTATACTCAAAATACACCGTAATTGAAGACAAACACACACAAATTTCAATTTCATGAAAAATTTCTTTAAAGTGCAAAAAATGAAGTCTAACACCTTAAAAAAATTGAATGAAGATATTTTTTCAAAGAATGTTAAAATTGAAGTGTAACACGAGAAAAAAACTCAATTTTCATGTCGTACTCAAAATACTCCATAATTGAAGACTAACACACACAAATTTCAATTTTTTCAAAAATTTCTTAAAAATACAAAAAACTGAAGTCTAACACCTTCAAAAAATTCAATGAGGATATTTTTTTTTAAAATGTAAAAATTGAAGTGTGACATAAGCAAAATACACAATTTTCATGTCATACTCAAAATACTCCGTAATTGAAGACTAACACACACAAATTTCATTTTTTTCCAATATTTCCTAAAAAATCATGAAGTCTAACACCTTCAAAATACTCCATAATTCAATGAAGATATTTTATAAAAGTATGTTAAAATTGATATGTAACACAAGAAAAAACTCAATTTTCATGTCATATTCAAAATACTCCTTAATTGAAGACTAACACCCACAAATTTAAATTTTTTCAAAAATTTCTTATGAATGAAAAAAATGAAGTGTAACACCTTCCAAAAATTCAATGAAGATATTTTTAAAAGAATGTCAAAATTGAAATTTAACACAAGAAAAAAACTCAATTTTCATGTCATACTCAAAATACTCCGTAATTGAAGAATACACACACAAATTTAAATTTTTTCAAAAATTTCTTAAAAATTCAAAAAAGTGGAGTCTAACTCCTTCAAAAAATTCCATGAAGATAATTTTTTTTTAAATGTAAAAATTGAAGTGTAACATAGGCAAAATACTCAGTTTTCATGTCATGCTCAAAATACACTGTAATTGAAGACTAACAAACACAAATTTCAATTTTTTCAAAAATTTCTTAAAAATACAAAAAATGAAATATAACACCTTCAAAAAATTCAATGAAGATATTTTTTTTTAAATGTAAAAATTGAAGTTTAACATTAGCAAAATACTCAATTTTCATGTCATACTCAAAATACTCCGTAATTGAAGACTAACACACACAAATTTCAATTTTTTTGTAAAATTTCATAAAAATGCAAAAAATGAAGTCTAACACCTTCAAAAAATTCAATGAAGATATTTTTTAAAAGAATGTTAAAATTGAAGTGTAACACAAGAAAAAAACTAAATTTTCATGTCATACTCTAAATACTCCGTAATTGAAGACTAACACACACAAATTTCAATTTTTTCTAAAATTTCTTAAAAATTCAAAAAATGAAGTCTAACACCTTCAAAAAATTCAATGAAGATATTTTTAAAAAGAATGGTAAAATTGAAGTGTAACACAAGAAAAAAACTCAATTTTCATGTCATACTCAAAATACTCCATAATTGAAGACTAACACACACAAATTTCAATTTTTTCAAAAATTTCTTAAAAATGCAAAAAACTGAAGTCTAACACCTTAAAAAAATTCAATGAAGATATTTTTTAAAAAAATGTAAAAATTGAAGTGTAACATTAGCAAAAAACTCAATTTTGATGTCATACTCAAAATACTCCGTAATTGAAGACTAACACACACAAATTTCAATTTGTTTCAAAATTTACATAAATATGCAAAAAATGAAGTCACCTTCAAAAAATTCAATGAAGATACTTTTTAAAAGAATGTTAAAATTGAAGTGTAACACAAGCAAAAAACTCAATTTTCATGTCATACTCAAAATACACAGTAATTGAAGACTAACATACACAAATTTCAATTTTTTCAAAAATTTCTTAAAAGAGAAAAAAATGAAGTCTAACACCTTCAAAAAATTCAATGTAGGTATTTTTTTTTTTAAATGTAAAAATTGAAGTTTAACATAAGCAAAATACTCAATTTTCATGTCATACTCAAAATATTCCGTAATTGAAGACTACCACACACAAATTTCAATTTTTTCAAAAATTTCTTTAAAATGAAAAAAACCACCATCAAAAAATTCCATGAAGATATTTTTTAAAAAAATGTAAAAATTAAAGTATGACAAAAGCAAAATACTCAATTTTCATGCCATACTCAAAATACTCCGTAATTGAAGACTAACACACACAAATTTCAATTTTTTTCCAATATTTCTTAAAAATGCAGGAACTCTAACACCTTCAAATAATTCAATGAAGATATTTTATAAAAGTATGTTAAAATTGATATGTAACACAAGAAAAAACTCAATTTTCATGTCAAACTCAAAATACTCCGTAATTGAAGACTAACACACACAAATTTAATTTTTTCAACAATTTCTTAGAAATGAAAAAAACTGAAGTCAAACACCTTCACAAAATTCAATGAAGATATTTTTTAAAAGAATGTAAAAATTGAAGTGTGACATAAGCAAAATACTCAGTTTTCATGTCATCCTTAAAATACTGCGTAATTGAAGACTAACACACAAAAATTTCAATTTTTTTCAAAAATTTCTTATGAATGCAAAAAATGAAGTCTAACACCTTCCAAAAATTCAATGAAGATATTTATTAAAAGAATGATAAAATTGAAGTGTAACACAGGAAAAAAACTCAATTTTCATCTCATACTCAAAATACTCTGTAATTCAAGACTAACACACACAAATTTCAATTTTTTCAAAACTTTCTTAAAAATGCATAAAACTGAAGTCAACTTCAAAAAATTAAATGAAGATATTTTACAAAAAATGTAAAAATTGAAGTGTAACATTAGCAAAATACTCAGTTTTCATGTCATACTCAAAATACTCCGTAATTGAAGACTAACACTAACAAATTTTAATTTTTTCTAAAATTTCTTAAAAATGCAAAAAAATTGGAGTCTAACACCTTTAAAAAATTCATTAAAGATATATTTTTTAAAAATGTAAAAATTCAAGTGTAACATAAGCAAAATACTCAATTTTCATTTCATACTCAAAATACACCGTAATTGAAGACTAACACACACAAATTTTAATTTCATCAAAAATTTCTTAAAAATGCAAAAAATGAAGTCTAACACCTTCAAAAAATTGAATGAAGATATTTTTTAAAAGAATGTTAAAATTGAAGTGTAACGCAAGAAAAAAAACTCAATTTTCATGTCATACTCAAAATACTCCGTAATTGAAGACTAACACACACAAATTTCAATTTTTTCAAAAATTCCTAAAAAATGCAAAAAACTGAAGTCTAACACCTTCAAAAAATTCAATGAAGATATTTTTTAAAAAAATGTAAAAATTGAAGTGTGACATAAGCAAAATACTCAATTTTCATGCCATACTCAAAATACTCCGTAATTGAAGACTAACACACACAAATTGCAATTTTTTCCAATATTTCTTAAAAATGCATGAAGTCTAACACCTTCCAAAAATTCAACGAAGATATTTTTTAAAAGAATGTTAAAATTGAAGTGTAACACAATAAAAAAACTAAAATTTCATGTCATGCTCAAAATACTCCGTAATTGAAGACTAACACAAACAAATTTCAATTTTTTAAAAAATTTCTAAACTATGCAAAACATAAAGTCTAACACCTTCAAAAATTTCAATGAAGATATTTTTTAAAAGAATGTTAAAATTGAAGTGTAACACAAGAAAAAAACTCAATTTTCATGTCATACTAAAAATACTCCGTAATTGAAGACTAACACACACAAATTTCAATTTTTCAAAAAATTTCTTAAAAATACGAAAAACTGATGTCTAACACCTTCAAAAAATTAAATGAAGATATTTTTTAAAAAAATGTAAAAATTGAAGTTTAACATAAGCAAAATACTCAATTTTCATGTCATACTCAAAATACTCCGTAATTGAAGTCTAACACACAAATTTAAATTTTTTCAAAAATTTCTTAAAAATGAAAAAAACCACCTTCAAAAAATTCAATGAAGATATTTTTTTTTAAAAATGTAAAAATTAAAGTGTGACATAAGCAAAATACTCAATTTTCATGCCATAATCAAAATACTCCGTAATTGAAGACTAACACACACAAATTTCAATTTTTTCCAATATTTCTTAAAAATGCATGAAGTCTAACACCTTCAAATAATTCAATGAAGATATTTTATAAAAGTATGTTAAAATTGATATGTTACACAAGAAAAAACTCAATTTTCATGTCAAACTCAAAATACTCCGTAATTGAAGACTAACACACACAAATTAAATTTTTTCAACAATTTCTTAAAAATGAAAAAAACTGAAGTCAAACACCTTCAAAAAATTCAATGAAGATATTTTTTAAAAGAATGTAAAAATTGAAGTGTGACATAAGCAAAATACTCAGTTATCATGTCATACTCAAAATACTGCGTAATTGAAGACTACCACACACAAATTTCAATATTTTTCAAAAATTTCGTAAGAATGCAAAAAATGAAGTCTAACACCTTCCAAAAATTCAATGAAGATATTTATTAAAAGAATGTTAAAAGTGAAGTGTAACACAGGAAAAAAGTCAATTTTCATGTCATACTCAAAATACTCCGTAATTGAAGACTAACACTAACAAATTTTAATTTTTTCTAAAATTTCTTAAAAATGCCAAAAATTGGAGTCTAACACCTTCAAAAAATTCATTAAAGATATATTTTTTAAAAATGTAAAAATTCAAGTGTAACATAAGCAAAATGCTCAATTTTCATTTCATACTCAAAATACACCGTAATTGAAGACTAACACACACAAATTTCAATTTCATCAAAAATTTCTTAAAAATGCAAAAAATGAAGTCTAACACCTTCAAAAAATTGAATGAAAATATTTTTTTAAAAAATGTAAAAATTGAAGTTTAACATAAGCAAAAAACTCAATTTTCATGTCACACTCAAAATACTCCGTTATTGAAGACTAACACACACAAATTTCAATTTTTTTCAAAAATTTCATAAATATGCAAAAAATGAAGTCTAACACCTTCAAAAAATTCAATGAAGATACTTTTTATAAGAATGTTAAAATTGAAGTGTAACACAAGAAAAAAACTGAATTTTCATGTCATACTCAAAATACAACGTAATTGAAGACTAACACAAACAAATTTCAATTTCATCAAAAATTTCTTAAAAGTGCAAAAAATGAAGTCTAACACCTTCAAAAAATTCAATGAAGATACTTTTTATAAGAATGTTAAAATTGAAGTGTAACACAAGAAAAAAATTCAATTTTCATGTCATACTGAAAATACTCCGTAATTGAAGACTAACACACACAAATTTCAATTTTTCGAAAAATTTCTTAAAAATAAAAAAAACTGAAGTCTAACACCTTCAAAAAATTAAATGAAGATATTTGTTAAAAAAATGAAAAAATTGAAGTGTAACATTAGCAAAATACTCAATTTTCATGTCATACTCAAAACACTCCGTAATTGAAGACAAATACTCACAAATTTAAATTTTTTCAAAAACTTCTTAAAAATGCAAAAAATTGAAGTCTAACACCTTCAAAAAATTCATTGAAGATATATTTTTTTAAAATGTAAAAATTGAAGTGTAACGTAAGCAAAATGCTCAATTTTGATGTCATACTCAAAATACACCGAAATTGAAGACTAACACACACAAATTTCAATTTCATTAAAAATTTCTTAAAAATGCAAAAATGAAGTCTAACACCTTCAAAAAATTGAATGAAGATATTTTTAAAAGAATGTTAAAATTCAAGTGTAACGCAAGAAAAAAACTCAATTTTCATGTCATACTAAAAATACTCCGTAATTGAAGATTAACACACACAAATTTCAATTTTTTCAAAAATTTCTTAAAAATGCAAAAAACTGAAGTCTAACACCTTCAAAAAATTAAACGAAGATATTTTTTAAAAAAATGTAAAATTTGAAGTGTAACATTAGCAAAGTACTCAATTTTCATGGCATACTCAAAATACTCCGTAATTGAAGACTAACACCCACAAATTTAAATTTTTTCAAAAATTTCTTAAAAATGCAAAAAATTAAAGTCTAACACGTACCTTCAAAAAATTCATTCAACATATCTTTTTTAAAAATGTAAAAATTGAAGTGTAACATAAGCAAAATGCTCAATTTTCATGTCATACTCAAAATACACCGTAATTGAAGACTAACACACACAAATTTCAATTTCATCAAAAATTTCTTAAAAATGCAAAAAATGAAGTCTAACACCTTCAAAAAATTGAATGAAGATATTTTATAAAAGAATGTTCAAATTGAAGTGTAACCCAAGAAAATAACTCAATTTTCATGTCATACTCAAAATACTCCGTAATTGAAGACTAACACACACAAATTTAAATTTTTTCAAAAATTTCTTAAAAATGCAAAAAAGTGAAGTCTAACACCTTCAAAAAATTCAATGAAGATATTTTTTAAAAAAATGTAAAAATTGAAGTTTAACATAAGCAAAAAACTCAATTTTCATGTCATACTCAAAATACTCCCTAATTGAAGACTAACACACACAAATTTCGTTTTTTTTCAAAAATTTCATAAATATGCAAAAAATGAAGTCTAACACCTTCAAAAAATTCAATGAAGATACTTTTTATAAGAATGTTAAAATTGAAGTGTAACACAAGAAAAAAACTGAATTTTCATGTCATACTCAAAATACAACGTAATTGAAGACTAACACAAACAAATTTCAATTTCATCAAAAATTTCTTAAAAGTGCAAAAAATGAAGTCTAACACCTTCAAAAAATTCAATGAAGATACTTTTTATAAGAATGTTAAAATTGAAGTGTAACACAAGAAAAAAATTCAATTTTCATGTCATAATGAAAATACTCCGTAATTGAAGACTAACACACACAAATTTCAATTTTTCGAAAAATTTCTTAAAAATAAAAAAAACTGAAGTCTAACACCTTCAAAAAATTAAATGAAAAAATTGAAGTGTAACATTAGCAAAATACTCAATTTTCATGTCATACTCAAAACACTCCGTAATTGAAGACAAATACTCACAAATTTAAATTTTTTCAAAAACTTCTTAAAAATACAAAAAATTGAAGTCTAACACCTTCAAAAAATTCATTGAAGATATATTTTTTAAAAATGTAAAAATTGAAGTGTAACGTAAGCAAAATGCTCAATTTTGATGTCATACTCAAAATACACCGAAATTGAAGACTAACACACACAAATTTCAATTTCATTAAAAATTTCTTAAAAATGCAAAAATGAAGTCTAACACCTTCAAAAAATTGAATGAAGATATTTTTAAAAGAATGTTAAAATTCAAGTGTAACGCAAGAAAAAAACTCAATTTTCATGTCATACTAAAAATACTACGTAATTGAAGATTAACACACACAAATTTCAATTTTTTCAAAAATTTCTTAAAAATGCAAAAAACTGAAGTCTAACACCTTCAAAAAATTAAACGAAGATATTTTTTAAAAAAATGTAAAATTTGAAGTGTAACATTAGCAAAGTACTCAATTTTCATGGCATACTCAAAATACTCCGTAATTGAAGACTAACACCCACAAATTTAAATTTTTTCAAAAATTTCTTAAAAATGCAAAAAATTGAAGTCTAACACGTACCTTCAAAAAATTCATTCAACATATCTTTTTTAAAAATGTTAAAATTCAGGTGTAAAATAAGCAAAATGCTCAATTTTCAAGTCATACTTAAAATACACCGTAATTGAAAACTAACACACACAAATTTCAATTTTTTCAAAAATTTCATAAAAATGCAAAAAATGAAGTATAAAGCCTTCAAAAAATTCGATGAAGACATTTTTTAAAAGAATGTTAAAATTGAAGTGTAAAACAAGAAAAAAAACTCAATTTTGATGTCATACTCAAAATACTCTGTAATTGAAGACTAACACACACAAATTTCAATTTTTTCAAAAATTTCTTAAAAATGCAAAAAACTGAAGTCTAACACCTTCAAAAAATTAAACGAAGCTATTTTTTAAAAAAATGTAAAATTTGAAGTGTAACATTAGCAAAGTACTCAATTTTCATGGCATACTCAAAATACTCCGTAATTGAAGACAAACACCCACAAATTTAAAAATTTTCAAAAATTTCTTTAAAATTCAAAAAATTGAAGTCTAACACGTACCTTAAAAAAATTCATTCAACATATCTTTTTAAAAAATGTAAAAATTGAAGTGTAACATAAGCAAAATGCTCAATTTTCATGTCATACTCAAAATACACCGTAATTGAAGACTAACACACACAAATTTCAATTTCATCAAAAATTTCTTAAGAATGCAAAAAATTAAGTCTAACACCTTCACAAAATTGAATGAAGATATTTTATAAAAGAATGTTCAAATTGAAGTGTGACGCAAGAAAATAACTCAATTTTCATGTCATACTCAAAATACTCCGTAATTGAAGACTAACACACACAAATTTAAATTTTTTCAAAAATTTCTTAAAAATGCAAAAAAGTGAAGTCTAAGACCTTCAAGAAATTCAACGAACATATTTTTTAAAAAAATGTAAAAATTGAAGTTTAACATAAGCAAAAAACTCAATTTTCATGTCATACTCAAAATACTCCGTAATTGAAGACTAACACACACAAATTTCAATTTTTTTCAAAAATTTCATAAATATGCAAAAAATGAAGTCTAACACCTTCAAAAAATTCAATTAAGATACTTTTTATAAGAATGTTAAAATTGAAGTGTAACACAAGAAAAAAACTGAATTTTCATGTCATACTCAAAATACACCGTAATTGAAGACTAACACAAACAAATTTCAATTTCATCAAAAATTTCTTAAAAGTGCAAAAAATGAAGTCTAACACCTTCAAAAAATTGTATGAAGATATTTTATAAAAGAATGTTAAAATTGAAGTGTAACGCAAGAAAAATACTCAATTTTCATGTCATAATCAAAATACTCCGTAATTGAAGACTAACAAACACAAATTTCAATTTTTTCAAAAATTTCTTAAAAATGCAAAAAATGAAGTCTAACACCTTCAAAAAATTCCATGAAGATATTTTTTAAAAGAATGTTAAAATTGAAGTGAAACACAAGAAAAATACTAAATTTTCATGTCATACTCAAAATACTCAGTAATTAAAGACTAACAAAACCAAATTTAAATTTTTTCAAAAATTTCTTAAAAATGCAAAAAAGTAAAGTCTAACACCTTCAAAAAATTCAACGAAGATAATTTTTTTTAAATATAAAAATTGAAGTGTAACATAAGCAAAAGACTCAGTTTTCATGTCATGCTCAAAATACTCCGTAATTGAAGACTAACACACACAAATTTCAATTTTTTCAAAAATTTCTTATCAAATGCAAAAAATGAAGTCTACAACCTTCCAAAAATTCAATGAAGATATTTATTAAAAGAATGTTAAAATTGAAGAGTAACACAGGAAAAAAACTTAATTTTCATGTCATACTCAAAATACTTCGTAATTCAAGACTAACACACACAAATTTCAATTTTTTCAAAACTTTCTTAAAAGTGCAAAAAACTGAAGTCAACTTCAAAAAATTAAATGAAGATATTTTATAAAAAATGTAAAAATTGAAGTGGAACATTTGCAAAATACTCAGTTTTCATGTCATACTCAAAATACTCCGTAATTGAAGACTAACACAAACAAATTTTAATTTTTTCTAAAATTTCTTCAAAATGCAAAAAATTGAAGTCTAACACCTTCAAAAAATTCATTAAAGATATATTTTTTAAAAATGTAAAAATTCAAGTGTAACATAAACAAAATGCTCAATTTTCATTTCATACTCAAAATACACCGTAATTGAAGACTAACACACACAAATTTCAATTTCATCAAAAATTTCTTAAAAATGCAAAAAATGAAGTCTACAACCTTCCAAAAATTCAATGAAGATATTTATTAAAAGAATGTTAAAATTGAAGTGTAGCACAGGAAAAAAACTCAATTTTCATGTCATACTCAAAATACTCCGTAATTCAAGACTAACACACACAAATTTCAATTTTTTCAAAACTTTCTTAAAAATGCAAAAAACTGAAGTCACCTTCAAAAAATTAAATGAAGATATTTTATAAAAAATGTAAAAATTGAAGTGTAACATTAGCAAAATACTCAGTTTTCATGTCATACTCAAAATACTCCGTAATTGAAGACTAACACTAACAAATTTTAATTTTTTCTAAAATTTCTTAAAAATGCAAAAAATTGAAGTCTAACACCTTAAAAAATTCATTAAAGATATATTTTTTAAAAATGTAAAAATTCAGGTGTAACATAAGAAAAATGCTCAATTTTCATTTCACACTCAAAATACACTGTAATTGAAGACTAACACACACAAATTCCAATTTTTTAAAAAATTTCTTAAAAATGCAAAAAATAAAGTCTAACACCTTCAAAAAATTGAATGAAGATATTTTTTAAAAGAATGTTAAAATTGAAGTGTAACGCAAGAAAAAAAACTCAATTTTCATGTCATACTCAAAATACTCCGTAATTGAAGACTAACACACACAAATTTCAATTTTTTCAAAAATTTCTAAAAAATTCAAAAAACTGAAGTCTAACACCTTCAAAAAATTAAATGAAGATATTTTTTAAAAAAATGTAAAAATTGAAGTGTAACATTAGCAAAATACTCAATTTTCATGTCATACTCAAAATACTCCGTAATTGAAGACAAATACTCACAAATTTAAATTTTTTCAAAAATTTCTTAAAAATTCAAAAAATTGAAGTCTAACACCTTCAAAAAATTCATTGAAGATATATTTTTAAAAAATGTACAAATTGAAGTGTAACGTAAGCAAAATGCTCAATTTTGATGTCATACTCAAAATACACCGAAATTGAAGACTAACACACACAAATTTCAATTTCATTAAAAAATTCTTAAAAATGCAAAAAATGAAGTCTAACACCTTCAAAAAATTGAATGATGATATTTTTAAAAGAATGTTAAAATTCAAGTGTAACGCAAGAAAAAAACTCAATTTTCATGTCATACTAAAAATACTCCGTAATTGAAGATTAACACACACAAATTTCAATTTTTTTCAAAAATTTCTTAAAAATGCAAAAAATGAAGTCTAAGACCTTCAAAAAATTCGATGAAGACATTTTTTAAAAGAATGTTAAAATTGAAGTGTAAAACAAGAAAAAAAACTCAATTTTGATGTCATACTCAAAATACTCTGTAATTGAAGACTAACACACACAAATTTCAATTTTTTCAAAAATTTCTTAAAAATGCAAAAAACTGAAGTCTAACACCTTCCAAAAATTAAACGAAGATATTTTTACAAAAATGTAAAATTTGAAGTGTAACATTAGCAAAGTACCAAATTTTCATGGCATACTCAAAATACTCCGAAATTGAAGACTAACACCCACAAATTTAAATTTTTTCAAAAATTTCATAAATATGCAAAAAATGAAGTCTAACACCTTCAAAAAATTCAATGAAGATACTTTTTATAAGAATGTTAAAATTGAAGTGTAACACAAGAAAAAAAATGAATTTTCATGTCATACTCAAAATACACCATAATTGAAGACTAACACAAACAAATTTCAATTTCATCAAAAATTTCTTAAAAATGCAAAAAATGAAGTCTAACACCTTCAAAAAATTGAATGAAGATATTTTATAAAAGAATGTTAAAATTGAAGTGTAAAGCAAGAAAAATACTCAATTTTCATGTCATACTCAAAATACTCCGTAATTGAAGACTAACACACACAAATTTCAATTTTTTCAAAAATTTCTTAAAAATGCAAAAAATGAAGTCTAACACCTTCAAAAAATTCAATGAAGATATTTTTTTTTAAAATGTAAAAATTGAAGTGTAACATAAGCAAAATGCTCAATTTTCATTTCATACACAAAATACACCGTAATTGAAGACTAACACACACAAATTTCAATTTCATCAAAAATTTCTTAAAAATGCAAAAAATGAAGTCCAACACCTTCAAAAAATTGAATGAAGATATTTTTTAAAAGAATGTTAACATTGAAGTGTAACGCAAGAAAAAAAACTCAATTTTCAAGTCATACTCAAAATACTCCGTAATTGAAGACTAACACACACAAATTTCAATTTTTTCAAAAATTTCTTAAAAATGCATAAAACTGAAGTCTAACGCCTTCAAAAAATACAACGAAGATATTTTTTTTAAAAATGTAAAAATTGAAGTTTAACATAAGCAAAAAAAACTCAATTTTCATGTCATACTCAAAATACTCCCTAATTGAAGACTAACACACACAAATTTCATTTTTTTTCAAAAATTTCATAAATATGCAAAAAATGAAGTCTAACACCTTCAAAAAATTCAATGAAGATACTTTTTATAAGAATGTTAAAATTGAAGTGTAACACAAGAAAAAAATTCAATTTTCATGTCATACTGAAAATACTCCGTAATTGAAGACTAACACACACAAATTTCAATTTTTCGAAAAATTTCTTAAAAATAAAAAAAACTGAAGTCTAACACCTTCAAAAAATTAAATGAAGATATTTGTTAAAAAAATGAAAAAATTGAAGTGTAACATTAGCAAAATACTCAATTTTCATGTCATACTCAAAACACTCCGTAATTGAAGACAAATACTCACAAATTTAAATTTTTTCAAAAACTTCTTAAAAATGCAAAAAATTGAAGTCTAACACCTTCAAAAAATTCATTGAAGATATATTTTTTAAAAATGTAAAAATTGAAGTGTAACGTAAGCAAAATGCTCAATTTTGATGTCATACTCAAAATACACCAAAATTGAAGACTAACACACACAAATTTCAATTTCATTAAAAATTTCTTAAAAATGCAAAAATGAAGTCTAACACCTTCAAAAAATTGAATGAAGATATTTTTAAAAGATTGTTAAAATTCAAGTGTAACGCAAGAAAAAAACTCAATTTTCATGTCATACTAAAAATACTCCGTAATTGAAGATTAACACACACAAATTTCAATTTTTTCAAAAATTTCTTAAAAATGCAAAAAACTGAAGTCTAACACCTTCAAAAAATTAAACGAAGATATTTTTTAAAAAAATGTAAAATTTGAAGTGTAACATTAGCAAAGTACTCAATTTTCATGGCATACTCAAAATACTCCGTAATTGAAGACTAACACCCACAAATTTAAATTTTTTCAAAAATTTCTTAAAAATGCAAAAAATTGAAGTCTAACACGTACCTTCAAAAAATTCATTCAACATATCTTTTTTAAAAATGTTAAAATTCAGGTGTAACATAAGCAAAATGCTCAATTTTCAAGTCATACTTAAAATACACCGTAATTGAAAACTAACACACACAAATTTCAATTTTTTCAAAAATTTCATAAAAATGCAAAAAATGAAGTCTAAGGCCTTCAAAAAATTCGATGAAGACATTTTTTAAAAGAATGTTAAAATTGAAGTGTAAAACAAGAAAAAAAACTCAATTTTGATGTCATACTCAAAATACTCTGTAATTGAAGACTAACACACACAAATTTCAATTTTTTCAAAAATTTCTTAAAAATGCAAAAAACTGAAGTCTAACACCTTCAAAAAATTAAACGAAGTTATTTTTTAAAAAAATGTAAAATTTGAAGTGTAACATTAGCAAAGTACTCAATTTTCATGGCATACTCAAAATACTCCGTAATTGAAGACAAACACCCACAAATTTAAAAAATTTCAAAAATTTCTTTAAAATTCAAAAAATTGAAGTCTAACACGTACCTTAAAAAAATTCATTCAACATATCTTTTTAAAAAATGTAAAAATTGAAGTGTAACATAAGCAAAATGCTCAATTTTCATGTCATACTCAAAATACACCGTAATTGAAGACTAACACACACAAATTTCAATTTCATCAAAAATTTCTTAAGAATGCAAAAAATTAAGTCTAACACCTTCACAAAATTGAATGAAGATATTTTATAAAAGAATGTTCAAATTGAAGTGTGACGCAAGAAAATAACTCAATTTTCATGTCATACTCAAAATACTCCGTAATTGAAGACTAACACACACAAATTTAAATTTTTTCAAAAATTTCTTAAAAATGCAAAAAAGTGAAGTCTAAGACCTTCATGAAATTCAACGAAGATATTTTTTTAAAAAATGTAAAAATTGAAGTTTAACATAAGCAAAAAACTCAATTTTCATGTCATACTCAAAATACTCCGTAATTGAAGACTAACACACACAAATTTCAATTTTTTTCAAAAATTTCATAAATATGCAAAAAATGAAGTCTAACACCTTCAAAAAATTCAATTAAGATACTTTTTATAAGAATGTTAAAATTGAAGTGTAACACAAGAAAAAAACTGAATTTTCATGTCATACTCAAAATACACCGTAATTGAAGACTAACACAAACAAATTTCAATTTCATCAAAAATTTCTTAAAAGTGCAAAAAATGAAGTCTAAGGTCTTCAAAAAATTCGATGAAGACATTTTTTAAAAGAATGTTAAAATTGAAGTGTAAAACAAGAAAAAAACTCAATTTTGATGGCATACTCAAAATACTCCGTAATTGAAGACTAACACACACAAATTTCAATTTTTTCAAAAATTTCTTAAAAATGCAAAAAATGAAGTCTAACACCTTCAAAAAATTCCATGAAGATATTTTTTAAAAGAATGTTAAAATTGAAGTGAAACACAAGAAAAATACTAAATTTTCATGTCATACTCAAAATACTCCGTAATTAAAGACTAACAAAACCAAATTTAAATTTTTTCAAAAATTTCTTAAAAATGCAAAAAAGTAAAGTCTAACACTTCAAAAAATTCAACGAAGATATTTTTTTTAAATATAAAAATTGAAGTGTAACATAAGCAAAAGACTCAGTTTTCATGTCTTGCTCAAAATACTCCGTAATTGAAGACTAACACACACAAATTTCAATTTTTTCAAAAATTTCTTATCAAATGCAAAACATGAAGTCTACAACCTTCCAAAAATTCAATGAAGATATTTATTAAAAGAATGTTAAAATTGAAGTGTAACACAGGAAAAAAACTCAATTTTCATGTCATACTCAAAATACTCCGTAATTCAAGACTAACACACACAAATTTCAATTTTTTCAAAACTTTCTTAAAAGTGCAAAAAACTGAAGTCAACTTCTAAAAATTAAATGAAGATATTTTATAAAAAATGTAAAAATTGAAGTGGAACATTAGCAAAATACTCAGTATTCATGTCATACTCAAAATACTCCGTAATTGAAGACTAACACAAACAAATTTCAATTTTTTCTAAAATTTCTTCAAAATGCAAAAAATTAAAGTCTAACACCTTCAAAAAATTCATTAAAGATATATTTTTTAAAAATGTAAAAATTCAAGTGTAACATGAGCAAAATGCTCAATTTTCATTTCATACTCAAAATACACCGTAATTGAAGACTAACACACACAAATTTTAATTTCATCAAAAATTTCTTAAAAATGCAAAAAATGAAGTCTACAACCTTCCAAAAATTCAATGAAGATATTTATTAAAAGAATGTTAAAATTGAAGTGTAGCACAGGAAAAAAACTCAATTTTCATGTCATACTCAAAATACTCCGTAATTCAAGACTAACACACACAAATTTCAATTTTTTAAAAACTTTCTTAAAAATGCAAAAAACTGAAGTCACCTTCAAAAAATTAAATGAAGATATTTTATAAAAAATGTAAAAATTGAAGTGTAACATTAGCAAAATACTCAGTTTTCATGTCATACTCAAAATACTCCGTAATTGAAGACTAACACTAACAAATTTTAATTTTTTCTAAAATTTCTTAAAAATGCAAAAAATTGAAGTCTAACACCTTCAAAAAATTCATTAAAGATATATTTTTTAAAAATGTAAAAATTCAGGTGTAACATAAGCAAAATGCTCAATTTTCATTTCACACTCAAAATACACTGTAATTGAAGACTAACACACACAAATTCCAATTTTTTAAAAAATTTCTTAAAAATGCAAAAAATAAAGTCTAACACCTTCAAAAAATTGAATGAAGATATTTTTTAAAAGAATGTTAAAATTGAAGTGTAACGCAAGAAAAAAAACTCAATTTTCATGTCATACTCAAAATACTCCGTAATTGAAGACTAACACACACAAATTTCAATTTTTTCAAAAATTTCTAAAAAATTCAAAAAACTGAAGTCTAACACCTTCAAAAAATTAAATGAAGATATTTTTTAAAAAAATGTAAAAATTGAAGTGTAACATTAGCAAAATACTCAATTTTCATGTCATACTCAAAATACTCCGTAATTGAAGACAAATACTCACAAATTTAAATTTTTTCAAAAATTTCTTAAAAATTCAAAAAATTGAAGTCTAACACCTTCAAAAAATTCATTGAAGATATATTTTTAAAAAATGTACAAATTGAAGTGTAACATAAGCAAAATGCTCAATTTTGATGTCATACTCAAAATACACCGAAATTGAAGACTAACACACACAAATTTCAATTTCATTAAAAAATTCTTAAAAATGCAAAAAATGAAGTCTAACACCTTCAAAAAATTGAATGATGATATTTTTTAAAAATGTAAAAATTCAAGTGTAACGCAAGAAAAAAACTCAATTTTCATGTCATACTAAAAATACTCCGTAATTGAAGATTAACACACACAAATTTCAATTTTTTCAAAAATTTCTTAAAAATGCAAAAAATGAAGTCTAAGACCTTCAAAAAATTCGATGAAGACATTTTTTAAAAGAATGTTAAAATTGAAGTGTAAAACAAGAAAAAAAACTCAATTTTGATGCCATACTCAAAATACTTTGTAATTGAAGACTAACACACACAAATTTCAATTTTTTCAAAAATTTCTTAAAAATGCAAAAAACTGAAGTCTAACACCTTCAAAAAATTAAACGAAGATATTTTTAAAAAAATGTAAAAATTGAAGTGTAACATTAGCAAAATACTCAGTTTTCATGTCATACTCAAAATACTCCGTAATTGAAGACTAACACTAACAAATTTTAATTTTTTCTAAAATTTCTTAAAAATGCAAAAAATTGAAGTCTAACACCTTCAAAAAATTCATTAAAGATATATTTTTTAAAAATGTAAAAATTCAGGTGTAACATAAGCAAAATGCTCAATTTTCATTTCACACTCAAAATACACTGTAATTGAAGACTAACACACACAAATTCCAATTTTTTAAAAAATTTCTTAAAAATGCAAAAAATAAAGTCTAACACCTTCAAAAAATTGAATGAAGATATTTTTTAAAAGAATGTTAAAATTGAAGTGTAACGCAAGAAAAAAAACTCAATTTTCATGTCATACTCAAAATACTCCGTAATTGAAGACTAACACACACAAATTTCAATTTTTTCAAAAATTTCTAAAAAATTCAAAAAACTGAAGTCTAACACCTTCAAAAAATTAAATGAAGATATTTTTTAAAAAAATGTAAAAATTGAAGTGTAACATTAGCAAAATACTCAATTTTCATGTCATACTCAAAATACTCCGTAATTGAAGACAAATACTCACAAATTTAAATTTTTTCAAAAATTTCTTAAAAATTCAAAAAATTGAAGTCTAACACCTTCAAAAAATTCATTGAAGATATATTTTTTATAAAATGTACAAATTGAAGTGTAACGTAAGCAAAATGCTCAATTTTGATGTCATACTCAAAATACACCGAAATTGAAGACTAACACACACAAATTTCAATTTCATTAAAAAATTCTTAAAAATGCAAAAAATGAAGTCTAACACCTTCAAAAAATTGAATGATGATATTTTTAAAAGAATGTTAAAATTCAAGTGTAACGCAAGAAAAAAACTCAATTTTCATGTCATACTAAAAATACTCCGTAATTGATGATTAACACACACAAATTTCAATTTTTTCAAAAATTTCTTAAAAATGCAAAAAATGAAGTCTAAGACCTTCAAAAAATTCGATGAAGACATTTTTTAAAAGAATGTTAAAATTGAAGTGTAAAACAAGAAAAAAAACACAATTTTGATGTCATACTCAAAATACTCTGTAATTGAAGACTAACACACACAAATTTCAATTTTTTCAAAAATTTCTTAAAAATGCAAAAAACTGAAGTCTAACACCTTCAAAAAATTAAACGAAGATATTTTTAAAAAAATGTAAAATTTGAAGTGTAACATTAGCAAAGTACCAAATTTTCATGGCATACTCAAAATACTCCGAAATTGAAGACTAACACCCACAAATTTAAATTTTTTCAAAAATTTCATAAATATGCAAAAAATGAAGTCTAACACCTTCAAAAAATTCAATGAAGATACTTTTTATAAGAATGTTAAAATTGAAGTGTAACACAAGAAAAAAAATGAATTTTCATGTCATACTCAAAATACACCATAATTGAAGACTAACACAAACAAATTTCAATTTCATCAAAAATTTCTTAAAAATGCAAAAAATGAAGTCTAACACCTTCAAAAAATTGAATGAAGATATTTTATAAAAGAATGTTAAAATTGAAGTGTAAAGCAAGAAAAATACTCAATTTTCATGTCATACTCAAAATACTCCGTAATTGAAGACTAACACACACAAATTTCAATTTTTTCAAAAATTTCTTAAAAATGCAAAAAATGAAGTCTAACACCTTCAAAAAATTCAATGAAGATATTTTTTTTAAAATGTAAAAATTGAAGTGTAACATAAGCAAAATGCTCAATTTTCATTTCATACTCAAAATACACCGTAATTGAAGACTAACACACACAAATTTCAATTTCATCAAAAATTTCTTAAAAATGCAAAAAATGAAGTCCAACACCTTCAAAAAATTGAATGAAGATATTTTTTAAAAGAATGTTAACATTGAAGTGTAACGCAAGAAAAAAAACTCAATTTTCAAGTCATACTCAAAATACTCCGTAATTGAAGACTAACACACACAAATTTCAATTTTTTCAAAAATTTCTTAAAAATGCATAAAACTGAAGTCTAACGCCTTCAAAAAATACAACGAAGATATTTTTTTTAAAAATGTAAAAATTGAAGTTTAACATAAGCAAAAAAAACTCAATTTTCATGTCATACTCAAAATACTCCCTAATTGAAGACTAACACACACAAATTTCATTTTTTTTCAAAAATTTCATAAATATGCAAAAAATGAAGTCTAACACCTTCAAAAAATTCAATGAAGATACTTTTTATAAGAATGTTAAAATTGAAGTGTAACACAAGAAAAAAATTCAATTTTCATGTCATACTGAAAATACTCCGTAATTGAAGACTAACACACACAAATTTCAATTTTTCGAAAAATTTCTTAAAAATAAAAAAAACTGAAGTCTAACACCTTCAAAAAATTAAATGAAGATATTTGTTAAAAAAATGAAAAAATTGAAGTGTAACATTAGCAAAATACTCAATTTTCATGTCATACTCAAAACACTCCGTAATTGAAAACTAACACACACAAATTTCAATTTTTTCAAAAATTTCTAAAAAATGCAAAAAACTGAAGTCTAACGCCTTCAAAAAATCCAATGAAGATATTTTTTTTAAAAATGTAAAAATTGAAGTGTGACATAAGCAAAATACTCAATTTTCATGCCATACTCAAAATACTCCGTAATTGAAGACTAACACACACAAATTTCAATTTTTTCCAATATTTCTTAAAATTGCATGAAGTCTAACACCTTCAAAAAATTAAATGAAGATATTTTTTAAAAGAATGTTAAAATTGAAGTGTAATACAAGAAAAAAACTCAATTTTCATGTCATACTGAAAATACTCCGTAATTGAAGACTAACACACACAAATTTCAATTTTTCCAAAAATTTCTTAAAAATACAAAAAACTGAAGTCTAGCACCTTCAAAAAATTAAATGAAGATATTTTTTAAAAAAATGTAAAAATTGAAGTGTAACATTAGCAAAATACTCAATTTTCATGTCATACTCAAAATACTCCGTAATTGAAGACAAATACTCACAAATTTAATTTTTTTCAAAAATTTCTTAAAAATCCAAAAAATTGAAGTCTAACACCTTCAAAAAATTCTTTGTAGATATATTTTTAAAAAATGTAAAAATTGAAGTGTTACGTAACCAAAATGCTCAATTTTGATGTCATACTCAAAATACACCGTAATTGAAGACTAACACACACAAATTTCAATTTCCTTAAAAATTTCTTAAAAATGCAAAAAATTAAGTCTAACACCTTCAAAAAATTGAATGAAGATATTTTTAAAAGAATGTTAAAATTCAAGTGTAACGCATGAAAAAAACTCAATTTTCATGTCATACTAAAAATACTCCGTAATTGAAGATTAACACACACAAATTTCAATTTTTTCAAAAATTTCTTAAAAATGCAAAAAATGAAGTCTAAGGCCTTCAAAAAATTCGATGAAGACATTTTTTAAAAGAATGTTAAAATTGAAGTGTAAAACAAGAAAAAAACTCAATTTTGATGTCATACTCAAAATACTCTGTAATTGAAGACTAACACACAAATTTCAATTTTTTCAAAAATTTCTTAAAAATGCAAAAAACTGAAGTCTAACACCTTCAAAAAATTAAACGAAGATATTTTTTAAAAAAATGTAAAATTTGAAGTGTAACATTAGCAAAGTACTCAAATTTCATGGCATACTCAAAATACTCCGTAATTGAAGACCAACACCAACAAATTTCAATTTTTTCTAAAATTTCTTAAAAATGCAAAAAATTGAAGTCTATCACGTACCTTCAAAAAATTCATTCAACATATCTTTTTAAAAAATGTAAAAATTGAAGTGTAACATAAGCAAAATGCTCAATTTTCATGTCATACTCAAAATACTCCGTAATTGATGACTAACACACACAAATTTCAATTTTTTTTCAAAAATTTCATAAAAATAAAAAAAATAAAGTCTAACACCTTCAAAAAAATTCAATGAGGATATTTTTTTTTAAAATGTAAAAACTGAAGTGTGACATAAGGAAAATACACAATTTTCATGCCATACTCAAAATACTCCGTAATTGAAGACTAACACACACAAATTTCATTTTTTTCCAATATTTCCTAAAAAATCATGAAGTCTAACACCTTCAAATAATTCAAAGAAGATATTTTATAAAAGTATGTCAAAATTGATTTGTAACACAAGAAAAAACTCAATTTTCATGTCATACTCAAAATACTCCGTAATTGAAGACTAACATTTTTTCAAAAATTTCTTATGAATGCAAAAAATGAAGTCTAACACCTTCCAAAAATTCAATGAAGATATTTTTTAAAAGAATGTTAAAATTGAAATTTAACACAAGAAAAAAACTCAATTTTCATGTCATACTCAAAATACTCCGTAATTGAAGACTAACACACACAAATTTAAATTTTTTCAAAAATTTCTTAAAATTGCAAAAAAGTAGGGTCTAACACCTTCAAAAAATTCCATGAAGATATTTTTTTTTTAAATGTAAAAATTGAAGTGTAACATAGGCAAAATACTCAGTTTTCATGTCATGCCCAAAATACACTGTAACTGAAAACTAACAAACACAAATTTCAATTTTTTCAAAAATTTCTTAAAAATACAAAAAATAATGTCCAACACCTTCAAAAAATTCAATGAAGATATTTTTTTTAAAAATGTAAAAATTGAAGTTTAACATAAGCAAAATACTCAAATTTCATATCATACTCAAAATACTCCGTAATTGAAGACTAACACACACAAATTTCAATTGTTTTGTAAAATTTCATAAAAATGCAAAAAATTAAGTCTAACACCTTCAAAAAATTCAATGAAGATATTTTTTAAAAGAATGTCAAAATTGAAGTTTAACACAAGAAAAAAACTCAATTTTCATGCATACTCTAAATACTCCGTAATTGAAGACTAACACACACAAATTTCAATTTTTTCTAAAATTTCTTAAAAATGCAAAAAATGAAGTCTAACACCTTCAAAAAATTCAATGAAGATATTTTTTAAAAGAATGGTAAAATTGAAGTGTAACACAAGAAAAAAGCTCAATTTTCATGTCATACTCAAAATACTCCGTAATTGAAGACTAACATACACAAATTTCAATTTTTTCAAAAATTTCTTAAAAATGCAAAAAACTGAAGTCTAACACCTTCAAAATATTCTATGAAGATATTTTTAAAAAAAATGTAAAAATTGAAGTGTAACATTAGCAAAAAACTCAATTTTAATGTCATACTCAAAATACTCCGTAATTGAAGACCAACACACACAAATTTCAATTTTTTTCAAAAATTTCAAAAATATGCAAAAAATGAAGTCACCTTCAAAAAATTCAATGAAGATATTTTTTAAAAGAATGTTAAAATTGAAGTGTAACGCAAGAAAAAAAAACTCAATTTTCATGTCATACTCAAAATACTCCGTAATTGAAGACTAACACACACAAATTTCAATTTTTTCAAAAATTTCTAAAAAATGCAAAAAACTGAAGTCTAACACCTTCAAAAAATTAAATGAAGATATTTTTAAAAAAAATATAAAAATTGAAGTGTAACATTAGCAAAATACTCAATTTTCATGTCATACTCAAAATCCTCCGTAATTGAGGACAAATACTCACAAATTTAAATTTTTTCAAAAATTTCTTAAAAATGCAAAAAATTGAAGTCAAACTACTTCAAAAAATTCTTTGAAGATATATTTTTTAAAAATGTAAAAATTGAAGTGTAACGTAAGCAAAATGCTCAATTTTGATGTCATACTCAAAATACACCGTAATTGAAGACTAACACACACAAATTTCAATTTCACTAAACATTTCTTAAAAATGCAAAAAATGAACCTTCAAAAAATTGAATGAAGATATTTTTAAAAGAATGTTAAAATTCAAGTGTAACGCAAGAAAAAAATTCAATTTTCATGTCATACTAAAAATACTCCGTAATTGAAGATTAACACACACAAATTTCAATTTTTTCAAAAATTTCTTAAAAATACAAAAAATGAAGTCTAAGGTCTTCAAATAATTCGATGAAGACATTTTTTAAAAGAATGTTAAAATTGAAGTGTAAAACAAGAAAAAAACTCAATTTTGATGTCATACTCAAAATACTCCGTAATTGAAGACTAACACACACAAATTTCAATTTTTTCAAAAATTTCTTAAAAATGCAAAAAACTGAAGTCTAACACCTTCAAAAAATTAAACGAAGATATTTTTTTAAAAAAATGTAAAATTTGAAGTGTAACATTAGCAAAGTACTCAATTTTCATGGCATACTCAAAATACACCGTAATTGAAGACTAACACACACAAATTTAAATTTTTTCAAAAATTTCTTAAAAATGCAAAAAAGTGAAGTCACCTTCATAAAATTCAACGAAGATATTTTTTAAAAAAATGTAAAAATTGAAGTTTAACATAAGCAAAAAAAACTCAATTTTCATGTCATACTCAAAATAGACCGTAATTGAAGACTAACACAAACAAATTTCAATTTCATCAAAAATTTCTTAAAAGTGCAAAAAATGAAGTCTAACACCTTCAAAAAATTGAATGAAGATATTTTATAAAAGAATGTTAAAATTGAAGCGTAACGCACGAAAAAAAAACTCAATTTTCATGTCATACTCAAAATAATCCGTAATTGAAGACTAACACACACAAATTTCAATTTTTTCAAAAATGCCTAAAAAATACAAAAAACTGAAGTCTCACACCTTCAAAAAATTCAACGAAGATATTTTATTAAAAAATGTAAAAATTTAAGTGTGACATAAGCAAAATACTCAATTTTCATTCCATACTCAAAATACTCCGTAATTGAAGACTAACACACACAAATTGCAATTTTTTCCAATATTTCATAAAAATGCATGAAGTCTAACACCTTCCAAAAATTCAATGTAGATATTTTTTATAAGAATGTTAAAATTGAAGTGTAACTCAAGAAAAAAAATCAATTTTCATGTCATACTGAAAATACTCCGTAATTGAAGACTAACACACACAAATTTTAATTTTTCCAAAAATTTCTTAAAAATACAAAAAACTGAAGTCTAACACCTTCAAAAAATTAAATAAAGATATTTTTTTTAAAAAAGGTAAAAATTGAAGTGTAACATTAGTACAATACTCAATTTTCATGTCATACTCAAAATACTCCGTAATTGAAGACAAATACTCACGAATTTAAATTTTTTCAAGAATTTCTTAAAAATGCAAAAAATTGAAGTCTAACACCTTCAAAAAATTCATTGAAGATATATTTTTAAAAAATATAAAAATTGAAGTGTAACGTAAGCAAAATGCTCAATTTTGATGTCATACTCAAAATACACCTTAATTGAAGACTAACACACACAAATTTCAATTTCATTAAAAATTTCTTAAAAATGCAAAAAATGAAGTCTAACACCTTCAAAAAATTGAATGAAGATATTTTTAAAAGAATGTTAAAATTCAAGTGTAACGAAAGAAAAAAACTCAATTTTCATGTCATACTAAAAATACTCCGTAATTGAAGATTAACACACACAAATTTCAATTTTTTCAAAAATTTCTTAAAAATGCAAAAAATGAAGTCTGCCTTCAAAAAATTCGATGAAGACATTTTTTAAAAAAATGTTAAAATTGAAGTGTAAAACAAGAAAAAAACTCAGTTTTGATGTCATACTCAAAATACTCTGTAATTGAAGACTCACATACACAAATTTCAAATTTTGCAAAAATTTCTTAAAAATGCAAAAAACTGAAGTCTAACACCTTCAAAAAATTAAACGAAGGTATTTTTTCAAAAAAATGTAAAATTTGAAGTGTAACATTAGCAACGTACTCAATTTTCATGGCATACTCAAAATACTCCGTAATTCAAGAGTAACACCCACAAATTTAAATTTTTTCAAAAATTTCTTAAAAATGCAAAAAATTGAAGTCTAACACGTACCTTCAAAAAACTCATTCAACATATCTTTTTAAAAAATGTAAAAATTGAAGTGTAACATAAGCAAAATGCTCAATTTTCATGTCATACTCAAAATACACCGTAATTGATGACTAACACACACAAATTTCAATTTCATCAAAAATTTCTTAAAAATGCAAAAAATGAAGTCTAACACCTTCAAAAAATTGAATGAAGATATTTTATAAAAGAATGTTCAAATTGAAACGCAAGAAAATAACTCAATTTTCATGTCATACTCAAAATACTCCGTAATTGAAGACTAACACACACAAATTTAAATTTTTTCAAAAATTTCTTCAAAATGCAAAAAAGTGGAGTCTAACGCCTTCAAAAAAATTTCTATTTTTCCAATTTTTTGCACAAAATCAAAAACTGAAGTCTAACACCTTCAAAAATATCAATTATCATATTTTTTTTTAAATAGGCCGAAATAACGCACTAAAATGAGTAAAATACTTAATTTTCATGTTTTTCCCAAAAAACGTCGGGATTGAAGACTAACACATACAACTTTACAACTTTTCGAATTTTTTGCAAAAAATAAAAAACTGAAGTCTTAACACCTTCAAAAATATCAATTATCATTTTTTCTGAAAGAGGGCAAAATAGTTCTCAAAAATGAGCAAAATACTTCATTTTTCATGTTTTTCTCAAAAAACTCCACAATGGAGAAATAAAACATACAAAAAAAAATTCCTATTTTTTGCAAAAAATCAAAAACTGAAGTCTAACACCTTAAAAAATATAAATTATCATTTTTTCTAAAAAAAGCCCAAAATAGTTCTCTAAAATGAGAAAAATACTAAATTTTCATGTTTTTCTGAAAAAAAAACTCCTTGATTGAAGACTAACACATCCAAATTTCTTTATTTTCCAATTTTTTGTAAAAATTCAAAAACTGAAGTCTAACCCCTTAAAAAAATATCAATTATCATTTTTTTCTGAAAAAGGCCATAATAGTTCTCTAAAATGAGCAAAATACTTAATTTTTTATGATTTTCTCAAAAAATTCCTTGATAGAAGAATAACACATACAAATTTTGTTTTTCCAATTTTTTGCTAAAAATCAAAAATTGAAGTCTAACACCTTCAAAAATATCAATTATCATTTTTTATAATAAAATAAAAAGCCCAAAATAGTTCTCTAAAATGAGCAAAATACTTAATTTTAATGTTTTTTTCTCAAAAAACTCCGTGATTGAAAACTAACACATACAAATTTCTATTTTTTTCAAATTTTTTTAAAAATTCAAAAACCGAAGTCTAACACCTTCATAAGTATCAATTATCATATTTTTGTTAATTTGGCCAAAATAGTCCTCTAAAATGAGCAAAATACTTAATTTTCATGTTTTTCTCAAAAAAACTTCGTGATTGAAGTCTAACACATACAAATTTCTATTTTTTTCCATTTTTTTGCAAAAAATAAAAACTGAAGTCTAACACTTTCAAAAATATTAATTATCATTTTTTTCTAAAAAAAATGGCCAAAATAGTTCTCTACAAGGGCTAAATACTTAATTTAAATATTTTTTCTCAAAAATCCGTGATTGAAGACTAACACATACCCTCCTAAAAATAAAAATGTCATATTTATCATTCCGAATTGCAATAATAATAAATATATTATTTAATTAAAACATTCGAAAAACTGAAACTATATTTTCCCTAAACTAGACCGAAATTTAGAACATGTAGAAAATTATTGAATATACCTACATATTTGAACTAAATAAACCTTTAAAATCGAGATATTCTTACAAATCAATTGAACGAAACAAAATAATACCCTAAATTCGTAATTGTTGAGATTAGAACATTTAGCAAATAATAAATGAAAAAAAGTACCAAACTAAGGAGAAACAATTTTTTCTATTGGGATCTAACTTCTTCTCAATTTTTGGAGTTTTTCTTTTAATTTTGACGAATTTTTTAAGAGACGAGAAAACCTTCGGGTTGGAGAAGATAATGAAGAAGAAGAAGAAGAAGAAGAAGAAGAAGAAGAAGAAAGAAGAGAGGATCGCTAGCAGAAGTAAATGTATTTTTTTTCGCCAGAGGGTTTGGCAAAAGAGAGTTAATAAAAAAGTGCGTCGCATGGAAACACAGTGGCTCTCCAAGACTCACAGTGGCATGCATGCACTTTTTCGCCATATCAAAGTTTGGGGAAAGAACTTAACAATACTTAACCCTGTGATTAAAATCCAAATTAACAACCTCTAAGTTCTTTCGTCAATCCCGTGACGAAAGTCCAATCTCTTTCGTCAAACCCTCTAGTGGAAAAGCTAAATTTGCAATTTGTAGAATTTGCTAGTTGTTCTTATAAATTGAACTTTTGATAAGGCTATATGTCAAAATCTCTCTCGATCGATCGATCGATCGATCGATCGATCTCGATCTCGATCTCGGTCAATCATAGCTTCGTCTTGTTTTCTCGCACTGTTTTTCTGGTGCCTAGTGTTTCAAAGGTTTTGCAAAGAGAGAAGTGGGATGGATACACCGAGAGAGGAGAGAGAAATGGAGAAAAAAAGTTAAATGAATGTGGTCCAAAGTGGCCGGAAAACTTGTTATATACTATATTAATTTGGTGTATAAACACCAAATCTATTTGAATATATTGATAATTATCTGATCGTTTGCACCGTTCGATTAACTGGTCAAATATCGAGATTATCGGATGAAGTGGAAGAATAGAAAAAGAGAAAAAATGTGTAAGAGTCTTCTCGCACCGACTTCTTGGCGTCTAGGATTTCGATGATTTTGGAAAGATTAAAGTGGAACAGATGCACCGAGAGAGGAGAGAGAAATGAAAAAATAACTAAATGAATGTGGTCTAAATTGATCCGCACAACTTGTTATACTATGTTAATTTGGTGGATAAACACCGAGTTTATTTGAATATATTGATAGTTATCTGATCATCTGATCATCTGGACCGTTCGATTAACCGAGAGAAAAAATGTGTAAAATTATATGTAAACATAAATACTTGCTATAATTTTCAAGAGATGTTTGCTAATTGTTGTCGTTTTAAATTTGTCGGGAACAAAGAAATATCACAGTTATCGAATGGTAGATTGATAAGGGGAAAATAAAGCACCTTTTTGATATCTAATTTGGGGATTTTAGCCCTTTTGAGTCACAACTTTATATATATAATTGTTCATATTTTAGTTAACACGAATATTTCTTCACTAAGTGTGTTTTATTGCTTAATTACAGGTTTTAGGGGGAAATTCTCGGCAATCCAAGAGTGTAGTTGCCTTCGTCTCCCTGCGCCGTTAAAATCGATATATCATACCGACCAATTCGGGACACGTGTGAAGGAGAAGGCAAATAATCATCAACATAAGAGATTGCACCAAACTCTACTCGAAAACCACTCACACAATTGCCACTCAACAGCCCCATCTACCTCACCTACCACCCCCAACTACCCTCAATCCTCTCACCCATCTCTCGGCCAATGGGAAAGCCCCAATGACACTATAAATAAGACCCCAAGGCCTATGGGCAGTTTTACGCTCTTCGGAACACTTTTTACACGCTTTTTCTTCCCTCCCCCCCCCCTCTCTCTCTCTCTCTCTCTCTCTCTCTCTCTCTCTAAGCACTTCCAAGAACTTCCAAACACAATCAAGAACCTTCAAGATCAATCAAGAAAAATCTCTCGAGGACTAGTCGAGACAAGGGAGCTCATCCCTTCGACGAATCCTTCTCATCCTTCGAAGATCGGGCCGTGACAAGGAGCTATTCCCTACGGTGGATTTGAGAAGAAGTGCCGTGACTCGATCCGCGTTTCTTCGAAGTGATTGCGATCCGTGACTCGGAGCTTCATCCTTTCGGTACAATCCGTCACTCTCGAGACAAGGAGAAATGATCTTTCGGTGCGAGGCAAGGAGACAAGGAGCTTCACTTCGAGGCTTTCTCAATTAGGTGTACTCCTTTTCAATTACTTGATTAATTGTTGTTTGATTGGATTTTGTTGTGTGAAGAATGAATCTTTGTTTGAATCCTTGCTTATGATTGTTTTACTTTCTGTATATTCTAGATCTGGAAAGTTAAAATTGTTTCTTTCATTGCGTAGATCTTGATTTTTAGTTTCGGGAACTTTTTGAATCGTTGAATTTCATGAAATATTTGAATTGATATGAGTCTTTGAAAACTGTCACTTAAACTGAAAATCTGCTGTTTTCAGAGACTTTTTTTCAGAGACCTGATTGTAATTTGTTAATAACTTTTTATTCCGTTGTCCAAATTGTTTGAAATTTTAGGATAAATTTGTTAATATTCAGACCTCTCTCTAGACAAATTTTCATTAATTTTGGAAACTTCGAAATAATAATTTTAAAGATCTGAATTTTAATCATATTTTGACGCAATAGCTCCCTGTGGAACGAATCTATTATTTTCTGCCATACAACCATATAATTCACTTGTTTGATATTACGGGACTTTAAAACAACGATACGCGTTTTAGACGTGCAAAGTTTCTGCCTTTTTCTGGCTCGTTTTGATTCATTCTTCGACGCATATACTCCTCGTGGAACGAACTTCTATATTTCCACTATACACATATATTTCCAAACTTGTTGATTGAATTGGTTTTCACATACAACGATATCTCAAATTAAAAGTGATTGAAAACTCGTTCATCATAGATGAATCTAGTGTCCTAGTTAGATTCATTGCCAGAAATAACTATTCTTAAACTCCGATACATACTTATAGTTTACAAGAAAACCCGCCATAAATTACAAATCCTCTCACCACCATTACCAAACACATTCGAAAGTTTTCTCACTTGCCGGGCACGAAGTTGGTGGCGAAGGCCCACGCATTGTTGGCGGTAGGATCAGCAATGTGGTCTGCCAAGTTCTCAATAGGTCCTTTACCGGTCACGATTGCCTGAACGAAAAATCCGAACATTGAAAACATAGCGAGACGTCCATTCTTCAACTCCTTCACTTTCAACTCTGCAAATGCCTCTGGGTCATCAGCCAAACCGAGCGGGTCAAAGGACCCACCGGGATATACCTTGTCGAGACCCTCGCCAAGGGGACCACCACCAACACGGTAACCCTCGATGAAGCCCATGAGCACGACCTGAAAAGCCCAGATAGCGAGGATGCTTTGTGCGTGGACCAAATTTGGGTTTCCTAGATAGTCGAGACCTCCTTCAGAGAAGATCTGAGCACCAGCCTTGAACCACACGGCTTCACCGAACGTGACTCCATTTTTCGAGAGGAGTTCAGGGAACACACAACCGAGGGCACCCAACATGGCCCACCTGGAGTGGATTACTTCAAGCTCCCTATTGCGAGCAAAGGTCTCTGGATCGGCAGATAGCCCAGCGGTGTCCCAGCCGTAGTCTCCTGGGAACTCCCCGGTTAGGTAAGACGGTGTCTGCTCTGAAAATGGACCGAGGTACTTGGGTCTGTCAGCGCCGTACCTAACGAAGCATAAACAGTGCATGTTAGAGGCACATTAGATCTCAATTATTCAATTCTTTTTAAAGTAATACATAAATATGCAATCATTGTATCTATGTTAATTAAATTTGTTTATTTTCAGTATTTTTATAAAAATATGCACGCGGTTATTCTCTAACTTAATCAGAGATACAAACTTTGTTAATTTTACTTTCTTGATCGATCTTGAAATATTGATATAAACATGAAACATGAATTAAACTTTTTTTGTAACGTATCCCAACAATGTTATATACCAGATGCTTTGAGGAGTGCTTTTGACAGTGCGGCGCATGACAACGGTCATGCGTTGTCTACCATACGAACCAACTCTGCGCGAGAACTCGTTTGACTTGTTGCTGATCCTATTTTGGCCTAAAATTGCTGATTTTTGGAGAGTTGAAGTTGCCATTATTCCACTCAAAATAGAAAGACTGAAAATGATTAATGTGGAGGAAAAGAGAAATGAGTAATGATGGAGGAAGAAGAGAGATGATAATGATTTTTATAAGAGTGAGAAAGAGGCAAAAATATAGTGGCTGAGGATACTGCCACGTTTGCTGGCTCCACATTGGCTATTGTGCTTTCCTTCCTATCCTATCCTCAAGATTGATTTTGTATTGCTCCTCTCCACAACGCACGGGCCCATTTCTTGCATCAAAATCACGATTTCATGATCTTAAAAGAATCCGGAAATAGAAGTTGTTTCTCTGCTCCTAAAACCCTTCACTTTCTTCATGTGTTTGTGAGAGATTGTGTTTTGATAAGTAAACTGTTATCTTTTGTCTAAGTTTATTTTTGAAATTTTTAATATCAAAGATCAGAGTTTAGGGTTTAAAATTAGGGAAAATTTCTGGTATGTCCCTCCAAAAACCAAAAATATCATATTTGTTCCTTCAAAATTACTAATATCAAATTTAACCCTCTAAAACTTAATTTATATCAAATTAAGTCAAAACTAATAAATCTGTTAAACTTAACAGAAAAATAATACAATTACCAATTTACCCTTTGTGAGCTTCACCCAGGCCTTTCTTCTCCTAGCAATTCACCCTGAACTTACTCCTCTTCTCCTTCTCCATGGCAGCACCTCTTCTTCTAGCGAACTTCCATGGACCGTGGCGAAGCTTCCTTGGCCCCTCTTCTTCTACCAATTCTTCCATCGCTCATCTTCTTCTAGCAAACTTTACTGGCTCCTCTTCTTCGCGAAGCTTCCTTGGCCCCTCTCCTCTAACGATTCTTCCATGGCTCCTCTTCTTCCCATATGAGCACGGACAAATCGAACTAGTCTCTTTGGGAAGCTTTCCAATGCGATTACAACAAGTATTCTCTCTCTAATTCGTTTCAATTCTCTCTCTGATATGCTTTAAATCATTCGACTGAATTTAGTTTAATTAGACTGTAATAGGCTTAATTGAAATATGGTCAATATGGAATTGGATTATGTTCTATTAGACTTAATTCGGATTGATTTTCAATCATACTTAGTCAGGATTAATTAAGGTTTAGATATAATTAAGATCGATTATAAATTTATATCGCCCTTACCGCGAAATAGATCACCACTGCATTGAATACATTCAAGACGTGCTATCTTCTTCTTCATCATCATTAATCAAGGAAGCAAGTAATGAATTCAATCGAGAAAATGAAGAGCTCTTTGAAGTCGGCAGCTTTGTGGGAGAATATGAAGCACTATCTCAATACTGATGGTCGTCCTCTCCTACCAGCTCAATATTGCTCGTAAGGTCTTATTCCTCTCCTTATTTGATTGATTTGTGTATTTCTTGAATTTATCTATTTGTCCGAACAATATCTGAATTGGGTTCTTTTTGTTTTTAATTTTTGATTAACAAAAGATGGGCATCGAATGCGCAAATAGGATCGATTATGATGGGATCGGTGATTTTATTACATAAACAAGGATGTCAAAAGAAGGAGAAGAAAGAAGATCAGATTTTAGGTCTCTCTTTTCCTCACTTTCTCTGACATTTTTTTCGAGATTTGATAATTAATCAATGAAATTTTGCGTTTTCTAATTATTTTGCTTAATAGATGAATTTTGGAGCTATGGAGCTTGTTCCTTCAATGGGCTTGGAGTTCTGGAGCTATGCGTTTAATTGTATCAAAATTGAGTGGAAGGGATTTTTGAAGAAAACTATGGATTGTGCAGCAATTGGGGACTGGGTTGAACGATTTGGTCGTTGTCCAAGGAGAGAGAATCCATAAGACAGTGCAATCTTCTTGGTCAAGTACATTGAATGCATTGTTAAGTCCATGCCAATGGTATTCAATCAGCAAGACATTGATATTGCAAGAGGTAGAACTGCATACAACTTTGTCTCCCGAGTTTCACCAAAATTTGCAATGTCTGGCCGGTTTAATAAAGTTAATGGAGTGTTTTGTGAAGAAAGTATGTTTCATGATTTATGTCTTTTGTTTTGTGAACATTGTTGTGTTTTGCGTCAGACCTGTTATGTTGTGTTTCGATGAACTATGAATTTTATGTTATGTTTTCTATTGAATTTTAACGTTGCTCTCTTATGTTTGGTATTATTTATTTATTTCCTTTTGTTTTTTTAAAACGTAAAATTAACAAAATCAATTATTTTATTAATTGTAATCAACAAAAATAATTTGTTCAAGGGTTTATCGTGTAGATTCAAGATTCCAAGTTGTGATGCTTCCAAGAAAACAGAACCAATGAAAAAAGAATAATTTAATCAAAGGCAATAAAAAAACTTACAAGTTGTGAACTATGCATCATAAAACAAATCAATATAGATGAAAAAAAAAATTACTGCTTTATAAAACAAGTCAATATAGATTTTTTGTTGAAAAATAATTCACAGAGCAAAAACAATTCATTCTAATGCAGATTTTGGTTGCAAAATCAGACGTTCTTTTCAAAAATAAAATCTAATGGAGTTTTTCGTTGAAAACGAAATTGAAAATGAAATTGAAAACTGTGCAATATTCATCATAAAACAAGTCATCTTAATGGAGATCTGGGTTCGATAACAAATGGATAGTTTTTTAAATTAAATCTAATCGAGATTTTTGTTGAAAGTTAAAATGAAAGACGTCAAATTTTTATCAAAAAACAAGTCATTCTAAGGGAGATTTAGGTTCTAAAATCAGTAGTTTTTTTCAAATATAAAATCTAATGGAGTTTTTCGTAGAAAATGGAAATGAAAACTGTGCAATATTCATCATAAAACAGGTCATCCTAATAAAAACAGTTAAAGATTAAACCTAAGCGCGTTTTGGTTCGAAAATCCAAATAAAAACAGTTAAAGATTAATAAAAAAAAAGTCATCCTAACGAAAATTTTGGTTCTAAAATCAAATGATTCTTTCAAATATAAAAACCAAGGGAGCTAATGGTTAAAAATCGAAAAGAAAAGTGTGCAATATTCAAGATAAAACAACTCATCCTAATGTACATCTTTGTTTGAAAATCAATCGATTTGTGTTAAAAATCAATATTCATCATAAAACAAGTCATCCTAATGGAGATCTTGGTTCGATAACAAAGGGATTTTTTCAAAAATTAAATATAATCGACATTTTCGTTCAAAATCAAAATGAAAGACGTCCATTTTTTATCAAAATACAAGTTATTCTAAGGGAGATTTTGGTTCTAAAATCAGTAGGTTTTTTCAAATATAAAATCTAATGGATTTTTTCGTTGAAAATGAAAATGAAAACTGTGCATTATTCATCATAAAACAAGTCATCCTAATAAAAACAGTTGAAGATTAAATCTAAGCGCTTTTTGGTTTGAAAATCAAAATAAAAACAGTTAAAGATTAATAAAAAAAAAAGTCATCCTAACGAAAATTTTGGTTCTAAAATAAAACGATTCTTTCAAATATAAAATCCAAGTAATCTAATGGTTGAAAATCGAAAAGGAAACTTTGCAATATTCAACATAAAACAACTCATCATAATGTACATCTTTGTTTGAAAATCAATCGATTTGGGTTAAAAATCAAAATGAAAGATTTGCAAGAAATTAAGGAAATTCAAAATGAAAGATTTGTTTCACAATTAAGGAATTCAAAACAAACGATAACAACAATTGGGTTTATTTATAATAGTGCTGGCTAAGTTTGAAATTCAAATAAAATTTGATTTTTCCCTCAAAGATTGTTAATGCTAAATGGCAGATAAGACCAACTCATGAAAAACAAAATCAATTAATGCATCCTGATGTATTGTTCACTGTGCGAACTGACAAAAGGCATGTACAACGTGTTCAACCATAAAGGCATAAAATTCGGGTGTTCAACCTTAAGCCCATAATTACGAGATGCCTTAATAGGCCCACTTTTACAGGCCACTTTTACAGGCCACTTTTACGAGATGCCTTAATAGGCCCACTTTTACTGACAAAAGGCATGCCCAAAATTGGGTCATATGATTTAACAGGCCACTTTTACAGCGCATCAAGCATCAAGGGGTAAGATAAATGGGTAGATACATCAGGACTCAACTTATTATGCTTTTCGTTTACCATCTCTCACTAACACATCAATGGCGTTTCAACCTCAATAAAATAAATGGCGTTTCAACCTCAATAATGGCGTTTCAACCTCTATCTCTCTCTGAACCTCTCCCCATCTCTCCTTATCTCTCTCTGAAAACCTCCCTCCCCATCCATCCTTACTGTCTCTGAACTCTTTCTTCTCTTATCTTCTACTTCAGTTCTCTCTCTCCTAATCTCTCTCTCTCTGAACCCCCTCTTTTACTGCAATGGAAGACATTTTCGCCTGGCCGGATGCCCCCCTCGCGTGACAATACAGCACACTAATCCCGATACCGGGTCATGAAGAAATAGAGCACCACCTGGACCAGACGGTCTTTCTGCAATCAAACATTCTAAACTACATTCAACCATTGCAGGATCTTCGCCAAGCATTCATTCACCGGTATGGTGGTCTTCATCGAGACTATGTATTAACGAACTACGAAAGAGAGTCGGCTCTATGTACACTTCCACCATGGCTGCCAGTAAATCGAGTGCTAAACGATATCATATACTTCGAGCATCAGCATAATATCACCCCATCACCATGGCAAACTGCAATGGTCACTAATGCAACACCTCAATACTTCATGGTTTCATTGAGGCTTACAAACTTCCCTCTTAACTTCTGGCATTACGAATACTTTAAACAAGCTCTCCTCCCGTTGGGCAAACTTGTAGCGGTTGCACCAAATACCATATCGGGTACAGATAAGGCAACGGTCAGAGTGTCAATTGTCACACACAACCTCAATCTCATACCACCAATCATTAGGTTATCGCACGAACTCGAATGGACGGATGTGTTTGTGCAAAGAGTGGGTGATCCAATTCCCACTGATGTGAACGGAATTCAACCTCCGCCACCACCCCCACCCAATATCTTACCGGACCAACCCACAGATAACCTGCCCCCAGACCTAATGATAGAGGAAGACGATGATGACTCAGATATAGCCAACATACACAACACAATCTATAACAACCACATGAATCATAACACATCCCCAACTAATGCCACACTAGCAATCCAACTCACCACAACCCAAGCATTAAAGGATACACCAGGAATTACCCCAACAAGTATGGACATAGCTGGCAATGAAAACAAAAACCCCCCTGCAAAAATTCAAAAACGAGGCAGCAATTGGTACGCTCTGACGAAAGAATCAAATCAAATAAAACAAACTGAGAAAATAGAATCAGCTTTTAGCAAGAAAAAAACTCATCTCTCCTCGATTCTGGGACCCCTTCCCATACAATACAAGCACCACCCCTCACCAACAACACACCCCCCACACCAAAACATTTTAACTCCCCCACATTCTTCTCACACTTGCAAACCTCACTCACTCTCTTCTCATACTCATACAACTCTCATATCAATGGAAAACCGCAATGAACCCCCACAGGAAGAAGATGAGATTATCTCTAGACTATCCACCCTGAATATGCCACCCACTAATCACAGAGAAAACAACATCCAGATCACAGCTGAAGGTATCGTCACCCGAAATTGGCAACTTACAGCTCTAGTAAGAGTGGTCTCTGAGAAACCAATTTTCGAATCGTCATTCTCTTCAACCATGATCCGAGCATGGAATATAGACCCAGCTACTACCTTCACAAACATTGCAAAAGGCCTCTTCATTGTGGAATTTATCACTGAGAAAGAAATGGAGCATGCATGTCAGCGCGCGCCATGGATCTTTCGTCAAGAACTCGTGCTGATCAAGCCTATCCAATCTCAAACACATGCCAATCCGCAGTTCATTTCTGAATTTTCCACATGGGTCCAGATTCATCTCAGATCAAATGTGGAGTTCAATCAAGACGGGATATCACAGCTGGTAAAACAGCTAGGCACCCCGGAATCCTCGTCGGTCCTAAACTACTCTAATGGAAAACCTTTCCATAAAATACTAGTCTCAATTCCGCTAGACAAACCCCTCAAAGATCGACTATACTTCCGGTTACCATCGGGGCTCACCGGTCTGGCATATGTGGTATACGAAAGGATCCTGCGGGTCTGCCTCTTCTGTGCAAGAGTGGGTCATGAAGTGCACGCATGCAATGACCACGGAAAACTTCTGACAGCGCATCACAAATTAGTAGACCCATCAAAGAAAGGCACCATCGCACGGCTAATCACAAAACGTATTGGTAAATGGGTTAACGATTTCTCTCTGGTCCCCAAAGAACTAAACCCAGTTACTTCAAGCAATACACAAAAAGGAAAGAGACCTCTGCCAACTACCTCATTCTTAAGCTCCAGCCCAGATTCATCGGATCAACCAAGCTCAAACATAACAATCCTGCATGACAGTGTGCATCAACTTTCTCCAACAAACTCTCATCTAGTGAAGAAAATAAGAGCGACGACCCAAACTGGGTCGTTGCCCCAGATATGAATCTATTATCCTGGAACGGCCGCGGATGCGGAGGCCCGGCAACGTTACGTTCCATTAATAGATATCTCCGTAGTACCCGTGTCGACATCGCCTTCATCAGTGACACGAGGTGCTCCGCCCACAAATCATCTCGCATTCTACCACGTCTTCACCTCAAAAACAGTTTCGTAGTCCCCTCAGATGGTTCATCTGGCGGACTGTGGCTACTGTGGAACGACCGCTTCTCTATCTCTGTTCTCTCTCACAACAAATATTACATACTCGCCACAATTCAGGAATCTCCTCGCCACCCCTCCTGGACCCTGATGGGGATCTATGCAGACCCTCATCAAACTCAAAACCACCAGATATGGGATGAAATAATCTCCATGGCTAATACCAATAATTCGCGACTGCTGACAATAGGAGATTTCAACTCTGTTACAAGTCAGAGCGAAAAATTTGGTGGACGTCCCATATCAAACAACGCTCACGTAACGCAATTCAACGACATGATTAGAGAATCCGGTTTAATAGATCTTGGTTACAAAGGCCCCGCTTACACATGGTCGAATCGGCAATTCTCGGGTAATCTCATTCTTGAACGCCTAGATCGAGCAATGGCGCAATTCTCATGGCTTTCCATATACCCTAACACCGAAGTGCTGCATCTCCCCGCTTTCAACAGTGACCACAACCCCATCCTAGTTCGATTAAAAACCATAACTCAACATTCCACTCCTCGATTCAAGATAGAGAATTGGTGGTATAGTCAGGCTACCTTCAAAGAAAGTGTTAAGCTTGCAACTAACCGAAATATAGGAAGCTGGGATGAGGATGTAAAGGATATTAAAAAAGAGATTAATGCATGGGCAAGGATCCATAATTTTGACCCAAACAAACGACTAAAACATCTTGAAACTGAGATGTCCATAGCTCAACAGAATCTCTTAACAAATATTGATTGTGCTGCGACGGCAATCACCGAAATCCAGCGACAATACGATGACTGCCTGTATTACGCTCATCTCTATTGGCAACAGAGATCAAGAATATTATGGGATTCCCAGGGAGATCGTAACACCTCGTTTTACCATGCCTCAACTATAACAAGGAGAAGATATAATCACATATCAGGCCTGCAGGGGGCAAATGGCACCTGGATTAATAACCCGAAATTAATTAGGCAGGAATTTATATCTACCTACAAAAAGCTTTACACTTCGACAAACCCAAGCCCAATACGCTCTACAATACCGGATGCAATCCTGGTCAGTATCAATAAACTGGGGCCGGCCCAAAAAATAAAACTTGAATCGCAGCCCACTCATGAAGAAATCATTAATGCGGTCAAACAAATACACCCGGACAAAAGTCCAGGCCCAGAGGGTATCCATGCCCGCTTCTTCCTCTCTAACTGGGAATGTATGGGGACCTCTATCATTAAAACAGTCTCAGAATTCTTCTCCTCTCTACAGACGCCCCACTCATTCGGTCACACCAAAATTTGTTTAATCCCCAAAACGGAAAATCCAACAACCACCTCTGATTTCCGACCGATAGCGATCTGTAACTATATCTATAAAGTGGTTGCCAAGATACTTGTTACAAAAATGAAGCCGATAATGGGAGACTTGATATCGCTAAATCAAACAGGATTCGTCTCCAATCGATACCTCCATGATAATATAATACTCCATAGTGAAGTAATACACTCATTTGGCCTTAATTCATATAAAAAGAAAGCGTTTGCTATCCAATTCGATCTAAGAAAAGCGTTTGACCAAATGGAGTGGTCGTTTCTAACGGATATGCTTCAAATCTATGAATTCCCGGATCGATTTATAAAATGGGTCCAAAAATGCATTAATTCAGTAAGCTTCACCATTCAGAACAACGAGAACTCTCGCGGTTTCTTTAATCCGCAGCGGGGACTAAGGCAAGGATGCCCAATGTCCCCGTTCTTATTCATCCTGGCTACCGAACTACTCTCTCGATTATTAAACCACAACCTTCAATCCGGATATACAAAAGGTATTTCACTAGGAAACCATGGACCATTCTTTACCCACTCCCTATACGCTGATGATCTCGTTATATATGGTGAGGCCACAATGAACGAGGCAACCTATATAAGACACACACTGCAACAATACGCCAACCTATCCGGACAGACTATTAATCATACGAAAACAAAAATGTGGTTCAGTAATGCCACAGATCCCAACACCAAAGAACAACTCCTCCAGTACTTTAATGCCAATGAGGCTACAGAAGAAGAAACCTATCTCGGGGCTAGAATTACAAAGGAAAAGAAAAGAAGCCACAACTATAGCCACCTAATAACAGATTTTCAAATAAAATTAGGAGGATGGAAATCGAAACTGCTAAGTCAGGCAGGTCGTACGGTCCTAATAAAATCAGTCCTCACTTCCATGCCTAACTTTCATATGACCACATCAAAAATCCCAAGGTCGGTGCTAGATAAAATGGAAATGATAATTCGGAAATTTTTCTGGGGAGGAAAACAAGATACAATGCGGTACATGGCATGGATACCATGGAGTACAATTACTCAACCGATTGATAATGGTGGATTAGGCATAAGAGATCTAGAGGCAGTTAACGAAGCTTTTCTGCTAAAAAATCTCTGGCGGATCATCTCAGAGGAGGAACCACTTTGGATTCAACAAGTAAAGCTAAAATATCTAAACCGCTCTACGATATGGCACTCGAGAAGGAAAGCCGAAGTCTCCAATTTCTGGCAAGCCATTCTCAACCTGCGGCCATTCTTCGAGCATTCCACAAAGTGGATACTTGGTAATGGATCCAAATGTAAAGCGATGGCAAGCCCATGGTTCGATAACTGGTACGGTTATATTCCAACAACCAATCATGATATAGAACTCAAAGTGAGATCTCTCATCGACATTACATCGAACACCTGGAATGCACATGCATTAAACTCTCTATTCTCAAATCAGGACGCTGCCTTAATTGTACACCAAAACCCAAACCCGTTAAGACACCAAGAATTGGAGGATCGATTAACCTGGTCGTGGGCACATGATGGCAATTATACCATAAAAGAAGGATACAAACAAATTAGAATAGCTAATCAGCGACAGGGTCCTCTGAGCAATACAAGTTCGATACAATTAAAGCTATGTAAACACATCGCTAGAATGAAACACCTATCCCCAAACATTAAATTGTTTACATGGAGAGTTATAAACGATGGACTCCCCTGTCTCACAAAGCTTAATTATCGCATATCCTCAGTCTCGCCTCAATGCAGAATCTGCAATGCCTACCCAGAAACCTTATTACACCTACTGTTCACGTGTCCGAGAGCAGCTCAATCCTGGAATATCGCCTATCCATCCATTCTCGTACCAGATAACTCAACCAGCCTGCTAGCTTTCCTCCAATTTACTTTCACAAACCTCCCATCATCACAACTTCCCAATTTCCTAATTGTTATGTGGGAAATCTGGTGCGCTAGAAATGTCCTCGTATTCCAAAATAGAGTTGTATCCCCGGCTAAAATCATCGAAGAAGCGTCGAGACAAATCATCCGAAACCAAGCTTTGCCATTCCTCCCACACCGTCCAGGTATAATACCGCCAGGACAAGCTGAATACAAGACAAATACGTACAAAGCGTACACGGACTTCTCTGCGGATCCTAGTGGTAAAGCAGGTATTGCCTTTATCATTAATGCACCCTCAGGAGACATAATCCACACCCACTGCCGCCCAATCTCGGCGCCGCTTTCAATCCTGCAAGGAGAACTCATGGCCGTACTGGAAGCGATGAGATACATGGCGACCACACATCCAAACAACCCATGCTGCTTCCACACGGATAGCCAGGAGGTTGCAATAATACTGCAGTCAACGTCAGACCCAAATAGGATCAACCCATCTTCAATCACGGCGATACAAAATGCACAGGATTGTATCCTATGGAAGCGACAGCTCAAAGACCCAACCTTCCGATATATACCTCGAACACTGAATACAGATGCTCACGCCATTGCTAATCTGGCACGAATACTGAGCATCAATCACGATGATATACAACCACCGAGACTTCTCTCGGCATATTAAGGATCAGGCCAAGCTTATCATACTGGTGTGACGACGCATCTAGCTGATAGTTGAAATCTGGCCATTAGGATTTTCTTTTTGTTCCTTTCTTACTCTCGTATCTTTTCCAGTTTTCTAGTTTGAGTTTTATTTTAAAGAGCTTGTAATATAAACCTTTAAAATTTTAAATATAAGCCCATGGGCTCTTCTCCAAAAAAAAAAAACACATGGAGAAAGTGAAGGGTTTTAGGAGCAGAGAAACAACTTCTATTTCCGGATTCTTTTAAGATCATGAATTCGTGATTTTGATGCAAGAAATGGGCCCGTGTACTATGGAGAGGAGCAATACAAAATCAATCTTGAGGATAGGATATGAAGGAAAGCACAATAGCCAATGAGGAGCCAGCAAACGTGGCAATATCCTCAGCCACTATATTTTTGCCTCTTTCTCACTCTTATAAAAATCACTCTCATCTCTCTTCTTCCTCCATCCGCACTCATTTCTCTTTTCCTCCACATTAATCATTTTCAGTCTTTCTATTTTGAGTGGAATAATGGCAACTTCAACTTTCCAAAAATCAGCAATTTTAGGCCAAAATAGGATCAGCAACAAGTCAAACGAGTTCTCGCGCAGAATTGGTTCGTATGGTAGACAACGCATGACCGTTGTCATGCGCCGCACTGTCAAAAGCACTCCTCAAAGCATCTGGTATATAACATTGTTGGGATACGTTACAAAAAAAGTTTAATTCATGTTTCATGTTTATATCAATATTTCAAGATCGATCAAGAAAGTAAAATTAACAAAGTTTGTATCTCTGATTAAGTTAGAGAATAACCGCGTGCATATTTTTATAAAAATACTGAAACTAAACAAATTTAATTAACATAGATACAATGATTGCATATTTATGTATTACTTTAAAAAGAATTGAATAATTGAGATCTAATGTGCCTCTAACATGCACTGTTTATGCTTCCATAGGTACGGCGCTGACAGACCCAAGTACCTCGGTCCATTTTCAGAGCAGACACCGTCTTACCTAACCGGGGAGTTCCCAGGAGACTACGGCTGGGACACCGCTGGGCTATCTGCCGATCCAGAGACCTTTGCTCGCAATAGGGAGCTTGAAGTAATCCACTCCAGGTGGGCCATGTTGGGTGCCCTCGGTTGTGTGTTCCCTGAACTCCTCTCGAAAAATGGAGTCACATTCGGTGAAGCCGTGTGGTTCAAGGCTGGTGCTCAGATCTTCTCTGAAGGAGGTCTCGACTATCTAGGAAACCCAAATTTGGTCCACGCACAAAGCATCCTCGCTATCTGGGCTTTTCAGGTCGTGCTCATGGGCTTCGTTGAGGGTTACCGTGTTGGTGGTGGTCCCCTTGGCGAGGGTCTCGACAAGGTATATCCCGGTGGGTCCTTCGACCCACTCGGTTTGGCTGATGACCCAGAGGCATTCGCAGAGTTGAAAGTGAAGGAGTTGAAGAATGGACGTCTCGCTATGTTTTCTATGTTCGGATTTTTCGTTCAGGCAATTGTGACCGGTAAAGGACCTATTGAGAACTTGGCAGACCACATTGCTGATCCTACCGCCAACAATGCGTGGGCCTTCGCCACCAACTTCGTGCCCGGCAAGTGAGAAAACTTTCGAATGTGTTTGGTAATGGTGGTGAGAGGATTTGTAATTTATGAAGGGTTTTCTTGTAAACTATAAGTATGTATCGGAGTTTAAGAATAGTTATTTCTGGCAATGAATCTAACTAGGACACTAGATTCATCTACCATTCGATAACTGTGATATTTCTTTGTTCCCGACAAATTTAAAACGACAACAGTTATCAAACATCTCTTGAAAATTATAGCAAGTATTTATGTTTACATATAATTTTGCACATTTTTTTCTCTCGGTTAATCGAACGGTCCGACAAATTGTAATCATATTTTGTGCATTCCACACGTACCTCAAAACGGACGTAGTCCCTCGTCCAGATTTGTATTTTCTTTTTTGGATATATCACATTTCTTAGATGTGTGTTATACATTCTTTATATGTACATTTAAAATGAATATTATACCTTTAAAATGTATGTTTTACATTTTCAAATGATGACATATTTTTATGTGTGATATACATTTAAGGATGTTTTATCAATTCATGCATATTTTAATTAGTAATAATATTTACGTGGATACTTCAACAATGCAAATAATTCTCGGAATACGGGTATCGGATACAATATAGTTACGATACAGGTCGGATACCCCACGTGGAGTATCCGATTATTTTAATTTTTCTAATACAGCTCGGATACTTCAGGATACGTCATGATACTTCTGGTATTTGGTAGCATCTTTTTTTCAAGATACTTCGGTCTATTATATATTTCGGCCCGTAATATTTTGATACGTAAATATATCAGACACTTCTAGAATACTTCCAGGATACTTCTAAAATTAGCTCCACGATACATCTAGAATAAATTTATGATATTTTCATGATACTTGTATTATCACGATATTGAATATAAAAATATTATTATGTTATTTTATATAAAATAAATATATTAAAATAATAATATAATTATATAGTCGTACTCGTATCCCAAGTTTTTTGAAAATTATCATATCGTCGTATCTGCATCGTATGCAATACAATACTCGTATCCGCATCAGTGCAACATAGATGAATACATTTTTAAATACAATACATGTTATATTTTTTTACATGTATGATATACATTTATTTGTTATATATTTATAGATGTGCCATCATGTTATATTGTTTTATATGTATGATATATATTTATTATGTATGATACACATTTTAAGATGTTTTTGTTTACAATAATGACATTTTGTATAAAAAAATATTTCCGATATTAGTATATTTTTTTTTTGTATAATAATTTATACATTTTTTTGCGGCGTTTGTTTGAAATGCACAAATACAATCAAAGTTAAAAAAAAAAAAAAATTATCACGTGTCGCGTTCTTACGGTTGGCACGCACACCCTTGGTGTTGCTATCCGAAAAAATCCCTCTTCGGCTGCTAAATATTGGGCCTAAAAGCCCAAGTATAATGGGCCATCTAAAAATGGCTTTCCTAGGTCGATAAAGTCACAGTATGTTGTTGTCTGGGTTTAACAAAACCCACCATTACGAACTCGCCTCTCTTATCCAAACCCATAAAAAAAAAACTACACTCTCTTCCACCTCCAACGCCATTACCAATTAGCGAGGAGGAGATGCTATTGAGAATCCCATATCAGTACAGTTTTATCTTACGGGATGAACTCTCAAGAGGAAGAAGAACCCAGGCTTTTGCCGGTTCGGTCAGGGCGGAGAAAGGTCGAGTCAGCGATGGCCGGTACGAGAAGCAGGCAATGTCGAACCCTGGAGCGTACCGGTTAATTGATAAAGAGACTGGCGAGAAAGTCATCGTGTGGGGCGGAGCCGACGATGGTGATGATAATCCCATTCCTCCTAGCCACGTTCTCTCATTTCAGAACCTTGACCAAAATAAAGGTATAATTTTAGACTACTTACTTATGATACCAAAATTCAGACCAAATCACTTTATTTGAAATCCTTATTGGTTTCGCAGGATCGGAGGATACAAGTCACAAGTCTGTAGTTGCGGGTTTTGGGAGACTAAAGGCTGAAAAGGTGAAATCATTGATTTATAAATCGTCTCAACTCAAAAAGGAGGAACCTACGAGCAATTCGAGTGCACCGTTAAATGAATCATCTCAAAAGGTGAAACCTTTAATAAGTAAATCATCTCAGCTAGAAAATGAGAAATATATGAGCAATTCGAGTGCCCCATTAAATGAATCATCTCAAAATGAGAAATCTACGAGCAATTTGAGTGCCCCATTGAACGAATCATCTCAAAAGGATAAATCTTCGATTAATGATAAATCGTCTCAGCTCATAAAGAAGAAACTTACGAATAATTCAAGCATCCCATTAAATGAATCGTCTCAAAAGGTTAATTCTTCGATCAACAAATCATCTCAACTCAAAAAGGAGAAACCTACGAGAAATTCAGGCATCCCATTAAATGAATTATCTCAAGAGGCGAAATCTTTGATTAATAAATCATTTCAACTCAAAAAGGAGAAACGTACGAATAATACCAATAAATTCGAAACCCGTGAGATTCGCGAAAAAACGAGTAATTCCAAATTTATCAAGAAAGAAGAATCCAAGGATATTCTCAACGACGACGAGGATAATTTTGCAAAACCAAAGAACGATTTATTCGAATCGAAACTTTCAAAGAACGACGATTCTCCCAAGAGGGGGTGGGGAGACGTTTCTCCCGATGATTATTTCGATTACAAGTCTCCGCAACGAAAAAAATTCGCTAAAGGTTTTGGGTTTTACAGCAAAAAATCCTTCAAGGATATTGGTTGTGCCGATGACATGATAGATGCTCTGAAGAGTCTCTCGTTCGTTCGTCCCTCCCATATTCAGGTCAGAAAAATACCCTTTTTATTTTGAGGGGTAAATTAGTAATTAATCAAGAGTAAATGTGATAAAATGTAGGCAATGGCATTCGGGTCGGTATTAGAAGGAAAGAGCTGCATAATCGCCGACCAAAGCGGGTCAGGAAAAACCCTCGCGTATCTCGCTCCTCTTATTCAGGGTTTAAGACAAGACGAAGCTCTAAACCGCGCTAAATCTTCACCTCATTGTCCTAAACTCATCATTCTCACTCCTACCGCCGAACTCGCCTCTCAGGTCCCTCTCTCTCTCTCTAACAATTCCAATATTTCCAATTTGGTGCCTCACAATTCGAAGAATTACAATGCAGGTGTTGAGTAATTGTAGATCCATATCGAGATCGGGCGTACCGTTTCGATCGATGGTCGCAACGGGGGGTTTTAAGCAAAAAACCCAATTGGATATTCTTAAAGAAGGAATCGACGTTCTCATCGCGACACCTGGCCGCTTTCTTTATTTATTTCAAGAAGGATTTGTTAAATTATCTGATCTTAAATGGTACTAACTTACTTAATTCCCCATTTTCTATCACAAGAATTTGATATAATGTGTTAATTTTTAATTTTATTTTTGCAGTGTTGTGTTGGATGAGGTGGACATATTGTATGGACAAGAAGGATTCGAAGAGGTGGTACAGATCGTGATCGACACGGCGGCTTTGTCGGTACAATATCTTTTCGTCACCGCTACGCTTCCTTTGGATATATACAATAAAGTCGTTGGTGTTTTTCCTGATTGCGAAGCGGTTATGGGTCCTGGTATGCACCGTACCAGTCCTGGTCTCGAAGAGGTAAAAAAAAAAATCTTGGAATTTTATGATATTTTACTAAATTTTTGTATTTTAGATTTTGGTGGATTGTAGTGGGAACGAAGACGAGGAGAGGACATCCGAGACGGCTTTTGATAATAAGAGAGATTCTCTTTTAAGTCTTGTTCAAAAAGAACCCGTTCCTAAGACTATTATATTTTGCAACAAGGTCTCTCTCTTTCTCTCTCTATGAAAGTAATTTCGTGACAAGTTTGTTTAAAAACTTTTAAATGTGTAGATCGAGTCGTGTAGAAAAGTTGAGAACGCATTGAGAAGACTAGACAGAAAAGAAGCGCAAATAAGGGTTCTTCCATTCCATTCAGCAATAACGCAAGACATGTGTAAGGCGAACATGACGGAATTTCTCAAGGACCAATCGGCCGAATCGATGTTCCTCATTTGCACAGATAGGTAACACCACGAAATATATTTTATAAAAATTTCCCTTTGTTTAATTATGGTTTTGGCAAAATAGGGCGTCGAGAGGAATAGATTTTGCGAATGTGGATCACGTGGTTTTGTTCGATTTCCCACGTGAGCCGAGCGAGTACGTGCGTAGAGTCGGGAGGACCGCGCGAGGAGCGGGAGGAGTGGGAAAGGCGTTTGTGTTTGTGGTGGGAAAACAAGTGACTTTGGCTAGAAAAATTATGGAGCGGAATGAGAAGGGGCATCCTTTGCATGATGTGCCCGGTGCTTACGAGCTTACTTACTCGCCTTTTTAGATCAAAGTTTGAAATGATTAACATTGTTGCTTTTCGATGTGTTGTTATTTGTTAATCAAGATTATATCTTTATGTAAAGATTCATTTTTGTAATAGAGTGTATTTTTTATATATTATATTGTTTATTTTAAGTGCGAGAATGATATAAGCAAAAATATATTAATATGATGTTAAGATACATTTTCTAATCATGATATGTCTAGGGGTGTTAACGAACTCGAACGAACCAAATCATGTTCGAGTTCGGTTTGAAAACTTATTGAAACATGTTTGGTTCGTTACAATGTTCGAACACTTTTTCATTTGTTCGATTTCGGTTCGTTAAAGTTTTGAATAGTTCGGTTCATTGGATATTAGTTAGAAAACTTGTAAAATTTCAAATTTAATTCATTTCATTTGTATTTCCATAATAAATAATTACCAAATTAAAATCTTACTGAGATTCATTGAACATAAACTAAATTCCAACTACTTGACATAAAAAAAAATAGTGAGCCCACTTGTTAGCCAGTGAACACAAGTTCACTAGACATTCGCAATCCAAAAAAATATAACTAAACAAAATTAAAACTTTTAAACGATAATTTTAAAGAAATATAGAAAAAATGTTAATGCACTCGATATGGATTCATGTAATGAATTATTAGGGTAATTTGGATTATAATTTATATGAGCTCTTATTTATATAGGCTCCCGAATTATTCTTATAAAAATTCAAACAAACTCGAATAAACACACCAAAAAAAAAAAAAAAAAAAAATCTTAGTCACCCATACTAGGGGCGTAGGGGGGTAAACGGAGTGGATAAGCTACAATAATGATCCTATTGTACCAGTATTTGTTTCATTTTTTTGAGATACATACACCAATACGAATAGTATCCACAAGCCCCGCCCTGGGGTATAGGCCAGAAGGCCTAAGCCTAAAACCCCCTAAAATAAAAAACTCCCAATTTTTTTCCTATGTATATATATGCATAATAATTATAACAAACTCAATAATAAACAAAGCCCAAACTCACTCTTTCTCTCACAAACTTGATCGATTTTTCTCAATTAGACACACAACTTTCATCGCAATTGAAAAAAAAAGATATCGTTTTATATATCAAGCCCCGTCTTATAATTAGCCTAAGACCCCCGAAAACATAGGACCGGTCATGTATCCGTATTGATTTGGTTTTTGATATTATACGGATATGAATACCTCGGATATTATCAGATAAAAATACAAATACAAATTATTTTTGTTTATTGATACGGTTATTATATTCTAATTATATTATTTATTGAAAACAATAACAATGAGAAAAATGCAAAATCTCATTGCAAATGCTAATTTTTATCGTAAATATTACTTTATAAAATTACAAAAATTATTACCACCCATGTCGTTGGATATAATAAGAATTTTTTTCTTCAAGATATTTAAGTATCACTGATAAAAGAAATAACAAAATATGATTATACATATATGAATAATATCAATATTTGAATATGTCAATATTCTAATATGGATATCCGAATTTGTAGTATCCGAATAACATATTATCCGCATATGAATTTTTTTATCAATATACAATGTTCGGAGACAAATATTTTTATTCGGATACAAAAAAATTTGCATATATGATTATGGTTCGATCGAATATTTACATCCCTAAAGTCTATGATGGATATTGATAAAAAAAACTGACTAAAGGATCTTCTTTCATCTATTTTTTTTTCTTGAAAGGAACCTAGAGCAAGAAACATGTTCTTGCGGCTCTTAATTTATTTTTTTTGAAGTGAAACATAATTCATGAAACATGGATATTATTGGTTTCATTTTTTTATTTGTAATACCAATGAGGCTTGAACTCTTGATCTTTAGTATCTTGTGTTAAACAATTTACCACTAGACCAAGGCACCATTGGTGGCTCTTAATTTATTATAAGTAGTAATATTACAAGTACGTTTACATCAATTTAAACCAAGCTCCAAAATTTAATAACATCAAAAATTTCTTGGAGCAATAAAACCGATGTTTTAGCTTTCTTATTGAACTAGTCGCGAACGATCACATTTAGACCCCTATAAACACTCCTTGGCCTGGCAAAAATTACCAAATTCAGGATTTTTCATCATTGAATATACTAATTTTTTTTATACCCCCTTTAACATCTCTAAATCCACTTTAAGCATTTTCGTCATATCTTTTGGTAAATGTTTTTTTACTTTTGCCAAGCTAGTTGGTTAAAGTGCTAGTTTTGCAAATATACTAAGGGGTTGTTCGGACATGCAGTTTTGAGACACTGTTTGCATAGGAATCCAAGGAAGTTACAAATTCATTTTTGTGTTGTTCGGTACTCCATTAGGAAGTGTACTTTTGGTATCTCAAAACTGAGTATACTAACCAAAACATATAGAAAAGCTGGGGTTATTGAAACTTACCTCCGAGAGGATTTTTGGAGAGAGAAGTCTTGTTGTCTTTTCCTCCACGCTTTTTCATTTCTTCCAACTATTCTTTCTCCGCTCACAAGAAATTTCTTCGACGAGAATCACTTTGATTGGATGGTAAAATGAAACGAAATTTAGAGCATGAACCCGTGGATACATCCGGAGCTCCTAGCAAGCGTCAAAAAGGTGATATTTTCATTGTTTTCTTCTCAAATTAGATATTGTTTTTAGTACTTTTGAGTTTAATCTTCATTGTTTTCTCCTAATCGATAATATTGTTGTATAATTGGTTAGTTTACATATCCATAGACTTGATAATTTGAGTAAATTTGAGTGTCAACTAAACTAAAATCCTAGCTCTGGTAATTCTGAAATTAGGGACATTATATGTGCATATTTTATTGTTTTATTTATAGTTGTAATTTAGGAACACAATTAGTTCCTAATTAGATAATGAGCTTTGGTTAGTTTAATTAGGAGCATTATGTGCATATTATAGTGTTAATCAAGGGCATTATGTGCATATTTGGGCTTATATGCGTCAGTACCCTAGCTCTGGTATTATTGAACTTTTTCAATTTCATTATATTTCGACACTATTTAATCTTGTTTATTTTCAGGAAAAGAAAAGGATATAGGCAGCGCCGAATGGACCGAAATTCAAATGGCATATTTGACATCTTTATTAGTGGAATTTGGATCAAAGGAGTTTCGGACCGAAATTCAAAGGACATAAACCAGGATCAAATCAATATTGCTCGAGAGACTTTTCTTACATTCGACTATGTTAGAAGAGCACTTTGGATTAGGAAGAAGATCAATGATATTTGATATTAGTATGATTTAGAGTTATACATTTTGAAAATAATTAACATGTATTTTGGTCATATAATTAATAATTATCACATGTATTTTTGTCGAGAGTTTTATAGATATATTTATCACAAGTATTTTGATCATATAATTATCACATGTAATTGGTATTAGTATGATTTAAATTTGTGTTTTTCACATGATTTTTTTGTACTCAATAAATTAATGGTTTAAAATAATCGTAACAAAAGCTCTGTGTGCAATTGCATGTAAATGCATGTATTATTTCATGGTTTAAAATAATTAAAATATATTTAGAAATAATAATAATAATAATAACAATCCTGGATTTTCATCAAACACCTTTTAAACATCCTACACTCGTAGTTTTCGCATTTTCCTGCTATCATAGTTTCCTGATATTCATATATTGGTTTCCTGCAACTATGAGTTTCCTGCTGTTATACAAAACTGACCTAGCAAACACGCCCTAATTGTTTTTATACCCCTGTTAACATCTCTAAACCCACCACATTAAGCATTTTCGTCATATCTTTTGGCGAATGTTTTTTTACTTTTGTCAAGCTAGTTGGTTAAAGTGCTAGTTCTTTTGGAGAAAGTTTGATGCTAGTTTTGTAAACTAAGTTTTTTTGGACGCTATATATATACAGTAATGTTACCTACCCCGCACTATTCACCCGCTACAATACCCGCAATGGTTGTTTTGGAAACTTTATGTGATATTTAGATTCCATAAAAAGTGAGTATGATAAATTTAATACGGGTGCGGGTACCATGCGGGGTAATATGTGCGTGGTGTCTAACTGTATATATATATATATATATATATATATATATATATATATCAAAAAGATCCCCCTAATTTTCTACTTATAGCGAGAACTTGTAAAAGTGTAGTATATATAAAACCTAATGTAATTTGTTTCTTCTTCATATTAAATAACACGATCGAATTTACAAAGAATCTTAATAATGAACACGTATCAAAATTTTGAGCCAAACCAAACTTTGTAGTTTAATTGTTTAATTATGGGTTATTGTTAATATGTGTAGTATATGATATGCAGTTTTATATAAAGTATGCTATTATGATTTTCTGAAAACTATTCACTTTCTTCTCCATTAAATAGTGTTGAAAATTGAGAGGGTAAATACGATATTTTTAGGATGACGCTATTACAAGATCTAACATGGTTAAATTGATAGTGATTTCAATTAAATTTTATCAAATGACCGTTATACTCCTGTTAATGATGAATTGATGGTTGATAATTCTTATATTAGTTTATCACTTTTCATAAATCATGCAAATAAAATCTTTCACATATAAAAAAGATTTTTGTTCTTAATTTTTTTCATCATAAAAAAACAATTAAATTGTAAGTTTATAACATGTCATATATATTTAAATATGAAAAATAATATATATTGGTTAGATTTGATTTTTTATAATATTAGGAAAAATATTTTTGCATTATTCATGGAAGATATAAATAAAAATATATAAGTATAATAAATATCAATCACCATAAATAGGGGTATAGTGATAATTTGATAAAAAAAAAATTAAAATCGCTATTAATTTAGTCATGTTGGATCTTGCAATAGTGTCACCCTATTTTTATTTTACAATAAAATTATGATATTTTAGGTTTTTGAAAGAATAAATATGCAAAGAATAATGGAACATTAACCCACCCCCTTATTTTGCACCTATCTTTGAGCCTTCTCATGAAGCCACATCATCATTCTTATCTTGATTATTAACCATTAGATTGTGTGATGTGGCTTCATCATATCCATTAATATGATATTTGATAATTTAAGACATGCATTTTGTATTATTATTTTTAAGTATTAATTTGAACCATTAGATGTAATGATGTGGTTTAATCTCAATCATTAATTTTTTGTTAGATTTTTTGAAGATCATATTTTGTGTAGTCATTTATGTGTTATTATTTTACACCATCTTTTAAGCATTCTTAGAAAGCCACATCATCAACATTATTGATGTGGCATATTATTATTGGTTATAATCATATTAGACCAAGTCTAATCAATTGTTTAACATTTCACATAAGATTATATGATCAAATGTGAATGCATTGGAATATGAAAAGTTTATTTATAAAAATACTAATAATTTCATATGTAATATTATACAAAATACAACATATGTTAGTATTATTTTGGAAATTTAATTTTATAAACCCATCGAATATATTCATTTTATTTTTCTCTTTATTTTGACATCCATATTAGCATAGTTCATACATATAATTTTTCATAATTTCAATTTGTAAAGATATTATGTAAGAAAATACAATGCAAAAAAATACACATGTACATAATATATTTTATAAGCATTTTATTTGCATAATAGAATTTTTAAATATTATTATTTATTTTTTAGATAATTATAACAATAAGAATCTCATATAATACTAAGTAGATTATTGTGTTTTTAAGCAAACAAATTTTGTTGAAAAATAATAGAATTAAAAAAAGTTTATCCATCTAAATAACTTCTTTAACTTATAAACACCTATCAAATTGTATTGTTATTTTACAAAATGTAAAATAAAAAAAATGATGTGATATTTATGTTTATTATAAATTAAATATTGATATTATTTATTAAATTACTTCCCCTTTAAAGTTTTGTATTATTTTATATTTGCCATGATATTTGAATCATTAAAAATTATTACTATATATAATTAATAATGTATTACTACATATGTTGTATGATTCATTATATTAATACTTAATATTGTATGAAATATTGTGAACAATGATATAATCTTTGTTGTTACGTTTTTCGTAAAATTATATTATATCTTATTCTTATATATTATTATACAATGACACAAATATAAGTGTATTATTATTTGATTACAAAAATGAGATTTTTTGTTATCATAATGTAAAATAATTGTAAAACATATGAATAATCATAGATAAATCAATTCAAATAACTTTGTTTTAAGATGATGTTATTAATATTATCATACAAATATATAATTATATTATAATGAAAAACATAATTTACATGCTCGCCGCGTAGCGCGAGTATTCTCCTAGTTAGTTTTAAATGTTAATCGTTAATTTTAACGGCTAAATTAGATGATTCTAATTCCCCGATAAACATGATATTTTTTAATTTATAAAAAAGGTAACATGATATTTTTAATTTTTATAAGGATAAATATTTTATATTTTAGAAAGGGTACGGTAATGTGTGAATCTCCCAAAATTAGGGTAAGGTCATAACCGAATCTAAAATATGACTATCTAAGAATTTACAATGACTATCAAAGAATTTAACTAATAAATAGAGATTATGGTGCATATAAAAATATTTAAATAAACGAAGTATTTTTTTTATTCATTTCTAACATATAAATTATATTATATAATTAAATAAAGTTCATGTTTTTATTAGTTGTTGGTATGGATTTAACTTTCATATTTTGTACGATTATAAATAGTTTTCTCGCAATTTAACATACTTGTTGATCTTTACTAATGATAGTAGATATTATATTAGATAACATAGAGAAAAAAAAAGGAAAAAAAAACATACTTGTTTGTCCTTCCTTTTTTTAAGCAACGAATAATTCGTGAGCTCACACCATATGCATTTGATAGTCATGAAAATCTTGTGATGATCTAGTGTTATATATAATGAGTAATTAGTTTGCAACAATCTTATGAATCAGATAATTTTAGTCGCGCTAAAACTGAATTAAAATATTGGAAGAAATCAACGTGCTTATCAATATTTTTATAACGACCAATGGTTTGAATTAATATTGTTATACTTCCATAATAAATCCAGATCATATATTGCTATAAATCCATATCATAGCTATAATAACTTAAATCCCTAGCAAAAATTACAAAATTAATAAATAAGCTTACTGACCACGCCATTAGAAGTGCAGCTTAAAACTCAAAAAAAAAAAAAAAAAGTGAAGCTTGTGAGAATCACTCTCTCATCGGTGATATACAGATCGTATAAAAGATCTGGAAACAAAGAATCAGAAAACTGAATTAATCAAGTAGTAGAAAAAAAAATTACTGCAAATTTAGCTTAATTGTAAGAAGAATCCTGGCCAATTCGAAGAAGAATTACTGAATTAATCAAGTAGTAGAAACAAAGAATCAAACCTCTAGTTTTCTTGCAAATTTCGAAAAAAAATTCTGGCCCCATTGTTATCTCGCTTGATAAGAAATGAAGACACTAGTCACTATGTATTTATTTATATGAGACCGTTAACTGCATGGAAGAATATTTATTGACAAATGGAGCGTACTGTATAACCGGTAACATTTATCTGCATCCGGACTTTCTCAAAGTAAAAATATCATATTGACCTTAAAAAACTTTAAATATTATCATAATTAATAATAATAATTAGGGAAATTACATGTGTATCCTTGTTTAACATTTCAATCACAAATTTATTCCTTTAATAATGTTAATATCGTATTTGTTCCTAGTCCCTACTCGCTACTAAACTTTATTTATTATAGCGTGGTACCCGCGCCTTGCGCGGGTATCATTGTAAAAAAATTCTTAGTTTCTTTTGATTTTTATGTTTTGATGAGTATATCTTCGATAAATCGAATCATGTGCTAAAAAACAACGTATTTAGGAACGTTAAAGATTGGTATTAGAAAAATATTTGCTTACATTGTATATATATATCATTTTACCCAACTTTGGTACTTACATTTTCTTTGGTACTTAATTATTTAGTTTGACCTCTCTCTCTCTCTCTCTCTCTCTCTCTCTCTCTCTCTATATATATATATATATATATATATATATATATATATAATTTTATCCAACTTTTAATAATGAGGTGTATTACAATAATTACAATAATACCTAATTTCAATTATTAAAAAATAATGCAGTCAAATGCGTTCGAAAGAAGAAACACTTTGACCACGACAAAAAAATGCTACGACGGTGTGTTTGCCTCACTAAATCGCGATTTTTATAAATTTTAAAGTAAAAATTGTTTGAATCATTCAAGAACCGGCTTCCTTGGAAGATTTAAACGGTACCTACTTTAAAATTTGTTTATTTTCTATACATCATTGGCAAATGTGTTACTGTAGTTGTATTTTTGTTTGTGTTTGTATTTGTATTGTATTTCATATTTGTCTTTCGTATATTCTTAGTTCGTACTTCATATTTCGCATTTTTATTTGTATTTGTATTGGTGTTTCGTGTATTCCCACTTTGTATTTCATGTTGTGCATTTCATGTTTATGGTTTAGGGTTTACGATCTAGGGTTTAGGATTAGACTTTAGACTTTGGTTTTCAGGTTCTAGGGTTTGGGGTTTAGGGTTTAGGATTTAGGAATAATTCGTAATTCTTAATTCATAATCGTATTCGTATTCATGTTTTTATTTGAATTTGTATTCATATCCCGTACTCGTACTGGTTTTTCGTTTTCTCATTTGTATTTCATATTTATTTTCGTACTCAAATTTCATAATTCACATTTCTTGTTTCGTATTCATATTTCAATTTATGTGTATTGGTATTTCTTTTTTATTTGTAAATTAATTGTATTTCGTACTCGAGTTTCGTATTCCTTTTCGCATTCGTGTATGTGGATTCATATTCATGTACTCATGTATTATTCGTATTCGTATTTCAATTTATGTGTATTCGTATTTTTATTTCGATTTGCAATTTATTCTTAGTTCGTATAGGCGGCATTTTTTTTGTTTTCTCTGTAATTGTTGTGTTTGGGAATGGGTATTGTTGTTTAATAACGCGTGCAATGGTTTTTTGTTGTGCAATCAAATTGTTTGTTGTAATTAACATCTCTTCATTTCGGAAATATATCTAATTGTTTGTATTTTACTTGTATTTGTATCTGTATTTTGTATTCATATTCGCAGTCGTGTCCGTATATTCGTATTCTTGTAATTGTATTCGTGGATTATTCTTATTCGCATATTCATATTAGTATCTGTGTGATTTCATATTTCGTAATTTGTTATTTGTTATTTGTTATTCGTAATTATTAATTTCCAATAGTATTAGTGTTCGTGCTTATGTTTGTGTTTGTTTTCGTATCATATTTCATTTTTGCATTTTGTACTCGTGTTGGTATTTCGTATTTGTATATGTATTTCGTATTTGTGCTCCGTAATTTTATTTGGTATTCACACTTGCATTTATATTTTTTCATTTGCATTTGTATTTATCTTTTTCGCTGTTTGTGTTTTGTATTTTGTATCCGAATTTTCGTGATGATGATGATGATGATGATGATTAACATGTATTCATTTCTGAAATATATCGAATTGTTTGTATATGTACTTTTATTTGTATTTGTATTTCGTATTCGTATTTCGTATTCATATTCGCATTCGTGTCCGTATATTCGTATTTGTGTACTTGTATTCGTATATACGAGCTGAAGGGGAATATCCCCGGCCCCGGGCCCGCGCAGCGGATATGTAGGCCCGGTCCGGTTCCCCGATTCCCGAGATCACGCCACGACTTCGAGGGTACGATGCAAATAGAAGGTTAGATCCATACCAGTTCCAAATTGATGGAACACGAAGGGTTGATCGCTGCCTCCTATTCCTCCGGTCACGTTGGTGACTTTACGCGCGTCCCACACCGTGCGTCCTTCACCGTTCGTTCCCGTTCTTCGATCCTTCGGTTCGATCACAACGGAGAGCCCCAAGTGTTGCTCCTCCACACGTATCCACTTTGAGTCGGAAGACGCCGGACACGGATACACCTGCCTAGACGATGTATCGGTGCACTTGCTTGATCTCGATCGATTCTCTATTAATCTCTCTTCGTGCCTTTTCACTCACAAAAGATCAAATCTGAATTTGCTCTTTTTCTTGTGTCTTGGGCAGAATATTGCTTTGAATTACTTCTGAATTCCCTTAGTGAAGATGAGAGAGAAAATCCTATTTATACCTAATAGGATAAGGATTAGCCAAAAGGCATGTATATCCAATATACACCCTTTCACACAGAAAACTGTATGAACCTGTTCAGTATTCTGTCCAGACGAAATTGATAAATTTCTTTGACAGAAAATCAACCAACACGAAAGTTGTAGATAATCTTATTATCTACACAACCCAATTTGGCCCAGCCCAATTGGAGTTCGTATGCAAAAGTTATGACTGTTTTACTAACTGTATGTCATACTGTTGCACCCTTTCGGTATTTCACAGAAACGACACTTATACTTCGTTCATATGAAATATATTTCTATATGAAGGTTGTATATAATCTCAATATCTATCTAACCCAATTTGAACCATTCTAATTGGATTTTCCCACTGAAAGTTATGGCCACGAATGTACGACTACATTCGTTTATCCTTGTGTACACTTTTACGGTTGATCCGAAACTGTATTTCTTTCAGTCTCCCACTCAATTTCAGATCTACCTAAAAGGTACTCATGCATATCCAATACGCACGATTTTAGAGAATATAGCTCGCGTATCAAATACCAAGCTATGCACATCCAATGTGCCGATTTTATGATCAAGCCCGACTTAGTACGACTCGTTGTGTGACCATGTAGGTTCGACTTAACGATGGCAGTAGGTTGTTTCCAATGCCTACAAGCTCATGAGCGGGATCTAGTCACTCCATCATAGCTACCCATGTTAAACGAAAAATGATTGTGATCATTGTGCCTATCTCGAATAGCGGTTACTAGTTCTCTTGTTTACGATATCCGTTAATCAAAAGGCACGGTAATAGTCATCCTTATAATTTGATTAACTATACTTATTCCCCGATTCCGAGTTGAGTTAACAAATTTCAATCGATATTAACCATTAATATCATTGACTGTGGCCACAGTTTTCGTTAATCGACTCATCGAGCGGCGCCTAAGAGATATCTCTTCCTTTCGGAATAAACAATTCCTATCTTGGAGACTCACATTGAATTCCGTGTTTCGGACAATACCCAATGATGACCCTTTTAACTCCCTGTTACGGTGAGCGTAAGATCATATCAAAGCATTGTGTTACGCACGTAACGCAATCAATGATCCCCTCAAGTATGAAGAATCTAAAACCCCATCCGTCGCAAGTCCATCTATAATGACTAAACCATGTCATGGTCTCGCGGCTTCGGTCATATCCAATACATGTAACCTAACATATATCTACGTTCCCGATTCGACAAACTCCTTTGTCCCATGATTAGCAAAACATAATCATCTCCTCGGCAAACGTACTAGTGTACGCGTTCAGTCTATTATCTAATAATAGAAATGCTTCTCTCTTAAGCAAGCTGATCCGCGACTAGGGATGTTTAGAAATGACACTTTAAGTGTGACGGTTTCGCTGCACATGGTCCTCAACCATGTCGACGTCCACACAAGTTCAAATCAAGGTTCATGTAACAATCATATTACACAACCCAGCACACAATTTTCATATAAGATAGATGCAAAAATGAAAAATTTTAAAATTCTGAAATTGCATTACTATAAGATAAGTTTGGGGTGATACAACATTTACTAATCTATAAGACTAATCTCGTCCTACGAAACTATCGTTTTAGATAACTAACTACTCTCTTCCTCCTCTAGGTATCTCAAACCTATAGCTTTCGCATGATAATCGTGCTTAGCTTGCGAGAGTGGCTTAGTAAACGGGTCCGCAACATTCCTGTCAGTATCAATCTTCTCAATGATCACATCCTTTCTTTGCAAAATCTCACGGATCAAGTGAAATTTTCTGAGTATGTGCTTGGAGCGGTGATGTGCCCTCGGTTCCTTGGATTGTGCTATTGCGCCCGTATTGTCGCAATACACAACTACAGGTTCCGAGATGCTCGGGACTACACCAAGCTCCGACACAAATTTCTTGATCCAAACCGCCTCCTTTGCTGCTTCGGAAGCCGCAATATACTCCGATTCAGTTGTAGAGTCTGCTATCGTGGGTTGTTTGGAACTCTTCCAAACTACCGCTCCACCATTTAGACAAAACACGTATCCGCTTTGTGATCGAAAGTCATCGACACATGTTTGGAAACTGGCGTCGGTATATCCATTGATGACCAACCCGGATGTCTTTCCACCATAAATTAGAAATTGATCCTTAGTTCTTCGTAAGTACTTAAGGATGTTCTTAACCGCGATCCAATGCATATCCCCTGGATTAGATTGGTAACGCGAAACGACGCTCAATGCATACGACACATCGGGGCGCGTACAAATCATGGCATACATAATTGATCCAACCGCCGAAGCGTATGGAACAATACTCATCGCATTCTTATCTTCGCTCGATGTCGGACATTGAGCTTTAGAATACGATATGCCACTCGACATTGGAAGAAGTCCTTTCTTCGAATTTTGCATTGAAAACCGTTTCAACACTTTGTCGATGTACGTGCTTTGACTCAAGCCGAGTAACTTCTTGGATCTATCTCTATAAATCCTCACGCCTAATATATAAGCGGCCTCGCCCAAATCTTTCATAGCGAAACGAGTATTTAAATACTTCTTAACATCCGTAAGCATCGGAATGTCGTTTCCTATGATCAAGATGTCGTCTACATATAGTACAAGAAATACTACGCGGCTCCCACTAACCTTCTTGTATACACAAGGTTCTTCTACGTTTTTCACGAAATTATAATCTCGTATAACTTCATCGAAACGTATATTCCAACTCCGAGAAGCTTGCTTCAATCCATAAATGGATCGTTGCAACTTGCACACTTTATTCGGACTCTTCGAATCGACAAAACCCTCGGGCTGTGTCATGTACACATCCTCTTCTAAGTTCCCGTTAAGGAATGCGGTTTTGACATCCATTTGCCAAATCTCGTAATCATAATACGCAGAAATAGCAAGTAAAATCCGTATGGATTTAAGCATTGCTACTGGAGAAAACGTTTCTTCATAGTCTACACCATGAATTTGTTTGAAACCTTTCGCCACAAGCCGTGCTTTATAAGTGTTTACATTCCCATCCATGTCGGTCTTCTTCTTGAAGACCCATTTACATCCCACTGGTTTAACCCCGGGAGGTGGATTAATCAAGTTCCAAACTTGATTATCGTACATGGATTGAATCTCGGATTTCATGGCAGTTTGCCACTTATCGGAATCTTCGCTTTTCATAGCCTCGCGATAAGATGTCGGTTCATCATCTATGAATTCGACTTCATCGTCATTTGCCACGATAAAACCATATCGTATAGGCTCTTGACGAATCCTACCCGATCTACGAACTGCGCCTTGTGCACTTGACTCCGGATCCTCAACATTTGAGGAAATCGGATCAGCGTTCATCGGTTCAACATTCGTTTGCGGGTCTCGAATTTCTTCAAGATCTATTTCAATCCCATTCACTCGCCTAGAGATAAAATCCTCCTCAAGGAAGACTCCTCTTCGAGCTACGAAAACTTTATTTTCGATTGGAAGATAGAAATAATATCCTTTTGTTTCCTTAGGATACCCGACAAATAAACATTTTTCAGATTTGGGTTCGAGCTTATCCGAAATCAATTTTCGAACATATGCTTCACAACCCCAAATCTTAACAAAAGACAACTTTGGAGAATTTCCAAACCACATCTCATATGGCGTCTTATGTACCGATTTAGAAGGTATGCGGTTCAACAAGAAAGCCGCTGTCTCAAGGGCAAATCCCCAAAACGATTTTGGAAGGGAAGTTTGACTCATCATAGATCGAACCATGTCCAACAAGGTCCGATTCCTCCTCTCGGACACGCCATTCCATTGTGGCGTTCCTGCCGGAGTCCATTGTGGAACTATTCCACAATCTTTTAGATGATCTTCAAACTCATAGCTCAAATATTCGCCACCTCGATCCGATCGAATGGCTTTAATTTTCTTGCCAAGTTGATTTTCAACTTCGTTTTGAAACTCTTTGAACTTTTCAAAGGTCTCCGCTTTAGTACGCATCAAATAGATATATCCATATCTACTATGATCGTCCGTAAACGTAACAAAGTATCGATAGCCTCCTCTTGCCTCGATGCTCATCGGTCCACACACATCGGAATGTATGAGTTCCAATAGATCGTTGGACCGCTCTCCGACCTTGGAGAACGGCGCCTTAGTCATCTTGCCAAGTAAACAAGATTCGCAATTCCCAAATGAATCCAATTCAAATGAGTCTAGCATTCCATCTTTATGGAGTCTAGCAATGCGTTTCTCATTCACATGACCGAGACGACAATGCCAAAAGAAAGTCCGATTATCAACTTTAGATTTAATCCTTTTTGCATTAACGTTATATATAGACTTATTATTTCCGTGATCGAAATCCAACACATAAAGACCATTTTCGAACAGAACATTTCCATAGATAAGAGAATCCTTACATATCGAAAACTCATTATTCCTAATAACGAATTCATAGCCATCATTGGCCAGTTTCGACACACTTATTATGTTCTTACATAATGTCGGTACATAATAACAATTATTTAGTACTAAAATAAGTCCATTAGGTAAAGTCAAATTAACTACTCCTACGGCAAACGCAGTAACTCTTGCTCCATTCCCGACGCGTAGATCGACTTCACCCTTTTCCAACCTTCGACTATTTTGAAGAACCTGCATATTTCGACAAATATGAGTCCCACAACCGGTATCCAATACCCAATTAGTCATAGTTGAAATATTAACTTCAATAACGTTAATACCTGAGAGGCCGGTCGCTGAAACCGCCTTGCCCTTCTTCACCTCCTCGAGGTAAGACTTGCAATCGCGCTTCCAATGTCCAGCCTTGTGACAATGAAAGCACGTCTCATCCTTGGATTTCTCCTTTCCCCTTTTATTCGGCTTCGAACGTTTCTTAGCCGAACCGCCCTTGGACTTTGATCTCTTACGATCCTTATTCTGAATTGTGAGAACATTTCCGGCAACTCTTGCCCTGTTCTCTCCGGACGACTTTAACGTCTCCGATTCAAAATTCTTGAGCATTCCGTGAAGCTCAGGGATCGTCTTATCCATCGAATGCATGTGATAGTTAGTCACGAACGGAGAAAACATTGGAGGAAGTGCACACAAGATCAAATCTTGTTGCATAATCTTCGACAATTTCTCTCCTAGCTTCTCAAGACGGTCTATGAGAGCTTGCACCTTCAAAACGTGAGAGCTAACCGAAGACCCCGAAGGCATCTTGCAGTTTACCAACTCTTTGAGCGTACTGAACCGTTCAATACGCTCCTGCTCTTGGAACATTTCCTTGAGCACAACGTCTATGATGTGCGCATCCGAGTCCTCAAACTGCTTTTGAAGACTAGCGTCCATACATGCCAACATGAGGCACGTAACATCATTTGAGTCCTTCTTAAGTTTCTCAAACGCGGCCTTTTCTTCGGCCGTAGCATCGGGGCCCGGTTCCACTAGTTCCGTATCCAATACGTGACTCTTGCCCTCTTGCCTGAGAACTATTCTCAGGTTTCGGTGCCAGTCAAAGTAGTTCCGACCCACTAGCTTATCCTTTTCTAAAGTCGATCTAATCGACATGGTGTTGGTGTTACTAGAAGACATGATCTACAAATGAAGTGAAAGATTGATTACTAACGTTGCGTACTTATCTTATAGGGCTTATATGATGATTATATGATAGTGTTATTTTATCGAATCGATAACCCTCATACCGATACGGGACTCCAAGTCCATAACACTCAAGACCCATATTTTACGATCCTCCCATAAGTGACTATGGCCGACAAATGAGATCTCGATATTTTAGGTAGGATTAAATCCAATCGTATCCAATACGACTCTTGAACCTTTATAGGATTTCGGTGATGGATCGTATCCAATACAATCCCAGTTCCGTGTGTGCATCCTATCTATGCCCCGAACTCCAATCGGATTGGCTTGGACGGTTAAGTCATAACCATATCCATCGTATCGTTCAATTGAACTACTCACGTGCCCGACTATGGCCTGAAACCACGTGAGTCCCCAATTAACGCTTACCACCCGCACCAATATATACAATAGTACGTGCCCGACTATGGCCTGAAACCACGCACTATGTCATATCAATCTCGATGGTTGTGGATATGGAAGGCATTTCCATGACTTAAATATTATGAGGGATCATGCCATTGCATGTTTCTAAATTCGTGACATAATCCAATTATATCACTATCACAAGATTTTCATAAATGCATATGTATTTATTTGGGAGTCTAATTATTCTAAATAATTATCTAATTATATGCTAGTATGATTGATGCCGATCAAATCGATCTCTATTGATCGATCTCTAGCGAATTGCACTTGTGATTTTAATGGAATTTGACATTCTAAATATGTAACATCATGCAAACGGGTACGAACTTTGATAACCCGTGCGTATATCTAATATACGACTATGATTCGACCCTCGAATCGATGGCGATCGCTCTGATACCACTGAAGGGGAATATCCCCGGCCCCGGGCCCGCGCAGCGGATATGTAGGCCCGGTCCGGTTCCCCGATTCCCGAGATCACGCCACGACTTCGAGGGTACGATGCAAATAGAAGGTTAGATCCATACCAGTTCCAAATTGATGGAACACGAAGGGTTGATCGCTGCCTCCTATTCCTCCGGTCACGTTGGTGACTTTACGCGCGTCCCACACCGTGCGTCCTTCACCGTTCGTTCCCGTTCTTCGATCCTTCGGTTCGATCACAACGGAGAGCCCCAAGTGTTGCTCCTCCACACGTATCCACTTTGAGTCGGAAGACGCCGGACACGGATACACCTGCCTAGACGATGTATCGGTGCACTTGCTTGATCTCGATCGATTCTCTATTAATCTCTCTTCGTGCCTTTTCACTCACAAAAGATCAAATCTGAATTTGCTCTTTTTCTTGTGTCTTGGGCAGAATATTGCTTTGAATTACTTCTGAATTCCCTTAGTGAAGATGAGAGAGAAAATCCTATTTATACCTAATAGGATAAGGATTAGCCAAAAGGCATGTATATCCAATATACACCCTTTCACACAGAAAACTGTATGAACCTGTTCAGTATTCTGTCCAGACGAAATTGATAAATTTCTTTGACAGAAAATCAACCAACACGAAAGTTGTAGATAATCTTATTATCTACACAACCCAATTTGGCCCAGCCCAATTGGAGTTCGTATGCAAAAGTTATGACTGTTTTACTAACTGTATGTCATACTGTTGCACCCTTTCGGTATTTCACAGAAACGACACTTATACTTCGTTCATATGAAATATATTTCTATATGAAGGTTGTAGATAATCTCAATATCTATCTAACCCAATTTGAACCATTCTAATTGGATTTTCCCACTGAAAGTTATGGCCACGAATGTACGACTACATTCGTTTATCCTTGTGTACACTTTTACGGTTGATCCGAAACTGTATTTCTTTCACGAGCAACTACCAGAATCTAAAGTGATAGAAATACCTTCAACCAAAGAGACGAGCAACTACCAGAAAAACGATCAAGCCTTCCATCCAGCAGAAACGAGCAAGCCGGACCACCAGAAACGACCAACTAGCCGAGGAGGGGGGCTGTGAGGGCGACTGAGAGGGGGGGGGAGGGGAGGGAGGGGGGCTGTGAGGGCGACTGAGAGGGAGGGGGGCTGTGAGACGGAGAGGGAGCGGGCTGTGAGGGCAAAGGGGGAAGGGGAGAAGGAGAGGGGGGGGTATGAGAATGGATGAGCGAGAGCGAGAGAGAGAGAGAGAGAGAGAGAGAGAGAGAGAGAGAGAGAGAGAGAGAGAGAGAGAGAGAGAGAGAGAGAGAGAGAGAGAGAGAGAAACAAGCTGGCCGGGGTTATATATGGGTACTAAATCCTATCACCGACGGGCCGTCGGTACATATTAGCGACGGGTCTTGTTAGCTGCGACGGGCCGTCGGTATATATTAGCGACGGTTTGGTAATCTGCGACGGGCCGCGAGAAATATTTGCGACGGGTAAAGACGGGCCGACGGGCCATCGGAGATTTTTTTGAATTCTGGCGGATTTTTTAAATACATTTGCGACGGGCCATGATTTACCGACGGGCCGACGGCGGGCTTCACCGACGGGCCTGAGAACACCGACGGGCCGACGTAATATATTTGCGACGGGCTTTTGATTACCGACGGGCCGACGGCGACCTTTACCGACGGTTTTGTTGTTCTTCGACGGGCCGACGGAAAAAATTGTGTATCAGCGACGGGCCGTGCCTAACTATACCGTCGGTGATAGTTTTCTGTGACGGGCCAACGCAAAAGATCCTACTTATTAGCGACGGGCAGTCGTTGATGGAAGACCCCCGTCGCTGATAAGCCCATCTGTTGTAGTGTATATTGTTCTTATTTGTGTCTTCATATTCGTATTTATATTTTGTATTTGTATTCGTGTGATTTCATATTTCATAATTCGGTATTCGGTATTAGTAATTCTCAATTCCTAATCGCATTAGTATTTCATGTTCGTATTTGTATTTTTTTCGTTATTCATGTTTTGTATTTTGTATCCGCATTAATTTTTATGATCATCATCATCATCATCATCATCATCATGACGACGATTATATAACAATGATGATGATATGATCAAAATGGCAATATGTCGATGATGATGTGATGATAATGGTATGATGATGATGATCAACATCATCATGATAATTATGTGCATTTCGTATTTGTATCCTGCATTTGTATTTTTTATTCGCATTTGTATTTCATACGTTCTTGTATTTCATATTTACCTGTCGTTGATATTGGTATTTGTATTCTTGTATCTCGTATTTACCCATCATTGATATTGGTATTTGTATTCATTTTCTTACTCGTATTTTCTATTGCTTACTTCATAATTCGTATTTGATATTTTTAGTTTTATTTGTATTTCGTGTTCATATTTCCATTCATGTTCTATGCATTCGTGTATTTGTATTCGTATTTGTTCTTCGTACTTGTGTAGTTTATTTGTGAACTTATTTTGTATGTTTTAAAAAATAATGATATCAGTAGATGACGAACATTAATGTAAGCAAAATACAAAGCTCTTTTTGCAATAATTGCTTGTATTGAGGCAATGTTATTTTCTTCACCCAATCATGCCATTGAGCTCGTCTTTAAATGTCCAATCTGTAAACTATATATATTATATTCATTATAATTAAAAAAGTAATAAATTTAAAATGTCCCTTTTAATTATTACGTGAATGAGGTCCCGATTTCCATTTTTCGAATTAATTGCAACCTATAATGTAATTCGCTTACTTCCAATTGAACGAATTGCAACATATAATGTAAAAAAAATATTAACATTGTGTGTATTTCTTAATATTGAGAAAATATAGGAATTTTTGCAAATTACCTTGAACATGATCCTGATCCTGAATTATAAGAATTAAATGTGGCATTTCAAAACCAATGAATATAAGTTACTTGAAGACCATAATTGTCGTTATCGTCTTCATAAATCTCTTGAATTTTTTTTAAGAAATATCTAATTAATTAATTGACTAATTAGAAATGAAATTAATTACCTAGTTCATAAAATAAATCACTGTTAAGACATCGGGTAAATCCTACATGTAGCTGGCGCTGTACTTCTCCAGTTCGGTATCTCTCCAGCCCATCATCACCCTCACACAGCCCCTGCCCACATACAGGTTATCGGTAATGGGTCTCGGGGTCTCGTCTTCTCCTCTTTCTCTTTCTTCCCAATTTCCCCTTCTGATAATTCATCTAGGGCAGGAGCTTCTTCTTCGTCGATGGATATTTCGGTCTGACTTTCATTATCTAGGGTTTCTTTACTATTTCCTAGATTTTCTTCAGTTGCTTGATCTTCAATATGCATGGAAGTACATATCTTTGTTTCCATCAGTGAGAGCAATGGAGACGATGGTCCGCGCATTGTCCGAAGGGGGGGGGGGGGGGGGGGGTGTTGAAGGTTCTGTTTTGCAAGCACCATTAGAGACGGCTCCTACAAAAAGGAATAAACATCAAAACAAAGTAACCAATTAAAATTAATTAATTCCAATTTGTATTATAATTTGCCTCGGCAAGAAGAAGGGACTCAGCAGGCTTGAGACATGAAGCAGTTGAAAGAGCACCGGAGAGATCTTTTGCATTTCCAGTCTTGGGAACCGCGACAGTAAAAGGCATGGGAAGAGAGTCTCCATTTCCGCTGAACACCGTCACTGTCATCGTCAGAGTCAGAGTCGAAGGCAAAGGTAGAGACAAGCACATGAACGGGTCAAACGTGACTTATACTTATCAGCATACTGGACATACTAATGTTGAGTTGTATTTCCCCTACATCATCGCAAAGGTAAATATTCAATATATATGGATGAATAATGAATTCAATGGTTCTGGATTTAGGGTTTACCTGACAAATATCAACAACCATGGAGTCGTTTCGAGCCTTGTGATTTCTCCAGCATTTTTCTCCCAAATTATCATCAGGACGGCCATCCGAATCTTCAATTTATATGTAGGGTTTCTTCTTCACACGATTAAGATCTTCACGCATTCCATCCAGTAAAAATGCAAGTAGCTCATGAATAAATAACAATACGAATATTATATATTGGGCCACAATATCATATAGAAATTAACCCCTCCCATTAAATTTACCCCAACTTTGCTCAACCCTGAACGCCCACGTCGATATTTACTGTTTACCACCTCTCTCTCCGTTTACTTTCTATCGCTCCTTTCTGTCGCCCCAAGCGCCCATTCCCTCTCCTGTTAGTCTCGTCACCCCACAACCATCTCCTTCGTCGACCAAAACCCTAAACCGCGAGAGAACGGAGAAAGAGAGAAGAGATGAAGAGAGACGGCCAAGGTGGAGCCGGATCGAGCCAGAGATGAAGAGAGACGCCCACATCAGATCACGGGGGTCCACGTCGATTCGATCGCCACCAGCTCGACCATAACCCTCAACCGTGAGAGAACGGATAAAGAGAGAAGATATGAAGAGAGACGGCCACGGTGGAGCCGGATCGAGCCAGAGATGAAGAGAGACGGCCACATCAGATCGCGGGGGTCCACGTCGATTCGATCGCCACCAGCTCGCTACCAGATCGGCACCAGCTCGCTACCGGGTTGACTAACGTTCGCCTCTTTCTCTGCTCCGGTGAAGACCCAACCGTCTAAGACAAACAACCCACCAAACTCCGCCATGGCTTCTGCACTCTCGGACCACACAACTTTGCTACCTCTCTTCTCTTTCTTCGGGTCGCAGTTTTTGAATGGTTAGTAATTCTGTCTTGATGGTTTGGTTATTTTTTTCAATTTTTCTGGTACTTTGTCTTGCTTTTGTTTTTGATATCTTCTCTCAAATTTCTGGTACTTTGTCTCTGGATGATTTTGTTTTACATCTTTTCTCTCACTTTTCTGGTAATACTTTCTGTTCAAAAGCTTGTTGGTTCTTTGTTTCACAATTATTATGTGTGCGAATCGATTTTGTTATAATTTATCAGGATTGATTTAACAAGTAATTGAGAAAATCGATGAAATATTTTTCTGATATTCCCTTTTTAACTCTTCTCTGTGTTTTTCAGAAGGAGGGTGTGGCCCAAAAGATATCGATGAAATGTCAAGTTTCAGAAATTACAAATATACCCTTGAAATTCAGGGACTGGAATAGAATATGAAATCATAATTAGAGGAGAAATGTATTTCTTACCGAGAGTCCACGGGATCGAGGCAGAGATGAAGAGAGACGGCCACGGTGGAGCCAGATCGCGCGAGAGAGACGGCCACATCAGATCGCACGGGATCGATCTCTATCGAGCCAGAGATAGAGAGAGAACCGGCCGTGGTGGAGTCATATCGCAGACGCATCAGATTGGCGGCTTGAGTCAGTAGCACTTATCACATAAAAGCCCATGTAATTACAATATGATTTTAATTTTTTTTTCAGGTCAAATGCTGGCAAATTAGGAAGCACACAAAGGCTCCTCGAGCTGTTTCATAATTTTTTAGTATTTTTTAGATTTTCCAAGGACTAATATGTATCATTTTGTGGTGTTTCAGGTTATGGAATTTGAGGATCTAAAGCAACGTGCAGCGGAGAGAGAGCAGCCGGTAGAGAGAAGCAACCAACCTACAACCGAGAGAGAGCAACCGATAGAGAGAGGCGCCCAACAAACTCCGACACCGTGGGGCGCGCTGCAACAGAAGAAGGGCATGGCGGATGTGGGGAAAAAGAGGCCCAAAAGATATCGAAGAGAAGCGAGGCCAGGTGCAGATTGATCCACAACCGCCCCATTTTATCTTTGTTTTTCGTTCGTTCTTCTGATCACGACTTGTGCTGGACGAGGAGGCGAGACTGGTACCGGACGAAATCGTGCGCCGAATCAGGTATTTCCTGATTTTTTTCTTTTTTTCGATTCATAATTATAATAAAAATCTCATTAACTTTGCAGCGATTTCCATTTTTGTGGGTTAAAGACAATGCGGGAGAATCTACACCTCATGCAGTTAATAACAACTCCAGATCATCACCCTTACTCAAATGGTAATATTAACAAATATATTCAATCATAATGTCACATTTCTATTCTCAAACCCTTATTTCCTTTTGACTTTCTCATATAATCATGGTCCTCGAGTTAAGACTTTAAGAGCTCAGACTTCAAACCGACGATCCCAGTTCTCTTCGGACTTCATCGGTTTAGGCCCCTGCCGCTGGTACGAGCAGTTGTAAAAAATGGTATAAAGGTAATGTATTTTTATTTTTTATCTTTTGAAGTTTGTATTTTTCATTTCCATCTGTTGATCATGTAATTTTATTTTATTTTTAGGATTTCTTGCCGCATCAAGTTTTTCGGGTTTTATATATTGAAGTGATAAAATTCCTAGAAAACTTTATTGTGCCCTCAGCAGACCAAAAAGATTAGTAACTTAACATATATCAGATTTCAGATTTCATCAGTGTAATGCCATCCCATTCTAATCCGCCGAAATCAAATAGTGACAACTATTTATCTTTTTGGGGAAATATGCGGAATAGTCCCTACTTTATCATTAAATTACATGAAGGCTCTTGTATTGTTTTATTTGTAAGCTCATCGAAAGAGGAATCACAAAGGTAAGATGGCTTGTTGAAGTCTTCAGGTTGGTAATTGTTTTGTTGTTTGTAGATCTATTCATTGTAGCTTGCTAGAATACCCCTTATTTACTACTTACTAAATTTAGTAATTTAGTAATTTACTTACTAAATTTAGTAATTTAGTAATTAATCTATTTTGTTTCATGATATTTGTTTTCATTTAGCTATTAAATTTTTTTGACAGGGTAGTGGTATAGATTGGAAAGTCACTGTTTTCGCGACAGGGTTCTGACCAAGTTACAAATTCGATCTCGATCTTCCTTCTGAGATGGTATACATAATAATTCAAGGTGTTATTTAGAAGGAATAAATTGACCACAAACACTTGATGAATTTGATACAAATATTGGTACTGGTACAATATTGATGAATTTGATGTGCCCCTAGCTTAGCATTGTTACTGGTAAACTAATACTCAAAATTAATTATCGCTTTTAGGTTTTGAAATCTTTTTACAACTCCTGTATTTTGTCATATTTTAACAGCTCCCCCAAAACTTCTAGAATACAAAAAAGACCTCTTAGCTTTGTAATTTTAAATTTTACATTTCTGTAATTCATAATTAATTTTTTAATTTTGAAACAGTTTATTGCTGGGGAAGATTATATTCATAAACAAAAAGGTAATAAATAATTTCAACAATTTCTGACTTTTTTTATATTGCTTTTATGGTTTATGTTGTTAGTTCGGCTCTTTTTCTTTTTTCTTTTCATCTGAATTCAGCAATTCATGTATCTGTCGTAGTTAAGATTTTTTTCCTGTCATGATCTCTTTTCACCTCTCACTTCAATCATTCGATTACCTACCATTTTGTGACTAAATATTTTTTTATTCTTTTGTGCTGCAACTCAAAGTACAAGATATGCTTGTAATATACTATTAACATGTTACTTTTTTTTTATTAATTACTACTAACATGTTACTTGCAAATAGAATTAGGGCGTGTTTACAAATTTAGTCTTTTCAATGGAAGTATTTGGTCCTGTGTTTATTTGTCTATGTTTGGTTTTTCAAGAAGAGAGATCGAACAAGGAAAATCACAAAAATTATATATATGAAAGCATATTGACGTAAATAATATTAAAAACCGCAGCGAAGCGCGGGATATTTTCCTAGTGTATTTAACAGTATATATTAGTATTCAATCTGAGAGTCGTGTTAGTTCTAGCCACTGAATTGAGAACCAAAACACTCACTAAAACTGAAATCTAATTTTCAGATAATTAAACATTAAATCGGAAATTCGAAATGACCTGCATGCTGAGAGGACTAAACATACATGCCGTAATTTAGAATCGCCAAATTTCATTTTTAGTTAATTAATTGAAGGTCCAAATAAGGCAATAATTAGCCATTTGAGTACAAATTTGATATTTATCATCCAAAGCTGAATTGAAAGCATTAATTGGGCATCTAAGCATAAATTTGCCTATCATGAACTTGAATCTAGGTGCCAACCACAAGTTTCGTCATCAATTAGGTTTAGAAATATGCGATTCACTCGAAAACAACATAATTTTCTTTACTGAAATTACTAAAACATAATCAACCAAAACCGAAGGCACACAAAAGAAATGAAACCTTGTTACTTATCTGTTCGGTGGAAGGGTTGGTTTATCCTTGCCAAATTTGACGTTCTCGCAGATTTCGCGAACTGACGGGTAGGGTCGGCTTATCCTTGCCAAATCGTGAAACGCTTCTCCTGACGTGGACGATTGCAGCTTCTCCTGACGTGGGCGACTGCATGCAGAGTGGTTCCAAGCCAACCTGTGGCGCGACGGCCGCTAGGATTTCGTTCTTTCTGTCCAGCGCGAGGAGAGAAGGAGAGAAGACGGTGGGTCTTAGCTATATATATGTTTATCATATCACACGACTGAGCATAGATAGTAAAAAAAAATCCAATGGTAAAAAAGCGAGAGACGTGGAAGAGTGATAAAAAAGCCCAATGTTTAGAAATAGTATTATAGTATAATATCTGATTATTTCGTTCTTTCCAAATGCATCATACAGTAGCCGTCCATCTTAATGTGATGTTGTTGTTATGTTATCCCCCGTGTTATTTTTCTTAAAGCGATGAAGCTTCTCCCATAGTCTATGTTGCACGGATACGGATACGGGTAGCGTATCCGATACGATACGGATACGGCGATATGGCAATTTTCAAAAAATCACGGATACGGATACGGATACGGCTATATAATTATTAGTTTAATATATTTATATTATATATAATTAATAAATAAGTAATAAATTAAATAATAAATTAATAATATTTTTAAATTAAATATTATGACAATAAATAATGTCAACCAAACAATACAAGTATCATAAAACTATCATAAACTTGTTTTAGAAATAGTTTAGAACTAATTTAGAAGTATTCTAAAAGTATCATATATAATTTATTTTAAAATATTATGGGCCAAAATATATAATGGGCCGAAGTATCATAAATGGAGTATCACAGTCGTATCCTGAACGTATCCCCAGCCGTATCATGCCGTATCATGCCGTATCCCCGCCGTATCGCACCCGTATCCGTATCGGATACGCGTATCCTCAGGATATTTCTGCATTTTTGAAGTATCCGCGTAACATAGCCCATAGTTGCTTTATTGTGGTTGCGGTACCTGTGTTTATTTTTAATTCGTCCTAGCATTGTAATGTGGATTTTTTTTCATCTATTAGAATTCACGAAATTGCCATATCGGATCTTTTCAACAATATAGGGCAGTTTATTGTAATTAAACACAATAAAGGGTCTTCTTGGCAAATTTCCTAGTATACACACTGTAAAATTGAAGTCCCTCCATTGGTGGGTCAAAAGTACTTTGGAAGTAAAGTATCCGTTTCAAAATTCAAATCAACAAACGGGAACCGAGCTCATCCTACCGTTGAGCTTTACAATCACTCATTTCAAGTTTCCATTTGAATAATCACTTCACAATTCACACACCCAATAAGAGAAAAGGGGAGATTTTACTAAGTTTGAACGCAAAGTTTGAGTCTTGTAAATGATTTTGGGTAGAGGGGGAAACAAAATCGGAAGAGTTGAAGAGTGAAGCTAGCATGCGGAGGCACGGTTGGCAGCTACCTCTTCACCCTCTTCAGGTTCGAAATTGAAATTTTGTGGTTGTAAGATTTAGCGTTTTTTTGTAATTGGGTTTACATTTTGATATTTTTAAGCTTTGGGTTCTTGTTTAGGGATCTATTTTGAAGCATTGTTTTAGTTTTTCCTCATTTTTGGGGTTCAGATTTGCAATGGTGTCAAACATCTCAATCCGTTTTTCCAAAATAATTGTTGGTTACTGAAATTCATTGTTTGATGGATTAAGAACAGTATTATGGATCAATCCTGTCGAAATTTTCAAAATGTGGATATATTTCAAAATCGTGAGTTGATTCAAGTGCGCAAAGTAAATTTGGTTCAATCTACAACATCAACCAGTTTCAATTTGTGCAGAAAAAATAAATCATACTTTTAGTTTAAGAACCTTTGTGGTAAAATTGTGGTTTAATTGAACTTCAAAGCATTGGAGGAATTTTGTAAATTTGTGTTAATTTCACCCAAATTAAGCTAACATTCAAAATTAAATATTGCAGTTTGTAGGGATTGCAGTATTCAGCTTTCTAGTAATCTCTTTCTACATTCTTCTCGGACCCTATCTTGGAAACAGGATCGCTGAAATTACCATTATATCCCTATTTTCCTCCACTGTAAGGCTTCTACTATCCATTAAATCTTTTGAAAGATTAAATTAACAAAATGACCCGTTTTTTTTTTTCAGGCGATTTCAGTAGCGATATTCTACATTACATGTACCGCAATAGACCCGTCAGACAAAACAAGCGCGAAGAGAAAAAAACAAAATGGACCCAAATCGAGAAAACTTCCCAAATTGAATTACAAGCACATTTTATTCCATGTCATATCGAGATTTTTCTGGCGAATCGAGAATAAATTATTCAGTAAATTTATAAGGCGAAATTATTTGGAGCGATGGAATTCAAATATTCAATTGGAACCGTTGTTACCATTTCCTTTTGTGGATGTAAATGATTCTGTTTCACCATGTCAGAAAGATAATGAAATCTCGTTTTGTGCTCTCTGCGATTCTGAGGTAAAAATAAAATATTTTTTTTCAAAAGTGGCCCTATATTTTCTCATATTTACAAAAAATGGATTATTTTGAATAATTGCAGGTGAAATTGAGGAGTAAGCATTGTAGAAAATGCAATCGTTGCGTAGATGGGTTTGATCATCATTGCAGGGTAATAAATAATAACATGAAAAAAAAAATTAAATTAAATTATTTTCAATTAACCGTGCAAAATATTGTAAAATTTATTTTAATCTTATTATTGACAGTGGTTAAATAACTGTATTGGGAGAAAAAATTACACGGTCTTCATTCTTCTCATGATCTCTGTCTTATTATTGGTAATAAATTAATTAACTTTTTCAATTAAGCCCTCAATTAATTCTCAATAAAATGCTAATTTTTACGTTTTTATTTTTTAACGGTACAGCTTATTATTGAGAGCGGTACCGCAATTGCGATATTTATAAGGTGTTTTATAGATAATAAAGGGATAAAGAGAGAAACCGAACATAGACTTCATTTTGCTTATCCTAAAGCCGTTATCGCAACTTTCTCGGTTAGTATAAATTATTAAACAATAATAAATTATTAAAATATTTAATAATGTTTTTATTTGTATATTTATAATGCAGATATTATTAGCAATATTTACGGGGTATAGTACTTTAGCTCTTGGCCAACTCTTCACGTTCCATGTCATATTAATTAGAAAGGTATGATAAAAACAATTCAAAATTTTCTAATTTATTATTTGAGAAATTAAAAAAAAACTCATATTGTTTTTGTTAAATGTAGGGAATAAGAACATATGATTATATATTAGCGATGAGAGAAGAGGCGAATGCATTTCATGACCAATTCGGCGATTCAGATTATTCGTCTTCTTCTGACGAGAGCACGGATTTCGATGAATCCGAAGAAAGGACTAATTGCTTATCTCGATGCCTCCACAGGAAGGATGAAAATAACCAAGTAATATATATTCTCACACACCATTTTCATTTTAACCCTTGAATTATTAATTTGACTAAAAAAGTGGTGATAAACTTATTGTAGAGTGCGAGAAGATTATCGATAAAAATCGAGAAAGAGCCGAAGAAGAACGACACGTCATACAAAAAGACGAATTACGAGATAAATCCATGGAAATTGTTAAAAATCAGCAAAGAGAAAGCATTAAATGCAGCCGAAAGAGCTAGAGAGAGAATCATGTTAATGAAACCGCTTCCAAACGAGACGAAACAAGGCTTCAAAAATACCGAAACGGATGCGTTTTCTACAACAGAAGTTACCACGCCAAAATCGGGAATTAAAAGCCGGTTTTCGAGTCCGAGGAAACGGTTTTCTGGTTCTCCGAATCACGGACCGCAAAAGTATCGAGGGAATTTTGATTTGAAATTGGTGGCGGTTTCGAAGGAAATGGAAGGTCATATTTCTAAACAAGTCCTTTGTTCTGTTCTTTCTAATGATGGTCACCCTTCTCCAATTTAATTTTGTTTTGTTTTTTTGGATTTTTATGTGTTAATTATCTAATTTCTCAAGCTTTGAGAAGTTGTGTTTTGGAATTTTTATGTGTTAATTATTTTCTTTGTTTGTTGAATCTTCAGATATAGTTAACATATAATCAAGTGCTTATTCGATATGGCTTGTACTTTATTTCTTGTTATTTTTTATATTCTCTTCTTTTTTTATTTGTTATGAGATGAATAATATTAGGGAGCTTTTGCATATTTAATATTTACTCTTCTAAATAGCCAAAATATCATTTTATTTAGGGAAATTTTCAAAAATAGCCCTCAATTTTCTTGATATTGCAAAAAAAAAAAAACTTCTTCACAACTCCAAAAACCCCCCTCTTCCAAACTTTTCATTTTCATCTAACCCCCTATCATACAATTATCATTAAATTAATTAATTAAAATGGTACATTTCTCCAAATGATCAAATTACCCTTCAAGCAATTTTTTTATTCTTAACAATAATAATAGTAAATAGTAAATAATTTATGGAAAAATATATATATTAAATAATTTAATAATTAATGAATAATTTGTTAATGATAATAATAATAATAGTACTAATAATTTTTGAAAATAATAATAATATAAATTTCACGAAATTTTCCGAAAAAAGTAATAATAAAAAATTTGGAAAATAAAAAATACATATTAAATAATATTTTGTTCCCAAAAATTCGAAATAGTTAAAAAATCAGAAAATAATATTTTTTAAGCATTTAGTTTTAATGTCATTCATTGTTCATAAAATTGGTTACTAAAATCAAACTAGATGCCAAATGTGCAATCTCGGCTACTCGTGCATCCCAAACATTTACATGACAGAGAAATTTGTGTTATTACTATTTTCGAAAATTTTCGAGAAATTTATATTAGTATTATTATTTCGAAAAATTATTATTACTACTATTATTATTTTTAACAAATTATTTATTATTTTTTAATATTAAATATATTTTTTATTTCCATAAATTATTTATTATTAAGAATAAAAAAAATGCTGGAATGTTAATTTGGTCATTTATAAAAATAAACCTTCTTAATTAAATTAATTTAATGAGAATTGTACGATAGGGGTTAAATGAAAATGAAAAGTTTGGGAGAGAGTTTTTTTTTTTTGTAGAGTTTTGAAGAAGTTTGGGGTTTTCTTTTTGCAATATCATGCAAAGTTAGGGTTTCTTTTGAAAATTTCCCTTTTATTTACCTTGTCAAAAATCTTGAAAACAATATTCTAATTTAACTATATTTTTGTAAAATTGAACAGTGATAACCTTAACAAATCTAACACCAAGTTAACAATTTAAATATTTTTTCTATTTTACCAAGACTGGTATTTTTTAATTTTTGAAAGGGCAAATAGGATAATTTTATTTTATTTTTGATGTAATTAGTACCTCAACAGCCAATAGAAATCCAGGGAACAGCATGTCTTGTTCTATATATTCACGGATCTTAGATCTTGTAACAACTGAAAGGTCCATACCCGAATCCGCAAAAACCTCCTTCTTCCTCTCTCTGTGTGTTTGCCTCTCTCCAGGGTGTATTCCTACATCAATGGCGATTGGGATGGGTAGTAAAGCACGAGGCCAAGTTCTCCTCTCTATTATATTCCTCCTGTTGGGTCTCTTCCTTTTCCAATTGGGTCAACCATTGATGCCTTTCGAGCAAAATAGTAGCAATGATAACTTCAGTGATCTGACAAGTGCGGAATCAATCGAGGAGGACAATCACGAGCTTGAAGGAAGTTTTCCCACCTTGGATAGTATGCTTCAGTGGGCTATTGGTATGCTAATTTTGCTTCTTCTTCTTTTCAATATGCTCTTTTTGTAATTCACTGAACTTGTGAAATTTATAAAAATTGTTACTTTATAATTCGACTGATATTTATAATCGAATTCTTTAAATTGTAATTAAGTAAATGTTTTGGAGTTAATACTGTTCGTTTTCTTGACAAAGGTCATTCTGATCCTGCAAAATTGAAGGAAACGGTACAAGATTTCAAGGAATTTTCTCCTGAAGAGCTTTTGAATCGACAATTAGAACTGAAGGTACGCACTTTCTTGTTTCCTCTGCATAATTTTCTCTTTCTCATATAGCATGGCTTAATTTTCTTGATTTCATTGATTTTTAGGATCTAATGGGGGCATTAACTTTACCCTCAGATGCAGAACTAATGAAGATGTTAATCGCGGATTTGAATAATTCTTCTGCTTCTCAGCAAGACAAACAACAAACTCTTAATGATATCTTGATTTTGATCGAAAATATCGATGACTTGATTGGTAAGTAATTTTTTTTAAATTAAAAAAAAGATGAGGTTTAGGGTTTATAAGTGCGGGTTTTATAATGTAATTGTATTATTGTTACCTTAAAAAATATTGTAGATACGGACAAGATGGGCGGTTCGGTTTTGGTACCGGTAATAAAGGAGCTAGAAAATACCGAGACAGAGATACGCACCACTTGTGCTTTGATTCTTGCCAAAGCCTCTCAACATGATGCCCATGTTCAAAATCAAGTAGTTTTGAATTTGAATATTCATATCAAAACTTGGTACCATTATTACATTTCTAATCTCTCTTTCCCTCTCCTCCCTCTCTCTCTCTCTCTAGATCGTGGCTTATGGAGCATTGACGAGACTAATGGAAATGGTAAATTCGAGCTATACTGAAGAAGCAATCAAAGCTTTATACACAATTTCTTCACTTTTACAACATAACGAAAATGGCCAAGAAATTTTTTACTCGCAAGGCGGAAATATTCTTCTTCAGGTACTTTTTGCATAAAAGCCCTTGTATAATCACTAAAGGATAATTATACCATACCCCCCTATTTCCCCACCACATCCTCTATATCACCAATTAACCATTAATTGGTGATTAATTAGCATAGTAAATAACAAAAGTACATTCGATTAACAGTTAATTCATATTAATTAAGAAATGTTTAAGTATATGTATTTTAATTATATATTAGTTAACTGTTAATGGAGTGTTTTTTTGTTAATTACTTCCCTAATTAACCATTAATTAGGGGATAGAGGGGGTGTGGGGGAAATGAGGGGGTACTGTATATGGCCTCATAACTAAATTGCAAAAAGCCCTTACAAATTTGATATATTTTATTTATTTATTTTTAGGATCTTTTAATGAACTCGAGCACGGATATACGACTCTTAAAGAAAGCTGTGGTTTTACTGGGAGATTTGGTAGAATTTCAAATGATAAAAAAATCGAGCGAAATTAATGAGAAAAAATTCGTACTTCATTTCTTGAGCAACAAGTCTTCTTTTCTCAAGTCGTTGATTACTTTATTGACAAAATCAGACCTCGATTTACAAGAAAAGGTACTATACCATATAATACCTCAATATATCATTTATACCCTTCAAAATTAAGATTTGTAAAACATTTTTGTGTGTGTATGTGTAGGTATTAATGGCGATAAAGAGTCTACTCCAATTAGAAACTAGAGAAGGTCTGAATTTCGAAGAGTTCTCCAGTCTGGACCGAGGACTGGAGAAGATGAGGGTTCAACTGGAGATGCTGACATCAGACGAGGATCAGCGTGACTATGCTCTAGATGTAGAGATTATTAGAAAAGAAGTCCAAACTGTATTTGATCAGAAAATCGAACTGGTAAGTCTCTCTTTTTTTTCCTGCTAATTAGGGTTTTAGAGTCTAGGGTTTAATATTATTTCAACAATTTCAATTAAAAGTAGGAAGTGGTTTTTTTTTTATCTTTTATTTTAATTAGTTTTTTTGTCGTGACGGGCAGATGAGAAAGACTTCGTCGTGACGAGTGGACTCGCAACTTTTTTTTGTTCGTTTTTTTGGATTTCATTAGTTCTAATTTTTGTAGAATGTAATTTTTGGATTACACTAGGGAAATAGAGGGAGAAATCGTGGTAATCATTTTAGCAAATTTTCTGATAATGCGAAGTTGTTGTAGTAAGAATATTTCTCAAATTAAAATCAATGTTCAATAGATTGCCAAACTTTCTTGTTTATGTACAACGGAGTTGATTTATGAAATAGCGTTAATAATATTTTATTTTATTTTTGCAAAAAATATGTCATTATTTAAATTTGTAAAATATATTATTTTCGAACTTTCGTAGTTTCGTAGTTTTGAAAGTTCGAAAATACATTTTTCATCTCGAGTTAAGAAGAGAAGACGAAACTTTTTCTTTTGGGCTCTCAAAGTTTAAAAAGGAAGTAAGATTTTTTTTTTTTTTAACTATTTGTATAATGCTATTTAAAAAAAGGATGATATATTCTCAAGAAAAATATAACAAAACATAAAATAAAATATAAGTAATATATAAAGCCGTACTATATATAAAAAATAATATATTTTGTCATTCAAATATTTATCACGAATACTAAAGATGCAAAAAGAAAACGTGCAGTAACGCATAATAAACACATAAAAAGTATATAATATTCCATAATGAAAATATATAAAATTCGATGAACAACGCTTAATGGATAATAAAAATCATTTCTCTCTCAAAAAATAAAAAAATTTATTATGATATCTTAAAAAATAAAAATGGCTTATATTGTCATGATAATATTAATTATCAACAAGTCTCCACATGCTTGGTTGACACATTAAGCTATAATCATGACATGATGAACCAAGCCTCCATTACTCTGAGCAAAAAAAAGAAAAAAGAAAAAAGAAAAAAAAGTCTCCATTACATGCCAAGTCATCAAAATAACGTAGTCAAGGGTAAAATAACTGGGATTTGATACGGTGCCTTCAAAATTAAAAAAATATTCTTTGATGACGTTGCAAGAGAGGGTTAAATAGATTGATTAATATTATTAATTAATTCGATTAATAATTTAATAGATCATTTAATTGAATTTACATGTCGATTAATATATAATTATATTAACATATGTCAATTAAAAATATTAATCAACTTAACTAATTTTTTTTTGCCACCTCATCAAGTGATTCTTGAGTTTGGAGGCATTTAATATTTTCCCATAATAACTACATTAATTAATACTTCATAGAGTTTTGCAGGTCCACGACTCATACATCTCCATTGAAGCAAGCAAGCAAGCAAGCACAGAGGCAAAGGAGAAAGGATGGAAGCAAGCTTCTCTTTGTGCCGTATCCCCACCACCACTGGCCATCTTGGGTCCTTCTCGTTCCGTCTCAACTCGGGTCCTGCTCAAGGGTGTAAATGGAAACGAACAGTCGTTTCTGCAACGGAGGCAGGAGGAGGAGAAGGTGGAGGAGGGAGGAAGCAGAAACCGAAGGCGACGGTAGGTGGGGTGGGGATAACTGGCGGAACTGGAGGTCTCCCTACTACCAATTACGTGGTTCCGCTCGATTATAAGGCTTCGAGTGGGATTACTAGACCTTTGGTCGAGATTTTAAGGGATCTGAATAAAAGGGTTCCTGATAATATTATCAATTCTGATCATACTTCTGTACCTTGGTAATTTTTTGCTTTTGTTTCGATATAACGAAAAATTTCCTTTCTTTTATGTAATCATCAATTGTGAATTTGATACTGTTTAGGGTTTATTGTCGATAATAAGAAATACCAGTAAAAAATTATGTTGATAATTGATGATCGATGATTGAGTCTATATTTGATAAAATTCACTTGATCCGAGTTCTAAGCAGGACTATTATTTAGTGCATGTTTAATTTTCGTATGTTTCGAGTAATTGATTTCCTTAATTTTGGTGAATTCAGAGCTTTCAATTCTTCACCTGCTCAATTGGTCCTTGTTATTTAAATTGACACATGATTGGTCCCAAATTATTACATATCTTATCATTCTCATATATTTTGCATGATATTTTTTTGGTTATATTAGCCCACTATTTGTTGTGTATTTATGTTTGTTAATTCCCTTGTTAATTTGGAAATATTTGACATTGTAGGTATCATGCCAATAGAATGCTCAGCTTTTATGCCCCAGGTCTCTCTTAATTTTTTTTCCTCTTTTTCAATTTTGTACATTTTGCACTAATTCTAGTTCAATCAATTATTTTTATAATTTAATATTATTTTTTAAACAAAACAGGATGGTGTGGAGAAGTGCGTGATGTGATATATTCAGACACGGGTCTCATCACCGTGGTTTATCGAGTCATCATACGCGGAACCGATGGAGAGGTATTTCTGTTGGGAAATTTTCAAAAAAACCCTCATCTTTTCTAAATATTTTGACCCCCCCTGAAATGTAGGCGCATAGGGAGGCGACAGGCACGAGTCAAGTAAAAAGCGGTCGAATCGAGGATGCGGTTGCGTTAGCCGAAGAGTCCGCATTTTGCAAAGCGTGTGCCCGATTTGGATTCGGCTTATATCTCTATCACCATGACGAGTTTCCCTAGAATATTGGAGTTTAGAATCTCGAAATATCATGTGTACCCCTACAAAATGAAATGGAGATATTGTATGTATGCTTATAGGATATGAATTAGATGCATGCCCATCATATATTTTGTTTCGAGAGTTCGTGAACTATCCTTTGGGGTATCGATGATATTTCTTATGTTTTTGAGGGGTATTCATGACATTGCATATTTTGGATGGGTATAAGCATGAAGTTCCTTTTTTTCTTTGTTTATTTTTTCCAGAAAATTTGTAGTGCTGTTTAAATTTAGTACTCGATTAATTTGGACTGCCACAATTCCAATTGTGGTCTTTTTTTCTCTATTATTGTGAATATAGATGAAGCTATTTTGTTTTGTTAAGTCTCTATTGCCTTTAGAATGATGATGATGATGATGATGATGATGTGATAGAGTGGCCCCGAAGTGAACTCGACTTTGTTTTGTGGTTAAAAATTTTAGTGCCTTCTCGAAGAGTAATATTAGATTTAACTATTTGGTTTCATTAATTCGAGATGCATATGTTAGTTTTATTGCTTGTTATGTTTTAGAAAAATACTGTCCTTAAAAATATATATATTTATTATTTAGACAAATTGGTGAAACGGATGTTATTGTTTTATTGATTTATCGACAAATTGGTGATTCAACGATCACCATAATCCGTAATAATTCATCATATACAACATTATATATAAATATATATATTTTTTTAAATTTTGACAATTTGATTTGACTATTTATAATTCAAATTCAAAGATAAAACAGACAAAAATATAATAATCCAGTTTTCTAAATCCAAATAATACATGCCGAATCAACTATGAAAATAAAAAAATAACATACAAAATTCAAATAAAACATAACATATCAATGTCCAAACTAACGACATAAACAGAACATGAAAATAAACATCCAAATCCAAACAAATACTAAAATCGTAAAATTAATATAATCATTTGATGATAAACCCGTCGAAGTCGGTCCATCGGCAATGTTGAAATCATTATAATGAAGTGGGCCACGAGCTAAATGAAATTAACATGAAAAAATCAGTAATAGAAATGTGTTTTAGGGGGCGTTTGGGAAATGGAATTAGTAGAGTGGAATCGGATTACAAGGTGGAGCAGTAAAAAGTTCTGGAATTAGTAATTCCACAGTTTGTTTGGATGTTCAAATTATAAAATGCTGGAAAATATAATTCATCGTTTGGTTGTTTAAAAAATTCTGGAATTTTGTTATTGAAAATGTCTAAATAATATTTCATCATTAGTAAATAATAATAATAATAATATTGTAATGCTATTATGATAATACCATTGTAATATTATTGTTGTAATATTAGTTTTAAATAAATTAATATTGTATTATATACATACAATATATTGTAATAATAATATAAAAATATAAAATGTTCTTTTATATATTTTTAAATTATTATAATATTTTTATATATTTTAAAAATGTTCTTTTATATTTTTTAATTATTATAATATTATATTTTATCTATTAATATATATTATAATTAATATTTTATTATTTAATATAATTACTATAATATTAACAATTATATAAAATAAATGTAATTTTATATTATTATAATAGTATATTCATCTATTAAATTTAATATATATTATAATTAATATAAATATTTTATTTTTTAATGTAATTACTGAAAGATTAGCATTTATATAATACTAATATGAAAATATTAAATTTACTTTTGTATTATTTTAATATTATATTTTATCTATTAATATGTATTATAATTATACAAATATTTTACTATTTAATACAATTACTATAACATTAGTAATTATATAATAATAATATCATAATATTATAAAATTTAAATACTTTTATTTTATTTTATTATAATATGATATTTTATCTATTAATGTAATTATTATTTAATTATTTAATATGATTACTATAATATTAGCAATTTAAGTAGCAATGAATGTCATTTACAAATTAATGTATTTTGTATTAAGAATTATAAATTAACATTAATATGCATTAATTCTCTATAAACAATTAGGAACAAAATTAATGTATTTTGTATTAAGAATTACTAAATGCAGCATTTAATATTTACCCTCATATTGACGCTCTGGAATTTGTTAGAGCCAAAAGTTACAGCATCTATAGGTCTGAAAAAAGTTCGGCAAAATTAAATTCAATAGTTTAGCCCCAACCAAGCAAAGAACTTGAGTTTGCTTCACTATAAAATGAAATTCTTATTCAAGATTCCACTCCCCAAACAGGCCTAAAATGTTTTTAGGGTTGAAATAAGAAACAGTCAAATCCGGTTTAAAATGTTTTGACTGCTTTTTGAAACCTGTTGTAAAAAAGAACATTGAGCAAGTGTTTCCTTTCTTAACCCTTTTAGGTCCTCCTTTTCAAATTGCAAAATGTATTCTTTCTTATTAATTAATGAAAGTATAGAATGATTACTTTAATCTTCTCTCTCCCCGTAAGCCATTGATGATAATAGTTCTTCAATGACAAATGCTTAGAATAGTAGATGATTCATTTGATATTCTCTGATTTCTCATGTCCACATAACGGAACTCAAAAAATAAATTTAAGAAATACATGAAGTTTTTAACATATTTTTTTAATTTTTGTACATACAAGACTTCTTACTTTTTTTAAATATTACACAACATTAAATAAGCTACAATTTATAATTTTCATAACATGCTTTTATTATGAATAAAAATAAAAATTACAAATCACATGACTTTGCTAAACTTAACATATCATATTTAGAAATTTGATGACCATAAAAAAAGGTGTGAGTCTTGGCATTAATAATATGATTCGCTCAAAAATCAAAATCCAAGTTTTGATATCATACGGTAAATATAAGGAGTTTATTTGATATTATAAATTTTAGAAGGGGGCATATGAAGTTTTGTCTTGTAAAAAGGCCAACCTGGGCCTAGATTTATTTAACTTGTCTCTTCATGGACCTGCATCTAGAAATATTATCGATGTTTTAAATAGTTTTAGGATTTTTTGCAATTGGTTTGATGTTGTTCACATTTGTAGTTGGTTGTATTTGCCATAACTTATTTTTTGTGTTATTGTAAATTACAAATAAATACGGTTCATCATCATAACACTTGATAAATAATATTTTGGATTTTTTGAAAGGATCAATATGTAAATCTTTCATAATGGAAATTGTTAAAATGATTCTGGATTCTAAGATCAAAATGCGAACAAGAGAATTCCAAATAAGTCACACACACAAAAAAAAAACTAGATCAAATTGCCAATAAAAAAACCACACTTAGATCGAGGCTATTGCCCCTTCAATCTTCTTTTGCTAGGTAGAATTTAGGGTTTAATAACTTTAATTACAACTACAACAAATGGTGTAATTTCAATTTTACAGAAACTTGTTAAATCATTTTATGATCCTTATATGATCTTCTTTTGCTAGGCATAATGGTCCTTATATGATCTTCTCTGTTCTTCAGTTAGATTTCTCGCAATTATAACAAAAAACACAATAAAAAAAATTGTTAAATCATTTTAGCGACATCCAAAAGACTGTCGCTTGTCCTTATATAATCTAATGTTTTATTTAACGACATCCAAAAGACTGTCGCTTGTTGTTACTGATATTTTTTTTATATTGTGTCAAAAACTCGACTAATTAGATTATGTGACCATTTGATTGTTTAATCTCATGTTAACTTGACGAGTAAAGACAAATTTGATATTATATAAATTTTAGTAGGAATAATTTCGATATTGATTGTATTTAGTAAGGATAAATATGATATTTACAATTCAAAAGGAATAAATACGTAATTGGAAAAAGAAGTCCTTTTTTTAATTATCACACGGCGTTCATTAAGCTAACAATTCATAATTTCTGTAACACGCTTTTGTTATTAAAAAAAACATCATAATCACATGAATTTGCTCAACTTTCCATTACAAGTGAATGATATGATAGTCCTATTTAGAAATTTGATTCCCACAAAATCCAACTTTTGATATCATTTTTGTATTTATCATAAATACGAGGAGTTTTGATATTTTAAATTTCGGTAGGGTGCATTTGTATTTGTAAATAGGCTGATCTAGGCCTATTTTTTTTAACTCGTCTCTGTATGGGCCTAGGGATATCAACAAGGTTTACTTAGTTTTTAAAGTTTTCACAATCGTCTCGAGGGTTGTTCACTAATTTGTAATGAGTATTTGCCATGGACCCATAACTTATTTTTATCTTACGTTGAGCTGCAAACAGATACGATTCAACATCAGAACATTATAATATTGTTTTTTTATATAAAAAAAACATATAATAATAATACTAATTTATTCACATTTTTATTTTGGACTCAACTCAGTACAATTTTTTTGTGTCACATCATCAAATTCATTTAGACTATTAGATTATAATTTGTGGCAAAATTTAGATTATTGATTAATAATTACTTTTTTATACATATTTTTTAGAACATTTTTAGAGTGAATTATTTTACACAATGTTTTAAACATTTTAAGAAAATCACATCATCATATATTAATGATGTGGATTATTATTAAATAGATTAATACCAGACTAATACTGTTCAATTGTTTATTATTTCACATAAAATTTACGTAATCAAATTTGAATGCAACAGAGGATGAAGATTTTATATATTTAATAATAATAACTTAATATGTAATATTATAAAACATACAAAATTTGGTAGTATTATTTTTAGAAATTTAATTCTAAAATTCATCAAATAAATTTGTGACGTGGAACCAAGTATCAGTCTATTCCGCGTGAGTCAAGTCGATTGCATTAGCCGTAGAATCTATGTTTTGCAAAGCGTGTGCTCGATTTTTTTTTTTTTGTTGAGGAAAATAGAGTAGGTTCTTATGCCCTACTTCTATTATATTTTATTAATATTAATTCATTTAATACAAGCTAGAGGTATTTGCCCTAATTTTTATAAAATACTACTCCTAAATACCTCTATTTGACACTTATATTAACAAATTAAACTTACAGAACTTTACATCTTCCAGAAAATGAAATTCTGGACTGTCCATCACTATAAACTCCTGGGATTTAAGAGATTTGAACTTGATAATGAAGGAAATACAGTTTCAGGATCAACCGTAAAAGTGTACACAAGGATAAACGAATGTAGTCGTACATTCGTAGCCATATCTTTCAGTAGGAAAATCCGATTTGAATGGTTCAAATTGGGTAAGATAGATAATTAGATTATCTATAACCTTCATGTAGAAATATATTTCATATGAACGAAGTATAAGTGTCGTTTCTGTGAAATACCGAAAGGGTGCAACAGTATGACATACAGTTAGTAAAACAGTCATAACTTTTGCATACGAACTCCAATTGGGCTGGGCCAAATTGGGTTGTGTAGATAATAAGATTATCTACAACTTTCGTGTTGGTTGATTTTCTGTCAGAGAAATTTATCAATTTCGTCTGGACAGAATACTGAACAGGTTCATACAGTTTTCTGTGTGAAAGGGTGTATATTGGATATACATGCCTTTTGGCTAATCCTTATCCTATTAGGTATAAATAGGATTTTCTCTCTCATCTTCACTAAGGAATTCAGAAGTAATTCAAAGCAATATTCTGCCCAAGACACAAGAAAAGAGCAAATTCAGATTTGATCTTTTGTGAGTGAAAAGGCACGAAGAGAGATTAATAGAGAATCGATCGAGATCAAGCAAGTGCACCGATACATCGTCTAGGCAGGTGTATCCGTGTCCGGCGTCTTCCGACTCAAGGTGGATACGTGTGGAGGAGCAACACTTGGGGCTCTCCGTTGTGATCGAACCGAAGGATCGAAGAACGGGAACGAACGGTGAAGGACGCACGGTATGGGACGCGCGTAAAGTCACCAACGTGACCGAAGGAATAGGAGGCAGCGATCAACCCTTCGTGTTCCATCAATTTGGAACTGGTATGGATCTAACCTTCTATTTGCATCGTACCCTCGAAGTCGTGGCGTGATCTCGGGAATCGGGGAATCGGACCGGGCCTACATATCCGCTGCGCGGGCCCGGGGCCGGGGATATTCCCCAACAGTGGTATCAGAGCGATCGCCATCGATTCGAGGGTCGAATCATAGTCGTATATTAGATATACGCACGGGTTATCAAAGTTCGTACCCGTTTGCATGATGTTACATATTAAGAATGTCAAATTCCATTAAAATCACAAGTGAAATTCGCTAGAGATCGATCAATAGTTGATTGAGAGTATCTAGGAATAATCGTGAAAAGGTTTCATGATTGATCGTTTTGGAAACGAGCGAAAACAGCAGTTCAAAAATCGCATAGTCCGTTATAACGGACTTGGTGTCCGTTGTAACGGACCCTGTATAGGATGCGGGGGTGTGAGGAGGACCGTGAAAACTGCATATTCCGTTGTAACGGACTTGGAGTCCGTTGTAACGGACCTTGTATCTGATACGAGGTTGCGGGGATGCCTAGGGTGTCTATTGGAGTCCGTTGTAACGGACTGGGTCCGTTGTAACGGAGCTCTACACAGTTTGTCCGTTGTAACGGACTGTATGTTGCGTTGTAACGGACGGGTCTCTGGAAATTTGGACGAAAGTTTGCAGAAAATAGCGTTGTAACGGACCTAGGTTGCGTTGTAACAGACATGTTTCTGGCAAAATTTGGCCAAACTCCGAAATAAATAGCGTTGTAACGGACTGGACTTCCGTTGTAACGGAATGCCAAGAATACTGGAGGTCCGTTGTAACGGACTATGTTGCGTTACAACGGACTGGTTTCTGGTTGCTGATTTTGTTTTCGTGATAACTTTGGCTACACAACTTGGAATATTGAGTTCTTTATATCGATTTGATCGGCATCAATCATACTAGCATATAATTAGATAATTATTTAGAATAATTAGACTCCCAAATAAATACATATGCATTTATGAAAATCTTGTGATAGTGATATAATTGGATTATGTCACGGATTTAGAAACGTGCAATGGCATGATCCCTCATAATATTTAAGTCATGGAAATGCCTTCCATATTCACAACCACTATGATCGGTACTACGTCTCACATGGGTTAAGGCCAAAGCCGACATGGGTTATTGTAGTCATCGACGGGGTGGCAAGCGTTAAATAGGGACTGATAAGGGTTAAGGCCAAAGCCGACTTATTAGTAGTTTATTTGAACGATACGATGAGTATGGTTGTGACTTAACCGTTCTAGCCAGTAAGGGTTGAGGCCAAAGCCGACTTGATTGGAAGTTCGGGGCATAGATAGGATGCACACACGGAACTGGGATTGTATTGGATACGATTCATCACCGAAATCCTATAAAGGTTCAAGAGTCGCATTGGATGCGATTGGATATAATCCTACCTAAATAGCGAGATCCCATTCGTCTGCCAAAGCAACTTATGGGAGGATCGTGATATATGGATCTTGAGTGTTATGGACTTGGAGTCCCGTATCGATATGAGGGTTATCGATTCGATAAAATAACACTATCATATAATTATCATATAAGCATATAGATTAAGTACGCACGGTTAGGAATTAATCTTCATCATCCGTTTAGAATTATGTTTTCAAGCAACACCAAATATATCGATTAGATCGATATGATAGATGGCTTTTGGGTCGGAATTACCGTTATTAACCTTGATAGTCAAAGAATAGTTCTTAGACTTAAAGGAACGTGTTGGACACGGAAATGGTAGATTCGGGGCTCGAGGCTTTGGCTTTAGAGAAGGCCGGGTTCGATAAACTTAAGAAGGAATCGAACAATATTACGTGCCTTGTGGTGGCATGTATAGACGCAAATTTCTCAAAATTGTTTTGAGAATTCGGGTGTATATGAAAGTAAAACACAACGCTCATGAAATAGTTTCAAGAGCTAGAGCGCGTTGAATGACTCAATGCGGCTCAAAGAGTAGGTTAATTTTGAGACGCCTTATGGGTCTTTGATTAACACTCGTGTGTTGATGGTACGAGATTTGATGTTCGTGACCGAATATCATATGCATTCGATAGATAAGTCGATCCCGAAATTGCATATGATGCGATTTAAATTTGAATTGGAGATGCTCAGAGTTTCCGTGGAATCCAATGCATATAGATGCGTGGATGTCCTTGTAATTCAAAAGCGGGATCGAAAGAAATGTATGTCTAAGGGTATTTTGGGAAAATGTTTTCCAAAATGGAAAGTTCGGACAAGGAGTTGTCCAAACTAGTGACTCAAAGAATGGTGAAATCCGAGGAGGATTAAACCTAGAAGTTGATTGCTTCTTTTGGCATTGCCGTCTTGGCCATATAAACGAGATACGCGTATCTAGATTCCATGTGATGGAATGCTAGAATCATTCGAATTAGATTTGATTGATTAATGCAATACTTATTTATTAGGCAAAACGACAAATGGCATCATTCTCCAAAGTATTGGAGAAAGATCCAGCGAATTATTGGAAATTATATTTACATATGATGTTCCGATAAGTTCCGAGGCAAGAGGAGGCTATCGGTATTTTGTTAAGTTTATGGATGGTTAAAGTAGATATGAAAATATCTATTTAATGCGTGCCGAAACAGAGACTTTTGAAAGATTCAAAGAGTTTCAAAAACGAAATACGAAATCAACTAAGCAAGAAAATCAAAGCTTTTCGATAGGATCGAGAAGGCGAGTATTTGAGCTAAACCTTTCGATAGGATCGAAGAGGCGATATTTGAGTTATGAATATTGATGATCATTTATGATTGTGGAATCGTTTCACGATTGCCTTTATTCGGAACATTGAGATGTGTCCGAAAAGAGGAAATGAACGCATGTTGGACATGGTTCGATAAATGATGAGTCAATAGGATCTCCCAAAAATGTTTTGGGGATACGCCCTTGAGACAGCGGCACTAATGAATGGTTGCATATAAGATATGAACCATAAACCTTCTAATCGGTACAAAAGACGCCATATGAGATATGGATCGGAATGGTTCCGAAGTTGTCACTTGTACAGATTTGAGGACGTGAGTGTATTTCGAAATTTGTTTCGGTTAAACTCAATCCCAAATCTGGAAATTGTTCGTTTATCCTTAAGGAAACTAAAGGGTATTAGTTAAAACGTCCCGACGAAAATGAGATTTTCGTGGCTCGAAGAGATGCCTTCTTGGAGGAGGACTAGATGCGCACAAGTTTGGAACTTGGTGCCATTTCTCTCTATGCGGGCTAGTGGGAGTAGAATAAATCTCGAAAGAGTTCGTGATTTAAAAATGAACATTGTACCGATGAAAGTTGACATGGGTTCATCAAGAGTTGATGAACGCAAGTCGAACACACAAAGGAATTTTTCGTAGATCAAGTAGGCTATATCATAAGCCGGTAAATACGGATTTATCGTGGCTAATGATGATAGATTGCAATCATATGATGATTCGATATCCTACAAGGATGCTATGAAAAGTTGATTCCACATGACATGGTGTCATGAAGTCTGAGATTCGATCCATGTGAATTATCAAGTTTAGAACTTGATTTCATTACTTTCTAGGTTAGACCCGTGAAATGTGAGTGGGTTTTTCAAGATGAAGAACCGACATGGATAGGAATACGCATATATGTAAAGCGAGGCTTTTTGCGAAAAGTTTCATGCAATTCATAGTCGGACTATGAAGAAACGTTTTCGCTTGTTGCCATGCTTTCCCATTCTCGAAATTCTGCTTGCCATGGTCGCGTATTATGACTATGTGATGTGGCCAAATGGATGTCAAAACCGAATTTCTTGACAGAAATTTTATGAAAGGATGTGTACTTGACACAACCTTACGGTTTTGTCGATTCATAAGAATCGGGGATAAGATATGCACGCTTTAACGATCCATATGATGGATTAGAGAAAGCTTCTCGGAATTGGAATATTCGTTTTGACAAAATTATAAACTGTTATAAAATTGTCGAAACGAATGGAAACTTTGTGTACACATGAAGGTTAGTGGGAGCTGCGCTATATTTCTTGTAACGACAAAGGATTTAGACGAGACCGCTTATGAATTAAGCGTGAAGATCTATAGGATAGACCTAAAAAGTTTCTCGTTCTATGTTATAGCACATATATCGACATATTGTTGAAAATGGTTTTCAACATGTAAACTCCTTGGAGGCGATAAATCGAAATGTCGAATGGCAGAAATTTTCAACGGCTCGATGTGAGACATCAAGCAGCGCGAAAAGTAATAATATGATGCCTTACATTTGATGTTAGGATCTATTATATCTGTCATGATATGTATGTGGCTATCTGTCATACAAATAAAGCGTCTAGTTCACCGTCAATAAAATTCATGGGAATCACATGAGTTTGAATGTAATTCGATTACATGAGACTAACTCTTGTGATTGTATAATGGTTATACAAATATATACATAATGGTTATGTATATTTAAAACCCATCGAGATTTGTATTGATAGAGGTGAAGTTTATCCTTGAATACTTTGTGAAAGAATTCAGGATTTATTATCTATAATGGTGTGGAGGACGTGTTGGTTATAAAGAGTTATAACAAACAACAGTTTCCAAAGATGAAGCACGTCCAAATATGTAGCACGACTTTCGATCACAAAGTGTGTACATGTTTTGCTTAAATGAAAACACGGTTATGTGGAAAGGTTCCACAAGACCAATAGTTTATGATTCTATTTACGGTGGCGAGTATATTGCGGTTATTAATCGCAAAAGGAAGTGGTATGGATCAAGGATACATGACCAAACTCTAGTAGTCACGAGTTATCGGATTTATGGTTGTTTATTGCGTTAGACGCAATAGTACAAGCCAAAAATGCCGAGGTCACAACCACTTCTAGCCAATACTCAGAAAATTTCATTTGATCCATGAAATTTTGTGAAAAGATGTGATCGTAGGTATTGGAAATGTTCCAATCCTGATGATGATTAACACTAGCGGGAACGTGCGGACCCGTTTACAAAACCGCTCTCTCTAGTCGCGCGTGACTGTCATGCGATGACTATGGGTATGGAGATACCTAGAGGAGGAAGAAGAGAGTAGAGTGTAGTTATCTAATACGATAGTCCTCGCAGGTTATGGGTATGGAGATACCCATAGGTAAACGTTGTATCACCCAAATACTTAGTCCATATGAATGCATCCCTTTTAAAATTTTGTTTACTTAAATTAATATGCATTCACCTTATATGAAAACTGTGTGCTGGGTTGTGTAATATGATTGTTACATGAACCTTGATTTGAACTTGTGTGGACGTCGACATGGTTGAGGACTATGTGCAGCGAAACCGTCACACTTAAAGTGTCATTTCTAAACATCCCTAGTCGCGGGTCAGTTTGCTTAAGAGAGAAGCATTACTATTACAAGGGAATAGACTGAACGCGTACACTAGTACGTTTGCCGAGGAGATGATTATGTTTTGCTAATCATGGGACAAAGGAGTTTGTCGAATCGGGAACGTAGATATATGTTAGGTTACATGTATTGGATATGACCGAAGCCGCGAGACCATGACATGGTTTAGTCATTATAGATGGACTTGCGACGGATGGGGTTTTAGATTCTTCAAACTTGAGGGGATCATTGATTGCGTTTCGTGCGTAACACAATGCTTTGATATGATCTTACGCTCACCGTAACAGGGAGTTAAAAGGGTCATCATTGGGTATTGTCCGAAACACGGAATTCAATGTGAGTCTCCAAGATAGGAATTGTTTATTCCGAAAGGAAGAGATATCTCTTAGGCGCCGCTCGATGAGTCGATTAACGAAACCTGCGGCCGCAGTCAATGATATTAATGGTTAATATCGATTGAAATTTGTTAACTCAACTCGGAATCGGGGAATAAGTGTAGTTAATCAAATTATAAGGATGACTATTACCATGCCTTTTGATTAACGGATATCGCTAACAAGAGAACTAGTAACCGCTATTCGAGATAGGCACAATGATCACAATCATTATTCGTTTAACATGGGTAGCTATGATGGAGTGACTAGATCCCGCTCATGAGCTTGTAGGTATTGGAAACAACCTACTGCCATCGTTAAGTCGAACCTACATGGTCACACAACGAGTCGTACTAAGTCGGGCTTGATCATAAAATTGGCACATAGGATGTGCATAGCTTGGTATTTGATACGCGAGCTATATTCTCTAAAATCGTGCGTATTGGATATGCATGAGTACCTTTTAGGTAGATCTGAAATTGAGTGGGAGACTGAAGGAAATACAGTTTCAGGATCAACCGTAAAAGTGTACACAAGGATAAACGAATGTAGTCGTACATTCGTAGCCATATCTTTCAGTAGGAAAATCCGATTTGAATGGTTCAAATTGGGTAAGATAGATAATTAGATTATCTATAACCTTCATGTAGAAATATATTTCATATGAACGAAGTATAAGTGTCGTTTCTGTGAAATACCGAAAGGGTGCAACAGTATGACATACAGTTAGTAAAACAGTCATAACTTTTGCATACGAACTCCAATTGGGCTGGGCCAAATTGGGTTGTGTAGATAATAAGATTATCTACAACTTTCGTGTTGGTTGATTTTCTGTCAGAGAAATTTATCAATTTCGTCTGGACAGAATACTGAACAGGTTCATACAGTTTTCTGTGTGAAAGGGTGTATATTGGATATACATGCCTTTTGGCTAATCCTTATCCTATTAGGTATAAATAGGATTTTCTCTCTCATCTTCACTAAGGAATTCAGAAGTAATTCAAAGCAATATTCTGCCCAAGACACAAGAAAAGAGCAAATTCAGATTTGATCTTTTGTGAGTGAAAAGGCACGAAGAGAGATTAATAGAGAATCGATCGAGATCAAGCAAGTGCACCGATACATCGTCTAGGCAGGTGTATCCGTGTCCGGCGTCTTCCGACTCAAGGTGGATACGTGTGGAGGAGCAACACTTGGGGCTCTCCGTTGTGATCGAACCGAAGGATCGAAGAACGGGAACGAACGGTGAAGGACGCACGGTATGGGACGCGCGTAAAGTCACCAACGTGACCGAAGGAATAGGAGGCAGCGATCAACCCTTCGTGTTCCATCAATTTGGAACTGGTATGGATCTAACCTTCTATTTGCATCGTACCCTCGAAGTCGTGGCGTGATCTCGGGAATCGGGGAATCGGACCGGGCCTACATATCCGCTGCGCGGGCCCGGGGCCGGGGATATTCCCCAACAGATAATCCCGCACAATGAAATCCTTTACTCATCTTAACCTAGATATAAATACCTACTCATCTCTTAGCCGCCTTACTTTTTCCTCTTTCCTCCTCGTTTCATCTTCTACCGCTGAATAGCTCTCATGGCGATTTTATCCTCTTCATTTCATCTTCATTTTACTCCGTCTATTCCTTTCTCGTTCGACCTTCTCAACTATTGTCTCTTAGGTTTTCTATGCTACCGCCTATTCTCTCATGGCGATACTTCTCTGAGTAGTTATGGAGATATTAGATCTCCTTTCAGTTCTTCAATGAATCCACCTTCTTAACTCTTTACCGCCTTTATATCCTTGTCTGCTACCTGGAAGTATTGCCCCAGAACATGGATCTCAGATGTAGCTTGTGGTACAGTCTAGATCTGAAGTTTGCTAGGCTGTTAGAGACTTCAAACAAGGTAATAGTTCCTTCTCTCTCTTCTGAATTATTTGCACACACTTTTCTCAAATCGATTAAAATTTCGGGTCACTTTTCTGAGCTTTTTTCTCGCTATTTTTCACAAAACGATTCGATTTTCTTGCCTTTCTCTCTTCTGAGTTATTTGCGTACTCTTTTCTCAAATCGGTTCAAGTTTCTGTTCACTTTTTTTTTTTTTTTGAGTTTTTTATCTCTATTTTTCACAAATCATTTCAAGTTTCTGTTCAATCTTCTGTTCACTCTTCTGATTAATTTTCCATCGTTGTTCATTGATATTTTTCCAGACCTCTCTCTTTTCTCTTTGATTTTTTCCTTCTCTTATCTTCTACACCCTTCTTAATTTCATAAATTTCTTCTCCCTTCTCAATTTCTGATTAGAACAACTTAAAACCGAGATCTTCCATAGTGAAATTGCATTCACCTTGATTTGGATTGTGAGTCGAAATAGGAATTATAGGTTCGTTGAGGTTTGTAGTTGAATCTTCTAGATTAGGACCGATTAGGTCCTCTAAACTTTCTACCACCATTTGCAAATTTGAGAACTCCTGATTTTGTCGATGTACTTGTCGGTTCTCCATAATTTCTCTTTCCGAAACAGTCAGATCAGCATTAAACCACCAAATTTGTTCATTTTGGGTTTCGAGTTGAATTCTCCCTTGCATGAATTGTTGAACTTCCACCTCCTGTTGCTGCATCTCATCTTGTTCTTCATTTGATGTATTTCCTGTATCATAAGATTGATTAGTGCAATATGCAAATTCATTTGATGAACAATCAGAACTATCTGAACTAATATCTGTATGATTAGCATTTGAATTTGTTCTTCTTCCTCTATTAGCATAATTTTCAATTTCATTATATAAATATGTATAATTTCCTGAATTTAAAACTAATAAATTTAATTTGTATTCATAAATTATCAGGTCTATTATTTGCCAATCAGAAGATATGGAATTGGTGAAAGCGTGTGCTCGATTTGGATTTGGCTTATATTTCTATCACCAAGACAAGTTTTCCTAGAATATTGTAGTTTAGAAAAGAAAAACCTCCTCTATCTTTTGGGGACAATTTCTTATATATCCTTGTCAAATATCAAATCAAATCAAATATCATTTATAACCCTACAAAATGAGAGTTGTCTTGGGAAATACCCCTAAATAACATTGGAGATATAGCATATGTGCTTATAGGATATAAATTATCCATGTATATCCGTATCAATGCGTGAAGATTTTTTTTCTCTGTTTTTTTTTTCCAGAAATTTTCTAGTGTTGTTTAAATTTAGTATTCTTAATTTCAACAGTCATAATTGGAATTGTGGTTTTTTCTTCTTCTGTTATTGTGAATATAGATGAAACTATTTTGTATTGTTAACTCTTTATTTGTCTTGTCAGTGGATCTGTGACTTAGTTGATTGAGTATTAAACACAAAAAATCATATTTTTTGAGAGATTGTTGGTTAAATTCTTATTGACATCGATGAACAGATGACATACGAATCTTCTTCATTTATTATAAAAAAAACTCTCTATTTGCCTTTAGAATGGAGATGATGATGTGATAAAGTTCGCCCGAAATGAACATAACTTTGTTTTGTGGTTAAACTTTTGGATGTTTACTTTCGAGATGTTCTTGAAGATTACCATTAGATTTAACTATTTGGTTTCATTAATTCGAGATGCATCTGTTAGTTTTATGACATGTTATGTTTTAGAAAAAAAAAACATGTCCTTAAAAAAATATATATTTAAACGATTCCGTGCATCCAAAGCCCAAACATGACGATGATGTGTGTTGTCTCTCTCTATCAATGTTGTCAAACACGTGAAACGGATGTTACTGTTTTATTGATTTATTAACAAATCAGTGATTCAACGGTCACCATAATTGATAATAATTCATCATATATAACATTATATAAATATAAATATATATATTTTTTAATTTTGACAATTTATAATTCAAATTCAAAGATAAAACAGACAAAAATATAATAATTCAATTTTTTAAATCCAAATAATATATACCAAATCAACTATCAAACTAAAAAATAACATACCAAATTCAAATAAAACATATCATAGCAACGTCCAAACTAACGACGGGTTAAATGAAATTAACACGGCCCAAAATACAATATTTTCGGGCCCATATTAATTTAGATGAAAAACTCAGTAATAGAAAGGTGTTTAAAATGTTTTTAGGGTTTAAGATAAGAAAATAGTCAAATCCGGTTCAAAATGTTTTTGACTGTTTTCTGAAACCTGTTGTAAAAAAAGGAACATTAAGGAATTGTTTCTTTTTTTAACCCTTTTTAGGTCATTCTTTACAACATTGCTCTGTCTCTACATATATTTGTATATTTAAGAGTATATAAATACAATTATCTAAGAGAGTATATAAAAGATGTTCCATTAACTCTTTTCGGAAAGAGGCCCTCTACGAAAGTAAAATGTATTTTTCTGAAAAAAAACGAAGACATGGATTTGAATTTCGAGATATTCGCAACGAAGTCTAAATTTTACATTCGTTGAAAAAAAAAATCTAGTTTTGTAATGCACGACTAGCTAAGGATGCGACACTTGATTTTGAATATTCAAATTATTTTATTATTTTATTTGATTATTAATCCACATTTTATAATTTGTCCGTGACCTTTGTGTGCGTTGACATTTGTCTACCAACAATAATTCAGCAAATAAGGCGCTCATTCGCCTTAGCGTTGCAAAATGTGTTCTTTCTTATTAATTAATGATATAATAGAATGATTATTCTAATATAATCTCTCTCCGTGAGTCTTTGTTCATGATGGTTCTTCGATGAAAAATGTTTAGAATACTGGATGATTGATTTGATATTTTCTGATTTCTCATGCCCAGGATCTCAAAGAATAAATTTAAGAAATACATGAAGTTCTTAACATATTTTTTCAATTTTTGTACATACAATACTTCTTACTTTTTTTAAATATTGCACAACATTAAATAAGCTACAATTTATAATTTCCATAACACGTTATTAGTATGAATAAACATTACAATCACATGACTTTGCTAAACATAACATATCCTAATTAGAAATTTGATGACCATAAAAAAGGTGTGAGTCTTGGCAAAGTTGGCATTAATAATATGATTCGCTCAAAATCCAAGTTTTGATAGCACACGGTGAATATGAGGAGTTTATTTGATATTATAAGTTTCGGAAGGGTGCATATGAAGTTTTGTCTTGTAAATTGGCCCACCTAGGCCGAGATTTATTTAAATTGTCCCTTCATTGGCCTGCATAAAGAAATATTAGCAATGTTTTAAATAGTTTTAGGATTTTTTTGGCAATTGTGTTTATGTTTTTTAACGTTTGTAGTGGGTTGTATTTGCCATAAGGCCCATAACTTATTTTTTGCGTTATCGTAAAATACAAATAAGTACAATTCATCGTTATAACACTTGATAAATTATATTTTGGAATTTTGGAAGGGTAAATATGTAAATCTTTCATAATTGAAAATTATTAGAATTATTCTGAATTTTAAGATCAAAATGTGAACACGAGATCTCCGAGAGCGCCACACATAGAAGAAAAGAAAACTCGTTCAAATTGCCAATAAAAAAACACACACTAAGATAGAGGTATTGCCCTCCAAGGACGGAACTAGAGGGGGGCTAGCTGGGGCTCAAGCCCCCCCCCCCCCAATAAATTACATCCCAATGTATTTTTATGGTAATTATGTATATTTTTATAATTTATATGTTAAAATTTTATGTAATTACTTAATCTTGGCCCCTCCTATCGTTCTGGCCCCCCTTATTATTTCATCCTGGTTCCGTCCCTGTTACCCCCTTCAATCTTCTTTTGCTATGTAGGATTTCGGGTTTAATAACTTTCATTACAAGATTACAGCTATAACAAAAGGTGTAGTTTCAGTTTTTCAAAAACTTTCATTGAAAAACGGTATGCCTACCAAAAAGAAATGGACATTTGGAAATACAAGATTTAGAAACAAAAAACAATGTCCTGTTATATTGAAATGGTTGTGGAAACTATATCAACAAAATGACAACATATGGACAAGATGTTTATCGGAAACACATAATATAAACTCGGTTAGAGACCTTGAACTAAAAGAAGGGGTGACCTCCTCTTTTCTCCGAGAATTACAAGTACTAATCCTGATCTATAAGACCGCAACCAAAATTAATCCAAACGGAACAACCGAATGGAAATGGTACTCAACGGGGATTTTTTCGGCAAAATCGGTTTATTCCTTCATGAGCAATCCGGAAATAGTAATCCCTTGGCAAAGAGTAACTTGGAAAATTAAGGCTCCATCTCAGGATGTACATAGACCAGATTGGACGGGTTTTTAACTAAATTGTAACCCAACCCAACTAGAACCGATTTTCATTTTTCCAACCCAACCCAACTCATGATACCTATAAAAATTTTCAAACCCACCTTAACCGAGTTGGGCGGGTTAGCAGGGTTTTTTCGTAAATACAAATACTATATATATGTTCATATGTTCACAAAATATATGCAACAAAAATTATATTTTTAATTAGATCATCGAAAAATATTTTACAAATACGCAAATCAAAATTAAGCATGCATAATCAACATCTCATTATATTTATGTCCTATGTTCCTACTATAAATATAAAACACAAATTATATAGAAAATTTTCAAAGTTCGAACTAATTATATATTTCATGACAAAATTGATGTAGTGATATCATACACAAATAAAAAACCTTACTATTAAAGTAAACACAAAATAACAACAAAAGACGAAGATTAGTCTTAAAACAAAATAAAAAAATATCAAATGAAAATACTCATTTTTGACATAAAACAAAACATGTCATGTATGATTTAAGTTAAGATTTTTTGTATTTTATTTTGAGAAATTTTAATTACTTGATAAACATAATATCCATATAAGGTAAAGAAGATAAGGTACTATGTAATATTGAAAATTATTAATAATAAATAAATTATAGCAATATAATTTACGAAAAAGTAGTATACCATACAATTTATATTAAAAACTTAAACAATTATTTGGAAATTTGGAATTATACGGGTCGGGTTGGGTTAATATGGGTTTTTAGTTTATAATCCGTAACCCAACCCATACGTCCGGGTTTCTCAAAGTTCCAATCCGGACCGACCCAACAACTTCGAAACTCGTAAAAAACGAGTCGATCCGGGTCGGGTTGGGCGGGTTGGACGGGTTAGAGAATTTCGTGTACACCCCTAGCTCCATCTAAAGTGAAGTTCTTCGTATGAATAGCAATACAAAACAAGTTAAATATGGCCAATAGACTAGCAAAAAGGGGATGCCACACATAGACAAATGCACATTTTGTATGGCCAAACCGGAAACAAGACACACCATCTACTAGTTTCATGCACATACACGCAAGCCGCGTGGAAATTGGCCGATAGATTGGTAAATAAAAACCAAACAACTATAATGCAAGGAAGCCTATGAAACACTCTAAAATCCAATATGAAAAAACTATTGCCGAGGGAAAGGAAAGAATGGACCTCTACGTGGACGGCTATGCTATGGGAAGTATGAAAGGAGCGGAATAGGCCAATATTTCAAAAGAAAAAGCTCCACCAATCAACATAGCAAGAAGAGCGGTAGAAGAAGCAGAATGTTGGCTAAGATGGTGTTAGAATGAATATATAATAAAAAATTACCATAGGGCTAGAATTTATTTCTATTTTGTGCATACTACATGAACAACACGTTCATAATTATTATACAAATTTTCTTTATTTCTATATATCAAAAGGCTACGCCTTTTATTAAAAAAAAAAAACTTTTTGCATGATAGCCCAACAAAGCCGACTCAATCATGGGGAGGCCAAAATTGCGCCGAAACGGAAATAAAGATTTTCTTCAACAAGGATATAATTAGCATAATGGTCCTTCGAAGTTTTAATTTATTCACATTATGTCCTTGATGTTTTTGAAATTTGTGTTAATTTAGGTTACTCTCGCACCGATACAAATAAAAGCGATGTGTGAGAGAATGGGCTTAATGCAAGATTGAACAGAGCGAATTTATTCGCTTTTGCAACAAATTCTCTCTCTACAATCACATGTATTTCATTATTGAATTTTTAAAATATTTTCGTTATTGAAGTTTTGAATTTTTTTTTTTAGGTTTGGGTGGTTTAGTCTTTATATTCACGCTCGTTAGCAGCAAAGAAAATGAATGAATTTCGAGTCAATTTTATGGTTAAAGTTAATGGAACTACACTTCGAGGCATTTTTACGTACAAGCAAATTTGTATATTTTAATTTAGGTGGTTCAATGCAAAATATTTTGGGATTTTCGAGTCAATATTTAATCACCTTTTTTCCAATATTCTGTTGCCATTGATAATATATACTACTTTGTATTAAATATGAATCCCAGAAAAATCGAAAGAGGGTGCGGGCGGCCCACGACAATTGTAGGTCCTTAAGTCCGTTGCCTCTGTTAGACTTGCCGAGATATTACACTGTCAAGATATTTCGCAGTACCATTCAGAAAACTTTACTCTGATTTATATCATTAATTCGTTCGGTCCTATAATGATTGTTGAGTTTATTGTTATTGTAGGTGATGATTTGATAATAACAAAAGAAACCAGGAGAATGCTCGGAATGGGAACAAACATATATTGATCTTCGCATTTATTAGGCAACGACAAAGACACCGCTCTCGGGTCCGATCATGCGAACGGACTCATCGAGAAGTCCAATGGTTTCGTTTCAGCCTTCACCGGTACTAAAACAAAAACAACCAAAAATACATTAAAATTAATGATATTATTGCTGGAATTGCGGAACGTGGTGTGTAAATGTTATTAAGAAAATGTACTCATAAACTAGAATAGAACAAGAATTACTATAATAAACATTATACAAATAAAATTATGAAAATGACAATCTCGATCTTTGAAAGGTCGAGAAATGTAAAATGTGATTTTTTTTCTTGATAGATTACCCCGTATTGCGTCATTAAATGCATCCAAAATTTATATTATTTAAGAAAACTAAAAAACAAAATAAATACGATATTTCATTATTAAATTATAGAAAATCATTTTTTGAAAAAAAAAACAAATTTGTATCTATTAAATATATTTCATATTTGTATATAATCATATAACTAAGGGTATTTTATTTCGCATAGAAAAAATCATATTTTTCAAAGCAATATTGTGTACACGAGAAAATATTACATTTAAGTATAAGTATGATTTATATTTTCATTGCGTTATTTAAGAAATTACTCAAGTAAAATAATTAAACAAAATTAATTAATTAATTATAAATTTGTTTATACGTTATGTTTGAATATTCTCAAATATAAATAGTATTTTAAAATAATTATAATGTACTCAAATATAATAAACTTAATTTAAAATATTATTAATATACTTAAAATGACAAAAATATTTGAGAATATTTTGTATATGAAAATGATATATAAAAAAATATTTTATTTACCAAATAAAAATTATATTTTTCAAAAAATGTTTTGTAGAAGAAAATACTACATTTAAATATAAGTACGAATTATATTCTCATTGTATTCATTTAAATGCAACAAAATATTACATTTGAGTATAAGTATGAATTATATTTTGTACAAGAAAATATGATTCTTTAAAATTTAATAATAAAATATTTTATTAATTTTGATATTTGTTTTTTCTTCAATTATATAATTGTTGGATCTGTGTAATGATGTAATATGGAATAATATATCAAGGAACAATCACATCTTATATTTCTCAATCTTTTAAAGGTCGAAGTGGTACATAATTTAGTAGTTTTTGTTTTCGATGTATCTACTACTAACTCTTTTCCCCTTGTTATCCGATTTCAAATAAAACGACTTATAGAACGATTTAACATCTCGCACAAAGCGCGAGGATTTTGTTAGTTATTATTATTATTATTATTATTATTATTATTATTATTATTCCACAAACGTAAATTCTTGATTCCTTCGATATTTTTATTACAAACATATTAATCAAGAAGTTTTACTTTATAATCAATACTTAGTGATGATAAAAATTGTTTTCCATTTATTTTGAGAGTAAATTACAGCAAATTACAAAAATGAATGAAATATGGAAAGACCTAAACTTTGATATCTACAAATTCTAGAGCGTCTACAAATAATATTTCAACTTTTAAAAGTGTACTTTCGCATACATTCTTGCACCTTGTGTGACCATTTTGTAGACATTTCTCAAGAAGAATATTGTTAAACCCATAGTTCAATTATTCTGCAATTAAGATAATCACCCACGTTACAAGACCACGTGATGATTTGAAGTTGCTAAACATATTTTTTCTTATAAATTAATGTAATTATAATAATATTCTTCTATCATTCTCATTCCTCTTAACTCTCCAGTTAAAATTGTTGAGAATACTGGACGATTGATTTGATGTTCTCTGATTTCTCATATCCACATAATTAAACCCAAAAATTAGATTTAAGAAAGACATACGTTTTTAACCTTCTTTTATTTCAACTTTATACTTGTAAAACAATAAGACGTCTTTTTTTATTATAAATTATCACGGTATTAAATAAGCTACAATTCATAATTTCCACACCATGCTTTTATTATGAAATAAAAATTACAAATGAATGATACCCCTGTTTAGAAATTTGATGACCTTTTGTTATGAAAAAAATGTGTGAGTCTTGGCATTAACAATATGATTCGCTCAAAACTAAACTTTTTGATATCATATAGTACCTATGACCAATTTTTAATTATATTTTTGCTAAATTAAATTTTGTTATTATTTTCAATGTTTAAAGTAATATTGTGTATAATTTCATTGTTTGTTTATCAATAAAAGTTATTAGTGTCATGCAATTAATTATGGGGAAAATATATATAGCCCGCAAACTCAATAAAATATTATTGATGCGTCAATCGATGATGCTTTATTAAATTATAATTGAATCAATTAAATTAAACATTATTTAGATAGTTAATCAATCCAAGCAATCCATTAAAGCAGCATCGATTGACGTATCAATGCTCTACAACAAGGATGCGTGGGACTCCATATCTAACCTCTTAATTATGTGTCTTGAATATATTAGTTGTACGATTCAATGTTTATATATTTATATTTATATTGCATGAACTATTGCAAGGAACTACGGCTATTATTGCTTGCTTAAATATATGTATTAAAATTTGTTACAAATGATCTATTTTCTAGCAAAACATTGTATATAATTGCAAAATATATTCTTGATTATAATTAAATTAGTTATATAATATTATGAGATAGATTAGTATAACATGAAATAATCTTAACTACTTTAATATTATCATTAACATCATAAAAGTTACCGTTCATGATAAAATAAAAAATATAATTAATATGTTCACCGCGCAGCGCGAGTATTATCCTAGTATATATGTGTGCGCGCGCAGGCGGGTGGGTGTGGGCGTGAGTGCGCGCGCACGCGTGTGCGTGTGTGGGAGTGTGTGCGTGCGTGTGTGGCCACGTGTGGGCGCGTGCGTGCGTGTGGGCGCATGCGGGCGCGTGCATGTGTGTGTGCGAGTGTGTGGGCGTGTAGGTATGTGCGTTTGTGCGTGTGGGCGTGCGCGTGTGGGTGTGGGTGTGGGTGTGCGCGGATGTGTGCGTGTGTGCGTGTACGTGTGTGTGCGCGTGCATGTGTGTGTGGGTGTGCGTGGATGTGGGTGGGTGGGTGCGTGTGTGTGTGCGTGTGTGAACGTGCGTGTGTGTGTGTGTGTGTGCGCGCGCGCGCGCGTGCCTGCGTGGACCAGACATAACATATCGAGATTGAGCATCACTTTATTCGAGAAAAATTGCTTGATGGAACTATTGAATTTACGAAAGTGAGAAGTAAAGACCATGTGGCGGATATCTTCATGAAGTCTCTATCCAAAGGATCGTTTGATCTATTGCGAGTCAAGTTGAAACTATTGATTTTAAGGAGGAGTGTTAAATTATAAAATAACATTTTGAATTTATTATGTTTATAATGTATGTGTGTGTGAAATGTCATGTTCATGAATATTCTAGACACTTGTGAATGATTATTATGTTCATGAATTATGTAACGTATAAATAGGAGTGAGATGTATTTTTTTGTCATTTGAATACTAGCAAATATTTTGTAATCTCTTTCTTTGCTATATAATAAAATTCAAGTTTCGTTGAATCGTTTTTTTATTTTTATCTTTTTGTGTGATCATTGGGTACTGCAACGTGTTGTTGGACTATTGTTAATTTCGATTATCTTTATACTAAGACACTAGCCTAAAAAAATCTCGGAGAGATGACAGAGACCCGACAACGTCAACTACTAGCCAAGGAGGAGACACTTGATATTTAATAGCATCCAATTTATTAGCAATCTAACAACAAGCTGGCCGTATCCTCGAATCATTGTTCAATTATTCCAAAAATAAGGTGCTCACTCACCTTAGAAGATTTCAGGATGATTTCAAGCTACAAAATGCATTTTTTCTTATTAATTAATGGAATAATAGAATGCTTCTTCTAATCCTCTCTCTCTCTGGGTGCCTTTCATCACGATAATTCTCCAATGAAAAATGTTTAAAATACTGAATAATTGATTTAATATTCTCTGGTTTCTCATACACATAATGGAGATCAAGAGTTAGATTTTAAAAAATACATAAAAGTTGTATAACATTTATTTTTCAATTTGTTGTACCTATAGGACCTCTTTCTTTTTTTAATCATCGTACGGCACTAAATAAATTACCTTTCATAACCATTGGTCTTCAAATTTCTAAATAGGACTATCATTCATTTGTAATGTGAAGTTTAGCAAAATCATTTGATTGCAGTTTTCTTATTTCATAGCAAAAGCGTGTTACGAAAATTATGAAAGGTGGTTTATTTAATGCAGTGTGATGATTAAAAAAAGAAAGAGGTCCCATAGGTACAACAAATTGAAAAAAAAAAATGTTAACAATTTTTGTGTATTTTTTAAATCTAACTCTTGAGTTTCATTATAATGATATGAGAAATCAGAGAATATCAAATCAATTATCCAGTGCTCTAAACATTTTTCATTGGAGAATTATCATGATCAAAGGCATCCGTGGAAAGAAGATTAGAACGAAAATTCTATAATTCAATTAATTAATAAGAAATAATATATTTTGCAACTTGAAATCATCGTGAGAACTTCTAAGGTGAGTGAGAACCTTATTTGCCGAAGATACGGTCCGCTTATTACGAGAAATATCTCAATGAAATGAAGCCACAAGTTAAAGTGACTTAAACTATAAAAAAAACTAGTGATGCCCCGACGCTAATGCGCGGGAAATCTTTTTTCGTTTTCTTTAAAAAAAAATTATTCAGAACTTTTTTAATTTTTTAATTTTTGTTTGTCGAGTTCGATGTTGTGATTTATATGCATAATATTGTTCATTTAGTTTTTTTTGAGTATTTTTTTTTAATTTTTACAACGTAACTTTCTTAGTTATGTTTTACAAATTTGAATGTATTTTCTCTTCACCTTATATATTGGTATTTGCTGTTTCTTTCGAATTGTTATTGATATCGTGTATTTATTTAATTGTTGTTAAGTTCATTGTTAAATGTTGGCTGAATCGTTATTGTTTTAAATATCAAGCTTGTTCGATTTTCGGCATAGGAATATCAGGTCAAACATTTGCGACAACGCGAACAATTGTTTTATTTAACATCTTTGTCCAATTCCAATAAGTACTCAAATTAAAAGTTGTTCATGGTATGCAAACGAATACCTCAAAATTTTGGCTTTTGACAAAGGATAATTATGCCATACCCCATCATTTTCCCACTACATCTTTATATCACCAATTAACCATTAATTAATGATTAATTAACATGATCATTAACAATATGATATTTGATTATTCGTTAATTGATATTAATTAAGAATTTTTAATATATATATATTTTAACTATATATTAAGTAATTATTAATCGAATTTTACTTGGTTAATGATCATGCTAATTAATCATTAATTAAGAATATAGACGATGTTGTAGAGAAATTTGAGGTACAGTATATGGCATCTCTGTTGGGTCAACATGGTAGGCCGGTCCCGCTCCCTATGTAAGAACTCAAATTTTATGTTTCCTTTGAAAGCAACTAACTAACTCTAAAACAATTAAATCTACTTGAAATATGTATTGTGAAAATTCTGTCATTTATTAGTTACTTATATATCTTTATAACATACTTTTTACTAATTTTATAATTTACATGTAAAAACATGATATCATTTCTACAAACAACATTCTTGCAAAACGTAAAAGCAAAAAGTATTATAAGCACAAGAGGATAATTTCATTGTTGCCAGGTCACCTGTATAGTATCTGCTAAAACGCTAGCCTAACGAAGTCTCGAAGAGATGCCAGAGACCCGACAACGACTAGCCAAGGATGAGATACTTGATATTTGACTATTCAAATTATTTTATTTGACTATTAATCTATTCCTTATAATTTATCCAGTATTTATATAGCATTCAATTTATTGGCATCTATCTAACAAAAAGTTGGCCGTATCGTCGAATCAATTATTCAATTATTTCGCAAATAAGGTTCTCCCTCGCATAAGAAGATCTCAGTATGATTTCGAGCAACAAAATATATTCTTTTTTATTAATTGGTGGAATTATAGAATGGTTCTTCTAATCTCCTCTTTTCTGATGCATTTTATCTTGATAATTCTCCAATGAAAAATGTTTAGAACACTGGACAATTGATTTGATATTCTCTGATTTCTCGTATCCACATAATGGAACTCAAGAGTTGATTTGAAAAATACATACAAGTTGTTAATATTTTTTTCAATTTGTGTATATACGGCATTAAATAAACTACCTTTCATAATTTTCGTAACACGCTTTTGTTATGAAATAAAAAACTGCAATCACATGATTTTGTTAAACTTCACATTACAAATGAATGATAATCCTATTTAGGCAATGAATAATACCCAATTTTAGAAATTTTATGATCTTTTGGGTCCAGGGCTTTACCAATATGATCCACTCAAAATCCGACTTTTGATATCATCATATAGTGAAGGAAAGGATTATTTCTAGAGCTGATGTTTCTGAATCTAAAGCAACTATATCAAAATCTCCAAAAAAAAAATATTTAATCATGGAATAAACTAATTTATGAATCTACTAATTTATTTTTCATATCTTTCAAATTAATGCTATATTACGGTGAATTTGTTTCGTGTATATCTCTCTATAAAACACAAAATATCAAATTTATCCCTCTATATATATAAATATTCCTACAAATCTCATTATATGAATGAGAAAATATTCTCATATATTAACTAGCAATTATTTACTCAGGAATTTATATAAAAGATTCTCATTTATTAATTTGTTGATTATATCTTTCTTAAATTAAGCTATCGAAATTGGAAACTAGTATTATTGTAAATAATTAAAGATTTAAATTTTTTTTTTTTTTTTTGAAAAACTAAAGAGGCGAAGCCTCTTTTAATATATTAAAGCAAAGTTTAATACATTGGTGCGATTTTACATGATAAATGTAAAAAAATAGTTTCGCAAAAATAAATTATAATTGCAAAAGTAAGATACATGCCGAGAGATGGTGCTTTCGGTCATCCTTAGACGAACGCAACCTCCCTCTGCCCTTGGTTTGCCACGCGAGCTCGGATTGTCATCGAAGCTGTCACCGTCGCTGTCGCGGCCCGTCGCTCTCGGACTCGCCCCCAGACTCGCCCAAGACTCGGCCTCGCCCCAGACTCGGCCCAGACTCGTCCCAGACTCGCCCCAGACTCGGCACCAGCCACTCAATTTTTCGATTTCCCTTTTTCCCTTTCCACTTTTTCCTTTCAAGTTTTTGCTCTTCGAGGAGCTCCAAAATCGCCCCGATGGCGGCCAGCTCAGATCCGTTGTCCAGACTCGGCACCAGCTCAGATCCGTTGTCCAGACTCGGCACCAGCTCAGATCCGTTGTCCAGCTTCGTATCCAAGCTTTCGTAGTTGGAGCTGCTAGGTCTTCGTCGCTTCGGTTGCTTGTCGCGGCGCGTACTTCCTGCTTTCGTCGCTTCGCTTCCCTTCGTCGCTTCCTGCTTCGCTTCGCTGCGCTGCCTGCTTTCCTTCGTCGCAGGCTGCTTCCCTTCGTCGCTGCCTGCTTTCGTCGCTTCCTTTCGTCGCTTCGCTGGAGCAGGAGAAGGGGACGAGTCTGGTGTCGTCATGTCGCCGGAGAAGGAGGTGGAGGCGGCGAGGGAAGCCTCCACCCCCAAAATCGCTGCCTGCTTTCGTCACTTCCTTTCGACGCTTCGCTGGAGCAGGAGAAGGGGAGCCGGAGAAGGAGGTGGAGGCGGCGAGGGAAGCCTCCACCCCCAAAATCGCTGTCTGCTTTCGTCACTTCCTTTCGACGCTTCGCTGGAGCAGGAGAAGGGGAGCCGGAGAAGGAGGTGGAGGCGGCGAGGTAAGCCTCCACCCCCCAAATCGCCTTTTTTTTTTCTCCTTTCTTAAAGATTTAAATTGATGCATTCATATTTCATCTTGTTCTAACTTTGATCATGTCTCTTTTTACCTGTTCATTTTTCTGAATTGCTAGGGTTCTATTAAGAATCATATAGGCATTTACATGTTCCAATTCTCTCCCAAGTAAGTAAGTAAAGATAAATGAGTTTGTATTATGTTTTTAATCTGATATTTTTCAATTCATTCTTAGATGCTTATTTTTTTTATCATTGATTATTTTTGCAGGGAACTACGGAATTTTCACCTGATCAAAATATTGTCTCTTCTCAACAAGAAAATAATAAAACTCTCCAATTAGTTAATTGCAATTTTAGTTCTTCTGATGAACTGGTTGCAAATGTCCGAGCATTCTATCGGACAAAAGGTTATGTCCTATTGATCTATGGTTCAAGAAAAAATAAATATGTGCTTTTGCGTTGCGACAGAGGTGGTTCTTACCAAGACCCTCGAAATATACCATTGGATGAAAGAGAAAGAAAAACAACTTCGCGTTTAATAAATTTTCCATTTCAAATTAATGGAAAAAGAAAAAGTGATGGATTTTGGAGTGTTGAAATTAAAGAAAGCTCGCACAATCACAAACCTTCTAATAACATAGCCGGACATCCATATTTCAGGAGATTATCAAAAGAAGAGCTTGCATGTGTTGAACAAATGACCAACGCAGGCATAGCACCTCGTCAAATTTTATCTTCATTTCGACCAGAAAATTCGAATATTCGAGCAATATCCAAAACCATTTACAATGCGAAAACCAAAATTAACAAGAAAAACTTGGCGGGCCGAACACCAATACAAGCTTTATTTGAGGAGCTAAAACAAGGTGATTTTTTACATAATTACAAAGAAGATGAAGATGGGCATTTAAGATTTAACACATCTTTTCTTTGCCATCCTTTATCAGTGACCCTAGCAAGAAATTTCGGAAACGTTTTCTTAATGGATTGCACCAACAAAACTAATAAGCATGAAATGCCTTTATTAAATTTACCCCTCCCATTAAATTTACCTCACTTTGGAGCCAAATCAGGAGGCCACGTCATCCGCTACTGTTCAACAGTACTGTCCGTACTTTTACTGTTCATTTTAAGCGTCTTTTAAGCGTCTATGTAACAAGCTGTGTTTTTTTTTGTGATTATTATAACAGTTTTGATTGTTACCAAGTTGCGTCTTTTATGTTTTTTTGTTTGCCTTTTCTAGAATTTTATTTTATTTCACATGTCTGATATTCTAAATAAAACATTTGAATTTTTCTTTTGGAACATATGATATGCTTTCAGGAGGAAAAAAATTTGTATTTATTACGTAATACTTGTAAGACTATTTAATATCAGAGTTGCTTTTTTAATTAACATTTGGATAAAATTGAAAAGTTTGATTTGTACTTGTAACGTTTTAGATAAAATTATTATTTTATGATTATAAAAGATTTTGAAATATCGCAGCGAAGCGCGAGAAATATTTCTAGTATAACCAATGTTACAGAAATCGTTATGCGCTAGTCGGGCGGACGGGCACCGTCTAGCGCCTAGAGGGATTAATCGGGAATTAATCGGGGATTAATCGGATCTAGGCGGATTTGCAATTTTACATAATTTTTGTCATATTTTTTAATTTTTATATATTATAAATTGTACTACAATTTTTTATACTAAAAATAGTGTATATGAATTTTATTTAGGACAACTTCCAAACAAATCATAACATGAAATCTACAACATAACAATAACACCTATGTTGCTCGGATATGCCGATACGGCGATACCGTTACGCGTATCGGATACGGCGATACGACAATTTAACATATAATTTAGGATATGATACGCGTATCGGATACGGGTAGACTTTGATTTTTCGAAGTATCCGCGCTACATTGAATTTAACACAAATCCAAATAAAACACAAAATAAAGTTACAAAAAATAGAAAGAAGAAAAAGAGAAGGGTGCATGTCTTTAAAAAAAAAAAAAAAAAAATTAAGTGGGCTGGGCGGGCCTAGGCGGAATTATTCGGCCCTAGGCGGAATTCCGCCTAGACAAAAATGACTTGGCTAAACCTGGGCGTTTGGTCGGCGCCTAGCGCCTAGGCGGCCGCCTAGACCGACTTTTAGAACAATGAATATAACTAGCTTTATCCCGGCGCAATTGCGCGGGATGTTTTTTATATAATTATTTAAATAGAATTAACGCGTGTGCGAATTAACGCGCATGCGTTTGAACTAAATTAATCTAATCATGACATATTTGCAAATATCATGATGTCAATAGATGCATAAGGTTCATGAAATTAGTTTATCACGGATATTATTTTCTAATATAATTTGTATAATTATTCTACAAATTTTCACCCAATCAAAATATTGTTTCTTCTCAACAAGAAAACAATAAAACTCTCCAATTAGTTAATTGCAATTTTAGTTCTTCTGATGAACTGGTTGCAAATGTCCGAGCATTCAAAAAAAAAAAAAATATGTGCTTTTGCGTTGTGACAGAGGTGGTTCTTACCAAGACCCTCGAAATATACCATTGGATGAAAGAGAGAGAAAAACAACTTCGCGTTTAATAAATTGTCCATTTGGAAAGAGAAAGAAAAAGAAGATGATTATATATTGGCTTTAAGAATGTTTCAAAATGTTCTAGGACCTAATATTCAACCTTCTGTTATTGTAAATGATCGAGAATTAGCATTGATGAATGCAATTAAGGTTGTTTTCCCATCAACTACACATCTTCTTTCTGTGTGGCACATTGAAAAAAAATATCCTAAGTGCAAGCCTCACTTTCAAAAAGATCATGAAGCGAATTGGAAAAACTTTAGTATTCGATTAATTAATAATTTGAACCGCCACAATTCAAGTTGTGGTCTTTTGCACTCTTATTGTGAATATAGATGAAATTTTTTTTTTTTTTGTTAACTCTCCATTGCCTTGAGAATGATGAGGATGTGATAGCTAGAATTGGCCCGAAATGAACTCGACTTTGTTTTGTGGTTAAAATTTTGGATGGTTACCTTCGACGTGTTCTCGAAAATTAATATTAGATTTAACTATTTGGTTTCATTTATTCGAGATGCATATGTTGGTTTTATTGATTTACCGGCAAATCGGTGATTCAACGGTCATCATAATCGATAACAATTTATCATATATAACATTATATTTTTTTAACTTTTAATAATTATTTCTAGGTTTAAGAAGCAGTCAAATCCGATTCTAAATGTTTTGATCGTTAGTATAGTAATAGACCTGTGGTAAAAAGGGAACATTAAGCAATTCTTTCTTTTTTGAACCGTTTCACGTTTCAGGTCAATTTTTACAACATTGCTCTATCTTTAAATATATTTGTTACATGTATTTGTATATTTAAGAGTACATAAATACACTCATCTATGAAAGTAATATGTACTTTTCTGAAAAAAACGAAGATGTGGATTTGAATTTTGAGATATTCGTATAGAAATCAATTTATAATATTTGTGTCCCCTCAGTACATAAGTCTAAATTTTACATTCATTGAAAAAATATCTAATTTTCTAATGCACGAATAGCTAAGGATCATGAGACACTTGATTTTGAATATTCAAATTATTTTATTATTAATCCATTTTTTATAATTTGTCCATCAGATTTTCTCTTCCTTGACATTTGTCTAGCAACAATTATTCCCCAAACAGAGCATTTGTTCGACTTAGCAGATATCGTGATGATTTCAAGTTGCAAAATGTATTTATTCTCTTATTTTTTTTATTTTTTTTTTGAAGTAAAACATAATTCAATTTTTATTTATGATACCAACAATGAAACTTGAATTCTTGATTTTTATTATCTTATGCTAATCGTTTTATCATTAGACTAAGAAATCATTAGCGTATTCTTTCTTATTTCTTATTGATTAATACTTCTCGTGCCCACGTGATCTATGACATTAGTTCTTCAATGACAAATGTTTAGAATACTAAATAATTGATTTGATATTCTCTGCTTTCTCATGTCTACGTAACGGAACTCAAGAAATAGATTTAAGAAATACGTCAAGTTCTTAACATATTTTTTTAATTTTTGTACATACCAGACTTCTTACTTTTTGAAAATATCGCACAACATTAAATAAGCTATAGTTTATAATTTCAAGCTTTTATTATGAACAAACATTACAATCACATGACATTCCTAAACTTAACATATCCTAATTAGAAATTTGATGACCATAAAAAAGTTGTGAGTCCGGGCATTAATAACATGATTAGCTCAAAATCCAACTTTTGATATCATACGGTAAAAATGAGGAGTTATATTTGAAATTATAGTTTGGGAAGGGTGCATACTGCATATGAAGTTTTGTCTTGTAAATCGGCCAACCTAGGCCGAGAATTATTTAAATTGTCCCTTTTTGGACCTGCATCAAAAAATATTAGCATTGTTTTAAATATTTTTAGGATTTTTTGCAATTGTATTTTTTTTTCACATTTGTAGTGGATTTTGTATTTGCATAACTTATTTTTTTGTGTTAACGTAAAATACAAATAAGTACAATTCGTGGGTTATAACACCTGATAAATTATATTTTGGAATTTAGGAAGGGTAAATATGTAAATCTTTCATAATTTTTTTTTGAATGATACTCGACAAGCGATCGTTTTCGTTATTGTTACCTAATTTTTTTTATGTCAATGATGATCGAACACACAACCACTCACAATATGATTTTTTTAATGCTTAAATCAATAGTTAGTGGTTTATGATTGATTTATTGATTTGAGTACGATTTTCATGAATAGATATTCGATTAATTTGAGTATTTGGTTTATAATTATTTGAATTGATTCGAGTTTTTATCCTTGATCTTTGTGGTGATTAATTGGTTTATAATTAATTCATCACTCTTGCAATTGATTTTAGTTTTGAGAGATTTCTAGATGATCCAATTAGTTGAGACATTGTTTTGCCCAATATTCACATCGAGGAAAGGAAATTTTAGTTTGCCATTTTTGAGTTATTTTGTTGATTTTTATTTTATCTTATATTTTCTCTTTTTCTTTATAATTCTTGTTACCATTCTCTCGATCAACATTTCATTTTATTTTAAAGTTAAATATTCCTTGAAAATATAAATAAAAATTTCTTGTGAAACTTGAATTAAGAACATGCGCTAATATTGTGAAACATTAAGTCCATCGATAAATTGTGATTGTGAATTGCTATAATTGAGAAAAATATACATTGAATATTTTAATTAAATTTGAGGCCACATCTCCTTGCGAACGATCCCTTTACTTGCTCTTTTACTATTTCAAAAATCATTCAAGTTTAGGAAAATATAAATACTAACTTTGATACTCGTAATTAGGAATTAAATAAATCATTTATTAAAACGACACCTAAATATTCGAGTACGTCAAGCCGAACCGATCGTTTGCCCACCCCTATCCGCAAATAAGGTGTTCACTCACCTTAGAAGATCTCAGGACAATTTCAAGCTACAAAATATATGCTTTCTTATTAATTCATGAAATTATATTATAAAATGATTTTTCTAATCTTCTCTCTCCCGATGCCTTTAAATAAACTACCTTTCATGTTCTTTCATGTAACACGCTTTTGTTATGAAATAAAAAATTGCAATCACATGACTTTTGTTAAAGTTCACATAGCAAATGAATGATAAACATACTTAGAAATTTGCCATATCCATATGATTATGGAAAAAATGTGTGTTGCCGTGTTGGCATCAACAATATGATTTGATCAATATTCGACTTTAGTTATCATACAGTAAATATGTTTCGGTGGATTATGATAAAAAAAAAAGTACTTTTAATCGCTTGCCTTTTATTAAAAATCCAATCAAATATTCAAGGTTTTAATTTGATCAATCAAATCTCTTAATTTTAATTTGATCAATTAATTTATTTATCTTTTAAATTTGGTTCAATGAAGTACTTCCATTCATTAATCAATAACTAGATCGTTAAAATATGACATTACAACCATGACATGATAGCTTATGACATATCATATTATATGACATGATAATATTAATCGTATGGTCATCAGTACATTACAATAATTTTTTCACATAAATCATATTTGATGACACCACAAATTTTTTTTTCACATAACAATAATAATAATAATAATAATACAATAAGTCATACACATCCAACCCACTTACACACACCCACGAAAATCGCATACACATACTTCATGCCGATTTCAAGACGAGTGTTGTCGGTTTTCTAGGTCAAGGACGGGAGATTTCATTTTTTTTTGCGTGGATTTCGTGTTGTAGGGTTGTTGGTTAAGCCGACTGTTTTTGCTGAGATTTTTGTCTTTACGGTTTTCAGATTTTTATGTTCTTAATTCGAGTTGTTCATATCTCCTTTCGTGTGTGTGTTTAACGGGTAATTGCGGTTTTTAAAGTTTGTAATTGAAGAATTTTACCAATTAGTCGTTGATTTCATGTGTGTTTATTAGACCGTTAGTTGCTCAATTATTAACATTTTACCAATTGAGTGATTTTGCCGATTATTTACTACTTATAAATGAGGGATTTTTTTGTCTATTTATTCCAGATTTTTTTTTTGTATGTTTTTTTCTCTCTTTTTTTTGGTGATTAATATATATTTTGATATTTAAGAGAAAGAGATAAAGCGTGTGTGCGTGCGCGTGCGTGTGGCTCGACATTTTGGATGTCCTAGCACACGGGGCATGCTAGTTAGAGATTAGGGATGTGGAAAGAAGACTAGAGATCATGTAGATCGAGATAGAACTAGAACTAGAGTTAGAGAGAAAAGATAGGTAACATGATAATGCAGTTTTGTTTCTATGTTAAATTTAACCGAATATAAATTTGATAAGATATAAATGATTATGTTTAGGAGGGATAAAAATGATATTAAAACATCACGAACCAAATTACTTATCACGTATAAAACTGAAATTTCATGTACTCAACAAAATTTCGAAATTAAAATGAAAACTCCGTCTGAACCGAATTATATCCAAATCCTATACTCTGCGAATCGCACTCATCAAATTCCAGATAACTATATCTGCACGCAAGAAGAACAAACAAGACCGTAATACCCCTCATGGCTAAAATTCCGACCCGTTTCCATCTATCGGGGTGACAAAATTTCAAACAACTCAATCCAATTAAGACTAAACCATATAGCAGGACGGAGAAAACATAGTAGAACTTCACGACGATCTCTGCAAAATGTGATGTCTTCTTCTTCTCATGACTCGGGCGCTGGACACAGTGTACTGCCTGGTACGATTTACTGATGAGCGGGTCACAATCATGAGTGCTGGGATTTGGAAGTTTTGTGGCCGACGTGGAACACCCCGTGTGTGTGGGCCACGTGGGATTTGGGCAGGGCCACGGGGTCTTCTCCACGTGTCGTGAATTGAGAGTAGGTTTCCTTGGGTGCCTCTCTCGGTGCTCCTATTCCGTATTAGATGATTGATTCAATGATTTGATGTTCTCTGGTTTCTCATATCGACACGAGACGGAACTCGAGAAATAGATTCAAAAAATACATAAAGTTGTTAATATTTCTTTTTCTTCAATTTGTGTACCTTTTAAGCTACAATTCATAATTTTCACAACACGCTTTTGCTATGAAATAAAATAGCAATTTCATGACTGACAAACTTCAGATGCAAATGAATGATACTCCTATTTAGAAATTTGATGATAATTTGTTATGATAAGATGGTGAAGGTCTTGGTATTAATTTAATTCTTGATAGCATATAGCAGATAAGGATCACTATTTGATATTTTAAATGTTGGAAAAGATGCATATGAAGTTTTGCTTTGTAAATTGTCCAATCTAGACCTAGATTTTTTAGAAATTTTACTTTGGCCCCGGATTTCACTATCATGTTTTATATCATAATTAACAAGAAATATATAATTATTAAGTAATTATTATTCACTAAGAATTATTAATTTATATAAATATAAATTATATATTAATTAATCATTAATTATTCAATACGCCAGGTAATGCCACGTCACCACCCCCTTTCTTCCATTCCTTCAACACCCCCCCCCCCTCTCTTCCAAAAGGTATTTGTCCCAATTAATAGCCCAATATAAGAAATCAAATTTATATTCAGTTATAAAAATAATTTGAATTTTCAGGCAAGAGCAGAGCAAATCAAGGCACGGTCCCAACAAAACGCAGTTAAAAAGTTAACAAATATTCATCGCAAAGTAGAAGGAAAACAAGCGAGAATGGAAGAAAGAAAAAAGAGACGGGTAGTCAAGCTGGCGAAAGAGGCGGACCAGATTCGCCAAACTGGGCAGGTCCCCAGTTCGTGTCTCAAATGTAGTAGCTGGTTTTTTTTTTGCCTTTTATGTAGGGGAAAATCCTCGACCCCGGGCCCGCGCAGCGGAATGAAGGCCCGGTCCGATTCCCCGATTCCCGAGATCACGCCACGACTTCGAGGGTACGATGCTAATAGAAGGATAGATCTATACCAGCGTGAAATTGATCACGCACGAAGGGTTGATCGCCGCCTTCTATCTCCTGTCACGTTGGTGACAATCCGCGCGTCCCATACCACGCGTCTTTCACCGTTCGTTGACCGTCTTCTCACTCCTTGAGTCGATCACAATCCAAGAGCCACAATTGTCGCTCCTCTACTTGTATCCACCGTGAGTCGCAAGACGTCGGTCGCGGATGCACCTGCCTAGACGATGCACCGGCGAACTTGCTCGATCTAATCGATTCTCTATTACTCGAGAAACTCCTTTCTCGATTTCTCTCTCTTCGCACCCTTTCACTCACTAAAGATCAAATCTGAATTTGCTCTTTTTCTTGTGTATATTGGGCAGAATAATCACTTGCTTAGAATGATTCAACTTCTGAATTCCTTAGTGAAGATAAGAGAGAAAATCCTATTTATACCTAAATAGGATAAGGATTAGCCAAAAGGCATGTATATCCAATATACACCCTTTCACACAGAAAACTGTATGAACCTGTTCAGTATTCTGTCCAGATGAAATTGATAAATTTCTCTGACAGAAAATCAAGCAACACGAAAGTTGTAGATAATCTTATTATCTACACAACCCAATTTGGCCCAGCCCAATTGGAGTTCGTATGAAAAAGTTATGACTGTTTTACTAATTGTATGTCATACTGTTGCACCCTTTCGGTATTTCACAGAAACGACACTTATACTTCGTTCATATGAAATATATTTCTATATGAAGGTTGTAGATAATCTCATTATCTATCTAACCCAATTTGAACCATTCTAATTGGATTTTCCCACTGAACGTTATGGCCACGAATGTACGACTACATTCGTTTATCCTTGTGTACACTTTTACGGTTGATCCGAAACTGTATTTCTTTCAGTCTCCCACTCAATTTCAGATCTACCTAAAAGGTACTCATGCATATCCAATACGCACGATTTTAGAGAATATAGCTTGCGTATCAAATACCGAGCTATGCACATCCAATGTGCCGATTTTATGATCAAGCCCGACTTAGTACGACTCGTTGTGTGACCATGTAGGTTCGACTTAACGATGGTAGTAGGTTGTTTCCAATGCCTACAAGCTCATGAGCGGGATCTAGTCACTCCATCATAGCTACCCATGTTAAACGAAAAATGATTGTGATCATTGTGCCTATCTCGAATAGCGGTTACTAGTTCTCTTGTTTGCGATATCCGTTAATCAAAAGGCATGGTAATAGTCATCCTTATAATTTGATTAACTACACTTATTCCCCGATTCCGAGTTGAGTTAACAAATTTCAATCGATATTAACCATTAATATCATTGACCGTGGCCACGGTTTTCGTTAATCGACTCATCGAGCGGCGCCTAAGAGATATCTCTTCCTTTCGGAATAAACAATTCCTATCTTGGAGACTCATATTGAATTCCGTGTTTCGGACAATACCCAATGATGACCCTTTTAACTCCCTGTTACGGTGAGCGTAAGATCATATCAAAGCATTGTGTTACGCACGTAACGCAATCAATGATCCCCTCAAGTATGAAGAATCTAAAACCCCATCCGTCGCAAGTCCATCTATAATGACTAAACCATGTCATGGTCTCGCGGCTTCGGTCATATCCAATACATGTAACATAACATATATCTACGTTCCCGATTCGACAAACACCTTGTCCCATGATTAGCAAAACATAATCATCTCCTCGGCTAACGTACTAGTGTACGCGTTCAGTCTATTCCCTTGTAATAGTAATGCTTCTCTCTTAAGCAAACTGACCCGCGACTAGGGATGTTTAGAAATGACACTTTAAGTGTGACGGTTTCGCTGCACATGGTCATCAACCATGTCGACGTCCACACAAGCTCAAATCAGGGTTCATGTAACAATCATATTACACAACCCGCACACAGTTTTCATATAAGGTGAATGCATATTAATTTAAGTAAACAAAAATTTTAAAAGGGATGCATTCATATGGACTAAGTATTTGGGTGATACAACGTTTACCTATGGGTATCTCCATACCCATAACCTGCGAGGACTATCGTATTAGATAACTACACTCTACTCTCTTCTTCCTCCTCTAGGTATCTCCATACCCATAGTCATCGCATGACAGTCACGCGCGACTAGAGAGAGCGGTTTTGTAAACGGGTCCGCACGTTCCCGCCAGTGTTAATCATCATCAGGATTGGAACATTTCCAATACCTACGATCACATCTTTTCACAAAATTTCATGGATCAAATAAAATTTTCTGAGTATTGGATAGAAGTGGTTGTGACCTCGGCATTTTTGGCTTGTACTATTGCGTCTCACGCAATAAACAACCATAAATCCGATAACTCGTGACTACTAGAGTTTGGTCATGTATCCTTGATCCATACCACTTCCTTTTGCGATTAATAACCGCAATATACTCGCCACCGTAAATAGAATCATAAACTATTGGTCTTGTGGAACCTTTCCACATAACCGTGTTTTCATTTAAGCAAAACATGTACACACTTTGTGATCGAAAGTCGTGCTACATATTTGGACGTGCTTAATCTTTGGAAACTGTTGTTGTTATAACTCTTTATAACCAACACGTCCTCCACACCATTATAGATAAAAAATCCTGAATTCTTTCGCAAAGTATTCAAGGATAAACCTCACCGCTATCAATACAAATCTCGATGGGTTTAAATATACATAACCATTATGTATATATTTGTATAACCATTATACATTCACAAGAGTTAGTCTCATGTAATCGGATTACATTCAAACTCATGTGATTCCCATGAATTTTATTGACGGTGAACTAGACGCTTTATTTGTATGACAGATAGCCACATACATATCATGACATATATAATAGATCCTAACATCAAATGTAAGGCATCATATTATTACTTTTCGCGCTGCTTGATGTCTCACATCGAGCCGTTGAAAAATTCTGCCATTCGACATTTCGATTTAACTCCGCCAAGGAGTAATATGTTGAAAACCATTTTCAACAATATGTCGATATATGTGCTATAACATAGAACGAGGAACTTCTTAGATCTATCCTATAGATCTTCACGCTTAATTCATAAGCGGTCTCGTCTAAATCCTTTGTCGTTACAAGAAATATAACGCAGCTCCCACTAACCTTCATGTGTACACAAAGTTTCCATTCGTTTCGACAATTTTATAACAGTTTATAATTTTGTCAAAACGAATATTCCAATTCCGAGAAGCTTTCTCTAATCCATCATATGGATCGTTAAAGCGTGCATATCTTATCCCCGATTCTTATGAATCGACAAAACCGTAAGGTTGTGTCAAGTACACATCCTTTCATAAAATTTCTGTCAAGAAATTCGGTTTTGACATCCATTTTGCCACATCACATAGTCATAATACGCGACCATGGCAAGCAGAATTTCGAGAATGGGAAAGCATGGCAACAAGCGAAAACGTTTCTTCATAGTCCGACTATGAATTGCATGAAACTTTTCGCAAAAAGCCTCGCTTTACATATGTGTGTATTCCTATCCATGTCGGTTCTTCATCTTGAAAAACCCACTCACATTTCACGGGTCTAACCCAGAAAGTATTGAAATCAAGTTCTGAACTTGATAATTTACATGGATCGAATCTCAGATTTCATGACGCCATGTCATGTGGAATCAACTTTTCATAGCATCCTTGTAGGATATCGAATCATCATATGATTTCGATCTATCATCATTAGCCTCGATAAATCCGTATTTACCGGCTTATGATATAGCCTACTTGATCTACGAAAAATTCCTTTGTGTGTTCGACTTGCGTTCATCAACTCTTGATGAAGCCATGTCAACTTTCATCGGTACAATGTTCATTTTCAAATCACGAACTCTTTCGAGATTTATTCTACTCCCACTAGCCCACATAGAGATAAACGGCACCAAGTTCCAAACTTGTGCGAATCTAGTCCTCCTCCAAGAAGGCATCTCTTCGAGCCACGAAAATCTCATATTCGTCGGGACGTTAGAATTAATAAATGACCACTTCGGAACCATTCCGATCCATATCTCATATGTCGTCTTTTGTACCGATTAGAAGGTTTATGGTCCATATCTTATATGCAACCATTCATTATTGCCGCTGTCTCAAGGGCGTATCCCCAAAACATTTTTGGGAGATCCTATTGACTTATCATTTATCGAACTATGTCCAACATGCGTTCATTTCCTCTTTTCGGACACATCTCAATGTTCCAAATAAAGGCAATCGTGAAACGATTTCACAATCATAAATGATCATCAATATTCATAACTCAAATATCGCCTCTTCGATCCTATCGAAAGGTTTAGCTCAAATACTCGCCTTCTTGATCATATCGAAAAGCTTTGATTTTCTTGCTTAGTCGATTTTGTATTTCGTTTTTGAAACTCTTTGAACCTTTCAAAAGTTTCCATTTCGGCACGCATTAAATAAATATTTTCATATCTACTTTAACCGTCCATAAACGTAACAAAATACCAATAGCCTCCTCTTGCCTCGGAACTTATCGGAACATTACATCTAAATGTAATTTCCAATAATTCGTTGGATCTTTCTCCAACCTTTGGAGAATGATGCCATTGTCGTCTTGCCTAATAAATAAGTATCGCATTAATCAATCGAATCTAATTCGGATGATTCTAGCAATCCATCATATGGAATCTAGATACGCGAATCTCGTTTATATGGCCAAGACGGCAATGCCAAAAGAAACAATCAACCTCTTGGTTTAATCCTTCTCGGATTTCACCATTCTTTGAGTCATTAGTTTGGACAACTCTTTGTCCGAACTTTCTGTTTGGAAAACATTTTCCCAAAATACCCTTAGACATACATTTCTTTCGATCCCTTCTTTGAATTACAAGGACATCCACGCATCTATATACATTGGATTCCTCGGATACTCCGAGCATCTCCAATTCAATTTTAAATCACATCTCATGCAATTTCGGGATCGACTTATCTATCGAATGCATATGATATTCGGTCACGACGATCAAATCTCGTACCATCAACACACGAGTGTTAATCAAAGACCCATAAGGCGTCTCAAAATTAATCTACTCTTTGAGCCGCATTGAGTCATTCAACGCGCTCTAGCTCTTGAAACTATTTCATGAGCGTTGTGTTTTACTTTCATATACACCCGAATTCTCAAAACAATTTTGAGAAATTTGCGTCTATACATGCCACCACAAGGCACGTAATATTGTTCGATTCCTTCTTAAGTTTATCGAACCCGGCTTTCTCTAAAGCCAAAGCCTCGAGCCCCGAATCTACCATTTCCGTGTCCAACACGTTCCTTTAAGTCTAAGAACTATTCTTTGACTATCAAGGTGAATAACGGTAATTCCGGCCCAAAAGCCATCTATCATATCGATCTAATCGATATATTTGGTGTTGCTTGAAAACATAATTCTAAACGGATGATGAAGATTAACTCCTAACCGTGCGTACTTAATCTATATGCTTATATGATAATTATATGATAGTGTTATTTTATCGAATCGATAACCCTCATACCGATACGGGACTCCAAGTCCATAACACTCAAGATCCATATATCACGATCCTCCCATAAGTTGCTTTGGCAGACGAATGGGATATCGCTATTTAGGTAGGATTATATCCAATCGCATCCAATGCGACTCTTGAACCTTTATAGGATTTCGGTGATGAATCGTATCCAATACAATCCCAGTTCCGTGTGTGCATCCTATCTATGCCCCGAACTTCCAATCAAGTCGGCTTTGGCCTCAACCCTTACTGGCTAGAACGGTTAAGTCACAACCATACTCATCGTATCGTTCAAATAAACTACTAATAAGTCGGCTTTGGCCTTAACCCTTATCAGTCCCTATTTAACGCTTGCCACCCCGTCGATGACTACAATAACCCATGTCGGCTTTGGCCTTAACCCATGTGAGACGTAGTACCGATCATAGTGGTTGTGAATATGGAAGGCATTTCCATGACTTAAATATTATGAGGGATCATGCCATTGCACGTTTCTAAATCCGTGACATAATCCAATTATATCACTATCACAAGATTTTCATAAATGCATATGTATTTATTTGGGAGTCTAATTATTCTAAATAATTATCTAATTATATGCTAGTATGATTGATGCCGATCAAATCGATATAAAGAACTCAATATTCCAAGTTGTGTAGCCAAAGTTATCACGAAAACAAAATCAGCAACCAGAAACCAGTCCGTTGTAACGCAACATAGTCCGTTACAACGGACCTCCAGTATACTTGGCACTCCGTTACAACGGAAGTCCAGTCCGTTACAACGCTATTTATTTCGGAGTTTGGCCAAATTTTGCCAGAAACATGTCCGTTACAACGCAACCTAGGTCCGTTACAACGCTATTTTCTGCAAACTTTCGTCGAAATTTCCAGAGACCAGTCCGTTACAACGCAACATACAGTCCGTTACAACGGACCAACTGTGTAGAGCTCCGTTACAACGGACCCAGTCCGTTACAACGGACTCCAATAGACACCCTAGGCATCCCCGCAACCTCGTATCAGATACAAGGTCCGTTACAACGGACTCCAAGTCCGTTACAACGGAATATGCAGTTTTCACGGTCCTCCTCACACCCCCGCATCCTATACAGGGTCCGTTACAACGGACACCAAGTCCGTTATAACGGAATATGCGATTTTTGAACTGCTGTTTTCGCTCGTTTCCAAAACGATCAATCATGAAACATTTTCACGATTATTCCTAGATACTCTCAATCAACTATTGATCGATCTCTAGCGAATTTCACTTGTGATTTTAATGGAATTTGACATTCTAAATATGTAACATCATGCAAACGGGTACGAACTTTGATAACCCGTGCGTATATCTAATATACGACTATGATTCGACCCTCGAATCGATGGCGATCGCTCTGATACCATTGTAGGGGAAAATCCTCGACCCCGGGCCCGCGCAGCGGAATGAAGGCCCGGTCCGATTCCCCGATTCCCGAGATCACGCCACGACTTCGAGGGTACGATGCTAATAGAAGGATATATCTATACCAGCGTGAAATTGATCACGCACGAAGGGTTGATCGCCGCCTTCTATCTCCTGTCACGTTGGTGACAATCCGCGCGTCCCATACCACGCGTCTTTCACCGTTCGTTGACCGTCTTCTCACTCCTTGAGTCGATCACAATCCAAGAGCCACAATTGTCGCTCCTCTACTTGTATCCACCGTGAGTCGCAAGACGTCGGTCGCGGATGCACCTGCCTAGACGATGCACCGGCGAACTTGCTCGATCTAATCGATTCTCTATTACTCGAGAAACTCCTTTCTCGATTTCTCTCTCTTCGCACCCTTTCACTCACTAAAGATCAAATCTGAATTTGCTCTTTTTCTTGTGTATATTGGGCAGAATAATCACTTGCTTAGAATGATTCAACTTCTGAATTCCTTAGTGAAGATAAGAGAGAAAATCCTATTTATACCTAAATAGGATAAGGATTAGCCAAAAGGCATGTATATCCAATATACACCCTTTCACACAGAAAACTGTATGAACCTGTTCAGTATTCTGTCCAGACGAAATTGATAAATTTCTCTGACAGAAAATCAACCAACACGAAAGTTGTAGATAATCTTATTATCTACACAACCCAATTTGGCCCAGCCCAATTGGAGTTCGTATGCAAAAGTTATGACTGTTTTACTAATTGTATGTCATACTGTTGCACCCTTTCGGTATTTCACAGAAACGACACTTATACTTCGTTCATATGAAATATATTTCTATATGAAGGTTGTAGATAATCTCATTATCTATCTAACCCAATTTGAACCATTCTAATTGGATTTTCCCACTGAAAGTTATGGCCACGAATGTACGACTACATTCGTTTATCCTTGTGTATACTTTTACGGTTGATCCGAAACTGTATTTCTTTCATTTTAACCAAACGATGTTCGAATTGTGTAACTTTAATTTGATTAAACCTTATTTAGTTTAGTTTTTGGATTTTGATAACACTTGTAAAATATGTGTATCCATTTATAGATTTCTATCCAAACCATATGTACCCCACATACTGATATTTGATTCAGTGGAAGTTTATTACAACTCAGAATATCAAGAACTCTAATTATTTATGATTACAATTACAACAAATACTTGATCGAAATAAAAAAAAACCCAGATTTCGTTTATCAAAAACCCAAATGATTATGATTACAAATAATAGATGATAATATGATATGATTACAAACAAACTCGGATTACAGATTATTTATGATTACAAATGGAGAATTAAATTGTTTGAAATGAGGATCTATTAACATGATTGTCCCATTTTGGAGAGTATCGACTTCTTGAGAGGTCAATTCGGCATGTTCTTGCAAATGCATCGAAAAGAAGCCTGTTGAAGTGGATGCAAACAGGGCCCGTCCGGCATACTTCATACTCTTCAAGTTTCCTCTTCTTAGAGCCATCATTGCAGTCGATAAACGAAGCGCAATGTAGTGGAAAGCACCCATATTCATGGGCTCCTCCCGGCACCATACTATCTCTGCATCTTCGACGTCGCTTTGGGCGTTCTAGTCCCTGATCCAGGCGCTTAAATCTGGTGCCGTGCTTGTCGAATCCAGGATGGCCCTCCACGTCATCGAACTCTGCCAGATTCGACTGGTAGTCTTTATGCCTCAGAGATTTTTTGGAGACATTACTATCAAAGGTTTCCTAAAAATCGTTATTATCCAAAATGTTTGTAGTTGATGAATTAACGTGGCTAATTAATAAAATTCGATGCTAACCTGGAAAATAAAAATGAGATTTGGATTTCACACGATGAGTGAACTCTCTCAGCTTAATAGAAAATGAAAATTATGTCAAAGTTAGAGCATAGTCGAATCGACTACAAGAACAGTTCAATAAGTCCAATTACTTGCAAATGTATCATTTTTTGTTAAAAAATAAAATAAAAGCTTGAAAAAAGAAAAGAAAAAAAACCAGACTATTGCAATTGATACACTCCCAATTAGAGCATGGTCAATTGAAAACCAACCTAAATATGCAATTTACGAGCATCATTCCCTGAAAAGCTCTGAAAAGAAGCTTCTAATTTCGGCGAAGTTCAAATTGAGAACCCTAGTGATTGACAATCTAAAAAAGAATCTTACTTTAGGAAGAAGTTCAATTTAGAAACCCGTATTTGACAGAGTCGTCGGAGAAGCTTCTCTCTCGCCGGAGAAGATGAAGCGGTTTTGCTTCTCGGCGAGAAAGACTACGGAGAAGAGGTTCCATGCAGAGATTTTCGTCAATCTCTCGCCAATCCGCCAGACATGCCAATCTATCGCCATGTCGCCAGAGGTTGAGGTTCCACGGAGCTTTGATTTGTCGAAAGAAAATTGATGAGTTCACTTCAGCCTCTTCTCAATCCGCGAGAAAGTAGTAGTTCCCGCCTCTTCGCCTTGGAGGTTTAGAGAAGAGCGATTTATATTTTGTAGATTGTGGATAAAGATAGGGATAGAGAAGAGGGTTTAAAGAAGAGGGTGTAGGGTAGCGGGTTAATGGGTTTAGTTATTTATGGGATTTGAGATAAGTGAATTGAGTTCAGGGGTAAATTAGTCAATTATATAAATTATATGTCAAATTTAGTTAAATTATTGAATTTGGATAAATTTGATACTAATTATGCTTAGTAGGGATAAATATGATATTATACATTTAAGAGGGATAAATATGAGTTCACATATGTAGTGAGCTATATTTGAATAATTTAATTTTTATATTACTGTAAGCTACGTGCAAATACAATTCATTCCTGCGTTAATTTCAAAGATATAGACATATTCCAAAGAGCATTTCAAAATTTCAAACAGTAATTCTGTCTGGAATTTTTTTTCGAAAAATAATCTCATTTCAAAATATTAAAAAACTAACTCAAATCAAGTTTTATAAATTCGGTATCACTTGATTTTTAGAACCAGTTGAATTAATTAAATTAAACAATCTTAATCAAACATATTTTATAAACTTCAAAAAAGCACCCGTGCACTATTCATAGCATTTGATTGATATTTGCCTCCAAATTTTACTCCTAAATTTTTATATTTTAGTTAACACGTTCAATTAACATGGTAACTATCATATATCATCTAATTAACAATCAATTACTATATAACTAGTATTCATTTGAATTAATCAATTTTAATTTATATTAATTATTTATAATATTTGTTTTTTAATTATTGAATATGTTAATTAGAACATACAAATTACAGTGGCGAAAAACAAATGCTTAAAAAATAACTAATATTAATTAAAATTGATTAATTCAATGGATACTAGTTATATAGTAATTGATTGTTACTTAGATGATATATGATAGTTACCATGCTAGTTAAATGTGTTTACTAAAATAGGAAAATTTAGGAGTAAAATTTGGAGGCAAATATCAATAAGATGCTATGAATAGTGAATTTATAAAACCGTGTTTTTTAAATTTGTAAAATATGTTTGATTAAGATTGTTTAACTTAATTAATTCATGGTTTTAAAATATAGGTGGTACCGGGTTTTTAAAATTCGATTTCGGTTAGTTTTAGAATATTTTGCAAAACAAAGTTATTTTTTGAAAAAAATTCCGGACAAAATAGGGTTATTGTCAGAAATGCTCTTGTCCCAAACTCTCCTCCAACTAATTTGATGGTCTGATTATGCATTAATATATTAATTCATAAATTAAAATAATCAAATTACAAATTATAATGTCAAATTTAAGATTTAAAAATGATGACATGTCATCAACATGTGAGAAAGAATTTTAGGAAGTATACATCACTACTCATATAATAATTGGTTGTTTCGCTAGCTATTTGATTATTTACCCAAAACAACTACTAATTTGGTCGAAAGCACACGGTTCTCGTCGTGCCACCTGCCCCACGAACAAGAAGCTAAATAGTTGGTTTTACAAATCACTTAGCAAGCCAGTGCAATTTTGTGAGGGAAATTTGGGATAAATTACATGGAATTTTAGGGATAAAAATGAACAATTTAAAAAATTCACTAAGTATACTAATAGATAGATCTGAATCAAAAGAGTACAAAATACTAATTTCTATATTTCTATACAAAATTTGGCTAGAAAGATGCAATAGAACATTTACTAATAACAAATTATCTGACTGGCAAATAATAGACCATATAATTTATGAATACATTAGTAAATAATGGTGAGAATTACAAAATTATATATAATGAAATATACACCAATAGAAATAGAAGATCAAATGCCCAAAACCCCCAAAATCCATTATCAACCTCAGATTCAAATACAGATTACTCAATTACAGAACCATACTCAGATGAAAATCGACTAAACCAATCTACAACTCTAGAAATAAACTACACTAATCATTTAAATAATGCAGAAGGTATGGAACAAGAAGGATTTACAGTAGCAGAGGGAATTTGGTGGTTTAACGATGACATGGCTGATGAAGAAAGGCGAGCAGAACAAGTTAATCGATCAAACAGCACGCAAGAACGTACCTTTACAATCAGAAGAACTGTTGAAGAACTGGAGAGCCTAATAGGAACCTCCATGCCCGAAGATCAAACCCAAATTGCTCCAAATCCTGATGAAAACGAATGGCGATTCTCGATAAATGAGTTCAATTTCGAAGAGCTAGGGTTCAGTGAAGGATAACTGAGTTGAGTGAGAAGAGGTGACCGAGTTGGAGAAGATTCAAGCTCTAAAGCTCGGTTCTACGAGATGAGCTCCGCACATACAGAAACAGAACAAACCAGCATCAACATGTGCGAAGCTCCCCATGCAGAACAAAGCTCAAATGAGCTGGTGAAACAAGGTGGACTGAGATAGAGTGAGAAGAGGTGGCCTGAGCTGGTGTGAGCAAGAATGATCAATAAGGGAGGTCTAAATAAGGGACGAGCTCACCTGCACTAGTTCACAGGAGGCTTGGCATCAAATGTCACGGGAGCTCAGCCGAGCTCAGAAGGTGATAATGGCGAGGAGGAAGTCAGCGAAGCCATTGGTGAGAGCAACGGTACCGAAGAGTAAAGAACAGGGAAATGGGAAACTGCAAAAACCGGGATTCAAGATCCAAATTATTGAGGGAAAGCAAAGACAGATTCATCAATCCGTAAATTTAAACTGGGAAAACATTTCCAGTTTCTAAGGTCTTAAGATATGTTAATGTAGCTTTTTATTTTATTTAGTTTTATTTTCAGTTCTAGGGTGATCTAAACATACTCATTAAGAAGGTGATTAGTACTTTCTAAATGAGTAGTTAGTTAACACCAAAACTTTGTAAAATTCAATTTTTATAAAGCAATAGAAGTAGGACCCAAGAGCCTACTCTATTTTTTTCAAAAAAAAAAGAATTGAAGGAAAGTAAAGAAAGGGTATAAAACTATATTTGTAATATCCAGAATTTCGGCTGTGCAAAAGTATAATTTTCGGCTGTGCAAAAGTGTAATTTCATAGTAAAAATTTTCAAATTTTTTAGTTGTGCATGTTTGGATGTTATTTATAAATTGATTGAGGAATTGCAAGTTAAGAATTTTCTAGACTATTTTGTGTTAAACAAAAGATAAAATAAAAGAACTTAGTTTTTTTTTGCTAAGCATTCCATAGTATTATTTTTGAACTGTTGAAAAGAATATTTATTAATGTAGAGTAATAAATATCATAAATATATTAAATACTTTGATAAGATTTAAAATATTTTCAAGAAAATTATAAATTATAAATTAATATTATGTTATATTATAGTTCATTATAATATAATATAATATAGCACATTACATTGTATGATATTTTATTATGTTATATTATATAAATTATATAAATTAATACAAGTAAATTCGTTAAAAACAACATTTTCATAAAATTCCTTAAATCACATCCAAACATAACATTATATGAATTCTTAAAAAAATATATTATACGACTTCACTTTTCACAATCCTGATTCCTAAAAGTTAACGATCCCGTACAAAAAAAATTAGTGCATCAAAACAAGCCCCCAAACATAATTGGAAACTAAATGAAGAAAAAATAAGAGAAGAAATCAGTCAAATCCGTCTAAATCCCCCCGTTAGATGTGCAATGGCAGCCAATAGAACCATTCGATAGTTTGGATTACGATTATGTAAAAAAAATAAAAATAAGATTATAAAGAAATCATGCACAATAAACACAATTCGCACTCAGATGAATGCGATTTCGAGTGCAAATCACATCGAGATTGACCGCGAGCCCGTTACTCTTCATTGACAGAGCCTTGTAACTTTTTTTTTGAAAAATAAGAAGCAGGGCTTCTTTTGATATATTAATGCAAGTTTAATACATCGTTTTAATTTTACATAATCATGTAAAAAGTAAACTAGCCTCTAGGAAGATCGAAATTTATCAAAAGAAAAAGTGAGTCTAATTTCTCGGAAGATGAGAATTCGTTTTAAGGATTAGAAGATTAAGAGGGCGAGGAGGCGGGGAGGCGCCTTAGCAACAATTTGCCCATGTCGTAGCTCCGCGCTTGATCCTTTGTAGTGTCGAGGAGGGCGGTGTGGTTTTTTGGTTGAAAATTCGGTTATTCCTTTCTTTCCAAATTTCCCAAATCGTGGCTATAAAGTGTGTGTCAATGGAACCCTTTTGTTCCTTGGATTTGTTGGCCCGAGCGTGTAACCAAAAATCCGATATGGAGTCGCGGGGCTCGAAAGGGGATCCAATGATCGTTCCAACCCCTTGCCAAACTGTTGTTGCGTAAGGGCATGATACGAGGAGGTGGAATGCGGACTCGTCGGCGTTGTCGCAATTTTTGCAAGTAATCTCGTGAGACCAATTCCTTTTCCTTAGAACGTCGCCCGTTAGGATTCGTTCATTTAGTGCTAGCCAAGTAAAACATCTAGTTTTTACCGGGGCTTTTGTTTTCCATAGGATGGTGTTCCATTCGCTAGTTACGCCGGGGTTGATGAGTAGCTTATAGATTGCGGAGGTGGAGAAGATTTCCGGTTTGCCCATCCACAATTGTCGGTTCGTCGATGACTCAATCCCGTGTGCAATCCGAAATTGGGGGAGGAGGGAGTGGAGGTCTTTGATGAAGTAGGAGGAGTGTTGGTTCAATAGACTTCCTAATTCCGATGGGTGACCGACTCCGTAAATGTCCCGTATGGTGCTAGCCCACATTCCTTGGTTGCTTTGGCCAATTTTCCACAACCATTTTAATAGTAAAGCGGTGTTGTGAGTTTCTAGGTTTAGCATTCCTAGGCCGCCATTTTCCTTCGGTAGGCATACCTTATCCCAATTAATTAGGCAATGCCCACCGAGACATTCTTGGTCTCCCTTCCAAAGAAATTTCCTTGTAATTTTATTTATTTCCTTAAAGAGCCATTTTGGGAGGCGAAAGCATTGCATGTAGTACGTTGGTACCGCATTGAGCACCGACTTTGCTAGGACTAGCCGTCCCCCTAAGGAGAGGCATTTCCCTTTCCATCCCGAGAGTCTCGATTGCATTTTTTTGATAAGCGGGATGAAGTCGATTTTCCTTGGTTTTTTGGTGTTGAGTGGCATGCCGAGGTATAAAATAGGTAGCGATGTTTTTGCGCAATGTAGTAACCTCTCAAGCGTCCCATGTAATTCCTCCGGCACCGCTATCGGAACAAAAGCGGTTTTGTCCCAATTTATTGCGAGGCCCGAAACTCTTTGGAATAGGTTTAAAGTGTGTGTTAACACCTTAAGGTTGGTCGGGTGTGCCTCGACGAATAAAATGGTGTCATCGGCGTATTGTAGCGCCCTCATGGCAAATTTTACCGGCGATGCCATTAGGTGGTTAGTTTTTTGGATGAAAGTTTGAAGCGAGTCGGCCGCTATATCGAATATCATCGGCGATAACGGGTCACCTTGTCTTACCCCACGCATGTGTTTGAATTTTTGACCTAGCTTGCCATTTAGTTTCACCCTTGAAGTGGCCGAGGATAGGATATCGCTTACCCATCTAATCCACTTTGTCGGGAAACCGCGGGCCTCGAGGAGGTTTTTGGTGTAGTCCCAAGAGATCGTGTCGAAGGCCTTGAAGAAATCTATTTTAAGCATGACCATCGGGATTTTCCTTTTTTGTGCCGCATTAAGCAACTCCCTTGCCGAAAGAAAAACTTCACCAATTGACCGTCCTTTTATGAAGGCGGCTTGATCTCGATGGATAATGGCTTCCATTTTCGGTTGCAACCGAACCGCCAAGGCTTTGGAGAGAATTTTTCCTACCGTGTTAATTACGCTAATCGGCCTATAGTCTTTCCGCTCTATAGCGTCCTCTTTTTTCGGTACTAGGGAGATAGTTGCGGTGTTGATGGAATCGAGCACCAAGGTGTGATCAAAAAATCCCTTGAAAAGAATTTCCAATTTCGGCTTTAATAATTCGAAGAATTCTTGGTAAAATTCAATAGGAAAACCCTCGGGACCGACCGATTTTCCTTTCTTCATGTTCATGATTGTCATTCGGATTTCGTCTTGAGAGATATTCGCCGCGAGCTCGCTTAATGCGGCCGTTTGGACCGGGTCGGTTTGTAGAAGTACCCCTAAATTATGTATGGGGGGTTCTAATGGGACCACCCCGAGTATGTTTTTGTAATAAGAATCAAATTCCCTTTGTATTCGGTTTGGGTCCGAGATAGTTTCGTCATCTATTTTGATTGTTGAGATCTTATTTCCTTTGTTCCTTGCCGAGGCAATGGCATGAAAATATTTGGTGTTGGCATCACCTAGCTTAAGCCAAGTGCACGACGATCTTTGTTGCCACATTTCCTCTTTGAGATTAACTAGCTCGAAAAGCTTTTCCTTTGCCGATATTCGTAAACGAGTTTCGTCTACGGATAGGGCTCTTTCTTCTTCGGCAAGGTCCAAAATTTTAATTATTAGCGTGCAATCGTCATGTACCGCGCTAGCGGCTTTGAATTTCGCCTTTGCCCATTCCTTTAATTTTTTCCTTGTTTTGTCGAGACATTTTTGAAAGTTTTTTACTCCATTCGAAGCCGTTGACGAATCGTCATGGTGCCAACACTCGGTCACAAGGCCTCTCAATTCTTCATATTTGAGCCATGCTCTTTCGAACCTAAAAAGTTTGGTCGTCTCGGTTTGGTTGTTTTGAGTGCGAAGTAGTAATGGAGTGTGGTCCGAAGTGGTCATAGGGAGGTCCTCGAGAGTAATCGTCCCATTTTGGATAATAAGGTGTTCGGAGACGAAAGCTCGGTCAAGACGTGCTAGGGTTGGTATTTCCCTTTTGTTGGACCACGTGAATTTCCTTCCCCTAAGAGGGATTTCGGATATGTTGGCCGAATTGATGGCCTCATTGAATCGCAACGCGGTATTTGCGTTGAAGGTGGACGCGGTCGTATCCTCCCTCGATCTAACAAGGTTGAAATCGCCGATAAGTATCCATGGGAGATTTAATTCAACGTTCATAATTTCAATTTCTCGTATGTATTCGGTTTTCCCTCCCAAGGAGGCCGAAGCCGGTCCGTAGGTATTGGAAAGCATGAATTTGAAACCATCATGTTGCGTGAAAATCGCGTTCAAGCAATGACGTGTTTGGAAGGATTGGATTAGAGAGATCGTGTTGTCCCATGCTATCATGAGACCCCCTTTCGAACCTTGTGCATCTTTATAGAGCACGTTGCCATGTCTAGCCGTTAGGATTTTTTTGTGTTGGATTGGATTCGGTTTTGACCATTTCGTTTCTTGTAAGCAAATGATATTTGGTCTAGCTTTCCTAATCGTGTCCTTGACCATATTACATTTTCCATTCAACCCCAAACCACGTACATTCCACGACAAAATACTTAGGTTCTTACTCATTACAAAACATCGAATGGTTCCATAAAACAAAGAAAGATACAATTAGGAGGGATACTCCTTTAGACGGCCTCCTCACTAACGTGAGGTTCCTCGTCGTAATCGACCTCATCGATATAGTCATCTAACTCCCCTTCGTCCTCCTCGTCCTCAAAGCACGCGCCCTCGGCTTCGCCTTCATCCCCTAGTTCAACCACCTCGTTTTTTTCCTCGGCTCCGTTCCTTGCCTTTCGATTTCCTTTTTTAAAAATAGAGGTGGAAGAGTTAGTTAATGAAGTTGATCGAAGCCTATTTGTAATTCCTAATTTTATTTTATTTTTCCTATTTGAAAGCGATATAAAATTAACTAGTTTGGACGGTATAGTTTTTCGGGCCGTACGGTTTTGTTTCGGGGTGAGGTCATGCATAGACAAGTCGCTCGGTTGTAGTCCTAAGGCTTGATGGATCTCGTCTATTAGTTTCTTTCCTAACGGTTTAGCATTGGTTTCCTCGGCTTTTAGTTTTTTAATTAGCGATTTTGCTCTTGGCTTTCTAATTTTATTTTTTTCGCTCAATTCTTTTGCCATTTGGAGGGCGTCCCTTTTTTTTGCGGAGATGATTTTTTTCCGGGTTTCCCCTTGTCTCCCAACCGGCTTTGTGTCGGCGATTTTATTTTGTTTTTTACTTATTTCCTCTACCCCCCCTGCCTCCTGGGCATTTTTTTTTTTCGCAAAAAAAAAAATATTTTTTTTTTTTCGCCAGAATCCCCTGGTCCCTGGCCAGGGGCTGTTCGAAATTTTTTTTTTTTTTTTCGGTTTTTTTTTTAGGGGGCAGCGACTCGCACAGTCCCTGGATAGGGGGCTGCTGCGAAAAATTAATTTTTTCCTTTTTTTTTTTGTTTTTCTTGTTTTTTCCTTTGAGTTTTTGGAGGTCAAATTTAATCGTGGCGAGAGAGATGTTAATACCTTATTCTTCGGTGGTTGCGGTCGTGATGAATTTTGACTCGGTTCGCACCTCTCCATTTGTCCTCCCTCCGTCTTTGACGGGCTTTGACGGTAACGGGTCCGGACCCGTTATCTTGGCGGGTAAAATCCGACGTTTCTTTTTGGCTTCCACTAATTGGCGTGAATCAATTGGGCTCGAATTGGGTGCCTCGGAAGACGTAATCACCTCTTGGCGAACCCCTTCTTTGTTCTCCATTGCTAGGAGTTGTTGTATTATACCGGCATCCCGCAAAGACTTTCTCCCGAGTTCTCCAATGATTAGCGGCGACGCATCCGGATTCGCCTTTAGACCTTCCCCCACAAGGCTCCATAGTTGGTGGAGCCATTCCTTGTCTACGGCCACCTTACCTTGCCAATTTGGAGGTTGTTCTTTGTCGGAGGATGTTGCCGATGCATCGCTTACCCAATCTCGAGCCGAAATCGGTTGGTGTGAGCTTGCGAAATTCGCCTCCTTGATTTCCTTTGCTATGAGATCTCTTTCAATCTCGTCTTGAATCCTAGCTTGGATAGTTTCGTATACCTCCGCGGGTGGTTCCGGATTTTGAGGGTTGAAAAAATTAAGCGGCTCGTCGAGTTTGGTTTTCTCGGCGGACTTAATTCTCCATGTGATTCCGCCATGGGTATAGAGAATTTCGGTTGGCGTTTTGGTCTCGGCCGTTACCCCAACTAAGATATCAAGCGTTTCCATGGTGGTTATGTTGATTAGGGGTCCATGGTTAATGAGGATGCCGAAAGAACCGGCGATTTTACTCAATTCTTCGAAGCACCATGCGGGTGGAGGCGGGTTGAAAAGCGTGACCCAAACCCGGTAAGGAAATTCGGTTCTTTCCCCCCCAAGTGTTAGCTCCCACGGAAAGTTAACGAAATTTGCTCTTCGCAACGGTAGGAGGTCCCTCGCTATGAAATCGTCACGGTTCGTACCTTCGGGTAAAATAAGGATATATCTATCTTTACTTAAATGAGATAGCTCATACCTTTCCTTGTGGTACCATGATTTTTGTAGGAGGATGTGCAAGGTTCGGAGATTGTGGTGCGGGACCATTTTGCCATCAATGACCACCCCTCTTCTCCATCGAATTATCTCCATCTCTTGCTTGGGCGATTGTTTGGAGAAGATGCGCACAATTGTCTCCATTTTTTCCTTGGTGGGTTGCAAGATCGGGTTTGTGGCCATGAGAGGGATGTGAGGTTGTTTCGGTTCGGTTGAAGACGGACTCAAATATATCGGTGGTCGTTTTGGAGTCCGTGACTCGGAGCTTTGGCTTATTTCTCGGACACGGTTCCACACCGACGGCCTTTTGACCGTCTTCTTCGGGCAATACTTCGCAATGTGACCCGGTAGGCGGCAATTGACGCATGCTCTCGGTCTCCGGCAATCCTCAATTAGATGTCCCGGCTTCAAGCATTTGCGGCATAGATCCTCCCATTCCGGTTTGGTTTTGCTTGGAGGCCATGATAGTCTCTCCGGCGAAAGCGAGACTTCACGTGCGTCCTCGTAGGAGCGTTTCTTGGACACGGCATCTTCCTTGGAGCTCGAGCCGGTAGCAAGGATGGACCCGCCATGAAGGATGGACACGGCAATTGCAGCAGCAGGGGGTCCAGCAGGGGGCCCAGCGTGGAGTCTCGGCGTGATTTGGCGTCGCCCAGCAGGGGGTCCAGCAGGGGGTCCAGCAGGGGGCCCAGCAGCGGGTCCAGCAGCGGGTCCAGCAGGGGGTCCAGCAGCGGGTCCAGCAGCGTGCTGCAGTCGCTGGCGTCGGGCGTCGCCCATGAAGGAGCCGGCGGTCGGAGCTCCTCCCCGGGTAGCAGCAGCGTAACTTCTTCCTTGACGGTCGGAGCTCCTGTCGGTGGCCTTTCCTTTCCCTTTCTCCATTGTTAGGTTTAGGTTTAGAGGGGTGAATGGACTTGGGAGGAGGGAGGGTTGAGAGGTGGAGTGGAGGAGGGGTTTATGGAGAGGGGGGGGATAGTAGCTTGTAGGGGTGATGGGGGTGAGACAAGGTACCGCCTTGTACCGAGACAAGAGGTACCATCCATCACCGGTCGGTATCGGTACCAATTTCCCCCCTTTTTCACCCAGCGCCATTTTCACCCTTTTCGTCGCTACTGTAGCAACCATTCAAAAAAGAGCAGAGCCTTGTAACTTGTGACTTCATTTGTATATCAAAAACAAAAATAACTCTAACAACATCATTATCTAAATATATTATTTTCACGATTTCACCTACTTAAATAACAATAATCACTACGGTTATTCACTAATCACTATACCATGATCTCCCCATCAAAGAACCCTTTATATCCTCCAATATTTAGTTCGATTGACGTTAGTTGGATTGATGCAGTTTGAATTTCTGGCTTAACCTAATCATAGCAGTTTTATATTTTTAAATCCGACTCAAATCATAATACTCGGAAAACTTATCGAATATGTAACAAACGCGTTCACTCGTCTTGAAAGATATCATGATGATTTCAAGTAACAAAATAAAGAGGACGTATATGTAGGGATGTCAATGGTGTGGATATTGTCCGAACCGACCCGAACCGTATCCGAAAAAATATCCGGATTCGAAAAAAATATCCGAATCCGAGTGGATCCGGATATGGATCTGGTTGCTAATTTTAAGATCCGGAACCGGATTCGATATTCGGTTTTGGTGCGGGAACCGGATCCGTGTTCCGGATCCGGGTATTTTTAGGATCCGGATACTCGAAACTAGATTCGAGTATCCGAAATCGGATCCGGATACTCATATTATATATTATTTTTATGTATTATATTTGATATTAGTTGAAAAATCATATACAAATTAATGATTTGTAAATGATTTAACTCACAATCGTAAAATTATATTTAAATATAATCATATTTATCGTTCATGTCACAAATTATATATATTTATAGCTAAAAAGTAAGTTACGTTATGATAACATAATATCCGTTTTAATATCCGAAACAGAACCATATCCGTATCCGTATCCGACAATATCCGAACCGTATCCGTATCCGTTTATTATCCGAACCGTATCCGGATCCGTTTATTATCCGAACCGTATCCGGATCCGACAATATGGATATGGATCTGGTATGACCACTATCCGAACCGGATCCGAACCGTTGACACCCCTACGTATATGGTACCCCCCAAACCCATCACGGGTGTGCCGATATGGGGGGGCCATTTCCCATCTCCCAAATTTACACCCAAAAATGTATTAACCGTTAATTAAAATTATTAATTTTGATGCAATTGTATTAATCGGTAATCAACTTTGAATTAACTGTTAATTGAAATTTGAATTAACAAACAATCGAAAATGTGGGATGCAATTTGGGGAGATTTATTGGTGCAAAATCCAAAATTTGTACGGATCGTGGATGATGTGGGATGTTTGAGGGGTATGGTATAATTTCCCCAAAATATATACTTCTAATTAACTAACGGAATTACATAATGATTATTTTGATATTCTTTGATATTGATAACTTTCCAATTAAAATTATTTAGAACATGGGATGATTGATTTGATTTTCTCTGGTTTCTCATGTCCACATATTGGAACTCAAGCATTAAATTTAAGAAATATATAAAGTTGAACTCTTAAGACATGATCCTGTTTTGAATAATCATACAGCAATAAATAAGCTACAATTCATAATTTTCATAACACGCGTTTGTTATGAATTAAGAAATTGCAATCACATGACTTTGCCTTTGCTAAACTTCACATTGCAAATAGGGGTGTCAATTGGGCGGATATTGCCCGAACCGTATCCGAAAAATATCCGGATCCGGATGGAACCGGATCCGGAACCGTATCTGTATTACGGGTATGGATCCGGATTTAGGAGTTAAAATTTTGATCGATCCGGATACTATCCGGATTTGAATAAAATTTGTAAACGGGTATCCGTTTTGTTGTAATCATGATCAAAACTATAATAATACATAATATACAATAACTATATTTTAATTCACAATAATACATAATAATCAATAATCAAAATTTGTGTATATATATAATTTGTTTTAAAATTATAAAATAATCAAAATTTGAATTCTAAAAATATTATTATATCATAGTATATGTTTTAATATCCGAATATGATTCGTATCCGTATTCGTATCCGACAATATCCGAACCGTATCCATATCCGTTTAATATCCGAACCGTATCCGGATCTGGGTAGCACCGTATCCGGATCCATATCCGAAAAAAAAATATGGATAGGGATCTGGTACGACCACTATCCGAACCGTTGACACCCTTAAATTTGCAAACCAATGATAATCCTATAAAGAAATTCGGTGACCACATTTGATATTTTAAATTGAAAAAAGCTCACTTTTGTCCTCTGAACAAAAAAGTTCAAGTAATGGAGGAAATGAGAGAGAAGCTTGGCGAGGAGCTTGGCAGAATAATGGCGAGGGAATGAAAGAGAAGCAAATGGCGAGCGAGAGAGGGAGCGAGCGCGAGAGAGAGAGCTACTGGGTGAGAGAGAGGTTAAAATAATGGGTTAATGGGTTTGGGTTGAAATATTGGGTTTGGGTTTAATTTTAATGGATGTAGAATTTTAATGATCTAATTAACTGAGTTAATGGATGTATAATTTTATATTTTAAATTTTGCCATGTCATCAATGAAATTATCTAAAATTTGCCACGTCACAGTGCCACGTCATTACTTAACTAATGACTAGGCAGTTAACTGATGGAAGGGACAAAAGTGAGCAAAATCAAGAGTTCAGGAGATAAAAATTAGCAAATTAAAGTTTGGGGTGCAACTTGAATTTTTTTGAAGAATTCGAAGGTCAAAAGTGAGTTTTTTTTTTTTTAAATTTGGCATGGGTGCATATGAGGTTTTGTCTTGTAAATAGGCCAATCTAGGCCTAGATTTGTTCAAGTTGTCTCTGTATGGGCCTGCATGTACAGATATTAGCAATGTTTGAAATAGTTTTTACAATTTTTCACAATTGTGTTGAGCGTTTTATGCATTTGTATTGGGCTGTATTTGCGGTAACTATTTTTTTTATCATACAAACAAATACCATTCTTCACCGAACATTATAATAACTTTTTTGATATGACAAAAAACTTATATCATAATAATTATTACATATGATATATTTTGTTAGTTAATATTTAATTAGTTGTCCAAAGCAACTACTAGTTTAAGGGTCAAATTCAGTATTAGTCTATTTCGTGTGGATCAAGTCGATTGCAAGCTAGATGGTTTTGAAATTGAAGAAAAGCAAAGAAACGTTGCAAAACTATGTCTGTAATATCCATGGTTTCGACAATTAGGTTTTCATACAGAGTATTTTCTTACATGGTTGTTCTAATGTGTTCGAGTAATGGAGGTGTTATGCCATCGATTATCGAGGCTCGCTCTCCGTTGTACTCTCGTGATCTTTTTGATGATCGGACAATAACATTTAGATTGTGTTTATACTAAATTATATGATATTTTGATATTTAACTTGTTGTTTCTAAACGATTTAGATGGAGATGAATATATAAAATAAATGACTTAATTCATATTTACAATCATTTCCAAATTTAATTTAATTTAGAGTAAACTTTAGACAAATCAAACGAACACAAGATTTGTAGATGGGGTTTGGTAGATTGTTGCACTTAGTTTTAATTATTATTTACTTGATAGTTGACCGAATCAACGTTCACAAATATCTATATCTTTGAAAATGTCACGGCCTATTTTTAACACTACATTCACTTTTCCAAATAAAAAAATACATTGTTCCTAAATTGATTTATAAATTTCTGTTAGATTGGATTCGACCTTAACATGACGAAATGTTATCCCAACACGAAACTAATTCCTATCGAACTACCCTACGATTCAATCACACGAGTTGAAATTCGCTTGAAGGAAATGAAGGAATGAGATTTGGTTTAACGGAATATCTTGAAATGATTATTCCTCGAGACTATTTTTCTTTATTCAGATTGTGATAAGTTGATCGTAAGAGTTGGAGAGAGGAAGACATAAGAAGATATACTTATAGAAGTAGGATCATGTCTGACAACATATAATGTTTGAACGCAGTTACATGACGTTCGAACGACGTCTAATCAAATCAATTGTTAGAGCATAAATTATTACATTTCTACACCATAACATTCGAAGTTCGAACGCCTGTAGGATCCTTCGAACATTACCACTGAATTTGTTCTTTCTTTTAAAATTGAAGGATTGATGACGTATTGACACGTTTTACAATTCTTAATAATAAAAAATATGAAAATAAACACATAAGAATCATTGTTTCCGTGGTCGTCGTGTTTGTCACGAAAATCAGGGGTCATGGTCTCGACTCGTGCTAAAAAAAAATTCTTCATAAAATCACAATAAATAATTCAAGAAATTGAAATATTAATCGATATTTTCTTGCTTGATAGGTGATGAATGTAAAACCCACATTTCTCTGATGGGAGATGAATTTCTTTTTACACAAAAAATAGAGCAAATTCACTAATTCAAAATTATTAATACAAACATTTTTTGAATAAGATGGACTATTTAACGTGTGATTGTGATTGTATCAATGTTGTAAAATACGGAAAACGGTACGGAACAGTCGGAGACCTTAAAACGGTGAAAAAACGGTCACCAAAATCGATAATAATTTAATTAAAATTTATAGATAAAACCAAAAAAATATAATAATTTAATTTTTTTAATAGTAAAAAAATAACATAAACAATATTCAACATAAAACATAACATCAAATCGAATGTCTAACATAAACGTAACATCAAAACGAATGTCCAACAAAACATAACATCAAAATACAAATTCAAATCCAAACATAAACTAAATAGTAAAATCATTAACATCATTCGGGACCGTAAATAAAAAAAATGGTAATTTTATTGGGCTGAAAAAAAATGGGCTGAAAAACGATAAATAATTAAAAGTCCAATTTTTTTGTTGTGAAAAACGGACGTTTTTCGAACCGTAAAACGTTTTTTCCCAAAAAAAGATCAAACACGGTAAAAAAATATTTGACCATTTTGTCAAACCGTCTTGTAAAAAACGGAATGTTTTTTTCCACCAAAACACCGTTTTTTCATTGTTTTTCACCGTTTTTCACAACAGTGGATTGTATAGGTATATCAATGTCTAAACCCATATGTTATTCTATACTTTTGAAATGATTAACGTTGTCCAATCTACTATATAATAGTCATTACAATTACAATTTTAAAATGTACTAATGTAAATTCTCAATTTAAATGTACTAATTATGTAAATTCTCAAATATATTATGTATATTCATATATAAACATCAATATAACATTTATAATTCCGTTAAAATATAATTAATAGAAAGATTAATTTATAATTTTATAAGCATGTTCTCAACAAATCTATAACTTTCATGTATTTTCTTAGAGAGAAATAGGAAATGAATATTTCATTTTCATGCAATTTTTTGTTAAATGGACTCTCAAAAGTATTTCTTGATGACAAATAAAAATGAATATAATAAGATCTTTTCATTTTATTTTATTTTTAAAAAGGTGTTTAAAAATTATAAACATCAAGTTTATCATTAATTTTTTTAAAAATTATACATATATATGTTATAGTCCGGAAGTGAAACCAGGATACCCCTAGTAATATTATAGTTCATATTTTTTTTTAAAAATATTTATTTGCAATTTTAATTAATTAATTATTTTTTAAACAAAAATAATCTTAAGAATAACATTACCTAAATACATATTCTCATCGTCTCACCTTCTTAAATAACCCTAATGACTATAGTCACTACCCCATGCTCCCCATCAAAGAACCCTTATATTCTCCAATATCATCAATTAAACAATTTGTTACACAAATCATTCATCTTCATTTCCAGTAAAACAGGACACTCCATTTCTTACAACTAACTACATCCGACAAGGCATGAACATGTTCAGACCAGGTAGTAACGGATAAATCCAGTGTTTTAATTACTGGAGAGTAAGATAAGTGTAATAAAACGACAATAAAAGAGGCGGCGCGAAAAAATGGAGGGAAAAAGCAGGAAATCTGTAGTGCGAGTTGGGACTAGTGTAGAGAGAGAGAGAGAGAAGGACGGCCGTCGATACCCCGTTGGCATCTCCGACGAATCTACGCCTTAGATCTAGTTGCTTGCTCGGTGCTGAAGTAGTGTCTGTTGCTCACTGAAGGTGAAATGGAGCAATTTAAGCCGTCGATTGGTAAGCTAGGCTTGGACACTGTCGACGAGACGGAGGCCAGATTGCTTCATAGTTGCAAGGTACTTCTTTCATCCGATTTTCTTCTCTTCGATCTATCTTACTCTCTCTCTTGCTTGTACGATTTTTCAATTTAGTTTTGTTTTGTCGAAATTATGGATAATTGCTTTCGAGGAGGTTTTACAAAATTTTAGGGGTTAATTTGAAGATTCTTCACTTGATAGATATTTTCAATGTGTACAGGTGAATCTAGGGTTAGATGAGAGCATGATTTCACAAGTCATGCTATTATTTAAGCATACCAAGAATGCAGCATTCGCAAGCATGTCTACTATTGGAAGCAAATTGGTATAAATAATATTAATTAATGTTCTTACTTTTTTCAAGTTTTTTCTTTCTTAATAATTTCTCTTTTTTTATTCAGTAACGTGCCATAAATTATATGAATTTTCCACTGGATTTTAATCCAAATTACTAAGATGCCAACTTTTTTGCATGTAGCCTGAAGAAATGGAAAAATATTGGTGTGCGTTTATTTTGTACTGTGCGTCGAAATTAAGCAAAGAGAGAGAAAATCAAACAGGGATTTCTCTTTGCCAGATTTTGAGGGCATTTAAGCTCAAGTAATCTCCTCTCTTATCTTCAAAATCTCTAATTGCGAAAATTTCTATATTTTCTATATTTTCTATATATGCATATAAAATATGTATAAACTATAAATTGTACATTTCGCTATGAAATCTATGCAGAAAAAGTACTGATGATTTACTAATTTAGTTTCTATTTGTACATGAATTTGTAGCATCATAGATTTTTTCAAGGAGGTCCCTCAATTTTGTATGAAATCTGGATTCATTTTAACTGGATTATATGGTTCCAATTGGGAGAAACAACTCGAGGTATATATTATATTTATTTATTATAACTTTTTAAGAGAGAGCAATTACAATTCAAAGCATCTTAATTGGATATTTAATGGGGGATATTTTTGAGTCAATTTCATAATTGGGGTTTGTCATAAAAAATAATATATTAATTTTATTTTCCTCTTTTTGTTTTAAATTTTTGATTATAGCTAAACGAGATGCAAGCCAATGTCGTTCATTTAAGCCTTCTGAGCAGGTAAATTTCTATCAAGGTCCAAAAAGTAAAACCTTTATTTTGTAGGGACATAAGCAGAATTATTTCTTGTTTGTCGTTGAAGGTGTAATTTCATCTTAATCTAATAAGTGATCATATTAATAAATGGCAGGTACTATAGACGTGCATACCAAGAGCTATTCATCACGAAAGAGACAAGCAGTACCAAAAATGGGGAGGTACCGGACCCGTACCAGTTTGGATGGCTCCTATTTTTGGCACTCAGAATGCATGCTTTTGCCAAGCACAAAGATCTCGTGACCTCCACTAATGGACTCGTCTCCATTTTGGTAATTTTCATGCATACCCCTACAAAATGTGAATTTCATGCACACCCCTACAAAATTAGTATAAATCTAATTTAAATTATATTCATGTAGGCTGTGCTCATGATTCACATGCCTCCTCATTTGAGAAACTTTAGCTTTAACGACGCTTCTCTATTCGGTAGAATACACAAACCCTAAAACCCCAAAGTTTTTGCATATTCTAATTTGATATGTTATTCAGCTAAGAGATCGGACAAGGGCGTAAAAGTAATTTCATCTCTATGTAACAAATACCATACTTCAGAGGACGAATTAACAAATTCGTTAGAAAAAACAAATATACTCATCGAAAGTCTTTTGAAGAAAGATCCACACTCAATTTCTCTCTCCCCTGAAGAAAGTTTCAGTTTAATCGATCCAGGTTTAAAAATATAAACTTTTTATTTTGTATCTAATTTATTTAAAATAACACTCATTTTTATTTTGATTTAATAGAAGGATTGATATATTTCGAGGATTTACTCGAAGAAATTTCATTACGAGCCAGTATAAATTTATTAGAAAATGAATATGATTACGCGATCATTTCAAAAGGCGAAATTGATGAACGAGTTTTTGTCAACGAAGAAAATAGTCTTCTCGGTTCTGGCAGCCTTTCTGGCGGTACCATCAATCTCAGTTCCTCAAAGGTACATAACTCCGTACCGTTACGATAATTTCGGTACCAACTTATTATAATTATTAATTATATGTACGTGCAGAGAATGAATGAGACACAAGGGGGGTCATTAGCAAAATCAATAACGAGTCCAATGTCACCCCCACAAGGACCAACTACGAGTGGCCACCTGGCACCCTTCACCCCAGTAAGCACTACTTTAACAACTGCCAAGTGGCTCCGCAACACGGTCTCCCCTCTCTCTCCTTTCCCCTCCCCAACCCTCCTCAAATTCTTCGACCAAGCGTCGAATTACCAAAACACCCTCTCGTCAGAAATCCCTCGTCGCGCGAACATAATCCTCAACGCGATTTTCACCACCACGAGTCGAATCGACTCGATCTGGGCCGAGCAGCGAAAAACTGAAACCCTAAAATTATATTACCGCGTCCTCGAATCCATGTGCTCCCACGAATCCAACGGTACGAATCTAATGCCGCTATTATCGAACGAGAGATTCCATCGATGCATGTTGGCGTGCGCATCAGAACTGGTACTGGCCACGCATAAAACCGTAAACATGTTATTTCCGCTGGTACTGGAAAAGACGGGCATCACCGGTTTCGACTTGTCGAAAGTGATCGAAGGGTTCGTCAGACACGAAGACACTTTGCCGAGAGAATTGAAGCGGCATCTGAATGGATTGGAGGAGAAGCTTCTAGAAAGTTTGGCGTGGCAAAAAGGGTCCAATTTGTTTAATTGTTTGGTCGTTGCGAGACCGAATTTGTCCGAGGAGATTGAGAGGTTAGGGTTGGTGGCCGAACCGATGATCTCGCTCGATTCTATTGCGGCTAATCAGAGCGTGACACATGGCGGTCTCCCTCCTCTTCCTTATCCTAAGCTCGATAATTTGATCGGTGGTAAATCCCCCTTTCACGTTCGTTCGAAAATATCATATTTACCCTTCCAAATAATAAAATATCATATTTACCCTTCCAAATATTAAAAATATCATATTTATCCTCTACAAATCTAAAATATGATATTTACTCAAAAAGTTTGAATATATTTTTGAAAGGGTAAATATGATATTTTGGATTTTTAGAAGAGTAAATATGTAAATTCTCTTTCAAGTTGAAAATTATTAAAATCTAGTCTTGTGATAATATAATTTAAATAAAAATTTATTTAGATCAAAATATGAACATGAGATCTCCAAAAAGGCCACGCATAGAAGAAAACTCGTTCAAATCGCCAATAAAAGAACATGCACTTAGATCGAGGCTATTTCCCCTTCAATCTTCTTTTGCTAGGTAAGGTTTAGGGTTTTAGTAACTTTAATTACAACTACAAAGGGTATAATTGTAATTTTCCAAAACTTTTTGGGTCTTAAAGTAAAATATTATGCAATTTTGTAGTCCAACGAAGCCGACTCAATCAGGAGGAGGTGGTGCCGAAACGGGAATTGAGATATTCTTCAGCAAGGTTATAATTTATTTGCATAATGGTCCTTCGAGTTTTAATTATTCTCAATTTAGTACTTAAAGTTTTTTAAATTTGTGAATTTAGGTTTCTAAGCTTGCAGCGATAAGAATAAAAGCGATGTGTGAGAGAATGGGTTTAACGCAGGATTTAACAGAGCGAATTTATTCGCTTTTGCAACAAATTCTCTCTCAAAAAACTCATTTATTTTTTAATCGCCACATCGACCAAATAATTCTATGCTCCATTTATGCCGTTTGTAAGGTACGTTAATCTATAAAATAAAACCCTATAAATTTTTGTGATTATAGTTTTGATTTTTATATATATTTTGCAGATATCTCAAATGAGTTTAACATTTAAGGAGATAATTTTAAACTATAGGAAACAACCGCAATGCAAAACTCAAGTTTTTCGTAGCGTATTTGTTCATTGGCCTTCTAGAAGCCAAAATGGGGTATATAATAATAAATTCTAATTGTTCTTGTAAATTTTACATTTATAACCTTGCAAAACTTATAATCGTGTTTTATTATAAACCTAACAGAAAACAGGAGAAGAGTATATTGATATAATAACCTTCTACAACGAGGTATTTATACCATGTGTCAAGCCCTTATTGGTCGAATTGGGATCCGCTCCAAAAAACCAAAAGAATGGTGATGGAAAAAACACAAGTGAATCCTTATTGCGAGGTTTTAATTTAATTTAATTTTTTAATTTAGTTTCTTTTTTTTATTTTCCTCTCTAATTTTTCTCTGTAAAAGGACAAATTCATGGATCGCCAAGGGTTTCGAATTTTCCAAATTTGCCTGACATGTCACCGAAGAAAGTATCGGCCTCTCATAATGTATACGTGTCCCCTCTTCGTTCTTCCAAGGTTTGTGTATTTATAAATTAATTAATAAAAAAATATTTGGATAAAAAATTTGAAATTATTTTAATTTCAGAGAGATTCTTTGCTTTCACCGAGTTCGAAAAGTTATTATGCGTGTGTTGGTGAGAGCACTCACGCGTACCAAAGCCCTTCAAAGGATTTAACTGCGATTAATAATCGCCTTAATTGGTAAATATAATTAATTAATTATTTTTTTGTTAAAATTTAAGATTAATTTTTTAACGTAGTGTGTTTATACAGTGGGCGAAAAGTGAATGAAAAACTGAATTTCGACATGGTGAGCGATTCAATAGTGGCTGGAAGTCTCGGATGCCAAAACGGGCATGCTTTACCCGTTAAGGTCAAGTGCGAGCAACCCGATTCGTAAAACCAACCAAGTCGACACGCCACTTCACTGTACATTTCTTTTGTTTATCGAACTTTTTTTTATGATTTTATTTATTTTGGAGCGAGTAAAGCGTGAGCAGTGTAGTTCTTTTTTGTTTTATTAGGATTTTAAATTAGTCGCAAACATGCTGCCCCTTTGAACTCCCTCTTTTGTTTATTAATATTTTACATCGTAAAATTATTACTAAAAACATTATGAATCTAAAAACTAGTTTACCAAAACAGCGAATTTTATTATTTATTTATTTTACAGTACTATAGTCTAAAACTCTTATCTTCAACCTTCCACAAATTGATAACTTTTCGTGCGATAGCGAGATAGATTAGCAACGATGATATAAACCAAAACTGCAAACGCTACGAGCAGTGCCCCCGTCTTGATTGTCACCTCGACACAACCTATTTTATTTAGTTCATTAGATAAAAATCAAGAGAGAGAGAGAGAGAGAGAGAGAGAGAGAGAGAGAACAAACCAAAAAGATTGAAGGACATGATATTCTTCGGAGGAGGAGGGAGAGGGCCGAGAGGTTCCTCCTCGGAGACCAGAATGTAGAAGAGATCCATAACGCCAGTATGCATTTCGGTACTATTGTAATTGGATACGAGGGTTACGGTTTCGCCATCCGAAATCCTGACAGAACCGGGTTTCGGGTAGCACGTAGTCATACCCACTATGTAATTCTCCTCGTTTCCTACTTCCGTCCCGTTTCCGTAACTCGGTAACGAATTACACAACAATCTTCCGTCCTAGTAAGAAAAGAAGAGAATTTCATGACAGCAAGATCACTCTAGATCACTCTGCCACTTACAAATTCGACCAAGGAAGTATTTGTTTTACCTGGCCGTACAACGCGGAGCCAATCCCGCCAGCATGTTGGTGAGCGACGCCGTAAACTATAGAACCGCCACGTGGCATCACTAATTTCGTAATCTTTGAATCGATGCATTCACCGTTCATATTTTCTTCGGAAGAGCATTTCTTCACCTCATACTCCACCTAATTAATATTCAAATAACACGTAATGATCGAGACTCGTAATAAAAAGAAAAAATAACTTCTTTATAGTAATTTCGATATCTTTCAATATACCTTGCATCTTGGCAAACTATGTTTGCTCTGTCCTTGTTCTGGTTCCACACCCGTGTCAGTAACATCGATTATGTAGATCTTGACGGGTACAATACGCGGCTCCCAATCGACCCATTTGACCGTATATCTCAAGAATAGCTTCCTTACAACACTTTGAAACCCTTCTCTCAGCTTGCACTGAGTTTGGTCATAGCAGCAGTATAAACCACCCGTGTAATTAGCGGGTATTTCATCTCCATTCTCATCTACCGTCACGTTGTACAAGTCACACCTAAAATTAGGGTTTCATACTCGAAACAATATTTTATTGGTACGATATAGTATCGAGGGATGAATTAAGAGCCATACCTGCATTCGGTGCAACCTAATCGATCCGTGACCCCTCGAGTATCGATTGCGTGGACATTTACCACCCACCTCTCCTCATATCCAGCCGGTACCGATTCTTGGTTTCCCACCTCTATACCATACGGGTCCGGGACCCACGTGTCAGTCTTCCGGGTCTCAGACCCGAGCCCGTAATACTGTCCCAAGTTATTCTTACATAACCCAGAATTGGTCACCAAGATTATTTTTGATAGGTCGAGTTCATCGTCACGTACTGACACCTGTCCTTTGACTCCGTAGTATCTTTCGACCACCCAATGGTGGAGGTACGTTTCGTGAAGTGGTACCGGGTTTCCGTGCTCATCTATGACCTCGGCATTGAAACTCTTCAAGAAGATGTGGCCTTTTGGAAATGGGATGTCGAGGAAGAACTTGTTTGCCACCGAGCCTGCTCCGAGATAAAACGGAGGAGAGAGAAACGTTTCGGTTTTTATTCCCGTAGGTTTTAAGTTAAATGCCTCGCTGTTGCGAAGGAAGAATAAAGCGAATATCACCAAAAGGTACTTCATTTGCACTTTAGATACTGAGAGATTATGAGAAAGAGTAAATCAAGATATTAGATTATGAAAAGAAAAATAGAATACTAAAAGTACAGTTTTTGCAGTAGCAAATAAAAAATATGGATAATACTGGCACAAATTTCGATATCCTAATACATATCCAAAAGGTACCAACATCCATAAGGATCCAGTTTCATAGTTTGTGCACTTATCACTAATTAAGCTCAAATAAACTTCAATTTCAGGCCTAATTTAGACTCATATCTTTATGCTACCAACAAAATCTATACCTAGTTTGTTGCCGCTTTCTTGATTTTATTTGGAATTACCAATTACCAGCTCAATATAATGATTAAACTAGCCAAATATTTTAGAGGAATTCAAAATGAATCTCTCTTGATCACTTTGGAATATTTTCAACTCGTGAAATCTCTCAGAATCTCAACTATTGTTTCAATAAAGTAGAAAACGATATAATTGTTTATAAAGAAAACAAGAATTAAGGAAGTAACGAGAAATATCAACAAGATTATTGAAACAATAATTGAATTGATAGAAATTAATGCTCGAATAACAGACAAATAGAGAGATAAAAACTAACGTATTGCTCGAGAGGGGCGACGATGGTGTGAACTGGGAAGGGGGAAGATGGAACGACCAAATCCAATGAGGGGTGCAAGTGCACAACTCTCCTCTCAGTATTTAAATAAGAAAAAAACACTTGAATTGTGTGTTCATCAAGTTGTGAGAAGAAAAATAAGACCAACCCAGTTTTGTTACGTACCACCAAATTCCTACATATTTTTACCGAGGATTTCAACATTGACTAATGGCTTGTTTTTTATTTATTTAAAAAAAAAAGTCAGATTTCAACCCAAGACCCTTTATATCCTTACCAAATCAATGCATGTGATATAATTAATATATTAATTAATGGAACATTTGATACATGATTAACATTATAGATTTAGGTGGATATTAATTTTGTGGTACTTGGGTACTTCTACAATCAATTCACATACGTACTTCTATTTATTTTGGACTAAACTGGAGAAGTGCACATTATTTGGTCATGCATATTTACTATATAGAAATATATAAGAATTATTTTGGAGTAAGTTGGATTATGCTAGTCCAATTTTATGATTGTGAAGACTGTATAATCCTTCGTAAGAGTAAGATTCTGATGCTGAAATTAAAATATGAGAAATTATTTTGCCCTCTCGTAGTTTACAGGTCTGGATAACCTTCAGCAGAAAAGTATACTTGGCAGTTTAATTTTTTCGGATTAGACCGTGTTTTGTGCAATCCATGCACATTCAAAAACACACGCCGTTCGTTTTTTAGATGTATGTTGTACTCTTTACGTGTATATCTAAAATAAATGATATATCTTTCTTTCACTTGTATATATATCATTTATGATATCTTTTTAGACTATTTTATATGTATCTTATACAATTTAGATGTATGCCATATCTTTTTTATATACAATATATGTTACACCTTTTACTTGTATGTTTAAAATGAATGTTAATACCTTTTCACACGATTGTAGATACATCTTTGTGTGTTATATCTTTGTAGACGTATGGTATACCCTTTATAAATAAAATATATGTTAATACATTTTTATATGTATGATATACCTTTTTAGCTGTATTATATACTTTTTGGATGTATGATATATTTTTTAAATCCAAAACATGTTAAAAAATTATATATGTATGATATACCTTTATGTATGTATGATATAGCTTTTAAGTTATATTTTTTTGCAGGATTAATATTTGTATATTTTTTTGATTAGATTTATCCTTTATATCTTTTTTGCGGCTTGGGTTTGGAGTGCACAAATTCAATTAAATCGGAAAAAAAATCGATCTACCACGTATTGATCACGCGTTTAATTGGGGAACCCCGAGCTCTAACAATGACTATTTCTTTTTTGTTTTGCTTAGAATAATTTGGATGAATAGTTGGAGAGAGAAATTTTTGTGATGATGTATTTATAGAAGTATGCTATACATCTCAAATCTTGTTTGACAGCACCGTGCGTTTGAACGCACGGGAGATTATTTCAAACGATGTCCAATTAAACTAGTCGTTGCAATTTGAAATTATGATTTTTTAATTATGCGTTTAAACACATATTCAAATTCCTAGAGTTTTAGGTGAATTAAACGTGTATTAAAAATGATATTCTGGGGAATTTTAAAAAAATATAAATAATCGTTCCAGTCGATCAAATATTAGCTCTGAAAATAGTTTTATCATTCTTCAAATAAATAATTATTATTATATAATAATGATAGTAACATATTATAATATTAAAAATCAATTTTATATATTAGTTAAGTTAATCTGTATTGTGTTTCTTACATAAATTAAATAAAAAAATATTCATGTAAAGTCTGTGTTGTGCGGATATTTTAAAAAATTAATTTTTTTTGTATCTACATATTCGTATCGTATTTTAAATCATATGTTAAAATATCGTATTTTCTATTTGATACGTATTGTATCGAAATATCCGTGCAATACAGTACAACACACGTGGGCGTTATTTAGTTGTACTCGTTATCGAACTATTTTATGAGAACACAAGTGGGAATGTTCACTTGAATAAATTCAAGAAAAATTATACTCTTTAAATAATAATGATATTAATACTTGGGAAGTGAGAAAAGACACGTGGCAGTGACCTAAGAGCTTACGTTGCTCTGTGAAATATCTTCCTATTTCCCTCCATTTAGAAAGTTCTCCATTTTCATTTCCACTTTGATTTTGAACAAATAATAAGGGAAATAAAAAGGAATGGGATCTCCATCTTTTGAGAAATGAAGAGGAGTTTATTTTCTTTTTATCTAGCTAGACTAGATTGTATCGGAGATTCGTAATACTTTTGGTTCTTCGTGGCTGGTTGCGTGGCAAAATGGTTCGAAGTAAGAACCTTCTATTACATGACCCAACTAAATATGGGCTAATACAATCCATCTCCTTATGGATACGAGTAGGGATGTCAGCGGAACGAGTCGGATTCGGATAATTTTTTTTTTTATCTGAATTCGAATTTTCGAATATTATTCGAATCCGAATAAAAAATATCTGCAGATAAAAAATCATATCCGAATCCAAACCTGCGGATAACGGATATATCCGAATCCGAACTTGTTATTAAAAATCATTAATAAAAAAAAATTAAAAATAAAAATTATTATACAAGTACGTAAAATTACCAACAAATTTAAATACATAAAACAAACAATTTGTACATACATTAAATATCCAAATATTACAAATAATTAATCCATAAAAATCCAAAATTTTCATATTATTAGATATTTTCGGATATTTTTCGGGTTCGGGTTCGAATAACGAGTATACCCGCGGGTAAAAATTTACCCTTACCCGAACTCATATCCGGAACGGATATTTTTTTCGTGTATTACCCGACCCGCAGGTATTTTTTTCGAGTATTACCCTTCTCCGTGATCAATTTCACGCGGTATGACACTATATATAAAGAGTTATATATTTGTAGTTACACATAGATTATGATCCGTACTCTCAGGTCGACGACGTGGTCCTCGGGATTGGGTCGGACCGGATCCTTCATTCCTCTATGCGAGACTTGGTAGCGACGTCGTTTCCCAACAATGCATCTCCGGAGACATATGTACTTGCAATCAATCGAATCGGTCGTTTGAGCAAGTAGACGGTGAGTTAAAACTACAAAACAACCACCTACCGAACTCCGTAAACAAATATCTTGTGTTATTTATTTTTTGTATTGTTCTCTTTATTCTTAATTATTTACGCTTCCGCATATAAACCAAAATTGTATACCATTACCGAAAATTGGACCTTAGGATTACCTATCCCCCCCAGGTCTTAATTAAACAACAGGGACGCCCCAGAATCTACCCTGCGAGTTGAGTTGTGGGTTGAGAAAATGTAATAATTGTCTGAACGTTTCATTGGGCTGTCTAGACGGTATGGACTAAATATGTATTAAGTGTCCGTATGTTACTAGGCTTGTTCTATATACCGTTCAGACATTCATTCCAGCGTTCAGACGGATGGTATTAATTTTTCACTTGCCAATTTTTTTTCCCAAATTTGATTTCATGAAATGCTTTTGAGATTTGATCCAACACTTCTAGTGTGTGTTTATGATTCCCTTAGAAATGGTTTAGGGTCGTGTGACTCTTCAAGTCTTCAAGTATTCGTCGGAATTTTCGTGCATTTTTCGGTATTTTTGGGGGTTAATCTCAATGTCTTATAAGTGCTCCCGATTGAGTTTCTTGTCGTATTCTTCACGGTGTTTTTCGGTGAGTTTTCTACGGGTTTGTCCCTTCGATCTTGCGGTCTTCGTTTGGATTTATTCAGCGTGTTAATTCGGGAAAGATCCCGATCTCATGTTGCTTCTTGCATTTCACTTTTTGTGTCCTCTTGTTGTGACCCATGATGTGCACTCCTAGTAGATCGAGTGTTGTTTGGATTTTATCGAACAAGTCAACACGTTCGGGAGGAGCCTCAGAGACGTGTACTGGTACGATGGTATCGGGTTCGGAGCATAGAGACTAGAGATGCACTAATAGGTCCGGGTCAGAAAACAGTGATTGGGAAGGACTGTTGTTTTTGACAATTTTGATATATATGACGGGTTTTCTATAAAAAAATGAAGGCCTTTTTTTTGGGAGATCTGTGACATGTGCCAACTGGGGCAAAGTTCAGGGCCGACCGTTCATGTATCTTGTGCCGCTTCGGTATGAGGAATACAGGGACAGATCTTAGTAGGGGCCGCGGGGTGCGATCGTCCTCCCAAGATTTCCGCTGAATAATGTATATATCTAGTGATTCAGTGTATTTTATCAGTATAACAGTGTAAATTTTATTGTTTGCCCTCCAAAAAAAATAATGCAGTGTAGTTTCATAACCAGTCTTTCATTTGGCCCCCCTCCCTCCAAGAAATCATGTCAAGACCCGCCACTAGAGAAATACAATTGTATATATCAATTGCACGACAAACATGTCTTTTACTGGAGGATACCTTTTTCTATTTCAATACGACAAACACATTTTATACAAGAAAACAACGACATAATCGATTCCCAAAATCCTAGAATTGATTCCCAAAAAGCATACATATGAAGCCGGATCGAGCACAGTCTACCCTCCTCGATCCATCTCAAGCGCCCGAGAAGTCGAAGAAAACCCACAACACCCGCGTCGAGGATAGAACAATTGTTGTAACCGTAGAAGTCGTCCTCTTTTCCGCCGCATAAAGATTTCGTCGAGCGGATCAGCAAAAATAAAGAGAAAAAGACTGTCGGTCTTGTACATGACAAATAAAATCAATGTACAAGTATCTTGTACATGTAAAAAAAAAAACATGACGACGTGGTGATTGGAGAGCGGCCACGTGGCAAATTTCTATGAGCGATACATTTAGTATATTCTATAATATGTTGTACTTATTTTTGTCAATTATATTTTCTTATTGGAACGACTCTTTTGGCGAATAAAATAACCTGATGTACAAAGAAACACAAGCCAACAAAACTCTAAATCATTGGCTCCTTTGACGAAGAACGAAACCAGGCGTAAAATTAATCTGTTAGTATTATTCAAAAACACACATATTATCTATTTAATCAATTTAGTATTATATGAAATTCTTATTATATAGTTATAATAATAATATTATTATTTTAATGTTACATATGTATTCTTTTGTATTATAATTTTTACTTAATACTCTTATAAATTAAAATTAGAGAAAACATTATACTTGAACTATACTAATGTGCATGGTTGTCAAAATAAATAAAAAAATTCAAACAAATATATTTGACGAAAATTTAAAATTAATTATTAAGAAGAAGACCGTGTGCGAGAAATGTTAAACATGAATATTTTTTTTTCAAATAACAAAAAATATAAAACTTGTGTTTGTAGAAATAAAAGATTAACAAAAAATTTCATTTTCTACATCACATGACATACTACATTCAATATCAAAATCAAATTTTAATTTTAAAATATAAAAATGAATGGGCATCTACATTCTTTTGGTCCTTCGTGGCTAATTGCGTATTTGCGTGCCAAAGTTGTTCTTTGTATTGAACTTTTTGTTAAAAGTATCTTGTTGTGTAGAATTACTCAAGCATATATCTCAAAACAGAGGCAAATACATGATAGTTTATTAGGGTGATCGAGATTATAGTTTATTAGGGAGGGCCGAGATCATTGTACACGTGTGCATATCTAGTAAAAATAAGTCGAAAACAATCTCACTGTGATTCGAACTCATGATATTTCGTAATATAAACATGTGTTTCAACCATTAGGCTATCATTTTTTTTGTGAATAACTATCACAAACAAGTATAGTAAATAATCATAATTTGCACGACAAATCATCTCCTTCAAGAGAACTACACCCATGACTTTCGATTTTATAAGGGGGCCAGGCCTCCCTCCGGATACGTCTCTGTTTCAAAACAAATTTAATAATTATGAATCCTAAGTATGAAATTTCACGGTAGTTAATTAAGTATATTAGTCATCCACAATAATATATTTAAATTCAATATGTAAATTATATATATTATATATCAAGAAATAAGGGTGTTAACGGGACGGATCGGTTACGGATATATAAGTCTTCCTCATACATGTACTCCAATTTTTGAATATTATCCGTACTTGTATTGAAATAATCACATAATTTTTATTTCTCATACCCGAACCCTAAGAATAAATTCGGTATCCATGGCCCGCGAGTATAATCGTTACCCGTAAAAATGCATGACTTAGTTAACTTATATAAATTTCTAGATGATTTTTTCGACATTACCCGAATAATCTTTTGCGTACTACTGTTTGGTAAGTATTTTTTTTTTTTTTTTTTTTTTTTTTTTTTTTGCTTTACCCGTCCTGTTAATTCTGCATCAAGTGCCTAAATTTTAATTAATTGGATACCCACAAATACTGATTTTACCCTATCAAGAAATACTACGTGTCGGCAAGATTTGAATTTTGAATTTTGAATTTTTAGTTAACCGGACTTAGGTAAAGAGAATAAGATATTGGGCCCTAAGATATTACAATAAATATATAGGAAACTGAACATTCATACAAGAAATAGGGTGTTGACCGAGTTATTGATTTTTATAATCCGAGAAGGGGCCACACGGCATGACATAAGTGCTTGCGTGCTAGTCGGCGGTGAGCCTTCGGGATACCCTTTAGCCAAGATCAATTTATAAAAGAGATAATATTAAATATATAATATATCCAAAAGTCTAGGGATCCAGAATTAAATTACCGAATTGCTCCCGAATACTGATGTGGAAGTTGATTCTATTTGTGGTGCACCACGTCACCATTTCTTTTTCTTTCCACAAATGTTGATTCCAGCATTCTTTAATCTTTTCATTATGTTCTCATCTGTACTCTCTCCCTATCTATGTGTTAGGCCAAACATTTGTCGCTTTTTTACCATGCCAAAGCTTGATTTAAGCGGTTATCTTTCTCTAGGTGCTAAATTTATATCTCTTATGATAAAGGGCGGAATTCACATGTCCTCACTTTCTCTCTTTAGATTCAAAATTAACCTCCTTACTCATTCTTTTTCGCGTTCTATTCCGTTTTGCAACAATATTATATCCGATTCTCATTTCATCCGTCATTTCTTTGACTTCACTTAACGCCTCTTCAAAACCTACTCTTCTATATCTCGTGAAATATTCAACAAGCCCTTCTAATTGTTTTATTGCATCATCTACGTGTATATCTTCACTTTGAAGTTGTTTACTAACGGCGTTAACAACAAACAACAAATTTTGCCATATTACAATGCTCAATAAGAATTGAAAACTCCCCAACTCATTATTTGCAAGTGATTGAGCTTCACTTTTTGCCATGGGATCCGTTTTATTGTTTTCCGCTAAATCAAATAAAGCATCTCTTATTTTTGAAGCATAATACCTTAATGGCTTAATACTCTCGATTTGATTTTCCCAACGCGTTTGTGATAATGGCTTGAGTGTAAGACCCTCCACGTTCTCAAGCAAAATGGACCATCGTTGAGTTGAAGAAGATAACAACACATAAATACGTTGTACCACTCCAAAAAAGGTTTTTGCTTCACTTGAACAATTTGCCATATCACAAAGAACAAGGTTAAGGCTATGACAACCGCAAGGTGTATAAAATGCTCTCCGGTTTTCTTTTAACACTCTTGCTTGAACTCCCTTATTGATTCCTTTCATGTTGGACCCGTTATCATACCCTTGTCCTCTTAAATCATCAAATTCGAGTTGATTACTAAGTAAAGCTTCTTTAAGATAACCAAACAAACCCTTTCCCGTCGTGTCATCAACCTTCAAAAATTCCAAAAAAAACTCCTTCACTTTTATCGGACTCGACGAAATATCAACACAACGCACAACAAGTGACATTTGCTCTTCATGGCTTAAATCGGGTGTACAATCAAGTATAACCGAAAAGTATTTTGATTTTTGTATCGTTCCAATAATTTTACTCTTTACTTCCCCCGCTATTGTTTGGATTAACTCGTTTTGGATTTTATGACTAAGATAATGATGATAAATCTCTTCATTTTGAATTCGCCTTAAATTCTCTTGCATTACCAAATCAAATTTTCCAAGCATCTCAATCAAGCTTAAAAAGATCCCATTATTTCTTTCATAAATTCTCTCTTTCTTGCCACGAAACGCTAAATTATTTTTTGCAAGTGTTTGTACAATAGCAACTATCCTTGATAACACCGCTCTCCAATGTTCCTTCTCTCTATTAATTTGTTCTTGTAATTTTGTATCAATCGTCTCTTTCTTTTTTAATCTTTTTTCCAATTCAATCCATTCACGCATACAATTTAGATGATCAAAACTAGTTTCGTGATTCTTAAGCCTCATACCGATATTCCTCCAATCTTTAAATCCTTCACTAGCCAATTGAATGTTATTCCCTTCTCGCTTAAACAATTTACAACAAAAACAAAATATCCTATTCAAAGATTTAGAGTATACTAACCATTTTCTATCATGCATCTCTCCATTGGATAATGCATGAGTATAATGGATAGATGAAAAATGCTGATTATTATCGTCGCTATCCGTGGGAAATTTGTAACCATTTATTCTTAGTGGCCCCCTTTCAACTAGAAAATCTCTTAATTTTTGATTCATTTCTTTCCAATTACTAGGATCATCATGATCAATATTCGAGGGTACAATTTGGATTAAATTATTTTCGATATTCTCTTCTTCTTTGCCCATCTCATTCACTTCTCCAATTATTTCATTTTCTTCTTCTTGGTCATTCACTTCTTCGAGTGGTTCCTCTTGTTCTACTTCATTAACCGATTCAATCGGTATTTTCAACAAAAATTTATCAAAAGCCCCTCGTTGAGAATTAGCAAAAGCATCCACTTTTTGTTTATTTTTTTTCTTTTGAGAATCGGAAATAGGCATGATATACCTAATTACAAAATAATATCAACATAATTATTAACTAATTTCAACATAATCAATTTACAAATTAAGCATCAATTTCAATTCAACCATATCAATTCACAATAACTATCATAAAAAAATATTCACACAATTCTCAAAAAATCGCTGAAATTCGCTGAAATTCACACAATATTCACACAATGTTCCCTCACATAATCAATTTACAAATTACAATCATACAATTTCATCGCCAGAGAGAGATAAATAACCACACAAACTCGTTGAAATTCGAAATAACAACAGAAACTCACAAAAACTCGAAGAAAGCCGCACCAAATCGTCGCTCGAATCACCGCTCGAATCGCCTTAGAATCGCCGCTCGAATCGCCTCAGAATCGCCGCTGAATCGCCGCCGGAGAGAGATAGAGACGTCGCTGCCAGAATCGCCGCCAGAGAGAGAGAGAGAGATAGAATCGCCGCTGAATCGCCGTCGAATCGCCAATCGCCAAACCCTAGATCGTCGCCAGAGAGAGATAGAGACGAGAGAGAGAAGAGGGGCTCGCGATTGAGGGGCTCGCGATAGAATCGCCGCTAAACGGGGTCTGTTTCGCTGAGCGAGTGAGCGGGTGAGCGGGTTTAGGTTTAAACGGGTTTGGGTTTGGACCCGGATTTCATATGTATATACCTATAACTAAAAAAAAAAAATTTGGACCCCCAAAAAAATTGGACCCGAGCATGGGTTTCTTGGGCTTTACACATGGGCCGCCCCTGCTTGAGGAGCGTCATTCACATGATCACATCTCATACCTTTTTATCTTGTGCGGATGACCTTTTTCTTTGCAAATTCTCTTTATACACCGCAAAGAGTTATTATTTTTAATTTTCTTTCTCAACACAATAAAGTGAAAATATGACATACATGCTAGTACTTTTGTACCAATTTGTTTTGGATATAAATTTTGTTAGTTTTACAATAATTTTATGATACAAGTTTTGTCAAGTTTGTAATAATCAATGATTGACCGGTATCATATTTTGTCATATTTTCAATCAAAAGAAAAATCGTACACATATGCATAAAAAGACGAGCCATTTTAATTCAATAAACCAAAACATATCATATTTAAACAAAATACATTAAGAGCATGTTTGTTTTGCAGTAACTCTGTCAGTTAGTAAGTCGACCTACTACATTAGTCAATTTTTTGTTGTTTGGTTTGATGTAATTTGTCAAACTACTGCAAATCGACTTATATTGTCTCTCACTTTTCCTGCAACTCAATATTCCCTCAAATTTACATGAAGTGGAGATACATCACAACACAAGCTCCCCTCAAATATGGATTATATTTTTATTGTATTAATTTAAAAAATTAATCAAGCACAATAATCTGAATAAATAAATAAACACTAATCACAATAATCTAAATAAATAAATAGATACAAATCGAAAATACCACAACAAATTATTACATTTTAGTATAAGTATAAATATATTTTCATTGTGTTAATATAAGAATCTAATCAATCACTATAATCTCAAAATAACTATAATTATATTTAAATATTTGTAAATATGAATTATAATTTAAATATTGGCGTTTTCTACTAATTAGTAATGAAATGTAACGCTATACTCATTACTAATTCAAAGAAACCCGGAAATATTTTAAATACAATTAATATTTACGAAAACTATAAAAATTGAGAAATATTATAAATTGTTTTAAAACATTATTAGTATTTGAGAATATTAAAACATGATGTATACAAAATTAATATTTATATATTTTTTATTTATTTTAATTATCGTGTTTGATTAATTTTTTAGTTATCAAATGAAAATTTGATCCATATTAATATTTGAACAAAATATTTTTTATATCAAAATTATTATCTTTGAAAAATATGATTATTTTCGATATAAAATACTTATAAATATGATTTATTAACATTTGATAAAAAAATTACGATATTTATTTTGATATTTTTCAAATAATATAGATTTTAAACATACATATATATGGGTGCAATATGGGTTAATATATCAAGGAAAAAACCAATCTCTACATCTCTCGTCATATCTCAAAATTTAAAAAAATTTGGTCTATTGTAGTAAATCCGAAACATATTGTGTCTTCTTATAAAATTTTCCCTAAATTTATTTTCAAATTTTAATACATATAAATTTAGAAATTTCATAATTCAATTACATCAACCCAAACATAAAAACTATAAATCTAATAGTTTCACTTTCGTGAATCCAAACATTTGAATTTGAAATGCATTTCCGGAAAGTCGACTTGTGAAAAGTTAATTTACTTGATGTAATTTCTAATACGATCAACCAAACATGCCCTAATATAACTTCAATTTCCCCCTAAATGCGTCTCTTGAAAGACTATATTGTGCAACAAAGCTTCATTTTATACAAATAATGCTCAATAACCCTTTGTTTTTGCAACCAAGTCTTAAATGTACTTCTTTGTTATTTGACTCTGTTATATTTAGAGTAGTGATGTACATCCCCTAGTACCCTCCCCCAAGGTCTTGATGACGTGGATATAGTTTAACATCTTACAAATTAACACATACATATTTGATTCAACATATTAATTTATGATTTAATTATCTTGATTTATGATTGAACATCCAATTAAAATGTTAAACCATGAATTAATTTGTTAATTTTTAACGTGTTAAACCATATCCACGTCATCAAGTTTCTAGGGAGAGAGTTGGGGGTATGTCCAACATTTTCCTTATATTTAATCAACAATCCCAAAATTTTATGAAATTGTTGAAACTGCCATAGAATTTCCGTGAAAGAGAGATGTTTAAATTGTTGAAATTTCTGAAATTTTAGAATTTCAGTGAAAGAAATTGCTGAAACTGTCGAATTTATTTCAAAAAAATCGAAATTTCTGTAATACTATGAATTTCAGCGAAACACCAAACACGGTTAAATTAGTCTAAGATAAAATAAATCAGGTTTCAATTAATCTATCGTAGTGAGAAGTGGGGAGGAAACGAGACCTCACAAGTATCATCAAGAAGAGAAGCAAACATCTTCAATGGAAAAGAAGAGTAATTCTTGTTTTCTCAATCTCCTTCATTTATCTTCTGCAAATCCTCCCTTTCTATTTCGATCTTTCTATTTCAAGCGCATGGATGGATTCTTCATGGAATTGTTTTTTCATTTTTCTCCGAGCGTGGTCTACCAACGTGGATGCACCACTGTGTCCACATATGATTTCGGCAGCAATTCGGTGATTAAATTCTTGATCCCTAGACTTTTTGAATATATAATTAAGTAGAAATTATACAGGGGATTCTTTCAAAAACCTCGAGTTATCTATACTTACTGTTTACGACACTGTTCAATTTACTGTTCATATATACCCTGTTAGCAATTACTGTTCATAAATATTGTACTCTTCATAACTTTTTTTTTTTTTTGGGTGCAAATTTCGATAAATATATGTGCTTTTTAAGATTTTTCTATGTTATAACAATTTCAGTTTTTTTAAATGTAACAACTTTTTAAATATTTCTCATGCGATATCATTATTTTAAGATTATTATAGGAGTATATATCGTAATATCAGATTTTGTAAGGTTATAGATGATAATTTCAGATTTTTCAAATATTTCTCATATTGTGTCATTAATTCAGAATTTTTTATAAGGGTAAATATGATAATATATGTTTTTTTCAGAGGTATACATGCTAATTTTTTATTTTTTCAAATACAGTTTTTATTTTATTCCACATATTATATCATCAATTTGAAATTTGTATAGGGATATATATGATGATTAATATTTTTCTGTAGGGGAATACACCATAGTTTCAGATTTTTTAAAACATAGAAGTTTTTTGTGATAGTTCTTAACTTCTCATATTATATCATTAATTTCCGATTTAGATTAGAATATATATTTTTTGTAGGGGATACATCATAGTTTCAAATTTTTTATAACATACAAGCCTTTTGTGATAGTTCTCAACTTCTCATTTTATATCATTAATTTCCGATTTATATTAGCATACATATATTATATTTTTCAATTTTTTTTTTTAATATTTCTCATATGATGTCATTACTTTCATATTTTTATAGGGTTATATATGGTAATTTCAGATTTTGTAGGCGTATTCATGCAAATTTAAGGTTTTTTTTAAATATAGACTTTTTATATTGGTCAAATTATATCATTATTTTCATATATTTATACGGATATATAAGTTTCATATTTACTAGGGATATATGTGATAATTCTATTTTTTTTAAAAGACAGGGTTGTTTTGAAATATTTGTCATAAGTAAACTAGATTCGGAAAAACGTTTGGACTTTGCTATGTTTCGGGAAATCGAAAAGAGAGAAACAAATTCGGGACCTTTGCAGGACCAGGGTAATATGGTAATTTTATCCTGACTAGAGACCATGATTTTGGTTATGATTGGTGCAACAAAAACGAGTTCGTTCAGGCAGAATTGAATGGCTTTGAGTGCGAGGGAGATGGAGAGCAAAATTAAACCCACAAGACTACATAAAAATGTCCACGATACTCAGTTGCATTCCGCGAGGAGTATTCTCGTCATTTACAATATTTTGATTCTAAATGTTGATAATTTCTTTCGCGTTTTGGGCAGAATGGAATGGTTTTTGAGTGCGACGAGGTGGAGATCAGTATTATACCCGGAAGACTACTTCAAAATGACCACAATACTCAGCTACATTCATTGAGGGGTAATTTCGTCATTTTCAATATTTTGATTATGACCGTTGATAATTTATTTCATGTTTTAGACATTACTTTTATCTTATGTATAAAGTAGAGAAAATTCTTGCAATTCTATGCCTCCACGCCATCAAGGGCTTTTGTGTACAAAAATATTTTATTTATATTTTGCTCCTTTTTATTTATATTTTGGTCCTTTTTAGTTTTAATTTATATTTTGGTCCTTTTTATTTACATTTCGGTGCTTTTTATTTACGTTTAGGTCCTTTTTTACATTTTTGAATTTATATTTTGGTCCTTTTTTGTTTTAATTTATATTTTGGACCTTTTTATTAACATTTTGGTCCTTTCTTATTTACATTTCTGTCCTTTTTATATTTTTTATTTATATTCTGGTCCATTTTATCTATATTTTGGTCCTTTTTAGTTCTAATTTACATTTGGTCCATTTTTTACATCTTGGTCCTTTTTATTTACATTTCGGTCTTTTTTTAAATTTTGATCATTTTTCCTTATTTTACATTTGGTCTTTGTTTCCTATTTTACATACATATTAAAATTTGCGAATATGTCATGATTATATTAATCAATTTTAGAAGCACCTGAGCAAATGCCATTTATACAAATTATATTAGAAAATAATATCTGCGATAGACTAATTTCATGAACCTTATGCATCTATTGACATCATGATATTTGTTAATATATCATGATTAGATTTATTTAGTTCAAACGCATGCGTGTTAATTCTATTTAAATAATTATATAAAAAAACATCCCGCGCAATTGCGCGGGCACAAAGCTAGTTATGTATATTTCCTATCATTACTCCTTCGGTGAGTTTCATTTTTTTTATCCGACTGGTCTTATCTTTAACATTTTATCTTAATTTTCTTTTCTTAAAACCAAAATATCTACACAATTTATTTTATTTTATTATTTATTCAATAATCTGATATATAGATAAATAATATTTTACGAAATAATGTTTTATAATATTATATTACGATATTTATATACTATTTTATGGTTTTATATTATTTATCTGAAATTTTTAATATGAAATAATATGTTTTTGATATAACAATAATTTATGTATAATAAATTGTTAAAATAAAACAGCTTGTAAATATCATTATAAAACATTATGAATATAATATTGTAAAATATGTTATTATACATTATTTATTTATTAATTTATATTGAAAATATGTAATTTTTAGGAAAGGTGTTTTTGTTAGAAAAAAGAAAAGAAAAAGTTTGATGCAAAGTTAAAATTAGTAATAATAGGGGATAAAAATAAAGCCATTTGTTTGCAGGGGAATTTTGGAGAAATCTAAAAAATGAGGAAAAAATTTAATAAAATTATATATTTTTTAAAAACATAACATTATTTAATATCAAATATAGCCGAACAAAAATATAACTAGAAATTATTTAATACCAAATTGCATTTTAAAAATTAAAAATTTAAACTAACGTGATATTTTATACATGCTTTATAAGTTGAAAAGATTATTTGTGTGTTTAATATGCAATTTTTTTACGTTATTATTTTTTTTAAATATATTATAAAAGCTACTTAACGCCGTGCAGTGATTTAAATTTATAATATTAAAAATATAAATAATATTTGATATATACTTTACCAGATGATAAATTTATTTGTGTTTTGATTTGTGAATTCATCTTTCATTTGGTCTTGTGGACTTATATGAAATGATAACTAATACAATACAATACTTGGTGATATGTTGGAGTATTGTAATTATTTTTTATATGACAATAATGCCATAATATTTTGTCACATTTGTATAACTCATCTAAGTAGGATGATGTACATTTTTACGAATATTTTATGTTAGGTTAGCAAATGATCCATTATTATTATTTTTAATAATATGAATAATGAAAGACTGAGATTCCAAGAGACACAAAAGTACCAGAAAATATTGAGTTTCGTGGACAAATTTCCCTTATTATTTTTACAACACAAAAATGGAATTTATAAATTAAAAGAATTTCCTCAACAAGTACATTAAGCTAATCACATCTTCACCTCATCAGGACTTGAATAAACTAACAATAATAATCATATGCATACATATTATACTTAAATACACGAGACAAAGTGGAAATTTGGGGGGGGGATCAAAGACAGAAAAATCAACAGAATCATCGACCAGACATGAGGTTTGCGAGATCAGGATTATTATCGAATAAAGTTCCAATATCCCAAAATTCACTAGCAGACGAAAGAGTCATCAGCGCCACCACTACAGATCTCATACTCGGCCTGCTTCGCGCCTCGTCCTGCGTGCATGCCTTTGCCAACTGTGCCATCTATTAAAACAAAATTAAAAAAATAAATAAATATGCATATAAAAGATAAAACCGTGTTTTCAAGAAAAAGTAGACCTTAAAAACCGAGTCGATTGGATAGTTATCACCAATCTTACGGTCTATAATTTTCGTTAGGCTCTCTTTTGGATCGGTCTTACTTAACGCATCATCAAACTGCATACATCCAAAGAAAAAATAAAATAAAATACAAATTATACGTGTAAATATAAAAATATAAGTTAAAAATGGGGGATGCATACGAGGCCAACTAAACCCTTGGATTCAGAGGAAGAATCACTTGTAGACTTCATAATTGCTTCTTTGCCTGATATAAGCTCGTACAATACAACCCCAAATGCGTACACGTCGATTTTTGGCGATACCTCCCCATATCTCGCGTATCTAAATAATACCAAAAAAAATAAAATGTCAACATTACAAAATATGAGAGAGAAAGAGAGAGAGAGAGAGATTCATACTCTGGAGGCATATAACCGAACGTGCCAACGACTCTTGTGGGTTGAGACATATTGCTTCCTACTTCCGTCAATTTCGTCAAACCAAAATCTGCAACCTACACAAATAAATAAATAAATAAATAAATAATAAGGGATGAGTGTTGAATGAGAAGATATTTTATCTGGTACGAAACCTTAGCGCGGTTATTCTTGTCGATCAGAATATTAGCAGATTTAATATCTCGGTGAATATAAACCGGTACGGTATGCTCGTGTATATACTCCAAACCTCTCGCTGCGTCGAGAGCAATTTGTACTCTATTAGCCCATGTAAGTGGGGCCCACTCTGCATTGCATCCAAAATAAAAATATTAGAAAAATATTAGAAGATATTAAAAAAATTCATTTCAATTTACCTGAACCGCGAATATGTTGGCTCAAGTTACCGTTCTCGATAAATTCGTAAACAAGGAAAAGCGAACCCTCTGTGCAATAGCCTATCAAACGTACCTACAAATAAAAATAAAATAAATTTTCATCAATATTTTTCAGACATGAAATTGATAATTGAAAAAAAACTCCACCAAATTCAAGTGATGAACATGAGTCAAAACTTTCAGCTCAGCAAGAAATTCATGAGACGCTTGCATCTCCATTTTCTTTATCGCAGCCCTCTACATTATCCATTTACTTTAAAATTAAACATCAAATTCTATTTAAAAAATTAATTAATTGAAAGGATCTAAGAGTAAGAGTAGAACAAAACCTCTCCGCGGAGCTCCGCATAGTAAACCGACCCGTACCCGCCTTGACCGATTTTATTGGCCAAACTAAAATCATTGGTTGCTTTAGAAAGCTCTTCGTAGGAAAACTCGACCGATTTATCCACTGTGAGTCCAGCCATGGGCGAAGAAGCATTTCTCACCGATTTGTCCATCGACGCTACATTATCTGAATAAATCATTACAAACTTAAATATATCAAATTTACCCTCCGAAACATACAAATATCATATTTACCAAGAGGGATCGAGCTGTCCTCAGACATAGATGGAAGTAAAGAAGCCTTGTGTTTAGCTTTGTTTCTCTTGTATACGAGACAATAATACAAAAAGAATCCTATTAATAGTACGGCTATTACGCCCACGACTATTCCAGCGATTATTCCTCCTGATGTATTGCTGTTTTATTCCATCCATTTTGTAAATATTAGCATATAAATGCTTTAATAGGACTTAATTTTGAAATTAAAAAAACTTTAACCTTTTTGTTGGAAGAGAATGAAAGCTTCCATTTTGATCTAGAAATAATTATTATTAAACCAAAATTAAAAAAATGTAATTTAATGTACAAAAAATAATTTCTCACCATGTGTAGGAACGAAAATAATGCCGCTCCCATCACTGTAATTGACGCCAGAATTATACTTCTGTAATAAATCCGTAGTGGTGAAGTTAAATTCTTTCGCAACGGTGGCCAGAGTTTCGTTGGGCCTTAACGGGTACGTGACGAATAACCCGTATTCATGCGAAACCGACCTGTCACCGCAGGAGCAGTTTACAGTGACTGTTATATCCGCGCCAGCTGGTACATTTGTTGCCGGGTATGAATTATCCCGGGTTAAAGAATACAAATTTGTGAGATTTGCGTATGTAGTTGTCGCGATTGTGTCATATGTGTCGCCGGTTTGAACTTTGTAGGAAAAATTGTGGCCTAGAAATGAATTGTCTATGCAATCACACGAGAAATTGACATTCACTCGGTCTCCAACCTAGAGAAATCGAGAATAAAGAAATTGGTTGATTTGTATACAATTAATCAAAAGGGCAAGCTTTGAATCAATCAAAAGAAGAGAAAATAGAAGAAATTGCTGAAAATAGAACTCACGTGGATAACATCAGCGTCTGGGATGGAATTGTAAGGCAAAATTTGCTGATAGGTCATCCCAAATAGAGAAGACATGTAAGTTAAATTCAAATTTTCATAAACGTAGTACGAGCCTAGTGCGAGATTACAAGTTTTGGGACACTTCGAATCCGCTCGAATTACAAACCCACAAGCTAAGATAGCAATCAACAGGCCGAACTTTAACTCCACCATGGGTGCTCTCTTTGTTTCCTTCTATTGGTTGGACTTGGGGCTCCAAGGTGAGAGAGAAGAGAGAGAGAGAGTGCTGGGAGAAGAATGTCAAAGAAAGTCTACTAAGGAACAGTATAGTAATTAGTATCACTATTTCAGTTTGCGGCTTCATTCAAACAGCGCGTAAAATAATGATGTCCAAAATTTAATTAACCAAAGAAATGTACAAATTTTAATTAACCAATAGATCTTTTAAAAAAAATGTACACATTTTAATTTTTCTTTTATGTTTCAAACTATTTATAAAATATGTAATAAATGAAGACTCGAGCACTCAAAAATGACCTACACAGGAAAAATATTCGTGTTATGCAACGAGTATGTTAATTTTGTTTTTCATTGTAATATAAAATATACATTTGTATAATAATATTGTTAATATTATTTTAAAAATAAAATTATTTAAAATTATTTATTTATGATTATGTATATGTATATGTTTTACAATTATTTTAAATTATGATCGATTAATTTTTTTTTTATCAACTACTAATACTTGTATTATTACCAGTGTACAATAATATATGAGGTATAAGAATAACACAATTTTACAAATAAAACGTAACAACTATTATATTACTTGTTTCGTACTTGTATTGTATTATATTATTGTTGTTCACAATATGCAATAAAAATTATAAACAATATCAAATTTAATAGTGAAAATAATTTAATAAATAATATCAAAATTTAATTTAGCGTAAATATAAATTATTTAATATCATATTTTAAAATTTACATTTTAAAAAATAACAATACTATTTGGTAGGTGTTTATAAGTTTAAGAAGTTATTTACATAAAAAAAAATTAATTTCTACTATTTTTTTTTAAATTTTAATATTAAAGTTGTTTGAACAAAAAACAAATATAATCTACTTAGTATTATATGATATTCTTATAGTTATAATATTTTTTAAATAAATAATAATACTTAAATTTTGTTATGTAAATATGCATTTTTACATTGTAATTTCTTACATAATATATTTATAAATTCAAATTATGAAAAAAATGTGTATGAACTATTTTGATATGGATATCAAACTAACGAAAAAACCGTAACAAATATATTTAATGGATTATAAAATGAAAGTTCTAAAATAATATTAATAAATGATGTATGTTTTATAATATTATATATTAATTTATTAATATTTTATTTATAATTTTTCCATTTGTTATTGTATTCAAATTTGATCATGTAATTTTGTGTGAAATGATAAATAATTCAATAAACTTAGTTCAATATGTAGCTAATCCATAATAGCAGTCCATACCATTAATGTAGGATGATGTGATTTTTTAAGAATACTTAAAACATATTGTTAAATAAATGACATATGAATGTCTAGAAAGAAAATATGAATATAAAAAAAATTAATTGTCTAAAAATTTTCACATATCATAATTTAATGATTCAAATGAATGTGATGATGTGCCATCAAAAAATATATAAATTTGGGCCCAAAATAAATGCGTGGATAAATTGGTTAAGTATAGTTTGAGACTTTTTAAGTTTTCCACATAATAGACAAGAAACAAAATTACCAACTGTGCTTGCTAGGATGTTTTTAAATTTTTTAATGTTAATTAATGGATTGATGTTTTTTTTTATTAAAGTATCAAAATAGTATTTTATTTTATTACTTAATGGTAACAACATAACATTGGTATATCAAAATTCAAGAGTTTGTTAAAATTCATTATTTTTTATAACAAAATACATGAAATTGTCTTTTTTTTAATTAAATACATGAAATTGTTACCCAAGACAAAACATAATTAACTATTTATTTTTGCACGGCTTTAATTTTATTTTTTTGCGAAAATTTTGAAAATCAAGTATTTTTCATGTTTTATACTTCTCTATTGCGATATTGTTTTCAGAAAAACTTGATTATTGAATATTTTGTTTGTACTAGACTTTAATTTGGTGCTTTTGAGAGAAAAAGATTAAAAAAAAAAATGTATTTTACATGTTTTAGAGTTCAATATCGTTTTTAATGTTGTTGAGAAAATAGCTCTAAAATTGAGTATTTTGAATGTACTAGCATTCCAAACATAAAATTTGACTATTTTGCATATGTCCGCATTTTATAATGACATTTAAAAAAAAAAAATAATTCAATATTGGCATTTTCAATTAGTTTTTTTAGCAAAGCATAAAGGTGAATACTCTGCACATGTAGGGGTGTCAATGGGGCGGATACTGTCCGAACCGACCCGAACCGTATCCGAAGAAATATCCGGATCCGAAAAAAAAATCCGGATCCGGATGGAACCGGATCCGTTTTTACGAGTATGGATCCGGATCTAGGAGCTAATATTTTGATGGATCCGGATACTATCCGGATCCGAATAAAATTTATAAACGGGTAACCGTTTTGTTGAAATCATGATCAAAATCATAGTAATATCTAATATACAATAACTATATTTTAATTCATAAAATACTTAATAATCAATAATATATATATATATATATATATATATATATATATATATATATATATATATATATATAAAATTTGTTTTAAAATTACAAAATAATCAAGACTTGAATTCTAAAAATATTATTATATTATTATATCATAGTATCCGTTTTAATATCCGAATATGATCTGTATCCGTATCCGTATCCAACAATATCCGAACCGTATCCGTATCCGTTTAATATCCGAACCGTATCCGGATCCGTATCCGAAAAAAAATATGGATATGGATCTGGTATGACCACTATCCGAACCGTATCCGAACCGTTGACACCCCTATCAGCACATGTCAGTCCTTAAATACGATGCTTTTGATAGCAAAACTTGAATAATCTGTATTTTGGATGATGTTACCTTTTCAATTTTACCTTTCAAAATATAAAAAATTAGTACTTTGAATATGTTACCTTTTCAATTTTGACATAGTTGAGAAAATTTTGAAAATCAAATTTTCGCGTGTGTTAGTTTTTTATTGCAATTTTTTATGAAAATAATTTGAAAATCAACTATTTTGTTGTACACTACTAACTCAGTTTTGTGGCTTCCCAGGTTTGTATTTTACAAACTTATTTAATATTTTACATTTGTTAATATTCAATTATAGTCTTATGGAGAAAAACTTGAACTTTTTTAAGTGTTAGCGTTTCAATTTCGACGTTTTGGAGAAACAATAAAATCGATTATTTGGCATGTTGTTGAACTTCAACTCGGCACTTTTGAAAAAAAAAAAAAAAATCTTTAAAATGGAGTATTTTGAATAAACATTCAAATTGGAAATAAGTATTTTGTATGTGTTAACACTGACCTACAATATGAAAATAAAAACTTAAAATTTGAGTAAAGTATTAACCTTCGCACAATGAGCATTTTGGAGAAACCTAAAAAATTAAATATTTTTTTGCCCGTGTCAGATTGTTAGTTGTCATTTTTTAGAAAAATAAAACTTTAAAGTTGAGTATTTGGAAGGCCTATCATAGCACTTCCCTAGCATGTAATACATAAAATCTAAGCATTTTTTTATGTTTGAGTGTTCAACAACGACACAATTTAGAATAAAAAATAATATAAATTGGAGTATATTGTATGTGTCAGTCTTTTTTTCATTTTATTGGAGGAAAATACTTGAAAATGAGTTAATTTGTATGTATTAGTCTTGAAAACTTACAAACTGAGTATTTTACACGTGTTACCGTTATTAAAAACATGCTTTTAAAATGTATTAGCCTTAAAAAAAATATATTATTATGACATTTTAGAAAAAAACAACTTTCAAATTGAGTAGTTTGAATGTGTTAGACGAGAAGGTAATTTTTTTGAAAAAAAAAATATGAAATTAATTTTTTTTTAATTGTATTGGACTTCATACAAAATTAAGAATTTTGCATGTGTTTGATGTTCAATTACGCCATTTTGATAAAAAAAAAAAAAAACAAGAAATTTGAGTGTTTTTGATGTACGAGCCATTTCCATTTTGGCATTTCAGAGAAGAACTAAAAAAGTGTATTAGATTAGCGCCGAGTTTTGGTGTAGCAGCTATATTAGCCTTCAAAACTTGAAAATTTAGTATTTTTCACGTGGTAACCCCAAATTTGATATTTCTTGCGAAAAAATTGAAATTCAATTACTTTGTGTGAGAATTCTCCAAGGTGTTTGTTTTTTAATGAAAAGATAAAACTCGAATACTTAGCTTTTGTCCGCGTCAATTTCTGCATTTTGGAATGGAACTTGAAAACTTGTGTATTTTTCGTTTGTTCATTTTCAATTTCAAGATTTTTGAAAAGAAAACAAAAATTGAGTATTTGTATTTTTTGTCTTTAATTGCGACACTTCGGAGCAACCAACTTGATTTTTTTTATATATTTTACGCGTATTATCATCCAAAACATAAAAAATGAGTATCTTGCATGTGTTCGCTTTGGATATTTTGTATTTTTTGTTTAGACTTCAATTTCATTGTTTTGAAAAAAAATATGAAAATTTAATTATTTTACTGTTAGAAAATCGACATCCATGCACGACACATACATAGCAGACACGTAACGACTTTCTTGACAGGGATCTACGTGGTCGATATCAAAGTATGGAAGGAAGAGAACATGCGATATACCTAAGATTGTTAAAATTCAGTTTAATCTTGGTTTGTTAAACACCTGTTGCACCTCGGTTTGTCATAAACATACCGATTTCCCCGTTGACCGGTTAACACACAAAACTTTTTCCGGGTCGTCCATTTAAGAATCATTTTCGAAAAGCTCTCTCTACAAGTATCCACAATATGAAATCGTTCAGTCAGAAAGCAATGAAACGCCATAGTGCTTTCACGATTTACTTAGTGTAAAACTTCCACAAGAACAAAACCCTACTTTCCCTTCTTTTTTACTCTTCTCCAAATGTTTGTATGTTGAAGAGATGACCTGTGTGTCCATAATGGTCCCACTTCTCTATGTTATATATACTAGGAAAATATCTCGCGCTTCGCTGCGCGATATATTATTTGATAAGAAATAATATAATAAGCAAAAGTAATAATTTTATATATTATTTGATATATTATTTGATATATTATTTCGCTGCGGGATATATTATTTGATATATTATTTGATAAGAAAATAGAAATATTTCTCGCGCTTCGCTGCGATTTTTCAAAATCTGTTATGATCATAAAATAATAATTTTATCTAAAACGTCACAAGTGCAAAACAAAAGTAATCTTCATAAATGTTAATTTAAAAAAAAAGTCTGATATTAAATAGTCTCACAAGTATTATGCAATAAATGCAAAAAAATTTCCTCCTCAAAATATATCATATGTTTGAAAAGAAAAATTCAAATGTTTTATTCAGAATACAAAACATGTCAAATAAAATAAAATTCTGCAAAAGACAAACAAAAAAACATAAAAGACGTAGCTTGGTACGAATCAAAAATATTATAATAAGCACAAAAAAACGCAGCTTGGTACCAATCAAAACTGTTATAATAAGCACACAAAAAAAAGAATACCAGCTCAGGCTAACAAAAAGTATTTGTGTGAATAGTATTTTGTTAACAGTAAAATTATAGTATACAAATTATATTTATTAATACGATGAAAAATTCAAATATTTTATTTAGAACACAAGACATATGTCAATTATATTTATTAATACGATGAAAAATTCAAATATTTTATTTAGAACACAAGACGTATGTCAAATAAAATAAAATTCCAAAAAAAAAAAAAAAAAAAAAAACGATAAACAGTACCGGGGCGAACAGTACCCGGATGAACAGCACCGGGATGAACAGTATCGGGTGTGAACAATAACCGGGGGTGAACAGTACCGACGACGTGGCCTCAGTATATCACGAGTATCCAAAAATTAATGGGAGGGGAGATTTTAGCATCCAATGTTGAGCCTCCAGCAACTACCCTTAAACCTGTTAGGGTATAATCTAATCACAGCCAATGAAAAGGCATGATGCATTTCAGACAGCGAAAATGATATAGCAAAAAAACATGGTAAATTATGCCGTGCCCCTCAGATTCCCCCACTATTCACGATATGATGAATAGTGGGATATGGTATTAATATCCATCTCCAATTCGTACCCCTCATTTCAATTGACAGTTAATTGTGCTTTGAATTATCGGTTAATTCAAATGTAATTAACACGTAATACAATTGTATTAGTCGTCAACATAATTAATAATTTCAATTAACGATTAATATAATTCGGTGGGTACAAATTTTGGAGATTTGAATTAGTCCCCCCATATTGCGAATAGTGGGGGAAATGGGGGAGCACAGGGGGAAATGGGGGAGCACAGTAAGCGGCCTCAAAAAAACATAAACTATATATGTGGCAAAAGGAATTGACTACCATACAACTCAACCAGGCGTCGACCCATACAGGGGCGGATCTTAGTAAGACCCTCCTCCGTAAGATTTTCGTCGAACAAAATATATCTAGTGATCCCGTATATTTATATGTATACCAGTGTAAAATTTATTGTTTGTCTCTCCCAAAAGAATCGCAGACGAACAATATCGCGACTGTGGCTTAGTAGGACCCATACATATTATATCTTATTAAATAATTATATGTATATATGTATACATCATGTATATCTTCGATCCTATACACAATATCGCGATAATAGTTTTAATGTGGATTAAATTAAACTTATTGTGAGACCGTGTATGTTCATTTAACACTAGCCGTAAATCAGGAGTGTTCCGAGACGAACATCATCACTATCTAGGTTAAATGAAATGATCCTGATCATAATCAAACTCAAAACTAAGTAACCAGTTCCTTTATTCTACAAAAGCTTGTTTTTTTTTTTTTTTTGAGAAAAATAGAGAAGGTTCACAAGTCCTCCATCTATTGTTTTTTCATTAAAAATGATACACTTACTATAAGAATTCGAATTCCAAAAATGGAATTCTAAATCTTAATATGTCCCTTATGTAGGGGTGTCAACGGTTCGGATAGTGGTCATACCAGATCCATATCCATATTTTTTTAGGATACGGATCCGGATACGGAATTACCCGGATCCGGATACGGTTCGGATAATAAACGGATACGGATACGGTTCGGACATTGTCGGATACGGATATGGTTCTCTTTCGGATATTAAAATGGATACTATGTTATCATAACATAACTTACGTTTTAGCTATAAATATATATAATTTGTGACATGAACGATAAATATGATTATATTTAAACGTAATTTTACGATTGTGAGTTTAAATCACTCACAAATAATTAATTTGTATATGATTTTTCAACTAATAACAAATATAATACATAAAAATAATATATAATATGCGTATCCGGATCCGGTTCCGGATATTCGAATCTGGTTCCGAGTATCCGGATCCTAAAAATACCCGGATCCGGAACACGGATCCGGTCCCCGCACCAAAACCGAATATCGAATCCGGTTCCGGATCCTAAAATTAGCAACCAGATCCATATCCGGATCCACTCGGATCCGGATATTTTTTTCGAATCTGGATATTTTTTCGGATACGGTTCGGGTCGGTTCGGGCAATATCCACACTATTGACATCCCTACCCTTATGCTAACATTTCACTAATAACATATACAACCCACATACAAGAAAAAGAATTCCTAGATATATGACTAATTCAGAATTAAGAATCTTAGAGTTAACCGAGAAAGAAAATCCTAAATATGAATTTGGAAAAAGGAATCCTGGATTTGTAAATACGAAACCTTCCTCTTCAAGCCATCTCTCCTCTTCAGACTTCACCATTTTTTCCTCTACTCGATCCTTTTTTGAGCTCCATAAATCGAAAACTTTTCTTCTCGATCCTCTTTATGTTGTCCCACCACTGGTAAATCGACTTCAACTCCACTTTATTTTGTTCATCAATTACTACAAACCTGACTCGAGCTTGAGGAAAATGAAAGCAAAAATATGTACAAACTTGATGCATATGCTTTTCCTGGACGAGAAGATACCATGAAGTAGATCACTTGAGCTGTCCATGTAAGTTTCCTTTACTAATCGAAGTCGAAATTTTTTTATTTTGAAACCCTTCTTCTCTCTCTTTTTTAAGCAATCTTCTAACAGTTCTCGCATCTGATTTATATAAAATTGGAACTCTTTCTTCTATTCGCCGCCCTGCATACTCCACTGTACAGTATCTCACTCTTTGCCTCCTTATCATTTAAGATTATTTGGTTCACCTATGAGCTCTTTTAGTATGCTGTAATTATCTGGTGACAGTTCGATACCAGTACTGCTTAGAATTTCCAATATGTCCTCATTCAGAATATCTTTATTTTCTAAACATATTGGTTGGATTTGTGTTGGCTTAATTTTTGTTGATTTGGTATATTTTCTTCTTACTCCTCTATGAAGCTCTTTGTATTGTACCAGTTGGGCTTTCCCAATTGGAGAAATATAACTACCATTTTGCTTATCCTTTAACCTGGCACTTCTCCTTTGTTCTTCACACAATTCTTCTCTTTTATGTTTTAAATTGAAATCATTTGATTTTTTATTTGCTTTTCTCTGTTTTTAATACTTTTTTGCCTTTTTGTTCCTCTTTTATTGCTTTAATTTCCACCTTTGGCGCATCATTCTCCCTTGGTTTCTCTAATCCCCTCTCTATATCCTCTTGCTTCTTCTCTTTGCCTTTATAAGAACGATAATTTGAGCATTGCCCCTTTGAAAGTATTAATTCTGGATTTTTAGGGATTGATAGAACCAAATTGCAATTATCATAATTGTTGGCTCGTGTTTGAGGATTGGATTGATGGATTGGATCTTGGATTGATGCTGGTTTTTGCTGGTATATATTAGAGTATGACTTGTGTATTTTTAGGGTCAGACCATGTGTGCCAAAACAAATGGATAGTGAAATCATTTCATTATCCATAATTTTGTTGTTGTTTTTATCTCCCTCCCTCCTTATTTTCTTGTTTCCATTTTCTTCTAAATTTCTCCAATTTAGACTACTTATTGATCCTTTACACAACTCAATACAAAAGCTGAATCTCTCGCCCATAAAGATAGCCTCGTTATGCCCTTCTCCCCAAAAGGACCCAATGATTATTGGATTAAAATATGAGGGTTTTTTAAAAATTGTATTGTTTGGTATAATTAATGATTTGGATATGCCTTCCTCCTTCTTCTTTATTCTCCACTCTTGAGTTTCTCTCTTCCAATTTAATGATGATCTTTTAACTTTAACCCTCCAAAAAAAAATTATCTTGATTTTTTTGCTTTTTATCTCCCTTTCACCATTGTGAACAAATTGTGATTGAGATTTGGTACAAGTCATATATTTACTCTTCCCTTCTTTACTTGTATGTGACTGGTACAAAATGGTACCATTCACTTCCTTTTTACCGATTACCTCTTTTTGATCTAAGGTAACACTAACCAATGTGATATTATTCTCCTCAATAATTTTTATAATCCTTGGTATACTTGAATTATTAGATTTAACAATCAATGAAATTTCAGGTACCAAATCTTTACATACCTCAAAGTCTCCCACTTTCTTCAAATTTCCGAAGCTGGAAACTACAAGGCTTAAGTCCTCGGCATTGCAATACTTTAATGGTATATTATGCATTACGATATTTACTTCAATAAAATTTTCATCGATTTTTGTGTTTTTCTTTGCAGGAATAAAAACCGTTACTTCTGAATTCCGAAGATATATTGGAAGATGATTGGTACGTAGAACAGGAGCTGTATGGTTGGTACCGGTACCAGGAGCTGGATGGTTGATACCAAGAGCTCGAGGGGATTGAATTGAAGCAGGTTTTGTTTTTGCATTAAATTTGAGATTATTTGGCTTTGTATAGTTTGATTGTGGGATTGTAATATAATCTGAACGAGGGATTTGTCGTTTTTCGGCTCTAGATGTTTGTAGAGAGTTATGGTTCGAATCTTTGTTAAAGATTTGGTTACAATTTCTTTGAATATGGCCAAATCGATACAGTTTAAACACCTAATTGGGTCGCGGCAATTTGCCACAAAGTGCGTCGTAGATAAACATCTATAGCATTTGTTATGGAAAACTTGTAATTTAGGATTTGTAATCTCTGGTTTTTCTTGTATTTTTTCTCGTTTTTTCTTGGATTGTACCAATCTCCACTCTGGTTGATTAGATAGTTTCATTTTTCTTGTAGCGATTTCCAAATAGCTCATATTAGACACTAATACTCACTAAATATTTATGGTTTGAATGAAATGTGAAGGGGGTTGGAGAGCTTAGCAAGCACTAGGCCGCCTCTATACTCTCGTCCCCACCTTCTACACTTTATTCGCGAGGTTCAAACTTGGTAGAGATCCAAGCTTGAAGTGAGCTAAAACAATGGTGTAAAAATCTCTGTTCTTCACAATAGCTTGTTAATAAAGAACACAGAAAAAATCCATTAATGAATTATAGATTTGGATAATTTGGATATATCTAACAACACATTTGAGAGCTTTGGTTGTCATTTCTAACGTAATCTATAATCTCCCCTCCCATTAATTTTTGAATACTCGGCACGTAGTGAGGCCACGTCTCCCATGACTATTCATCAACCCCAAACAAAACATAAACATACAGCCCCCACCCTCCGCTCAACAAAACCTAAATCAGCCCCCTTTTCACAATGGCGCCTCTCTCTCTCTCTCTCTGGCGCTCGACCCGGACCCCTTTCTCTTCATTCATTCCGCCCCCTTTCACGCCGTCTTCTCTTTCTCGCTCGTTCGCCAAGGTACCCTAATCTCAGGGTTTTTCTCACGAGTTCCCCTCTCTCGTCGTTCTCACGCCGTCTTCTCGGTCGCCATGGTATCACGGGTTCCCCTCTCTCGCTTTGGAATGAGACGTCCTAGAACTCGCTCGCCAAAAAGTCGATTATTTTCCAGCTAGGAATGAAGCTCAATGGCAAGATTCGAGCTCTTATGATACCAAAAAGGTTAGAACTCGCTTGCCAATGGTGAATGTCGATCTTTTCAAAGGTAATGCATTAGATTCGACCTTGCTAATCTGGATTCAATTGGTGCTTACTTTTCATTGATTACCAATTTCAAAGGCTTCAAACGTGATGTCAGTTCTGCAATTGCGAATGTGCATTGGGGAAAGTACTAAAATCATCTCTGAATCAAAACCATTATTTCTCTTCCGAACAGACAAGTGCATTTTTCTTTTTCTAAATTTCAATCACATTTATTTCAAATTCGACTCTTAATAAATATTCAATGGATTTTTTTTATTATACTTCTATTTACAGGTGATTAGTAACAAAACTGAAACTCTGGTACCAACATCCTGAAATCCTGAAATTCTGGTACCAAAACTTATGTATTGTACAATTTGCATTCAGATATTCCAGAGATGTGATATATGTAAGTTCACGCAATTTAACCTTCTTTCTTGAATTAAAGAATTAATTAATGTATTTTCTATTTTATTTATGTTTTTTTTTTCAGATTGAAGCGGGTTCAGTACTAATCACAATAAATCCATTCAAGCAAGTGTGACTATATGCCATATGGTAAACGGTATTATCGAAGGGTATAAAAAGAACTATGGATAATGCACATGTTTATGCTATCGCATACACAACAATTAAAGAAATGATACTAGGTAACCAATTCCAATTATTTAATTAATTAATTAACTAATTTTTTTTTCTCTTTAATTTCTTACTTTTGATGATGATAACATGCAGATGATGAGAATTGTAAACCAATCCATTATTATAATGTTAGAAGCAAAAACTTATTTTTTTTTCATAGGTGACTTAATTATTTTTTTTATGGATTTTTTTTGCTTTGGATTGTAGTGGAGAGAGTGGAGCTGGAAAAACCAAAACAATGAAAATATTTTTTTATTTATTTTTAAAATCGTTTTGCGGCGATGTGAGCACTTGTATTTTCAAATTTAAATCTCTTAATTTGAGTCCAATTTGATGATTGATACTCAATTTATGCGTTAATTAATTGCAATTAATCTATTTCTAGGTAAAGGAATGCAAGACCATGCAAATGAAGGGGGTGTTTCGCAAACTCATGGAGGAATTTGTTAGAAAGGAATTCATGTGTTAATTTGGTTGCGTTCTTCTTCCTCAACGAGTGAAGTTAGCCAACAAATTTCTGGTTTGGTTTTGTCATGCTCATAATTACTGCATCCATAAGATTTGAGAGTTCAATTGTTCCACATGTTTGCTCGGCTTGTTTCGATTCTTTTGTCAAATAAATTCAATTTGGTTTCAGGTAATTTCCCTCAAATAAATTCAATTTGGTTTTCAATTCCAATAATGCCTCTGATTTTTTTACATTTCAATTTTGATCTAATACTTTTCGGTGCTTACATGGTGGGATGGATTAGCAATCTTGATCTTGACGCATTACATCATGGTATATTACAGTGATTATTGTTCCTTCATAATAATAATGTAAATGTTTTTACTTATATGTGTACATGGATTATGATTTATGAGGTCACACTACAAAAAATTGTGTTTCTCCGCATGTTTGCTCGGCTTGTTTCGATTCTTTTGTCAAATAAATTCAATTTGGTTTCAGGTAATTTCCCTCAAATAAATTCAATTTGGTTTTCAATTCCAATAATGCCTCTGATTTTTTTACATTCCAATTTTGATCTAATACTTTTCGGTGCTTACATGGTGGGATGGATTAGCAATCTTGATCTTGACGCATTACATCATGGTATATTACAGTGATTATTGTTCCTTCATAATAATAATGTAAATGTTTTTACTTATATGTGTACATGGATTATGATTTATGAGGTCACACTACAAAAAATTGTGTTTCTCCGTATTCAGCTTTTACAGGTATGTAATTCCTCATATTATATGCCTCAAGTCTCACCTAATACCATGGTCTCTTTTGCACCCATCACCTCATACATTTATGGAACATGGTTGGTTCTCTTTCAATATTTTTGTAATTAATTTGTAGATAATAACCATATTTGGTCATTAATAAAAATTTACAAGTTAAACAATGTCAAATGTACACTTTATAATTTATTTTCATACTCACTGTTTAACACATGAGTTTTTTTTTTCTATTTTTGCTTCTTTACAGTATTAAAAAGATCAATTGGTGGGTACAAATCATATGTATGCAAAAGAAAAGGGCAGCAACAATAATAAAGATCTGCAAAAAATTTCGGTAAATTAATATTTCACCTAAAAGTTTTTTTTTTTTTTATCTTGTTGATCCTAATTCAAATTTGCTTTGTTCAAACTTATTTTGAATCCATTGGATTTTATTTTCTTTAGCCTAACTCAAATTTGTTTTGTTCAATTATTCTTTAATTCTTTAATTATAGTAATTTCTTTATTTTGGACAATGCCTCAGAGTTTGTACAATTTGTTGGTGAATGCGTCAACCCCCCCTACCTTTGGAATCCGTGTTGGTATAGTGCTCAAAACTAATAAGCGTGATTCCATGAATATTGTTTTTTTATTTTGGAAATATTTTTAGAATTTCCCAGTTTTTTCTCATATTTTGACAGATCATCCAATTTGTTTGGATTATTCGGAGGACCCATAATTTTGTTAATTTAAAAAAAGAATCTATTTCTATTTTTCATTTTTCATGTAAGAATTTCCATTATGTCGTTTTAATTTTTGTTTTTTTTATTAGAAAGAGTTTATTGCTGGTAATAATAAGTTCAACAATTTCTCACTTTTCATATTATTTTTTTAGGGTTTATGTACACTTGTTGAGTTGGGTATGTTTTTTTATTTGCTATTAATGTACTAGCCTTGCCATGTCTTTTCGCCACTCACATCTATCATTTAAGTATTCTTTCATTTTTTTTATTTTGTAGCGGATAAATTTTTTGTTCTTGCCAGCTGAAGCATGGTACATAAAGTACCACTGAGATTTTTTGGTAGATGTAAAACGGTTGAGTGAAAGCATTAAAGATCATGATTTTGTGTTTTGTGCATATCTTGTAATATGTTGTTTTTGCGTAGTGTATATCTTATAATATGTTAATTTGTACGAGGTATGTTTTATTGTAATGTGTTGATTTGTAAGCATGACAATTAATAATAATAAATATTATTATTAATCATTTCCATTTTTCAAATGTGTTTGTTATGTTGATCTACATGTAGGCTTGTAGAAATATTTTTTGTTTATTTTGTGTTATTTTTTCAAGAAAAGAACCAACATACAAGAAAGCCGTAAAGAAATTATATGTCAAAAACATATTTAACAACTATATTAGGAGACCCGCAGCGAAGCGCGGGATTTTTCCTAGTATATATAATGCAAGGGGATTTGCTGCCTCCTGGTGCAGCCACGTCACCAGGGGCCTATTTGTAAATTTTTTTTTTTTTTACATTTTGGTCATTTTTTATTTACAAATTAGTCCTTTTTTCGAAATTTTTTTACATTTTGGTCCTTTTTATTTTACATTTTGGTCCTTTATATTTCACCAGGGGCCTATTTGTAAAAAAAAAAAACCCCGTCGCCAGGGGCCTATTTGTAAAAAAAAAAATTTGTTTTACATTTTTGTCCTTTTTATTTACAAATTAGTCCTTTTTTCGAAAATGTTTTACATTTTGGTCCTTTATATTTCACCAGGGGCCTATTTGTAAAAAAAAAATTGTTCCAGGGGCCTCTTTGTAAAAATAATTTATTTACATTTTGGTCCTTTTCTGAAAAAAATACATTTTGGTCCTTTTTTATTTGCATTTTGGTCCTTTTTATTTACATTTAGTCCTTTCAAGTTTTAAAAATTAAACTTTAGTCCAGCGGCTTCTTTGTAAAAAATTTATTTACATTTTGGTCCTTTTTATTTACATTTTTGTCCTTTTTAGTTGAAAAAACTACATTTTGGTTCTTTCTATTTACATTTTTGCCCTTTTCAGTTTAGAAACTTACATTTTGGTCCTTCATATTTACATTTTTGCCCTTTTCAGTTTAGAAACTTACATTTTGGTCCTTCATATTTACATCTTCATCCTCTTTTATTTACATATCGGTCCATTTTTACATTTTTGAATTTACATTATAGTCCTTTTTATTTATGTCTTGGTCCTTTTCAGTTTTACTTCACACTTTGGTACTTTTTATTAACATTTTGGTCCTTTTTAATTTAAATTTCGGTCCTTTTTTACATTATTAATAATTCCTCTCATCTCATGCGTCCACATCAACACCTTATTATGCCTCCCTATCACCACTTTACTTGAAATTTTTTCAAAAGACTCCTTAAATTTTTAGATATTGTAAAAAAAAATTAATTTACATATGTATTCATTTAAAAAAAAAATGTTTTTTTAATTTTAAAAAATTCTTAAACTTTTTGTAATACATAATAATTAAAAAAAAATTACTATATGTTATATGTCATATAATTTTAATATTTCATTCATTACAAATATTCGACTTATGTATTATTTTTTTTTAAAAACTAAAATAAAATTATAATAAGTTGAACAATATTAATAAAAGAACATCTTGCAAATATTTAAAAATAAAATATCACAAAACTATTAAAAAATACATAAAAGAAAAACTAAAATAAAAAGTAGATGTTTAAATAGATATTTTCTATGAATATATTTGCAAGATGTTTATTTATTATTATTTAATGTTAGTTTTTTATGAATAAAGAATGGAATATTAAAATTATATAAACAAAATATGTAATAATTTAAATTTTTTTAAATCACTACATATTAAGAAGTGTTTATGAATTTTCTTAAAATAAATAAAAAATAACAAAAATAAGTTTTAATTATTACATATGAGATTTGGAGGGTATTTTGGAAAAAAAAAATTAATATCATCCATAAGGAGTATTTTAAAATAAAAATTTGGTAAAGAGTTTTTTTTTTGGAGTTTACGAGAAGATAGAGGATTTTTTACAATATCCAAAAAAAATTAGGGGGTTAAAAATATACCAAATCACGGATGTGCAAATAATCATGACATAATTTAAATTAAAGTTTCGAACGAAACGGTTAGCGATGACATCGTGAAACTTTGTTGTTGGCCGACCACACAAAGGGCGAAAAATATTTGTGCTAAATATGTAGCGAAATTAAGGATTTGTGAAATTAAGAACACTCTTTTTTTCGGCAATGTTTTCTGATCTATTAGGTTCTTAATAAATTTCATGACGACTCATTCGTTCTTTTTCCTTATTTTGCTTATGAAGTATAAAATATAGATAATTTTTTTAGCAATAACCGTTTGAATTATTCAAGAAATCCGGCTCTTAAAATATTCAAACGATTTTTGCTACAAAATTTCACTCGCACACAACACACTAAATTACACATATAATAATGATTACAAAAAGAAAGTCACATACACAAAATGAACAACAATTTTCTTCAACTACATTACTTATAAACCCGAACAACCCCGCGCAATTGCGCGGGGGTAAGGCAGTATATAGTAATTCTATGCATCCCCAAGAGACACACCCTTATCTAATACACATCTTTATCTATCATCAATAGACATCCCCTGAATTAAGATACATCTCCCATATTACACAGAAATATTTAACATAATTATCCTGTCCTTAAATTGCGCATAATATGAAAAACATTAATTTTCAATAAAGAATACAAGGGCAAAAATGGGAACCTGTTTTCAAAAAAAAAAAAAAGCTATCAAATAAATGCATTAACCCTGGTTTTGGTCTCACGTATCAATTTTTGAAGTATTAATTTTTTATGTAGCTCCATTTCTTCTCATTGACATGTTTAACTGAACATTAATTAGTATATTCAATTGAAATGTTAATTGATACATAACATTGGCGTGTGAATTTAATGAATAACTCAAAAAACCCTCGGGGGGGAGTCTGATCCATATTTGGGGGTACATTTTTGAAATGGTTCAATATCCGAATTAACACACCTAGCCGGGAACCCCCCAGGCACGGCCCCCTTTTCCCCGGGGCTTCGGGGGCCGCCGGACGGCCCGGCCGGACCCCCCCCCCCCCCCGAGGCCCGGCCCCCTTTTTGGGCCGGACACCCCCCCCGAGGCCCGGCCCCCTTTTTGGGCCGGACCCCCCCCCCCCCCCGAGGCCCGGCCCCCTTTTTGGGCCGGACTCCCCCCCGAGGCCCGGCCCCCTTTTTGGGCCGGACCCCCCTCCCGAGGCCCGGCCCCCTTTTTGGGCCGGACCCCCCTCCCGAGGCCCGGCCCCCTTTTTGGGCCGGACCCCCCACCCCGAGGCCTGGCCCCCTTTTGGACCAGACCTCCCGAGGCCCGTACCCTTTTTTGGGCCGGACCCCCCCGAGGCCCGACCCCTTTTTGGGCCGGAACCCCTGAGGCCCGGCTTTTTTGGGCCGGACCGCCTTCCCGACTCTCTCTCTCTCTCTCTCTCTCTCTCTCTCTCACACACACACACACACACAGCCACACACACCTTACAATCACACACACAGCCACACACCCCCCTTACAATCACACACACAGCCACACACCCCCCTTACAATCACACACACAGCCACACCCCCCCCTTACAATCACACACACAGCCACACACATTACAATCACACATACACACACAGCCACACACATTACAATCACACATACACACACACACACCTTACAATCACACACACACAAAATCACAAATACGGCCATTAAATTTCCTGTTCTGCCCAAGCGTGCATGCGAGTATGTGTTTCACTTTTGGCCTTCACGATGTTGTTTCTCCGGTTCAAATATCTTGTCAAATTCTTTGAGACCGCCTAATTAATAAATGGATAAAATGAAGTCAGCACATTTATGATAAAAATATAAACACATGTCTCACACAAATTAGAATGACACAATCAGAAGGGAAAAAAAGGCCAATTATATGCAACCATAAATACACGTATTTAGCAACAAAGGCCAATTATCAGGAGGAAAAAGCCACAATCAGAAGGGAAAAAAGGCCAATTATATGCAACCATAAATACACGTATTTAGCAACAAAGGCCAATTATCAGGAGGAAAAAGCCACAATCAGAAGGGAAAAAAGGCCAATTATATGCAACCATAAATATACTATTTATCAACAAAAAATCATAAAAAATATCTGGACAAATACACGTATTTTTTGTCAAATTTATCTTAGAACACATAATTAACAAATGGAGTAAAAACAAATTAGCACATCTTGTAATAAAAGCATTTAATCAAAGAGGTTTTAGCAGGACAGACATTAACCAAATATCTAGTGCAAATATTCAAATAAGAAGGAAAATGGTATAACGGTGAAAAACAATGAATTACTTACTAATAAGCAACAAAGAAAATCATAAAAAACCATTGTTGCAGGAAAGGCCACGCATGCCAAGCTCACGGTAGAAAGGAGAAACCAAAAAGACATCAAAAAGAGACGAAATTGAAGAAGAAAACTGCATATACCTGCTTGTTTTCTGCTTGGCGGTCGGAATCTCTGTTGTTGTCTCTCTGCCGTTAAACCATCTTTGGGATAGTGACTCTCCATTGTCGCAGGAGGGTAATCATTCTCCATTGCTGGAGCTTCTTCGATAAATCGATACAGACTATGACGCGACTGGAGAGGAAGCGTTCTGATGTAAGTTTCGACTCTCTCTCTCTCTCTCTCTCTCTCGCTCTCGCTCTCTCGCTCTTCTCTCTCTCTCTCTCGCTCTCTCGCTCTCTCGCTCTCTCTCGCTAGAAATTAGATCTGAAAACGGCAATTGGCGAGAGAGAATGAAGGGGCTTGCTTATATAGAGGAGATAACATATGCGTCTAACGGTCAGAAGATCTAGATCCAGCTCCGCAATCCCAACGTTCGGATTCTTAACGTTCGAATTTTGAATATGACCGTTGGAGATCTGGATACTTCTCTTATAGCCTATTTATTTATACCTGTTTTTTTAGATTCACTGAGTAATTCATTTCTCCACTTCTATTTTTCTTATTTCCTATTTATTTATGACCGTTGGAGATCTACATCAATACCTGGCATATTTTATCAATTTGTGAACAAGTCCCATTTTGACTGCATGATTTCTACTTAATTTGTTCTATTTCAGGTTACATTGTTTCTTCAATTGTGTTTCAGGTTACATTGTTTCTTCAATTGTATTTCATGTTACATCGTTTGTTCAATTGTATTTCAGGTTACAGCGTTTCTTGCATTGTCACTGCACAGGTCCTTCACTGAGATTTAAAGCCGCAAAATATACTCCTCGATAAGCGTAATAAATGTCTCGAGCTCGACGATTATGGCCTTGTTATGGCTTTCGCCATCCGTGTCAAAGCCTTCACTCATGGAGTAAATATTACCTTTTTACCCCTGATTATTTGAATTTGAACAAAAGAACGAAATTTCCATTTTGTACAGGTGGTTACAGTCTGTGGTATATGTCGCCAGATATATTGCTCGGCTTGAAGGTATATTCGACCCCAATTGATCCTTGGTCAGTTTTTCTTCTTTTTGCATTCAGATTTTGTCTCAAACTGGCTGGACTTGATTTTTTTGGGACGCATCTCTTTTCGCAATTTTTGCATAATACGTGGACTTAATTGTAAAATAAAAAATATTAATTTCAGCCGCTTTTGAGAATATTCAAATCGATTTTAAAAAATGCGAGTAGAGAATTGCTGCATGGAATTCACACAAGGGCCGTGTCGATTTCAACTCCTTCGAATAGTGGAATTATGAAATTTCGCCGTTGTCTTGGATGCAAAGCCATAATTGTAAGTTTTCATTTTTTTTCTTTTCAATTTTTTTAAGATTAATTATGAAATGCGAGTCAAACTCTCTCTTCGCATTGTAAAGGACGAGAAGACGAATTGCAGTTTGCGAGTTAGAGACTTGCTTCGGGGATTCGTCGCCCACTACTTACCATATTAAGGTAATTTGTAACTTTTTCAGGTGCTTATTTGTAAAACGACAACAAAAGGATAATTTAATTTTTTTGTAGACTCAATCTGGCATAGTGGAACAATTACACAATTACGAGGTAAAAAAAGAAATAGATTTGCAAAATAACAAAAAAATCAGGGACCAAATTATAATATACAAAAGGACTAAAACGTTATTTCAAGGGATTTCCATAAACCACGAGCTCCTTACTGGCAAGAGATGCTTGTCAATTATTCTCATTTTGTTTTATATATGCAAGAATTGCTTGTCAAATATTTGAAGTGGACGTGATTTGAGCTTAACGCTCGAAATTCTCAACGAAATGAAGGTAACCAACTTGTTAAAATTCAAAATTTCAAATTTGACCTTATCTAATAAAATCCGTCTCAAATTTAATTTCAGCGTCAAAACCTGAAATCGAAATCATTTGTTTCGCCGAATTTAATCACGCTTGATTCTCCATCGACTCCTTCGGTGAATAATAATTTATTCAGAACTCTTTCGACGCCAATAAGAAGAAGTACTGGAGAATCTGATTAGTCCTCTCCATTTAAGGAAATCAATAACAATAATAATAGTAATACTCAATGGAGGTTTAATAATAATAGAGGAGATGGACCGAGTCTTAATCGTATTGGATCGAGCAGAATTTATCGCAATTTATCAGGTATTAATAGTTCATTTAACAGCAACGATGATGTCACAAGCGGCAGTTTGGGTGGCGGATCCACTTGGCTCGAAACTGGAGATAATCTCGGTACCTTATCCTCTCCAGTTAAAATAGTTATCATTAAAATTTGTTCTTTTTTTTAAGATTTAGTATTATTTTTATTTGAACAATTGTTTTGAGATGAATAGGAAACTTGCATTTGGAATCACAAGAGGAAATTCGAAACCTCGCTTTACTTCGAAATGTGTGCCTTGAACAGGTAGAAAAAAAGTTCAAATCATAATATGATTTTTTTGATAATTTATAAATTTTGAATTTAAATTTAAACAGGCAAGAGCAAGACAAGCTTATTTATCTGGAAATGAATCATTATCCAAGGAATTGATGCTAATAAAAGGTCAATTATATAACATGCAAATTAAATATGCCCAAGAGAAAGCTAAAGAAGTGAACAGTTCTTTTTTTTAATCTTTCATATTTACCCCTCTAAAAGCCTGAAATACCATATTTACCCTGAAAATCATAAAATATCTCAAATACCCATAATGATAAGGTAATGAAATTACCAAAATACCCTTGAATAGGAACATGCTATCAGAAGAGATACACAACAGTTTCAATCAAGAAAATCAAGAACGTTCGATCAATCTGCACGGGCTCCACGCCAGCGAGGCGATCCACGTGCTGAATTACGAACTAAACAATCGAAAAACGTGCCGTCAGATCCACAGGTCACAGACTCGAAACCACCATTTTGGTCGGCTCGGGAGGTAACTTGTTCGCACCCCGCCAAGACTCACGGGTGACGTGGAGCAGTATCTGTTCGAGCACGGGTTTCGATGCACGCAGACCCAACCCGGCGTGCTTCATGTTGTACTGTATTGAATTAATGATTATTTATATGGGAGAAAAGGACGAAAAAAATGTAGAATGGTATGGTTGTAATTTTTTGTTTTTTTATTTTTGTAAATGGAGGAGAAAGTAGGAGAGACGATACGAGTGAGCTTTCTCGCACAAACAGGTTATTGTAGTTTTATTTTATTTTTTATTTTTTGTTTTTGTAATTTTTTGGGGGAGTCGCGTTTTGTAAGATATTTCGCGGAATTCCGCTACATTTTGTTACCTTGTATTTTTTGTTTTTGTGATTTTGTTATTCATGATATTTTTATTTATTTCATAGCGAGATAATATATATCTTAGGATAAGTAGTATTTTCCAGTTAATGCCCGGCGTACACAATATTTTGAGGCTTTGTAATTGTATGGATAAAGATTATAAATGAAATGATTTTTTTTTTTGCATATAATTCAATATTGTTCGAGAATACGACATTGACCAAATATATCTACCAATCTGTGCGATATATTTTTGCATTTGTAATGTATTTTTGTAGTATAAAATATACTCTACATATATCGTCTAATATACATTTTTGAATGTTTAATATGCATCTCTGAACATACCATTATCCATTATCCATTATCCATTTCCATTATCCAATACAATATACAACTCGTACTTCTCCACTATGTGTTCACGTATCAATGATATTAGATATTTGTGTAATCTAAGTATGTGTAATCTTTTAATGTACATCGATCATAGCAAAATTACTAGAGAAGATTTACGTATGTACCCCTCAAAAATCGAGAATATCATATTTACACTTCCAAAAAAAAAAAGACAAAAAAAATATTAGATATTTATCTTCTAAGAAATAACGATATCATTTTTTTTTTGCAAAATAATAACGATATCATATAGTGCGAATTTCATGGTGGTGGCCAATTATTCTTATGTATAAAGTTAAGAGAAATGGAAGAAATCTGTGCAGCCACGTCATCAGGGGCCTCTTTGTAAAAAAAAAATATTTTTTCACATTTTGGTCCTTTTTTATTTACATTTTGGTCCTTTTTATTTGAAAAAAATTACATTTTGGTCATTTTTTATTTACATTTTGGTCATTTTTTATTTACATTTTGGTCCTTTTTATTTACATTTTGTCCTTTCAAGTTTGAAAAATTACACTTTGGTCCAGGGGCCTCTTTGAAAAAAAATTATTTACATTTTGGTCCTTTTTATTTACAATTTGGTCCTTTTTAGTTGAAAAAACTACATTTTGATCCTTTCTATTTACATTTTTGTCCTTTTAAGTTTAGAAACTTACATTTTGGTCCTTCATATTTACATCTTGATCCTCTTTTATTTACATGCCGGTCCTTTTTTACATTTTTGAATTTACATTATAGTTCTTTTTATTTATATCTTGGTCCTTTTCAGTTTTAGTTCACACTTTGGTACTTTTTATTAACATTTTGGTCATTTTTAATTTAAATTTCGGTCCTTTTTTACATTATTAATAATTCCTCTCATCTCATGCCTCCACATCACCACCTTATTATGCCTCCCTATCACCACTTTACTTGAAAAAATTTCAAAAGACTCCTTAAATTTGTAGATATTGTAAAAAACAATTAATTTACGTATGTATTCATTTAAAAAAAATGCTTTTTTAATTTTAAAAAATTCTTAAACTTTTTGTAATATATAATAATTAAAAAAAAATACTATATGTTATATGTTATATAATTTTAATATTTCATTCATTACAAATATTCGACTTATGTATTATTTTTCTTGAAAAACTAACATAAAATTATAATAAGTTGAACAATATTATTAAAAGAACATCTTGCAAATATTTAAAAATAAAATATCATAAAATTATTAAAAAATACATAAAAGGAAAACTAAAATAAAAAATAGATGTTTAAATAGATATTTTCTATGAATATATTTGCAAGATGTTTATTCATTATTATTTAATGTTAGTTTTTTATGAATAAAGAATGGAATATTAAAATTATATAAACAAAATATGTAATAATTTAAATTTTTTTAAATCACTACATGTTAAGAAGTGTTTATGAATTTTCTTAAAATTAATAAAAAATAGCAAAAATAACTTTTAATTATTACATATGAGATTTGGAGGGTATTTTGGAAAAAAAAATTAATATCATCCATAAGGAGTATTTTAAAATAAAAGTTTGGTAAAGAGTTTTTTTTTGGAGTTTACGAAAAGATAGAGGATTTTTTACAATATCCAAAAAAAATTAGGGAGTTAAAAATATACCAAATCACGGATGTGCGAATAATCATGACAAACTCGAGGGCTCGCGCGCAATTGCGCGGGAAAAAAGCTAGTAATATCTTAATGCAACAACCATCAAATTTCTTCATTCATGGTTGACCAACTGGCTCAAAGAGAAAAAATTGCTGGGCCGTATTTGATAATGATTTTGGGACAACTATATCGTGTCCAACCATTTCTCCAGATTTCAGTACATTTTTAATTAACATATCAATTATGATTAATACATAATTGGACATTTTAAATTAAATCATTTATCATCTTGCTAATTAAAAATGTTAATTTGAATCGGGGGAAGTGGATGGTACAGGCACAGCATAAATGGTCTCATGATTTTGTTGGATACTTGGACCCGTTTCTAAAGGAAAAGGTGCAAGAGAGTTAGCGTTGGTTTTACACATGTGCTAACTGGTTCGTGTTGTCAAATGGGCAATGTTGTTTAATAACGAAGGATTTCTTTATATAAACAACTAATTCAACTTTATTTTCAAAATAATCAAGTTTTGAACTTAATTTCGAAAATACACAATAAAAGAGTTTGAAACTCAGCCAAAATTAAAATTGACGGAATTTGTAACTTCGCCATAATTTAATGATTAAGTGAAAAATTAATGATGTGCATGCGTATATTAATTATGTTGTTAAAGAGGCGTATGTGGAGAGAGAGATGTCGTAGAGTCTTCAACAGAGAGAGAAGGCCAAACACGAGCTTGATTGAACAAATATGGCATACATGGGAGATGTACCGAAGAGCTCGGATGGGATTGAAATCGCAGTTAGGCTTTGGAGAAAAATCGAATGATTGAATTGGGACAATAAAATCTACTCTAAACTTCAAAAAAAAAAAAAAAAACATATTTACTCTTCTATGAATTAAAATAAATATAAGGAAAGCACAAATTAACGGTAACTATAATTATTTCAAATGAATAATAGAAAGTACAAAACAACCAATACAATCACTTATATATGAGAAAATAAATAAATGAAAATCAACATATCATCTCTCCAAGGAAAAGTTTTCAAAACTAAATTATCTAAGATAGTAAGATGTGTTTGTGTATCGTGTTCAAAATATCCTAATAACATCACGAACAAAATATATATATACTCGAGGCAAAGACCTACTGTTCTTGAGGCCCCTCTAACAAGCCAACTTCTTTTTGTCTCTTCAACTGTTCATAGAATTTATTTATAAACTCTTCTGCCTCATGATCTACTTCGCCATTTTCACCTTCACCACCACCCTCTTCTTTCTCTGACGGGGAGAAGCTGAACTCCCTAACCTGTACCAATGGAGAATGGTCATAGTTTGTAGTGAGCTCATGCAATTCTTGCGATGCATACTCCAGCCGTAGTGGGGACCGCATCTCCGCCTCCTGCCCTTCTTCTTTTCCCTCATTGGCTGAGGCTTTCAGGCAAGGAAAGTAGCTTCTTTTGTTTTGGCATGAATGGTGGTGTGGATGAGTCAGAAGATTTGTGATGGATTTGCCTATAAACTTCCCTCTCTGCATGAAAAGGTTCATATCCATTTGGAATTTCTTCCTTGAGACGAAGCTTTTGATCCTTAACATGAAGAAAACAGCTTTTAGGTAGTCACATAACTTGTTTGCGGTGTTTGAAGAGTGAAGCTCCATTGTTTCTTTGTATCTCTTTATATTGTTAGGGTTTGGTAGAGGAAGAAAAAGAACTTGAATAGAAAGAAGGATTGAAGATATGCCTTTATATACTGAATATGTAAAGGCGGTGAGAGAGACAAGAATAGCTTAGTTGAGAAGGCAAGAACAAGTGGTGGACCTCCATTGTCATGGTGATGGTGGGGAGACATGGAGCTTTTGGCTTTAGCTTTTGTGGTCTTCAAACCTCCACTTTTGCTTTCTTCATTTCTCTTTTTGTCAGAACAGGACAGCACAAAAGCTAGGTAGATAGCGTGAAGGAATGAATCAAACAAATGTTCCGTTTGAATTGAATAGCAAAAATATTAGGGAACACACACACGCACCATTCCCCCACTTTTCACGATTTGTTCTCCCCATTCATTCCTCCCGTATTCGTGAATTAGTGTGGTGTGGTTTTAATTGTCTTCTCCAATTTGCACCCTCATTTTAATTGACGATTAATTGTGCTTTGAATTAACGGTTAATTAAAATGTAATTAATAATTAATATAATTGTATTATTCATCAATATAATTAATAATTTTAATTAACCATCAATTCAAATGGGAATATAAATTTGGGAGATGTATATATTTCCCTCACATCGTGAATAGTGGGGAAATGGGGGCACAGTAAATAACCTCAAAATATTACATTGATAAAAGATACCTAGAATCAGATCAGGGAGTTGTAAAAAGTTTTAAACTAAAACGTGAAGTAAATATCTTAAATTAATAAAAGGACCATGGATTCATACTGATAATTTATTAACGTATTGAAAAAAATTAAATATTTCTTGAGGCTAGTATATCAAAATTTCAATTAAAAAAATATATATACCATCACCTCTCCTCCAAGAATATCATGATTGGATAATGTTTAATCCCTTAAAAATTAACACATTAATTAATGATTCGACATCTTATATTAAATCATAAATTAAAATAATCAAATAATAAATTAAGATATTAAATTATATATTTATGTGTTTATTTTGGAAGTATTAAATCTTGTTCACATTATTAATGTCCTTGAAGAAAATACTCAGGTATGTACATCACTACTCTTAAAAAAATACATTAGTCAAACACTATTATATACTTGCCATTTTTCTAAAATTCGAAAACTGGTTCATGTTAAGAAGTGTCCTTGATGAAGTAGAAACTTACGAATTAAGAGAAGAAATATTGGTAAAAAGTAAAAAAAATTCAAAGCTACGCTTAAAATTTTGTCACTTGTATAGAGTTCTTAACTACAAATATGAGAAATTTTACTTTGCCCTCATATGTCACCGCCCCATCCACTATACCTTAATTAACACACTTCATTAACATCATAACTAACTACGTAACATATAATTAACCAATAATTACTGTTAATTACAAATTATTAATTCAGATAAATGTTATTTGTATATTAGGTAATCGTTAGTTAGATGACATGTGTTAATTACCATGTTAGTTGTGTGTGTTTAATTAGCTTAAGAGGATGTGGCGGGGAAATATGGGGGCTGGAAAAATGGCCTTTACAAATATTTAGAGAAGTCTGAAGATTGTTTGAAAGAAAAAAATTCTCATTATTTTCTTCACTAACATATTTGCTTTATGCACGCTCTAATTAATCTCCCACTACAAATAATGTCAAGATTTTTGTTGGGTTTTTTTTGTGGAGGCTTGTCCCACCAAAATTAGAGAAATGTAACACGTAGTAACCAAAATGTATAATACTAGATCCGTTTTAAAAAGTTGAAAACATATAACAAAAGGGGCTACTTATTATGCCCCTAGTTCACCCTAGTATTCGTTAGAGTGTAATTAACATAACTAATTCATTATTCATTATATATATATACATATTTGAATGATAATATTTATTTTATGTGTTGTACTTTTAATATATATGATATCTTTATTAGGCTAGCGATGTTTGTGATAATTATTAACGTTGATGATAAATTCCTCTTGTTCATTTTGATTGTTTTATTCTCGTCCTCAAGATGGAGACCATTAAATTTTGTAAGAGATTGAACTAAACATAATTTTTTTTCTTGATATGATAATTGATATGTATATTTACAAAGTTAATATTAAATTTCTTGTTCGACTCTTTACATCAACATTTGTAATTATGCTTTTAAACCTCTATCTCCGTTTTAATTATTTATCGCGACTTTGGCTAAGTACTTGAGAAGAAATTATGTCATTCTTTGAGTCCAACAAGTATTTTTCTTGTATTAGCAACAGATAATGAGATGCATTCTTAGTTAAGCATCGATTAACCCTTTAGTAAAAATACAATTAAACATTAATTAAGCATTTAATAAAAGAGAATTATTTTCGCAATGCACTGAAAAATACACTCAGGATAACAGTATGTTGCCCACCACCCGAAGAATTGCATTCCGAAATTGTCCACTATCATGTTGTCCGGTGTCTTCTCTCCCCACGTCTGCTCTACCCTCTTTATACCTCTTATATTATTTAATATTTTCTATACTACATGATAAAAAAATGTTGTTATTTATACCGTTTATTTATATTTTTCTGTTATTTTATTATTTTTTATATTATGGATTACAGATATGTTGTTATTTATACTTTTTACAATATTTTTTTATACTATGAATTAAATATATGTTGTTATTTATATTTTTTTACTGTACTATGAATTTAAAATGTGTTGTTATTTATATTTTTTTTTACTATTTTTTTTACTTTTTCTATACTATGAAAAATATATGTTGTTATTTATATATTTTTACTATTATTTATACTTCTCTGTAATTTCGAAATTAACCAATCCCTTATTTTGCATCTATCTCAAAACTTTTTCATGAAGTCATGTCATCATGGTTCATTATATTGATCATTAGATTTCGTGATGTGATTTCAACATATACATTAATTTTATATAGATCTTTTAAAAAATATATTTTGTATGACTATTTGTATGTGTTAATTTTAACCATTAAGTGTAATGATGTGGTTTAATCTCATTTATTTATTTTTTTTAGATTTTTTGAAGATCGTATAATATGTAATCATTTGTGTGTCATTATTTTACAATAACTTTTGAGTCATCTCCTTAATTCATGTCATCTTTGATATTTTTAATACAAATCGTATGATTAAAATCGGACGTTTATGAAAAGTTATTGTTAAATATTTGATGACACACATAAATTATTAATATTTCCCTCAGCCCACGCGCCCCTTTTTTGTCTTTTTCCTCATTTCCCTCGCACCTTCTCTCTCGTCCCCCTTTCTCCCTCTCGTGTGTTCCTTCTCTCGCTCTCCTGTTCTCTCTCTCGCCCATCCTCCGGGAAATCTTTTGCCCCTCCAATTCGACCCATTCATTCCCCCTTCTCTCTCTGTCACGATGCACCAGCTAATACGACGACCCATTCCCCGTTTCCTCACTCTACTACTCAGTCTCGTACTGTTGTCCTCGATTGTTCTCTTCCTCCCTTTTTCTCCTTACAGGTATTCACGAACACCATTTTTGTTTTTGGCTATTCGCTTGCCCTCGTTCATATTTTTCTTCTAACATCTCTCTCCGTGCTCAGCTCTGCTTCTAATCGAGTATCTGTGATTTGGGATGCTCCTAGAGTTTTCGAATGGAGGCCTTGCAATTGGTGGTGGAAGGAGAACAAACGAAGATTACCAAGTAAGTTTTTGCATCCGATTTCTCGTGATTGCACATTTTGCTGAATTTCCCATCAAATCATAAAGTTCGAAAATTTGATTTTTTTTTTTTTTTGTTGTTGATTGTGATCCCTGAAATTCGTAAGATTTATTTATCATTGGTGATTTTATGTACCAAATGTTTGGAGAGTAGATGAATTGAGGGTTCTCTACACCAAATTAGGGTTGTTTTGAGGCCTAATTGGGATTTCATTATACTGGTTTTTGCACCATGCTTAACAGGTCTGGTACCAGTATTCCCTCAACAAAATGTGAAGTTAATTTCAAGAAACATGTTCACATTGGATTTTGAATCCATATTCATAAACTAAGTTACTGATCATTATTAGATTTCTACTAATGTTCTATGTATAACTAATTTCGAATAATTTTTTTGAACTTTTGCAGCTCTACCTGCGAGCAATGGCTACGTACGAATAGACTGCTATGGTGGGCTCAATCAGATGCGACGTGATGTAGGTACCAAATATTGTTACCATTTTTTGTTGGTCTCTAGCGGTACCAGTATGTTGTGGTTCGATTGTTTGTTGTTAATTGTTTTGCAAAATACCCAAAAGTGGATCTAAATTACCCTCAATTTTGCAATCAACCTCAATGAATTAATGAAGCAATTGAACAAAATGTAGCCTCTATGTATTAGTAGATTCAAGACCTCGAAGGATCATATATTTTTTTATTTTTTATTTTGTCAATTTAGCTTTGTGATGGAATTGGGATAGCGCGTATTTTGAACGCTACATTGGTACTGCCCAAATTCGACGTGGCTGCATATTGGAACGAATCTAGGTAAATACTTTACTTACCACTTTAAATTTGCACATAAATTCAATTTTATATATAATACTTTTTTTCCTTCTCTCTGTTAGCAATTTTGCAGATATATTCGACGTAGACTATTTCATAGAAAAAACAAAGGGATTCGTGCATGTTGTGACCGATTTACCCGAAGAAATATCAAAAACGCCCTTTCATGTTGATTGTAGCAAGCGAAAAGGCCCATTTGATTACATCGAAACTGTTCTTCCTTTTCTATTAGAGCATAAATATATTTCGTTCATGCCCGCCATGGGCCAAAGAAGAGACAAGTACTTTTAAAAACCAAAAATTTCTAATTAAAAGAAAACAATTTTTTTTATTCAATTTTAAATATTTTCAGATATCCAATACAAGCGAAAGCGGCGTTCTGTCAGGGTTGTTACCACGCGTTGCGTCTAAACAAAGCACTAGAATCCAAAGCACGGAAGCTTCTAGAAGCCATTCCGAAACCCTTCATCTCTTTACACCTCCGATTCGAGCCAGACATGGTCGCGTACACGCGTTGCTCCTACCCATCTCTCTCTCCCTCCTCTCTACAATCCATCGAAACCGCGCGCAATTCAGATTTCATAATCTCGAATAAAAAACCTCTTACCGGCGAATCGGCGCGTCAGTGGCGAATCCGAGGCAAGTGCCCTTTAACCCCTGAAGAAACCGCGTTCATTCTCCAATCACTCGGCATTTCATCGAACACATTCGTGTATTTGGCCGCAGGAGACGAATTGATGGAGGTTGAGGGATTTACATCCGTTTATAAAAACACGTACACCAAATCTATGTTTTTGAACCACGCGGATTTCGAAGCTATGCATGGAAATACTAAGGCTGCGTTGGATTATTACGTGTCGATGAATAGCGACGCGTATATTTCCACGTATTTTGGCAATATGGAAAAGATGGTGGGTGCGATGAGAGCGATGAATGGGTTGCATAAAACATTGCTTTTGAATCGAAGGGTTTTTGCAAATTATAGTGCGATGGGGCTTGAAGGGGAGGGTTTAGCTAGGGTTTTGCGGAAGGCGCATGAAGAGGATTTTGTTATGGGGAGGGGATCTGCTTTGAATGATTGTTTTTGCGAGTTCAAATTGTAGGTTAAATGGTTGTATTGTATAATTTTAGGGGGAGTTCTACGTCTTTTTAAAAGGGGATATTTTTGGTATTTAGAAGGGTGTATCACAAAATTTATTTTGTATGTGGATATTTCTTCTTTAATGAATAATTCATATTTCCTTTTAGCTATCATTCATTGATAAATACATTTGAAAATTTACCTTAAATATTCATTAATTGATGATTATTTGAAATATCCTTGGAAATGACTGTAGCGTAACAAAAAAGGGGGTATGATAAAACTCCCCTAATTTTAAATTTTCTTGGTTTATTTTTTGCACTTGTTCTCTTTTTATTGTATAGACATTTAATTTCTGGATTTTCTTATGTATTGTCTTTTTGAATCATGTTAGATTGCTGATGTTTTATAAATTAACATTAGTTTAATTACTAATTACTAATTTTATTTAAAGACAAGCAATCGCGAAATGAATAATAACATTTTGATTTTACAAGCAAAAATAGAGAAAAGGAAAGAATGGTTTTAAGAAACCCTCTTTAACTTTTTATCAACAATAAAACTTTATTAGGAATTTAGGTATTGTTTTTTACCTTGTGAAGTTCAATTTTTAATCTCCTCTGTCATATCCTAAATCATATGTTAAATTGTCCTATCGCCGTATCCGATACGTGTCGCCATATCGCCGTATCGACGTATCCGTGCAACACAGATAGTAAGTCATTTTGCATTGAAGTAGTTTGCTAAGAAAAGCCGAATTACAGTTTGAGACGGATAAATTATATTCGAGGACCGCTTCATTTATTTTATTCACGTATTGGTGACCGTACAAGGTATGAAGATCAGTTTGTTTCCTTAAAAAAAAAAAAATGAAGAACAGTAATTTGTTTTTACCACAAAGTACTCACAAGTCACAATTCCTACACTTCACAAGTTTTATCATTTTGGAAAATCTAGCTTTACAGCAAATAAGAGCATGCAATTTTTATTTATTATGATGTTTGACTGTGATACTAGACATAACATTTTATCATGCGTGCAGTATATATGACATTTTATTATAAGGGGGCTTCTATCATACGCCCATTTCCTTATCATACATTCATTTTCAAGGGCATTTTGAGTAATTATTCATTTATGAATATTTAAGATAAGATATCAAATATATTTATCAATTAATATTTAACTAAATTGGAATTTTTTGTTGTTCATTTAAACAAAAATCTCCATAAAAAATAAATTTTACGATACACCCTTTTACAAATATAATTAATTACTAAAATACTCAAAATATCCTTGTAAAAGGGTGTATGATAGAACTCCCCTTATTATAATAGTCCAATTTGTGTGACATTTAGACAAAATATTTAATTCCAATGACAATTTGTCATTTTTAAATATAAATAACTATAATTGTTCCCACAAAAATGATTAGAAAACCTATTTTTCTTCAATTGACTTCGGATAAGACAGATTTTTGGACCTATACGTAGGTTCAAATTTGATTGACTTTTTTTTTGAGATCTTTGTTTTTCAATTTTTCATCTGATGGTTAAATATTATTGTTTGATTGTTGTTTATATGAGCTATTTTAATGTTTCTTAAAGTTAAAGGTCTTTTTATTTTATATGAGTAGTAATAGTTGTACACTTGTACTTCCGTTTTCCTATTTGTGTTTTTTAATGGAGCATTTATGCATGTAGCCCCTTTTAAAATAAAAATTCAAAAACTAATTCCTTTTCGCAAATATTCCAAAAATAACTCCTTTCGGGTTTTTAAATCCGGCCGCTACAGTATTTTGGAAAAAAAAAATGTATTCTCCTTCAAAATGTACCCACCGAATTCTCCATTATTTAATTATTACATTTAATTAACGTGATAATTATAACATATCATTAAATATTAACTAATATTTATTCCAATTTATGAATTCGAATAAATATTAATTATATATTAAGTTAATAGCTAACAACAAAATTAATATTTAATGATATATTGTAATTATTAGTTAACAACAAAATTAATAATTAAATAATGGAGAATTCGGTGGGTACATTTTGAAGGAGAATAATTTTTTTTTTCAAAACACTGTAGCGGCGAGATTTAAAAACCCGAAAGGGGTTATTTTTGAAATATTTGCGAAAAGGGGTTAGTTTTTGAATTTTTATTTTAAAAGGGCTACATGCAGAAATGCTCCTTTTTTAATCTGGCATTGAAGTTTTGCCCAAATTCGATTAGTCATGATCATGAGGGATTCGATTTCGATTTTGAGTTAGTTGGTACCGTACCGGTTGATGTATATCGAGTTTGAAATTTTAGATAAATTAGTCATTAAGTTTAATAATTGGAGCATAGTAAAGTGAGTGTACAATCATTAAAATTATGGTTAGTACATAGTTAATTGTGATCAGTGCGTTTTCTAAACTTTTTATTTGAAGTTAATAAGAAATAACAAAATTTGCGGGTTCTTGTTTCGAAAATGGCCTCGGGACCTTCCAAATCCGGGACCGGCCCTGCTCATACTCTTCTATATAAAGCTCTCCTCTCCTTTCAAGAACACAAAGCAAATTGTCCTTAGCAAACAATGATCATAACCAGAAACAAATTTTGGAAACCAAACCCAACTCAAACTTCGCAAATGGCCAAATGACTTGTCCGCTTGTCTCGTGCTTTTATCTTAATCTTTTACGTCATCTCCGAATCACAACGTCAGATAATGGACAAGTCTGGACTCATGACCAACCACCATATATTTTAGCAGATGTCCTTCGGGGACGTCCGTTTAAATGTATGGTTGTTGGCCATGAAATGATGAGAAAGATTAGCATAAAAGTATAGCATAGAAGTATAGGACATGCGGAAAAGTGATTCGGCCATTTTTGAAATTTGAGTTAGTTTTGGAGAATTGCTTTCTATTCTTGAAAGTAGAGCACATCTTTATATGAGGAGTTTGGGTATTTGAGTTGTTTTAAAACAAGTTACATCAGAGCATTTATTTTACTTTTTAGTCGAGAAATTATTTCCCGAACCAAAAAGAGAGTGTAGTTTTGATATAGACTAGGAGAATACCCGCGCTTCGCGGCGGGTATGTTTCGCGACGGGTATGTTTCATTTATTTTGTCATACATATAAAATTTAGTTGGGGTTTTTTGAGAACAAACATAACACTTTGAAAAAATAAAAATCATATCTATTAAAAAATTCGATGATGACAAAATTATTATATTGGTTTTGAATCTTATAGAATTAAATTGACATTTATTGTCCTGAGCTTGCAATTTTAAATTGCTAAATTCATTAGAAACTAGGAGAATACCCGCGTTTCGCGGCGGGTATGTTTCATTTAGTTTGTCATACATATAAAATTTAGTTGGGTTTTTTGAGAACAAACATAACACTTTGGAAAAATAAAAATCATATCTATTAAAAAATTCGATGATGACAAAATGATTATATTGGTTTTGAATATGACTCAATACGAAATATTTATTTATTGATCTAATACGACGCACAAAAAAATGCGAGTATAAGATGATAGAATAACATTCCTACACATAAATAAAAAGCATTGATTTAAATAACGACGCAATAGAGACGCTATAGCGCAAATCGTAATAAATATTTCTAAAACGCAATACCGCAACCTACTAAATAGCATCGCAATATCGACGTTATATCATGCAATAAAGGTGATAATATATAAATTACAGTCCAAACACTACGGACCGTTATATGACAATTTATTACATTGAATCAAAAAGCAAAATCATATGACATTTTTAAATTTCTGTATCTAAAATTAAAAATAATAACATTTTAAAAGTTGAAGAATTTATTTGTGCGGTAAATTTTACCTTTCATGTTTATTGTTGAAAAAATATTTATTAAGATGAAGAAATTATTTGTGTTTGGTAAATTAATATATTTCATATTTATTAATTTTTTTAAAAGATTAACATGAACTTTTCTTGAAAATACTAATAAATAGACTTACGAGTCACTAATGTAATTATATCTTTTTTTTTATATTGTATTTTCTTACATAATTTTTTTCATAACTTTAAGATAGAAAAAATATTGAATATATGACAATATGGAACTTAAAATAAAGATAAAATTCAAGTGAACATATTGCATGTTTTTTAAAATTATATTTTGGAAAATATTAATAATATTTGATGTATTTTTGATGATATTATATATTAATCTATTAGTGTATTAGTGTTATATATTTAAACTGTTCATATTCCATTTGTATTCACATTTGATCATGTAACTTGTTGTGAAATGGTTCAAAATTAAATACAAGGGGTCTCTCATGAACCTAACGAATAATACTCTGACACATCATCAATGTAAGGTGATGTGGCCTTCTAAAATTTCTCAAAACTATGTGTAAAATAAAGAAAACATAAATGTCTACAAAGAAAACATAATTATAAAAAATCAATGATTAATCCATGGTTTAAATTTTGCCACATGTCATAATCCAATGGTTGAAAATATTGTGATGGTGTGGCATAAAAAGAATTCACAAAGATATGTCTAAAATAAGGGGGTTGGTAAATCATATGGTAGTATATATCATGATAATCAAATTATGTTTTTCAATGATATATTCTCCATGGTTTCATTTTAGTGAGTTAATTAACTCTGTATTACTCATTCATGTGCAATTATAAAAAGTTCACAGTACTTTAAAACAGGAAGGTGGGACTAAATTTAAGACAGAGAAATAGCCTCCTTTCTGATAATTTGGATTACGATCGATTTTGCACTAACGATAGGATGGGAGAGATAAATCAGCGCAACCATGGTGGCTTTTGTATTTGGAGATTTTGGAGTTTCGCCTCTTTTGTATAATTTGAAGGCCTTGCTGATTTTGCTAAGTTTTGAGAGGTTCACAATCTCGAATTGGAGGTCAAGTATGTTCAATATTATATTTTCATTTGTTTTCTTTTAGTCACTTTAGCAGACTATAGTAATTTTCTTTGTAATTTATGCGCTAGGGAGTTACTTTTTTGCTGTTTTTTCGTTTGGTCGATTAAGATGTATGTGTATGAAATTTGTAAGGTAAAAAGAGATCAATTGAATTGTAATGATGTCTTTTAACCCCTAAAGAGACGTTGTTTATTCTTCGATCACTTGGCATTTCGTTGAACACGTCCGTGTATTTGACCGCGGGACACGAATTGATGGAGATTGAAGGATTTACATCCGTTTATAAAAGCACCTACGCCAAATCTATTGGACTGTGCGGATTTCGAAGTATGCATGAAAATACTAAGGTTGTGTTGGATTATTACGTGTTGATAAATAGTGACGTGTATATTTTCATGTATTTTGGTAAGAGAGAATGTATGGTGCCCCCCAATTTCTCCCAATCATTGTTAATTGAATCAGCATGACGTGGGCTATCAAATATCAATTGAGAACGCCATGATACCCAAACCCAAAAATTTGCCATCAATTAATCTCGCCTCGGATTAACAAAACCTGATCCCATTAAATGGACCGTTCCCATATCTAAACTCCTAACCCTAACACTCTCTCTCCTCTCTCTCATTTGCAGCCGCCCCACTCTCTCCCTCTCTCTCTCTCATCTCGTACCCACAGACCAGCACACACCTCGCACACCTACAACACACACACGCATGCGCATTTTTTGTTGTTTTTGGACCTGATGCATGTTTGTGGACCATTTCGATTGATTTTTCGATTGTTTTTTAACTATCTTGGAGCATATTTAGTTAGTTTATATTGTTTTTTTGAATCGAGGGGATCTTTCTTTCAAATCGAGTGGATTTTTCGATTGTTTCTTCCTGATTTTTGGACTGTTTTGGTGTTTGAAGTAGGTAGAAGTTAGGGTATGTCGACTCAAACTGATTTTTCCTGTTTTTTTTTTTTTTTTTTTTTTTGACTGTTTTGGTGTTTTTTCCTGTTATTTCTCTGATTTTTGGTCTATTTTTTTCTGTTTTTCTGTGTTTTTTTATATTGATTCGCACTGATTAATGGACAATTTTTGGACTAATTATTTTTTCCTGTTCTCTCTCTCTCTCTGATTTTTCTCTAATTAATAGATGAACTTTAGGATTTTTGCTGGAAAGTTTTAATTTACTGTTAATGTTAGGATTTTAATTGAAAAGTTTTAATTTCCTGTTAATTTCGAGGGTTTTAATGACCTGTTAATTTCGCTGTTAATGTAAGTAATTCATAGATGAACTTTAGGGTTTTTTCCTGTTTATTATCGACTGTTAATGCCTGTATTAGTTGGAATTTAATGTTAAAAAATTATTTGTTAATTGGAATATGGTCATACAAATTTGCAATGTATTTTAATTTGAATGTATTTTAATGTAATACATGGTTAATCGAGAAATGTGTTTGAATGTATTTGAATTAACCAATAAAAGTATTTGAATTAACAGTTAATTAAAGAAATGGTTAATTATATTTGGAAAGCTAATTAAATTACCCAAAAATTGAAAATTAACCAACAAATTTGGAATGTATTCGAATTAACAGCTAATTAATACATGGCTAATCGAGAAATGTATATGAATTAACAACTAATTAAATTGCCAAAAAAATGATAATTAACCAACAAATTAGGAATGTATTTGAATTAATAGTGAATTAAGTTACCAAAAATATGATCATACAAAATGTTATTTTGCTATTTCTTTACTAATTTACCTACAAAATGATAATTAAGTTACCAAACAATATTAATTAATTTTTTACTGTTATTTTGACAGTAAAAATTTGTGTTAATTGAGTTGCCAAATTTAATTAAGTATCAATTAGTTGACTAATATATGGAATATTAATTGAACTAATGTAGTTGTTAATTATATTACTTAAAAATTGGTAATTGTAATTGTTAATCTATGTAACACATGAAGAATGAATTAACAAATGATTAACTCTTGAAATGTTAATTACTATCATTGTACACGCTAATTAATGAGTAATTTTTAAATTGAATTAATTGTTAATCCGATTGTTCCCAACTCATAATTATTTAATTGATTTTTAATTGAGATATAATTGACTTAGATTGAACTTAATTATTATGTTATTAACTTATTTATTATCTCTAAATTTTTTTGTTAATTTGGTACTATATGAATTTAATTATATTGTAATTTTAATCATTAATTTATTATCTTGTTAATTATTTGAATAGCATAATTATTGTTAATTACTATTTAGGCTGTTAATTATTGTGCATGAATTTAATTATATTGTAATTAATAGTTAATTGGAAGAAAGGTTAATTGGCTGAGATGAATATGTGGACAATTGGGATATACGAATTAACCATCAATCCAACATGACATCAACATGATGTCATGCTGATTCAATCATCGAAAAATTTCAGGCATAGTATAATTTCCCTTTTTGTAATATGGATAAGATGGTGGGTGCCATGAGAGCAATGAATGGGTTGCTTAAAACATTGTTTTTAAATATAAGGTTTTTCTGTGAATTATAGTGCGATGGGGTTTGGAGGTGAGGGTTTTGTTAAAACAAAATATATTAAAATGGTATATTCGGATATTAATAAAGAATAAACTACAATAAAATATGATATTTAAATACTTATTTACATATAACATCAATATACAAGAAAATATATTTTTAAAATTGAAACCGTTTATCCGGATCGTGTGAACACTGTCCTAAAGCGTTATTCCGTTTATCGTACAGACATCGTGGAAACGTCCCAAGATAATCCAGGGATGTCGCTCTTTAGGGTACGTCCATGAGAGCGACGGACGATTGACTTCTTCAACACCCTACTCGAATTATATAATGTTTGTATAAAATAATATAATTATTAATATGTAGGGGATCATAGAGCATGTAGAATGGAGTGTATGATTTCTTCATCGTATAGTCTGTTCTTCTAATCTCACTAGCATAATCTTTTCTCAGTGGTATATGAAATATATATAGGGGTCACAATTGACAATATAATCAAGAGGTCAATTAATCGAGGCCTTTAATACTAATATTATGGCTACCGTTTCTATTGGTAACTTGGAGAGGAGGGCAAGGAATTTGAGTCGAGAAGATTAAAATACATCTGTAACGTTTATGTCAATGAATGAATGGATTAAAGAATTATGATATTAATTTTGAATTTTATATTTGCTCTAACAATCCCCCACAAAATTCAAAATTATTATAGGTTAGAAATCATATAAAATTAGTTATATTTAAAAAAAATTATTTAATTAAAATATAAATTGTTGTTGGGTGTTTATACCATGCATCAGTGTAAGTATTTTACAAAATTTGAACTTCACCTTGTATGACAGTTTCTGTCTAGAGGAATCGGAGTGAACTATGTCTTGAACTCATTTCTTTGACCTAGACTCCACTAACACACGCATAGTATGAAGACTATCATCGGCGGGTTTGTGCACTATTATTGGTCATACACATGTATCTTGGATTTTTCATGAGAATTCTAAGGACTTACCCATGCCCCGCACCGCGGCCATATACAGATATTCTCATATAAGTGAGTTCTTACCAGGGATGTGTGTAGAGTCACATCTCGCGGAAATTACCGCATCGGTACTCATTAAGAGCTACTTGCTCAACCTTTACCACTACACAAGCACACTCACCATAGGGATAGGGTTTGGAGTCAGTGCTCCAACAAATGTTGGACCAACTTATCAGTTTGTTATTACCCATTGAACATCCTTCAAGGGATCGCCTATCACAGATGTTGGGTTACCACCGTAAGAGACCAATTATGGGCCAACCTATCCCCCTCGATGAAAATTAAGGATCAATGTATCATTGTAGTTGATCTTCTAGATCATGTTTCTTCTAACTCGAGCTTGCAAGTTATTTATTTATTTACCTGAAAATGAAAAACTTGCAAAGCAAAATTTCTTCAAAGAAATTTATTAGTTCTTATAAATATCAACTCATCAAATATTAGCAGTGATAAACTTAATTTTTTTTTTTAATAATAGCATATACCTTTATAATGAATTTCTTTATCTGCAAGATAATTTACTGAAGCAAAATATCACAATTATTTAAGTAAATTGGTAACAACATACCACACATTATTGGATCATAAATACATTGCAACCCCCACAGTTCCGGCTGCTTAATGACTTGGGAAATTCTTGCATTCTCCATATATATATTTTTAGATTTTATGATTAGAAAATTGATCATCTCATGCGACTTCAATTATTTTTCTTTGCTATTATCTGTAAAAATATATCTTCAAGCAAATGCATTATCATATCTAAAGTATTGCATCGTGATAGCTCATTATCATTATTATTTTATATATGCCAGAATGAAAATTAATTTGAATATTTACCCCCACATTCATTATGATTTAAGTGGCATAACAGAATAACATCATGTAATGATGCACTTAATGTATAATATGTCTTGGAACAAAACAAAAATAAGAAGAGGCCATGATTATTTCTATATAGTTACCGAATAACAAATATGTTGTTGTTTAGGAGTTATATGATTAGAATTAGAATCTCATACTAATGTTTGGCTTAACATGACATCTATCTATCTAGGCAACATACTAATGCAGCCAGAAATGCTTGCATTTCCGGCTGCCACGTCACCAGGGGCCTAATTGTAAAAAAAAATATTTTTTTTTACATTTTGGTCCTTTTTAATTTACAAATTGGTCCTTTTTAAAAAAAAAAATTACATTTTGGTCCTTTTTTTTACATTTTGGTCCTTTGTATTTGTATTTCGGTCCTTCGAAGTTTTAATATTCACATTTTGGTCCAGGGGCCTCAAATTGGTCCCTTTTTAAAAAAAAAATTTATTTTGGTCCTTTTTTATCACATTTTGGTCCTTTATATTTGCATTTTGGTCCTTCAATGCTTGCATTTCCGGCTGACACGTCACCAGGGGCCCATTTGTAAAAAAAAATATTTTTTTCATATTTTGGTCCTTTTTTATTTACAAATTGGTCCTTTTTTTAAAAAAAAAATTGCATTTCGGTCCTTTTTTTTAAATTTTGGTCCTTTATATTTGCATTTTGGTCCTTTATATTTTGCATTTTGGTCCTTCAATGCACCAGGGGCCTATTTGTAAAAAAAATATTTTTTTCACATTTTGGTCCTTTTTTATTTACAAATTGGTCCGTCTTTTAAAAAAAAATTACATTTCGGTCCTTTATATTTGCATTTTGGTCCTTCGAAGTTTTAATAGGTCCTTTATATTTGCATTTTGGTCCTTTATATTTTGCAATTTTGTCCTTCATTGCACCAGGGGCCTATTTGTAAAAAAAAATATTTCTTTCACATTTTGGTCCTTTTTTATTTACAAATTGGTCCTTCTTTCAAAAAAAAATTAAATTTTAGTCCTTTATATTTGCATTTTGGTCCTTCGAAGTTTTAATATTTACATTTTGATCCAGGGGACTCAAATTGGTCCTGTTTTTTAAAACAAATTATATTTTGGTCCTTTTTTATCACATTTTGGTCCTTTTTATTTGCATTTTGGTCCTTCAAAGATTTAAAATTTACAATTCGGTCCAGCGGCCTCTTTGTAAAAAAAGGAATTTTATTTACATTTCGGTCATTTTTTCCCATTTTGATCCTTTTTAATTAAAAAATTGCATTTAAAATTACATTTTTGTCCTTTTATATTTACATTTTGATCCTTTATATTTCCATTTTGGTCCTTCGAAGTTTTAAAATTTATATTTTGGTCCAGGGCCCTCTTTGTTAAAAAAAAATTTATTTACATTTCGGTCCTTTTTTATTTATATCTTATCTTAGCAAAATACTAAAGTTATCACTTTTCCTTCCTCCTGGTTGAGCCACGTCACCAGAGCCTCTTTGTAAATTTTTTTTTTTAATTAACATTTTGGTCCTTTTTTATTCACATTTTGGTCATTTTTTTGTCATTTGGGTCCTTCAAGTTAAAAAAAATACATTTTGGTCCAGGGGCCTCTTTGTAAAAAATTTACTTTACATTTTGATCCTTTTTAATTACATTTTGGTCCTTTTTATTTGAAAAAAACTATATTTTGGTCCTTTTTATTTATATTTGGGCCCTTTTAAGTTTAAAAACTTACATTTTTGTCCTTCATATTTACATCTTGATCCTCTTTTATTTACATGTCAGTCCTTTTTCACATTTTTTAATTTACATTATAGTCCTTTTTATTTATATTTTGGTCCTTTTTAGTCTTTTGGTCTTCTTAAAAAAATACGTTTTGGTCCTTTTTTTATTCACATTTTGGTCCTTTTTTTTCAAATTTTGGTCCTTCAAGTTTAAAAATTACATTTTGGTACAGGGGCCTCTTTGTAAAAAATTTAATTTACATTTTGGTCCTTTTTATATTTACTATTTTATCCTTCAATTCATGACGTCCATGTTTTTCTGTTCATTTACAAATTTGCACCTGAAATTTATTTTTTCATATATGTAATGTTTTCTTATTTTTTTATTTTTATTCTGAATGGGTAGCATGTTTATTAATGATGGATTCCACAACTTGATGTCTATTATTTGACTACAAATTTGTGTATAGAAAATATTATGAGGCTTTGTATTAATATACTGCAAATATTTGGCCACTACCTTAATTGTTCCTATTTAATCCTCCAAACATCATAAAAAAAAAATCGATCACAAAACACAAAAAAAATATGACGATGCCGTCAACTAAATCGAACCCGCGCAATAGCGCGGGAGTAGAGCTAGTCTATATACTAATGCAAGGGGATTTGCTGCCTCCTGGTGCAGCCACGTCACCAGGGGCCTATTTGTAAAAAAAAATATTTTTTTTACATTTTGGTCCTTTTTTATTTACAAATTGGTCCTTTTTTCGAAAAAAAAAATTACATTTGAGTCCTTTTTTTTTTTACATTTTGGTTCTTTATATTTGCATTTTGGCCCTTCGAAGTTTTGAAATTTACATTTTAGTCCAGGGGCCTCAAATTGGTCCTATTTTTTAAAAAAAATTATATTTTGGTCCTTCGAAGTTTTAAAATTTACATTTTGGTCCTTTATTATTTTTCTTGCCTGGTGCAATCACATCACCAGGGGCCTATTTGTAAAAAAAAAAAATTCTTTCCATTTTGGTCCTTTTTGATTTACAAATTGGTCCTTTTTTCGAAAAAAAAATTATATTTTAGTCCTTTTTTTTTACATTTTGGTCCTTTATATTTGCATTTTGGCCCTTCGAAGTTTTGAAATTTACATTTTAGTCCAGGGGCCTCAAATTGGTCCTATTTTTTAAAAAAAATTATATTTTGGTCCTTTTTTCACATTTTGGTCGTTTATATTTGCATTTTGGTCCTTCGAAGTTTTAAAATTTACATTTTCGTCCTTTATTATTTTTCTTGCCTGGTGCAGCCGCGTCACCAGGGGCTTATTTGTAAAAAAAAATATTGTTTTTACATTTTGGTCCTTTTTTATTTACAAATTGATCCTTTTTTCGAAAAACAATTATATTTTGGTCCTTTATATTTGCATTTTGGCCCTTCGAAGTTTTGAAATTTACATTTGAGTCCAGCGGCCTCAAATTGGTCCTATTTTTAAAAAAAATATATATTTTGGTCCTTTTTTCACATTTTGGTCCTTTATATTTGCATTTTGGTCCTTCGAAGTTTTAAAATTTACATTTTGGTCCTTTATTATTTTTCTTGAAAAACTAAAATAAAATTATAATAAGTTGAACAATATTAATAAAAGAACATCTTGCAAATATTTAAAAATAAAATATCACAAAACTATTAAAAAATACATAAAAAGAAAACTAAAATAAAAAATAGATGTTTAAATAGATATTTTCTATGAATATATTTGCAAGATGTTTATTTATTATCATTTAATGTTAGTTTTTTTATGAATAAAGAATGTAATATTAAAATTATATAAACAAAATATGTAATAATTTAAATTTTTTTAAATCACTACGTGTTAAGAAGTGTTTATGAATTTTCTTAAAATTAATAAAAAATAACAAAAATAAGTTTTAATTATTACATATGAGATTTGGAGGGTATTTTGGGAAAAAAAAAATTAATATCATCCATAAGGAGTATTTTAAAATAAAAGTTTGGTAAAGAGTTTTTTTTTTTTGGAATTTACGAAAAGATAGAGAATTTTTTATAATATCCAAAAAAAATTAGGGGGTTAAAAATATACCAAATCATGGATGTGCGAATAATCATGACATAATTTAAATTAAAGGTTCGAACGAAACGGTTAGCGATGACATCGTCAAACTTTGTTGTTGGCTGACCACACAAAGGACGAAAAATATTTGTGCTAAATATGTAGCGAAATTAAGGATTTGTGAAATTAAAAACACTCTTTTTTTCAGCAATGTTTTCTGAACTATTATGTTCTTAATAAATTTCATGACGACTCATTCGTTATTTTTCCTTATTTTACTTATGAAGTATAAAATATAGATAATTTTTTTAGCAATAACCGTTTGAATTATTCAAGAAATCCGGCTCTTAAAATATTCAAACGATTTTTGCTACAAAATTTCACTCGCACACAACACACTAAATTACACATATAATAATGATTACAAAAAGAAAGTCACATACACAAAATGAACAACAATTTTTTTCAACTACATTAATTATAAACCCGAACAGCCCCGCGCAATTGCGCGGGGGTAATGCTAGTATATTATAATTTAATGTATAAGAGAAAAAAAAAATATTAGATTAAATAATTAGATTAAATAAAACGAGCCTGTGTTGTGAGATTTCGCATGTTAAAATCAATGTTTGAGGTTGCACTTCCAAGTCCATATATCCAATTGATATCTCATTCGATCGGTCCGGATTCAAAGAGGAAAACAAACACAAATTTAAACATAATTTGAGATTAGAAATTAGAAATTGGCATAAACATAATTTTATGTATAAATGGATAAACAACTATTTTTTTTTTATTATTATTATTTTTTATCGATATCCGAATTTGGAATTAACGCTTTAGAATGTTAAAACAAAATATATTAAAATGGTATATTCGAATATTAATAAAGAATAAACTACAATAAAATATGATATTTAAATACTTATTTACATATAACATCAATATACAAGAAAATATATTTTTAAAATTGAAACCGTTTACCCGGATCGTGTGAACACTGTCCTAAAGCGTTATTCCGTCTATCGTACAGACATCGTGGAAACGCCCAAAGATAATCCAGGGATGTCGCTCTTTAGGGTACGTCCATGAGAGCGACGGACGATTGACTTCTTCAACACCCTACTCGAATTATATAATGTTTGTATAAAATAATATAATTATTAATATGTAGGGGATCATAGAGCATGTAGAATGGAGTGTATGATTTCTTCATCGTATAGTCTGTTCTTCTAATCTCACTAGCATAATCTTTTCTCAGTGGTATATGAAATATATATATATAGGGGTCACAATTGACAATATAATCAAGAGGCCAATTAATCGAGGCCTTTAATACTAATATTATGGCTACCGTTTCTATTGGTAACTTGGAGAGGAGGGCAAGGAATTTGAGTCGAGAAGATTAAAATACATCTGTAACGTTTATGTCAATGAATGAATGGATTAAAGAATTATGATATTAATTTTGAATTTTATATTTGCTCTAACAGGTTTAGCGAGGGTTTTGTGGAAGGCGAATGAAGACTAGGATTTTGTTTTGGGGAGGGTATTTGTTTTTGCGAGTTTAGATTGTAGGTTAATGGTTGTATTGTAATTTCAAAGTTTCTTAAAAAAATTTTGCTCTTATTCTTTTCAGACATTTAATTTCTGAACTTTCTTATTTATTATGTTTTAAATATGGTTAGATTGTTCGGTTGAAGTAGATGCAAGCAACCGAGAGGTAGCATGCAAGTGGGCCAAAGACGGAATCCTAACCTCGAAAGCCATATACTCGTTCTTGAGAAATCCGGGTATTCGAGTCGAATGGTCTAACCTAGTTTGGAAATTAAGAATCCCGCCCAAAATAAAAACGTTTCTATGGCTAGCTTTGCTAACTAGATTGAATACGGCGGATCTCTTGGAAAAAAAAGGATGGCCAAATACGCGGACATGTACTCTATGCTCGAGGGAGGATGAAACGGCAACTCATTTGCTAACGGAATGTGTATACACACAAATGGTATGGCAAATGGTGTTAACACAAAGCAACAATGACGCCACCTTCGACCCGAAACAGACAATTGAGTTGACGTGGAAGGAAAATAGGAGGAAACAACCAAGGGAGGAAAGGCGAAAATGGGACGAATTATGGGCCTCGGTCTCGTGGCAAGTATGGAAAGAACGGAATACGCGAGTCTTTAGACAAAAATCACAACCTCCGATCATAACGGCCGCAAAGGTGATACAAGAGTTACTAGCGTGGAGAGCCTGTAATAGGCGGATCCCAGGAATAGGATAGTTTCCAACTCACCAAAAATGAGTTAAAAATGTAAATAACTTTTTATATATTTAATACATGACAGAGAACCGTTTGGGTACTCTCTTCAAAAAAAAAAAAAAAAATATGGTTAGATTGTTGTTGTTTTATAAAGTATTTTAAACTTTAAATTTCTGAATTATCATATGGAGAGCAATTGCGAAATGACATTATGTTTTTACAAGCCAAATTCTAGGTTAACCATTTTGATTTTTTTGTTGAAGGCTACGTATCAAAAACAAGGAAAAAATTGTATGAGGGTATTATAGTAAACAAAAAATCAAAATTATATGAGGGTAATTAATATGGTAATTAACGTGTTAATTAGGATACAAAGAATATGATGGTGAAATCTGAGGGTGGGGCAAATGGCCTCTTTTATTATTTATTTCGTCATCGTCGGCTTTAAAGTACAATCACGTCAAAATAATATACAAATCAAAACAAATTTACGATGACTAGTAATTTGGTTGTAAAACTTGTGAAGTGCCGTTTAATTACGATAATGTTTAATAATGTGCATGCTTAATTTGTTTCACACAATGTATTTTTTCAATGACTTGAGAATACATTACGCATGAACGATATTCTATTTAATAGCAAATATTTGTTATCTTTGTGAGAAACCAAATTTCCTGTCCTCGCAAGCAAGAAAACTGTACTGATTTTTGAATTTTCACTTTGTCATTTATAATTTCGGTGTCGATATTGTTGTTCGAAAATGTTTGTAATAAATATGTTTTTGAGATAATAGAGAAAATCAATTACCTATGAAATTGAGAAAGAACCCCAAAAATTCGTACCTGATATCTTTCTACAAAAAAATATGGCCTGCTCCATCTATTTTCTTCGCCAAGACTGTTGAAGGTATTAAATTGAATCTAATGAGAAGAGCTTTTTTTATTCATGATTGAATTTAATAAACATCTGTATTTCATGATCGAATTTTTATGGTACAATTTTATATGGAGAAGCCTCGGAGAAATTATGCCTATATAATATTATTCAATTTTTATGGTACATTTGTAACTGTTATTATGTTATTAAACTTGTATTTTGTATTTTGTACAATTAAATTTCTTATCAAATTTGATTCACTTAATATTTATTATTTTCATTTATTGTTTCATGTTGTCGTAACTATACATCTGACTTCTGCAGATCACATAATTTTGTCAAACTTTAATCACCCCATATTTATTCAATTATTAAAATAGTCACTTAACTTGTAACATTCCACATATTATGACTGAAGTTTTTTTTTTTTGCCAAATAAATCTACTCTATCGAATTTGTATTCACTGAACATTTGATTATTTAAATTAGTCATTCAACTTTAATTCAGCTCAATTTCTTCTCATGATTTTATTCGGTTTTATAAATTCAATATCAATATCAATATCAATATGTGAAATTCGGTGCTCGTGTTTTCTAAACAGACAATACTAGAAACTTAGGTTTTGTCCATGGGCCGAGAAATATTTTGGGCTAGACGGCTTGAGTTAAAAATACTGATTAATATTTGGATATATGAATAAGGTGGTTTACTTTGTATTAGGTAGTATAGATTTTCTTTACACTTTTAGTTAGTTTAATATCGATAGAAAATCTTGTAAATACGAATTATAATTTATAAAAAGATAATTGGATGGAAGAGCAAAATTTTGTCCAAATTTCCCCAGTCAAAAAAGTTCTTATAAAAAATATATCAATTATTGTTAATATTTCCGAATTACAACATTAGATTTGCGTATGATATGAAATAGTTTGTAACCGTGCGTTAAAAAGTTTTGATTTTTCTTCTTCATAAAATAATGATAACGAGAGTAACCTATCGAGAGACCAAAAAAGGTAGAATTTCTGTGGAATGATTCGGAATGTGTATACTTTTTGATCGAGAGACAAATAACTTCTTAAACTTCTTAAATGATGGATCGAGTCTTCTGGACAGAACGTTGCGGGCGACCGTTCGATACGAATAAAATCGATGGATCGAGTCTTCTGGAAAAGATCTTGAAGGATATTAAATATTATTGTTCTTCTTGAGGAGTCTTCTGGAAGAGGGATATTAAAAGCCCTCTCCGTTTCATCAAAAAAAAAACTTCCTAAACAATATTAAATATTATTGTTCTTCTGGAGGAGTCTTCTAGAAGAGGGATATTAAAGCCCTCTCCATTTCATCAACAAAAAAAACTTCTTAAACTATATTAAATATTATTGTTCTTTCCAAACATTACTTTAAATAGTCTTTTAAATGTGTATTTTTTTCAAAAAAAAATGATATTCGTTTTTTCAAAAAATAATAAAAATAAATATGAGAGTTGCCCATTAAGACAATAAAAACTTCTTAAACTTAGAAAATTGCAGTAAGTATTATTGTTCTTTCCATAACACTAATTTCTGTATTAAAAAGTCTCTTGATGTGTATTTTTCTTTAGATAAAATTTGAAAATAATTTGAAAATGTTTTCGAGTATGACATAAGATATAATTTTAATTATATTTATGTATCAAATGAACATTATATTAATAGTATATAATAAATGATGTCATGTTGGCATGATCAAACCATATTTATGCTATGTGAAATGTGCAATTTACTCATATAGCTGTAAATATAAAATGAACCGAGCTAACTTCGAAGCTATGCATGAAAATATTATATAATAAATGATATCATGATGATACGGTCAAGCAACATTTATTTATGTTACATAAATAAATTGTGCAATTTACTTAAAAAATTATAATATAAAAACAGATGTTTATAAAAACACATTCACGAAAACTTTGTTTATGAACCGAGTGGATTTCGAAGCTATGAATGGAAATACCAAGTCCACGCTGGATTATTACATGTCGATTCGTGCCGATTTGTATGGTTCCACGTATTTTGGTAATAAGAATGAGATGGTTGATGCAATGAAAGCGGTGAAGGGATTGTATAAAACGTTGCTTTTGAATAGAAGGGTTTTTCGCGAACTACAGTGCGATGGGGTTTACTGGGAAGGGTTGAGCTAGGGTTTTGTGGAAGGCTCGTGAAAAAAAAAATGTTATGAGGAGAAGATATGCTTTGTATGTTAACAGTTGAGTTGTAAAATTTTGATTTTTTTTTTGTAATAAATGAAAAATATTTATATGTCATTCATTAATTAATATCAAAAAACATTGAATTCACAATTTCTTACAATATGTGATTTTTTATGTCTTACATTCACTCCACAATTTTGATTTTTTTTGTAATAAATGAAAAATATTTATATGTCATTCATTTATTAATATTAAAAAAAAATTGAATTCACAATTTCTTACGATATGTGATTTTTTATGTCTTACATTTCCTCCACAATTTTGATTTTTTTTTATTCTACAGTTTTTTGTATAGACATTTAATTTCTCGTATTTCTTATGTATTGTGTCTCTCAAACATGTTAACTTGTTGTTGTGTTATAACGTACTTCCAATTTCTGATTATATTTTATGGAGGACAATTGCGAAATGAATAATAACAATATGTTTTTACAAGCCCAAAAATATATATGAAATTTTGGAATAAACCCTCCAACTTCTATCAATATTTTTAACGGAACTTTTATTAAAAAATTAGGTATTATTTTTCCCCTATAAAGCTCAAGGACTTTCTTTAATTCTCTATTTAGAGGTATATCTCTAACATTGGATTTGCTTTTTGATTCTTTTTTTTTTGGTTGAACACAACAGAAAAAATTATATGGGGGTATTTTAATAAAAAAAAACACAAAACTATATGGGGGTAATTAACATGATAATTGACGTGTTAATTAGGATACAAAGAATATGGTGGTGAATCTGGGAGCGAGATAAATTACCTCTTTTATTATTTGTTTCTTCATTGGCGTTAAAAGTAAAATCACGTAAAAATAATATCGAAATCAAAACATATTTACGATGACTAGTAAATTGGTTGTAAAATCTGGTAAAGTGTCATTTAATTATTATGATACTTACTAATGTGCACGCTTAATTTGTTTCTCACAATGTATTCTTCAATGACTTCAGCATACTTTTTGCATGAACGATTTTCTATTTAAAAGCAAATATTTGTTATCTTTGCGAGAAACCAAATTTCCCGTCTTCACGAGCAAAAAAAACTGTACTGATTTTTGGATTTTCACTTTGTCATTTATAATCTTGTTTGTCAATCTTGTTGTTCGAAAATGTTTATATTAATAAATATGTTTTCGAGATAATAGAGAAAATCAATTACGCGTAAAACTGAGGGTATGTCTCAAAATTCATTACCTGGTGTCCTTCACAAAGAAGTATCAATTTATATCTCCATTGCTTGCTCCCAGGGCCGGTCCAACGGATTGACGTACCCGAAGCCAAAATGACAAATGAACCCGTAAATTAATTAATTTGATCGAAAATGCAAATCAAAAATTAAAAAAAAATATATTCAAAAAATACAAAATATATAATTCCAAAATAACAACCAATTTCAATTTACAATCAATTACGACATTTTTCGACATAATTATTAAGCCCCAAATTTCAATTTACAATCAATTACAATCAAATCCTACTCGTGTTCAATTACAGCCCCAAAATTCAGCCCCGAATTCAATTACAGCCCCAAATTACAGATAATTATTAACTAAATTACAGCCCCAAATTTCGACATAATCGATTGCATCGATTTCAGCCCCGAATTACAACCAATTACGATCAAGAATCAATTTACAAAATAAATTACGACAAATTTCAGTCCAATTTATGATCAAATTGTGAAATTGGCAATCAATTTCAGTCCCAAATTCAATTTAAATTCAAATTCAAATTCGAGTGAGAAACTATGTTAAATCGATAGAGAAAGAGAATATACAATGTATATGGCAACAGAGAATTAAATTGAGAGAAAACAAGTGGAGAAAACCCTAATCGTGAAGAGAAATCTCGTGGAGGAGAAATCCCATCGAGAAAACCCTAATTCCAGACTTCCAGTTCCAGTCCGCGTCGCGGCGTCGCCAGAAGAACAATAGAATCCCGTGTAGAGAGAACAGAAGAAGAAGCGTCGCGTCGCTGACTCGCCAGAAAACCCTAATCGCTCGAGCCTCGCGTCACAGAACAGAAGAAGGAAGCGTCGCGCAGAGAGAGAGAGAGAGAGAGAGAGAGAGAGGGGGGGGGGGGGGGGGAGGGAGAGGACGCGGGTCGGGTAAGGGTTTGCGGGTCGCAGGTAGCGGGTTGCGGATCGGACCTGCAAATTAGCCCATTTTTCTTATGTATACATAATTACATATATGCACTAAAAAAAAATTTGGACCCAAAAAAAAAATGGACCCGAAACCCTTGCTTCTCGGGCCTTACATATGGGCCGGGTCTAGGGCTGTAACTTTAGCTCGTGGCTCGTGGCTCGCTCGAGCTCGACTCGATAATAGTTTGATAATAGCTCGCTCGATATTAACTCGAAATTAAACGAGCCGAGCCGAGCTAGCTCGAATGCTTATTGAGCCGAGCTTGAGCCAGACTCAGCTCGCTCGTATTAAGCTCGAAAAGAATTTGAGCTCGATTTAAAATATTAAATACTTTTATCATAATTAATTCATATTATATATATTATTATAATTAGAAAAATTTATGAAGAAAAACTTTATCTCCATAATAATTCCAAGTCAGATTACAACTTAGGTCCAAAAAAAAATATTAACTAAGGAAGACAAATTAATAATACCACGTCCAAATCCTATTTTTTTATGTTTTGTGTTGTATGTTTGATTTATTATTGTTATGTTTTAAGATAGTTTGATATTTATAATATTTTTTGTTTATTCGCAATTATTATAATTTTTTTTAATTAAAATTCAAGTTTTTTTTTTAATTGAGCTACTGTTGAGCCGAGCCGATCTAGCTCGAATTAAAACGAGCCGAGCTTGAGCTTGATTTTTTAGCTCGAACCCTAATTCTAAACGAGCCGAGCCAGCTCGAGTAAGTTCCGAGCCGAGCTTGAGCTTGGCACAGCTCGCTCGAGCTCGACTCGTTTGCAGCCCTAGCCGGGTCTGCTTGCTCCATCTATCAAATTTGCCATTCTAAATATGTTAATATCAAATTTGTCCTCTTAAATCACGTTAATATCAAATTTACACACACTTAACAAGTTCTCTTAAACATAACAGAAATATGTTCATTTACGATACTACCCTTATACTGACATCGTCTCTCTCCCTCTCTTTTGGTGAGTTGGCTTAGCCTCTCTATTTCCTCATCAAAATCTCTTTGTTTTATCACTCGCTTGCTAGACTCGAGTCATCTTTCTTTATCCCTTTAGCTCACTAAGCTTCATCCAGATACCTTCCTTTTGCTTACCTTGTCAAAAATCTGGAGATCTCCCTTTCTTCCTCTCGCAGACGTTCTTAACGAATCAGTCACACCATTGAAGATTGGAATTAAGTTTAAATAATGTGGATAATTGTAAAATTTGACCGCGGGGGGGGGGGGGGGGGGGGGGGGGGGGGGGGGGGGGGGGGGGGGGAATAGATATAGGGGCCGTTTGGTTTGCTAGAATTTGGATGGTAAGAAATGGTTATTCATCATTCAATTATCCTAGAACTAGGATGTCACGAGAAATGATATTTTTTTCATTTTGTTTGGCTTGCAAGAAAATGAAGGACTTTATATCAAAGACATCTTCATGTTATTAATGAAATTATTTTTTAAATAAATCTCATAAATTAATATAAACACTAACATAAAATAAAATAAAATTGTTGAACTTTCCGAGAAAATGTATTATTATTATGATTATTATGATTATTTTAATAGTAATTCTAATAATAATTTTTATTATTATTACTATTATTGTTAATATTATTGTTACTATTAGTAATAACATTAAAATTATTATCTTTATTATTATTTTAATAGTAATTCTAATAATAATAATTAGTATTAGTATTATATTTAATATTATTATTAATAATAATATTTATTATTATTACTATTATTAATAACATTAAAATTATTATCTTTATTATTATTTTTAATAGTAATTCTTAAAATAATTCTAATAATAATTATTATTATGCTTATGATTATTATTATTATCATTATCATCATTAACATTAAAATAATTATCTTTATTATTATTTTTAATAGTAATTCTTATAATAATTCTAATAATAATCATAATAATTAGTATTAGTATTATGTTTAAAATTATTATTAATAATAATATTTATTATTGTTATTATTATTATTCTTTTTATCATCATCATCATCATTAAGATTAAAATTATTATCTTAATTATTTTTTTAATAGTAATTCTTATAATAATTCTAATAATAATAATTATTATTAGTATTATATCTTTCAAATTATTATTATTACTAACAATAATTTTATTATTATTATTATTATTATTATTATTATTATTATTATTATTATTATTATCGTCATAAATATTAAAATTATTATCTTTATTATTATTTTTAATAGTAATTCTTATAATAGTTCTAATAATAATAATAAGTATTAGTATGATATTTAAAATTATTATTAATAGTAATATTTATTATTATTATTATTATTATTATTATTATTATTATTATTATTATTATTATTATTATTATTATTAACATTAACATTAACATTAAAATTATTATCTTTATTAATTTTTAATTGTAATTTTTATAATAATTCTAATAATAATAACTAATTAATTAATAATAATAGTAATAATTACTATTATTATATCAATTTGGTAATATAATTAATTAATATTAATAGTTATAAATATAATACTACAAGTTAAAAGGAAGAGTGTGTGAGATATTGTTTTCCCATTTTTTTAAGACATCAAAATGGGATAATAAGGGACAATTTGGTGGGACCAAAAAATCATTTTTCATCAAAATGAATCACATCAAACAAAAGAAAAGAACAAAGTCCGGTAAACTAATGTCATTTCTCTCTCTTTCCTTCAAATCAAACGGCCCCATAGTGAAGTCATTCTAAGAAAAAAATTTAATTGAGAAAATGATGAGAAAAGAACCTTAATTTACTAGCTCTTCTCCCGCGCAAATTGCGCGGGTTGTTTTAGTTGATAGTATCATTTTTTAATGTTTTTGCTTCTTCTTCTTTTGTTTGTTTGTATTGTTATTGTTTGCACGAATTATTTTCTTTTCGTTATGCGATTTTTAGTTGTTTTGGTGGCAATTGCAGTTTCTGATGTGTTTTTTTGATGTTATCTTTCTCATTTGTTTTACATGTGGTAGTTTCCATAGAAAATTGGTTTGGGTATGTGAACAAATCTAGTAAGAACTATGCATTTAAATAGTCATTAAGTACTTTATTGTTTGCAGCTTATGCTCTCGAGGATGAGTAAGGTTTCTCTGTGGCCTCCCAGTGGAAGCCACATGTGAAACCGCCTATGTGGCTTCGTTTCATTGGTCAATACAATGTATTTTGCACATAAACCCCTACTTTATATAAATTAACTGTCTAGGGGCTTCCGTAAAAGTAGGGGTTTATATGCAAAAATACATTGTATTGACCAATGAAATGAAGTCACGTAGGCGGTTTCACATGTGGCTTCCACTGGGAGGCCACAGAGAAACCTTATTCCTCGAGGATTATGCTAATGTGTTGATACAGAGATAGTTCAGTAACAGAAATATTAACAACATTTTGGTAGTGCGAGGGCTTTATTGTAAATTTTTATTTTTTATGGATTAATTACTTCATCTACGACAGCTTCGTTTACAATGGGATTCATCGATCACATTAAGTACACCAATTTTCCTTCTACTTTCAAGTAAAGTAATCCTGAAATTTCATAAAATCTAATTAATTAATTTATTATTAGTATCAAAAAAACTAATTACGAAAAATAATATCTAATACCTCGCATAGCAATTACAACTTGGGACAACGCAGCTCATTTCCGAGTCAAGAATTTGTTCAAAATATATAATTAAGTTAACAAAATTAGTTATTGGGATTAATAAATTATGATCTTTTTTACCATTTTCGGCAGATATCAGGGGCTTTGCAAAGGGCGTCACCGCTGAAAGGGACGTCACGGAGAACACGATCATGCAACCACAGAGAACGAAATCAATTACCTTTCTTTAAAAAAACCAATTTAAAAACAGCTTTTAAGTATACTATTAGTATAATAAAAATCTGGAATGAGCTCGCATACGATCGTTTTGTTTCAGCACTACCATTATGTTGTACTCATTATTCCGTTGTGATATCGCTATTACATTAATATTCGCCTAAAATTATTTAATTTAACCACATTTATTTAAATTCATATTAATTACATTAAATTAAATTAAATCGGAGAGAGTACCTCAGATACTGCGTCGAAAAGCGTGGCGCTAACTCCGGGCATACTTTCCATTCTGACGCCTTATCGTCTTTGCAAAATTAGACACTTATACTGATCCGAATAGATGAAAGAATGACATGGCAATTCATCGAGCACTTTGCAAGTACCTACCTACAACATTCCATGATTTAATTAAATCGAAAACAATTAAGCCTAGCTCCATAATAGAAACAATCAAATACAAAGATGCATAATTTCAATAAGTTTTGTTGGAATTTTTACGAAATATGCTCAAATCAGCGAAAAAAAATTCAATTGAAAAAAATGACTGAACATGTTGTAATGGAATGAGAACGAAACGCAATACGAAAAATGGAAAAGACTTGCCCGGTCGTGCTTCAGCGTTGCCCTTCGTGCCAATTAACCCCAATCAGCGACATAGTCAGAGAGCAGAGAAGACACCATCCTTATTTTCGAGCCTGCTCCGGGTCGCGCTGCGCTTTTCCTCTTTTATGTCGCATGTTTATTGTCGTGCCTCACGGCTACGGTTAATTTCTCGTAGGAGACGCTTCCTTCTCAGAAGCAGCAATCTCCTTCTCGTAAGAAATCAGAGACAAATCGAAGACTGAAAATGACATTGCAACAAAATTAGGCAGGAAATAATAATTATATGACCTATATATTTGTATAGCCATTTGAATAACTAAATAATTGACCTATATATTTTAATCAGACTTAAATAGTTTTGACCTAACAGATTGAATAGTTTAATATGCCAGTCCAGTTCTGCTTCTGATTTTAATTAATGGATAAAGCTATCGTAAATCTGAGGACTATTTATTTGTTTTAAGTGAAGTTAAAAAAAAAAATTTACAATATTTTATTTTTGGAATAGTAATTTGAATACAAACCTCAATTTCTGCAAGGATAAATTATGAAGAATAAATATCACGTGGATCCAAGATATTAACCAAAACTCGAGGCAAAAGAAAAATAATATCACCTTCTACCTCTCAATCAGTAACTGTCCAGAAAAAGGATTGCCTTTAGTAGATGTGAAATCGTTGTTGCAAACTTCTGTTTTTCTGCCCAGCGGTAATGGAACGAAGAAAAAACGAACACACATGCGGCACGGTTTCGTTTCCGCTGCGTGCCGCCGCTAGGGCTCGAAAATCGCACAACTCTTGCCGGCTGGGCTTTTTTCTTTCGCTCTTTCGCGTTATCTAGGGTTTATCCGGTCGAGCCTCTTCAGCCGCCGTCAAAATCGATCCAAAAAATTGCCTAAATCGCTAAAAAATCGCCCCGCTCTCGGCATCTAGGGTTTTTTGTTCTAGTGGAATGTTTGTGGACAGGAGAGATGAGAGAGAAAGAGAAGATATATTTGTTGCTGGGCCAAACAAATTGAATAAACTTCGTTCACTATGGTCCAAGTCGTGTAAAATTCGTTTTCATATCTCGGTGTACGTAGACCAAGTTCAGAAATGAATGAACGGTTCTGATACACATTGAAAAATCACACATCAATAGGACGGCTGATATGTTCTTGATGACGTGGCGGAACAGGAGAAGAGGAAAAACCATAAAAATATACTAATTAAAACTAGTGTTTATCTCGCTCCGCTTCGGCATAATTTTTTATTGTTTTTCTAACATGTAGTTTTTCAACATGTATTATTTGTTTTTTCATTGAATTTGATTAATTACAATTAACGATCCAATTTTTTCATTGCACTTGCAATGTCGCTACAAAGTTAATTATATATTACATTTATTTAATTTTTGGTAAAAATAGAGAAATTTTCTAATCATTTTCATACATAACACATGTGACAATACATAAACACTGTAATACTAAAAATATAATGTAACAATATAAACAAAGTTTTGGGCAATTCTAGAATACATATTTTTTTAATTTTATTTAATGTATTTTTTCAATTAGCTTGATCGTCTTTATTATGTAAATGATAAAAAAAAAATTCATACATAAACATGACATATATATGCGGTCAAAAAATCCTCAGTTTATCATGTTTAATTTTAATATTGTTTCAGAAAAATGTACATCTATTTTCTTTAATTTCTATTTTAATATTGTTTTACATAATATATTTTTTTATATTCATAGTTACATTGATTTTGTACCGAGACATGAAGATAAATCGTAGAGAAACTTATATTAAAGCCAAAATTCTTATGAATTAATTATTAGATAAAGTAAAATTTGATTTAAAATTATTTGAAGAAATAAATTTGGCATAATTAAATATCAGAAATATTTAATAAAAAGATTGTGCAGAGAGATTTTACATGAACTAAAAAAATGAATATTTTAAATTTGCAGGAAAAAAAAATCCATATTTTGATTTTGCATTATTTTGGAAAATTATATTATAGAATCAATATTTTAAGAAATAAATTTGGCATTATTATTAAAAATTATATTATGAAAATACATTAGAAAATATTGAAAAGAATGCATGAAATATAATATGCTTTGCATTAATTTGGTAAATTTACATGAACTAAAAAAATGAATATTTTAATAAATTATATTATAGAAGTAATATATTAATTTTACATGAACTATAACATCCATTAGGCCCATACACATTGAAATATTTTTCTTTTGCAGAAAAAATACAACGCCAAAGCAAGGAATCGAACCCGTGACCTGCGGTTAGACGTGTGCATGCAATACCAGCTGAGCTAACTGGTTCTTATGTTTATTTTCTAAAATTACGTTACTTATATAGTATTTTTACGTGTCAATATCTGGGCATATCTGGGACAACGCCAAAGCACGGAATAGAACCCGTGACCTGCAGTTAGGCGTGTGCTTGAAATACCAGCTGAGCTAACTGGTTCTTATGTTTATTATCTAATTTTACGTTACTTATATAGTATGTACACGTGTCAATATCTGGGCATATCTGGGCAAAACTCTATATTTTTAATTACTATAGTATAATGAGAGAAAGTTAAGAGGAATGAACTTAGAACATGTCAATTAAGCTTCTTCCAAGACATTTATCAAAAACATTAAGATTGGGCCCACAAGAGAATGATATTGAAAACTCTCTGTTACGTAAAACATGTGAAGCAATTTTATGTATTCTAATTTTATTTCTTGCTGTGAATGAGAGTTGTAATGCATTCTAATTTTATTGCTAGTTATGTCCAAATGTTCTTTTGTTGGAGCTTTTTTATGTATCCTAATTGATATGGGTTAAAAATTGTTGGTCTTTTTTTACTTCATAGTTGTGGGATAATCGATGTGTTAATGATAATAGGACAATTTTGTTATTTGTTTTATGACTGTTGGTGAATTAGTTTAGACTTGATGAGAATTGTTTGTTTTACATAGTTGCTCTGTTATTTTGAAGTAAGAAGAAAAGAACAGGAGTTCATGAGGGAGAGAAAGGAAGACTCGTGGCTAAGTTTGGAGAGGAGATTTGGGTTGTAATTAGAAGGGTAATTTAGTCATTTAAATTTATATTTATTGACTTAACTAGAGTTCACAGACTTAACTATGGTTAGTTTGATGAAAAATTAATTATTTGGTTAAATTTGAAATTTAGTAAGTTTTAGTGGGATATTTTTGATAGATAACTATGTTTGAAAGGATAAATAAGAAATTTGTAGTTTTGAAGGGACAAATTTGATATTTACGACTTTTTAGAGGGACATAGATGAAATTGCCTCTAAATATTATGTACTTTTCATCAGTTAAATTTTGAAAAAAATAAATAAATTATTTTTGACTATGATATTTAAGTTAATATAAAGTTACCCCTTTTCCTGCCTCCTGGTTAAGCCACGTCGCCAATACTGTTCATCGCTACTTTTCACAATACACTGTTCATTACTGTTACTGTTCCAGGGGCTTTTTTGTGAAAAAAATTTAATTACATTTTGGTCCTTTTTAGTTTAAAAATTACATTTTGATCCTTTTTTTTACATGTTGGTCTTTTTAGTATAAAAAATTATATTTTGGTCCTCTTCGTCACCAGGGGCCTTTTCGAAAAAAATTTTAACTCACATTTTGGTCCTTATTAATTTACATTTTGGTCTTTTTTAGTTTGAAAAATTATATTTTGGTCCTTTTTAGTTTAAAAAAATACATTTTGGTCCTTTTCATTTACACCTTTATCGTTGGCTATATATGCAAATTATAGACATGATGAAGGGTTTATCAAATTCTCTATTTTTTATTTTGTTTCTTTGCAATATAAGACATCATGAAGAATTATTTGTGCATGTTGTACATTTATAATCAATTTCTTGGTTATGAATGATCATAAATCACACAATATATGGCCTACACAATACATACAATACATATAGGAAACACGCGTCGAAAAAAAAAACATCGACTCCCGCGCAATTGCGCGGGGTTTAGCTAGTAAGTTATAATTTTAATTGCTTCTTTTTGGTATCAAATGAAAATTTTGTTAGTATTATTAACCGATGATGGTCAAGCATCATTTATGGTACATGAATTATACAGTTTACTCATAAAATTGTAACACACTCCAAAAAGTATTTTTACGATGTTACTAATATATACATGACAATTGATTAAAACATTAAAAGAACTCATTTGTTGAGCAAACATTGTTCATACATGACAATAACATTCGAGGAAGATCTTCATACATTGTACGATCACCAATATGGAGTAAAATAAATGGAGTGCGCCTCGAATATAATATATGAACATTTTTTAGCAAACATTGTCCGTCCGGCTCAAACGCTGATTATAAAACCGGGACATATGTTTTTTGAGAGTTGAAATCTTTTGTAGAAAAAATTCAAGTAAGGAATCAAGTGAAGGGAAATTTCGCAATCTCACGGGTAATTGATTTTCTCTATTATCTCAGAAGTACACTTATTAAAATTATAAATGATTAAGTGAAAATTCAAATAACATGTCCCGATTTTGTTGCTCGTCGAGACGGGGAATTTGATTTCACACGACAGGATAACAAATATTTAGTAATATATAGAAATGATTCATGCAAAAAGTATTTGAAGTCAGGGGAAAAAAATACATTTCGTGAAATAAATTAAGCATGCACATCATGATAATTAAATGACACTTCACAATATTTTACAATCAATTCACTAGTCATTGTAAATTTGTTTTGATTTCTCATATTACTTTCACATGATTTTACACTAATGCCAAAAAATGGAGAAATGAATAAAAAAAAAATAATGTTCATCAGAATAATAAAAGGAAAAATGTACGTGGCCTCTTTAATTCGTCCACGTCAATTGACGATTAACCAAACAAATAATACAAATCATGTATTAAATTAAAATATTCATTTAACATATGCTCAGTTTATACATATTTATGTGTTAAATCGAATCCATTTATTAATTATCATCTATTTACGTAACACTATATTTATTATTAAATGATAAAATATTATCTCATTAGATTGACAGGATTTTAAAGGACCTTCATATCATCGCATAATAAAATGGTGTCATTCATGCACCTCTTTACAAGACAAAAAATACCTCCAGTATTTTTGAAAATTCCTTATAATTTTAAATCAAAGGTATTTTAGTACAAAAATAATCCTGGTAAAATTTTGTCATGATTTTCCTCGAAATGCCAAAGAGTTTTGAGATATGATTGCGGTACATATTATTAGACAAGTTCCTTGAAATATCCGATTATTTCAATATCTAGTATGGCCACACCTACAATATTTTCAAGATACTCAACGACATTTCCGAGATATTTTCATGATACGTTAGGAATATATATTTCTAGATATATCAAACCATTATGTATTTTGTCTATAATACATTTATTATATAAAAAATAGGGGAATTTTCGAATAACCCTCTAATTATTTTTTATTTTTTTAAAAAATCCCTCACTTTTTGAATACTTCATAAACCTTCTTCCGAACAAGATTTCATTTTCATTTAACAAAATGAAAAAAATATATTTTGCCATATAAAACTAACATTAAATAATAATAAAATAAACAACTATATAAAAAGTATTCATGGGACTATCTTAACAAAATAATACTATTAGCATTTAGTTTTAATTGTTATTAGTTGTTAGTAAAAATTAATTGCTAAATAGTATTTCTTGTCAAAATATGAGTTGTCGTTAGTTTTAATTTCAGCAACTAGTTTGATATCAGCATTTAGTTTGATTTTCAAAAAAAAAAAAAAAATTATATCAACAAATATACACACTGAATCATTCCACCGAAATAATCCCGACCAATAATTTTAATATATGGGATAGGTTGTGGAGTCCACCATTTCGTTTACATTTAATTCAAATCGGTGGCATTTCTATGGAATGGTTCGGGATGTGTATATTTTTTGTTTTTTATATTATTTAGTGTTAGTTTTATATTAAAAAATAAAATATTAAAATTATATATATGACATATAGTTATTTAAATTAGTATATACTAAAAAATATTTATAAAGATTTTTAAATTAATAAAATAATATTTTTTTAATAAAATTAAATATGGAAAATAAAGAGGTATTTGATAAAAAAATGTAACACCATGAAATGTTAAGTTTAACTCTTATAAAAGGGCAAATGAAAATCAAATTTTGTTCAGAGGTTTTTTTTGAAGTATCAAAAAATGAGGAGTATTTTACAAATTTAAAAAATATATGGAGTTATTTGAAAACTCTCCTAAAAAGTATCAATAATGATGGACACCTATATTTCGCACCTAGATTTTATCTAGAAACATACGTGGTAAATCACAGTGCAGTCACATCAAACTTTTAAATGAAAATAAAATTTTAGAAATTCTAAATTTGATTGTCACGTGTATTTCTAGGTGCAAATCTAGATAAAAAAAAAAATCTAGATGCATATGATTATTGTAAAAAGTATATCAAATATTTATGATACTTCCAATATATAGTTTTCTAATATTTCTCGATTATTATTATTATTATTATTATTATTATTATTATTATTGTGTGATTGATTTTATACATAAATATTAAATCATGATACTACCTTATTATTTAATTTAGTTTATTATATAAACATATTAAAAAATAACTATGTAATATTTTCCACCCTTTCTCTCTCTCTCATCTCTCTCTCTCTCTCTCATTTTCTCTGTGAAGGCAAACCAAGCAAGCTAAACTGGCGAGAGAGGCGGAGGAAGCAAGCGCTAGGAAGCGCAAGTCCATAGATGGTGCCTGCGAGGTCACGACCACTCCACTTCCATCAGAGCTCGACGCATCTTCTCCTACTTCCACCTCTAACCCTAACCCTAATCCCGATCCGGCCACGACCACTCCCGATCCGGCCATCGAAGAGGATGTTTACTACAGCTGCTGCGTCGAAAACGACGTCATGCTCGATCTTGATACGCCCAAGCCTCCATTTGTCGGTGACAAGGTCAGTAAATCCTTCCTTCTCCGGATCTTTGCCTAAATCAGTGAGGCATTTGATAAATGATAGTGTCATTACAGGATTTGAATTGATTTCGATGGGAATTTTGTTTCTTTTGCTTCATTTCTGAATCGGGTATTGATTATACACATAAATAACTTTAAAGTTATCTTTCAGGGTAGATTTAGATTAGTTTCTCCTTTTGTTATTTTTAGTAGATACCTTTAAATAGTATGGAGAAATTTCCTATCTTCAAAAGTATCTTTATTTATCTTTACTCAAATTGCAAAATATAGACCATTTTGGTTGCAGATATAGTCCTTTAAATTTGGCTCAGCCCATATATAGATTATCTTTCTGAATTAACCCAAATCTTGAAATGTACTTAATTTTTATTTATCGTAAAAACAGGAACCTCTCTCTGCTTTAGCAGCCGAATTTCAATCTGGTAGCCCCATCTTGCAAGAGAAAATCAAGGTCTCTCTCTCTCCTCTTTCTTTCTCTCTCTACAATTTAAATTTCTCTCATGATTATATATGTTTTGTAATGAAGTTGCTAAGTGAGAAATACGGAGCATTAAGGCGAACAAGGGGAGATGGGAACTGTTTCTATCGATGTTTCATGTTTTCTTATCTAGTAATTCTATAACTCCTTTTAATTATTTAATCTTCTTTTTTTACTGAAAAATAATTGATATAAATATAATTGTATATTTTTTAATTAGGAGTATATATTGGAGAAACAAGACAACACAGAGGCAGAGCGAGTCCTCTTGAATGTAGTTAGTTGCAGAAAGACCCTTCAATCTCTTGGTTATGTCGAATTCACCTTTGAAGATTTCTTTTCGGTAATTTATTTTCTTAATTTCTTAATTAATATATTTTTTACATAATAAAAAATTATGTTTTTTCCAGATATTTCTCGAGCTACTAGAAAGTGTTCTTCAAGGGAACGAAACTTCCATTAGGTATATATTATATGTAATTAATATATTTTATTTTAATTTAATTAATAATATGTTGTATGTTCAGCCTCGAGGAGCTCTTGGAAAAGGCGCGCGACCAGTCAATTTCAGATTATGGTAACAACGACAATTTTAAAAAAAAATATAAATCTTAATTTACGATTAATAATTTTCATTTATTTTATTTTATTTTAGCGGTGATGTTCTTCAGATTTATCACGTCAGGAGAAATTCAAAAGCGATCTGAATTTTTCGAGCCCTTCATAGCCGGACTCACGAACAACTCAGTCGCTCAGGTTCGAATTTAATTTAATAAATAAATAATAATTAAATAATTATATATTTTTGTTAATGCAGTTTTGCAAGACGTCAGTGGAGCCGATGGGAGAAGAGAGCGACCACGTACACATAACCGCTCTCTGCGACGCACTCGGCGTGGCCATTCGTGTGGTGTATCTCGATCGAAGCTCGTGTGATTCTAGAAACCCTACAGTGAACCACCATGACTTCCTCCCTTCTTCTGGCGTATCGGATTTGGATTCGGAGGAAAAAAGATCCGACCCGTTTGTGACGTTACTTTACCGACCCGGTCACTATGATATCCTCTACCCTTTGTGATCGATCTTCCTATGTTTTTAAATCCCGATCTGTTAAAGCGAGAATCGAAACTCTTTTTTTTTTTTTTTTTTTTCTGAAGGACAAATCCTTCTTAGGCCGAAATGTTATTTTTCATTCAATCATTGGGGAATATTTTCTATGGAATTAAATTTAGTGCTTAATTTTTGTTTGAATTATTATCTAAATGTTGTGAATATTGTTATACAATTTCTATAAGTTGGTGTACTATGGGTAGCAAATATTTTGGTCAACTTGATTAGTCATGTCGGATTTGAAAATGGGTCCCGAAATATTTCATTTATATTCGATGTAATATTAGGTTAGGTCATTTAATGGGCCCTAGCAGTCTTTTCCAGATAACAACTTTGTTTCTTGGTACACATTGCAATTAATTCTGCTAAAAAATTTATGAGACCATATATTCAACCTCAAAAAAATTGGGATACATGATTAATCGGGTAAAAAATTAATTTTAATGGAATGTGACAAATACGGATCAATCAACAGACAGAAGAATTAACAGAAAAATTAATTGTAATCATGATTTTGATAGGTATGGACCGAGTAATAAACCCGCGATGATGTCATCGAGAATATTTATCCCAATTTTGTAAAAATTAGTATAATTTCAAATTATAAAATATTAACTACATGAGCAATGTCACAATAATGGGATACAAGTTCTAGATGATGTTAGCAGGTTCATTGAATTGGTTAATCGAGTTAGAAAAATATTTTTAATGAAATGTGATAAGTACGGACCAATTAACAGACAGAAGAACTAACAGAAAAATTAATTTTCATTATGATTTTGATATGTATGAACCGATTAACATACCCGTAATGATGTCATCGAGAATATTTATCTTATTTTTGTCGAAAAGAATATAATTTCAACTTATAAAATATTAACTACGTGAGCAATGAGAAATGCTCCAATTTTAGGATTTTTTCGGGCTCGTCAAATGTCCAGCATATATGGCATAATTTGTCCTTATATTCTGGTTGTCATTTGAATCAATGATACGAGCCCACCAGACTTAAATTTCGTAATTTCATCTGTACCCTATGTGACCCTGCAAAATCTTTAAAATCAAATGGCAAATCTCATATATCATGAATACCTCTATAAAATCTAAAATTATGTCATCTACACCACTTAAAAAGGAATATTTCATAAAAAGACCCCTTCGAACTTATGGAAATATCATACGTGCCCATATAAAAATAAATAAATATATAAATGGAGAATGATCGTTTGTCCTTAACAAACAACCTCTCACATAAATAAGATTTTTTGTATAAAAAAATCAACCAACTGAATTATGAGCCATTCACAATATTCAAAATATATGCACATCATTTATACTCTAATTTTTTTTTAAGGATACTCCTTTTTTTTTCCTATGACAAATAATGAGAAAAAAAGTCGTATGTCATTTATCTTGTTTTATAGGGTTACCCATGATTAATTGATTATTGCTATTTTCACTTTTGTAAGAGTACCCATGACATTTTGGAGTTTTCTAGAGATACAATGTATGATTTTTTTTTTCACTTTTGCATGGTCATAAATGTTATTTAATGTTTTGTAGGGGTAAATATGAAATTTCAATGCATAATACATACAACCTTAAATAATGCAATAACAAGACATCATCTAACTGTCTTCATTTTTTTAGAACATAAAAAAAAGAAAACAACTAATTTAGGGAGACAAACAAAAGTTATTGTAGCTTAATTTGTGAACTCAACGAAATTATAAAATTTAAAGACCTAGATTGAACATTTAGTCATGGTTGAGAAGCCCCAAAATGAGCTTTTCTCTTTTTCTGAATAATTTTAGAAAGATAATTCATAATGGTGGTCTAAATTTGAATTCATCATTAATTTAATTAGTTGGTGTCTTGTTGACCACCCTTCCCCACCCTTAATCATCAATCATTAGCACACTTAATGCACTGTTTTACCAAAACCTAAGAAATATATGCTAGCTTGACAGGGACTACATAAATATACAAATTAGTGGAAATATATATATTTTATATACAAAGGACTAGCAATTGTTTAATTAAAAGTACTGATATTAATTTATTGAGATCATACTATGACCATGAAATTAAAAAAATGAAATGGTAAATATCATCTATAAAAAAAAAAAATTCGAACTTTTAACAACATACAAAATTTATAATTTCTTACAAATAAAATGTGTTTGTTAGTTTTGAGTTTTTACCAAAGTATCAACAAAACTAGTCTCGCTAAATTTTTTAATAATTAATTCTTATTCAGTCGCGAAACTAGAAACTCGTGATAATGAATGTCGAGAGTCTGACACGGGGGTGACGAGAGGGATATTTTAATATATAATATTATTGAAGCTTCAGAAATCATCGATATTGTTTGAGGACGTCGGAGCTCTCAACGTCGTCTATGTTCCTTCTTATTAATACCCGAATTTCATCCCTAAAACCGTAATTAGTAAATTAGCTAATAAATTTTATAACGGGACTAGATTTCTCACATGTGTTGTTTGATGTGAATTTTTTTTATTGTGTGATGTGAAGGAAATGTAATTTCATAAGTAAGTTTTAAAATTCTTAAAATGTCATGGATATTCGTACAAATTCATTTTCACGAATAAGTTAACCCTTAAAATTCGTGAAATGTTGTGGATGCCCTTACAAATTCATTTCACGAATAACTCTTAAAATCCTTAACGTGTCACGAATATACTTACAAATTCATAAAAGTGTCGCCGATGCCATAGTTGCTAGTCATTCGTTAACACTATCAATCAACTAATATGTAAATTAGTTTTCATGTTTAATTATTTGATTTGAATAGCGAAATAATTATTTGATTATGATTTATGATGCACCACTTTTCAAGGGTATTTTGAGTAATTATCAATTAATGATTATTTAAGGTAATTTTTCAAATATATTTATCAATGAATGATATGCTAAATAAGAAATCTGAATTGTTCATTAAAAAAAAATATCCATAAAAAATACAATTTATGATACACCCTTATAAATATTCAAAATATCTTTTTAAAAAAAGTGTACGATAGAACTCCCTTTTGCATATACTTACAAATTCTTTCAAAAAATTGTGATTATCTTCTCTTCAAAACAGCCAATTGAAATAAAAACCTTGCAACAATCTTAATTACCTACTATACTTATGAAGGAATAAAAATTGAAAATTAAAAGATTTTAAGGAAAATTCCAACATAGATATATCTGATATTTCAACGATTTTGAGAGGATATTTGTGAAGTTTTACATCTTTGTGGGGATATACATGTAATTATGACCTTTTGTAGGGTTACACACGAAATTCTATCTTTATTGAACAACACTGAAAACTTGAAAATAATAGTACATTCAAAAGAAGTTTTTTGCAGAGGTGCAAAATGTAAAAGCACATACTTATTGAGGGTATATTCACAAAAATTCCATAAAAAAGGAAAAGCCTAAAGCCCTCCTTTTTCTTTTCTCTCTCTCTCTCTCTCTCTCTCTCTCTCTCTCTTCCCTTTCCTTTTAGTTCCTCTCACTTCTTTCTCTCTCTCTAACATTTTAGCCCCAAATCGACAATTTTTGCATTCAATTTACTCCTGCATTTACTTATTTTACCCTCCAATTTTCTATAAGCGACCACAAATTTTGGGTTCACGTTAAACCAACAAATTTCTCAAAGAATCTGTATCTAAACCCCTACAAACGATCAAAGCGGATTTGATCCCATCTTGATCATCGCATTTTAGTTTTGGGTACTGCAATCGAAGTTTCGTGTAGATTTTCATGAGGATTTTGGTTTAAACGGAATAAAATCGATTTTTCAAGATGCTTTTCGCCAAGCTTGATGATTCCCCTATGTTCCGTAAACAGGTGTGTGCTGTGCATTCCAATTTGTTTGTAGCGATTTCTGCGATCAAAACCCTATAATTTTTTACTATTCATGTATGTAAATTCATCTCTTGCTCGATCTCTATTTTGGGCTCTACTGGAATGAATAAGTTCGAGTTATTGTACTGGAAAGTGTGATTCTTCTAATTCGATACTGCTTTTTCAGCACAGTACAGCGTTTAATTTTGTTCCTACAGTACTGGAAATACAAAAAAGTTCAATCTTTCTCTTATCTGGGTTCTACTCGAATAAGCTCGATTTATATATGATTTTAGTTCTTAGTTTATTGTTAATTCTTACTCAATTTGATAACAAATTTGCATTCATCGCCAGTATATTTTACCATTACCAGTAAATACCACTCTTTTTAATCTTAATCTTGATATTTGCCATGAAATTCGCTCACATCTTTTTCTCAACCTAATAGATTCAAACACTCGAAGAGAGCTCCGAAGCATTGAGAGACAGGTGTCTAAAGTTTTATAAAGGATGTCGCAAATACACGTAAGTACCGTATTTAAAAACCCATTTTCGAAATTTCATGCGTGTATACTTTGATAATGAATAATATTCGAGATATTATTGCAGAGAAGAGCTTGGTGAAGGCTATGATGGTGACATTTCGTTTGCAAGTTTTCTTGAAACATTTGGAGGCGGTCATAACGACCCCATTAGTGTTGCTTTTGGAGGTAACCTTAAACCTCTCTCTCTCTTCTCTCTCTCTCTCTCTCTCTCTCTCTCTCTCTCTCAGTTTTGTTGTACATGTATGGAAGTATTATGTTTGATTTATTTGATGTATAATTTGATTGTACTTGTAGGGCCTGTGATGACCAAGTTCACAATAGCATTGAGAGAAATTGGTACCTATAAAGAGGTTCTTCGTTCTCAAGTATGCCAAAAATAAATTCTCTTATTTTTTTCTGTAATTATTATTGTATTTTATTTATTAATTTATTTTTTGCTATTTTTTCAGGTCGAACATATGCTCAATGACAGATTGATGCAATTTGTAGAAGTAGATTTGCATGACGTGAAGGTTCCCTTTTATATTTTTTATTAATTTCTTTTAATGTTAATTGTGGGTTTAACATTTAACATGTTTTTCTTGTTTCAGGACGCTAGAAAGAGATTTGACAAGGCTTGTCTTTTATACGACCAAGTACATATCTTTTATATTTCACTATTTTATTTGAATAATAATCGAATATCCTTATTTTAATTATGATTATTTTTTTGTCCTTTTTAGGCTAGAGAGAAATACCTAGCATTGAAAAAAGGTACAAAGGCCGATATAGCAACCGCAATAGAGGACGTAAGTACCAAACAAAAACCAACATTTTTTTTATTATAATTAATGTATTAAATATACTTTTTTAAAAAATTACAGGAACTACACAGTGCAAGATCTTCGTTCGAGCAAGCCCGTTTCAATCTGGTATGCTTCATGCATAAATAAATTTAATTTAATTTAAATAAATAACATATTTTCTTTTCAAGGTCACCGCTCTTTCGAACATCGAGTCGAAGAAACGATTTGAATTTCTTGAAGCCGTGAGCGGCACAATGGACGCTCATCTTCGTTACTTCAAACAAGTATTTATCCAATTCCTTCTAATATAATAATTCCATTTGTTTCAATATTATTATAAGGCCAAATTTCATATGTACCCCTACAAAACCCCACAATTTCACATATACCCTTACAAAACGTGAAATATCATGTATACCCTTACAAAATTATTATAATTTCATGAATGCCCTTTTTGTTCGATTTATGTTAACTATCCGTTAAGATTAGGGCTAATTTGTGCTTTTTCGATTTTTCCGACATAAATTTTATTCCTTATTTATATAGGGGGTAGAATTGGAAAAGCAAAAATTAGCAGTAATCTTAAACGTTAGTTAACATAAATCTAACAAAAATGGCATCCATGAAATTATAATAATTTTGTAGGGGTATTCATGATATTTCACGTTTTGCAGGGGTATACGTGAAATTGCGAGGCTTTGTAGGGGCACATATGAAATTTGGCCTTATTATAATATATTTCTTCAAATATTTCAGGGATACGAACTCCTGCACCAAATGGAGCCATACATCCATCAAGTCTTGACATACGCACAACAATCTAGAGAGAGATCGAATTACGAGCAAGCCGCGCTAATCGAGCGAATGCAAGAATTCAAGCGTCAGATCGATCGAGAAAGTCGCTGGGCCCCAAAGGGCGGTCAAGAAAACGGCGACGGAATTCAAGCCATTGGCCGCAGCTCTCATAAATCCATCGAAATTGCCATGCAATCCGCCGCCAAGGGAAAGGTAATCCAGAAGGGGCATAAACGATATTTTAACTTTTCAACTTTTTTTTTTTAATATATTTATATAATTTCAGGTGGAGACGATAAGGCAAGGATATCTGTCCAAACGATCGTCGAATTTACGCGGTGATTGGAAGCGACGTTTTTTCGTGCTAGATAGCCGCGGCATGCTTTACTATTACCGCAAACAGCACTGCCGCCCTTCTGTATGTTTCTTTATTTTTTTTAGGGGTAATTTCACATGTACCCCTGTAAAACATCATAATTTCACATATGCCCCTCAATAATGTTTAATATCACGAATACCCCTACAAACCCCTTCAAATATCATGGATATCCCTTCGAGATCTGTTAACCCTATCAAATCTTTAAAATATCACATATGATATACCCCTATTATCTCATTTAAAAACCGTCAAGGTCTTTTTTCGTTAATAATCTGGTAATTAGCTAATTTTTAAAATTATTTTTCTATGATAATGAATACGTTTTTAAAATAATATTTAAAACCATAAAAAATCAAATATTATCAATTCTCTCTCATAATTTCTTTTCAAAAATCATTACTCAAATCAAAATTATTCTCAAAATTTTAAGTAGCTACTATATTTATATAAAGGATAAAACGAAAAAATATTTTGAACGAAAAAATTAGCAAATTATTAAGAAATTTTAATTTAGGGGTATCACTGGTTTTGAAGGATTTTATAGCGCGATATTTATGAAATTTCACGTTTTTAGGGGTATGCATGAAATTATGATGTTTTGCAGTGGCAACCATGAAATTCTTGCCTATTTTTTTTTTAATTTGATTTTTTTGAGTTTAAAAATATTTTATTTTGCAAGGGGGGACACCTGTCGACGCAGAGATTGCACAGTTCGGCGGACCATGGGCCTAATTTACTGAGCCGGTGGTTTTCGTCTCATTATCACGGAGGGCACGCGCACGGCGGCGCGCATGACGAGAAGGCCGTCGCGAGACATACCGTCAATTTATTAACGTCGACTATTAAAGTCGACGCGGAGCAGTCTGATCTTCGGTTTTGCTTCCGCATCATTTCTCCTTCCAAGAATTATACTTTACAGGTACGTATATTTTTTATGGGGATTTACATATTTACCCTTTTAATCTTAAAAGGATAAATACGATATTTTTATTTTTATAAGGGTAAATATGATATTTTGGGTTTTTAGAAGGGTAAAATAGTAGTTTGAAATATTGACCGTTAGTTTTGACGGATAAATTGGATGGTTTTTAATTCTTAGGTAGATATGATATTTTAGATTTATGAAAGGGTAAATATGATACTTTAGATTACATATTTACCCTTCTTAATATTATCATATTTACCCTTTCATAAATCTAAAAGATCATATTTACCCAAAAATTAAAATTTCCATTTTCTCTGTTAAAACTAATGGTCAACCTTTACAATTACTATTTTACCCTTTTAAAATTTTACCCTTATAAAAACCCATAATATCATATTTACTTTAGATTTATGAAAGGGTAAATATGATATTTTAATTTTAAGAAGGGTAAATACGTAATTTCAAGTTAAAAAGGGAAAATATGTAAATCTGCTATTTTTTAATGAGAAAATTAGGGTTTAGGGTTTTGTAATGGGTTTCTTTTTCGTGGCAGGCGGAGAATTCGATGGATCAGATGGATTGGATAGAGAAAATAACTGGCGTCATCGCGTCTTTGCTGAGTTCTCAATCTCCCGAACAAGTATTATTTTAATTTTATTATTATTATTATTTTATGATTTGAAAATTTGAAAATAATTTGGGAGAAGATTCTGAACATGCAGAGACTTATGATGAGTCCGACGCACCAACGAAACGCGAGCGAGAGCAGTTCGTTCGATAGCTCGACCGATTTCGACCATTCGATCACGGAAGATCCGTCTTTGGATCGAAACCCTAATTATTATAGCGGCTGTAATAGCGGCCATCTCGACCATTCTCTCCGAGCCCCTCAACACCATCACAGGTACGAAATGTTAAAAATATCAATTTTACCCTTTACTAAGAAACATTTTCGAATTGTGAAATTAGGGGGAGCGGATTGAAGCACGAGAAGCCGATAGATTTGCTGAGGAAGGTTTATGGGAATAGTTTGTGCGCGGATTGCGATGCGGCCGAACCGGATTGGGCGTCCTTGAATCTTGGTGTTTTGTTGTGTATCGAATGCTCTGGTGTTCATCGTAATCTCGGCGTTCATGTTTCCAAGGTTAATAATTAATTGATATTTTTTCTTGAAATATAAGAAATTAATTTTTTAAAATTAATTATTAGGTGAGATCTCTGACGCTGGACGTGAGAGTGTGGGAGTCGTCGGTGATAAATCTATTTCAATCTCTTGGAAATAGTTTCGCGAATTCTATTTGGGAAGAAATGTTGTATACTTCGTCTAATAATTATGGAGATCACGAGGATCCTTCTAGGTTGGTTTGTTATTTCCTCCTTTTCATGGACTAAATTGCAAAATTTATGGTTACTAGTTTCTTTTTATTTTGTGTAAATGTAGTAACAACGGCTCGGATAGCAAGAGAATTGCTACGGTTCGCAAGCCGAAACATTCTGATCCTATTTCGGTGAAAGAGAAATTTATTCACGCAAAAGTAAATATTATTTGTTTTATTAATTAGATTTATTTTATTCGTGCAGAATTTATTCTGATTCTCTTTTGTTGATTTTGCAGTATACGGATAAGGAATTTGTGCGGAGGGAAAACTACATGGACCCGGAGCTCCAGCTGGCAGCATCGCGTCAACTCTGGCACTGCGTCAGTATCAACGACAAGAAGACTACGTACCGTCTCATAATCACCTCTAGTGCGGACATAAACGCAATATACACCCATCAAAACCACCCTTCTCTCTCGTCCCCCGACCCCTCTCTCACTCTAGCCAAAGCAATCTACATGCAAGAGAGACAAGTCTCTGCCGTCTCCATTTCAGACCAAACTGGACCCTCCAGTTCTGGTCAAGCTACCACCAGCAGCTCTGCTAGCGAAACCGGTGTCAGTAGTGGCGATAGGAAGGAAGAAGAGAGAGAAAAGGAGGAGAGAGAGGACTACGAGGGGTTTTCTTTACTGCATTTGGCGTGTAGAAATGGGGATTTGGGAATGGTGGAGTTGCTTTTACAGTACGGCGCGAGTGTGAACTCGTTAGATTCTCGAGGACGAAGCCCTCTTCATCATTGCATATTGAAAGGACGTAATTTATTCGCTAAGCTCCTCCTTGCAAGGTAATTTTCAAAAAAGGCCCCTTATTTTTGTGAAAATTATTAATTGAAAAGTTTTGTTTTGTAATGCAGAGGGGCGAACCCGCATTGTTTTGACATAGACGGAAAGACGCCCTTGCAGTATGCTATAGAGACGGGTTCTATTGACGATGAAGAAATTCTACTTCTTCTAGAAGATCCAACTAGATAGGTTTTTCCAGGGACTAGAATGCAAAATTACAGTTAGTTCGAGTTGAACTAATAGTAGTTTGTTATTAGTTGGCGAGGGTTTTTCGCCTTTTTATTGCCGGTGCTTGCCAGGTGTCAGCCTGAATGGCGGTGCAAATGTCTTATATGATTTCCATAACGGGCTTGGTTGGTTATTCACCGGTTAATCTTTTTGGTTTTTTTTACCTAGATTATTTGCGTTTGTTTAATTTTCATGTCGAGTGATTTGCAAAATTTATGTATTTATTTAGATGTGTTTTTGGCATCCAAGTTGGGTTAGTTGTGTTGGAATTGATGTTACTTGGTCTTGTGACTTGATAAATTAGCTGTTTTTTGTTTCGTCGAATTGAATAGTCGTGTTATTTGTATATATGTGGTATGCAAAAAAACTTAATTTTATTATAAAAATAATATTATTTTTAGCCTTTGCGTTCTTGGTCTGCAGAAAAGTTTGATTAGAATTAGAAAAATATTTGGTTAATGATTTATATATATGGTATTGGAATAACTTATTTGATGTATCAAACTTGATTACAGAAACATTTTGGGATGTACAGTTTGATTATAATTACTAGTTACGAAATAATTAGTTTTTCTTCCATCTTTTTCGAATTGACGACACGGATGTCGATGCCGTTTTTTTATGGTATCATGCACGTTGGCCTTTATTTATAATATTTTTTTTTTGCTAATTAAACAGTCACATTTCACAAAAATATAATTTTTGTGATATTTTGAACAAAATTTCTTTGATTTTTTTTTTTTCATGTGTTGTCATTTTGTACGACGAAAATGTTACTTTCGCAAGCCTAAAGCAGGAGAAAATAAGCATTTCATAAAATAACTAGAGAATGGAAGATATTTTTTTGTCCTGATATGTGAGATTAACTTTTCCACCAACAAAAGTATGTGCCCACACTTTTTTTATTTCACAATTTTTTTAGCATGAAATTTCAATTTGTTATGATGTGTAAATAACTACATTATCTAGCATAGTTTCCATTTTTTCATTCATACAATGTGAATGACTTTTTATATATAAAGAGAAAATTTTGTCAGATGAAACAAAAAATGTTCAAATCTTAGTGATTTTAACCTAATTAGTGCTATATGATACAATAGAGAATTTTTTTTTGTTTTTTCTAAATAGGACTATAGGAGTGATCTTGCGTCTTGTTCATCATTTAATATATTGAATAAGATGGTGGTGGGAATCAATTTTACCGTGTCAAGATTATTTGGCACAAATCAATAAGTAAGTTAAAATGGACAATATCTCACTTGTATGTAACGGTGTAAACGGATCGGGTAGTGGTCAATATCGGAAACGAAATCGGATACAGAACAATCCAGATCCGGATACGGTTTGGACATCAAATGAATATGGAGATGGATATCCTAACTTGGTCAAAAAAACTGAGATTCATGAAATAGGATTATTTTTGAATATTAAAACAGATACTATCACAACATAATATATTTTGTAATATTGTATATATACATATTTTGTGACATAAACAATCTAAATTGTTATATTTAAGCATAATTTTATTATTGTAATTTTAAATCATTACAAAATCATTAATTATTTAAGTTTTTTTGAGTTATTATAAAATATGACACGTAATAAAATATAATCTCCAGATCCGGATTCGTATCCAAGTACCGGATGCGAAAAATATTTGGATCCGGACCCACACTAAAACTAAATAACGGATCCGAACAAAAATATCCGGATACTTTTTTCGGATCCAGATATTTTCTGAATAATGTTCGGTTCGGTTTGAATAATATCCGCACCATTTACATTCCTACTTGTATGCCATTAAAAACTTGATTGATGGGGCTTCCAAAATTGATTAGCGGGTATGTTGTGATTTTTTTGCATGGGCAATGAATGACGATTTGGTTAAATTGACGTGCCATGATATCAAAATTTTTATTTTCTAAATCCGGTTGAGCAATTACTGTCAATAAACATGAATTTCATTTTATTGAAGAAACCTCCTAACGCACTCCAGTGCTAATGCACTCCAAACCGCAACTTTCAATCAGGAATCGACACGTGACATAGGTTTTGACTTAAAAAAATTGCGGACATCAAAATTAGACGAGCGGCCGCAATTCTCGGACAACATCTATAATGTCGGCAACCTCTAATGTTTTCAGATAGTTGCTTGTGCGATATATCTTTCACCTTCATATTTGTACCTTTTTACAATAATTCATAACAAAAAACACTAGTATTTATACACTATGTTGCACGGATACGAATACAGATATCGTATCCCACACGATACGGATATGGCGATACGGAAATTCTCAAAAAAAATAAATATAGGATACGATACGTCTATTCTATATAATATTTTATTAATTTATTAATTATAATTTATATATTTAATATTTTTATGTATTATATATTTGAAATGTCGGATGCCAACATATTGTGGGTGGGGGAAATTGGGAGGTACAGTATATATCCTCTTTGAAAAAATACCTTGCAAGGAGGAGTTTAGAAATTAAGTCCTTTTTAGATAATACCTTATAAGGAGAAGTTTAGAAAATAAATTAAGACGACTATATATTTTTTTTTCTTGAAGGATATATTTTGTTTCTCATTTTTTTTTAAGGCGATATTTGATCGCACATGCATACATTTCGGGAGGCAAAAATAATGGGTAAACTTGACGAGGAGAAAATAAGAATTTTTGACAAGAGATATATAGAGTTACGTGTTTTGAATCTTCGTAATTTTTTTTGCTTTGAGTTGAGATTATATCAAGTAAGGAGGGCATATACTGTACCCCCCAATTTCCCCCACCCACCCTCTATATACTAATTAACCATTAATTAATGGATTAATTAACCGAATTAATGGTTAATCGAATGTACTTTTAATATTAAATAATGTATAATAGTTAATTAATGGTTAATTCGGATTAATTAACTGTTAATCGAATGTACATTTGTTAATGATAATGTTAATTAATCATTCGTTAATCATTCATTAATGATATCAAGGATGAGTGGGAAATGGGGTGTGTGTGTGTGTGTGTGTGTGTGTGTGTGTAGGGTATAATTACCCTTTTTCAAAAGTACTCTTATATTTTTATGAAAATTATTAATGAAAAGATTGCTTTGTAACGCAGGGGGTGAATATGTATTGTTTTGACGCAGACAGAAAGACGCCGTCGCCCTTGAACCGTGTTACGGTGAAGAAATTCTACTTATTCTAGAAGATCCAACAAGTTGAAATTTTTTGCGGGACTAAAACGTAAAATTGCAATTAGGTCGAGTTGAACGAATAGCACTTTGTCATTAGTTGGCGATGGTCATTCGCCTTTTTAATGCCGGTTCTTGTCAGGTGTCATACTGAATGGTGGTGCAAATGTTCATAATTTGCACGATATATATGGTTGGTCATTCATTGGTTTATGTTTTTTGATTTTGATTTTATCTAAGATTATTTGCTTTTGTTTAATTTTCATGTTTAGTGATTTAGAAAATTTGTGTATTTGTTTAGATGTGTTTCTGGCACCCAAGTGGGTTAGTTATGTGGAATTGATGTTATTTGGCCTTGTGACTTGATGGGATCGTCAAATTGGATAGCCATGCTCTTTGTAAATAGTACATACGCCCTTAACGAAACGAACTCGAACAATTCAAATAATGTCCGAGTTCAGTTTGAAAGTTATCGATCTTGTTTGGTTAGTTCGTTATCAGTTTCGAACATTTTTTTATTGTTCGAGTTCGACTTCGGTTCGTTAAATTTCCGAACAGTTCGGTTCATTCGTTATATGCTCGAAAAAAATTTGAAATTTAATCCATTTCACTAAAGTGTCATTAATAAAATCTACGAAATTAAAATCTTATAAATATTCATAAAAACTAAAATTTTAACTATATAACTATTTAAAATAAAAAAAATGAAATTACTTTTACAATCCAAAAAATATAAATTTAAATTTAAATAGAACCAGAACCAATAATTTCATCAAAATATAGAAAAATGTTAATGATCTCAATGTGAATTCATGGAATGCATGAACTTTATGTTATATTGGTTAATGTAATGAACTATTATGATACTTAAATTATAATTTAGATGAGTTTTTATTTATTTGGGTTTTTGAATTATTCTCATCGAACATTTGAACGAACCCGAACGAACATATCCTTGTTTGAGTTCGGTTCGTTCCTTACCGAATGAACAATTAGTGAACGAACTCGAATCAAACTCAAAAGAACATCGAAGTTCAAACCATTCTCACAGCTCTATATATACATGCTATATATATACGCGCTATGCAAAAAACTTAATTTTGTGTGTAGTATTAAGTTTGATTAGAAATAACTTTTTAGTCAATCACATTATTTTTAGTTTTTGTATTATCAGTGTGCAGTACGCAGCCCCGGTCCCAAGCAATTGGCGGCCAGACGCCATTTTCGAAATCTAACCCCTAAATTTCTGATTCTCCGAAATTTTGAAATGTCGGATTAAAGTATTTTAACTTGCATAGAAATGCAAAATACAAACTTTTATTAATATATTTCATCACATAATCCCACTCAATTGAATTTTACTAAATCTGATAACCTGTCTGCTTAACAGAAGTCAGAGACAAAAAGGAAATTTAGTTCCAGTCCTTTTATTTCTTTTCTTTTTTTTTTTGGAAAGAAACTCGATTCCATTTTTGATAAAAGATTAACTCATTGGCCAAGTCACTCACTTGGGAATTTCATAACCTCATCTTTTTAATGATCTACAATGTGATGCCTATATTTCATCGCTCACATCATTTTGGATATGGTACTGGAACAACTCATTTGATGTATCAAACTTGATTACAAAAAATAAGTTTGATTATAATTATTAGTTATGTATTAATTAGTTTTTTCTCCATCCCGTTCTAGTTAACAGCATGAATGTGGATGACGTTTTCTTTATGGTGTCATATGTTGATCTCTATTTACAATATTTTTTGTTTTTTTTTGTGTCTAATTTAACAGTCACATTTCACAAAATACTATTTTTGTGATCTTTCGTACATAATTTCTTTGATTTTTCTTCTTCATGTGTTCACACTTTTGGTGTGTTTTATCTGGTGTAGTCATTTTGTACGACGAAAATGTTACTTTTGCAAGCTTAAAGCAAGAGAAAATAAGCATTTCATAAAATAACTAGAGAATGGAAGATAATTTTTTGTCCTGATATGTGAGATTAACTTTTTCACTAACAACAAAAGTATGTGCCCACACTTTTTTGGTTTCACAAAAAGATTTAGCACGAAATTTCAGTTTGTTATGATGAGTCAATAACTACATTATCTAGCATAGTTTCCATTTCTTCATTCATACCGCGTGAATGACTTTTTATATATAAAGAGAATTTTGTGAGATGAAACAAAAAATGTGCTTATATGATACAATACAATAGAGAAAGATCTTTTTTTTCCTAAACAAAAGTCTTGTGCGTCTTTGTTCATCATTTAATATTTTGAATAAGATGTTGGTGGGAATCAATTTTATCATGTCATGATTATTTGGCACAAATTATTAAATAAGTTAAAACATGGGTTATACCTCACTTGCATGTAAGGATGTAAACAGGTCGGATAGTGGTTATATCGGATCTGTGTTCATATTTTGTGAGTAATGATAGTCTATTCATTTTTTCCCGAAATGATGACATGGCAAGGTCTGCCACGTCACTATGACTCCAAATCTCTCTGTGATACCAATTGAATCCTTGTTTTCTTTTGAAAATAAAACCGGTTCGTATCTCCTCCCACCGATATCTTCCTTCTCCGCTCGCCTAAGGTTTATGAGAAGGCAAATAAAGCGACCGTCAACCAATTAGCAATTTGATTTGGGCAATAAGAAGTGGAGTTTTCATATTCTTATTCAATCTCTCCGTAGGATTGTTTAAATTCAAAAAAATCGTTTTCTTTTGTACTATACTAGCGTTGCGCCCGCGCTATTGCGCGGGCTTGTTTTGTTTTTTTTTTGGATTTTTGTTATGTTGCATTTTTATTTATTTTGTAGTGTGTATTTGTGCACATATATTGCGAAAGTTATTTTGAATGGCAATGAAGAAGAGAAATTACGCGGGACTTCACAAAATCCAGAGATTTACATCACTAATTTTTAAACCAATTTTTAGATTCTGAAAATCCTATTTATGTTGATTGTTCATTGTTTTAATTGTTTGTAAGTACAAAAATATTTGGAAAAATACAAATCAAGGTTCAAAAGTTGTTTATAATAAAATTATTGTGTTATGTGTATGTGATATGGAATGCACATTTATTTATTAAGGTAAACATAATTTATCTCGAATCCAAATAATTCTAGGGTATATGTTTATTGTATGCATGATATGAAAAAATTATGGATACATTGTAATATACATGTAAAAACAAAATACATAATATACGGACATTTCACAACGAAACAACATATAATGAGATGCAGAAAAAACGAACAACGACCAAAAATATATACGGCCATTGCGTTTGCCTCAGTAAAATCATGATTTACAAATTTAAGAGCAAAAATCGTTTGAATTGTTTGAGAGCCGGCTTTCTCGAACAATTCAAACAGTTCTTGCTTTAAAATTTGTTTATTATTTTGTACATCATCGGCAAAGTCAGGAAAATGAGAAAAAAGATATTTGTATCCTATATTTGTATTTACAATTCGTATTTTTACTCCTAATTTATTTTGTATTTCGGAGTTCGTGGTATTGATTTTGGATTTCTGTTTTCGTAATCATATTCTTATTCTTATTCATATTCATATTCCTATTTCGTAAATAGAATTAAGGATTTCGTATTTCATAATTCCTAATCGTATTTGCATTCATGTTCGTATTTGTATTTATGTTTGTGTTCGTATTCATATTTCATTTTCGTATTTCATACTTGTGTCGGTATTTCGTATTTGTATTATGTAATTGTATTTGATATTCGTATTCGGTGTCCGTATTTGTATTATGTTTGTGTATTCGTATTTCCTTTTTTGTGTGTACTTGTATTTGAAAAAAAAAAAATCTCCGCACTTCGTATTGAGATACATATTGGTATTGGTATTTGTATTTCATTTCCTTTTTGTATTTGTATTTATATATTTGCTTTGTATTTGTATTGGCAATTCGTATTGGCCTATTTGTATTGCGTATTTTTGTTTTGTGTCTGTATTGGTATTCATGTTTCATTTTTATATTTGCATCTTCACAATTTCATTTGGACATGAAATGTGTACGGATATTGCGTTTGCCTCAGTATATCATGATTTATAAATTTCAGAGCAAAAACCGTTTGAATTGTTCGAGAGCCACTTTTCTCGAACAATTTGAACATGTCTTGTTTTAAAATTTGTTTATTCTTTCGTACATCATCGGCAAAGTCAGGAAAATGAGAAGAAGAAAAAAAGTATTTGTATCCCGTATTTGTATTTTCTATTCGTATTTTTACTCGTAATTTATTTTGTATTTCGGAGTTCAGGGTATTGATTTTGGTTTTCTGTTTTTGTAATCATATTTGTATTCCTATTTCGTATTCTGAATTGAGGATTTCATAATATTCATAATTCCTAATCGTATTCGCATTCATGTTCATATTTGTATTTATGCTTATGTTTGTGTTCGTATTCGTATTTCATTTTTCGTATTTCATAGTCAGTATTTCATATTTATATTCCGTAATTGTATTTGGTATTCGTATTCGGTGTCCGTATTTGTATTTGTATTATGTTTGTGTATTCGTATTTCCTTTTTTGTGTACTTACATTTGAATTTTTTTTTCCGCACTTCGTATTGAGATACATATTGGTATTTGTATTTAATTTTCTTTTTATATTTGTATTTATATATGTGCTTTGTATTTGTATTGGCAATTCGTATTGGTCTAGTATTTGTATTGCATATTTTTGTTTTGTGTCTGTATTTGTATTCATGTTTCATTTTTGTATCTGCATCTTCACAATTTCATTTGGACACGAAATGTGTACGGATGTTGCATTTGCCTCAGTAAATCATGATTTTATAAATTTTAGAGCAATAACCGTTTGAATTATTCGAGAGCCGGTTTTCTTGGACAATTCAAACGGTTGTTGCTTTAAAATTTGTTTATTCTTTTTATACATCATCGGCAAACTCAGAAAAAGGAGCCAAAAGTTATTTGTATCCCGTATTTGTATTTTTTATTCGTATTTGTACTCATAATTTGTTTTGTAATTCGCAGTTTGTGGTATTGATATTTGTTTTTCGTTTTCGTTTTTGTATTCGTGTTTGCTTCATACTTCGTAGTTGCGTTGGTAATCAACATTTGTATGCACGTTTTCTATTTTTATTTTATATCCGTATTTGTATGTGTTTTGTTTGTATATTCAGTATGGCATCTTTGTGTATGCGTTTCGTATTTGTATTCGGTATTTGTATTTGGTATTTCGGTTTCTATTCATATTGTTTTTGTATTTTCATTTGTATTTCTGCTTCGTATTGAGATTTGTATCTTTATTTGTTTTTTGTTTCGTTTTTTTAATTATATATTAAGTTAACAGCTAACATGTACTAGTTATTATTTTAATTAAATATACTAATTAGGACATAGAGTAGTTATGGTAAATTTAGGATAATTTCTATTCGTCTATTTAATTAAATTGATAACTAGTACATGTTAGTTGTTAACTTAATATATAATTAATAATTGTTCGAATTCATAAATTTGAATAAATTTTACTGAATATATAATTATATATCTTAATTATCAATATAATTGAACGTAATAACTAAATAATGGAGAATTCGGCGTGTACACTTTGGAGGGGTTTAATTTTCTCTTTTTTTAATATCACCACACTGACACACACGCGGTTTCAAAAAAGTATAAAAAGTTAATCCACTCCAAGATGTACCTGCCGAATTATCCATTATTTAGTTATTATGTTCAATTATATTGATAATTAAGATATATAATTAAATATTCAGTAAAATTTATTCCAATTTATGAATTTGAACAATTATTAATTATATATTAAGTTAACAGCTTACATGTACTAGTTATCATTTTAATTAAATATATTAATTATAACATAGAAATGTTATGATAAAATTTGGATAATTTCGATTCGTATATTTAATTAAAATAATAACCATTACATATTAGCTGTTAACTTAATACATAATTAATATTCATTCAAATTCATAAATTTGAATAAATTTTACTGAATATTTAATTATATATCTTAATTATCAATATAATTGAACGTAATAACTAAATAATGGAGAATTCGACGGGTACATCTTGGAGTGGAATATTTTTTTTTTTAAAAATATATGTGAAATGGCGCTGAATCATTCAGCGCCTGGCGCTGTTTCATTCGGCGCCTTTATTTAACTCCCTTAATTACTCCCGTAAACAAAGGCGCTGAATGGTTCCCCGCAATTTAAAAAAGGCGCTGAATGGTACCCCGCAAAAGACATTTTCGGAATTTCTTTCAAAACTTGGTTATTTTTGTAATTTTGTTTTCAAACGTGGTTAGTTTTAAAAAATTTCCACAAATCAATATAGTTTTTTAATTAAATATTTTAATAATAAAAAAAGATTTAACTGTTTCTCTCCATTCGACGGAACCGTCTTCATTCTGACCGCACATGCGAGCCCAACAACAACTGAATCCATTTTCGTCTAAATCCTCTCCATTCTCTCTGTACCAGGCACTCCCATCCTCGTCGATAGCGCCTTCATTCACCACTCATCGAGCATGTTTATTCCCCAATCCTTCTTACTCATAATTCCAGTATCTAAATTTAAAAAAATTACAAATTAGCCATCATGAATTTACGAAATAGAAAAAAATGGAATCGAGGGATGAAATTGATGACCTCGTTTTGGGGGAGTGTCGCGAGATTGAGGAGCTCAGTTCTTTGGACTGCAACGCAAGTGAAAATCTTGGGTTTTAGAGAGCCTCCGAGAAGTACTGTAACAATAGAACAAAATCAAAATTACTATTCGGTACCGGTACCGATTACTGGTTATTGTTGGTAAAAGATGTCACGGTCAATGTAAATACCCCTCATATATACAAATGAGAAAAAAAGATCAAAAACACCAAAATAATCATATGTCTGTGCCATATTTCGTGTTCAAATGCCTCTCAAAATAGAAATTTTTTAAAAAAACCCCTCAAATGAGAAAAATATCACATATATCCCGGAAATGTACCAATGTAATCATATATACGATTTTTTTCTAAAATCCTCTGAAAATGAGAAATTATCAATGCCCGAAAAATCTCATCAAATTTCGAAGACCACCCCTCAGAATGATAAAATATCAGAAATACATCTGAATTTCTTAAAATTTCCCAAATACCCCTTAATTTTGTAAAATTTCCAAAATACCCTTAAATTTCATATTAGAAAAATTTATTAAGTATGTTCTACTCTTTTTTAAAATTTAAGTTTAAATCCCTTCAATGTACCAAATAAACATATATACCATTTTTTTTTTCCAAAAAACCCAACCATATATTCCGAGAATAAAATATAGGGCCATTTTCGGAATATTCGGAAAAAGATTTTTCTTTTAAGATTTTTTTTTAATAACAATGACCTTGGTTTGCGCAACAACGATTCCTCATCAAATTGCATAGCTTCCGTCTAGGATTTGCACTGACTTTCGCAAACTCTCTTATCTTTTCTACACAAGAATAGCACTGGGTCGTCTTTAACAAAATCTTTATTGAAATTCTGAAATTATTACATCAATAAATAAATTAATTAATTAATACTTTAATACAGATCTCAATAAAATACAGAAAACATAAAAAAATACCTTCATGTTTTAACTGCAGTATTAATTCTCACGACATAGAGCGCAGTGTCGTGCTGGCAATTGTCCGAAAGCGACCTGATTGGCTCTGCAGACCTGAAAAAGAGATACAAAATTAGCTACCAGAAATTGTAAAGCTCAAAGAAAATATAAGGATGTCATTTTGTATCCGTCAATTAAACCCAATTAAGCATAAATATCTGATTTCTTTTCGAATCAATCATTTGACTTCCGATTAGCAAAACAATTCAATCAAATAGACTCAAATTAAACAAATTGACCCCATTTTTAAGACAAATCAATTGCCAATTAAATGAAATGTGGATTTAAACCAACTGTTTTGTCAGCAGAAATAACGAAAAATTGATTTAATCATGACTGGAAAGCGAAAAAGCACCAAGCTGGCAGAATATCAGAAATTAATAACATCAATATAACAAACCATAACTGCAAAGACGAAATCACAGGCAAGACCAAACAAATTCGAAAGCAAAGAATGGTTCTTAGGAAAATCGTAGACCTAAGAACACTAAAAAGGCATTAAAAACCACATGCACGAAAAACCCTAAAACTAAGAACGAATCTGGACCAAATATAAAGAACAAAACCTTAGAAATTGCAAAATACATTTAAAGACTCGACACTGACCGAAAGAACAGGAGCCAAGAGGTTCGTCGCTGTCCGTCTAGGGCTCGTTGGCGAGTCAGCAACCGCAGCCAAAATCGCCAGTAACCGGTCGCAGCACCATCGCCAGAAGCGTAGCCGTTCGCGTAGGGTTTCGTGAGCACACTTTTTTTGTTCTTCTTTGTTCTTACGACTCCGCTCCAGTATTTGCCAACTACGGGCACACCTTCTTCTTCCTCTTTGGCCGCCTAGGGTTTTTTTTTTTTTTTTTTTCTCACGAGAGAGAGCGTCTAGGGTTTGAGGTTTGAAATGAGGGGAGAAGCTGGGAGCTGGCTTGAAATATTTTTTTTACCTAAGATCCAACGGCTCTGTTTACTCAGTAAAAGAAAAAAATCGAACGGTGAAAAAGTTAAAAACGTGGAAGCGTAAAGAAAAGGTCCATTGTTTTGCATTATATCTATTTAAGGATGTGCTTCTATTAAGAGAAAAGTTTTGTTTTGTGAAATTAGCAAGTATGTTGAAATCAATTAATAAGGACTGGAAATCCGAGAGAAGTTGAGGCTTTTTTTTTCTAAATTTCACGTCTATGTTTACTTAATTTTATAACAAATATAATTTGTTTACTAATTTTTTTTATCGTCTGCTTTCAGCTGCCTGGTACGTTCTCACAATTATTGAAATCGATTCCCTGCAAAATCAGTGACTATTTGTGAATTTTATGTTTTTTCTTTTCTTGAAATTTGTAGGGATGCAAAAAGAAAGAGAATCGGTTATGATAGTTTGGAAAGTATTCAAGTACATAGAGTGAAGGATAGAGAGGTTTGATATGTAAATCGGGTACTTTTCTCGAATAAACGAGATGAATTGAAATTGTATATATATGTATTTATCAGTTAATGCTACCTTTAAATATTGTTAATGATATATGTTGATTTAGGCATTCTAAAGTGTATCGTGAATTGAAATTTAAATTGAGGCATGGAGATAAAAATAAATAAATATAGAGAATACAAGGTTGCATGTTCTTGCGTCCAAATGTAAATATGTTGAGCCAGATCCTTGAGACGAGTACACAGTAGCTTCATTTTATTAACTCTTTTAGATTGGTTATAAATACGATTTTTGTTGATTAAAAAGATTCAAACAGTTCAACCAAACAAAACAGAGCACAAAATCAGACATTTTATCTACTATACTTGATCATCCAAACATTACAAACAAAACAAACCAAATAAATACAAAACAAGACCCAAGATACATGATCCTTTGCATTTAAGACCTATTGCTCATGCAATTTTGGATCCTCATTTTGGGCAACCAGCTTTAGAAGCCTTTACTCGAGGAGGCGCTATAGGCCCAGTAAATATCGCTTATTCTGGTGTTTATCAGTGGTGGTATACAATCGGATTACGCACCAATGAAGATCTTTATACTGGAGCTCTTTTTCTATTATTTCTTTCTGCTATATTCTTAATTGGGGGTTGGTTACATTTACAACCTAAATGGAAACCAAACCTTTCCTGGTTCAATTTTTGGTTTGATCTTCTTTTTTGCTTCGATGTATTGTCGATCCGCCTCCAAGCATCATCTTCCTTTTCAAATAATAAATGCAATAACACTCGATTATTGAAATAAGCAATTATTATTTTTTTTTTTTGAGTAAATTCGGAGAGGGCTCAAAATCCCCCTTCCAAACACAATCTTTTTTTTTTTTTTTTACAAACCCGTAGGCCACACACTCTATTCACTCATTTAACATTTAATCTATAATCCAGTGTCCCCGTCGGGAATCGAACCCCACACCTCTCGCTCCCTAGCCAAGAGGTGTGACCAACTAGGCTAACTCTAGTTGGCGAAATAAGCAATTATTAAGTTCATTCGAAACCCAAATAATGAATAATAATGACCTTTTGTAATGGATATACATGTAAAACTGAAAGAGGTACTACATACATGTTATGAATTACTTGTGTGAAAATGATAATCAAATATCAAAAAAATTACAAAATTACAAAATGTGTTTCATGTTAGTGTTATTTGTTTGGAACTACACAAGTTTTATACATTTTTTGAGTGAACAGAACGGGGGTCAGAGAATGAAGAAGAAGAGCTGCGTAGCAATCACATGATGTATTATCTTCTCTGAGTGAACAGAACGGGCGTCGGAGAGCCGACTCGAACATAGTTGTGGCTTCCATGGCTGGGTCGGCGTGGGTAGGGGTGTCAACGGTTTGGATACGGTTCGGATAGTGGTCGTACTAGATCCATATCCATATTTTTTTCGGATATGGATCCGGATACGATACTACCGGATCCGGATACGGTTCGAATATTAAACGGATACGGATACGGTTCGGATATTGTCGGATACGGATCCTATTTGGATATTAAAACGGATACTATAATATAATAATATTTTTAGAATTCAAATCTTGATTATTTTATAATTTTAAAACAAATTATATATATACATATATATAAGTGCTTATTGATTATTATTTATTATTGTGAATTAAAATATAGTTATTGTCTATTATGTATTACTATAATTTTGATCATGATTACAACAAAACGATTATCCGTTTAAACATTTTATTCGGATCCGGATAGTATCCGGATCCATATCCGGATCCATCAAAATTTTAGCTCATAAATCCGGATCCATACCCGTAAAAACGGATACGGTTCCGGATCCGGTTCCTTCCGAATCTGGATATTTTATTTTCGGATCCGGATATTTTTCGGATACGGTTCGGATCGGGTCGGGCAATATCCGCCCCATTGACACCCCTAGGCGTGGGGCTCAGTCGAGCAGCTCTTGTGCGATTAGAGGAATCGTGGGCGAGCGAGCGAGCGAGCGAGCGAGCGAGAGAGAGAGAGAGAGAGAGAGAGAGAGAGAGAGAGAGAGAGAGAGAGAGAGAGAGAGAGAGAGCAAATAGTAGGGGTTGAAATTATTTTCACACCCTTTATTTTGGGTGTATCAAACATGTAAACGATTTGATCCTTGGATTAGATAGAATTATTGAATCTTGACCTTTGATTTACAAAAAAGTATATGATAAGAGAGAAAGGATGAATGATAGAACTTCCTAAGGACGTGTTTGCTAGGTCAGTTTTGTATAGCAGCAGGAAACCAATATATGAAATTATATGAATATCTGGAAACTATAATAGCAGGAATATGCAAAAACTATGAGTGTAGGATATTTAAAAAGTATTTGATGAATATCAAGGAAACTATGAGTGTAGGAATATGTAACAAATGAATAAAGTATTCTAAAATCGTATTATTTCTAATGAAATTATATATAACTATCGTATCAAAATATTAATTATGTTACATAAATGAATCATACCAATAATTTAAAATTAATATAGTTGAAATAATACAAATGAAAGAAAAATAATTTTAGAAAATATTACTTTTTCAATACCTTTATTTTTAAAGAATATATTTTTGTAATACAACTAAATTGTATAGAATAATATTTTTTTATTATCATTAGTTTTTAGAGAATATTATTTTGTAGTATTTAGAGTATTCTTTTTAATACAATTATTTTTTTGATGATAAGTTCAAAATACTAGCAAGTATTTTTTTAATATGGTATCCTATATTCGATTTCGAATACGAATACATATTCAGTATTGGGTATCCAATATCCGATTTGAATACGAATACAATATCAGATATCCGATTTCAAATATGAATATGAATATGGTATCCAATACTCTGTTTTTTATTATCGTATGATGAACATAATTTATATTATTTTATGTTATTTTTTGTGAAATTCTTCAACTAGTATATTTAACTTTTACTCATATACACAAATCATATAAAATATAATTTTTTTTGATAATATTATAATATGAAACTTTAATTCTTATAAATTGATACATTGAAAAAAATGTAAAATAGTTTTTAACGATTGGTTTGGTTTATCCGATTTTCAAAACAATAATCCGGACCGAATAAACAAAATAATATTATTTTTTCAACCAAATCGGACGACCGACTAAAAAAGAATGCCAATTAAAAAATATTTATTTTTGTCCAAATGAATGCAAACTAAGTATCAATTAATATATTTGTGTTTTATTTTGGTAGATTGGTAGTATGAATCATATTGTATGATGGGGAGCATCAATATTATTTTACTAATTTCCACTCACCAATTCGGTCAAAAATCCACTCGAAGGCAAGTTTTGAAAAGTGGACAAATTGAGCTCATTCCTAAAATTTCAATAGTTTTGAAACCCAAAACTATGATATAAAATAAGCACACCGAACACCAATTAATCCAATCCTCTCGAAACATGGCTTTTTAAGAAAACTAGCTATCAAAACTTGGGTACCGAACAGGGCCTAAGTAATAATTTTTTTGGGCGTATGAATGGTTTGTTGGATTGTATATTCAATATTGGACTAATATGTTAAATATGTATGTGTTATATTACTGTTTTATAATAAAGTGATTAATTTTAGTTAATTGTATTAAACATTAATTACTAATTAGGAATGTCAATGGGACAAGTAATATCTGAAAAATATTTATAATAAAGTGTAAAATCCGTACCCGACCCGAACGGGACGGGTAATGCCCTAATACAATACCCGCTCCGAGTTCGGATTCGGGTACATGGGTCAATGTTTACCCGCGGGCATACTCGTTATTCGAAAAAATACCCTACCAGATCCCAAACCCCTAAAATATCCGAGAAATACCTGAAAAATATCCGAAAATATCCAATAATTTGAAATTTTTTTATGTCTTATGGATTAATTATTTATAATATTTGAATTTTTAATATATTGTACAATTTGTTTAGTGTATGTATTTTGTTGGTGGTTTTACGTATTTGTATAATAATTCTTTAGAATTTTATTTTTTATTTTTTATTGGTGATTGTCGGATAACGGGTTCGAGTTCGAGTATAATTTGTTACCAGCGGTTATTTTTGGTTCGGATTCGGATAATACCCGAAAATTCCAGTTCGGGAATGGGGGAGGCTTATCCGAACCCGACCCGACCTGTTGACATCCGTAACAATAATGTGTAATTTATGATGTGGGGTTTTGATGTGTGAAATTATTGGTGGTATGTTTCTAATTTGTATGATGGACTGAAATATAAAATTCACATTAGGACCCAATTTTTATTTTTTCCAGATAATTAAGATCCAAAGATAATTTTTTAACTCAATCCAAAATGTTTTCTTTTTGTATCAATATTTGAAAAAATATATTTTCCCAAAAAAAACAGAAAAAATGAAAGAGTCTTACCCCTAAGTAAATTTTGAAATTTTGATAACAATAAAGTCTGTTAGCTTAATGACAATTACATGTATACCACACTAATATCTAAGAAAATACTAATTCAATTAAGAGGTTTGTTAATTACTATCATTTTATTTGCCATTCTGCTTAAATTATCATGATAGAAAATTAAAAAAATTAAAAAAATATCATGATTTAAAGATATTTTGTATCAATTTAAAAATAATGTATATGAATAAATATTGTTTTTATATTTTATTAAATCATTGGCATCATTTTCATTTTTAAGGACATGGATGATATATCAATATTACGTAAGGACTAACTTGTATGTATCAATATTATGTAAATAAACCGCTCCAGTCCCCATAGCCATCTTTCACAAAGAGTCTTATATATCAACACCAGTACATTTTATGTATGAATAAAATAATGTTAGTTCAAGCCTTAAAAAAATATATGCTTGATTGGTAGGAGTAGTAAAAAATGCTGGAAATCATGTCCTTGAGATTTCCCATCATATCCGCTACATTTATTGTTTTTTGAGTAAAAAATGTTTTTTCATTAAAATTAACAGTTAATTAATATGATAATTAATAAAAGGACATCTCATTAATAATTAATTGATATTGATTAAAAATTGCTAATGCATACATATTTTAATTATATATTAATTAATTGATCATGAGATGTTTTTGTGTTGATCATCATGTTAATTAACTGTTAATTGATGATATAAAAGATATGATGGAAAATCTCGGGGCACAACAAATGGTCTAAAAAATGTTATGTCGGTAAGATAACCTCATGTAACACTGATAACCCATTACCAATAACAAAATAAGTCAATATGGACATGCTTTATACCTCACGATACATCACAAAAATTCACAATAGTATCAACTCAAATTATGCCCCAAAACATCAAAAAATTTATCACAAAAATTTGAAGCTGTATCACAAAAAATAAGACAGTTTGATTTTTCATTTTGTTGTTTTACAACAAAATGAGAAGATGGGGAAAAAAAAGGAAGGAATCAGTTTGGACATACATGTTTTGGTGAATATACGTGAAAATAACTTTTTTCCAAAGTCAATTGCAATACAGTTCTTGTATAGTAATGACGTGAAGTTCTATTATACATATTTTTTCTTTTATTCTTGTATAGTAATGACGTGAAGTTCTATTGTACATTGGTTTAATTAGACAATAGTCAATTTTTTTGGCCGAATTCGGACTTAAATTGTTAAGTTAGACTGGTTTAAATATTTACATTATGTTTTTGAATATATAAATATATAGTTATATATAACACTTGAAATTGTTAAATCAATGGTCATTGATGAGGTGGTCCTCCAATCTAACACTTGAGATTCATCCCAACAACACTAATAAAATTTGTCCTCCAAACTCATTCCAAATCCTTGATGATGTGGCAAAAATAATTAGGTGAGTTGATTAATCCCTCTAATTTACTCAATTAATTATTAATTGAAACGTTCAATTGACATGTCAATAAATTATATTAGTACATATTAATTGACATGTCATACAATATTTAATGACAAATTTGTATTCATTATATTATTTTAATAGCATGTATTTTTCAAATATTACTCATTCTTGAAGATAATAAAAATCAAATATTACTAGCTATAACCCCGCGCAATTGCGCGGGGCACGTTGATTTGTTTTTTTTTATGATTTGTGCTTTTTCTGTATTTATTTTTCGGCAGCGTTGTATCGGCCAGTGATTCGATTTGTGTGGTGTTGTGGAATTTTCAAACTGAGAAGGACCGAAATGTAATTTTTCAAACTGAAAAGGACCAAAATATAAATTAAAAAGGACCAAAATGTGAATTAATTTTTTTTTTCGAATTAAAATGTGTAAATAAAAAAGGATCAAGATGTAAATATGAAGTACCAAAATGTAATATTTTAAACTTGAAAGGACCAAAACAAAAATAAAAAGGACCAGAATATAGTTTTTTCAACTAAAAAGGACCAAAATGTAATAAAAAAAGGACCAATATGTAAATTAAAAATTTTATTACAAAGAGGCCCCTGGACCAAAATATAAATAAAAAAGGACCAAAGTGTAATTTTTCGAAATAAAAAGGACCAAAATATAAATTAAATTTTTTTTTTTACAAAAAGGCCCTGGTGACGTGGCTCAACCAGGAGCCAGGAAAAAATATAGAATTATACTAATTATAATATGTTGAAAAATTAATCCTACTAATACATTTTACAAACATAATACTGATTTTACAGTTTGCCACGTCAGCTTTACATTGCTAATTTACCATTTCATTATTTCTTACACTCCTTCCTTGAGTCTCCACGCTTCCCAGCAAGACGCCTCCTCTTGACCAGACACTTCCAACGTTAATTCCCATCCCAACGTTCCCTCATGTTTTCTCTCTTTCTCGACCACTGTTCTCCTCCCCCATTTCCACCAATCTTCTATCCTCGGGAGAAATTTGTCTCCGGCAATGGACCCCTTCTGTCGTTTTCTCACTCTCCATCTTCTCTCTTAGATCTGAGCCCCCAACTGATAATCGGTGAAGAAAAGGATGAGGCGAATCGGAAACACCTGGTTTTTGTTTCGAATTTTAACGCCAAGTTAGCCACGACACTCGACGCCCGGACGCTCCACACTCCAGTTGGCGATTCCATGATGCCGATCCACTCTTCAGTCAGAAGCAACATCGCTAATGCACTCCGACTTCTCACAAATGAAATATGCACAAAACCACCCACTGCCAGTTCGCCGAGCAGTTTCAAAGCGAGGCTATACCCCTTCATGCTTTCCCATTCGACTTATGCATCTCTAGAAATTGATTCTTTTTCTTTAGAAGGTTCTACGTTCTTCAGGTTTGTGATTTAAAAGTTCTTTTTTGTAGAATATATTGATTTATTCTCACCACTTGTTAATTATATATTAATTAATTTTATAAATTGAGTCGTATGCTATTGGTTGTTTTTATGCAAGGATTTGATGACTTCTCCATTTATATTAGGCCTGCTCGTCACATGTTCGATGAAATATCAATAGCAATATGTTGTATTTTTTTCTTCAGTCATCATGTATGATTCGAACAAGAACTGGCCGTTCGGAACGATTGTTTGGAATAGGTACATTAATACATCATTTCATTAATTAAAAGTATTTATGTAATTAATTTAAGTTCATGCTTGAATTTCAGTTTTTTCTACCTCTTTTTAAATTGTTTAGCTTTAGCATAACAAATCTTGGGGTTCGAAAGACAAGATTATTCACAGTGGGTCGATTAGATGTGGCCACAACTGACCTAATTATTGTCACTAATGACGGTAATTAAACCAAATATTTAATTGAAACAACTATAATCGAAGGACTTAAATGCGTACAAGATTTCATCAAAGTAATGTTTTCTCGGCCTAATCAATCGAGACCAGGATAAAAATAGTGGTCACTAATTAAATTTTTTTGGGTAATTTACGGAATAGTCCCTGATTTATCATAAATTACATAAAAGCTCTTGTTTTGTTTTATTTGCAGCTTCATGAAGGGAGGGATCGTGAAGGTAAGATAACTTGTCAAAAATGGACGTGTTCAGGTTATTATTTGTTTTGTATAAAACGGGTTATTTTTATGAATGCCTCTAATTTAGTAATTTATTTATTTAGTTTGTATCTTTATTCATTGGCTTGCAAATTTGGTAAGTTTGCAAATTTATCCCTCGAAAATTTCTAATTACGATAATGATCTTCAATACTTTTCTGAATCTATGGAACCAACTACAACATTCTATGGAACCAACTACAACAGAAAAGTATTGAAGATCATTATCGTAATTAGAAGTTTTCGAGGGATAAATTTGCAAACTTACCAAATTTTGATATTTTTTGTACAAGGGCAATTTTGATATTTTGTAGTTTCCAGAGAGTATGTATGAAATTAAAAGTGTAAATAATCTTAAATTTTTTACAGGTGAGTTAACAAGGAACACAACAATGACAGTGTTTATGAGCCGGAGGTAATTTACTAATTTACCCTCTTTTTAAAATGTAACAATAAAGAAACATTCATTAGAAAAGAAGTAGGACTAAAATGTAAATTCACATACTTCTTGTCAAAATGGTCTAAATGTAAATTTAACAAAAAACACAAATATTTGTTTTTTTTTTTCTATTTCAGAAATTTGGAGGGTACATTTTTATTTTCAATAGAGGTTTTTATTTTGGTAATTTTCAGTTTTTTTTTTTTAATGGTACTTTTTTTTTTCCAGAATTTAATGTTTGTTTTCCTTAAAATCAGGAATTTGGGTGTATTTCATTTGAAAAAAAATCTGAAATTTTGGGGAAGTAGGGTAATTTTAAATTATTTGGAGGGGTTTTGTGAAAGAATTTTGAAATAAAAGTTTTTCATAAGTTTTTATATATTTTTGGGTTTATATTTAACAGAAATAGGGTTGTCTTCTTAATAATTTGATTAAAATTCATCAAATTTTTGACAATCTTTATGATTTATCGAATTTTGAGCAATGTTATGGTTTTTAGTTTGAAAACTTGACCAATATTTCTTTCTTCTACTACTATTTTTTGTAAATTCAAGCCTTATTTTCATCTTTTTCTGAAATTTAATTTTTTTTTACAATTTTCAGCATTTTTTACTTAAAAGTTTATTTTTCCCAAAAATTTAACATTCGTTTCTTTCTTTTTCTAATAAAAAACATGAAACTATTAGTTAAAGTTGACAATTGTAAACTATTTTTAGGTAGTTATTATATTTTAGAGAATTTCTTATATTATCATATTTTACGATGGTGATCTTATATTATCAGATTTTTTGAGGACTCTAATTGCTATTTTTAGGTTTTGTAAGTATTTATACAATTTTTATAATATAGAGGGTATATTAGATATTTTCAATTTTTGCAAACGTATTTGTTGATATTTTAAAATTTTAGAGGGATGTTTTTGATACATTCAATTCTTATAAAGATATATTTTTTAATTTTCTGATTTTACAGGGGCATATTTATTATTTGCAAGTTTTCTAAGGGTGTTTTTGAAATTTGTACATTATAGACTATTTTATTTGTATTATCTGATTTAATGAGTGTTTATTATTTTGTTTATATTCAGACAGATATATTTGAATTTTTGTAAGATTTTGCATGAGTATTTTTGATATTTTTGGATTATAGAGAATTATATTTTATATTCTAAGATTTAACGAGGGTATAATTGGTATTTACATATTGCAGGGAGCGTTCTTGATATTTTCAGATTTTGGAGGGGTTTATATGATATTTTCATATTTACTCGGTTCTATTATAATTAAATTGGTTGTAGATGAAACATAAAGAGTGCCTAATAATGTTTTGAAGGTATCATGATGACATGTTGATCCTAATTTTCTCATTTCAGGGTGGGGTTATAGATAGGTTAATTTTCTGGGACCATATTCTAATTTTTTGCTTTTGAATGCTTTGATGCATATCGTTCAGGTGGTTTCGGAGGTGATCAAGTTTGATATTATAGAATGACAAAAGAAACCTCAAGAACAGGTCGATTTCGACCATGCCTCAGGTATTTTGATATTTTCTTATGTATAAAATTTTGTTGTATACATTAATGTATTTTTATGTTACAAGTGATTTGACGAGACATCAGTAACACAACATGTAATGTAATTACTACTTCTTATCATTATTGTATTTTTTTATAATCTAAATTATGATTATAACTTCTTCAAAATATTTTAAAATGCAAATATTATCACAAATAAATCGTCAAATGCTTTTGTACAACACATGATTTGATTCAAATATGTTATCGCGGACATACAATGCAATTGCGCGAGGGTTCTTCTATGTCTATTTTCTGAAATTAAAATTAATGAATATAATTTTACAGAAAAAAAATCTCCCTGGTATATTAATGAATTAATTTTAGTCTATTTTTCTGTCTATTTTGCGTTGAATATAATCTTATAATATTATTATTTGAATATAATTTTAGTTTAATAAAAATTAGACATAAATCAATGATATAATTTTAATTTCTGAACTTGGGAATCACGATGAAAAAATTTATGGAATATACTTTTAGTCGGTTTTATTGTTAGGGGGAATTAATGCATTTATAAAACAAAGAATGATTACTTCATTTTAGAAATGGTTGAAATAACTATGTCTATTTAGTCAAATGTTATTATATTAACAACATGCATCAAGGTTGAAGCAATTAAAAATCCGCAGCGAAGTCGCGGGTATTTTACTAGTGCTAAATTATTATGCCAATACTTCGAGCAGATGACAACTAGTATAAAAGAAAAAAAAATATACACATCTCCTATTGTTTTCAACTCAAGGTTTATTCTTCTCTAGTTTAGTTTTAATTGAACGATTTCACATAAAATTAGGATTATTCAAACTTAATTGTTGAAACTGCTTTTAAAATTTCGACAAAATTAATTTTTATTTATTATAGTACGATAAACTCATTCAGATTTGAAAAAAGAATTCTTCTTATATTGCGAAAGTCTCAGTCTTATAGTACGATAAACACATTCATTAATTTTTTTAATATCATGTTAACTTTGTCAATATATACATTTTTTAATATTAATATATTTAAATATGTTGTATACATGTATCTTACTTAAACATTGTTAGGAATTGTGGTACCCATGTGTCATACATATACCTTACTTATTGTTTTCCAACACAATACCAAAGTATATTTTCTTAAAATTAAAAATAAGAAGTTAGGTTTAAAATGTAATTTGTTTCTATCCTTACAATTAAGATTAAAAAAATTGAATGGTTGAGATTAAAAAAATATTGTCAACCCAATACAATTAAGAAAAAATCATAAAAAAAATTAGGGGTAATTTCCGGTATAATTGTACATATCATAATTTCTAACATATCAAATTTCTCCTCGAAAAACTTAGAACTTACTAAATTTATTCTTCCAGAACAAAATACTTTCAAATTAATTTAACCGGGATTGAAATAAAATTATTATCTTTTAGCTAAGCGTGTCCATAACTCAATTAAGGGGGATACTAAATACTAATCAACTTTGTAACTTGGCTGTTAAATTCACATTTAAATAAATTAGACGAGATTTGACAACCTTAATCCAAAAACTAAATTATTCACATTTAAATAAATTATGACTAATAAAATTCATTCAAATGTTCCATTCACTGGTTATATTATATATCATAGTTGAGTGATTAATTAAAACACATTAGTTATTCACATTTAAATTGTGATTAATATTCAAATGGTCCGTTCATTGTGTCTGTATATATATCATAGTTGAGTAGTGATTAAAACAGATTACTTATTCATACGGGCGATTAGATTATCAGTAACGGAAATATTATATTCTAAAAGAATAATATATATGCAAATCATTTGATTTAGGCTTAATGGCGTTTATCTTCATATTTAGTAGTCCAATTAACAGAAAATACTTTCGAGGTTATAAAAGTTGCTCCCCTAATTGATGTAAATAATTTACCCGTCCCGAAAATTATTGAGAAGTTAACGGTTGAAATTTTTTGAACTTGGGCTATTATGGTGGGAAACTACATCAATTAATTTGGTGCATAGATTATATAGATTTAACACATACATAGTTAAAATTATAACGAGTCATTGACTATCACGTGCAATTGTTTTACATGTTCATTAATTAAAATAAATTTATTTATTAGAAAATATTGGTTACAATAATATTATATTATACTTATAATTATAAAATATTGATTTATGGTTTGTTTTTTTCAAGTAAAAAAAAGCTTATATAAATATTTTATGAATTTGACGTACAAAAACAAATCCTGAAAAAAATTATATTAAAAATATAATATTATCTTAAAAGTCATAATATATTTGCATTATGATTTCTTTAAAGTCAGAATATGAAAAGTTTGATTTTTTTGAAGTGAAAATAAAAATTCACATAAATTGGATTTAACTTGATTGAAATGAGATAATTAGGTTTAATCCGGGGTGGGGGAATGGAAGGGGATTACCATCAACTTAATTTGGATTTCTTTTTTTCATATGCTGCAGCAAAAGGTATATACGAATATTAACTCAATATGAAACATCATAGCAAATTCTTGGTATTTTTCTGCTCTATATAAGAAGTTTTATCATACATTTTTTTTTTCTATCAAATTTTGCCCGAATGGTTAAGAAAAATTTATAAATCTATCAAATTTCTCAAGGTCCGGACCCCCCTTTCCTCCCGGGACCCCCCCTCCCCCCCCCGCCCCCGCCCCCCGAGGCCCGGCCCCCTTTCGGGTCGGACCCCCCCGAGGCCCGGCCCCCTTTCGGGTCGGACCCCCCCCCGAGGCCCGGCCCCCTTTCCGGCCCCCTTTCGGGTCGGACCCCCCCGAGGCCTGGCCCCCTTTCGGGTCGGACCCCCCCGACCCCCCGCCCCGAGGCCCGGCCCCCTTTCGGGTCGGACCCCCCCGACCCCCCGCCCGAGGCCCGGCCCCCTTTCGGGTCGGACCCCCCAGACCCCCCGCCCGAGGCCCGGCCCCCTTTCGGGTCGGACCCCCCGGCCCCGGCCCCCTTTCGGGTCGGACCCCCCGGCCCCGGCCCCCTTTCGGGTCGGACCCCCCGCCCCGAGGCCCGGCCCCCTTTCGGGTCGGACCCCCCGCCCCGAGGCCCGGCCCCCTTTCGGGTAGGACCCCCCGCCCGGGTCGGACCCCCCCCGCCCCGAGGCCCGGCCCCCTTTCGGGTCGGACCCCCCCCTTTCTGGCCGGACCCCCCCGAAGCCCGGCCCCCTTTCGGGCCGGACCCCCCCCCCCCCGAGGCCCGGCCCCCTTTCGGGCCGGACCTCCCCCCCCGAGGCCCGGCCCCCTTTCGGGCCGGACCCCCCCCCCCCCGGCCCGGCCCCCTTTCGGGCCGGACCCCCTCCCGAGGCCCGGCCCTTTTCGGGCCGGACCCCCCCTCCCGAGGCCCGGCCCCCTTTCGGGCCGGACCCCCCCCTCCCGAGGCCCGGCCCCCTTTCGGGCCGGACCCCCCTCTCCGAGGCCGGGCCCCATTTCGGGCCGGGCCTCCCAAATCCGCTCCTGTGCCCTGCATAAACATAAAACTTAAATATATACACACAAGCATCAGACACACACACACACACAACACACATATCAGACATACACACATATCACACACACACACACAACACACATATCAGACATACACACATACACGCATCAGACATGCACACAAGACACATACACACAGACGCATCTCATACATACAATGATCTTGATGGTCTTGACAGAGAGATCTTCAGCATTCAAACGACCATTTTCTTGTACTTTGTGATTTACATTTGATAAGTCTTGGTGCTTCCTGGACAAATTAACAATTAGGATTTTAAATGTATACAAGGCAAGAAAATAACTGTTCTGACTAGCAAACAAAGGTTGGATCTTTTAGATGAAAATGATGTGCACAGTGCATACCCCTTTTAAAATTACCATCAAAATGATAACAGTTTTCTCAAAAAAAAAATAACATCACAAAATTGAGAAATAACTTGGGTGTTTCTATCAAGTTTTACTAAAAAATATTAAGACCAGTACAAACAAGAACAGTGGTTACCTTTGTCACAGCAATGGCTCGGTCTTCTTCGGATTCTGATTCGGCCGACCACCTTCATACTCTGACTCGGCCCCCCTTAGATTCTGACAACGCCGCCTCGACATCTTAATTAATGGCTGTAATTAGTCGACCCCCCTTCGTTAATTGGTGCCAATGAACAATTCTGGTCCTTAACATTGAAATAGACAAAAAAAATATCAGTACACTGAAAATACTCCAAATTAAACAAACATATTAAGTTTAATTAGTTCAAACAAAAAGGCAAATTTTGGATTCATCAAAGAAATTTATACAGGAGAGAACTTCATACTTTCAATAAAATTGAAGCATGTAACAACAGTGCAAGTCTGAATTTGAAAAAAGGAATATGAAATGTTTTTCGAAAAGAAAACAGGAATTACCTGAAATCATTTTGCTTGAACAAGACATTAGGGGTATCCCCACTTAGAACTCCATTCACATTGTCGCTTCCTCTAGAAAACTCGCCATTCCTCTGTTTATTTGGAGAATAAAGAACAACAGAGACAGAGAGAGACCTCTGTCTCTGCCTCGCCATTGCTCTGTTCAATTGCTTGCTACGACTTGCTTATTTATTTTCCTCGTTCAATGGGTTTGACCAGAGAGAGAGAGAGAGAGAGAATTCTGGGCTAGAAGAGGAAGGAGAGGGATTTGGGGGTGAATATATAGAGAACGGGCCGCTCCTCCAAACGTCTCTATCAATATGACCGTTGGAGGAGAAGAATCTAGAACTCTCTCGATATAGCCGTTAGAAGAAAATACGAAATCTCCTAGCAAGAACGTCTCGAACGAAAGATATGAAATCGGCTTTCATAGGGAGATATCCACGGAAGAAGGAACGAAAGAAAACGCAAGCAAAGTCATGCACTCAACAAAGATTCTTGTAACATTTTCCCTACATATGAATATCTAACGAGTCATTTTGTTTTAATAATTTGACCCGTTTTTAAATTCTCTGCTATGTAGTTCATTTCCATTTTTATATAGTTCGTAGTTACTGAAGATGATAATCATAATATTTGTGGAGTTCTTTCCTTCATTTGTATATAATTACTGTACTTGGTTTTTTGTAGTTTTGTGTATCACACATCAAAGTTTACCAAACAAATCTGTACAAAATTTGTATAATAGCATTTTATATTATATTATTTTATACAAAATTTTATTTCGTATTACAATATTTTATGTAAAACATTCTTTATGTACAGTCTTAATAATTCTTATGTTTTTACGTAAAATATTTTTTATGTACATAATAATGCGTGTAGTTCATTTCCTTCATTTGTATATAGTTACTGCGCGTTGGCTTCTAAATTTTTCTGAAGATAACTCCTCCCTTTTCTGTCCTTTCTTATCACTTTCACAGCCCAAAAAAGAAAACCTAGCGATTGATGCCATCCAAAGAAAGCTACCGGCGCCACTGATGCCGCTGCACAAGCTCACGATCTGGCGAGAGGCGGTCAAAACCTAGCGCTAACGGACGAGGACAAAACCCTATCTTACGACGACGACGAAACCGTACGATATTTACTTATTTCTAGGTTTCGAAGACGACAATGATGTCGGTCTACTTGCGTCGATGGCGGCTTTGAACCCTCCAATTTCTTTCGTTTGAGATCGAAGTAACTAGAGGTATGATTAGTTCCTGTCAAGTCTTTCGATTTCTGTCCTGATTTTTGCTTTTCTTCTTTTTTCGATTTCTGTCCTGATTTTTTCTTTTCTTCTTTATAAAACTCTTTGCAATTTCTGGGAAGTTACCTCCTCCAGATGTTGCTCGCATTCTTTTGGCCGTTTGATTGATATTTCTCTCTTTCTCCCTTCGTTCAGTCTTTTTTCTCGCCTAATAAAATTGTCTTCTTCGGTAAAGCAAAACCATGACTTAATTGTATGATTATTTTATCAGTATTTTCGATTTTAATTCGGTTGAGGTCTTATTTGGATTAATTACAAGTTAATTAGGGCTAATTTCAGATGAATTATTATTAATACATTCTTGCCATCTGTTTTATTAGGCCGTGACTACAATGGATCAAAAGGCAATGCGATATTGACGAATCTTCTGATTTGGATTTGCGTATTGAGCTTATCAAAAGCCTAAATATCGTCTCTGCTGGCAAGGTATATTCATTATAATTTTATACTGTTTTACATATAATACATTTCAAATTTAAAATTTTGAAATTTCATATTTATTCATTTATTTTATTTTTCCAGATTTATGTTGCGTATAGAGAGAGCAAGGCAATATGAGAGAACTCGCCAAAATAAAAGAACAAGACCAAATTGGGGAGGATGCAAATTTATTGCAAGAAGTTGCTGCAAGTAAAATTTTTTTACTATAATTTGTTTCTATTAACATTTTTGTATGATATTCTACTTCTTTAAATTCTTTTAGGTCTAAACTTTTGGCGCCATGGCAAAGACAGAAAAACGCTTTCAATCTCGAACAAGTATGTATTTACTTACTTCCATTCTAACTTCGACAAGGGCTAAAATGTAATTATTTATTTTCGTAGGTATGTTTATGCTTAGTAAGTAGAATTACATACGAGCCCAAATTTTACCGCGCAAAATTAGTCGTCGAGTTTTCAAAATCAGTCCATGGCGCCAAAAAGAAGGAGACACACTTATTGCAGACGCCCATGCAGATATTTCTTCTTTACTGTAACTCACCCATTTATTACGAACACATGATTCGGTACTTTATGATTTATGTTTATATTACTTTTTTTTGACTTATCTATTTTTAATATTTTACCCAATTATTCATCCATTTTATTGACACAAAAATTTAAGTTCCTAGGTCTCCTGCAAAAATGCTGACCGAGTTGGACGGCCAAATCGTGCGATGCGTCAGGGACCAGGTCAGGAATCACGTAATTCAGAAATGTAACATTTTTTTCTCGAACTCTCAATTATGATAACAAATTTACCAATTCAATTGAACTATGCTTTCTAAAAGTATATAGGGTATATATGATAGTTAAGATTTCTAAAAGCATAATTTTTTAATGGTAAATTTGGTATTTCAAACTTCCTGAAGGGTAAATATGATATTTCAGGATTTCAAAAGTTAATGTGAATTTTGAGATATTGAGAAGGGTATGTATGATATTTTTGATTTTAAGAAGGCTGATGTGAATTTCAGATTTTTAAAAGGGTAAATAAGATATTTCAGATTTTTGCAATCGTATATATTATATTTTCAGATATCTAAAATGGTACGTATGATATTTCAAATTTGTTATAGGATAAATGTGATATTTTTGGAAGGTGGTATTGGTGACCGTGAAGAGCAGCTCAAGATGACCGATATAGAATTTGGTACGATGTCTTCCAGGCCGAAATGGTCTGATCGAATTCATGTCTACTATTTTCGAGGTAATGTGTGTAATTTGTACGAAATTCAGGGTTTTTTTGTAAATATTACAATTTTTCTGATGAGGAATACGCTACGCAGGTTTCAGGCATGGCTGTATCAGGGCACGCCGATATGAAATCTGTACGATGTCTCCCAGATTGAAATGGTGTGATAGTACATGTTGACACTTTCGGAAGTGATGTGTGTAATTTGGGAGAAATTCAGGGTTTTTTGGTAAATATTAGAATTTTTCCGATTAGGGTTTCGCTCACACTCCTCTCTTGCCAACGATTGAATTCAGCGGGAAACACCATGGGACGCAGGCTTGAGGCATGGCTGTACCGAGGTACGTTGCGAATTTGCAACTCGATTTCTATAGTTCTACATGGTATTCTTCTAATTCAACCCTTTCATTTTATTTTGCTTACCTTTGTTTCGAGCAAGGATTTATTTGTAATTTCGGTGAAATTTTAGGATTAGTGCTGGTGGATTCATGCCACTGATGCAATTCGACGGAAGTAACATGGCGCACTGGCTCAAGGCATGGCCGTACCGGGCTGCGTGGCGAATTCGCAACTCGATTCAGAGAGTTTGGCGTGGTATTTTTGTAATTCGGCCCTTTTATTAGCTTTATGCTAAATTCTGTTTAGCGCATATATGCAATATTTGTGGAAATTTAAGGTCATTGATGGTGGACACTTGCAATACAAAAAATTGCAAAAAGTAAATACATACAAACAAACAAAATACAAATACGAGTGCGCATACAAAAAGAAATTCAAATACAAATATAACAAAAAAAAAAAAATTGGAAAAATGAGTACGGAATACACAATATGAATAACGAAAACGGAATACAATTAAACGAACACGAAAACCAAAATGAAACATCTGTGCCAAAAAGTCAAACAACGAAATGTGATGCACAAAATAAGAATTAGAATTAGCAAATTACAAACTACGAAATATGAATTGAATACAAGTAAGAACAATAACGAGAATATGAGTATGACAAATGAATACAATATGATTGCAGTACACATTTCAAAGAAGAAAAAAAGTGAAAGGCATGTCAAATTTTTTACTTAATACAAAATTGTCTTTTTCATGTGCAAAAAAAAGCAACACCACTATCAACGAAAAAAAAAATTTACACCCACATATGCTGTGTTCATGCCAAAACCATAAAAAAAAAGTCATGCCAATTAATTAACACAAAATTACTTTTTTTACGTGTAAGAAATCAACCCCACTATGAACCAAAAAAATATCTTCTTTTAACTACATCATATGATGTGTTCATGTCAAAACAACCAAAAATGAGCCATGGCAATTACTTATATTTCCATTATTCCCATTTATATTCTTTTCTTTGCTGATCATATATTGTTCGCAATTTATGTAGGTTAAAAAATGGAAAATTGCACAAATAATAGAAGACAAAGAACGCTTCTGAGAAAGCGTAAAAGAGAATCAAAAGCCAATGCATCATCCGCAAGTAAACATAATCAAATCAATTCCTCTTTGCATGTCTAAACTGAATACTAACTCCCGATTTATAACAGATGTAAATGCCCCATCTGTGCCAATTTTCAGTATTGGCCCACCCCTATATGTTTGCGAATATTGCTCGGCAAATTTTTGGTACGAGGAAAGATGTAAACGCTCATAAAAAACAGGAGCAAATAAATACAATTTGTGTTGTCGCGAAGGACGAATACGATTGCGTATACCAATGTATCCTCCACAAATCTTGCATGACTTATTGAATCCACTAAATACAGAACATTTCTTGCATTTCAAAGAAAACATACGTATGTATAACATGTTGGTGATTACATGATGTTTTTTTTACTTCTTGCAGGATTTTTTCGTTCTCTGCGTGTCAAATCGAAGCAGGATCAAATCGTGGTAGCTATATTATGAAGATAGCGAAGATCGGATTCTCGACGATGAGTTTGATGTCTTCCTTTACTAATGGCCTTAACAAGGTATTGTTTTTGTACTATTCTACTTAAAATTTCATGTACTGATACGTTAAAAGTATTAATTTAATCTAACTTTATAATTTTTCGTCGAAATCAGACAAATTAGAACCAGCATAAGTGAAGAAAATTCAGGCAATTCGTCGCGAAATAGAGCTTCAAGAGTCAGAACTACATGCCTTTTCCAAAGTTACTCGAGTGGAGATCCAGGGGTAATTTTGTAATTTTCCTGCTTTACTGTAATTTCTTTAATGAATTTATGGTGATTAATTTCTTTTAGGTTTCCATGGGGTATTTTTTTACAGACCTTGGAATGATATTATGGCTTTGTCCCAAACTCGACGGAATAGAATATGTTAGTTCCATGTCTTTATAATTCATATAATATCATCTAGGGGCATTTTCGTAAATTTATAATTATAGTGTCGTATAGTAATTTCTATAAATACAAGGACTATTATGTAAATATTTCATTGAATTTTCTTCGGACAACTAAATGCTCACTGATCCAAAGAAAAAGAAGGCCAGAGCCGCACCTTTTGATTTTAGATAAATGCTCCTTCAATGCACTCCTATGATATTTATTATTTCTTTCTTACCAATTTGGTATAATATTTTTAATTCATGCTTTTTTGTTAGGATGCGTTTTATTCGAGCAAGATGGGTCACGGTTATTAAGAGACGCATCTAAAATTAATATCTCGAAAAAGTGAGTAAGGTTGAAAAAGAGGAGGGTATTCCTCGATTTTTTAGAATAAAAAATTGCCATGTAAATTCCACCATTTTGCATGTAAATTCCTCGATTTTCCGAATCCGTGCAATTACTGGGTCCTTACCGCAACATACGTGCACAAATGCAGATTATCAAATAAATAAAATGCCAACACAACCAAAAAATCCTACATACAAAAAAGAACAAGAAACTAGCCCGCGCAATCGCGCGGGCGCAATGCTAGTTAAATATATTTTGGCACATTTGATACGTCAATAATTTATAATATATTAATATTAATGTATATAAATTAACATGTCGATTCAATTAAACGATCAATTCAATTATTAATCGACTTAATCATAATATTAATCAACTTATTTAATATTTTTTTGACATTATGTTATTTTTTAGTTCGAGAAACACCATATCAAACCTTTTTTAAAAAGATAGTTGGTGCTCTTGCTTTTTGAACTCTTTGATATATGTATGGACGAGTGCATGATTGATTAAGGGATTGTCATCTTAATGTATCATCAACATTTTTGATGTAGTCATTATACATCAACATATTGTTATTTAATTTAGACCTAGAAAGAGGAGGAATAGGAAGACATAAGATCCAATTTTCGTTATAATGGAATACAATTATAATTTGGGCGGAAACGTAAATAAATTGGAGAAAGAAATACAATACCGAAACAAATAACACTCGATATTTGTAACAAACCGGCTACCTGCTCAATCGACCGACTCGATTGATTGCAAGTACCTACATCTCCGGGGTTGATTTGTGCCTTTTCAGCTTTCGATTGAATACCCAACTCAATTATTGTAAGATTTTTCCTAGATCGATTTACACGAATCTATCGATCTATAACGGGATTTACAAATAGTAACTATCATATTACAAATTGCTACAAACAAACTAGTCATGATCGGTCACGCAAGTTGGGAATCGTTTAGTAGAGGAAAATGAAATAGATCAATGATCTAGGGTTTTATCTAGAGATGTAGAGCTCAAGATCTAGGCTTAGTTTTCTTTATTTTAATGGAGTTGTAATTTTGAGAAGACTAGTTAGAGAGAGAAATATAGGAAAAGTTCTATTTATAGAACACATAGACTCTTCCTATTTTTCAACTTTTCTGTACAGTCCGTCGTGATGGACATAATGGTCCGTCGTGACGGACGGCAAGTCAAAACTAGCCGTTACAGCATAATATTCGAAATACTACTCAGTCTGTCATGACTGGCGGATGGTCCGTCATGACGGACCTGAAGTATGCATGTGGCTCGTTCCAACACACAATTTGTTCGTTCCAACGAACCTCATATTGTGACTTTGCTTTTCTTAATGGTCCGTCATGACTGAGGAATTAGCGTCGCGACGGACTTCGAGTATGCACAAGGTCCGTCACGACTGAGTAATGTGCGTCGTGATGGACTATCACTGTGAGTTTGATAATATATCAATTTACATAGTCCGTCATGACTGAGTCAATTTCGTCGTGACAGATGCCATAGGTCAGTCACAACGGACTGGCTCATCTGTTGTGACTGACAGTGTGTTCAAGCTCATATATGCGTTTAGGTCCGTCGTGGCGTTCTGTTGTCCGTCATGATGGACCTCTTTTGTAACTCACTGTGAGTTTGCATTGATAACTTTTAGTATAGTCTGTCATGACATTTATTAGTTCGTCACGACGAACTTTGGGTATCAGTCATGACCATTGTTCTAAAAATCGGCCTAGGCGCTAGGCGTCGGGAAAACGCACAGGTTTAGCCTGGGCGTTTCTGTCTAGGCGGAATTCCGCCTAGGCCCGCATAATTCCGCCTAGGCCAAATTTTTTTTTTAAACCCACAACTCATTTCCTGTCTTATTTCTATTTTTAGTAATTTTATTTTGTGATTTATTTGAATTTGTATTAATGTTATTTTGTAGATTTCATGTTATAATTTGTTTGGACGTTGTTTTAATAAATTAATATGTAGATTTCATGTTATGATTTGTTTGGACGTTGTTTTAAATAAATCAATATACATTATTTTTAGTATAAAAAATTATAGCACAAATTATAATATATAAAAATTAAAAAAATGACAAAAACTATGTAAAATTAATAATCCGCCCAGATCCGATTAATCCCCGATTAATCCCTCTAGGCGCTAGACGGTGTCCGTCCGCCCGACTAGCGCCTAGCGATTTCTGTAACATTGGTCATGACGCTTTAGTGGACCGTCATGACGGACTGTATAGAATGTACAGTTCTCAAGTTTCAGCATGTGTGTCCGTCAGGACGGACTGGTTGTTCGTCGTGATGGACTGTACACAGTTTTCACATCTTATCTATTTTATGTTTTTCGAATATTTGTTTCTTGATCTTGAGTTATAATTCAAAGATAAGTCTATGGATACATATGGTTATTTTGATGATTGTGATATCCCAACTTGCGGAAGTCTTCTACGTCTTGACATCTTCAATTGATCATGTGTTTCCGTGCTATCATTTCTTCACGATCTCGACTTCCTTGCTTTCTTGATGTTCTTTTGATCTCTTTTGCGGATTGCACCTATATCTCTACATGTGACACTTACACAAATTGATTAATGTTATCAACGTTGTTTTGAGATAATCGACATTTGGATCAACACATATCATTAACTGTTAATTGATATGTAATTTTCTGCTAATTGATAAACATCTGATTATTAATTGATGAGGGATGCTAACCTACTTAATTAAGTACCAAAAGTTTGATACTTAATTTTTTTTACCATTGGATTTGCTTTCAGATTTGTGTTTTTTCATGATGATAATGAAAGTTTATGCACATCTTTAAATGCACAAATCTCATTGCAAATTCAATGGTGAAAAACATTAATTATCAAACTTTTCGTACTTAATTAAGTTGGTTAGTCTCCCTCTTAATTGATATAGTTAACAAATGTTATTCATATACTTAATTGTTAATGGAGATGCCTAAGCTTATCAACGATGACTAGTTTTTTTTTTTTAAATTTTGCTTAAATGAATTGTTATTAGTTGGAGATGGATTTTCCACATTTTTTTTATTTTAATTTGCATGATATATATGGTTTTCATAACTTGTCTAGTTGGTTATTCATCGATTTAATTTTTGGGTTTTTTTCTTTTTTATCTAGAATGTCGAGTGATTTGTAAAATTTGAGCATTTATTTGGATGCGGATTTTACACCTAAGTGGTTAGCCGTGGGAATTGATGTTACTTGGCCTTGTGACTTGATAGGATTAACCGTTTTTGCTCCGTGGAATTGAATAATCATGCTCTTTCTATGAATCTATATACGTGGTATGCAATTTTTTTGTTTTGTTTGTTATTGTGTAGTATCAAGTTAGGTTAGAATGATTTGTTCTAGTGAATAATTGTATTTAAGAGGATTTCTATGATAATATATTTTAAATAACATTTTGAGTATTTTTAATAAATTAAATAGATTTTTTTATATGCGTACTTTGATAAAAAAAAATTCAAAAGAGTACTCGTATGTTGGTTGCAGCTGATGATTCTTGATAACTTGTACTTTGACCAGGAAAACCATTGAAAATGGATATCTATCTAATATATAATGCAAGGGGATTTGCTGCCTCCTGGTGCAGCCACGTCACCAGGGGCTTATTTGTAAAAAAAAATATTTTTTTTATATTTTGGTCCTTTCTTTTTTACAAATTGGTCCTTTTTCAGAAAAAAAATTACATTTTGGTCCTTTTTTTTTACATTTTGGTCCTTTATATTTGCATTTTGGCCCTTCGAAGTTTTGAAATTTACATTTTAGTCCAGGGGTCTCAAATTGGTCCTATTTTTTAAAAAAAATTATATTTTTGTCCTTTTTTCACATTTTGGTCCTTTATATTTGCATTTTGGTCCTTCGAAGTTTTAAAATTTACATGTTAGTCCTTTATTATTTTTCTTGCCTGGTGCAGCCAGTCACCAGGGGCCTATTTGTAAAAAAAAAAAAAAAATTATATTTTGGTCCTTTTTGATTTACAAATTGGTCCTTTTTTCGAAACAAAAATTACAATTTGGTCCTTTTTTTTTACATTTTGGTCCTTTATATTTGCATATTGGCCCTTCGAAGTTTTGAAATTTACATTTGGTCCTTTTTTATTTACAAATTAGTCCTTTTTTCGAAAAAAAATTACATTTTGGTCCTTTTTTTTACATTTTGGTCCTTTATATTTGCATTTTGGTCCTTCGAAGTTTTGAAATTTATATTTTAGTCCAGGGGCCTCAAATTGGTCCTATTTTAAATAAAATTATATTTTGGTCCTTTTTTCACATTTTGGTCTTTTATATTTGCATTTTGGTCCTTCGAAGTTTTAAAATTTACATTTTGGTCCTTTATTATTTTTCTTGAAAAAGTAAAATAAAATTATAATAAGTTGAACAATATTAATAAAATAACATCTTGCAAATATTTAAAAATAAAATATCACAAAACTATTAAAAAATACATAAAAAGAAAACTAAAATAAAAAATAGATGTTTAAATAGATATTTTCTATGAATATATTTGCAAGATGTTTATTTATTATCATTTAATGTTAGTTTTTTTATGAATAAAGAATGTAATATTAAAATTATATAAACAAAATATGTAATAATTTAAATTTTTTTAAATCCCTACGTGTTAAGAAGTGTTTATGAATTTTCTTAAAATTAATAAAAAAATAACAAAAATAAGTTTTAATTATTACATATGAGATTTGGAGGGTATTTTGGGAAAAAAAAAATTAATATCATCCATAAGGAGTATTTTAAAATAAAAGTTTGGTAAAAAGTTTTTTTTTTTTGGAATTTACGACAAGACAGAGAATTTTTTATAATATCCAAAAAAAATTAGGGGGTTAAAAATATACCAAATCATGGATGTGCGAATAATCATGAGATAATTTAAATTAAAGGTTCGAACGAAACGGTTAGCGATGACATCGTCAAACTTTGTTGTTGGCTGACCACACAAAGGACGAAAAATATTTGTGCTAAATATGTAGCGAAATTAAGGATTTGTGAAATTAAAAACACTCTTTTTTTCAGCAATGTTTTCTGAACTATTATGTTCTTAATAAATTTCATGACGACTCATTCGTTCTTTTTCCTTATTTTATTTATGAAGTATAAAATATAGATAATTTTTTTAGCAATAACCGTTTGAATTATTCAAGAAATCCGGCTCTTAAAATATTCAAACGATTTTTGCTACAAAATTTCACTCGCACACAACACACTAAATTACACATATAATAATGATTACAAAAAGAAAGTCACATACACAAAATGAACAAATATATAATGTCACTTCATTCGATTTATAAACCCGAACAGCCCCGCGCAATTGCGCGGGGGTAATGCTAGTTTTTAATTAATTAAATATGTTCTTTTATATGAACTATATATATTTCTTAGTTAGTCTAGCATTGATTGATAATTTGCTTCAATTTTATCATTAAACTAGAAGATTACCCGCGTTTCCCGACGGTTTTGTTTTATTTGTTTTATCATGCACATAATATATAGTTACGATTTTTCGGGATCAAATATAAGACTTTATGAAAATAAATATCATATTGATTAATAAAGTTTGATGATAACACAATTATTGTATTATTTATGAATACAAAATATTGCGAAATATTTATTTAGTACTTTAATGCAACACGTACCAAAAAATAAATGTCATTATAAAATAATAAAACATGTGTTACGTAAACAAAAATCAAAATCATATGATATTTTAAATTTTCATATAAAATGAAGAACAATAACATTGTAAAAGTTTGAAAAAATATATTTGTGTCTCATAAATGTTCATTATTGAAAAATATTATATAAGTTAATGAAATTATTTGTGTTTAGTAAATAAATATCTTTCATTATTTTTTTTAAAGATTAATATGAAACTGTTTTAAGTAAAAATACGAATATGACATAATTGTTTTAAAAATAATAATAATTATTAGGATGTGCAATTTTTCAATTATATTTTTTTAAATAATAATAATTAGGATTACAAATCATTAATGTAATTATATTTATTTTTATATCTTTTTTTACATAATTATTTTCATAATTTTAAGTTAGAGAAAAATATTGAATATATGATAATAACATACTTAGTAGTATTTGTAATTTTTTTCGGTTATAGTTTTAAAAATAGTAATACTTAGGCTTACAGGTCATTAATGTAATTATATTTATTTTTATTTGTATTTTTTACATAATTATTTTCATAATTTTAAGTTAGAGAAAATATTAAATATATGATAATATGGATCTCAAAATAAAGATAAAATTCAAGCGAATATATTTCTTAATTTTTTTAAATTATATTATGAAAATAGTAATAATATTTGATTTATGTTTTATGATATTATATATTAATTTATTTTTATACCTTTTTTTACATAATTGTTTTCATAATTTTAAGTTCGAGAAAAATATTGAATATATGATAATAACATATTTAGTATGTCCAAATTTTTTCAATTATAATTTTAAAAATAATAATACTTAGGCTTACAAGTCATTAATGTAATTAAATTTATTTTTATATATTTTTTTACATAATTATTTTCATAATTTTAAGTTAGATATTATTAAACTGGCCTTGGATAGATCTAACAATTACAGTTTTAAAAAACAAAGATATGGTAATTGTTATTTTTTCCATTCATCATTTATTTTTATTTTGAAAATTGCAAATTTCGAGGATTCCCGCTTACAAATTCTTTGAATAAAATTGTGAAACAAGTCATTTTCCATTAATTGAATAATTAAAGTGCTCCCCTTGTAAGTATTCCTTTCTATTTAATTTTATTTTTTACTTCATTTTATCTAAAAATATTGTAGCAATTGAATGCACGGTAACAACTTGCCCTTTTAGAACCAAGATGAGTTCTTTCAATATAATTTGACGGAGTATCTCCCCTTCCATTGGGTTTGCAATGTGTGTCCAAATTATTTGGAAAATTTTGAAATGTTGGAGAATGTAAACGTTGATAACATTGTAATATATTACAATCAAATTGATTTCCTCTGATATATTATTCAAAATAATATTATTGTAAAAAGCATGGCGGGCCCTGATTCTCATTTAATATTTTTTTGGTTTTTTTTTATTGTGTCTTGAATATAATATTATTCACTAAATAGATTTAAAGTCACTGGAACTAAACAATTTGTCTAATGCCACAAAATTTGAACTCTTATAATAAAATGTCATGCATTATGCATGCATTATCTACTTTGCGAGAAAATGCAAAAACTGCGAGAACATGCTTTTGTTACAACTTCACATTTATAGAGACTGACATTTTTTAATGTTTTTGTGAAATGATCATCTATGTTTATATTTAGGGTTAATTTCATGTATATCCTTTCAAAACTTCAAAATATCAAATATATCCCTCTAAACTTGATAATATCAAATTTATCCTTCAAAAATTAAAAAAATATCAAATTTACCATTTAAAACTTTAAAACCTATCAAATTTAACCCCATAAAACTAATGTCATGTCAAATTAGTCCAAACCGTTTACTTGTCATCCATTAATCATAGTTTAAAAATATTAACTCTAATTAAATTACAAATAATAAATTTAAATGACAAAAATGCCCTTGCATCTTATCTATCATATTTCACGGACTTTGTTCCTTCATCTTCTTCTCTTCTTCAATTATGTTCGATAAAAACTCCAAGAATGAAGATCGAGCCAAGCCAAACGTGTGCAGTTGTGCCCTTTCTTCTCTTCTCCGACTCTACTCGGCCAAAAATGAAGGTCAAGCAAAGCCACCTCCACCCCCACCTTCATCGCCGAGCCAGGTGATACCTCCACCTCCACCTTCATCGTCAAGCCACCTAATTCGCGCATGCACCTCCGAATCTACTTGTCCATATATTCTTTTGTGATTTTTCATCTTCAAATGTCTCAAATGTTTGGGTATGCAACTAGATACTCTATTTCACCTGCTGCTAGTAAAAGAGGGACGATTCCAGTAAAAGGGGCTGATTAAATATGAGTTTTTATTAAATATTCTTGTTGAAATTGACCCTGCTGCTAGTATATCCTTCAAAAATTTGAACTATGTATTGTTGGGCTAACAATAATTTGTTATTTCCTCAAAATATTTTTTTGATTTGTGATCGGTGCATTTTGTTTATCTCTAAATTGGAATAGATCGAGTTATAAGTATCTAACATCACTCTTATTTTGTTTCATTTAGGCAAGGTTCATCCAGTTACAAATTAAAAGTGAGGTACGAAGGTTACTTCAAACTAGTCAAGAATTCATCGAGGAAAAAATACTGCTTTCCTAAACAGAGAATATTTTTGCGGATATATTCACATATAATTTAAATGATTTAAGGGAAGAGACTGAAAAAATGTTTCCATGTGAGAGCCATCGAGTTTTTTCTATGTTGTTTATGGATAGAAATACCGAACAACAATCATTGTTTCTATGTAAGTTTCTTCTATGATGTTTTTGAATTCGATTTTGTTATGTTGTGTGGTACCGATTTTTTATGTTATGTCGTGTGGTACCGATTTATTGTACTGTGTTATGTTTGATAATTTAGTTGTGCGGTACCAATTTATTGTTATGCTATTTTATGTGTGGTCATAACATCTTTTATAGGAGAATGGAAAAAAGAACCAACAAAAAAGAGATTAAAACAACACATATTAAAATAACACTTGGATTAAAATACAATGATTAATGCGAGAACAACACATTCCAAAGAAAGGAACTCAATACATTTCAGATTTTTTCGCAAAACACATTCAATATAATAATACTCGTAAAAGCAATTACAAAATAAAACAGCATACACACTTATTACGTACATATTAAAATAACACTCGGATTAAAACACAATGATTTATGCGAGAACAACACATTCAAAAGACACGAACTCAATTCATTTTTCAGATTTTCCCGCAAAACACATTCAATACTATAATACTCCTAAGAGCAATTACAAAATAAAAACAACATAAACACTTGTTACATTCACACAAAGACAAGAACAAATATTGTGCGAGAATTTTGAATATGTTCGGGGATTTCTAGAAAAATGCATTTCTCCGACCCTTGATTTATGCGAGATCTTCGTGAATTGGCATAGTGCAATTGGTACCAGAAATCAAGGTTTAGGTTACTGTATTTAAATACCCTCATTCAGTTATAATTACTCCAAATAATCAAAATAATCGATTTGACTTTGACAGAATCTAAATTATACCTATTTTTTTCTAATTAAGTCAATAATCGAGTTGGCACCTGAAATTAAGGTTTATAGTTTAGTTATTGTAATCAAATTGACCATAATTCAGTTAATATTGACTTTATTTCAGTTCAATTTTAACCCCAAATTACTCGAACTGACTCCGATATAATCTAAATTAACCCTAATTTTCCTTAATTTGACCATAATAGACAACTATTTTTCCTTAATTCATACCAATTAATCACGAAATCGATCTAAAATAATAATACAAAACTTTTACCTTCGACCAAAGCATTGTCACTAGTATCGGAGCACTTAACAAAGACTGGCACCTCGTTCTTCTACTAGCACCAACGCAAGCAATCTAGTAGGACGAGCGAAGGTGGAGAAATGAGTTCTTCTACTGGCACATCGTTCTAGTCGTAATTAATGTACTTTCGTTGAAGAATAGAAGAGAGATGCTCTTAAGGGATCTGGAGAATCAAACCGTGTTGCTCCAAAGCTTCGTTGAAGAATACGAAGAGGGAAGCTCTTAGAGAGCTGGTGGAGAATCAAGTGGCGAAGCTCTCAGGAGCGCAGCTCTTAGTTGAAGAAGTGAAAAATAATCACTCTAATCCAGACCTAAGTTGAAGAAGACGACCTTGTTTATCGGGTTTGGACTAAGAAATGGTTTGTGGGTTTCACTAGGATATTTTCTGAAGGATAAAAATGTCATTTCATACATTTTCTGTTAAATTTAACACCTCTGTTAATTTGTGATTAATTTGAAACAAATGAAGTTTTGGAGGGATAAATTTGATATTATCAAGTTTAGAGGGATATATTTGATATTTTGAAATTTTGAAGGGATATACCTGAAATTACCCCTTATATTTATTTGTTTATTTATAATTAAACAAATAATACATTAGTAATCATATAATAGCATGTGGTGATTGTTAGGGATTAACATGGAATTTTAATCTCATAGTATATTGTATTAATTTTTAATGAAAATATAATAGTTCGGGGACTTACGAGCCTACTTTATTTTTCTCAAAAATATTTTCATGATATAATATCATAAGTAAATTGTAAATTGTATTATTTTCATTCACAAAATATTTTTCCAATAAAGCTTAAAATTATACACCAACATGATATAATATCATTCACGGAAAAGTCTCAAATCGAACTTCACTCGATATAACTAATGTATTAACATTTAGTTTCATAATAAACATGTCATCAAATTTTACATTAGTAAATAAATCACGATATAAAAATAAAAATGTATTGATTAATAAAAGATAAAAAAAAAATGGTGTAAATATCTATTTATGTTGTAAACTCTCTCTAATTTAATTAATCTATCAAAGAGTTCGGCAATTCGCCGACCTCGCTCAAAAAAAAATAAAAGATAAAAAAAAATCCAGTTCTATACATCCCCCAAACTTCTAAGCTCTACAGAGATTTGATTAAAAAAGGATCATCTCCATCCGACTATAAATCTACTCCAATTCGATTTTGTTAATAATGATCTTTGTTAATAATTTTGAGCTTATTTCTAAGAATGCGGTCTTGTTAAATGCAACAGATGCGGGGATGTCCATTCAAATTATTCCCCATGTTCCCTATGAAGAATTAAATGCAAGACTTACACTGACAACAGTATTAAATGCAAGGCATGGACAAGGTGAAGGTACTCATATGCTAACAAGGGACCAGAAGGGAAAAAGCAAGATTGACGAGGCCCAAACCTCAACTCGGGCTCCAACAAACCGCTCTCTCATGTTTGAGGACCAAGGTATGGACTATTCAAATTCCCATAAATCAGAAAATAACTCTAAATCAGAAGGGGATAAAATAGAAAATAAAATGAAAAAAAGTAAAATTAATAATAAAATAGCAAAAAATTACATACGGTATGTTCAGAGCAAAAGAAAATTCTCCTCTAGACCGAGCAAAAAAATAACCTTCTTTGATGGCACCAAACAAACACCAAACAAAAAAAAAACCAACAGGAAATTGATAAAACCTTTAATCAAAATTAATGATAAATCGAAAGCAAAAGAGTACATAACGGGCCTAGAAAAAGAGGCTTCTAATCCATCCGGTTTGGCATTAGAAAAAATAAATGAAATTAGATCACTATGCGGGCTTAAACCACAAATTCTAGAGCCAAATGGGCCACTTATAATACATACTCACAACAGTGAGTCCGACAGAAACGGTGCCACAGGGCTAGACAAAATTAGCAATTTCAAAATGAATGAACCAAAAGATCTTCAAATAGCTGTAGAAAATGAAACAACTAACTCTCTAAATAAAACTATTGCTCACATACTAAGAGACAATGCAGCAAAGAAAAAAGTACAAAAAAATGAAAAAATGAAAACAAAAAATAAACCGATTATAATAGGGTCTATTTCTATGATGACAAATAAGCCCAACTTATTTAACGACTCTAATAAGACTAATATTTGTACCGTGCCAACTAATGAAAATAATGACCAAATTGCAGAAATAACGAACAAATTCGGGTTTGAAGACGACGACACGGAATTGGTAGACTATCGTGATGAGAGCGAGGTCTATGGACCAAATGGTCTATTATGAGCCACTAGGGCAACTACCACCAAAGTTTAAATTATGAATTTAAAACTTTTTAATTTCCTTTCAATTTTATTTTGGAATGTTAGGGGACTTGGCAAGGTCGATAAATGTAAACTTGTCAAGGACTCTACTAGAATTGCGGGTTGCAATCTATTTTGTATGCAAGAAACGAAAAACAATGCAACTAATTATTTTGATATGAAAAAAGTTTGTCCAAACCACATAAACAATTTCGAAAGCAAAAATGCAACGGACTCGCGCGGCGGTTTATTGACGGCATGGTCAAATGACTTCCAATTACAACGAAAAGAAGAAGGAAACTATTCACTATCGGTCACACTTTCTCTAACAAATGGCTTTATCTTCACGCTCTCAAATATCTACGGACCAACTTCAAATGAAGAAAAACAAGGTTTTTTAGATGAACTACTTCAAATTAATCACAATTCCATCCCTTGGATATTAGTGGGCGACTTCAACCTAATTAGAACAATTAATGAATCAACCGGGAGAGGTCACCTACAATCCCACATACTCGGCTTCAACAATTTCATAAATGTATCCAATTTAATCGAGATACCACTAAGGGGTAGAGCATTTACGTGGACAAACAAAAGACCGAATCCAACACTCTCCAAGCTAGATAGAGCATTGGTCTCACATCATTTTCTAACGCTAAACTTAATAATGCAATCAAAATAATTACCAATGATTACTTCCGATCACATCCCACTAAAACTAACCTTCTCCATACCCAAAACAACTTCTACAAACTTATATAAGCTAGAAAGAGAATGGCTACTAAAACCCGAAACCAAAACTAAATTCGAAGAAACATGGAATGGATCCAAAAATGCAAACGCGGCAAAAAAATTTATTACAAAAATAATAAGAACCTCAAAGAGACTAAAAGAATGGTCAAGACAAAACTTCGATAAACCGGATTCGCCTTTATCAACAAATAAATTATTCATAGCATGGCTTGATAAGATGGAAGAAACTAGACGACTAACACAACATGAAATAAACCTAAGAATAGAACTTAAGATCAAAAGTCAAGAATTGGCCTTAAGATCGGAAACTTATTGGCAACAAAGAAGTTCATCCAATTGGATAAAATTAGGTGACAAAAACAATGCTTATTTTCATGCGTTGGCATCAAAAAGAAGAAATAGAAATTACATCACACAATTACGAAATAACAACCAAACATACACGACAACGAAAGAAATAATAAACGAATTCTATAACCATTTCAAAAACTCCATGGGGTCCAAACCAACGACAACCATAGTAGATTTGACAACCCTAATACCGAATCCAAGGACTCACGAAAATATTAGGTCTCTTGTTGCACCCTTCTCGGGACAAGAAATAGACTCGGTTGTCGCAAACTTAAAAAAGAAAAAATCTAGCGGACCGGATGGCCTACCCGCGGAATACGTCCATAATTATTGGCAAACTATGAGAGACGACTTCGTAGCACTCATAAATGACTTTCACAATAATAAGCTAGATCTATGGAGAATTAACCAAGCTTCCGTAACATTAATTCCGAAAACAAATAATGCAAATTCCATAAACGATTATAGACCAATAAGCGTAATAAACATACCAATCAAAATATTAACGAAACTAATGGCCAATAGACTACAACCGATGTTGCCAACATTACTCCCTTTAAATCAAGCGGCATTTATTAAAAAAAGGACAATCACAGATTCCTTCTTGGCGGCTAGAGAATACCTCAACTTCTATAAGAAAAATAGAATCCCCGCAATAATGCTATCAATAGACATAACAAAAGCGTTTGATAACGTCTCATGGGAATTCATGGAGAACATATTGAAACATAAAAAATTCCCATTAAAATGGATTGATTGGGTGCATAACTTGTTTATCTCATCATCATCTTCAATCAAAATAAATGGTGAAAACTCACCATATTTTTTTCACCAAAGAGGCCTAAGACAAGGGGACCCCCTATCTCCTTTATTGTTTAATATCGCTATTGACATTCTCCAAGCAATAATTCAAAAAATAAACCCTCTTCTTTCCAAAATTTTGGGAATCGACACGCAACTATTGCAATACGCCGACGACACTCTTCTTTTTGTTGAAGCGAGTCCGGACAATCTAAAAATAATAGCACAATCAATTCAACTATTCCAAGAAATAACGGGATTTTCAATAAACAAACAAAAATCAAACTTCCTCCCGATCAACATCCCTATAGAAACACAACAAGCCGTAGCGAATATCCTAGGATACGACAAGAGAGATTTACCTACAAAACATCTAGGATTACCAATGACGATGAAAAGACAAAAAAAAATAGTCTTCCTCCCCCTAATTGAAAAAATACAACAAAGGATACCTTCTTGGAAAGGAAAATTATTATCTTTCGGGGGAAGATTAACTTTAATAAAAGCAACATTAAGCTCCATACCTACTTACCAAATGCAAACGGCATCGTTACCGCGAGGAGTATTGCATGAAATAACGAAAATAATGAGGGCCTTCTTGTGGAAAGGGAGCGATAAATGCACCCCGGGAAGTTGCCTAATAAATTGGGAAAAAGTGACCCTACCAAAAAAATTGGGGGATTGGGAATACAAAATCTAGGCGACAAAAATAAGTCACTCTTACAAAAAGCGCTTTGGAAAATAGACTCTCAAGAAGAAAATTTATGGACTAATTGTATAAAAGAATTGTACGGAGTCCATAAAACGGATGATCTAATACTACTACCGCAAAACTTAATATCGTTCTTCCTTCAAGATTTAATAAAATTAATACCTCTTTAAAAAACGTCAACAACGCGAAATGAGGACGACAACAAAATTATTTGGAAATGGGAATCTAAAGGAATTTACTCATCCAAATCGGCCTATAACTTTCTCCGAAATCCGGGTGTAATCTCACATTGGTCAAAGGACTTATGGAAAATAAAAATACCGCCCAAAATACAATTCTTCCACTGGCTGGCACTCCACAACCGACTTAATACGGCGGATATCCTACAAAAAAAAGGATTCCCAAACAATGGATTATGTCCTCTCTGCAAAAGAGAAAACGAAACCGCCGACCATCTACTAGTGACATGTACCTATACAAAAGCTACTTGGAGATTAATAGAGAGAATCTCAAATGCTCCGGTAAGGTGGGAAGCTAAAGAATCTGTTGTCCAAACATGGAGATTCAATAAACAAAGACAAAAAAAAGAAGATAAGGGTCCATGGCAAATAATGTGGGCGGCCGTAAATTGGTCTATATGGAAACAAAGGAATGTACGAATATTTGAAGGACCGACGGCACCGCCGATAGTAGTGGCAAACAAAGCTTTTGAAGACGCTACACAGTGGATCAAGGCTACAAGATAAACGGATATGAAAGAATATCTGAATAGAGAACCTTTAATTTTCAGTTCTTTTTTCTTTTATAGTGTAAACTTTTTCTTGGTTAAATGAAAAATCTAGAATATACCCAAGTGGTTATTCTAATTTCAAAAAAAAAGAATGCGGTCTTGATCCTTGTTATAATGGTTACTGCTTATGTTCTCTTTTTGTTTCTCGTTGAATCATGATAAAATTATCTTTTTTAGGGATCTATGCGTGAAGTTGTTTTTTTTGGGAAGATCTATGATACATTCATTTTTTCTTGCCATACATCTTTTACGATTGAATGATCAAAATTAAAAGATTGTTTCTATTAGAGAGCCATGATTAGATATTTTAATCTAAGTTTTCCTTACTATACATTCCTTAAGAGAGCAAAATTATAATCCCGTTACCTACTAATGACTCCATAATATAGTGATGGAGTGATTAGCACAAGATATTGGTCTTTTTGTGAATTAAGTTTCCTTGAGATACCATATCTATAAAAAATAAAACCAAATATATTCGTGATTCGTAGATTAAGTTTCCTTCATTTATAATTCCACTACCCATTATTTAAATTTGACAGTCTCCAATCCTTCTCTCCAGTCATGCCAAACCCTAATTCCTCTCTCTTCTCTCTCCTGCTCTATTTCTATTCCCCCCGCCCCCCCCTTCTCTGGATGCCCTTAGCCTTCGTTAAAATTGGTCTTTTTGTCACCTTCATTAAAATTGGTGCTTGTTTTTTTCCTCTTTTGCAGATAGTGTGCTTTTTGTATAATTATTGATTATTAGCCAGCAAAAGTACGTTACTGCATTTATGTTCTCTGGTGTTTTTTTTTATCTAGGATTCTTTTTTCTAGTTTGATTTATTGTTAAAAATCGGAAATCCGTTTTGTATTTCTTTACATTTTTCTGTAACTAATTTCCATTTTATCAAAATCCAAATCTTTTTTAGAAACAAGTGCGGAGTGTCATCTTTAACCGAAGTTGTGATTTTTCATAATTCCAACCGAAGGGATGAATGGTTGCGAAAAAAGAAATCAAGAAATTTGGAGGATGATTTCGTTAATGTGCCGTTGCATGATTCTGGGTTTCATATCGAGGAGTTTATTCCTATTGGTGCTGAAAATTTATTTACAGATACGAGATTGTTTGCTCAATACAGTTTCATATAATTCTCTTATAATTGTTTTTGTATGAGGGCCTAATTGCAATTTATTGCCTATAACAAGAACGTACTATATGACCGGATTAACACTGAGAAATCAAACCAGTATTGGTGGCAATAGGTTTCCCAAAAAAATCAAACCAACATAAAATAATAATGTGCAAGGAAATCAATGGTATTTCATGGAGTAATTCTACACAATGAGCTTGTTCGGCAATACAAAAATTAGAGAAATAAAAGAATAGAGAATAGTTTCTATTCAACTATATTCCAACAGTTCGGTGATATTAATGAAATGAAATTAGAGGAATAAAAGAATAGAGAATAGTATGATATTGATTCTACATTGGATATTTATTTAGCTATAAGATATAAATAATATATATACATGTTTTGAATTAATCAAGTAGTAGATAGATATGAAAATACTTAAAACGGAGAAAAACTTAATTGAAGAAAAAAAGAAAAATCAAATAATATATATACATGTTTTGAATACTAAAATTACTCTTTGTCCATAATGACGGTGCGATTTTTTTTTTTTTAAATGTTTAGAGAATGCACACGTTAATAACCTCTGTAATATTTTATAATCAAATTAATTCCCTCCAATATTTTTATTAAAAATAATATTATTATAAAAAAAAACATTGGGGGGGGGGGGGATGATTCTCATTCAATACCAGACTTATAATAAGGATAATCTCCTAATTTCCCAGCATATCTTTTATATCACCAATTAACTATTAATTGATGATTAATTAGAATTTTTCATTAACAAAAATATATTCGATTAATTATTAATTGATGATTTATTAAGAATTATTAATGTATATGTATTTTAATTATATATTAATTAACTGTAAATCAGATGTACTTTTGTTAATGATCATATTTATAAATTATTAGGAATATAGAGGATGTTGGGAAAATGTTGAAGTAAACTATGGCCTCTTGTAATAAAATGTCATACATCAAGCATGCACGATGAAGTATCTGATGTCATAATCATTCATTATAATAAATTAAGAGCCATCTGCTCATTCCTCTAATTTCTTCAGATTTTCCTCAATCTCGATGAGCATCATAATTATCATTATGAATTAATTAGTAACTTTTAAATACTTATTATTAACCGTTAATTGGTAAGGATCTTAATTACATATTAAATTTTTAAATATAAAATTAGGTTTGCACAACATTTAATTAAGGGACGCTGAAATTATTTTAGGCACGATAGTCCTCCGGTATATAAATTGAAAATCAAAGTTTAACTAGGCCAAATGTATATATTTTAATATTTTTATTTTTTGAAATGATAAAGCATATTTTGGTTGTCTTGTTAAGATTTATACTTGTAATTTGTAACATATAAAAATATTAAAAATCAAAATCAAATACATTTATATATAACAATCAAGATGATCAAATATTTTTCCAGGAATATATGGCGCATGGTTTTGAAATATATGTAAATATATGGACTTGAACAACAAAAATCATGTTTCAGTCCCCTTGGTTTGGGAGACTTGAAAAACTAAACAATTAGATTGTTGTGACTCTTGTTTTTTTCTCGAAATAAGTAGTGGCTAATATAGCTTATAATCAAATTGATTCTCTCCAATATTTTATTCAAACTAATGTTATTATAAGAAGTATGGTGATGATTCTCATTCAACAAGTTTATATTTCATTTTTTTGTGGTATTTTGAATATATTATTATTCACTAAATCACTGACTAGATTTAAGGTCACTAGAATTAAACATTTTGTTTGATACCCACCAAATTTGAACTCTTATAATAAAATGTCATACATTATGCATAATGCATGATGAAGTGTCTATTGTCACAATCATGCAGCAGTACAAATTAAAATTGCATACTCTACTTTTTCAGAAAATGCAAAAACAGTGAAAACATGTTTTTGTTGGTGAAGAAGTTAAAATTCATATATAGACTGACTTTTTTGAATGCTTTTGTGAAATGATCATTTTTATTTATTTATTTGTAATTAAATAAATAACTTTTTTGAATGCTTTTGTGAAATGATCATTTTTATTTATTTATTTGTAATTAAATAAATAATATATTAGTAATCATATAAATTGACGACTCGAAGATACCAAAATGGCGATGACGGAGAAAATAGAAAAAAATGTTGATTACAGGAAATGAAGTATTTCAATTGACGAAAAATTGTTACTTATATTACTGGCAGGTCAGATCCTGTTATTTTGGAGACCTATGACGAATACCATCACATGATTTCGAAAAAAATATTTAAAAAATCAATTGTGAAAATGAAAATTTTAAAATAATAATAAAACTCAACTTGATTCTTATAAATATGACACAGGCCAATGGTCACATAGCTTAGATGGTTGAGTGCTCAGCACAATAAACCCTCATGTTGTAGAGGTTGTGGGTTCGAATCCCGGCGGCATCAATATAAAAAAAAACATATAATGATCACGATTCGTGGCCTAGGATTCTTCTTCAAAATAAATAAGAATATTATCTTATATATTCTCCCCAAATTCTCTCTTTCGTTTCGCTTTTTTGATCTACTATATTCGAGGTCTCGACACATTGTCAAACCTCCTTCAAAATAAATAAATAAATAAATAAAAATAAATATGACACATATGCACACAACAAACGAAGGCCGCGCATTGCACTAATTTTTATACATTTCAACTTTAGACATTTCAATCACCTTTAAATTTGTTTTTGGACATTTCATCAAACATCTTGAACAAAATTCTGAAAAAATATTTTTCTCTACGCATATACTTTTCATAAAAATGGAGGATTTGCATTTCACTACATCATTGATATAACCATAAAAAACAATTACTCAAAACAAAATCTCCCATAATCATGTTTACTTTCTATCTTAAACATTTCATCGAACACATTGACTACGACATGTACAAATCTATTTTTCTATGAATAATTTTCTCGTAAAAATAGTTGTCTTGCACTATACCATTGTAATAAGTTATTATTAATAGTACTAATCCCTCTCATTGGGCCGTAAAATCCCGCTTCCACGTCGCATTTACTGTAGCGTCGTAGTTACTGTAGCTCCTCTAAATATAATCCCTTCCTTTCCTCTCCTCTCGCTCTCATTCTCTCTCAGATTCTCTCAGAAGAACACCCAAACGCCAAACCCGCCAGTAAAACCCTAGCTCCGCCAGATGGATCCGCCAGAGGGAAAAGGCGAGTTTTTTTCTAACACAGAATCTAGCTTTTTTTTTTCTAACATGATAACTCAACATGATCTCGATGCGCCTTTTTTTTAAGAGCTGTCATCTGCATTGGCCTCGGCTTTACGGTTTTTCTCTTTCGATTTTATTTTGAGTATTTCATTTGATTTCACAATTATTTGCTATTTTTAAATTTCAGCTAATTCAATGTCCATTTTAGAAAATTTCAACAATTTTTGGGTATTTGCGTAAAAAACAGCATATCAATACTCTGATTAGTCTTTTCCTTATCGTTTTTATGTATACTAATTTAAGATGGGGAATAATTTATGTTTATTTGGCAGTTTCGCAACTTCTTATTTTTATTTTTATTTCAGCAATACTCAAGGCAGATTAGTTCTTCATGAATTTGATTAATCCTCTTCTCACTGGTGGAGTAGGCGTGGGCTGAAGCAGGCGCGATGGAGCGTGGAGCAGGCTCCATGGGGGCTGGAGTAGGGGCAGGGGCAGCTGGAACCATCGGCGCTGGGGCGAGTGAGAACCCCGGGGAGAACAGTGCTCGAGAATGGGTGGAGAAAGTGGTGGTATCTGCAATTGCCGCATCGCCAAATCGTAAGATTATGGAATCGAGAGGACGATGATTCTAGCAGCGAGGATCGGACCGAGGCGGAGGATTTGCTACAAATTACTGGGTGGAGGAAAGTGGTGGTATATGCAGTTGGAAGATTCGCTGCCCGTGCTATGCTTTTTTTTCTGAATGTGATTTTTTCCGTCATCTACAGGGGTTTTTCTGGTATTTGAGGTAAAAAAAAAGATTATATTATTTTGGACGAATTTCTTATTTTTCAGTTTTTTATGTAATTTCTTTTCGATGTAATTCATAAATAATAATGTTTTGCCATGCTAATTTCAGGATGTATGCGATATTGTCTTTCATATTCAGGGGCATTTTTGGTATTCGAGGTAATATATTATATTATTTAGGCCAATTTCTTATTTTTCAGTTTTTTATGTAATTTCTTTTCGATGTAATTCATAAATAATAATGTTTTGCCATGCTAATTTCAGGATGTATGCGATATTGTCTTTCATATTCAGGGGCATTTTTGGTATTCGAGGTAATATATTATATTATTTAGGCCAATTTCTTATTTTTCAGTTTTTTATGTAATTTCTTTTCGATGTAATTCATAAATAATAATGTTTTACCATGCTAATTTCAGGATGTATGCGATATTGTCTTCATATTCAGGGACATTTTTGGTATTCGAGGTAAAATATTATATTATTTAGGCCAATTTCTTATTTTTCAGTTTTTTATGTAATTTCTTTTCGATGTAATTCTTAAATAATAATGTTTTGCCATGCTAATTTCAGGATGTATGCGATATTGTCTTTCATATTCAGGGGCATTTTTGGTATTCGAGGTAATATATTATATTATTTAGGCCAATTTCTTATTTTTCAGTTTTTTATGTAATTTCTTTTCGATGTAATTCATAAATAATAATGTTTTGCCATGCTAATTTCAGGATGTATGCGATATTGTCTTTCATATTCAGGGGCATTTTTGGTATTCGAGGTAAAATATTATATTATTTAGGCCAATTTCTTATTTTTCAGTTTTTTATGTAATTTCTTTTCGATGTAATTCATAAATAATAATGTTTTAAGGATGTATGCGATATTGTCTTTCATATTCAGGGGCATTTTTGGTATTCGAGGTAAAATATTATATTTTTTAGTCCAATTTATTATTTTTAAGTTTTTTATGTAATTTCTTTTCGATGTAATTCATAAATAATAATGTTTCACCATGCTAATTTCAGGATGTATGCGATATTGTCTTTCATATTCAGGGGCATTTTTGGTATTCGAGGTAAAATATTATATTATTTAGGCCAATTTCTTATTTTTCATTACTTTCTGTCATTTTTTTTTTTACGCCATTGATGACACCGACTCTCTAGACAGGTTTGAATTAATTTTGCGTTAATAATCATGTTTCATGTTGTTTCGTTTCAATTGAGAATCAATTTAGGTTCGAAAATTTGTAAATTACATTATTGATTTTCATTGATATAACAGGAATGAATTTAAGGAAAAAATGAAGAGGATGTGTTTGCTCAATCTGTTGCTAATATAAATCGACAAGTTCCGCTACTACTTTGTCAGTGCCTTATGTACCCGCCTTTTCTGGTCCCGTGTTTAATACTGACTACAAGGGATGTATTTTTCATGGCTGAGCTGGTATCAGATATATTTCGCAGCTGAGCTGGTACCGCTCTGTCAGTGCTTATGTACCGATCTTTTGTGGTTCCCGTGCTCCATGTACAGTACACGGGGTGTGTTTGATAGCTTAACTGGTACCTGAAGGAAATACAGTTTCAGGATCAACCGTAAAAGTGTACACAAGGATAAACGAATGTAGTCGTACATTCGTAGCCATATCTTTCAGTAGGAAAATCCGATTTGAATGGTTCAAATTGGGTAAGATAGATAATTAGATTATCTATAACCTTCATGTAGAAATATATTTCATATGAACGAAGTATAAGTGTCGTTTCTGTGAAATACCGAAAGGGTGCAACAGTATGACATACAGTTAGTAAAACAGTCATAACTTTTGCATACGAACTCCAATTGGGCTGGGCCAAATTGGGTCGTGTAGATAATGAGAGTATCTACAACTTTCGTGTTGGTTGATTTTCTGTCAGAGAAATTTATCAATTTCGTCTGGACAGAATACTGACCAGGTTCATGCAGTTTTCTGTGTGAGAGGGTGTATATTGGATATACATGCCTTTTGGCTAATCCTGATCCTATTATATATAAATAGGATTTTCTCTCTCATCTGAACAGAAGCAATTCATTCAGAATTATCCAGATGAGTTGAATCATTCTAAGCAAGTGATTATTCTGCCCAATATACACAAGAAAAGAGCAAATTCAGATTTGATCTTTAGTGAGTGAAAGGGTGCGAAGAGAGAGAAATCGAGAAAGGAGTTTCTCGAGTAATAGAGAATCGATTAGATCGAGCAAGTTCGCCGGTGCATCGTCTAGGCAGGTGCATCCGCGACCGACGTCTTGCGACTCACGGTGGATACAAGTAGAGGAGCGACAATTGTGGCTCTTGGATTGTGATCGACTCAAGGAGTGAGAAGACGGTCAACGAACGGTGAAAGACGCGTGGTATGGGACGCGCGGATTGTCACCAACGTGACAGGAGATAGAAGGCGGCGATCAACCCTTCGTGCGTGATCAATTTCACGCTGGTATCGATCTATCCTTCTATTCGCATCGTACCCTCGAAGTCATGGCGTGATCTCGGGAATCGGGGAATCGGACCGGGCCTTCATTCCGCTGCGCGGGCCCGGGGTCGAGGATATTTCTCCAACAGTGGTATCAGAGCGATCGCCATCGATTCGAGGGTCGAATCATAGTCGTATATTAGATATACGCACGGGTTATCAAAGTTCGTACCCGTTTGCATGATGTTACATATAGAGAAAGTCAAATTCCGTTAAAATCACAAGTGGAATTCGCTAGAGATCGATCAAAAGTTGATTGAGAGTATCTAGGAATGATCGTGAAAAAGTTTCATGATTTATCGTTTTGGAAACGAGCGAAAACGGACGAAACGGCAAAATCTGCAGAAAATTAGAATACGAAACAGTGAGTAAAACTAAGCTAATTTTCAGTGGAAAACTCCAAATTGATTGGATCAAATTGGCGTAGTTAGATAATGGGATTATCTATGACTTTGATACAGAAAGTTTTTTCATTTGAACGAATTATCAGTGTCGTTTTTATGGAATACTGAAAGGGTGCGACTGTTTGACATACAGAGACTAAAACGTCCGTATATGTCGCATCGAAAATCCAATTGAGTCCAATTTAATTGGGTTAGTTAGATAATACGATTATCTAGAACTTTCGTTCACGTTCAAAGTCGGTTGGAACAATTTAATATTTTTGTTTCAACAGAATACTGAAAAGGTGTCTGTAGTTTTCTGGTTGAAAAGGTGTCTATTGGATAAACTTACCTTTTCATTTGTTCGTATTTTACTAAAACTGGTATAACTTTCAGTAGAAAATTCCGATTTGAATGGTTCAAATTGGGTTATTTAGATAATGAGATTATCTAGAACTTTCATGTTGTAATATATTTCATTTGAGCGAAGTATTAGTGTCGTTCTAATGAAATACCGAAAGGGTGCAGAAAAACTGTTTTTCTGCCGCCCCGGGGCCAGTTTTTGGCGCCCCGGGCGAGGTTTTCTCGGGCCCCACGGCCCCTGCGTTACAACGGATGGGGCAGTCCGTTATAACGGACCCTTCTCTGGATGCTGTTTTTGTTTTCGCGATAACTTTGGCTACGAAGCTCGGAATTTTGAGTTCTTTATATCGATTTGATCGGCATCAATCATACTAGCATATTATTAGATAATTATTTAGAATAATTAGACTCCCAAATAAAATCATATGCATATAGAAAATCTTGTGATAGTGATATAATTGGATTATGTCACGAATTTAGAAACATGCAATGGCATGATCCCTCATAATATTTAAGTCATGGAAATGCCTTCCATATCCACAACTACCGAGTTCGGTGTTACGTTTCACGTGGGTTCAGGCTAAAGTCGGGCACGTGATATTGAAACAATCGAAATGGTGGCAAGCGTTAAATCAGGACTTGTGAGGCACAGGCTAAAGTCGACTCACTAGTAGCTTATTTGAACGATACGTTGGAGATGGTTGTGACTTAACCGTCCAGGCCAATCAGATTGGAGTTCGGGGCATAGATAGGATGCACACACGGAACTGGGATTGTATTGGATACGATCCATCACCGAAATCCTATAAAGGTTCAAGAGTCGTATTGGATACGATTGGATATAATCCTACCTAAATAACGGGATCCCACCCGATAGGCTAAAGTCACTTGTGGGAGGAACGGAAATATGGGTCTTGAGTGTTATGGACTTGGAGTCCCGTATCGGTATGAGGGTTATCGATTCGATAAAATAACACTATCATATAATTATCATATAAGCATATAGATTAAGTACGCACGGTTAGGAGTTAATCTTCATCATCCGTTTAGAATTATGTTTTCAAGCAACACCAAATATATCGATTAGATCGATATGATAGATGGCTTTTGGGCCGGAATTATCGTTATTCACCTTGATAGTCAAAGAATAGTTCTTAGACTTAAAGGAACGTGTTGGACACGGAAATGGTAGATTCGGGGCTCGAGGCTTTGGCTTTAGAGAAAGCCGGGTTCGATAAACTTAAGAAGGAATCGAACAATATTACGTGCCTTGTGGTGGCGTGTATAGACGCAAATTTCTCAAAATTGTTTTGAGAATTCGGGTGTATATGAAAGTAAAACACAACGCTCATGAAATAGTTTCAAGAGCTAGAGCGCGTTGAATGACTCAATGCGGCTCAAAGAGTAGGTTAATTTTGAGACGCCTTATGGGTCTTTGATTAACACTCGTGTGTTGATGGTACGAGATTTGATCTTTGTGACCGAATATCATATGCATTCGATAGATAAGTCGATCCCTGAATTGCATGAGATGCGATTTAAAATTGAATTGGAGATGCTTGGAGTATCCGAGGAATCCAATGCATTAAGATGCGTGGATGTCCTTGTAATTCAAAATCGGGATCGAAAGAAATGTATGTCTAAGGGTATTTTGGGAAAATGTTTTCCAATCAGAGAGTTCGGACAAGGAGTTGTCCAAACTAGTGACTCAAAGAATGGTGAAATCCGAGGAGGATTAAACCTAGAAGTTGATTGCTTCTTTTGGCATTGCCGTCTTGGCCATATAAACGAGATACGCGTATCTAGATTCCATGTGATGGAATGTTAGAATCATTCGAATTAGATTTGATTGATTAATGCAATACTTATTTATTAGGCAAAACGACAAAGGGCATCATTCTCCAAAGTATTGGAGAAAGATCCAGCGAATTATTGGAAATTATATTTAGATATGATGTTCCGATAAGTTCCGAGGCAAGAGGAGGCTATCGGTATTTTGTTACGTTTATGGACGGTTAAAGTAGATATAAAAATATCTATTTAATGCGTGCCGAAACAGAGACTTTTGAAAGGTTCAAAGAGTTTCAAAAACGAAATACGAAATCAACTAAGCAAGAAAATCAAAGCTTTTCGATAGGATCGAGAAGGCGAGTATTTGAGCTAAACCTTTCGATAGGATCGAAGAGGCGATATTTGAGTTATGAATATTAATGATCATTTATGATTGTGGAATCGTTTCACGATTGCCTTTATTCGGAACATTGAGATGTGTCCGAAAAGAGGAAATGAACGCATGTTGGACATGGTTCGATAAATGATGAGTCAATAAGATCTCCCAAAAATGTTTTGGGGATACGCCCTTGAGACAGCGGCACTAATGAATGGTTGCATATAAGATATGAACCATAAACCTTCTAATCGGTACAAAAGACGCCATATGAGATATGGATCGGAATGGTTCCGAAGTTGTCACTTGTACAGATTTGAGGATGTGAGTGTATTTCGAAATTTGTTTCGGTTAAACTCAATCCCAAATCTGGAAATTGTTCGTTTATCCTTAAGGAAACTAAAGGGTATTAGTTCTAACGTCCCTATGAAAATGAGATTTTCGTGGCTCGAAGAGATGCCTTCTTGGAGGAGGACTAGATGCGCACAAGTTTGGAACTTGGTGCCATTTATCTCTATGCGGGCTAGTGGGAGTAGAATAAATCTCGAAAGAGTTCGAGATCTGAAAATGAACATTGTACCGATGAAAGTTGACATGGCTTCATCAAGAGTTGATGAACGCAAGTCGAACACACAAAGGAATTTTTCGTAGATCAAATAGGCTATATCATAAGCCGGTAAATGCGAATTTATCGAGGCTAATGATGATAGATCGAAATCATATGATGATTCGATATCCTACAAGGATGCTATGAAAAGTTGATTCCACATGACATGGTGTCATGAAATCTGAGATTCGATCCATGTAAATTATCAAGTTCGGAACTTGATTTCATTACTTTCTGGATTAGACCCGTGAAATGTGAATGGGTTTTTTTCAAGATGAAGAACCTACATGGATAGGAATACGCATATATGTAAAGCGAGGTTTTTTGCGAAGAGTTTCATGCAATTCATAGTCGGACTATGAAGAAACGTTTTCGCATGTTGCCATGCTTTCACATTCTTGTAATTCTGCTTGCCATGGTCGCGTATTATGACTATGTGATGTGGCACAATGGATGTCAAAACCGAATTTCTTGACAGAAATTTTATGAAAGGATGTGTACTTGACACAACCTTACGGTTTTGTCGATTCATAAGAATCGGGGATAAGATATGCACGCTTTAACGATCCATATGATGGATTAGAGAAAGCTTCTCGGAATTGGAATATTCGTTTTGACGATGTTATAAACTGTTATAAAATTGTCGGAACGAATAAAAACTTTGTGTACACATGAAGGTTAGTGGGAGCCGCATTATATTTCTTGTAACGACAAAGGATTTAGGCGAGACCGATTAGGAAATAAGCGTGAAGATCTATATGATAGATCTAAGAAATTCCTCGTTCTATGTTATAGCACATATATCGACATATTGTTGAAATTGGTTTTCAACATGTAAACTCCTTGGAGGAGTTAAAACGAAATGTCGAATGGCAGAAATTTTCAACGGCTCGATGTGAGACATCAAGCAGCGCGAAAAGTAGTAATATGATGCCTTACATTTGATGTTAGGATCTATTATATCTGTCATGATATGTATGTGGTTATCTGTCATACAAATAAAGCGTCTAGTTCACTGTCAATACAATTCATGGGAATCACATGAGTTTTAATGTAATTCGATTACATGAGACTAACTCTTGTGAATGTATAATGGTTATACAAGTATATACATAACGGTTATGTATATTTAAACCCATCGGGATTTGTATTGATAGAGGTGAAGTTTATCCTTGAATACTTTACGAAAGAATTCAGGATTTTTATCTATAATGGTGTGGAGGACGTGTTGGTTATAAAGAGTTATAACAACAACAGTTTCCAAAGATTAAGCACGTCCAAATATGTAGCACGACTTTCGATCACAAAGTGTGTACATGTTTTGCTTAAATGAAAACACGGTTATGTGGAAAGGTTCCACAAGACCAATAGTTTATGATTCTATTTACGGTGGCGAGTATATTGCGGTTATTAATCGCAAAAGGAAGTGGTATGGATCAAGGCAACATGACCAAACTCTCGTAGCCACGAGTTATCGGATTTATGGTTGTTTATTGCGTGAAACGCAATAGTACAAGCCAAAAATGTCGAGGTCACAACCACTTCTAGCCAATACTCAGAAAATTTCATTTGATCCATGAAATTTTATAACAAGATGTGATCGTAGGTATTGGAAATGTTCCAATCCTGATGATGATTAACACTAGCGGGAACGTGCGGACCCGTTTACAAAACCGCTCTCTCTAGTCGCGCGTGACTGTCATGCGATGACTATGGGTATGGAGATACCTAGAGGAGGAAGAAGAGAGTAGAGTGTAGTTATCTAATACGATAGTCCTCGCAGGTTATGGGTATGGAGATACCCATAGGTAAACGTTGTATCACCCAAATACTTAGTCCATATGAATGCATCCCTTTTAAAAATTTTGTTTACTTAAATTAATATGCATTCAGCTTATATGAAAACAGTGTGCGGGTTGTGTAATATGATTGTTACATGAACCTTGATTTGAACTTGTGTGGACGTCGACATGGTTGAGGACCATGTGCAGCGAAACCGTCACACTTAAAGTGTCATTTCTAAACATCCCTAGTCGCGGATCAGCTTGCTTAAGAGAGAAGCATTTCTATTATTGGATAGACTGAACGCGTACACTAGTACGTTTGCCGAGGAGATGATTATGTTTTGCTAATCATGGGACAAAAGAGTTTGTCGAATCGGGAATGTAGATATATGTTAGGTTACATGTATTGGATATGACCGAAGCCGCGAGACCATGACATGGTTTAGTCATTATAGATGGACTTGCGACGGATGGGGTTTTAGATTCTTCAAACTTGAGGGGATCATTGATTGCGTTACGTGCGTAACACAATGCTTTGATATGATCTTACGCTCACCGTAACAGGGAGTTAAAAGGGTCATCATTGGGTATTGTCCGAAACACGGAATTCAATATGAGTCTCCAAGATAGGAATTGTTTATTCCGAAAGGAAGAGATATCTCTTAGGCGCCGCTCGATGAGTCGATTAACGAAAACCGTGGCCACGGTCAATGATATTAATGGTTAATATCGATTGAAATTTGTTAACTCAACTCGGAATCGGGGAATAAGTGTAGTTAATCAAATTATAAGGATGACTATTACCATGCCTTTTGATTAACGGATATCGTAAACAAGAGAACTAGTAACCGCTATTCGAGATAGGCACAATGATCACAATCATTATTCGTTTAACATGGGTAGCTATGATGGAGTGACTAGATCCCGCTCATGAGCTTGTAGGTATTGGAAACAACCTACTGCCATCGTTAAGTCGAACCTACATGGTCACACAACGAGTCGTACTAAGTCGGGCTTGATCATAAAATTGGCACCTAGGATGTGCATAGCTTGGTATTTGATACGCGAGTTATATTCTCTAAAATCGTGCGTATTGGATATGCATGAGTACCTTTTAGGTAGATCTGAAATTGAGTGGGAGACTGAAGGAAATACAGTTTCAGGATCAACCGTAAAAGTGTACACAAGGATAAACGAATGTAGTCGTACATTCGTAGCCATATCTTTCAGTAGGAAAATCCGATTTGAATGGTTCAAATTGGGTAAGATAGATAATTAGATTATCTATAACCTTCATGTAGAAATATATTTCATATGAACGAAGTATAAGTGTCGTTTCTGTGAAATACCGAAAGGGTGCAACAGTATGACATACAGTTAGTAAAACAGTCATAACTTTTGCATACGAACTCCAATTGGGCTGCGCCAAATTGGGTCGTGTAGATAATGAGAGTATCTACAACTTTCGTGTTGGTTGATTTTCTGTCAGAGAAATTTATCAATTTCGTCTGGACAGAATACTGACCAGGTTCATACAGTTTTCTGTGTGAGAGGGTGTATATTGGATATACATGCCTTTTGGCTAATCCTGATCCTATTATATATAAATAGGATTTTCTCTCTCATCTGAACAGAAGCAATTCATTCAGAATTATCCAGATGAGTTGAATCATTCTAAGCAAGTGATTATTCTGCCCAATATACACAAGAAAAGAGCAAATTCAGATTTGATCTTTAGTGAGTGAAAGGGTGCGAAGAGAGAGAAATCGAGAAAGGAGTTTCTCGAGTAATAGAGAATCGATTAGATCGAGCAAGTTCGCCGGTGCATCGTCTAGGCAGGTGCATCCGCGACCGACGTCTTGCGACTCACGGTGGATACAAGTAGAGGAGCGACAATTGTGGCTCTTGGATTGTGATCGACTCAAGGAGTGAGAAGACGGTCAACGAACGGTGAAAGACGCGTGGTATGGGACGCGCGGATTGTCACCAACGTGACAGGAGATAGAAGGCGGCGATCAACCCTTCGTGCGTGATCAATTTCACGCTGGTATCGATCTATCCTTCTATTCGCATCGTACCCTCGAAGTCATGGCGTGATCTCGGGAATCGGGGAATCGGACCGGGCCTTCATTCCGCTGCGCGGGCCCGGGGTCGAGGATATTTCTCCAACAGTACCGCACTGTCGATGCTTATGTACTGATCTATTCTGATTTGTGTGTTCGATATAGAGTACTCAGGGTGTATTTAATAGCTTAACTGGTACCGCACTGTCGATGCTTATGTACTGATCTATTCTGATTTGTGTGTTCGATATAGAGTACTCAGGGTGTATTTAATAGCTTAACTGGTACCGCTCTGTCCGCTACTTACATATTTTATTCTTGAATGAAAGTTTGTTTGTTCCGATGTACTTGGGATGTACTTACATATTTTGTTTGTTCCGATGTACTTACATATTTTGTTTGTTCCGATGTACTTACATATTTTGTTCCGCTACTTCAATCGTACAAATATATTTATCTTATAATATAGTATTAATAATATACTTTAATTACAAATTAAGGCGCGCCACAAGATTTGGGAATTTCATTAGAAACGGACTTGGAATTGGGCCCCACCATACTGTTATTTCCTGTTTGCGTGGGGTCGCAATGTATCGGAGTAGCCTTCGACGGTAATTACTTTTTATTTTTTTCTTCCCAAATATATATATTTATTTTTTGTTTTTAAGAACTGAAAATGTCTTATTTACCCTTCCAGAAATTAAAATAATATTTTATTTACAGTTGCAATGGCATATACACTTGACGTTGGAGAACATGACTTCTTTGTTCGAATCAATAGCAAAAACAACTGACAAAAAATATAAATCTTCTAGAAGCCTCAATGAGGTTATTTTCTCTTTGAAGAAATTACGCAAAATAGCAGGTAGATATTTTTATTTGATTTTAGGCTTTTGGATTTTTTTGATGTATTTTAATGTTTTTGTTTCTCTTTTCTCTAGATTTGTTTGATATACTGTTGAAGGCGATAATTTCGGCATGGGACGAAGGAGAATTGGTTCAATGTGGCTTCACATCTCATGAGGTATTCGCGTTTTATATTGAGATTTTGCAGGGATATATGTGAAACTTTATGATTAATATAAAACTGAAAAAGGTAACAAAATAGATGCAAGCATTTAACAATGGTGCGTGAAAGTTTGCTTATTTAGGATTAATTCTTTTATGTACAAATTTAATATTGTGGGTGGTGAATTTTATTAAAGTATTACTGGATAGCCCCTGAGAGAAGAGTGTTTATGGAGGATCGAACAAAAAATTCCTCTTCTTTCGGCTGGCATTTTTGAAACAACAACTTATGAGAAGGGCGAATTTGATATTTTTAGATTTTAGAAAAGTATTTTTGATATTTTGAAATTCATAGAGCACATTTGTTATTTTTAGGGTTTTTAAGCTATTTCAGAAATTTTTGGCTTTTACAGGGCGTAATTCTGAAATTTTCAGATACGAGAAAGATGTTTTCGGATAGTTCAACATCTTGCGCAATGTGCGAGTTTTTCTGAATGTCGGGGTATTTTTCAAATTTTATATTTTAATAATGTAATTTTGAAATTTTCATATTCTAGAGGGGTGTATGTGCTATTATCAGATTTTATGAGGGTATTTTTGAAAATTAATGAAATTAATTAAGGCTAGATATTATTTAATTATTGTAATTTATCTCATTATTAAAAATTGGGTAAAATAATATATTATCTTTTTTTGTTAAATGTTCGCAATTTGTATATTGCTTCTTTGCATCTATAATTCGTTGATATACAAATTATATATACAATGTAAGAAAATATTTTTCTAACATAAATTTTTGACATTCGTAAAATACGCAGCATTTAGTTGTCTTTATTATATCACAAAATATGTTCCTGTTGGCTGTTGCGATTCATCCAAAATTACTCAGACCAAACATGAAAATCAGAAGAAAGTACATATTTTTTTTTTACAACGAACCCGTGCAATTGCGCGGGTACTATGCTAGTTAAACTCAGTTTTGGAAATACACATTCAGTTTTGAAATATAAATTCATCAAAATTATGTTTGTATTTCGTGTTAGACATTTCATCGAACACCTTGAACACGTTCCGTTATTTTTTTTCTCAACACATAAATATTCCAAAAAAATGGAGGCCTCGCATTTTTGGAGGCCCGTGACGCCCGTCAAGCCGGCCAATGGCCAGGGCCGGCACTGATTACTGGTCCTTTTATATATCCATCCTTATATTATATAGAGAAAAAAATATTTATTATCAAACTTTTATGTGTCAAAAATATTTTTGTAATTAAATTTGATACGTCAATTATGTTGTTCATATTATCACATACTACGAAGAGAGCATTCACTAAATATTTTTTTCCAATCATACTTAAAATATCAAGCTCCCGGATTTGAGAAATTCATACCGCTTCTTCAACTCAATATTTGGAAGAGCGATCATCTTGAAAACACAATTATAAATATGTATTAAAATTTCTTATTAGTTTTAACATTATTCGTGCACGATGCGTACCGGATTGAAACAGGCATGCTCAAATGAAGATCTTGCACTGTGTAATTCTTGTAATGTTTTGAACAAAATAAAATATATTTTATTACATTAATTGTAACTTGTATTTTTGAGCGGTGAAACAAAAATAAATAAATAAATTCTTGGTTTTTGTTTAATATACTTGCATCATGAATTGCAGTTGCTATGTGGACCTTTGAACCTTTTTGAAGGATGGGTATCTCTCTATCCTGAAACGAGAACAAAAAAGTGCTCGTAATTAAAATATCCGATTAATATTCAAATAAAATAGCAAAATAAGAAAAATAAAATATATGTACTTTGTCATATAAAAGACAAGTCCTGTCAAAGCATTTTCTGGCATCCTTAAATAGAAAAAGATTAATTATGTTATAAATTTGATTAATATTTCACTGATCTCAACATAGAAATTTAATAATATTATTTATATAAATATTAAATTACATGTTGCCGAAAAAACGGCATAACTAACTAACTCGGAACAAAATCCTGCATGAATAATTTCTATCCAGAATCAAACTTCTTTTTTTGCGTGCTTTTCAAATACATCAAATATTCAAACAACTCACGTGTATCGCGAAATACATGTATTTAACATGTACTTGTAAATTATATCAAATTACTCCAATATTTAACATGTATATACTTATATTTATACTTATATATCAAATTACTCCAAATCAAACATGTTTTTTTTTTTTTTCCTTTTTCTTTCTTTGGAAAATAATGAAGTGGACTTTTAAGTTCCACTTTCATTTTTTATATTAATAAAAAATATGCATCCCTATGAAGGGTTTTGAGTTACAAAATTTCATAACCCTGAACCCTACTTTATATTTTTGTAATCAACATATGTAAACCTCCACTAACATATAGAACTAAATAACCCGAATATAACATATCTAAATAATCCCGAAATAAATATCCATTTGTACTATGGAATCTGATGAATCGTAGAAAGCAAATGATGGATTTTACTAACCATAATCTGGAGGTTCCAACATTGTCGAGACCATCTTCTTACTTCGCAACTCAGCCGTCATGTTGGGCCCTTCGAAAACCCTAGGCACTACCTCCATTAAACAAGAAATCAAACATGTCTTATAAGGGAGAGTAGCAAAACTAGAAAAAAGAAAACTATCTCTTTGGAACTTTGTTTTGCTATTTTTTCGACATGAGTAGTGAATATTTTAGCTCATAATCTAATTGATTCACTCCAATATTTTACTCCAAATAATTGTTATAAAGAAGTATGGAGATGGTTTTTGTTTAATAAATTCCTATTTTTCTGTATCTTAAATATTATATAATTCACTAATTAGACTTTACGGTCAATAGAATTCAATATTTTTTCCAATGCCAGAGAATTTGAATTCTTATAATAAAATGTCATACATACTGCATGAAGCATGATAAATTAAAATTGCATGCTCTATTTGCCATAATATAAAACAATATTCTCCAAAAGAATAAAACTTGTGAAGAATGAAAATTCAAGGAAGTGCATATATTGCGAGTACTAATTACCAGATGGTCCAAAATGTCATCTAAAATCACACAAATATTGTGATTATACAAATAAATATAATGTTGTATCAAATAACGTAACATCATAAATATAGATAAAGTAAGATGTATGTAAACATCTTGTAGATATTTTTATTTATTAACTGTGCACGATAATTTTTTAAACATCTGATTTGTATAAAAAATCATATGAAATATATCGATGAAGGATAATTGAAAAGAACAAATTTAATGCAGAAGGATATGGAATGAAAATTAAGAAGATTCTATAACTGGTTAATTTGAAGGGTAATACTCGATTTAATATTGTAATTAATGTCATAGATTTCAAATTTTGAAAGGATGATTGGAAAGAAAAAAAAAAAATCTATTTTGAATTAGTTGTTAATTGGATCAATATGAACATTCAGATAATTAATATGAATTTTGAAAATTTAAATTATTAATTTGAGTTAATTAAGTTTCCAAAATTATTGTTAAGAATATGGAATGAATTAAATTTAGTTAATAAATTATCATATATGGCAAACTATGGTTAATTGAGTATTAAGAAATGTTACCTAATTATAATAGTTAATATGGCAATTATGAATTAAAAATGAATAGATTTATCATATATTGCCAGATTTTAAAAACAAAAATGATACGCTCACTAACATAATTCACAAATATAATCCCGATAAGCATTTTTAGGTATAAAATTGATAGGACCCAGACGAACTATGTTCCATATATAATTAATTTATATCTAAAATTGTTTGTCGAAATTAGATTTGTGGATTATGTTTGTGAGTGTATCATTTTCGTTTAAAAATAAAATAAAAGATGAATAGATTTATCAAATAAGTATGCAATTAATGTACAATCAATATTGCCAAATTAAATATGTTAATTGAAGAAATTCTTAATTTGATAGAATAGTTGTTCAAAAATCTATATTTGATAATTAAGTGTTTATGTAATTAACATTTTTGTCAATTTACATGCATTAATATGTTGTTAATCATGAGATATAATTGTAATTATTAATTATATTACTAATTAATTAAATTATAAAATTATTAATGCATCACATTGATTAATACAATAAATTAGTAACATAGTTGAAGTATGTAATTGGTGCATGCATTTAATTGTTAATCTGTTAATTGGACAGATCAAGAGTTACATCCTATGTTACGCGGATACTCCAAAAATGCAGAAGTATCCTGAGGATACGGGTATCCGATACGGATACGGGTGCGATACGGCTGCGATACGTATCGGATACGCCACGTGGCGTATCCGATTATTTTAATATTTATTTTTTTCGGATACGGCGGGGATACGGCAGGATACGGCAGGATACGGCTGGGATACGTTTAGGATACGGCTGGGATACTCCATTTAGGATACTTCGGCCCAATATATGTTTTGGCCCATAATATTTTTAAATAATTTGTATATGATACTTCTATGATACTTCTAAAATTAGTTTTAGGATACTTCTAAAATAATTTAAGATAATTTCATGATACTTGTATTGTTATGTTTATTTTTTTTTATTGTCATGATATTTAATTTAAAAATATTATTTAATTAATTATTTATTATATATAATATAAATATATTAAAATAATAACTATATAGCCGTATCCGTATCCGTGATTTTTCAAAAATTGCCGTATCGCCGTATCCGTATCGTATCGGATACGATACCCGTACCCGTATCCGTGCAACATAGGTTACATCTCATGTGTTTTAGAGAAATCTTAGAAATCATTCTAAAGTACGTCCCAATTAACATGATGAGGTAGCATGATTCAATCAAGGAAAGTGACGAGAATCTGACCGGCATAGTAAAATTTTTCAAAATATAAAAAAGTTAATTTCTACAAATCAAATTTTGTTAAGAGAATATACTAATTAAATAAACATACAAACATAGCTCCTCTCCATTTCGGTTCCAAGACACATGCCTTAAATTGATGCACATATAGGAAAAACACCACCAAAAACATGGAAAAACCATACACCATGACTATTTGATCCATCAAAATTTTAGATATCACACGGTCAACAATGAATAACCATCTAACCTCATCATACGGTCAAGAACAGTGCAACACAAACTGTACAATCAACAAACCACATAAAATCATTTGAAAAAACTAAAAGAAACATGTAATTGGCCGAAAAATGTATATAAGAATTAATAAAAGGTTATCCGTCGGAGAATGAACACGTTAATAACCTCGCAATATCTTATAATCAAATTGATTCCCTCCAATATTTTATTCAAAATAATATTTTTATAAAAAAAAACATAGCGGGCGAATGATTCTCATTTAATTTTAATATTAAACTTAAAGTCACTCGAATTAAATATTTTGTCTAATACCACAAAATTTGAGCTCTTATAATAAAATATCATACATTATGCATGCATGATGAAGTGTCTAGTGTCACAACAATCATGCAGCAGTACAAATTAAAATTGCATGCTCTACTTTTTCAGAAAATGCAAAAACCGTTTTGGTGAAGAAGTTAAAATTCATATATAAAGTGACTTTTTTTAATGCTTTTGTGAAATGATCATTTTTTAAGTGATTATATATAACAATGTTTATTTTTATTTATGTATTTATATTAAATAAATAATACATTAGTAATTAAATAAATTGACGACTCAGAGATACCAAAATGATGATGACGGAGAAAATAGAAAAAATGTTGCTCACAGGAAATGAAATATTTTAATTAACAAAAAATTGATATTTACATTATTGGTCCTTTTATATATCCATCCTTATATTACATGGAGAAAAAAAAAATTATAATCAAAATTTTATGTGTCAAAAATATTTTTGTAATTAAATTTGATACGTTAATTAAGTTCACATACTACGTAGAGAACATTCACTAAATATTTTTCCAATCAAACTTAAAACCATACATGATTATACATAAATAATAGTAAATACATAATTATACATAAATAAGTTCAAATAATACAATTTTGACATGATATTGTCATTATTATGATTAAGATTCGTACTTTGCATTTATAATAAAAATGACATAATTACTATACTTGTCGTCTGAGTATTATATTCGTCATTCTTTGCACTTCAATCATCTTTCTTCGTGGATATCCATCGAATAGAGGAGACTCATTTCAGGACTAAGCTCGCTGTTAAGATTGTCTCTACATATATTCAATGCTTTCGTCGAGGAAATCTCTTCTTCACTTGCCTTTTCTAACTTCAATTCTTTCTCCATGAGTCTTCTTAGTGCATCAAGCTCCACTGCCACTTCCCACATTGTTGGTCTCTCTTCGGCCTTAACTCTCACACATCGACTCGCAATATCCGCCATTGCGAATATATACATTTTATCTACTTGATCGACCAATTCTCGATCAATCAAATCTAAAATATGCCTTTCTTCTGAGGAAGAAACAAAATGAAAAGCTAAGTTTCTCTCCATTTCACACTTCCAAAATGATATCGGCATTTCGCCTGTTAAAATCTCCATCAAAACAACTCCAAAGCTGTACACATCACTTTTCTCTGTTAATTGGCTCGTGTGGAAATACTCTGGATCCAGATACCCGAATGTACCTTGTACAACCGTGGTAATATGAGTTTGATTGAACCCGATCAATCTCGACGCTCCAAAATCCGATACCTTCGCATTATAATTATTATCCAAGAGTATATTGGCCGATTTAATATCCCTATGGATGATCGGAACAACAGCTTTATAATGCAAATATGCAATTGCTCCAGCTGTTTCAGTAGCGATGGTTAATCGTTTTACCCAAGAAAGATTCGGAGTTCTATTTTCATGTAAGTGATGAAATAACGTTTCGTTTGGTATAAACTCGTACACAAGCAAGGGAATCTGGTCCTCTAGGCAACAACCCAGAAGTTTGACGACGTTCTTGTGAATGATTTTAGAGAGAATAACCACCTCGTTTATGAATTGATCGATCTGAGTCTCGTCTACGAGCTTTGATTTCTTAATCGCGACAATCTCTCCGTTCGGAAATATCCCTTTGTAGACGGTCCCATAACCGCCTTTTCCTATGACTCGGTCAGAGCTGAAGCCATTTGTTGCTTTCATTAGCTCTTTTATGGAGAAGATTTTTGGACCAGGTTGCCTGGGGGAGATGTGTTGTTGTAATAACATTCCACCATTTTTCATTACATACTTCTTTCGAATTTTTGCAGCTTTTCGATTCATCGAAACCCAGCAAGCTAATACCCCTGTTATGGAAAACACAACCAAAAGAAGGAGACCTACAGCTGCATCAAGAAAACAAATGAAAAATCACATTGAGCCCCAATTATAAATACAAATAATGCAATGCTCGAATATATTCGAAAACAGAACGGTTACCAAGGTCAACACGAACGTGGCTCTCACAACCGGACCCTGCGCTCAGCCCATCGCCATGAGTTCCTGGTGGACAATGGCATTCATAGGTTCCTGGCTTGTTTACACAGCCATGGCTGCATTTATTATCGGTTGCGCATTCATTGATATCTACAAAGTACAAACCATTACAATGATAACTAAACTAAGATTGTTGCTGTGCCATTTGAAATTGTAAATGAGATTATAATCCAGCTACATTAGTATTGGGTAGAAGTTTAATTGTGGACTAAGTGTATTAATCAATTAATATTTGACTAAATACGAAGTCTTTGTTGTTCATTAAACAAATAAATTCCTAAAAATAAAATTTATGATATATCCTTATAAAAATATAATTAATTATTAAATACTCAAAATACTTTTTAAAAATAATGTAAGATAAAACTCCCCCGACGAAAATATTCCATACCTTGGCATCCATAAGGGGCATAAGGATTGCCAACATAACCATGGTTGCAATTGCATCGATAACCAATTCCACTAGGTACATCATAACAAGAGCTGTTATCTTTACACGCATACTCACTCTCGTTCCTCGCCTTTGCACATGTTTCTGTTCCAATAGACCAAGCCAAAACCACTGGCCAGTAATTCGGCGAATTCGCACCCTCCTCAAAATAACTGGCCCTTAACTGAAATGACTCGGTCTCGACCACCAGCGACTTAGTACATCCACTAATTCCGAACATTGGTTCAGTCAAGTTGTTAATACTGATAAATGTGACATCAAAACTCTTAAGACCAGATGGAATGGTTGATTGACAGCACCCTGCACCCATGCAATTTTCGTATGCGGCTCTGTTTCTGCCAGGGCAGAAAGAGATACAACCTAATGGAGATATTAAACTGAATAAATTAATATACTTTTGTTTATTTGATCATTTGTATCTTGAATAATCGAAATATTTTTTGAAAAAAATGTATCATAAAAAAAAAGTGATGCTTCTTAAATTATTAGGTGTTTCTAGTTGCCATTTCGGTTAATTGAAAAGAGCGATATAAGGAAAGGAAAATGTTGGACATACCCCTATCTCTTCCCCCACATTCTTGATGACATGATATGATTTAACATCTTAAAAATTTGACATTTTAATTCATGTTTTAACATCTTAATTGTATATTCAATCATAAATTAAAATAATTAAATTATAAATTAAGATGTTAAATAATATATTTGTGTGTTAATTTTAAAGATGTTAAACAATATCCACATCATCAAGGATGTGGGGGGAGAGTACTAGAGGTTGTACATCACTACTCGAAAGAAAAAAAAAGGGAGATCACCAATGGATCCATTGTTGAGCAGTACAATAGTATCACATCCTATCACGGTGAACTTATTTAGCTCCTGTGAGTACGTGAACGGGGTTCCCTCCAGGCTGAAGTCGGTCTGGCTTGGCGCCGGAATTTGGTTGACACTCGAGGTCCCACCACATCTCCACAAGGTAGCGCCCACCAAAACACGAATATAACCTTTTTCCCGAGATATCCCGAGGAGAGGCAGATTGGCCCCGCCTAGTGTGATCTTTGCTGTATTATTTTGTTCCGGATCGCAATATACTTGGAAACCGGGATGAAATGGATCCGGAGAGATGCCAAAAGGATATTCTAAGTCTAAGCCATCACTGCAAGATGGCTTATCAGAGCTAACGGCCGGAAAGTTGATCGAGTTGGCCGAAGAGATCGGTGTCCTAATTACGAGGCAGAAAAATAAAATTACTAACTGGTACAATCTGATCTGGATGCATCCATTGAACATCATTTTATCTAGCAAGCAATCGCACTAGTGTTCTTTTAGCAACACCCTTTAATGAATAAAATATCTCGAAGTTCAAGATGCCGAAAAAAACGTTTGTGGTTAATAAAGTGCAAAGAAAATAAGTGAACCGAAACCATTGTGAGAGGACCACGAAAGAGAGGGCACATATGATGCCACCAGAAATGGGAAAATATATTGTGCCCCAATCTAATCCCAACATTCTCGGTGAGAGAGACAAATTGAAATTAATTGAATTAATTAACACTAAATTTAAAATTAATTGACACGTCAATTTATTTTAATATGTTGATATTAATACATGTTAATTGACATGTCAATTCAATTAACCGATTAATTAACCCGTTAATCATTCAATTAATGGTACTAATCAGTTTAATTAAATAATTTTATCATGCCAACAAAAATGTTTGGATGAGTTTTGGGGGCACCATACATAGCCCCACGAGAATGTAAATTTTTTTTTTGATGGACTCACCTTGACGTGAGCGACGTGAGCGATTAATGGGATGGTCCAATAGAATAGAATAGATATTTATTTTTAGGTTTCATTTTGAGTTCCCAATTAACGCAGTGTACTTTTTTTTTTTTTTTTTTTTTGAGTGTCTAATCTAATCTCCCATTTTTTATGCTTGGTTTAGGCTTTGTAAAAAAAAAAATGATGTATGGCATAGAAAATAAATTTCTGATAATCAACAAGTTTTGGCATCATTAAATTTATATACTAACATGATAATTAACACTTAACACTATATTACAAAAGAAATTTCAGATAGTCTTCCTTAATTTATATACTAACATGATAATTAACACTTAACACTATATTACAAAAGAAATTTCAGATAGTCTTCCTTAATTTATATACTAACATGATAATTAACACTTAACACTATATTACAAAAGAAATTTCAGATAGTCTTCCTTAATTTATATACTAACATGATAATTAACACTTAACACTATATTACAAAAGAAATTTCAGATAGTCTTCCTTAATTTATATACTAACATGATAATTAACACTTAACACTATATTACAAAATGTTGCTAATTTAATCGTCCGTCTAACTCAACAATATTAGCATGCTTCTTTCACAATTACATGTATCTCATGAACTTCTCACGAACTAACAAACCAAAGCCAATTTCCATACACAAAAAACCCAACCGCCGAGCATGCTAAAGGACCTCTCTCTTCCAAACCTTCATTACTGGTACCGGCACCGGTACCAGTTTCTTCAACCCTACTGTCGAGCCTCTTTGCTCATCGTCTGATACAGTCGGATTCCAAATCTCTTCCAATCCAGTCCCCTTCTGTCTTCTCATCCTCTTAGTCCAGTCGTCCAGTCGCCTTCTTTTCTCGTCGCTAGGGTTTTCTCGTCGGAGAGTTTGGTCGCCGGCGTGTTAATCGCTAATCTGTGCTCGTGCTAGTGTCTGCTACCTCGAGACTGTAATAAGTTAACTACATTAACGATTAATAAAAAAACAGTACAATAAACTCACAAGAAGATTAACGATAAAACAGTACATTTGCATTAACGACGTAGCTCCCAATTACCAGTTAATTGACTGAATCTGAAAAGAAAAATTATCTATTAATTACAAATTAATAAAGATGAAAATTAATGAATAACTAAGGGCTATTACTTAATGGACTGGTACTTAATTGTACCCAGATATTGACCGGTACTTAATTAAATCGTACTTAATTAGGGCAGAATAGGTCAATGAAATTACAGCAAATATTAAAATAAATTATTATCAAATCAAAAATTTGAACAAACAATCGTACTTAATTAGACCGATATTCTACCTATATCTTGTTTCGTACGAATGACACTTAGCAATTTAGTTAGTAGTATCGATCTTGTTTTGAAATTATCAAATCATAAATTTGAACCAACAATCGTACTTAATTAGACCAATATTTTACCTATATCTTATTTCCTACGATTCACACTTAGCAAATTATTTAGTAGTATCGATCTTGTTTTGAAATTATCAAACCGGAAATTTGAACCAACAATACTATTTATTTATTTATATATTAAAATAGTGAAAATATCTGATATATCCTTCGTTAAGATCGAAATTACAAATATATCCTTCATAAACAAAAAATATCACATTTATCCTCTCTAAAGCAATTATCTCTCAAATTTATCCATATGTAACTTTTTGTAGTTAACTTTAACTGTGAAGTGTGAATACATGAATTACTTTTTTGCCCTTGATTATTTCTTATGTACTTTTCCATGGCTCGCCTCATCTGCATCCATACATTTTCTTCCTCCGAGGCCTCCCTTGTGTCTGGAGTCGCTCGTCTCTTTTTTCCTATTCTTTCTCTTTCTTTTTTCTTCTCAATTTAGTTTTGTTTGGCGAAATGAAGAACTTTTTTCCTACAAAAAAACACGGTATTATTGTCCATGCCTCTTTTCCTTCGTTGAGTTAGCGTTTTTTGTTTTGAATTCAAATTCTGGACCAGATATGTAGATTTGTACTCTTTAATATATGATTTAGAAATATGCACACAACTCGTTCGATGAAACTTCTTAACAAGATTTTTTTATTTAATGTCTTAACCAAAGTTTAATTTATTGAGTGTCTCATGTTGTGCATTATTTCATGATTTTCATCCTTATCTTATGGGGAATACAAATACAATGCATAAATATTAGATCCGTATAACTGTACCGAAAGAAATATGATTCTTTCTCTCAATTCATTTATATTGAGAGTTAGGGCATTTTTGGATTGTTGCATTAAAGTCCGTTATTAATTTTTTGATATCAATGTAATTTAACTTCAATAGTAATATGTACTGCAGTAGTCAATTAGTAATTTAACTTCAATAATTAGCATAGATTGAAAATTCTGCTACTAGTCAATTAGCATAAATTGTCAACGATTCAATTTCAATTAGCAAAAGTTGGCTAAAAAATGTAAGCCCTAATTAGTACCAATAAATACGATCCCCAATCTCAAAAAAATAAAAATCCCCCTAATTGATAGTCACTAATTGCACTATATTAGGGATAAACTGAATCATACTTCCACAAATTAAGTATGGGGATAAAATTATATCAAACTGCGACACAATTATCCAATTTGGAATTAATTAGAATTTGTATCAATTTTTAGTCTTTACTTAGTTAAATATTTTTTTGCTTAGTTAAATAATCTTTTGCTTAGTTAAATATTTTTTTGGTATATATTGGTGTTGAGAGGTTTAGCTAACAAGGGATTTAATTTGTGTGATTTATATAGATCTCGCAATGTTAATCGAGGAACAATAGCAGTTGCGTCGAGCACTATCGTGGCAGGTTTTATCATTTGAAGCTTCTCGAAAAGCATCAAAGTAAAGGTGAAGTAAGCAGAATTCCTACGCATATAATAGACGAGACATTCCGTGAGAAATATTTTTAATTTGTACGTGTGCAATTTTATGATTCTCGACCAATTTTTTTGTCTTGAATTTTTTAAATGGCAGTCGTGTAATTTTTGCACTATTTACAATTTTTTCACTTTTGTGATATCAAAAACCAAAATATGAAAATGGCAGTCGTGTAATTTTTTAAATGATGATTGTGTTTTGATTGGTTATTCGTTACATTTGTTTACAATTATTTGGATAATTTGTGAGATGATATTTTTATTTGGTGTGAAGTAAACACAATATATTGGGGGTTTATATGATCACACAATATTTTGGTCAAATTGAGAATATCTAATTGGACAAATATACTCGAAATGCAATTCCAAATAGGTTGATCCAAACAAGTGAACTTTCAAATGAGGCATATTCATTTACTATCCAAACGGCCTGCAGTGGTATCCAAATAGGTTGAATTCCAAATAAAAGGGGAAAATCAGGTGCCAGAGAGCCGAGTGAGGAGAAAGTATGTTTTAGAATCGGTGAAGAGGTTTCCCCTTTTATTAAGGCTTTGAAAATTCAATTTATATACTAATACCAATAATGGGTTTTGAGATTTATGTGTTGGAATTGAGTTCAAATTGTGTAAAATTTAGTAATAGTTGTGTATGAAACACAAGTTCTTATTGAAATTAAATTATAGTGTGTTTTTATAGAAATCAAAGTTATTGAACTATTTGTAATGCTTTCTGTGTTTTTTTTTTTTTTTTTTTTGACGTTTTGGTTGCAATTTCAATGATATTGGACTTCTTTTTAAATGTCAATTATTAGAATGAAAACAAGTTGCGTGAAAAAACTTGGGAGTTAAAAGGGTTTCAAATGCCACAATTCATACTTGAATTGTTACTTTTTTATCACAATCATATATTTACCATTCATAACAATTAAATTTTGTACACAAATAAAATTCAATTCCGATAACAAGTGAAATTTACATAATTTAAACTTAATTCAAATCTATTCTATTGCACTTGTACAAATCACTATATTACAATTTCAAACTTCAAGTAAAACATAACTCTAGTACTACTTTGAATTAGTGAGCAAAACATAACTGTATGTATCAAAATGTATTTTTTAACTCTATATTCTATTCAACACCAAGTCAAAAAATCCATTGCAAGCATCTAAAAAATATGTACAATTGCATAAATCATTCTAAAACAATTCGATACACAATCAAATTCTAGATATTTGCATTTGTGAAAGGGTGTCTTTGAAATCACATTTCCCGATCTTGATTTTGCTAAGAATATATATTCCTCAAATTTCTGAATCCATAACATAACGTGAATTTCAATACTTGCTTTCCTTGAGTCATCGAGCAAACACCCGTCATCGACTTCCGAGCAACAGCCGAAAGTATAGCCTCTGACTTCGAGCAACACGTGAAAAAATAACCCTAATTTGACCTCGAATCTCTCTTCCAAATAGATTTTCCTGAAATTTGCTAAAATATGCTCAAAATAGCCCTAATTTGCTCAAAATAACCCTAATTTGCTGAAATTTTCTCAAATAAGCCTAAATATGCTGAAAATTTGCTAAAATATACTCAAAATAACCCTAATTTGCTGAAATTCCACTAAAACAACCCTGAAATTGCACTAAAATAACCCTAATTTCAGCAAATTTGGGTAAATTGCACTAAAATAACCCTAATTGGGTAAATTGCACTAAAATTTGGGTAAATTCCACTAAATCGAGAGAGAGAGAGAGAAAGCTGACCTTCACGAGAGAGAGAGAGAGGCAGAGAAGCTTGGCGAGAGAGATGAGTCGACGGAGTCGAGAGAGAGAGAGAGAGAGGCAGAGAAGCTTGGCGAGAGAGATGAGTCGACGGAGTCGATGGACAAAAATGGCGTCGAGAGAGGCAGAGAAGCTTGGCGAGAGAGATGAGTCGACGGAGTCGATGGGTCGATGGACAAAAATGGCGTCGAGAGAGGCAGGCAGAGAGATACTTCAATGGCGTCAAGGGAGATATCTGTTGGCAACGCTATAAAAGGACAACCAAATTATCTTTTGGCAACGCTAAAACGACAACCAAATTATCTTTTTGGCAGCAGTATGTAAACGCACCTTTGGGCAGCAGATAACGTGATCGGCAGCAAAATTATCTTTTGACAGCGGTTAATTTTGTCGGCATGAAAAAAACAATTTTGGCAGCGGTCAAAGTTGTCGACACGAAAAAAATCTTTTGGCAGCGGTCAATGTTGTCGACACGAAAACAATCTTTTGGCAGCGGTTAATTGAATGGACACGACTACTTTCTTTTGGCAGCGGTTAATGCGATTGGCACGAAAACTATCTTTTGGCAGCGGTTATTGGGATGGGCACGAAAACTATCTTTTGGCAGCGGTTAACGCGATCGACACGAAAACTATCTTTTGACAACGGTTAAGGGAATCGGCACGAATACTTTGTTTTGGCAGCGGTTAATTTGATCGACACCAAAACTATCTTTTGGTAGCGGTTAATTTGATCGACACCAAAACTATTTTTTGGCAGCGGTTAATTTGATCGACACCAAAACTATCTTTTGGCAGCGGTTAATTTGATCGACACCAAAACTATATTTTGGCAGCTGTTATTGGGATGGGCACGAAAACTATCTTTTGACAGCGGTTAAGGGAATCGGCACGAAAACTATTTTTGACAGCGGTTAAGGGAATCGGCACGAATACTTTGTTTTGCCAGCGGTTAATTTGATCGACACCAAAACTATCTTTTGGCAGCGGTCAATGTTGTCGACAGGAAAACAATCTTTTGGCAGCGGTTATTGGGATGGGCACGAAAACTATCTTTTTGCAGCTGTTAATGCGATCGGCACGAAAACTATCTTTTGGCAGCGGTTATTGGAATGGGCACGAAAACTATCTTTTGGCAGCGGTTAACGCGATCGACACGAAAACTATCTTTTGACAGCTGTTAAGGGAATCGGCACGAATACTTTGTTTTGGCAGCGGTTAATTTGATCGACACCAAAACTATCTTTTGGCAGCGGTTAATTTGATAGACACCAAAACTATCTTTGCAGCGGTTAATTTGATCGACACCAAAACTATCTTTTGGCAACGGTTAATTTTATCGACACCGAAACTATCTTTTGGCAGCGGTTATTGGGATGGGCACGAAAACTATCTTTTGGCAGCGGTTATTGGGATGGGCACGAAAATTATCTTTTGGCAGCGGTTATTGGGATGGGCACGAAAACTATCTTTTGACAGCGGTTAAGGGAATCGGCACGAAAACTATCTTTTGACAGCGGTTAAGGGAATCGGCACGAATACTTTGTTTTGCCAGCGGTTAATTTGATCGACACCAAAACTATCTTTTGGCAGCGGTCAATGTTGTCGACACGAAAACAATCTTTTGGCAGCGGTTATTGCGATGGGCACGAAAACTATCTTTTGGCAGCGGTTAACGCAATCGACACGAAAACTATCTTTTGACAGCGGTTAATGGGATCGGCACGTATACTTTGTTTTGGCAGCGGTTAATTTGATCGACACCAACACTATCTTTTGGCAGCGGTCAATGTTGTCGACACGAAAACAATCTTTTGGCAGCGGTTATTGGGATGGGCACGAATTTTATCTTTTGGCAGCGATTAACTCGATCGACACGAATACTATCTTTTGACAGCGGTTAAGGGGATCGGCACGAATACTTTGTTTTGGCAGCTGTTAATGCGATCGACACCAAATTTTTTGCATTTCATAGAAAAGTATTCTCGACTAATTAATTTTTTTTGCAAAAAAAAAAAAAAATGTGCTCACAATTTTTTGCATTTCATAGTAAAAGAAGAGCATGCAATTTTAGTTCGAAAAAAAAGTTATCTTAACACCTTTAATGTATTCTCGGCTTATTAATGTGTTTGACACTAAAAGCATACATTCATTAAATTATAAATCATATTAAATGATAAATAGTATGAAGGTGAAGGTAGTGAACGCATTAAATACTGAATAATATTACGGGGTAATTAATATGAGATGATAAATGCATTAAATACGGAACATTACATTATTATGTGATAAACAACATAAGATGATAAGCACATTAAATAAGGAATTCTATTATGTGGTAAACAATGCTACATATTAGGTAATAAACAACATTAAATAAGGAATTTTAATGTGAGATGGTAAACACATTAAATATGAAATTTTATTTTGTGATAAACAACATGAGATGATAAACGAATCAAACGATAATACATATTAGGTGATAAAGCATGATAATTAGATGATAAATTTAGCTCAGTGCGTTAATTTTATCATCTCATTCCACATATGTTATATCATGATAAATTATATTTTTCTATTTTCAAAATGATTCATTCTCATATTTTTTGTGATTATTACATTCATTTTTTAACTTTCGATTTTATCCCAATTTTTTATTTTTCAGATTTATTCAAATTTTGAGCTTATTCAATTTTTGGCCTTATTCATCTTACCATGAAATAATTTTGTAGCTTTATATACTTACATATTTTTGTGTTTTTTAATTTGTCTGAAATTTATTAAGTAAATTATTTATATCTGTAAAACTAGTAACAAACAAACAAATCGTATTGACGGTAAACCATAAACCCGACGTGATAAACAAATCGGAATTTATGGAGTGCACAATTATTTTTATTTTTATTTTTAAATATAAAAAATACCAACACATCAATTTCCTAGAAAGAATAATAAAGGGGATGTATATCACTACTCTTTACATTTATTTTGCGTGATTGTGGCACGAGACATTCCATCCTACATGCATTTTGCATGACATTATGTTATAAGAATAAAATTTGTATGCCATATAGACAACAGTTTAAATCTAATGATCTTTAGTCTAGTTAGCGAATAAATTATGTATGCATAAGATAAAAAAAAAGTTCATTAAACAAGGTGCTTCTTCATGATAATATGATTCGACTAAGATATCGGAAGAAATCAATTTCATCACGATTTACTAGCGAGTACTTGAGTTCTGAAACATCAAAAATTTATTGGAATTGTGGTTGTAGTTTTTTCACCTCCTCATTTTTTTTTACTGGTTTTACAAATCTTCCCAAATAACTGTAAAACAGATAATCGTGAAACGTAGTTGAATCACAACTTATCACGGTTATTATGAAGTTGTAGGAAAGTAGCTTTCCCTATTCAATATATTATTATAACTAACTGAAAAACAATTAAATTTGACTTAAAATTGATACATTCCCGAGATTACTAGTTGTTTTTAATGAGATATTTTATTTTTTCCATTTCATAAATATAAATGTTTTTAATGAGATACATGCATGACACGAATGTACATATAACCATAATTCGATCACAAATATCTCGACTGATTATGCATCTTAAGAATATTTGCGTGATTATCTTTTGTAGAAAGACTCGTTATAAATTTGCATTCACCTGGTCCACGTACACCATACCAGTATAAACAACACAAATATCCAAAAATTAAAGGTTTTTTTTTGAAATATTATAATACTAACCTGTATACGAAGACTCTCGACATAATTGGTACCATAAGAACGTCTTGTACATATCAACTGTTTCACCCTCGTCACGCTCTAACCTAAAAATAGAAGAAGAAATAAAAACCTAATAAATGTTTTTTCTTTTATTTTAAGAAAGTGTAATATTTATTCAAATTCTTCACAATTAAGACCAAAAATGGGAGCTTTATAGCCAAAGTGGATGCGGGGTCCACGGGGCAAGTTATATATGTTGATTGTATATTTGACCCGATTATTTCCAGAATGTTTGGTTGGATATCTTCGTCTTGTATTCTCTTTATTTCCCCTTCAGATACTGCATTGCATGAGATTTTGACAATTTAGGGGATTATTTACGGATTTGACCCTCAATTTTATAAATAATTATAAATATTACGCGCCTTCTTTGTCCCATATTGTAGAGATTTGTTGCTTACCACATAATTCGCCCTTTTGACATTGATTCACATGTGAGTTTATTAGGGTTAGAGGTGGCAAATCGGGTGGGTCGGGTCATAATCGGGTGAGTATTTTCGGGTTCGGGTCATTTTTATGTTCGGGTTATTTTCGGGTGAAGTTAACTCGGATCGGGTCGGGTTGTGTTCGGGTTTTATTTTGGTCGGGTTCTTTTCGGGTTAAATTATGTGTTCGGGTCAGATTCTTCGGGTTCGGGTTATGTCGGGTTTGAATTAATTCAGTTGCGCACACAAATAATAACTAAAATTTCAAATTATAAGATTTGATTCAACTAGTAAATTCGTGTTATATTCGGGTCTCGGGTTACTCGGTTTCGGATCGGGTCGAGTTCGGGTAACATATAAAACATCTACTTTCGGGTTCGGGTTATTTAGTCCCGGGTCGGTCCGAGTCGGGTTGATTGATTTTCGTAAATTTTGTCTAGTCAGGTCGGGTCGGACTTCATGTTACTCGGGTCGGTTTTTCGGGTTCGGGTCAACTTTGCCAGCTCTAATTAGGGTAGTAAAGGATTAACGGTTCATATCGATTTGCCAAATGAAACAACTAGAACTAAAAACTTTAATCATAAGCTAAACCTAATTTATAAGGTTAGATGGTAGGAAATTATGCAATTTGGTCCGAAATAAATATTAATTTAATTTATAAGGTTAGATGATGATTTAACGTACCCGAGACGGTAATGGATGAATAGAAATCCAGACTGTAATGTATATATGAACATACTTCTGCTGCAATAAAGGAACAAGTACTCACCTTTACATTAATTTTGATTTCAATTGAAAATACCAAAATATAAAATCATAAGAATTGCTCAAGAAAGTACCAGTTATGTTCTCATGGAATTTGGTATTTAATCACATAATTGAATGGAGGACAAATGAAGACAAATTGGATTAAACAAAGAAGGATGGTACTAATTGATTGGTTACGAAACAACAGGAAATGAAAAACAAAGTTATTTAAATCAATAAATTCACGTTTCCATCTCAAATTTGCTGAATCCCTTTTTTTCCTTCCGCAATAAAAGGTTAACGAACCTCAGTAAACCCTAATTAATCATAACGAGAAAGACATGAATTGTGTACGAAAAAGTAACAATACTAATGGATAAATTAGTAAAATTAATCATAACGAACCTCAATAAACCATAATTTCTTCCTCCGAACTCTGTTCAAAATTAAGATCGTATTGTTGATTCCTTTCGCTTGAAAAAAATGGCGTAAAAAAATACTACGAAAAAAAGGAAAAGAGATGGATAAAACAACGGAAAAAAATGTAATGGCTTCGCCCGGACTTGAACCGGAGACCTTCAGTGTGTTAGACTGACGTGATAACCAACTACACCACGAAACCACATGTGATAATTGTTTAATAACATTATTCTTTATTCATCCTCTTTCATACCCCTTAAAAATAAGATATAGTAATGTATTCACTTCACTATGTATCAGTATAACAAATCAATTAAAAAACTCAAAAATAAACGAGTGTTGCATGACTTGATCATTAGTCCAATAAAAGGTTTCATCATGTAACATAGTTACATACTACATGAAGATGAACTGACTCTGTGAATCAAATGCACAATATCATTTTATACTTTCAAATTATGAAAAATATATATAAGATTTCACTGAATAATGACAAAATTTATTTATGCACGGAAAATTAATGAAGAATCTAGAAGCAGCAACAGATGTGACAGCATTCATCGTATACGAAGCGCAACAGAGAGCAGCAAAACTACATTTCGCAAATTAAGAAAAAAAAAGAAAAAAGAAAATAAAATGATTTCTGCTCGTGTAGTTGTGTTAGAATTCAATTTTTGTGATAATTGATTTTTTGCAGGCGTTAGATTTCAGTTTTGCATTTTGCACGTGTTAGATTTCAGTTTTGCATTTTTGTGAAGTTTTAGAAAAAAAAAATAGAACTTTTCATGTGCTAGTCTTCAATTACTGAGTTTTTGAAGAAAATCATGAAAATTGAGTATTTTGCTCGTTTTAGACTTCAATTATAACATGATTTCTTTTAATGTGATAATTTTTTTTACTGGTGTTGTACTTCAATTATATTTTGAATTTTATCGAAATTTTGGAACAAAAAAAATTAAATTTGCATTTGTTCGTTCTCAAATTAAATTTGCATTTGTTAGAGTAGGAAGAAGGGTAGAGTGGTATTTTTGCTTTCGTTCTGTTAAACTTGACACAAAAGTTATTTTTTGTGTAATTTGGTAACGGTTGCAATTTGGAGGGATAAACATGATATTTGGTGTTTTCGAAAGGACACATAGGAAATTACCATATCCATAATTCAAGCACAAATATTTTGGGCGATATCTTTTTCTACAAGGTCTCGTTATAAATGAGCCAACATTCATAATATTTCACTCAACAAAATCTTAAAAACTAGAATTTAAACTATCTCGAAGCCTCTAAAGAACAATAATCATATTCTAATAAAAATGGTTCGCTAAGATTCTCAAAATGATGACCAAATCTGTTTAAAAAACTGAAACTCGTACAAATTTCAAATTTGCATAGCCAATCATGCTTTCTGAAAAATAAAAATAAATAGATAACATAAATACAAATGAATCATTTTGAGATTTTGTGTTGTGTAATTACAATTTTAAGATGGACTAACTTGAACAGGAAGGTAAAGCTTGAATTCAGGAGGAAGCTCCTCTTCAGAATAAAGTCTCTCAGAGAAATATATCCTTCTCACCCTACAATTTGCATGCACCTGGTCCACATACACCATACCAGTATAAACAACACAAATATCCAAAAATTAAAGGGTATTTTTGAAATATTACAATACTGACTTGGACACGAAGAGTCTCGACATAATTGGTACCATAAGCACGTCTCGTAAGATCAGAAAGGTTTAGCTGTACATTATTCCACCCTTGATCCATCTTTAATGGCATCGTACATATAAACGGTTTCACTCTCGTCACGCTCTATCCCAAATTAAAAAATTAAAATTAAAAACAAAATAAATATTCTTTTTTGGAAAGTTTTAAGAAAATGAAATCATACTTGGAAGTTGGAGGCGCGGAAACGTCTGCGAACATTCTTATCGTCGAGGATTTGTACTTCAAAAGCGAAATATTTACTCAAATTCTTCACGATTAAGACCAAAAATTGGAGCTTTATGCCCAGAGTGGACGCGGGGTCCACGGGGCAGGTTATATATGTTGATTGTATGTTTGATCCGATTATTTCGAGAATGTTTGATTGGATATCTTCGTCTTGTATTCTTTTTATTTCCCCTTCAGATACTGCATTGCATGAGATTTTGAGAGTTTAGGGGATTATTATATTTACGGATTTGCCCCTTGATTTTATGATTAATTACGAATATTACGCACCTTCTTTGTCCCATATCTGTAGAGGTTTGCTCCTGGTAGAAAATGCCCAAATTTATAAGGTTAGCTATATGGAAGGAAATTTTGCAAATTGGTCCAAAAATAAATATGAATTTAATTTAAGATGATGATTTAACATACCCGAGACTGTAAAGGATGGATAGGAATCCAGACTGGAATGTATTTTTGAACATATTTCTGCTGCATTAAAGAAAAAAATTCTCAATTTTACATTAATTTTGATTTCAATTCAACGAGCCAATAAACATAAGAACTTTGCAAGGAACTATCAGTTCTGTTTGTTTGGTATTTGGTATTTAATCGCATAAACTGAATTGAAGGTATATTGAGACAAATTGGATTAAGCAAAGAAGGATGGAAATCAAAGTTATCTAAATCAATAAATTCACGTTTTTCATCTCAAATTTTCGGAATCCCTTTTTTATCTTCCGCAATCACAGCCAAGAACAACAGATGTTGCTCACGAGAAAGACATGAATTTTGTACGCGAAAGTAACAAATAATAATCGATAAATTAGTAAAATTAATCACAACGAACCTCCAATAAACCCTAATTCCTTCTTCTGAACTCCGACTGGAACTAGAAACTCGCAAGCACAACTGCGGTGAAAAAGTTACAATTGTTGAACTTAATTTCCTTTTGCTGGAAGAAAAATGGCGTAAATAGACTGAACAAAAGGGGAAATAAAAATATACTACATACAAAAATTAAAGATGGCTTCGCCCGGACTTGAACCGGAGACCTTCAGTGTGTTAGACTGACGTGATAACCAACTACACCACGAAACCACATCTGTTCTACAATTTAATTATGCTACTATTTAACCTAACATTAACCATGTTGTTTTGCTACCCACGAAATGCACAAAATTACCAAAAAAAAAATTGTTCACTGAATCACTGATGCAGTGAATAAGTCTGTTTTAAGAAAAATGAAGTAAACTTCATATACTCGTACATCCATAATCAAATAAAAAATTATAATATTGCAAACCCATATTTGGGAATGGATAAAAACATGAGACGGTGTGTAATGATATTACAAACTCATATTCATAGTTAATCTGATATGCTAATAATATGATACGTAATAGTGCACATATAATCAAAATCAAATATTTTTTAATTCGGTCAAATAAAAAGAATATGTTATTAATAGTGACTATTCGTGGATAATTAGATTTAGTTTAGACAATACGATACAATATAAAAATTGTAATATAAATATTTTACTCATAAATAATTGAAAAGAATACAACTGTTTTATTCAAAATCACAAATTTAAAGATTGTTATTAATATTGTTGTCTTAATCTATTCAAAATTTAATTTAATTATTTATTTTAATGAAAAATTTATAATTTTTTTTTAAATAATGTATTATATGACGATGTGTGCATACTACCATGCTTTTTCGTAAAAATAATACATAAAGAAATGACTGTTGGATTACTTATTAAAGACTAGGAAAATAGCCCGCGCTTCGCTGCGGGATATATTATTTGATAAGAAATAATATAATAAGCAAAAGTAATAATTTTATATATTATTTGATATATTATTTCGCTGCGGAATATATTATTTGATAAGAAAATAGAAATATTTCTCGCGCTTCACTGGGATTTTTCAAAATTTGTTATGATTATAAAATAATAATTTTATCTAAAACGTTATAAGTGCAAAACAAAAGTAATCTTCATAAATGTTAATTTAAAAAAAAAAATCTGATATTAAATAGTCTCACAAGTATTATGCAATAAATACAAACTTTTTTCCTCCTCAAAACATATCATATGTTCCAAAAGAAAAATTCAAATATTTTATTTAGAATACAAGGCATACGTAAAAAAAAAAAAAAAAAAAAACTTAAAAAAAAAAAAAAAGTAATGGGAGAGGGAGATTTTTATGTGACACATAATAGATGTCCATAAACTCTGCTAATCGGATATACTATCCTTTTAGGACTTCAAAATATTCGAAATATATAAAAGTTTTCACTGAATATAAACAAAATTTATGTACGCGCAAAAAAACTAATGAAGAATTTAGAAGCAGCATGTCTCGAGTACGCAGCAGCAACAGAGTGTAGCCAAACTACATTTCACAAATTTTAAAAAAAAATGAGCAATTACAAAATGAATTAAAATTGGTATTGAGATTGAAATTGGCCTCGACTAAAACCCAATTGTGCAATTGTTCGATTAATCCTCTATTTACACGAATCGCAGGTTTTACTTTTACATACCATCCTCTAAGGAAGGAGAAGCGAGAGGGGTGACGGGTCTTCCTGGTGGTGATCGTGGTGAACACGATGAGGTGGCGGAGGATAAGGCTGGTCAAATAACCGTTGATACCCTTGAGGATGAGGTGGCAGCTGAGGAACTCCAAAACGAATTTGAAAAACCGAGCATTATGAGTCACGTGAGTCCCGGAATTCGCATTGAAATTTACTTCATCAAATTGGGTATTATCCTTCTATTTTGGGGTTTAAGTAAGTTGTTCTTAAATCTGTGATCAATTCTGATGAATTTCTGTTTGATATTGCTTGTTTGTGTGATATAAAACTAAATTACGATTTTATTAGAATTTATTTGGAATTTTTATGTTTGTTTTAGAAATTTATTGAAAATCGAAGGGCCTAGTTGTGAAAATCCATTCAAATTTTCTTGATAGCAATTAAGTCCTGGGATAATATACTTCAATTCTGCCTAATTACATTGTTTGTTTGAATCATAGAGAAAATATAAAAATTGTCCAAACTTTACTGTTTAGCTCAATCTAAAATTCGCCGTTTCTTGTTCAGTTTTGTGTATTATTTAATTGAATTTGTAGATCCATAAAAAATATATCAAAATATCATGTTCAATTAGAATAACTTTCATTCTTGCTTGTGAATTCTCGAATCTTGCTTGTGAATTACTTTCATTCTGATTTTTGTTCTGTGTAGAAACTTATTTCATATCGCATAGCTTATAACCAAATTGATTTCTTCCAATATTTTATTTAAAATAATATCATTATAAAGAATCACGGCGATGATTCTCATTTAATAAAATAGTATTCGCCAACTAGACTTAACTTAAGGTCACTAAAATTAAACATTTCTTCTAAGGTCACAAAATTCTAACTCTTATAAGAAAATGTCATACATTATACATGCATGATAAATTGTAGGGTTACAATCACGCAGCAGAATAAATCAAAATTGTATGCTCTACTTTATCCGAAAATGCAAAATTTGTGAGCACATGCTTTTGTTGATGAAGAAGTTACAAATTAAAATTCATAGAGTGGCATTTTTGTGCTTTTATGAGCTATGTTTTATTATTTTTGTTTATTTATAATTACATAAATAATACATTGGTAGTCATATAAATTGACGACTCGAAGATACTAAAAATGATGATGACAGAGAATGCACAAATAGTAAATACTAGTGTGATAAAATATTACAAATCCATATTTAAGGAAAAAAATATTCAAAATATAGCAGGGTGTGTAATAATATTTCAAACAACAATGATACACATATAATTTTTATCTAGATTTGGACATAGAAGTATGACGATTAAATTTGAAACTTTCAGAATGTTCTTTCTATTTAAAATTTTGACGTGGATCCACTGTGATTTGCCACGTATATTTCTCAATAAAATATAGATACGAAATCTAGATGCCTAACATTATTGTATTACATACTAGTCTGATATACTAATAGTATGGTATACAATGTATAATTAATAACCGTATATAACTAGAGTCCGTTTAGTACAATACGGACACATATATTAATATAAATTTTTTTATTCATAAATAATTAAAAAATTATCATTATTTTATTCAATAGTATAGTTCAAAACCACAAACTTATATAAGATTGTTATTGATAATTTTAACTTAATCTTTGTACAAAATCTCATTATTTAATTTAATGAAAATTTTATAAATATATTTAAAATAGTGATGTGTTTTTTTTTAAAAGTACACGAATATTGATTAAATTGGATACTTGAATGTCAATACTTATATATTATTCATAATATGTAATTATTCGTAAATTACACAAGTATTATTCGTGAGCTCAACAACTATGCTCATATGTGATGCACGGATACGGATAGGAATATCGTATATGATATAATAACGTAATTTTAATTTAAGATACGATAGGTCTAGTATATATAATATTGTATTATTAAAATATATATATTTAATTATTTTTTCATATGTCGAATATTATATACATGTAGTTATAATTATGTAAAGTTCATTCTAATTGAAATATCACGTTATGAAACAAAAAATTGTTATATTTAGTTATTTAATTTAAATTTAAATTTGTTATAGTTAGTTATTTAATCCCATATTTGTTGAATTTAAATTTTATCTTTCGATTATATTTTTTGCATACGCCAAATATTTTTTTCATACACCAAAAGTATCCGACAATTATCAGTGAAATATTTATCATTATTTCATAATAAAATAATCCGATACATACCGACGATCGTACGGGTTCGGTATCACACACAATATCCGATCCGATCGGATCCGATACGATTTCATTTTTGAAGTATCCGGCTTTGTGTGATCTACGTAATACATGTCCATAAACTCTGCGAATCGGATACACTACCGTTTCATAATTTCAAATTTTCACAATATTAATAACATATAAAACTTTTTCACTGAATGAATATAAACAATTTATTTCTGCGCGAAATCTAATAAATAATCTAGAAGCAGCAGCATACGTGGCAGCACTCCTCGAGTACGCAGCAGCAACAGAGAGCAGCGAAACTACATTTCACAAATTTAAACAAATGAGCAAAAATAAAATGAATTAAAAATGGAATTAAGATTGAAATTGGCCTCGATTAAAACCCAATTGTGCAATTGTTTGATTAAGCCTGAATTGGAGGGTTTACTTTTACGTACCATCCTCTAAGGAAGGAGAAGCAAGAGGGGTCTTCGTGGTGGTGGTGGTGGTGGTGGTGGTGATGATGAGGTGGCGGAGGAGGATGAGACCCTTGGTCAAAATACCCTTGATACCCTTGAGAAGGAGGTGGCGGCCCATGGTGGTGGTGATAATGAGGTGGCGGCAGAGGAACTCCATATGCTGGTGGTGGCGGAGGATAAGGTTGCCCATAACCTATATTACATCCCAATTTTGTAGTAGAGAAATTTTTTGAAATGAAATTGTTTTACATTTTAAAAAAATTGGAAATAAAAGATCCCATCATTCCTAAGGAAATTCAAGAACTAGTCTTTGAGATAGTTAGTTTATAATCCATGGTTTTAGAATCAGAAACAAATCGACAAAAGAATTGATTTGCCACGAATCCAACTAAAATGCTTAAATGAATTCTCGCAAGAACACTCTTAAGATCAGTACCCCAAAAAAGGGGAAAAAAAAAAGCAATAAGAAACTATGTCCCCATGAAATCAAACTCAATTTGAGATTTTTTTTTCTATAAGATTGACTTGCCCATTGTATTTGAAAACAAATAAATCTTTCTTCATTTGCATATATATATATATATATATAGAGAGAGAGAGAGAGAGAGAGAGAGAGAGAGAGAGAGAGAGAGAGAGAGAGAGTACCTGGAGGGCCGTAGAGTTCATGGGGCGGTACTTTCTGGTAGCTCATCTTGCCCTCTCGGCCTGCTTCGGAGATCCAATTTCTTGCGCTTCCCTCTCTGGAAATGGCGAGATGAATTTTACTTCACTTGGGAAGACGAGGAAACATGGGGTGCGTTCAAGGGACCCACATGTCAGTGAGTGAAATATTAGGAGTCCCTTAAGAGTTACGTGATTTTTTTTTTTTTTTTTTTGAGGTAATTGCCGTTAAGAGTTACGTGATGATTGTGAGTGACTACCCGAGGGCCGAGGATAATTTGATTTTACAATCAAGCCCCTGAAGTTTATTATAATATGGACATTTTCAAAAAGGACATGCATTATATCTAAATTTCAAACCACTCCTCAACATTATTCATATTGCGAAAATTTATTATTTTTAACTATATATAAAATCTATCCTTTAATCTTTTTTACTCCGTATTAAAGTTGAATGATTACATGACTGGCAAAAAGTTTGTAGCTCAACGTTCAATCGAAAATAGGCTTGAAAAAAAGTTTGTTCGAAAACTAGCTCGAACGGACTCGAGCCGAGCCGAGCCATCTCCAGTCAAAATCAAGCTAGGTCATGCTCGGAGCAAGCTAGGTTAAATTCAAACACTTTTATCTATAAATTCTAAGAAAATGTAATTTTTTTTTTAACCGAGTTGAACGAGCTTTAGTTCGAAGAGAGCCGAGCTCAAACTGAAACAAAAAAAAACACAGCTTGAACTCCCATTTCAAGCCGAGCCGAGTTTAAATTGAATTATATTTGTTCGACCTCGGCTCGTTGCCAGCCTAAATTTCGTTTATGCAAGAACATGGGTCCCAAAAATTTCTAGAGTTTGCGCTGACTAAGCTTGATCCACAACTTCCGTATTCTATGTTTCGACTTATCTTACTCCTTTATCGTGATTGCACAATCTTTAGAAACACATGATGGTCTCGACATTTTAACTTTTGAGCATTTTAATTTGAATTTGCACCAGCTACAATTTTATGAGTAAATTAAACCCCGAATAAAATTTATTTTTACTCCATAAATTATTGTCAGATGTTCAATGTGTCATCATGATTTTAATTTTGTTTAATCAATCTCATGAAATGTCAATTTTGTTCAATTAACTATCTCATTCATTAAACTATTATTGTACAATTAACTGATGACGTGACATTGTTAATATCTCGTAAAAAAAAATTAAATAAGTTGTTTTAGTTGAGCCTTGAAAATAAGTCCTTCCCAAACTTAATAATCTAGTGAATTGATATTTTTGATGCTATCATGATCAGTTATTTATTATAATGTATTGGGGAATTCTTCAAAACCCCCCCAACTTTTCTGAAAATTCTGAAAAATCCCCTGTACTTTTAGAAAACCCCCTATCTTTTTTAAATTCCCTCCAAAACCCCCTATATTTTTTGCTTCTTCAAAAACCCCCTAACTTTTTTAAATTCTCTCAAAAACCCCCTATCTTTTTATTATGTTTTTTTTAAATAACCATTATACCCTTTAGTTTTATTTTTTTAATTTCTATAATTTAATAAATAATGAATATATATTAAACTATTATAAAAAAAATTAAAAATAAATAATACATGATATTATAATATTATAATAAATAATATATTGATATTAAAATATCATTTTCAACAATTATTATAATATTTTAATATCAATATATTATTTATTATAATAATTTAATATCTATGTATTATTTATTATAATATTTTAATATCAATAAATAATATATGATATTAAATTATTATAACATTTTTATTGATATTTTAATATCAATAAAATTATAAAAATTAAATAATGCATGATATTATATTATTATAACATTTTTATTGATATTTTAATATCAATAAAATTATAAAAAATAAATAATGCATGATATTAAAATATTATAAGAAATAATACATATATATTAAATTATTATAATAAATAATATAATGATATTAAAATATTATAATAATTGATGAAAATGATATTTTAATATCAATATATTATTTATTATAATATTTTAATACTATATATTATTTATTATAATATTATAATATCATGTATTATTTATTTTTAATTTTTTTATAATAGTTTAATATATATTCATTATTTATTAAATTATAGAAATTTAAAAAATAAAACTAAAGGGTATAATGGTTATTTTTTAAAAAACATAATAAAAAGATAGGGGGTTTTTGAGAGAATCTAAAAAAGTTAGGGGGTTTTTGAAGAAGCAAAAAATATAAGGGGTTTTTGAGAGAATCTAAAAAAAATATGGGGTTTTCTAAAAGTGGAGGGGGTTTTTCAGAATTTTCAGAAAAGTTGGGGGTTTTTTGAAGAATTCCCTTGATTTTTTTGTTGCATAGCAAATTTGCGTTATTAATCTTTTAGCAATTTAAATTATAAGAATAATAATGACCAGGCAATTGAAAAAACCCGCAACGAATCGTGGGTATTTTACTAGTCATTAACAATTAAAAAGTCATTTTTTATCGCATCAACGTGATTTTTTAGTTGAATTATGAAAACTTGACACTAGGCTCTACTAAACTACTAATTTAATAAATTGAAGGCCTGGCTTTTCCGGTAGGTACAGAGGAGCATAATCGAAAGGATCTCTAACAACAACCACGTACAAAACTACGCCGGATTCGGCCCAAGAAGATCGACCGATGATGGACATTCGATCTGACGACGATGAGAAAGGTATTAAAATTAATGTTGTTAGTTATATGTTTTAATTATATAATAATTTATGTAGTGAATAAATTAATGTACGGATGTATGTATATGGATACGAATTAGTTTGACATATAATGGTGTCTTATCCATACAAATAATTGTGTGTGGGAGAAGGTGCATAACTATCTATAAATATAACATATCTCATAGGTTATTAGAGAGATAAAATATTTAGAAAAATAATAGAGTAAAAATTGTAGAGAACAATCTCTCTTATTTCAAAGATTGTATCTATATTATTATGTGTGCACAATTTGGTGCATTGTATCTATCCATATAATTTAGTGTGTATAATTTTTGGTGTGATGTATCATTTACCCATATTCTATTCAACAAAAATCTCTCCGTGATTAGGGATGTCAATGGATTGGGTAATATCCATGCGGTATTCGATCTGGACGGGTAGGGTAATACCCGATTAAGCCTACTCGCGGGTCGGCTAGTACCCAATTAAAAAATATCCAACACGGGTACGGGTAGGATATGGGTGAGGTCGTGCCCGACCCGTGGGTACACCGGACTCGAACCCGAACCCGGTCCTTAATAACCCTACTTATATTAATATTTTAATGTATTTTTTACTATTTTTTGAGGTTTTTAAAATGGTTTTAATCTATTTTTTGTACCTTTTTTATTATACAATTTATTTTTATTTTTTCTTTTTGTTTAGTAAATAAAAATAAAATAAATAAGTTCCTAGATTTATATTTATTTATTTACTGTTATTTCACGTTTCTACCAATTTTAGTTTTATAATACAATTTTCACTTAAAAATATTTGTTGTGTATTTTATGATATTATTATGTTATGTGGTGATATTTTAATTTGAAAAAATATATTTTTCGTTAGTATATTTTAATGTTTTTGTACATAGGTATGAATAAAAAAATTCGTGGATAACCCGAAAATCCGCGGGTACTAAACAGGGCGGTAAAATTACCCATTTAGTTGACGGGTCGTGTATGAGTATTACCTGATTAAAGATTAAGATGGGTAAGGGTATGAGTGAGCCTATATCCGACCCGAACCCGATCCATTTGACATCCCCGTGATTCTCCATTTCTCTTTGATAACTACCTCCAACAATATATCCCAAAAATACTCTCATATCAAGAATTCAAACCTCTCGTCAGAATTCTTTTATCATGAATTCTTTATTGATTTTGTTATTAATTCCCCAATTACTCCTCACTACAAATAAATCCTAAAATCCCAACAAAAGGGATATCGATTCAAGAAATTGGAGGATAAGGTCGAGGATGCGTCTGGAAAAGACAGACCCCGTTTTTGGTGCCGGTACCGACGAATGATAAATCTGATTTAGGTGTCACCGGTACTGGTACAGGCTAGATAGTGAATTGTTGTTATATACATCGTGTATTTATATAAAGAAATAATGATAGGCCGATAGCTTTTGTTTCGGTTAGATTTAATTTGTGTGTGTTATTTTTGTTCTTCTTTTGCATTTGTCATGGCGTGTGCGTTGATATATATGGTTTAGTTGGGTGGTAACTGGTAAGTGAATTAATTTTTGTCTGTAAATTTTCTGTTTTAAGTTTAATATAATAATTGCTTGAGCCATTATGAAAAAGAAAAAAAAAATTAAAATTAAAATATATTTCGTTCCGCTTCGAAACTATGATTCTTATTTTACTTTGTAAGAATTTTTTTTTTTTTTTTTTGAATTATGGATAGCAATATGGAAAGAGATATTAAGAAATGCTTTGTAAGAAATATGGAAAAAGAAATTATGATTGTCTTATTGTATTTTGCAAGAGACATAAATTGGAAAAGGTTTAATGAAAGATAAACAAACTTATATATTCATAGCATAAATAAATTTGTTAAACCGGACCGACAAAACGATACATGCAACAACTTCTCGGTTATGTTTTGAAAATGAAAAACGCAATAACATTTTGTAACTCGGTCACCATAGTATTTTGTACTTCGGATTGTGGAGCTTTTATGTTAAATACACCGAACCTATCGATACCGGACAATCCTTGAAGTTCAATACTACAAGAATTGATTGTGTTGCTTCATATTCAAAAAATAATTGTTTGATACTTTTTCAACATATATATGAAGTATGGCAGGCGAAAAAATATGTTTTGGACCACTTTTAAATGTCTTTTTAATAATATATATATTTTCGATTCGATTTTAGTTAAGTTTCAGTATCCTTCTAATATCTCGAATACTTAGCGAATCCATCTCCTCATTTACGAGTTTTCCGATCATGCATAAGAGTCAATTTATTATTATAGTGGTTGCAATCATGTTGTTTTTATGATAATGTCCACTTTTTTGCTGTTTTTTTCTTCTTTGTAAATCTCCACCACCAAGAATGCTCAATGTGTGAGCAAATAGTACATAGTTTATCATGTCTAATTATTCTGGATTTTGAGCTAACCAGTTCACAAATCATATAATACCATAACTAAAACAAATATGCATATTATATGTGACTTAAGAAAAATAATATTGATTGTTGTCATTGACTCATAACACAGTTGGTTGTGTATAAGACACAAAAAATCATATGTTGTGAGAGATTATAAATTTTATTGACATTAATAAATGAAAAATCACCGAATCTTTTTCAATTATTGTAAATAAATATATTGATTGTTATATAAATAATATGTATATTAAATAAACATTTATGTGTATTATATTCTACCTACTTAAATAAATATTTAACTCGATATTACACCCGACTTAAATTAGTTTGTTTGTCTTGCTGATTCAAATATTTTAATAAAAAAATTCCTTATATATATGCTTATTTGTATTACCGGACATAAACACGTGCCTCTGGCATAAATAATTTTTAACATAATAATACATATGATATTCACCTATTTGTCATAAATTATGTATGTTATTCAAGATGCTTCACTATTTGTCCATTTTCTAAATGATATTATTTTTTTAAAAATTAACCAAAAACATAGTGGAGCCATTTAAGGTACCAAATAGCCCATCTAATATGATGAAAGTACCTTCTTATTTGTGACCTACTTAATTTAACTCGCCTTAAACCCCGTAATTATATATATTTTTTAAATAATCATGACTTGTTACATGAACAAGACTCGTTACATTAATCTACTGAAAAAATATTACGAAAACCAAAAAACACTTGACCATATACAATAAATAAATCTGAATTTCGTAACTCGAGTAGCCGATTTCCCAACAAAAGGACGCGACACGTGTCATAACATGAAAGAACACAATTCCACGTAGCCCCATCTATCTCCTAATCATACTCCTTCATCATCACTCCTTTCTTCTCGATCCAAATTAGTGCAAAAATTACCGCCATGGCCAAGACCAAAAGGATCATCTCCGTAACATTATTATTTATGATCATAGTAATCGGATTAATAATTCAATCCGAATCTTCCTTACCGAAATCGAGTGGAGAAGAAGAAGGTACGAGTCGACCGAGCGAGCCTGTACCGGTCGAACGAGCCATAGGTATTCCCGGTCTGAAGAGCCGTCGGGACGCTTTCCTAACATGGTTCAAGCTCGCTTGGCTCAACCTGCGTCAACCCGAATCCTGGTTTGTTTATCGTTTCGATTTTTATCTAATTTCTGTAAATTTGCACAAATTGTTTATAAAATCATGATCGTTGATGGTTTTCGAAAGGTACGGGAGTGGGAAAAGCGAGAAGATAAAAGAGGCGGCTATGAAAAGTTTCGAGATGGGCAAAGAAACTCTCGAGGTCGTTGCTGATGTCACCGCGGACGTGGCGAAGAAGACCGTCGAGCGAACCGTGCCGAAAAAGAAACACAGTTCTACTGCTGAACTCTAGATTATATTCTTCCATTTTTTTCTTTTCACGTTTGATTTTTTGTTTTCAGACCTTTAAATGTTTTTGGTTAATGTTTTGATGCTTCTTGCAATGATTTTCAACCATATTTAATAATAAGCCAAATTTTATATTTTATATGTATCCGTACTAAACCCCCCATAATTTATTGTTTACCCTAAAAAAAAGGCAAAATATCATGAATACCCCTACAAACTATTAAAATTTCATGAATGTTCTTTTTGTTAAACTATCCCTTAGATTATCATTTTTTCGATTTTTTCCGACATAAATTTTACTCATTATTTACATATGGATAAAATATAACAAGGACATCCCTGAAATTATAATAATTTTATAGGAATATTCAAGATATTTCAAATTGTGGGAACGTGAAATTTGTCCTTAATAAAATATATAGCCAATGCAACAAAATAGTTGAGCAAAATATCACAAGGATAAAAATTAGTTCAAGAGAAAAAAAGTTCACACAAAATTTGAATTCCTACATTCTTTAAACCAAATCATCAAAAATATTCAAAAAATAAAGAAATAGTAGAAATTATTCTTCTTTGATAATTCTTCTCTTTCTGAACGGCTTCATGGTCACGCTACCCGGAGCGCTGTGGGCTCGGATTCGTTCTTGCTTCTTTCTCTCTGCTTCGGAAACCGCGCGCCTCAAATTCGTCGCCCTGTATATTGGTTTTGGCAAGTGTCTATGCCTACACAAATAATCACACAAATATATATAAATAATTAATTATATTTAATTAATTAATTAAATTAAAAGTTTGAATTACTTGACGATGCGTCGAATTTCAGGAAGGTGTTTAAACCGGTCCATGAGCGCATCCATGTACTCGTGTTTCTTTTTCTCTCTAGGTAGAATCTGAAACAAATTATTATTAGAGGTTTGCATTTCGAGGGACTAAAAATTAAATTGCACAAAATTTTCAAGGACTATTTTGCAAAAGAGACTTACGACGCCGAGTTGTTCGGAAGCTTTGGATTTCCAAAGGCGGAGATTTGTGTCGTCACTACCCGAAATTACATAAGAGGCGTCGCAACTGTACTTTACACAAAACACCCTGAAAATATATAAAAATATTACAAAAATACGGTACTAATGGTCTTAATAATTTATAAGAGAGAAAGAGAGAGAGACAAGACCTTTGCATTCGCTTCGTATGATAAATTTCTCTACTATGATCTCCATTATGGTTGAAGATTCTTATCTGTAAATAAATTACATATAAAAATAAGTGAAATTTTTAATTATGCCAAAAAAAAATTGAAAATTAAAAAGGAATTGAACCTACAGTTCTATCATAAGAGCCTGTGACAAATTCTCGGCCAGTTGGAGAATAATCCACGTCCATTCTGAAAAAATAAATAAATAATTGTTTCAATGTTTTGCATAAAAACCCAAATAAAAAGGAAAATAGAAAAAAGAGTGCTCACACTGCAGAGACGTGATCTTTATGCACGACCCTAGCCTCGTCTAATTTCCTCGCATCAAATGTGTAACAGTTACAATCTTCATTTGCCTAAATAAGAACACATTTATTCAAGGACTAAATATAAAAGGTAGTCAAAAAGCAAGGACTGAATAAGAAAAATACCGCAGTGAAGTTAATCGGCTCCATTGGATTCCAACATATTGCATTACTTCTCGTCTGCATTAAGCAAATTATAGGGTTTAGGGGTTTACTAATAATGAAAAGGGGTATTTGTGATATTTTCAGATTTAGAAGAAACGAATAAAATTAACCTGCATGATGACTTTTCTGAAAGGAGAGGATGTGCGCAAATCATATAGTACTATTCCACGGTCACTACAAATATATTTAAAAAGAAAAAATTAGTTTTGCAATTTAATTAAAAAAAATCAAAGTAATTAAATTGGTACCTAGAAGAAGTAGCCAATAAATTGGGCTCACCAGGATTGAACCGAACCGAAATGACCGAATCATTTCCCCATTTAAATGAACTTATCGGTTCAGACCTGTTCCAAAATTAATTAAATTTGATTAACCTAAAATTAAATATTAATATAAAAAATAAAATGTATAATTTGAATTAAATATTAAATATACCTGTTATGATCCCATATATCCACTTGTGCGCCAGCAGTAGCAAAAATGTTCGTATCCCATTGGTGATCCACACCCCTACAAAAATATTTTTTTACGTATATGCCCTCCAAAATTATCTATTTGTACGAAAGTACCAAAATTGTGGGGCAATTATAATATAAGATTTAAAAAATTGGTACTCACCAAAATGCATTTTTACCAGTATATACTGCAAGTGGCTGCAAGAAAAAAATTTAAAAAAGAATAATATAAATTAAAATAGCTGCGAAAAAAGTAATATAAATACATTCTTCAATTAAATAACCAATATAATATATACCTTTGATGAATCTTCTTTAGAATCACCCGAATCTAAATTAGGAGAAGGAACTTTCCAAAGCCGAACTCTACAACAAGACAAAAATGAGAAAAACCCTAAACCCTAAAAAAAAATGGAATGCATAGTAATACTCACGTGCAATCAGTACCACAAGAAACGAGAATATCCCCTTCGGTTGATGATGTCAGACCCTTTACGGCACCTTGATGTCCTGGAAAGTGGCACACCGTTTTCCTGTATTTTCATAATTTGTTGAGGGCATATTTGAATTTTCATAATTTGGAGGGGGTTAAATGAATGAAATACCTTGTAGCCAAGTCCCAAAGGCGAATATCTGTTCGAGAAAATAAAGAAGGAACAAAGAAGACAGTAATGAGGATATTTAAATAAAAAAAATTACATATGAGAACAAAAAAATAGATGAATTAGGATTTTTGTACCGCCATCCATCGAGCCAGAGAAAATTGCTTTCAAATGATTAGGGTTTTTTGCCATACAAGAGACAGAATCCATATGTCCATCCATTGCACCGATAAAAGGTCTCGCAAATATCTGTAGAAAATCCATAATTTTCGAATTTATCCGAGAAATTTGAGATTTATCAAGAAGTACATGACTATTTTAGAGTTCACGTGTAGAAAAGGGATACTAGGAAAAGCTCACTTTCTCCAATTTGGCAGCATTAAGGGCTCTGGTGTACTCCACAGCCTTTTCTTGTGTATGCAGATTCGGATCATAACTTCTAAATACTTTCTGTTTCGACAAATTTGAATTCATTTTACGAAAAATTGCTTTGTTTATAGCTCAAAATCAAACACAAATTAGCGAAAGATGCAATTTTGTAGATTCACACCAAAAATAAGCTTAAATTAAGTATGAATTCGAACCTGCAAATCTTTGCTCCTCTCGCGGGTGAATTCCTCAGTAGATCGTGATATCACTTTCACCTTCATCGTCAATCTCAGAAAACAAAATTGAAAAAAGAAGAATTGTCCTCGGTGAAATTCACGGCCGAGAATTGCAATCCTCCTAAAACCACCACAGAAATTAGGCAATCTTCCGAAAAATCGCCTTCTCCTAGTGATTTCGGCCGAATATCACTGTAGTTCTCTTTCTACGTAGAAAGCAGAGGCCACGAAAGAGAGGGTTTAGGGTTTTGAGGGGTGTGTTCTCGAAGGAGAACAGGGTGGGATCGAAGTATCCGGGATTTCAAATCCCAAATCCCAAAATTCATGGATTTTTGTATCATAAATCTGGGATTCTAAATCAATTATTGCAATCTAGGCCAATTGTGAAAACGTGAATTTCATTCACAGTGTTTTAATGAATGACTTAACAAATTTATCATGCAAATAGTATTCATGGTTTCCATATTCAATATTGTTTGATTTTGATTATAAATCTCTTATGTTGAATGTTTCTTTGAAGAAAAATTATTTTAAGAATTATATATTTAATGAAATTTGAGTTTGAAGTTGATTTTTGGATTATAACTTTAGAATGAAATATTGAAGGAAACTGAAACGTTAAATTGAGTAAGCAGAACAGAGGAAATACTTCAAATTAATGGGGTTTTGGATTTAGCTAATTACAGCGAGATGATTTGAAACTATCTCTTCCTCAAATTGTTGAAAAGCGGGAAGCCGAAATCATATTATTTTGTGGATTAAAAATTGGAGAAGTGTGCGAGTATGAAAATATACTGAACTCGAGTGTAACTTGATAAACACAATACGAATATTCAAACAAAATTAACGAAATCAATTTTTTGTATTTAAAATCAAATTTGACGAGCATAAGAGAATATATACGCAATTTACAACTAATTTATGAAAAAGAGATCAAAGTATACAATCGCGAGAGTGCAACCTATTATTTTTAAAATGTCAACCTTAATGTATTATCTTAATTCAATGTATTAACATAACTTATCAATTACCGTCATATTTGTGTTTTTTTTTCCAAATCCAACCTTACTTTTTTACATAAACGTAAAAACAAATCATATATAAAATATCCTGACCAACCGAGCTACAAAGTGCGAGTATTTTTCTACGTTATATTAAATATATAATATATTATATTTCTAAACATTCATCACAATATAGCTATTTTCATTTTCATGCACAATAAAAAAAACTAAATCCACGTAACTCAAATCGAACACGAGAGTTATTTCTATTAAATCGAATAATAAAACCAGACAAAATTATTTCTATTCAATCGAATATATATGCCAAATTATAATTTATGACATACAAAATGGCGTGGAGAGATCAAACTACGAGAATATTAATGACTGAGTGAAGGTTAAAGTTTCGCCATATGTATCTGAGGAAAACAAGGAAGACGATGAGGAATTGAACGAGTCGATCTCGGTTTTTTCTTTCTCGTTCGACAAAATCAATTGAAGATATTATTTACTTAATTCCTTGAAGCACAAAAACAAAATGATAATGATAAAAAAAATATGGAGTGTCTTATAAGAAAAAGGAAATGTTTGTGAAGACTTTGTTGATATTTTCCACCCATTTGGGCCGAGATTTCCAAGCCTCGCAAAAACTCGACAAAAATTAGGATTATTTTCAGATTCAGAATCGACTTCTCCTTGTGATTTCGGCTGAATATCAATCAATGTAGTTCCCTCTTCACAGAGAAAGCAGAGGCCATAAGAGAGTGAGAGAGGGTTCAGGCTTTTGGGGTGTGGTACCGAAGGAAAACAGGGTCGGATTCTAGTATTCGGGATTGATAAATCCGGAATTTGGAATCCCAAAATTCATTAATTTTTGCAATTGGGGCTTTGTATCATAAATCGGGAATTTGAATTCGCTATTTCCATCTAGGAATTATTAGGCCTGTTGCGAAATATCAAAATATTTGCTTGTTGAAGGAAAACATGGTCGGATTGTAGTATTCGGGCTTTGGATAAATCCGGCATTTTGAATCCAACAATTCATGGCCTCTGCAATCAGGGTTTTGCATCATAAAATCCGGGATTCTAAATTCGCTATTGCGATCTAGGCCGGTTGTGGAAGCGTGAATTCATTCACGATGTTGTAATGAATGACTTAACAAATTCATCATGCAAATATTATTTATGGTTTCTAAATTTAATATTTGCGTGATTCTGATTAAAAATCTCTTGTGTTGGATGCTTCAGTGAAGAAAAAATATATATAGAAGAATTATATATATAACCAAATTTGAGTTTGTAGTTGATTATTGGGTTCTTGATTTAAGTATGAAATGTTGAAGGAAACTGAAACAATAAATTGAGTAACCGTATTTTTGGGTTTGGCTCAAATGAATGGAATTTTGGATTGAACTAATTAAAGTGAGATTATTTGGAACTCTCTCTCGATTTGAGGTGCTTAGAACTGCAAACTATTATTTATTACATGTATATTACAATAATGTTTTTCATAATCTACGTGGGTTGTTTCATAAATTTTGTAGTTTGATTTGTTTTTGAAGATTTTGAGTGTTAAATTAGAATTTAGTTATGTTAGTTATTTGTGATAATTGAATGGATAAAATATGATTACAAGTCTCTCGTTTAACGCTCTTTAACTGATTGTATATTACAAATTAAATTTACAAAATACATCTTCAATTTATTTAGTGTCACTAAAATTATAACCACACATTGCATTCATAAATAAAAGAATTATATACATTCAATGAAATTTGAGCTTGAAATTGATTATCGGATTATAGCTTTGAGAATGAAATGTTCAAGAAAACTGAAACATTAAATTGAGTAAGAATGAGTGAGGGCATTGCTCAAATTAATAGAGTTTTGTATTTTGCTATTTTTTTTTTTTGAATTCGGATTTAGCTAATTAAAGCGAGATGATTCGGAACTAATCACTGGCGCTCGAGCTATTTTCTCTTCCTGTCATTCCTCAATTTTATTAATTATATATCTAGTTAAATAGAGGACTTTTCTATGATACAAAAGTTATATTGTTAATCTAATCATTTATCACAATGTAATTGATTTCATTTTTATGCATAGAAACCAAATCCACGTAACTCAAAATCTCAAATCAAACATAAGAGAGTTCAAATGCATCGTGACCTAACAAAATAATAAAATCCAGTCAACATTGTTTCAACACAAAATTTTAATATAAATCATCGCTATAAAAAATTTACAATCGATTAGGACTTTTGGTCTAAGTTGCAAGTATACAAACGTGAGCATAATATCCGATACAATACGAATTTGATGATATGACAATTTTGAAAAATGATTAGAATACGATACGTTTAATATATAATATTTTATTATTTTTTAATATGTCAGTTAGTATATATTTGCTAATTAAATATCTCATGGTAATTGAAGACATAATTACTATAAATTAAAATATTTGTTATATATTCTGTAGAGTTATTTCTTGTGCAATCTCAATGCAATATATGGCAAGAACTGAATCCGCAGTCGCGAAATGATAAATCGTTCATCAACAAAAATAAAAAATAAAAAATAAAACAAATCAAGACCCGATAATATTGAAATTAACTTAAGTTGATTTTATTAAATTGCAAATATATACCAATTATACCTCTGATAACACCTAATTAAGTGCAAATGCCTCGGTTTAACTATATTTTTATTTCTTCTCAAGTTAGTTTTTGATGCATTATTTATGTGTACTTTCTTAATAAGATTATAAAAAGAATAATGTTTTCGGAAGGGCCAATATTTTAATGAGAAGATGAAAATCTTACACAGAAATATGTGAATGACCCATATTTGCTGGCTTCCGTGTCATTTACTTTTTTCCCTAAGGGCCAATTTCAAACCTTTGCCAAAAAAAAAAAAAAAAAAAAAATGGAGAAGGCTCGGGTTCTCCATTCATTGGTACAGGTTGGTATGGACCAAAATATTGAGTCTTAATCGAAGATAATATACACTGGGGCCCGTTTGGCAAGCGGAATTAGTAGAGTGAAATCGGATTATAAGGTGGAGGTAAATAAAATTCTGGAATTAGCTAATTCTATAGTTTGTTTGGATGCTTGAAAAATAAAATGCTGGAAAATATAATTTTTTATTTGGTTGTTTAATTTTTTTTGGAATTTTGATTTGTAAATATGAAAATATTTTTTATAATATGATTTAACTAAATTCATATAAATTAATCATTAATCAACAACACAACTTTAAAGATGAACCAACCAACATGTAAATTCATTCTAATTCTAATTAACATAACAATGTTTGCATAATAAAAATACAACATAAACATTAAACTCCATAACCAATCAAAATATTCTTTAAAAACACACAATTAATAATATTTTTTTCAAATTAAAAGAGCATACTTAAATTGTGGTTATAAATAATAATAAACAGATAATGCTATACACACTAAATTAAGCATCGATTAATCATTTAATAGAAACTCAATGAAATATCTATTGAACATTTATTAAAACAATTCATAATCATTTCTTATTACAACAATCCTGATAACCAAACACAACCAAATAATCAAATCAAATCTATAATAAAGCACAAAGAAATAAAATATATTCAATATTTTCAAAAAATAAATAAATATATATTCAAACCAAGCACTCTAATCGAGAGAACATCATTGCATTACTAACAAAAAGAATATGGTTTTTAATTTTGTAGGCCCCGCTACATCTAAATACAATACTTTTAGATGAATTTATAGAAAATCAAATGAATTTAATTAAAAAAAATATTTAATAAAAAATTATAATAATTAAAATCACTTTTAGTTGATAAATAATAAAAAAATATTTCCTATTTATATTGAGATGTTATGACTTGTTGGAGATGCTTGTTTGCAAATAGTTTGTAACTTATCATGTATTTGTGATTTTAAAGATTGTTTTTGTTACATATTGATACTTAATTATTTTATGCGCTACAAATTACACCATCTTCTATAGCTTCCATTGTAACGCACGGTAATCGCTATCGTTACAAAAAAATTGCCACCACGCTACACACCGTTACAAGCTATTTTCAACATTGCGTGCAATTAAGCTTTCGATTGGCAATTAAACACCAATTTGCCAAACATTAATAAGGTCTCTGGTATACTCAACAACCTTCTTTTGTGTATGCGGATTCAGACCGTAACTTCTAAATACTTTATGATTCAACAAATTTGAATTCAATGTGAAAAAATTGATTTGTTTATACCTCGAAATGAATCAAATTTAGTAAATGATGCAATTCGGAAGATTAACACCAAAGACAAGCTTAAATTTAGTATTAATTTCAAGGGGGCTTCTATCATACACCCCTTTCCTTATCATACATCCATTTTCAAGGGTATTTGGAGTAATTATCCATTTATGAATATTTAATGTAAGATGTCAAATATATTTATCAATTAATGTTTAACTAAATTGGAATTTTTTGTTGTTCATTTAAACCAAAATTTTCATAAAAGATAAATTTTATGATACACCATTTTTACAAATATAATTAATTACTAAAATATCCAAAATATCCTTGTAAAAGGATGCATGATAGAACTCCCCTAATTTCAAACCTGCAAATTTTTTCTCCTCGCACGGGTGAATTCTTCAGTGATCTTGATATAACTTTCACCTTCATCTCCCATCTCAGAAAAAACAAAAAAACAAAAACAAATTGTACTTGGTGAAATGCCGGACAAAGAATTCCTGTCCTAGCTAAACTTCCGCAGAAATTAGGGTTATCTTCCGAAAAATTGCCTTCTCCTTGTGATTTCAGCCGAGTAGTTTCTCTATCTGAGTCTACGGAGAAAGGGTTTTGGGGTATGTTGGATTCTAGTATTCGGGATTGATAAATCCAGAATTTCAAATCAAATTCATGATTTTTTGCAATTGGGTTTTGTATCATAATTCATAAATCCGAGATTCTAAATCCGCTCTGTCAATCGAGGCCAAATTGTGAAAGCGTAACTTTCATGCATGGTGTTGTAATAAATGACTTAACAAATTCATCATGCAAATATTACTTATGGTTTTCAAATCTAATAATGCCTGATTTTGATTATAAACCTCTTATGTTGGATACTTCTTTGAAGGAAAAAAATACATAAATATTATATATATAATGAAATTTAAGTTTGATATAGTAATGAGATGTTGAAGGAAACTGAAAGAATAAATTGTGTGAGAATCCCTAAAGTTATAGCTCAATTTCGACGATATCAGTTTTGCTAATCAAAACAACCTGGATTGGAACAATCTCTTCGTCAATCTCTTCGTCAAATTGTTAAAAATGAAGAATTGTCAAAACATGGAAGCGCCTGGCTCCAATCAAAGATACACGCCAAAGCTAGAAAAATATAAACACAAAGACTAAGTACTACTTATCAGATCCAAAACTCTGAAGCAAGTCCAACAATAAAAATTAACTAGGAGAATACTCAGGCTACGCGGCGAGTGTGTTAATTATGTTTTTCATTGTAATACAAATTATTTGAACTCATTAAGCTATGATAATATTGATAATATCATCATAAAATAAAATTATTTGAACTCATTAATTCTATGATTATTCATATGTTTCATAATTATTTTACATTATGATGACAAAAATATCATTTCTTTTGAATCAAATAATAAATAATATATGAGATGTAATGCAATTCTACGAAAAAACATAACAACAAATATTATATAATTGTCCACGACATTTCATACAATACCAAATATAAGAATAATGAATCATACGACATATGTAATAACACATCATTAATCATATAGTAATACTAATTTTTTATTGATTCAAAATGCAATGACAATTATAAATAAAAATAGCGGAAGTAATTTAATAAATAATAACAAAATTTAATTTAGAATAAATATAAATATATATTATTTTATATCATATGATTTTTTTTATTTTTTTATTTTTAACAATATTATTTGACAAGTGTTTATAAGTTTAAGAAGTTATTTAAATAGATAAATTATTTTATATAATACATAATACTAATATATGTTGTATGTTTTATAATAGTACATATTAAGTTATTAGTATTTTATTTTATATATATATTTTTCATCTTCCATTGAATTCACATTTGATAAAATGTAATATTATATGTATTTTAAAAATACAAATATAATCTACTTAGTATTACATGAAATTTTTATAGTTATAATTTTTTAAATAAATAATAATACTTCAAATTCTATTATGTAAATACAATTGTCAAAATTCTATTATGTAAATTTTTTTTTCTATTGCATTTTCTTACATAATTTACCAACCCCTTTATTTTTGACCCATCTTTATGCAATTTCCTCATGCCACCTCATCACAACTCATGCCACATCATCACAATTATTTCAACCATTAGATTATGATATGTGGCAATATATGAACCATACATTAACCTTTGATTTTGTTTGATAATGTTTTATTTGTAGATATTTATGTGTCCCTTATTTTACACATAGTTTTAAACAATTTTAGAAGGCCACATCACCTTACATTGATGACGTGTCAAAATATTATTTTGAATTTTTTCACAATATGTTACATGATCAATTGTTAATACAAATATAATGTGAAGAGTTTAAATATCAAACATTAATAAATTAATATATAATATCATAAAACAACATCAAATATTGTTAGTATTTTCATTATATAATTTAAAAAAAATAAGAAATATTTTCGCTTGAATTTTATCTTTATTTTGAGATCCATATTATCATATATTTAATATTTTTCTCTAACTTAAAATTATGAAAACAAGTACGTAAAAAAAAGATATAAAAATAAATATAATTACTTGTAAACCTAATAATTATTATTTTTAAAACTATAATTGAAAAAAATTGCACATACTACTAAGTATGTTATTATCATATATTCAATTTTCTAACTTAAAATTATGAAAACAATTATGTAAAAAAAATATAAAAAAAATATAATTACATCAATGACTTGTAATCCTAATTATTATTATTTTTAAACATATAATTGAAAAAAATTGCACATCCTAATTATTATTGTTATTTTTAAAAAATCATGTTATATTTGTATTTTGACTTAAAACAGTTTCATGTTAATCTTAAAATAAAAAAAAAGATATTTATTTACTAAACACAAATAATTTCTTTAACTTATATAATATTTTTCAATAATAAACATGAAACATAAAATGTATCAGACACAAATAAATTTTTTAAACTTTTACAATGTTATTATTCTTTCATTATTTTATAGTCACATTTATTCTTTTTGTATGTATTGCGTTAAAATACTAAATAAATATTTCGCAATGTGTCATATTCAAAAATAGTATAATAATTTTGTCATCATCAAACTTTTCTTAATCAATATGATATTTATTTTCATAAAGTCTTATATTTGATACCGAAAAATAATAACTATATATTATGTGTATTATAAAACAAATGAAACATAACCGCCGCAAAGCGCGGGTAATCTCCTAGTATATTTACAAATTCAAATTATGAAAAATAGTATGTATGAAATATGCTAATATTGATGTCAAAATAAAGAGAAAATGAAAATGAAAATATTTGATGAATTTCTAAAATTAAATTTCTAACATAACACTGATATATGTTGTATGTTCTATAATAGTATATATTTAGTTATTAGTATTTTATATATGAATTTTTCATCTTCTATTAAATTCACATTGGATCATATAATATTATATGTTATACTAAACAATTGAATAAACTTAGTATAATGTGAAACAAACCAATAATAATATTACATGTCATCAATGTAGAATGATGTGGATTTCCAAAAATGCTTAAAACATAATGTAAAGTAATGACACACAAATTACTACATAAATTATGATTTTCAAAAAATCTAACAAAATATGAATGATTGAGATCAAACCACGTCACTACATCTAATTGCTCAAATTATAATGTGTACGATGAATCCACATCGTAAAATATAATAGTCAATAATCATGAATAACCATGATATAATATGGTTTCATGAAGAATTTCAAAAATAGATGAAAAAAAAGGGTGGGGAATTCAAACACCATATTTATTTTGTCGTACTCGATATTTCAACAAAAATTATCAATTAACATTGCATTTGTGTTTTTTTATAAAAATTGTGACTTACCTTTTTTGATATTAACGTGAAACAAATCAGTTATAAATATTCTGACCCACCGAGCTGCGAAGTGCAGGTATTTATCTAGTTAAATTTAGGATTTTTCCATATTACATTAAATCCAAAATTGGTCTAAGCATTCATCATAATGCATCTATTTTTATTTTTATTTTTATGGAAACCAAATGCACCTAACTTTTTTAGCAAACACAAAATCCGATCTACATATTTTAACTAAAAAAAAATTCATCACTATTAAATTAACAATCGGTTAGGACGTTTTGTTGAGATCATGGAAGAAGTAACATTTTCTTCTCTTATAGTTTTTCTTTTGCAATTCAAAAATTGAATCTGCAACAACCAGAAAAAAAAAGTTCTTTTTTTTTTTTTTTTTTTTTTGAGTTTTGAACAAAAAGTTATTTCTATTAAGAGAAAATGTGCAAATTAACTAAAGTTATTTCTATTAAGAGCAAACGTGCAAATTAAATAAAGTTATTTCTATTAAATCACGGATATATATACCAATTATGTCCGATAACACATAATTAAGAGCAAATGTGTCGGTTATTTATTTTATTTCACCTCAAGGTAGTTTTTCTGGTTATCATTGAACTTTCGAGTGATATTTCTTGTTTGCATACATGCATCGAATATGCGCGCGGTCTATATTTTTCTGCATTTAGACCTCAATTTTCTTGTAAATGTGAACTTTTGAGCAAATGTGAACTTTTGAGTGATATTTCACCTCAATTTTCTTGTAAATAAACTACTTTTATTTTAATAAAAAATAAGTGTGGGTTAACTCACCTCATAAAAACTCAAAATCATATAAAAGAATATATGCGGATGATTCATATTTGCTTGTTCCATTTTGTTTACTTTTATTTTGAGACCCTTCGCCGTCGCAGAGTTCAACAATGCAATATCATTATCATTATCATTATATAATTCAATCGCTAATATGACACCTGGAATGCTTTATGACTTGACGACGTGAACGAAGAGCAAAGACCTACCGGATGCGTCGAATCAGGAGTAGGTCGACATCAAGGCAGCCGGAGTAGTCGAGATTTTCAATCTTCAGAGGCAAATGTTAATGGAGAGCGTAGAACGCATCCGTGACATTATGCTAAATTTAGGTTCATATGAGTTGTTTTCAATTAATACACGATTATTTAAACAAATCCGATATGATAAGGATAAAATAAGAGGATTATTGATTTAAAAAGATTAAGTATCAAATCTCGTGTACTTAATTAAGTAGGTTATCATATATATATATTATTAATTTTATAAATGTATTTAATATTAGTTAATTAATACAAAATAAATAATTAATATTGTATTACATTTATTTAGCACCTAATAGTACTTGGTTATTTTTATTACTAGTATTGTCTTAATATATTATTAATTATATTAAGTAATTAGTACTGATTTTTTTATTAAATGTAGCTAACCATAGAAATTAGAAATCAATAGATGATTCAGGTTGATGATATTTTTGGTAAAAAAACATTTGAGCGATAAGAGGGCTAATAAACTTTATATTCATGATTGGTGATAAATTTTGATCTTTTAATCCTCATCTGATCTTACTCCTCTTTATAGAATTTCTCTGATTTGTAATATTTTTAATCAATTATTATAAAAAAAAAATTATTTTTAATCAATATAAAATATATGTAGGACTTCGAGCCTACGCTATTATTTTCAAAAAAATATATAATCCATCTCTTAACCTAATGTCAAACACAACCTGAAATATCAGTAAAATATTCCGACAAAAATCAAATACCGATTGGATCGCATTCTCAAAAACCCGGGATTGAGCAATTTGGGATATCTCAAATCTGTAAATTTAAAGATTTTGTAATATGAGATTCTTTATCAAGAACTAAAAACTTAAAATCTTTCTGTTTGGATCTTTGGCCTACAATGTCAATTTAAGTATATTTGATTTCAACTAATGGCCAATTATGAAGAAAAAATATCATTCACAACGTTATTGTAATGACTTAACAAATTTATCATGCAAATATTATTGGTGCCGAGTTATATAATGTGTGACTTGGTTATAAATATCTTGTGTTGTATACTCCATTGAGAAAAAAGAAAAATATAATATAATGACAGTCGAGTTTCAAATTAATTGTTTAATTATAATTAATGATGAAATATTGAAGGAAATTGAAAAAAATAATTGAGTAATTAAAATTGAGATTGTGGTACAGATTGAATGAGTTTAGATTTTATCAAATCAAAGCAAATCGAAGCTGGCGTATTTAACCATCCTTTAATTGCTAGTACGTCGGCCGTATTTATTTTTCCGTGAAATACTAGCCATAGAAAAATCCTCACTTTCAACAATGCTTTTGTATTCCAAAGTTATTTTTGCCAACTTACTTTTATTCCGATGATTCTTTGGAATATGTATGCGATTTTGGCACTATATTTTTCATTTGTAATCCATCTCCATGTGATTTCTTGTGTGGCGGGATTTTTCATTGTCGGTATCTTATAGGCTTGTAGGTTGTCCAATAATTCTTTTTTGAGAGAGGATTGTGTTGTTGCCGGGACCAATTGTATTGAGTCCGAGTCCTCTATGCCGTATAATAATCTCATGTATTTAGTCCAAATATTTTGCGATTCGTTATCTAATTTTTAAAGAAATTTTTGTAATATATCATTATTCATGATTCGTAAGTGTAGTATACCTAACCAGCCATTTGCTTTTGGTAGACATACGTGTCCCAATTAATTAGGCTTTTGCCCGCCTTATATTGTTCTTGACCGTTCCAAAGAAATGATCGCATGAGTTTTTCAATTTGGTTCGTGACCCATTTTGGTATTTTAGCCGATTGCATTATAGGTATATTGGAACCACATTCAATGTTGCCTTTACCAATGTTACCCGGTCTCTTAGTGAGAGTAATCTACCTTTCCATGCGGCGATGTGGTTTTGGATTTTGTTTAATAGGGGTATGTATGTATGACTCTTTGTTTGCTTTTTTGTAGGTTAGTGGTATTCCTAGATAATTAATCGGAAAATCTTTTTTGGGACATCTTAATATTTGTGCTATTGAGTCGTGTGTCTCGAACGGAGTGCAAATCGGGGTGAAGGACCTTTTTGTCTATTTGTTGGGAGTTGTTTCTATGAATATTATGGTGTTATCCGCGTATTGTAGAAGCGGTGTTTTGATCGGGTAGGTCGTAGTTAGAAGTGGCAAGACTTTTCTTGTGATATGTTGTAGTATGTCTACTCCAAGATCAAAGAGTAGCGGTGATAGTGAGTATTCTTGTCTTAAGCCTCTTTTATGAGTAAAGTATGGTGAGATATTTTCGTTTACCTTGATTGCGGATAATGATGTGGTTAGTAATAGGTTTATCCAATGGGTCCATTAAGGAGGGAAGCATTTGATTCTTAGTAGATTTGTGAGGACTGTTCATGATACGTTATCAAACGTTTTTTTGAAGTCTATTTTAAGTATTACCGACGGAATTCTTTATTTGTGGTGGAAGTTTAGAATTTCTTTGGCCGTTGCGCAGGGGCGGATCTTATAAAGGGCCGCGGGGGGGCGATCGCCCCCCCAAGAATTTTGAACATATAGTATATATTATTCATAGTTATGTATTTTGATATGTCAAAATAAAAAATCTATGTTAATTTTTTGCCCCAAAAAAATAATGAAATATATTGTGAATTGTGATTTAAGAAATACATAGTAAAATTTATAAATTGAAGTAATAAATAAAGTTTTTTGAATGAAGCTCTTATGTCAAGTCTTATATCTCTAAAAACAAATTATACATCGGATCCCATCAAACCCATGCATAAATGAAAATTAACTAGGAGATACTCGCACTATGCGGCGAACATGTAAATTGTGTTTTTTCATTGTAATATAAATTAGAGATTTGTATGATAATATTAATAATATCATGTTAAAATAAGGTTATTTGTCTATGATTATTCATATGTTTTACAATTATTTTGCATTATGATAACAAAAAATCTTATTTTTTAATCAAATAATAATACTTATATTAGTGTCATTGTAGAATAATATATGAGATATAATACAATTTTACAAAAAAAACATAACAACAAATATTATATCATTGTTTGCAATATTCCGTACAATATTAAATATAAAAATAATGAATCTACAACATATGTAGTAACACGTTATTAATTATATAATAGTAATAATTTTGATTGATTCAAAATGCAATGGAAACTATAAAATAATACAAAACTTAATAGTGGATGTAATTTTATAAATAGTATCAAAATTTAATTTATAATAAACATAAATACAAATTATTTTATATCATAACATTTTAAGTTTAAGAAGTTATTCAGATGGATAAACTATTTTATAATTCTATTATTTTTGAGAAAATTAATGTTAAATTTGTTTGTTTAAAAACAAAAATATAATCTACTTAGTATTATATGAGATTCTTGTAGTTATAAGTTAAAAAAAAATAATACTTCAAAATTATATTATGCAAATAAAATATTTAAAAATCTATTATGTAAATTTGTACTTTTTTTTGCATATTTTCTTACATAATATCTTTACAAATTGAAATTATGAAAAACGATATGTATGAACTATGTTAATATGGATGTCAAAATGAAGAGAAAATTAAAATGAATATACTTGATGAGTTTTTAAAATTAAATTTCTAAAAATGATACTAATATATGTTGTATCTTTTATAATATTACATATTCAATTATTAGTATTTCATATATAAACTTTTCATATTCCATTGCATTCACATTTGATCATGTAATCTTATGTGAAATGTTAAACAATTGATTAGACTTGGTCTAATGTAAAGCTAACCAATAATAATAGTCCACATCATTAATGTAGGATGATGTGGTTTTCTAAGAATGTTTAAAACATAGTGTAAAATAATGACACATAAATGACTACTCAAAATGTGATCTTCAAAAAATCTAATAAAAATTTAGTGATTAAGATTAAATCACATCAATACATCTAATGGTTCAAATTAATACTTACACATAGTCATACAAAATGCATGTCTTTCATGATCAAATATAATATTAATGTATATCATGAAGCCACATCACCCAATCTAATAGTTAATAATCATGCTTAGGATGATGATGTGGATTCATGACGAGGCTAAAAAATAAGTAGAAAATAAGGGAGTGGGTAAATATTGCTCATCTTTTTCGTGTTATGTGTTAGTTAACAATTGAATTAAAAAATATTTTGTGTTTATATTTCGCCCCCCCAAAAATATGGTTCAAGATCCGCCACTGCCGTTGCGTAAGAGTCAATTATGGACCTTTTCTTAATGAAGCCCGTTTGGTGTTCGTCAATTAGGTTTTGTAGTTTTGGTTGTAAGCGTGTTGCTAATAGTTTTCTTATTATCTTGATGTGTGTTGATATTGTATTTATTGACCTAAATGACGTTAGTATGTTAGCACCTTCTTCTTTTGGTATGATTGTTATTGCGGCTTGATTAATTTTAGTGTGAAATCGACCAAATGTTTATGCATCTGTTTATGCATAAAGGTTAGAAGCACATTAATCCGAATGTGAAATCGACCAAATGTTTATGCATCTGTTTATGCATAAAGGTTAGAAGCACATTAATCCGAATGTGAAATCGACCAAATGTTTTTCCTTTCTTATTCTCGTTTTTTATAAATTTCGAAATGATACTCTTGAACAGTCAGAGACTCATAATTGATAACAACAAATTCATAAACAAAAGCCTTAATGGTTATTAAATAGACAAAAAACTATTTGAGAAATTTCGAAATGTCGTACATCTAAAAAATTCATAAACATCTGCTTATCCATATAGCACATTTGGATCCGAACCGTTTACACCCTATTTATTTTTGGTAGGTAATTTCAAAAATAATGAGTGAGGGCATCAAGGCTACAAATCCGATGACCACACTCATCGTATTCTAGATAAACTAAAGATTTTTCTAATTTATACTAAAATATATTGTTGATTTCAACATTCGATATAGCCCATATTTCATCACAATATGCATTAATACGTGTGTCAGCTGGATATCCCAATCAGAAAGAAAGAATGTATAAATGTATAACGCTCATTCGACATTAAAATTAATTATAAAATTATAATTATAATTAAGGATGAAATATTGAAGAAAATTGAAAAAATAAATTGAGTAACCAGAACTGAGATTACCATACAAATAGAATGAGTTTAGAATTTACCAAAGCAAAGCAAGTCGTGGGAAACAAGAAACATACATGGAGTGAAATTTAACTCACATTTTTTTTGGGGATGTATTTACGTAGATATATTTGCAAGCGGAGTTTTAGGACTCTCAAAATTGTTAACATAATAATAATAATAATAATAATTTTTCTGATATGATTTAGTTGGAAGTTTCTTCAATCTATTTGCATCAGATTTATTTATCCTTGTCGTATACAAAAGACTTTGTAAGTGTAAGAAAATAAGATGAAGAAATAAAATATAACTGGCAGATTCTTATTTTATTTACCCAAAAATAATTTATAGGGATAAATGCACTTTATTTTTCTTTTAATTGGGTTGCAATTATAATTGATCTTTTTAACTATGAATTTAATTTTTTTTTTGATCAAATATGAATTTAATTTTTATAGTAAGTATATTTTATTTTACATAACACATACATGTATAATGCATGCTTAGTCTGTGGAAAGGACTATTTCTATTTGTTCTGTTATGTTTATAATTCTGTTAGCTATATTTATTTATATTAATTTTGTTTCATATTTTTCTATAGTAATTCAAAGCGATTTTTTTTTGCTTGGGGTGATTTGTTATGTTTGCTCTCTTTTTTCTCATGTTATCTTTATTGGTAGATTCTTCGACTTTTCATTTTTTTCTATATTTATATTATAATTTTAACTTTATTTCGTACATGAGGAGTATGACTACATCAAAAATATTCTAAATTTTGTTCGGTATTAAATTTAGTTTTTCAGTATTTCTAGATTTATCCCAAATTATTTTTGAAATTTTGTGTTATTCGAATTATTTTGTGATTCTTTTATCTGTAGATATTGAATGGGCATATTTTTCAGAAAATTATTATCACGATAAATATTATCCAAAAGTAGATAATGTTTTTGGAGTATTATTTTCAAAATAATATATTTTTTAAAATATATATTGGAAAAAAATTCTTTCAAATAGAGTATATTTGGATTTGTTGTTAATAACTATTATTGGGAAAAAAATCTCATATTTTGAAATTAATTTACCAAATTATTTCGAAAAAGTTATTCCACAAACCACTTTTGCATAAAAAAAAGGATATTTTATTTTCAAAAATTGGATAATTTCATAACGTGTTATTTTCCCTAATTTTTTTATATAATATTATTCATATAAAATTTTCTGAAAAAAAAAATCACAAAATTTCAGAAAATAGTTTTCAATATTTTTTTGTATTTTCTAATAGCCCATAATTAAACTAAGGCCTAATATACACTTGGCCCAAAACCGAATTACAAATTTAAACGGGACCAACTAATAATATGGTCCTCTATTTTTTTTTCTTTCTTTTTTCTCTCAAATAAAATATTAACTATGTAATGTACTGGTTGCTCACACATAATGCATTTACTAAAATTTAGATCAACGGCTACAAAGACATGAATGGACATTATTAACAACATGATCATCGAAGGTAAATATAAATTGATCCGTTCTTATGCATGCATGATTGGAATTGAAAAATATTATGATTATGATTATGAATTGTTTTAGTGAAGAGTTTCTAAAATAAACCGAACAATATTAATTTTTGAACCGAACCGAACCAAATAAACAGAAAAATCAAAATTATCGTCCAAAAATCTTTTACAAAAAATGATGTCCTAAATTTCAAAGCTTCTACATCTTGGTTACCCACTACACAACAAAACCGTATACAAAAAAATTGGTTCATGCTTCCACTTTTAAGTATCTTAATAATGTTAACAATATCATTACTTCCTTTTCTCCCAAAAAAACCACTCTACTGCCGCCGTCGTGGGTCTCCCCATACCCTAAATCAGCCCTTCTACTACTGATCTGAGTTTCTTCCTTCATCTAGCAGCGCAGTGACGGTTGTGCATTCACTTCTCTAGCTCCGATCTCCTCCTCTGACGGTGGTAAGCAGTTCTGAACCAAACAATGACAGGGATAACCGAAGAAGGGAGGTGCGATAACCGACGATAACCGAAGAAGGGAGGTGCGATAACCGACGATAACCGGCGATACGGAAGGCAACGCCGGCCTCCTGCCTGGCAATCGACCGATTGACGCTAACCTGACTAATCTGATCTCAAACCTCCTGACTATACATCTGATCAACGCGATAACCTAGCCTCTGAGCCCTCCTCTAGCTTGTCGGAGTACATCTGATCAACGCGATAACCTAGCCTCACTACGATCCTCTCTGAAGTGGGAAAATTGCAAAAAAAAACCGGATCTCTCCAACCCGATCGACGGTGACCGTTACCGTGACAGGGCACCTTGTGCGAGTTCTTCCTTTCTTTCTCGATTCCAATCACAGCCCAATTTGACTTGAATTGCGGCAAATTTCGATCGGTTCTTCAAATTGGTTCTTCAATTTGACTTGAATTGCGACAAATTTGAATGGCAAGGATAAATCAATTGTTCGATGCACGGTACGGGTTCCATCCATCTCGTGTATTGGACAACTATGTTCGACCAAATTTGGTTCGTTTTAAAGATTCAAGAGTGGCCGAGAATGAGAGCAATATTCGCTCTTACCATTTCGCTCGTTTTAACCGATTTACCCTAATTTCTTATACAAATCTTGATCAAGAATTTTTTTCTCGATTCACAATTATTGTCTCATTGGAGTCTTCAAGAAACCGAGGTTTAAGCATTGTATATGGATGCCATATCTATGAAGAAAATTGTGAAGAAAATTCATTTCGAGAAATTTTTCTTGTATTAGAGATTATGTAATAGGTTATGAAATTCAGTGTTATAGGATTAAAATGTTTAAATCCGTTATTTTCTCGACATGTGGATTTGTACTAAAATTTTATATAATGTGTCAATGTATATATGCGTAAGGGTTTTCAAAAAAAAAATATAATGTTAACAATAATACATGAATAATGTGGGCCCGGAAATCAGTGATTAGTTAATGGATGATACAATTAATTTTTTATTCTAAATTTAATATGGTGCAAAAAATTACAAGAAAATAATAAGACATAGCTGATAGCATGCCAAATTATAATTTATGAACATATGGCGTGTAGAGATCAAATTACAAGAATATTAATGGCTGAGGGAAGGTTTAAAGTTTCTGTTATATGTATCTGAGCAAAACAAGGAAGACGATGGGGAATTGATTGAGTCTCGGTTTTTTTCTTACTCGTTCGAGCTCAACTGGTCAAAATCAATTCAAGATAATATTTACTTAATTTGTTAATTTTCTTGAAGCACAAACACAAAATGATAATGATAAAAACAATATGGACTGTGTTATAAGAAAAAGAAAACCTTTGCGAAGGCTTCGTTGATATTTTCCATCAATTAAACTTTCTCATCTGGGACGAGATTCGCGAGCCTCGCAAAAACTCGACAAAAAGTAGGGTTATGTTGAGATTTCAAATCGCCTTCTCCTTGTGATTTCGGCTGAATATCAATGTAGTTCCCTCTTCACATAGAAAGCAGAGGCCTTAAGAGAGCGTGAGAGGTTTCGGGGGGGGGGGGGTACCGAAGGAATCCGGGATTGATAAATGCCTTGATTTTAAGTATGAAATGTTGAAGGAAACTGAAACAATAAATTGAGTAACCGTTTGCCCGTATGGTACTCAAATGAATGGAATTTTTTATTTAACTAATTAGAGTGAGATGATTTGGAACTATCTCTCGATTTGATTTGAGGTGTTTTTTAGAAATACAAAGTATTTTGGAGTACATGTATATTACAATACATGTTTTACATAATCTATTTTGGATTATAGCTTTGAGAATGAAATGTTCAAGAAAACTGAACATTAAATTGAGTAAGAACGAGTGAGGGCATTGCTCAAATTAATAGAGTTTTGTATTTTGTTCTGAATTTAGTCACGTTGATTATTGAAATAGCGTCATTTTTTTAATTCTAATTTTATAATACAAAATTTCGTGAAATTTTTTTATCCAAGAATTATTATAGTTTCCAAAAAAGTTCATCCAAACATAAAATAAAAATTATTATAGTTACCTAATCTAAACATAATCTTTTATTTTCTAGACATCCAAACAAATTCTGAGCCGATTGATTTTAATGTTGAAACTTATTATATTATCCCATTGGCCCTTTTGTATATTGAGCTTAAAATATATTAATGAAAGCTAGGCCTAATAAAAATGTTAAAAATGGAAGCCCACTCCTCGTCATTTTCGAGCAACATGCCGACAAAGGGAAAAAGAAATACAGACCCCCCTCTCTCTCTCTCTTGAAATCATGGCGGGAGGAAGTGAAGGAGATGGGAAAGGGCGGGCCGAAGAGATGACTGAGTACGAGAAGCAACGTTTGACGAGAATAAGAGAGAACGAAGGAAAATGGAGGAGCTTGGAGGTCTCTCTTCGTCTCTTCATAGAACTAGCGGGAGCCTGAAGAGACTTCTGTTTCCAGCGAAAAAGAGGGACGAAGAAGAAGAATACGATCCCTCCATTGAAGAAGATGAGGAGGAGGAGCATGAAGAGACTTCTGTTTCCAGCGAAGCAGAGGGCTCTTCTAGATTGCGGAGAAAGGTGTGTTTTTTATATTTCAGTTTCTAATTGAGCGAATTAACTTTTATTATCCATTTTTGGGGGAATAAACCGAGTTTAATTGTTCTTTCAGCGAAGAATTTTCAATTCATCAACAATTCGAGTTTTAACAAAGAATTATTGTTTGACTAGTCAAATAATTGTGAATTTAAAGCAGTGGAACCCGAGAAATTATGCCTCGATTTCATTGTAGGATGAATTATGCTAGGTTAACTTTGAATTTTATGTTCTGAAAATTTGCATAATTACCCTAAATTTGTTCAAATTTGTAGGTGGAGTTAGACGTGGGCTTATTACTAAGTTGATGTTGAAGATTATGGGAGACAAATCAGATTCGATCCCTAACGAGGGACTAAATTAAATCGGTCGGAATAAAAGAAAAAATGGAGAAGACAACGGAACAACTGGAGAGCGGCCGCACATCCCTCGAGGTTTCCTCTTTGTTCAGTAGGCAAAAATTCAAATTTGATGATGATTTGAAATGGAAAAGGGGGTGATGGCATTGAAAGATTCGATAAAGAGGCAATTGAAGCTGCCGAACAGCTGCACGATGGACTATAAGCCGCACTGCTCAGCGCATCTCTCTGTGACAACTCGTTGTATTTATTACTGTTTTACTGTTTGATGAATCGTGTAGTAATAATAGATTGATGTAATGATGAGTTGGTGTAATTTGAATTCATGTAATCGTGAATTGATTAAATAAGGAATGTTTGGCGTTTTCATTATGTATATTTTATCATTTGAATATCGATCATATTGGTACCGGCAAAAGTTAACCATGTTAGTTCATAAAATGTCAATACCGTTTGTACAAAATACAAATAACTACGAATAACTACAAGTACACTATATTGTATAAAATTACAAAAATATCCACAACATTATACAAGTACGTTGAATTCAAATTACAACATATTACATAATAGTCCACAAAACTCATAAAATTCGATACAAGTACGTTGAATGCAATCAAAATAAAAAAAAAATACACAATATCCCTCATCGAATTCAATTTTAATGTAAAATTCATAACTAAATCAATTGATTATGCATTTAAGTTGGCATCTTGAAAATATAAATTAATCAAGTCAGTTAAAATGGAAATTTTGCAATTATGCATTTAAGTCCTTGGTGTTAACTTAATTCCAAAATAATACATATCAATACCTAAGAACATTGCCGACCGCTCTAATTTGGTACCAGAAATTCCACCACGACACCACCTGTCAAAATATCAGATTCCCTTAGGGGTATTTTGGTAATTTTGAACTTACCTTGTTAACGATTTGGCTATCCAACTTGTCGCATCAAATTCTTCCCGTCATCAATTAATTCCCTTTTTTAATTTAAAAGGCTGATCGAATCAGTCGAAAATATCAGATCATATATATTTCCCTTAGGGCATTTTGGTAATTTTGATTGTACCTTATTAACGATTTGTCTATCCAACTTGCCGCATCAAATTCTTCCCATCATCAATTAATTTCCTTTTTTAATTTAAAAGGCTGATCGAATCTGTCGAAAATAGCAGATCGTACATATTGCCCTTAGGGGTATTTTGGTAATTTTGATTGTACCTTGTTAACGATTTGTCTATCCAACTTTTCGCATCAAATTCTTCCGGTCATCAATTAATTCCCTTTTTTTATTTAAAAGGCTGCTCGAATCTGTCGAAAAACACAGTTAGTGATGTGCTTCGATCCAGGCCACACATCTTTCATGGAGGGCAATTTTGTAAATTTTGGTAATTGGAGCGAGGATTTGGCAGTTAAAAAGATAAATTAGATAATCTTCTCCAAATATGTACATGGTCCGATTTGGCTTTGAATCTTCAACTCTTTTGAGCAATTAAATTGACTTGGAGTGTGTCTCCAACAGTCCGACTTAATTAAAATTAAATAAAACCCATCAATTCATGACTGGTGCGTATGGTTGTGGACCCAACAAGATTTGATTCATGTCGAGTTTCAAACATACTCAAGATCTAACTTGCTCTCTCGCTCATAAGAATCTTCTCCAACGGTAACATCTAGAACCTTCTCATCCAACGTTCATATCCAGAACAGATATTCCCCTCCAACGGTCATATTCCCCCTTCTCTATATATTCTCCCCCCAAGCACAAAATACCCCTGTTTCCTTCTCTCTCTCTCTCTCTCTCTCTCTCTCTCTCTCTCTCTCTCTCTCTCTCTCTCGTTCTTTCTTCCTCTCTTTCTCGTTCTTTCTCCTCCAGATACCAAGAAGGCAAGAGTCATGGCGACACACTCCTTTCCTTCTCTCCCAAGTTAGAAGCGACACTCTTTCTATCTTCCTAAGTAGCGACACACTCCTTTTCTCTTTCTACTCCAGATACCAAGGAACATGTGGTTCATGGCGACAGAGGATGGAGGATACGTAGTACCAACGGTTTTATGAGGATTTCGTCTCACGACTCATCTTACAGATTTGGGTAACAATTACATTGCATAATTGTAAAAGAATTTTTTCCATTATATTTTTGAAACCGATGCAAATTAGCTATTTCTTTGACAGTTGATTTCTTCTTCTTCGCATTTCCAATTCTTAACATCTATTATTTTGATAATGTATTCTAATTAATTTGAATACTTTTTTTGTGTTAGGGAATTTATTTGGATTCTAAGTTTTTCGAATCAGCAATTTTGATTTCGAAATTCTTCTTTAGGTGAATTTTTTAAGTTTTTTTGATGTTGTGGTCTAATTATTCGTTAATGTATGAAATCAATTTTTTTATCTTTCGTAATTCTTATTGTTTTCTAAAGAATTTCAAACTTCTTATTGTGTTATAATTTCTGAATCAATTTAATTATCTTTGTTTATTTAGCCAAAGAAGAAAAAGACAGAGAATACATACAGTACTGTATGTATTGCAAGTGAGGCTCCTTCCGATCAGAACTCGATCAGGTCTAAAACCAAACCGTTTACAGAACTCGATCAGTACTGTATGTATTGAAAATGAATTATATTGTATAATGATTTATTTATTTTCTACAAATTATTAACTAATTGTCTTCATATTGGTGCAGGAGAATAGGGCACGGTTAATCAATTACAAACTCGATGATGACAAAGGTTATTTGGGTATAATCAATTACAAACCCCTGTACAAGAGGTAAATTTCAATCTCATTCCTTCCTAACTAATCCAATACATTTTGTAATTATACAATATAATTCATTTTCTCTCAAATGTGCAGCGATGTAAAAAAAATGGAATCAAATCGTTTTACTCAAGACATAAAACCGGGGCATCTCAATACAAGAAATTTCAGAGTGTCGAAAAAGAACCAACTTCACTCGATGAGCAGAAATGTGTGTCTTTGTGTTGTATGTATATATATGTGCATGTGTATGTGGTGTGTGTTTGTTTGTTTCTTTTGTATTTTTTGTGTCTTTGTATGTGTCTCTTGTAAGAGTGTGTATGTGTGTGTGTGTGTGTGTGTGTGTGTGTGTGTGTGTGTGTAATGTGTAGTGTGTGTGTCTGGCCCAAGTGGGCTCGGGCTCACAGAGAGGGGGGTCGGGCCCACGTGGAGCCTGGCCCGGAGGGAGGGGGTCGGGCCCACACCGGGCCTGGCCCACGAGGAAGGGGGTCAGGCCCACACGAGGCCTGGCCCGGGGGGGAGGGGGTCGGGCCCACGCGGGGCCAGCCCGGGGGGCGGGTCGGGCCCACACGGGGCCTGGCCCGGGGGGGCGGGTCGGGCCCACACGGGGCCTGGCCCGGGGGGGCGGGTCGGGCCCACACGGGGCCTGGCCCGGGGGGCGGGTCGGGCCCACACGGGGCCTGGCCCGGGGGGCGGGTCGGGCCCACACGGGGCCTGGCCCGGGGGGGCGGGTCGGGCCCACACGGGGCCTGGCCCGGGGGGGCGGGTCGGGCCCACACGGGGCCTGGCCCGGGGGGCGGGTCGGGCCCACATGGGGCCTGGCCCGCGGGGGGCGGGTCGGGTCCACGCGGGCCCGAATAGGAGGGGTCTGGGTCCATGCGGGGCCTGGCCTGGTGGGGGGTCGGCCCATGCGGGGCCTGGCTCGGGGGGTCGGGCCCACACAGGGCCCGGGGGGGGGGGGGGGGTGTGTGGCGACAATAGATACAAAGATGGCCTCACTGAAAATCGATTGTTTTGTTTAAGCACATTTCGTTTTGTTTCTTTGGACGATTTATTGTGACTAGTTCGATATGTTAGGCTTAACATGGAAATTAAGGTACCATTTTGGGCAAAAAGTCTCTAATACTTAAATTATATAATATTTCAAAACTTTTATATATCTCCTTTTTTTTCTTCAATTTTGGGCAAAAAAGTGTCTAATGCATTTGACCCCCAAATCCAAATCAATCGATTTTATTTTCTCTTAGAACAGTCATCAAATCTCTTTTTTTTTTCTTCAAACCCTAGATCCCTCTCCCTCTCTTTTCTCTAATCTTTCTTTGTCTCGTTCATCATTTCTCTTTGAATCTCTCCAATGATGAAACCAAATCGTCCATACACTCAAAAGCGATGTGTCGTCGAGGAACCGGAGAAGAAGGGTTGGGTGCAGCGAGAGCAAACCAAGCCCGAGTTATTCCCCTCCGATTAATAATTTTCCAGTTCTGGAAGAAGTAGAAGTCGAAAGTGACATATAAAGGGTCGAAGAAGAATATTGCCAGAATTGGGGCCCCTCTATCTCGTATCATGTAAGTCAGAAATTCGTTTTTCTCCATGGATTGAGTTCTTTTCATGTGAAATTATTAATGAAGTCATGGCGCTTGCTTGGATAGAAATATTGACATTATGATCTTATATTTGCCCGAAAAAGAAACAAAATATAAATTATGGACTATTGACAAGTCAGGACCCCATGCAATTACTGATGTATTTCCCATTTTAAGGACAAAACATTATTTATTTATGTAATTTGAAGTAAAACTTTGTAACCATTTAAATATTTAATCATATTTTCATACTTTTCATTTATCAAGTTAGGCTGAAAAAGATAATTTGAAAGTAATTCTTGTTGGCTAAAGAAGGAAAATGCTCATACATTTTCAGATCACAGGAATTAAGAAAATTATTTTCCACCGCTTACACTAATCTTTTTATTCACAACCAAATATTTTAGAAAATTTAAAGTGGGCTAAAAAGCCGACTTCCAAATATAAACATTTAATATAGTAGTAAAATTGGGCCTTGTATATGAAGCATGTTTGATTTGTCTCCAACAAAAATGAAGCCCAGTTCTCACAATTTTCCAGCGAGAAAGGGGATGTCTTTCTCCTGATTTTCATTTCATGGCGGGAGGAAACGGAGGAGCTGGGAAAGGACAGGCCGAAGAGATGACGGAGTACGAGAAGCAACGGTTGACGAGAATAAGAGAGAACGAAGAGAAAATGGCGGCGCTTGGCCTTCGAGTTCTTTCTTCGTCTCTTCAGAGAAATAGCGGGACGAAGAAGAGGAGGAAAAAGGGGGACGAAGAAGAAGAATACGATCCTTCCATTGAAGAAGATGAGGAGGAGGAGCACGAAGAGACTTCTGTTTCCAGCGAAGAAGAGGGCTCTTCTAGATCGCAGAGAAAGGTCTGTTTTTTATATTTCAGTTTCTAATTGAGCAAATTAACTTTTATTATCCATTTTTTGGGGGAATAAACCAAGTTTAATTGTTCTTTCAGGGAAAGAAAAAGTTTTCTCCAGACCCAAAATCATCAAAAAAGTATGGCACAAATCGAAATGAAAAAGCTACTGATTTTCTTGACGAAGATACAGCTTTAGCACGGGTATTTCTTTTCAGCTGATAGAAAAATAATCTGTTAAAAAAAGAATTATATTTTACTATTTTCAGATATTTTCGACAATTTTCATTGCAGGCAATTGCGCTCTCATTGGATCAATCTAATGCATCCCCTATTGGTGTAAAACAAATTAAAGATAAAAGAAATACTAAAAAGCCGGTATTTATGTTGTTTACATACTTTTCTATTATCATGTGCTTTTATTAAATAATTATCTTTTTTTACAATTTATATTTATATTTTTGTAGGGCAAGAACAGGATACAACTAAGTGAAGACGAAGTGATTGGTTTCTTCTTCTCCTTCGATGGTAATTTTTTTTCCTCAATTAATTTGAATTGATTTTTCTGTATGTATTGTTTCTTTTAAATGAATCCATTAATTGAGTTTTTAATTTTGTTATAAATATAGAAGTTGGAAAAGGGTATATAACGGTACGAGATATAGAAAAGATGGCGATCACTCATGATTTTATATGGACCGATGCGGAGATAGATAAGATGGTGAATTCCTTTGACAGTGATGGAGATAGAAAGGTCCACTTCTCTACAATTCTTTTTATGCAAATAAATAATATACAACTTTTTCATTGTATTTTTTTTTTTAATAATTTTGCAGTTGAGCCTTGAAGATTTCAGAGGCATTGTTTCGAAATGTAACATGTTACAATTTTGAGTAAATTCCGTTTTGAATTCGATTTTGTGTGTTCGAATTTGAGAAAAAGGTTTCTTAGTGACAAAGATTCTTCTATTGAAATTAGGGAGGTTTTGGTGGTACCAGCTAGTACATTGTACACAAGTAATTTGTTTTGATTTGCATGTTTATACTCTATTGAAGGTTAAATGTTTTATTTGTTACTTATTTTGCATATTATTTGACTTTTTAGATGGAGAAGCGGATATAACAAAGGTACGTAGTGCGATTCATGGAAAACTTGTCTCTTTTCTTTAATAATTGTTATTTTAGTAAATTGTATGATATGCATGCCATATATGAATTTAAACCCTGTTGTGTAAAGAAGTATGGCCAAATACTATGTTGATAAATAATGTAATTTGTAAAGAAGTACGGTGAAACTATTTGCGTGAATTGTTCACGTGATATGATATTATAATGCATTGGTTATGTATCAAGTTATAATTGTTATTAACGAAGATAAATACATAGTCATGCAATTAGTTTGATCTTTAACAATTTGGTATCATGCATGTAATTTCGACCTTCACACATCATGCATGTTATTTCAATTTATTTGCATATTTAAGAACTCACTTGTTATCGATGTTTTGTTATATATAAATTAGTTAAACTTCTCTTAAGGCACCACTAAGTTGCTAATGCGAAGTAAATTTTTATGAATGTTATAATTCACAAATGTTAATACGGTGGATTGTCACGATTAGATATTGGAGGAAACCATCCGGTTTAATCAAGAAAATTTAATATCTTTATATCCCGAATTGACATACTCCCTAGTTAACGATATCGAATGCACTTTGTAAAACAAAGTACATTGAAGCCCAAAATACAAGAGTCCCGAATTTGTTCCGGCCATACTAGCTTTTCGGAAAGAATATTATTGTGTAAGGCTTCTTCCTGTCGATGCTCATTCAAAACCAGAATCAATCGGGGAAAATCAAATCCTGAGGATTTTCGGTCTTGTTTCGATGCATTATTTAAGTATAGTATAAACTAATTCATAGGAAATAGAGATTGTAAAAGCGAAAATATATAGGATATATAAGATATAGAAATTCATGCAATTATGTTCGGATGTACTTTTAAAAATTTTATGAAAAATATTATTTTAAAAAATTTACTTGTATTATCTTATCTTATTTATATGTAATATAATATAATAATATGTTGATTAATACAATATAATAACATATAATATGATAATAATATAAGCAGGGACCCCGGTTTACCATTCACATAACGGGTTTGGTATTTGATCGAGCAGTTAAACCCATTATTTCATTAAATAAAGGAAAAAATTACAGAAGTATCTAGTTATAAAAATTGTAACAAACAATTTAAGTAAAAGAAAGAGATTTCACGATTAATTTTGCGTTCTCGTCTTCATCAGAATTTAAAATCAAAAGCATAACACGAAATTTAGAAGGGAGCACCGCGAAATGCACAAAGGAGAGAAGACTCCACTTTGACGGCATTTGACCTTTTCGATTTGGGCCCCAATCAGAAGAAAGACTCGAGGCAAATCACAACAATTAGACTCGAGGGAAAAAGAAATACAGACCCCCCTCTCTCTCTCTTGAAATCATGGCGGGAGGAAGTGAAGGAGATGGGAAAGGGCGGGCCGAAGAGATGACTGAGTACGAGAAGCAACGTTTGACGAGAATAAGAGAGAACGAAGGAAAATGGAGGAGCTTGGAGGTCTCTCTTCGTCTCTTCATAGAACTAGCGGGAGCCTGAAGAGACTTCTGTTTCCAGCGAAAAAGAGGGACGAAGAAGAAGAATACGATCCCTCCATTGAAGAAGATGAGGAGGAGGAGCATGAAGAGACTTCTGTTTCCAGCGAAGCAGAGGGCTCTTCTAGATTGCGGAGAAAGGTGTGTTTTTTATATTTCAGTTTCTAATTGAGCGAATTAACTTTTATTATCCATTTTTGGGGGAATAAACCTAGTTTAATTGTTCTTTCAGCGAAGAATTTTCAATTCATCAACAATTCGAGTTTTAACAAAGAATTATTGTTTGACTAGTCAAATAATTGTGAATTTAAAGCAGTGGAACCCGAGAAATTATGCCTCGATTTCATTGTAGGATGAATTATGCTAGGTTAACTTTGAATTTTATGTTCTGAAAATTTGCATAATTACCCTAAATTTGTTCAAATTTGTAGGTGGAGTTAGACGTGGGCTTATTACTAAGTTGATGTTGAAGATTATGGGAGACAAATCAGATTCGATCCCTAACGAGGGACTAAATTAAATCGGTCGGAATAAAAGAAAAAATGGAGAAGACAACGGAACAACTGGAGAGCGGCCGCACATCCCTCGAGGTTTCCTCTTTGTTCAGTAGGCAAAAATTCAAATTTGATGATGATTTGAAATGGAAAAGGGGGTGATGGCATTGAAAGATTCGATAAAGAGGCAATTGAAGCTGCCGAACAGCTGCACGATGGACTATAAGCCGCACTGCTCAGCGCATCTCTCTGTGACAACTCGTTGTATTTATTACTGTTTTACTGTTTGATGAATCGTGTAGTAATAATAGATTGATGTAATGATGAGTTGGTGTAATTTGAATTCATGTAATCGTGAATTGATTAAATAAGGAATGTTTGGCGTTTTCATTATGTATATTTTATCATTTGAATATCGATCATATTGGTACCGGCAAAAGTTAACCATGTTAGTTCATAAAATGTCAATACCGTTTGTACAAAATACAAATAACTACGAATAACTACAAGTACACTATATTGTATAAAATTACAAAAATATCCACAACATTATACAAGTACGTTGAATTCAAATTACAACATATTACATAATAGTCCACAAAACTCATAAAATTCGATACAAGTACGTTGAATGCAATCAAAATAAAAAAAAAATACACAATATCCCTCATCGAATTCAATTTTAATGTAAAATTCATAACTAAATCAATTGATTATGCATTTAAGTTGGCATCTTGAAAATATAAATTAATCAAGTCAGTTAAAATGGAAATTTTGCAATTATGCATTTAAGTCCTTGGTGTTAACTTAATTCCAAAATAATACATATCAATACCTAAGAACATTGCCGACCGCTCTAATTTGGTACCAGAAATTCCACCACGACACCACCTGTCAAAATATCAGATTCCCTTAGGGGTATTTTGGTAATTTTGAACTTACCTTGTTAACGATTTGGCTATCCAACTTGTCGCATCAAATTCTTCCCGTCATCAATTAATTCCCTTTTTTAATTTAAAAGGCTGATCGAATCAGTCGAAAATATCAGATCATATATATTTCCCTTAGGGCATTTTGGTAATTTTGATTGTACCTTATTAACGATTTGTCTATCCAACTTGCCGCATCAAATTCTTCCCATCATCAATTAATTTCCTTTTTTAATTTAAAAGGCTGATCGAATCTGTCGAAAATAGCAGATCGTACATATTGCCCTTAGGGGTATTTTGGTAATTTTGATTGTACCTTGTTAACGATTTGTCTATCCAACTTTTCGCATCAAATTCTTCCGGTCATCAATTAATTCCCTTTTTTTATTTAAAAGGCTGCTCGAATCTGTCGAAAAACACAGTTAGTGATGTGCTTCGATCCAGGCCACACATCTTTCATGGAGGGCAATTTTGTAAATTTTGGTAATTGGAGCGAGGATTTGGCAGTTAAAAAGATAAATTAGATAATCTTCTCCAAATATGTACATGGTCCGATTTGGCTTTGAATCTTCAACTCTTTTGAGCAATTAAATTGACTTGGAGTGTGTCTCCAACAGTCCGACTTAATTAAAATTAAATAAAACCCATCAATTCATGACTGGTGCGTATGGTTGTGGACCCAACAAGATTTGATTCATGTCGAGTTTCAAACATACTCAAGATCTAACTTGCTCTCTCGCTCATAAGAATCTTCTCCAACGGTAACATCTAGAACCTTCTCATCCAACGTTCATATCCAGAACAGATATTCCCCTCCAACGGTCATATTCCCCCTTCTCTATATATTCTCCCCCCAAGCACAAAATACCCCTGTTTCCTTCTCTCTCTCTCTCTCTCTCTCTCTCTCTCTCTCTCTCTCTCTCTCTCTCTCTCTCTCTCGTTCTTTCTTCCTCTCTTTCTCGTTCTTTCTCCTCCAGATACCAAGAAGGCAAGAGTCATGGCGACACACTCCTTTCCTTCTCTCCCAAGTTAGAAGCGACACTCTTTCTATCTTCCTAAGTAGCGACACACTCCTTTTCTCTTTCTACTCCAGATACCAAGGAACATGTGGTTCATGGCGACAGAGGATGGAGGATACGTAGTACCAACGGTTTTATGAGGATTTCGTCTCACGACTCATCTTACAGATTTGGGTAACAATTACATTGCATAATTGTAAAAGAATTTTTTCCATTATATTTTTGAAACCGATGCAAATTAGCTATTTCTTTGACAGTTGATTTCTTCTTCTTCGCATTTCCAATTCTTAACATCTATTATTTTGATAATGTATTCTAATTAATTTGAATACTTTTTTTGTGTTAGGGAATTTATTTGGATTCTAAGTTTTTCGAATCAGCAATTTTGATTTCGAAATTCTTCTTTAGGTGAATTTTTTAAGTTTTTTTGATGTTGTGGTCTAATTATTCGTTAATGTATGAAATCAATTTTTTTATCTTTCGTAATTCTTATTGTTTTCTAAAGAATTTCAAACTTCTTATTGTGTTATAATTTCTGAATCAATTTAATTATCTTTGTTTATTTAGCCAAAGAAGAAAAAGACAGAGAATACATACAGTACTGTATGTATTGCAAGTGAGGCTCCTTCCGATCAGAACTCGATCAGGTCTAAAACCAAACCGTTTACAGAACTCGATCAGTACTGTATGTATTGAAAATGAATTATATTGTATAATGATTTATTTATTTTCTACAAATTATTAACTAATTGTCTTCATATTGGTGCAGGAGAATAGGGCACGGTTAATCAATTACAAACTCGATGATGACAAAGGTTATTTGGGTATAATCAATTACAAACCCCTGTACAAGAGGTAAATTTCAATCTCATTCCTTCCTAACTAATCCAATACATTTTGTAATTATACAATATAATTCATTTTCTCTCAAATGTGCAGCGATGTAAAAAAAATGGAATCAAATCGTTTTACTCAAGACATAAAACCGGGGCATCTCAATACAAGAAATTTCAGAGTGTCGAAAAAGAACCAACTTCACTCGATGAGCAGAAATGTGTGTCTTTGTGTTGTATGTATATATATGTGCATGTGTATGTGGTGTGTGTTTGTTTGTTTCTTTTGTATTTTTTGTGTCTTTGTATGTGTCTCTTGTAAGAGTGTGTATGTGTGTGTGTGTATGTGTGTGTGTGTGTGTGTGTGTGTGTGTAATGTGTAGTGTGTGTGTCTGGCCCAAGTGGGCTCGGGCTCACAGAGAGGGGGGTCGGGCCCACGTGGAGCCTGGCCCGGAGGGAGGGGGTCGGGCCCACACCGGGCCTGGCCCACGAGGAAGGGGGTCAGGCCCACACGAGGCCTGGCCCGGGGGGGAGGGGGTCGGGCCCACGCGGGGCCAGCCCGGGGGGCGGGTCGGGCCCACACGGGGCCTGGCCCGGGGGGGCGGGTCGGGCCCACACGGGGCCTGGCCCGGGGGGGGCGGGTCGGGCCCACACGGGGCCTGGCCCGGGGGGCGGGTCGGGCCCACACGGGGCCTGGCCCGGGGGGCGGGTCGGGCCCACACGGGGCCTGGCCCGGGGGGGCGGGTCGGGCCCACACGGGGCCTGGCCCGGGGGGGCGGGTCGGGCCCACACGGGGCCTGGCCCGGGGGGCGGGTCGGGCCCACATGGGGCCTGCCCTGCGGGGGGCGGGTCGGGTCCACGCGGGCCCGAATAGGAGGGGTCTGGGTCCATGCGGGGCCTGGCCTGGTGGGGGGTCGGCCCATGCGGGGCCTGGCTCGGGGGGTCGGGCCCACACAGGGCCCGGGGGGGGGTGGGGGTGTGTGGCGACAATAGATACAAAGATGGCCTCACTGAAAATCGATTGTTTTGTTTAAGCACATTTCGTTTTGTTTCTTTGGACGATTTATTGTGACTAGTTCGATATGTTAGGCTTAACATGGAAATTAAGGTACCATTTTGGGCAAAAAGTCTCTAATACTTAAATTATATAATATTTCAAAACTTTTATATATCTCCTTTTTTTTCTTCAATTTTGGGCAAAAAAGTGTCTAATGCATTTGACCCCCAAATCCAAATCAATCGATTTTATTTTCTCTTAGAACAGTCATCAAATCTCTTTTTTTTTTCTTCAAACCCTAGATCCCTCTCCCTCTCTTTTCTCTAATCTTTCTTTGTCTCGTTCATCATTTCTCTTTGAATCTCTCCAATGATGAAACCAATCGTCCATACACTCAAAAGGGATGTGTCGTCGAGGAACCGGAGAAGAAGGGTTGGGTGCAGCGAGAGCAAACCAAGCCCGAGTTATTCCCCTCCGATTAATAATTTTCCAGTTCTGGAAGAAGTAGAAGTCGAAAGTGACATATAAAGGGTCGAAGAAGAATATTGCCAGAATTGGGGCCCCTCTATCTCGTATCATGTAAGTCAGAAATTCGTTTTTCTCCATGGATTGAGTTCTTTTCATGTGAAATTATTAATGAAGTCATGGCGCTTGCTTGGATAGAAATATTGACATTATGATCTTATATTTGCCCGAAAAAGAAACAAAATATAAATTATGGACTATTGACAAGTCAGGACCCCATGCAATTACTGATGTATTTCCCATTTTAAGGACAAAACATTATTTATTTATGTAATTTGAAGTAAAACTTTGTAACCATTTAAATATTTAATCATATTTTCATACTTTTCATTTATCAAGTTAGGCTGAAAAAGATAATTTGAAAGTAATTCTTGTTGGCTAAAGAAGGAAAATGCTCATACATTTTCAGATCACAGGAATTAAGAAAATTATTTTCCACCGCTTACACTAATCTTTTTATTCACAACCAAATATTTTAGAAAATTTAAAGTGGGCTAAAAAGCCGACTTCCAAATATAAACATTTAATATAGTAGTAAAATTGGGCCTTGTATATGAAGCATGTTTGATTTGTCTCCAACAAAAATGAAGCCCAGTTCTCACAATTTTCCAGCGAGAAAGGGGATGTCTTTCTCCTGATTTTCATTTCATGGCGGGAGGAAACGGAGGAGCTGGGAAAGGACAGGCCGAAGAGATGACGGAGTACGAGAAGCAACGGTTGACGAGAATAAGAGAGAACGAAGAGAAAATGGCGGCGCTTGGCCTTCGAGTTCTTTCTTCGTCTCTTCAGAGAAATAGCGGGACGAAGAAGAGGAGGAAAAAGGGGGACGAAGAAGAAGAATACGATCCTTCCATTGAAGAAGATGAGGAGGAGGAGCACGAAGAGACTTCTGTTTCCAGCGAAGAAGAGGGCTCTTCTAGATCGCAGAGAAAGGTCTGTTTTTTATATTTCAGTTTCTAATTGAGCAAATTAACTTTTATTATCCATTTTTTGGGGGAATAAACCAAGTTTAATTGTTCTTTCAGGGAAAGAAAAAGTTTTCTCCAGACCCAAAATCATCAAAAAAGTATGGCACAAATCGAAATGAAAAAGCTACTGATTTTCTTGACGAAGATACAGCTTTAGCACGGGTATTTCTTTTCAGCTGATAGAAAAATAATCTGTTAAAAAAAGAATTATATTTTACTATTTTCAGATATTTTCGACAATTTTCATTGCAGGCAATTGCGCTCTCATTGGATCAATCTAATGCATCCCCTATTGGTGTAAAACAAATTAAAGATAAAAGAAATACTAAAAAGCCGGTATTTATGTTGTTTACATACTTTTCTATTATCATGTGCTTTTATTAAATAATTATCTTTTTTTACAATTTATATTTATATTTTTGTAGGGCAAGAACAGGATACAACTAAGTGAAGACGAAGTGATTGGTTTCTTCTTCTCCTTCGATGGTAATTTTTTTTCCTCAATTAATTTGAATTGATTTTTCTGTATGTATTGTTTCTTTTAAATGAATCCATTAATTGAGTTTTTAATTTTGTTATAAATATAGAAGTTGGAAAAGGGTATATAACGGTACGAGATATAGAAAAGATGGCGATCACTCATGATTTTATATGGACCGATGCGGAGATAGATAAGATGGTGAATTCCTTTGACAGTGATGGAGATAGAAAGGTCCACTTCTCTACAATTCTTTTTATGCAAATAAATAATATACAACTTTTTCATTGTATTTTTTTTTTTAATAATTTTGCAGTTGAGCCTTGAAGATTTCAGAGGCATTGTTTCGAAATGTAACATGTTACAATTTTGAGTAAATTCCGTTTTGAATTCGATTTTGTGTGTTCGAATTTGAGAAAAAGGTTTCTTAGTGACAAAGATTCTTCTATTGAAATTAGGGAGGTTTTGGTGGTACCAGCTAGTACATTGTACACAAGTAATTTGTTTTGATTTGCATGTTTATACTCTATTGAAGGTTAAATGTTTTATTTGTTACTTATTTTGCATATTATTTGACTTTTTAGATGGAGAAGCGGATATAACAAAGGTACGTAGTGCGATTCATGGAAAACTTGTCTCTTTTCTTTAATAATTGTTATTTTAGTAAATTGTATGATATGCATGCCATATATGAATTTAAACCCTGTTGTGTAAAGAAGTATGGCCAAATACTATGTTGATAAATAATGTAATTTGTAAAGAAGTACGGTGAAACTATTTGCGTGAATTGTTCACGTGATATGATATTATAATGCATTGGTTATGTATCAAGTTATAATTGTTATTAACGAAGATAAATACATAGTCATGCAATTAGTTTGATCTTTAACAATTTGGTATCATGCATGTAATTTCGACCTTCACACATCATGCATGTTATTTCAATTTATTTGCATATTTAAGAACTCACTTGTTATCGATGTTTTGTTATATATAAATTAGTTAAACTTCTCTTAAGGCACCACTAAGTTGCTAATGCGAAGTAAATTTTTATGAATGTTATAATTCACAAATGTTAATACGGTGGATTGTCACGATTAGATATTGGAGGAAACCATCCGGTTTAATCAAGAAAATTTAATATCTTTATATCCCGAATTGACATACTCCCTAGTTAACGATATCGAATGCACTTTGTAAAACAAAGTACATTGAAGCCCAAAATACAAGAGTCCCGAATTTGTTCCGGCCATACTAGCTTTTCGGAAAGAATATTATTGTGTAAGGCTTCTTCCTGTCGATGCTCATTCAAAACCAGAATCAATCGGGGAAAATCAAATCCTGAGGATTTTCGGTCTTGTTTCGATGCATTATTTAAGTATAGTATAAACTAATTCATAGGAAATAGAGATTGTAAAAGCGAAAATATATAGGATATATAAGATATAGAAATTCATGCAATTATGTTCGGATGTACTTTTAAAATTTTTATGAAAAATATTATTTTAAAAAATTTACTTGTATTATCTTATCTTATTTATATGTAATATAATATAATAATATGTTGATTAATACAATATAATAACATATAATATGATAATAATATAAGCATGGACCCCGGTTTACCATTCACATAACGGGTTTGGTATTTGATCGAGCAGTTAAACCCATTATTTCATTAAATAAAGGAAAAAATTACAGAAGTATCTAGTTATAAAAATTGTAACAAACAATTTAAGTAAAAGAAAGAGATTTCACGATTAATTTTGCGTTCTCGTCTTCATCAGAATTTAAACTCAAAAGCATAACACGAAATTTAGAAGGGAGCACCGCGAAATGCACAAAGGAGAGAAGACTCCACTTTGACGGCATTTGACCTTTTCGATTTGGGCCCCAATCAGAAGAAAGACTCGAGGCAAATCACAACAATTAGAAAGGAGAAGAGTAGAAGTTGCCTCTGAGATTTGGTCCCACAAAAAACAGCCTCAAGAAGAAAGATTTCGTGCAAACAAATACGAGAGGAAGATTCATCTCCATCAGATAGGGAGAATCAAGGAGAGAATTATCCCGCAACGGAAGAAAGGAAGGAACATACAACTTTTAAATGATCCTATTAATTGAGTATTTAATCTCTTTATAAATATAGAAGTTGGAAAAGGATGTATAACGGTACGAGATATAGGAAAGATGGCGATTACTCATGATTTTATAAGGACCGATGCGGCGATAGATAAGATGGTTGATTCCTTTGACGATGATGGCGATAAAAAGGTCCACTTCTCTGCAATTCTTTTATGCAAATAAATATTATACAATTTTTTTATTGTAATTTAGTTTTCAATAATTTTGCAGTTGAGGCTGGAAGATTTCCGAGGCATTGTGTTGAAATGTAATATGTTGCAAGAGAATAGAGAGATAATGTGATTCAAATGACCATACTTTATGTGTATACTAAAGAAGGTTCAAAATTAACGAGGTTGCATCAACTAGGTCCGTAATTATGTTTGTCACGTAGTAATAGAAACATAATGCTTGAGTAAATTGCATTTTGAATTCGATTGCAAAAGGAGAAATTATTTTTATTGCATTTTAGAATTCTTTGTTGCAATCCATACTTCTGTTTGCCAAAATCAATCCCAAATAACATAATTCAATTACGAAAGGAGAAATTATTTTTATTGACTTTTTCTTAATAATTATAGACAATTCTGCAATTTTGTATGAAAAATGTATCAATTTTAACTTTTTCCTTCAAATACATATGTTGTCTGGTAATTGGATTTTTGCGATTACTTGTGTTTTCTTTTTAATTATTTATTGTTTATTAATTTCCTGCAATAATTTAAATTATTCAATATATCTTGATTTCATTAGTAGTTAATTATTTTATGTTCTTATTAGAAAGATTTCGAAATGACACTGATTATTTTGAAGACAGTCAAGATAATACTATGGTGAAACTATTTGCATGAATTGCTCACATGATAATGCATGGTTATATATCAAGTTATAATTGTTATTCACGAAGATAAATACATAGTCGTACAATTAGTTTGATCTTGGACAATTGATTTTACACAAGATCATGCATTTTACAATTTGGTATCGTGCATGTAATTGGGACCTACCCATATCATCCATGTTATGCGGATATTCATAAAAATGCAAAAATATCCTGAGAATACACCTATTTGATACGAATACGGATGTGATAATGTTCAGATACGTTTCGAATACGTCACGTGATTTTAATATTTGTATTTTTCGAATACGGCGTAGATACGACATGATACGATTGTGATATTATTTTTACGATACTTCGATCCGTATAAATAAACAACAAAATAAAATAAATATTTATTTAATAAGAACAAATTTTATGTCTATGCATAATTTGTTATTAATAAAATAATAAAATATTATACATAATAGACATATTTATTTTATGTTTTTTTTTTAAAATTATCATGTCGTAGTATCCGTATCGTACACATTAATACTACAACATTTTACAAACATTCGCGTAAGCTCATTATACACTTGATTTTAATTGTGAAATGTGAAAAATATTGGATATTCTAATCGGATTCGGATCCAATTTAAAATGCTACCGGGTCGAGTTGGGTTAGGTGCGTGCATCCAACATTTAAGAATTTCGCAAGGTGAAGCCGTGAAGGGTTGTAGTAGCGGACCCTTCAAATCGGATTCGTAAGCTCATTATACACTTGATTTTAGATTTTAGATTTGTTGTAAAAATGACGAGCTCATTGGTTCTTGAATTAAGAAAAATATTAAGATATTAGAAGTATACTGAATCTATGAAATGGTTAAATCTTATAAAGTTGGAGGGTTTATTGTGATGTAAAGAACATGTGATATCCAACTCTTAAGGGTCCGCTACTACAACTCTTAGGATCCCCGACAGTTCCGTATTGTTTTCCGTATTATACAACATTGAACAGGACGATCATTCGATAAAACGTGAACGGATAATATTCGTATTCGTATAGGTTCGGGTATAATACGATTTTTATTAAAAATTCGATTAAAAACAATCCGGCAAAATATAATACCGCGAAGTTTGCGTATTTTTCAAAACCTATAAGCTCAGCAAACTCGTTAGCTAAGTCTCACCGAGCTAGAGTTAGGACTTAAGAGGACCATACGACTGGAACTACGCAAGGAAAGTCAACAAACCAATTGAAAATTTCAATTATTTGAAAACTATGAAAATTTATTATCCAAATTTGTCGATCGTGTGTGGATCGTGTATCGAATACTTTGGGTCATTTTTTATCACAGTTGTATCGGGCGAAAGATTTTTTTTTGAAGTTGAAATTAGTAAAAATTATCCCAAGACTCGAATGATCCGAAAACCGAAACGATCCGGAACCGAATGACCCGAAAACCGAAACGACCCGAACTGAATGATCCGAAAACCGAAACGACCCGGAACCGAATGACCCGAAAACCGAAACGACCAGAATCCGAACGATCCGAAACCCGAACGACGCGCGACCCGAACGACCCGGTGACCCACAAACCGAAACGATCCGAACCCGAAATGATCCGACTCGAACAGGCCCGGTCCTGTGTTTTTGGAGGTCTATGACGAATATTAATAATAGGAGGACAAGAATTTAAAAATATTTCTTATGATTTCAAAAATTACGAAACAAATTTTAAAATTACCTGAAATATATGATTCCGTTGAAATTTGCTGAAAAATTATTTAAGTGCTGAATTTTACCACCTTGACTGAAATTTAAGAAAAATAATACAAAAATTTGATAAAATTTAGAGAATTTTTTTAACTTGATACACTAATAATTGCTAAACAAACAAAAAAGAATTGAAAAAATATAAATAAATACCTTGACCGGTATTTGGAATAATTGACTGGTATCTTCTCCGAGTCTCTGATTGGCTGGCGACGTCATGCGAGCGTGAATTGGTGAGGAACTTTTCTAAAATTCAACCTGGAAATTGATGAAATTGAACCTAAATTAACATGAAAATGACGAAATTAAACCTGAAATTGTCTAGCGAGGTAAATCATTGAGCTCACTAGCGATCCTCTGTTGAAAACAGATTCTCTGTTGCACATCCTTTTATTTCTCTAAATTGCAACACATCCTTTTATTTCTTCAATTTTCAATACAGAATTACAACACATCCTTTTATTTCTCTAAATTGACTCGAATTTACAAGAAAATTGAAGAAAAAACGAAGAGAAATTACAAGAAATTGAAGATGAATTCGTAGAGGAGAGTGTCGCAGCGAAGAGTGTGAAGAATTGAAGAGGAACTGATGAAAAAGTGGCAAAAAATCTATGAAATGGACTGTCGCAGCGAACACAATGCCGAAGAGGAGCTGAAGCGTGTGAATTCGAAGAGGAGAAGCACTCTCCCTGGCCCCTGTCATCGTCGCAGGCTCCTGCATCGCGTCGCAGTCGCGTCACATGTTGTACGTTCAGGTCGCATAGCACAGAACACACTAGCGATCGCTAGGGTTTGCTAGGAGAGGGACTGATGCTAGTTGCGGATCCGGATCCATGCACTAACGGGTCCGGTGCATATAAAAGGAAGTGGGTCGGTTTGGTATTAGTAGGTATAATTGATTTTTATGTAAAAAGAAATTGTGAACCGGGCCAACTGGGCCAAAGTCCAGGGCCGGGCCGGGACCCGACCCATCCCGTCCCGTCCGATTGCCACCTCTACATATCACTAGAGCGGTTAAATGGATTATCTATTCTATCAGTTGTGATTTCACAGTAAATTTAAATTATGCACATTCATTTGATGCATTTGTTTCTAAAAATGCGAGAACAATATTTTTCATGTGATACGTGCTAGTTATTATATGTTTTTTAATATTTTGAACTTCTTTCGTTAGATTTTGTCTTAAATCACTCTGCTTTAGTTAATATGCATGAAGAGTGATTTTGAACTTCTTTTGTTACTATTTATTTTTGTTTTAAGATTTTTTGTATTTTTATGAGATGATGCAAAAAAAAAAAAAAAAAAAAAAATTTGAAATACCAGGGTAGCATGTTACATACCTCCAATTTTAAAGTTATCTGAAGTAGTTTTATTAAAGTTTGTTATAAACAGTGAGAAAAAGTGCTACTTAAATTTAGATTTGTCCTATATTTAAATAGATCTGCTTAAAATACTTTCCTCCAAATTAACTTAAGAATGCCAAAAGCAAAAAAAAATGTAATCTTCATGTATGGTCTATGCTGTTGCTATCTCAATTTTGCTTTATATTTTTGGATAATAATTTGAAGCGCTTATTTCTTTATGTTTAGGGTGATAATGTTTGCTCTTTTCTTATTCTCTTGCTACCTATTATTGTTATTGGTAGATTCTTTTACTTTTCATTTCTTATCTATATTTATATTATAATTTTTAACTTTAATTTTATACGATGTCAACTATATTTGAAATTTCGTTTTGTATTATTTTAATTTGTTGAGTATTTCAAAAGTTATCCCAAACAATTTTTTATTTTTTTATTTTTCGAATTACTGGTTGATTTTTTTATCTACAGATACGGATCAGGCATATTATTTCAGAAAATTATTATGAAAATAAATATTATACAAAAATTTGTCATTATTTTTTGATAATATTTTCAATAATAATATTTTTACAAAAATATTATTGGAGAATTTCAGAATTTTTTTTAAAATTACTACTTTTGGATTTTCGGTCGATAATTACTTTGCGAAAAAGATCTCACATTTTGAAAATAATTTACCAAATTGTTTCGAAAAAGTTATTCCAAAAGATGCGTTTCCAGTAACAAAAAAAGGATTTTGTTTTCATAAACCGTATAGCTTCATAAAGTGTTATTTTCTGAATTCTTTAAGATAGTATTTTTCAATTATTATTTTCAAAAAATAATAATGTTTAAGACTTATATTGAAAAATGTCAGAAAATAATTTTAGCTATGTTTTTGGATTTTCTATAATAGACCATAGTTAAATTACAAATGCCTTGTATACACTCGGCCCAAAAACAAATTACAAATATACACAGGATCAACTAATAATATGGTCCTCTATTTTCTTTTTCTTTGTTCTCTCTCAAATAAAAGATTAATTATGTACTGTTTGCTCACACATAATGCATTTACTATAACTTAGATCAAGAGCAAGAAAGACGTGAATAGACATTATAAACAACATGATCATAAAAGCTAAACATATAGTCCATCCATTCTTATGCATGAATGACTGGGATTGAGAAATATCAATATTATTCTTGATTTCTGATTTTAGATTTTAGATTTGTTGTAACAAGGAATTCAAAAATGACGAGCTCATTGGTTCTTGAATTAAGAAAAATATTAAGATATTAGAAGTATACTGAATCTATGAAATGGTTAAATCTTATAAAGTTGGAGGGTTTATTGTGATTTACAATTCTTACTGTGTTAAATGTTACAATAAAAAATGACGAGCTCATGGTATTACAGATAAATTGAGGATTTTTAGAAAAAAAATGAAGAATGAAGAACAAGTACTTAAATCTGATTAGTAATAATATCTGAATTGATAATTTAATTTAGTTTGAATTGATAATTTAATTTAATTTGATTTGATAAATTATTAGTTGATAAATTAGTAATCTGAATTGATACATTAACTGTTAGTTACTTAAATCTCATCATTGAACAAGTACTTAATAAAGATTAATCATTGAATGGCAGATTGAAAAGATTATTCAAATGATAATTAATATAAATAAAAATTTGTCAATATCATATAATATTTTAGTTTAAGGATATTATTTCAAATAATTTCGAATAAAACGAGTTAATTTATAGGTAACTATGCAATAATTAATTTGCATTGAAATTACTAAACTTTGTGTATTAATTAAGATAATTAGAACACAATTAATAAATAATTATCATAATCTTAATTTACGTAATATTTCTTAATTACTTATGATAATTTAATTTACATAAGTATATCAAAGGTACATTATCAATTGAACATGGTGTACCATGTAATTGACATGTCAAAATTTAATTGGTACATGTAATTGATTATATGACATGTCAATTGAGGTCATCAAGGATGTAAAAGTGAGTTTTGGGGGCCAACTATATTTTCCCAATATAATATATACACTAAAGTGAGTTCAAATAACACACAATAGAACAATTTGGGGTTAATTCAAGCTTAAATGAATGTTCAATTGCATAAAAGAGTGCTAATTGTGACTTATTTGGACTTTATAGTGTACATACTCTAGATTTGTAATCGAACACCAATTTGCCAACCATTAAGGGCACTAGTATACTTAACAACCTTCACTTGTGTGTACAGATTCGGATCAGAACTTCTAAATGCTTTCTGACTTCACAAATTTGAATTCAATTTACAACATTGCTTTGTTTATACTATGAAATGAAACAAATTTAGCGAATGATGCAATTTGGTAGAGCAACACCAAAGATTAAGGGAGAAAGCAGAGGCCATGTAAGAGTGTTTAGGGTTTTGAGTGGATGTTTTCGAAGGAAAACATTTTAGAATATATAGTGTATGGGATTTGATAAGTCCAAGATTTTGAATCCCAAAATTCATGAATTTTTGCAATTGTGATTTTGCATCATAAATCCGTGCTTCTGAATCCACTATTTCAATCTAGGCCAATTGTGAAAGCGTGAACTTCATTCACAGGCTTGTAATGATAATGAATGACTTAACAAATTCGTCATGTAAATATTATTCATGATCTCAAAAAAAATATATATTATTCATGATCTCCATATTCAATATTGTGTGATTTTGAATATGAAAATCTCTTACGTTGGATGTTTTTTTAGATGAAATTTGGAAAAGGCTAGAAATTCCCTCTTCCAAATGAATTATATAATGAGGAGAGAAGGTATCTTTTGCATTTGTCTTAAAAATAATCGTAAACAATTAAATTAATGAGTATTTATCTGACGTGGCACGTTGAGAAGATAAAAAAGTATTTGTAAAATATTATAGTAGGATTAATTGTTTGGTATGGGGATGACGCGGCGCTTCGCAACGAAGAGGAGACGATTGCTTGCCAAAGACTCCCTGGGTGTTTCGGTGTGAGTGGTCTTCTGAGAGTTGTCTTTTGCTTGGCGAAGAGTTCTGAGAGGCATGAAGTAAATCTAGACGGAGGCGTGAACAAAAGGGGATGAATGAGGAGGGAGAAGGTATCTTTTGCATTTGTCTTAAAAATAATCGTAAACAATTAAATTAATGAGTATTTATCTGACGTGGCACGTTGAGAAGATAAAAAAGTGTTTGTAAAATATTATAGTAGGATTAATTTTCTTCTCAGTATGCATTTTACCCAATAGAGAGAATCAAAACAAAATTACACATGGGCCCTTCTAAAAATAATTATATCTGGCCCAAACTCCAACCCTAATCATTTACATCAAATGAATGGAGTTCTGGATTTAGCTAATTTTTTTTTTTTTTTTTTGAATTAGGATTTAGCTAGTTAAAGTAAGATCTGGAACTATCTCTTCGTCAAACTAATGGAGAGATTCGACTCAATCAAGTTGATTAATGGAAAAAGAAGAGGAAGTAAAAGAAATCAGGAATTGATAAATCCAGAATTTCAAATCACAAATTCATGGATTTTTGCATTCTGGATTTTTTTTATCAGAAATCCGGGATTCTAAATTTGCTATTTCAATCCAGGTCAAATTGTGAAAACGTGAATTTCATTCACACTTCACAGTGTTGTAATGAATGACTTGACAAATTGATCATGCAAATATTATTCATGGTTTCCAAATTTAATGTTGTGTGATTTTGTTTATATATCTCTTGTGGTGCATGCTTCTTTGTACAAAAAATTATATAAGAAATATATATATAATTCATAAAATTTGAGTTTTTGGGTTTATTATTGGTTCTAACTTCATGGATGAAATATTGAAGGAAACTGAAACAATAAATTGAGTAATAAGAGGTAAGGCTAATTGTCAAATTAATGCAGTTTTGGATTTAATTAATTAAAATGAGGTTATTAGAAACTATCTCTTAGTCAACTTTATTTGAGGTGTATAGAAATAATTAAATGCATGAATATTGTAATACATGAATATGACAATACATGTCTTTCACAGTCTATGTGGGTTATTTCATAAACAAAAATTTGTAGTTTTATTTGTAGTTAAAGATTTTGACATTCAATTTAGTTATCTATCTATATACTAATGCAAGGGGATTTGCTGCCTCCTGGTGCAGCCACGTCATCAGGGGCCTATTCGTAATTTTTTTTTTTTTTTACATTTTGGTCCTTTTTGATTTACAAATTGGTCCTTTTTTTTTAAAAAAAATACATTTTGGTCCTTTATATTTGCATTTTGGTACTTCGAAGTTTTAATATTTACATTTTGGTCTAGGGGCCTCAAATTGGTCCTGTTTTTTAAAAAAAATTACATTTTTGTCCTTCTTTATCACATTTCGGTCCTTTATATTTGCATTTTGGTCCTTTTTTCGAAAAAAATTATATTTTGGTCCTTTTTTTTACATTTTGGTCCTTTATATTTGCATTTTGGCCCTTCGAAGTTTTGAAATTTACATTTTAGTCCAGGCAGCCACGTCACCAGGGGTCTATTTGTAAAAAAAAAAATTATTTATATTTTGGTCCTTTTTGATTTACAAATTGGTCCTTTTTTTAAAAAAAAAATTACATTTTGGTCCTTTTTTACATTTTGGATCTTTATATTTGCATTTTGGTCCTTCGAAATTTTAATATTCACATTTTGGTCCAGGGGCCTCAAATTGGTCCTTTTTTTAAAACAAATTACATTTTGGTCCTTTTTTATCACATTTCGGTCCTTTATATTTGCATTTTGGTCCTTCGAAGTTTTAAAATTTACATTTTGGTCCTTTATTATTTTTCTTGCCTGGTGCAGCCACGTCAACAGGGGCCTATTTGTAATTTTTTTTTTTTCCCATTTTGGTCCTTTTTTCGAAAAAAATTTACATTTTGGTCCTTTTTTTTTCTCATTTTGGTCCTTTATATTTGCATTTTGGCCCTTCGAAGTTTTGAAATTTACATTTTAGTCCAGGGGCCTCAAATTGGTCATATTTTTTAAAAAAAATTATATTTTTGTCCTTTTTTCACATTTTGGTCCTTTATATTTGCATTTTTGTCCTCCGAAGTTTTAAAATTTACATTTTGGTCCTTTATTATTTTTCTTGAAAAACTAAAATAAAATTATAATAAGTTGAACAATATTAATAAAAGAACATCTTGCAAATATTTAAAAATAAAATATCACAAAACTATTAAAAAATACATAAAAAGAAAACTAAAATAAAAAATAGATGTTTAAATAGATATTTTCTATGAATATATTTGCAAGGTGTTTATTTATTATCATTTAATGTTAGTTTTTTTATGAATAAATAATGTAATATTAAAATTATATAAACAAAATATGTAATAATTTAAATTTTTTTAAATCACTACGTGTTAAGAAGTGTTTATGAATTTTCTTAAAATTAATAAAAAATAACAAAAATAAGTTTTAATTATTACATATGAGATTTGGAGGGTATTTTGGAAAAAAAAAATTAATATCATCCATAAGGAGTATTTTAAAATAAAAGTTTGGTAAAGAGTTTTTTTTTTTGGGAGTTTACGAAAAGATAGAGAATTTTTTATAATATCCAAAAAAAATTAGGGGGTTAAAAATATACCAAATCATGGATGTGCGAATAATCATGACATAATTTAAATTAAAGATTCGAACGAAACGGTTAGCGATGACATCGTCAAACTTTGTTGTTGGCTGACCACACAAAGGACGAAAAATATTTGTACTAAATATGTAGCGAAATTAAAGATTTGTGAAATTAAAAACACTCTTTTTTTCAGCAATGTTTTCTGAACTATTATGTTCTTAATAAATTTCATGACGACTCATTCGTTTTTTTTCCTTATTTTACTTATGAAGTATAAAATATAGATAATTTTTTTAGCAATAACCGTTTGAATTATTCAAGAAATCCGGCTCTCAAAATTTTCAAACGATTTTTGCTACAAAATATCACTCGCACACAACACACTAAATTACACATATAATAATGATTACAAAAAGAAAGTCACATACACAAAATGAACAACAATTTTTTTCAACTACATTACTTATAAACCCGAACAGCCCCGCGCAATTGCGCGGGGGTAATGCTAGTGTTATCTATTTGTGATAAACGAATGGATACAATATAATTTCTTGTTTTAACACTTTTTAACTGATTGTATATTAATAGCAAATCAAATTTACAAAAAGTACATCTTCAATTTATTTAGTGTGACTAACTGCATAATCACAACGATAAAATCGAAAATTTCATTCGACTGACAAATTCAAATATACTTAACTGTAATACAAACTTGTATTTTATTGTGGCTTCTATCATACACCTCTTTCATTATCATACATTCATTTTCAAGGGTATTTATAGTAATTATCCATTTATGAATATTTAAGGTAAGATATCAAATATATTTATTAATTAATGTTTAACTAAATTGAAATTTTTTGTTGTTCATTTAAGCAAAAATCTCCATAAAAGATAAATTTTATGATACACCTTTTTACAAATATAATTAATTGCTAAAATATCCAAAATACCCTTGTAAAATGGTGTATGATAGAACTCCCTTTTATTGTAATATACACTGAAAAATTGTGAAAAATCGACCACACAAAATTTGGAATATGATAAAATTCAATCGCTAGACGGTTAAATGGTAGAGACTTGTACTGGCCAAAGCACGAGCAGCTAGTGTGCGTATTAAATTTGAAGGTTCAAACGATATCGTAAGCAATTAAGCATCTTTGATGTCTTAAAAGAACAACAAAAAAACAATCTAAAAAAAACGAATTGTACCCGGTAAAAATAACAAATGTGTTGGTTATATTTTTATAGTATGTATATTTTAGTTTATATAACACATACATATATAATGCATACTCAGTCTGTGAAAAGACTAATTTTTTCTGTTATGTTTATTTTTCCTTTATATTTGTCTATAGTAATTCGAAGCCTTTTTTTTGTTTGGGTTGATTTGTAATGTTTTTTTCTCCCGCTATCTATTATTGGTAGATTCTTCGATTTTTTTTTTTTTTTTTGTATTAATATTATAATTGTAACTTTAATTGGTACATGACGAGTATCACACCATCAAAGATATTCTAAATTTTGTTTGGTATTAATTTTGGTTTTTCAATATTATAGATTTATCCCAAATTATTTTCGAATTTTTGTGTTCTTCGAATTATTTTGTGATTCTTTTATCTGTAGAAATTGAACGGGCATATCTTTTCAGAAAATTACTATCACGATAAAAATTATCCAAAAGTAGATAATGCTTTTGAAGTAATAATATATTGGAAAATAAAAAAAAATACTTTTAAATATAGTATATTTTGATTTCTTGTCAATAACTATTTTTGGGGAAAAAAATCTCATATTGTGACAACAATAATTTACCAAATTATTTCGAAAAAGTTATTCCACGAAGCATTTTTTCAATAAAAAAAACTTTTGTTTTCATATATTGGATAATTTCATAACGTAATACTTTTTCTAAATATTTCAGAAAGTATCATTCAAATAAAATATTCTAAAAAAAACAAATGACAAATTTTTTCTTTAATAACCCATAATTAAATTGCAAATGCCTAAAATACACTTGGCCCAAAGCCGAATTACAAATCAAACGGGACCAACTAATAATACGACTTATTATATGGTCTTCTATTTACTTTTATTTTGTTTTCTCTCAAATAAAATATTAACTATGTACTGTTTGCTCACCCATAATGCATGTACTAAATTTAGATCAACAGCAAGAAAGACATGATTGTACATTATTAAAACATGATCATGAAAGCTAAATATAAATTCATCCATTCTTATGCATGCATGACTGGAATTGATAAATATTATGATTATGAATTGTTTTAGTAAGAAGTTCATAAATGCAGAGCTCAACGATTCTTGAATTAAGAAAATATTAAGATATTAGAAGTATGCTGAATAAAATGAAGTGGTTAAATCTTGTAACATTTGAGAGTTTATTGTGATGTAAAGAGATTATTAACATCCAACTGTTGAGGATTCACTATTTAAATGGCATGCAAATTATAATTGTGTGTATCTCCAAATCATTAATTTCAAATTGTTTAATCTTAAATTAAGAGTTAAATTTCAAAATTGGTCATAGGGTTTAGGATTTAGGGTTATAAATATAAATTTTGGAATTGTTTTGAAAAATACGATAATTGATATTTTTGAATGTGTTAAACTTCATTTTTTGTCATTTTGCAAAGAAAAATTGAAAAATAAATAGAAATCCGCATGTGTTAGTTTTCCATTTTGAAGTTTTTTATAAGAAAAACATGAAAAATAATTATTTTTTTCGTGTTACACATATAATTTGGCATTGTTTAGAAAAAAAATATATGATAATTGATTTTTTGAAGGTAGACTTCACATTTTATATTTTTTTCAAATATTTCGAAAAAAAAATAGAAATCTTGGGATTGTTTTGAAAAAAAGGACAACTGATAATTTTTAAGGTGTTGACTTGACTTTTTGCTTTTTTTTTACAAAAAAAATGATAAAAATAGCAATTCGCATGTGTTGTCTTCAATTTTTGAGTTTTTTTAGGAGAACGTGAAAATTAAGTACTTTTGCCAATGGTCTCATAGCCTGGATGGTTGAGTGCTCAGCACAATAAACCCTCATGTTGTAGAGGTTGTGGGTTCGAATCCCGGCGGCATCAATATAAAAAAAAAACCTATAATGACCACGATTCTTGATTTAGGATTATCTTAAAAAAAAAAATAAGAATATTGTCTTATATATTCTCCCCAAATTCTCTCTTTCGTTTCATTTCTTTGATCTAATATATTCAAGGTCTCGACACATTGTCAAACCTCCTTCAAAAAAAAAGAAAATTAAGTACTTTTCTCGTTCTAAAGATAAATCTTGGAATTGTTTCGAAAAATATGATAATTGATATTTTTGAAAGTGTTAAACTTCATTTCTTGCCTTTTTGCAAAGGAAAATAGAAAAAAATAGAAATCCGCATGTTTTAGTCTTCTATTTTGGAGTTTTTTTGTAAGGAAAATATGAAAAATAAGTATTTTGTTTGTTTTAGACATATAATTTGGAACTTTCTAAAAAAAATGATAATTGATTTTTTTGAAGGTGTTAGACTTCACTTTTTGTTTTATTACAAAAAAATTGAAAAAATAGAATTCGCATGTGTTAGTTTTCAATTTTGGAATAGTTTTGAGGAAAACATGAAAATTAAGTATTTTGCTCGTTCTAGATTGAAATATTGGTATTTTTTTGAAAAATATGATAATTGATATTTTTTAAGGTGTTATACTTCGGTTTTTGCATTTCTGGAAAATTATTGAAAAAAAATATAAATTTGCATGTGTTTGTCGTCAATTTTTGTGTATTTTTAGGAGAACGTGAAAATTAAGTCTTTTTCTCGTTCTAAACATAAATCTTTGAAAAATATGATAATTCATATTTTTAAGGTTTTACACTTCATTTTTTAACTTTTTGCAAAGAAAAATTGAAAAAAAAAAATAGAAATCGGCATGTGTATGTTGGAGTTTTTTTTAAGGAAAACATAAAAAATGACTATTTTGTTCGTTTTAGACATATAATTTGTCATATTTTAGAAAAATATTATAATTAATTTTTTTGAAGGTAGACTACACATTTTGTATTTTTTTCAAATATTTCGAAAAAATAAAAATTCGCATGTGTTAGTCTTCCATTTTGGAGTTTTTTTAGAAAAAACATGAAAATTAAGTATTTTGCTCATCCGAGACAGAAATCCTGAGATTGTTTTGAAAAAAAGGAAAACTGAAAATTTTGAAGGTTCACTTTAGTCTTCAATTTTGGAATATTTTTGCAGAAAACATGAAAATTAAGTATTTTGCTCGTTCTAGATTGAAATTTTGGATTTTTTTTTAAATATATGATAATTGATATTTTTGTATTTCCGGAAAATTAATGAAAAAGATAGAAATTGACAATATAATAATATAAAATGTAATTGTATTTCAATCAAATTTTCTTAGTACATTTCCTTTACGCCGGGCTTAATTTGGCGATTTAAATTCGAATTCGCAGCTTGCAGAAGAACTTGTGAAATTCGTAGAAGAAATTATTGCTCCTCCGAGTATGGTAACATGATTATTGATGAAGAGGTACTTCAAAATTATAATTTCTTTTTCTTTCTAATTGGCCTGACAAGGTTTTGTTTTGAAGGTAAGCGAGGAGTATCTGAAAATTTTGGATGTATTAAGTAAAAATTTAAAATAAAAAAAAACGAGTAAATGGAAAAGGCTCGGTGGTCCTCCATTCATTGGTGCCAATGAGACTCGAACCCACAACCTCTCACAACATATGGTTTTTTGTGCCTCACACCCAACCACTAGGCCACAAGCTCATTGGCGTATTAAGTAAAAATTTAAAATTTGTTGAAGTTAATTATAGAATTATTTCTTCAAAAGCTTTGAAAGATGTTAAGCTTGAACTTGAAAGACTTCGACAAAAGGGTGTTGCTGAGGTTCTTTTTATTAATACAGAATTATTTCAAAAAATTTAGTTAATTGAGGCTAAATTGGAATAAAATAAGACGTGATTCATAATTGATGATTAATCAAAGCTTAATTGTGGTTAATTTGGGGTTTATTGCATTGCTGACCTGTCTTTCGGCCTTTTCTTTTGTAGGTTTCCGAATTCATCAGAAATTTATGGATGCCTTGTCAAATGCCAATACAGATTTCCAGATCATGCAACAAAATGTTCTCAAATACAAGTCACTCTTCGATTATGTATCCTATAAGTGAAATTTGTGGGTTATTTTGGATTTGGATAGTTCTAATTGTTGAATATTTATAATAAACTTAATTTATTTAGATGCATGTTTTGGATATTTATGATGTAAGTGTGAAATGTCATGTTCACATTGAGAGTTGTAATACATGTATCCATTGCATATAATTATGGATCATGTACTTGGGAAGTAGTGTGAGTTAATGGGTAGTAGTTATTGTGATTCATGTATACATAAACTACTTAGTTTATAAATAAAGACTCATTTGTGTTTGTAAGAGATAAGAAAGAGAAATATAAATATAAATAAGTGTCAAAGAAATATTCTCTTCTTCCTCCTCTTCTCCAAAGAAATATAGCCATATTATTCAACACTAATTAGTGGATCATTTTGGCTATGTAACCAAAAGAGCATGACAAATAGGTGTATAACAGTGTTCTTGCAGCATATGTTGACACCATAAACAAGATGTATAACAGTGTTTCTTATTTAATTGTTCAAAATTTTGTGTAACTCATATAATTTTATCTTATATCATCAAATATTAAAATATATATATATTGAAGTTATATTAAAATCTTATAATTTTGAAAGGTTGTGGACGAAATTTTGTCCAAAGCCCTTTGAACAAGATCCAATCTCATTTTTTTGGGGATTAAATTAGCATAGCTAAGACTTATTTATATTCCTTCTTTTCAATGATAATAGTGTTATAATATTGTTTACCATTCAATGCGATAATTACAATTATTTTTTATTAGGTATCTATATTGGTGAAAGCATTTTTTCAAGATGGATTCTCGTATATCAAGGATTTGCTGGTACGACTCCTTATTTTATGGCAATAACCAGGTTTTAGATTTCTAATTTGAAACAACTTCAAATTCTTCTATTTAAAAAGTCAAGCCGTGTCGTATCGGATATCGTATCGCATATCAATATATATTTGTACGCTGGATATCTGATGCTCCTTGTTAGGAATTTTATTGTTTTGTTTTGAAATAATAACAAATACTTTTCAAATATCTTTTGGATACTTGTTACTAATGGAATAAATATACTTGAAAATAAAAACATTAAATTTGAAATCGAAATAAAATATACATATGAGTTAATAAATAAATATAGCAAATATCTAATTAAATATGATAGTATTTCAATAATACCAAAGTTTAAATATTTTTACGTCAAACATATAGAAAATAATACACTATAAAGTAATTAAATATCTACATTAATTATAATTAAGAATAATATATTATGTAGCATATTTAACTTTTTTGAAAATTATAGTATCAGTGTATCACCATATTGTATTCATATATTCTAATATGATATCAATATGCAAAATAGCATAGTACATAAGAACTACTCCAACTAATTGAGATCCTCAATTGTTTATAGAACTTGACAGATTCAAAACACATTTGGCATCCTAATCTTGCCAGGTCAGATTTGCCCTTTCGTCTGTTTCTTATTGGACGAAATAAAAAAAAATGCCTTGACAAACTATTGTAGTGGAAACTTCCAAGCAGCTTCATGTGATTGTTTTCTTCTCCTGTTCTCAATTGTTTCTCTCCTAATTTTAGCTAATTGACTATGGCTGAAATTGCTGCATCTGCTATCATCGGGCAACTCGTCGATGTCGTGATCAACTATGCCGAATCATCTTGGTGGCCGAGCGCGAGGAGCATCAAAGAAGATGCAGAAAAGCTCCAAGCTGGACTTTCTCAGATCAGGACGGTACTGGCTGCAGTTCAGGTAGATCGAATCAAGCAAACTAACCCAGATCTTGAAGCACGTCTGTGGCAGTTCCGAGATGCCATAGAGACGGCAGAGGATGTGCTCGACGAAATCAAGTATTACGAATTGGAAGAGAAAATCAAAGCTGGAGATAACAAGGTGAGTGGCCCTCTCTCTGGCAGCAAGAGAAAGGTAGTTGATTTTGTTAATAATGCTATTAATAACAAAGGGGTTATGAACAAATTGAGGGAGGCTGTAAAGGGGTTGGAAGTTATCGCTTCTGATGCGGGGCCCTTCCTTCAACTCGCACATGGCTTGAATGAACAACTAGTTATCAGTAATTTTCGCGAAACTGGTTCTATTCTGACTGAGAGTCTTGTTGTTGGGAGAGAATCTGAGAAAGAGATGATAGTTGAATGGTTGACGAGCGAGATTGGTTTTGATGAGCAACTGCGGCTCTCATGTTTTACTATATTCGGTATGGGTGGTATGGGAAAGACAACCCTTACTCAACTTGTATGCGAGGACCAAAGGGTGATCGACAATTTTGAGTTAATTGTGTGGGTGTGTGTGTCTGACAATTCGGGGATAGTCGATGCCAAAATAATAATAAAAAGAATGTTAGAAGAGATTACCAAGCAAAACTGCAATCTTGATAATTTAAGTACGCTTCAGCAAACTCTAAAAGAAAACGTTGCCTCTAAGAAATTTCTATTGGTGTTAGATGATGTTTGGAGGGATGACAAACTATCAGAATGGGAAAAAATTGTGGCTCCGTTGAGGTTTGGCGAAAGAGGAAGTAAAATTTTATTGACAACCAGAATGGAATCGGTTGCTAAAATGATTGGTCGAGTGATTGGAGAGGAAAATAAGTATTTGAATTTAGCCGGTTTAAGTGAGAATGATTTCATGACTCTTTTTTATCGACATGCATTTGATGGTGTTGATTTTAATAAATATCAATATCTTCATGAAATTGGCCATGAAATAGCACAAAATCTTTGGGCGTGCCCATTAGCTGCAAAGGTCATTGGGGGTGTCCTTAACAACCACATTAATTTTGAATTTTGGAACAAAATCTCCAATGATGATGTTATAAATATACAAACAGACATGGATCATAACATCATGGATATTTTAAAATTGAGCTATTATCATCTTCCAGCACACTTACAGTTATGTTTTAGGTATTGTAGTATATTCGAGCAAGATCATAGATTTAGCAAAGTCAAGTTGGTACAATATTGGGTTGGTTCGGGGTTGATTTCAGGGTATGCTAGTGAGCAGATGAGACCAGAGGATGTTGCGGATGAGTACTTGGATCAGTTGAGAAGGAAGTCGTTTTTAAACATGGAACTGGATAATAAGAGTGAGAATGCATATTTTATTCATGATCTTTTACATGACCTTGCACGATGTGTATCTGAAGGTGAATGTTTGAGAATTACTGATCGATCTAGCGTAGCCATTCCTCGAACACTACGTCATTTGTGTATTTCAAAATACAATTTATATTTGCTCAAAGAAATCCACAATTTCAATAAGTTAAGGACTCTTATAATTTATTGTACCGGATACGACCGGGAAATTGAACCAGAGTTAAATGGTATTTTACCTGAATTTAAAAGTTTACGTTTTCTATGGATACGAGAAATAGTAATGTGCCCGATTACCAACACAATTGGAGATCTTATGCACCTGAGATACTTACATATTAATGTTGGGACGACTTCAAAAGAACAATATATTTGTTTTATGAAGACACTTTGTAGGCTATATCACCTAGTAGTGATGAGGATTGATGAAGTTCGTAGTGGGCAGAACCAAGAAAATGAAATAAAAGATGTGTGCAACCTCATTAACTTGCGGTACTGCCATGTTAATTCCAGAATACCTTGGCTTGGTAAACTAAGTGCTCTCCGAGAGTTAAACTTTTATATCGAAGATAATTTCGGTTATAAAATAGGCGAACTTAGAAATCTCAATGAGCTTCAGAGATTATCGGTATATAATCTTAATTGTATAAGAAATCCTGATGATGTTTTAGAAGCCAAGATGAATATAAAAAAAAATCTTAAATTTCTCCAACTACAATGGTCTGGTTATAACTCATATGATTTCAGTGTGAGTGGTAGTGAGAGAGATGCAGAGGTAGCTGACAATCTTAAACCAACTTCAAATTTAAATAAATTGCAAATACAATTTTATCCTGGTATTAGATCTCCATGTTGGATGAGTGATTGCTCTTATTGTAATTTAACCCATGTTACTCTACTTTCTTGTAATAAGTGGGAAATCTTGCCATCTCTTGGTCATCTTATCTCGCTCAGATATCTAATTTTGGAAAAAATGAATGCTGTGAAGCAAGTTGGACATTCATTATACGGTGAGAGTGGCGATTGTATTTTTCCCTCATTGATAGAGCTAGAATTTGTTACTATGACTGAATGGGAGGAATGGATTGGAGTCGATGACAAGTTACTTTTTCCTCGCCTTGAAAAACTATCAATAATTAATTGCCCTAAATTGAAGAGATTGCCCACCCTGCCATCTACATTGAAATGGCTATCGATTTATAATACATCACTAGATACACTCCCGAGATTCTATCAAGCTCCCGGACGTATCATAGGAGGTGCATCGTACGTTCCATTAGGATCATCTCTAACACACTTGCATATTGGGTATTGCCCAAATATTATAACTCTAAATGGATGGGAGTTGCTACAACAACCACAAAATTTGCACGTTCTTAAGGAGATCTCTTTGACAGATTTTATAAATTTGTTGGATATGCCAAGCGAATTAGCGTTACTCCCCTCTTTAGTACACTTCAAATTTTATAATTGTCCAAAACTGGTTTCGAGTGTGCGGTTGCCTACAATGTTAAGAATACTCAATTTTGAATCGATTGGTGATGCCGAGCCATCAATCATTAGGTCATTGCAAGAACTTACCTCTCTCACTCACTTAACGATGCATAGTGCAAGCATGCAATCCTTCCCCCCTGCAGAGGTACTTGCAAGGTTAAAAAGTTTGAGCGACTTGAGCATCACAGAGTGCAATAATCTGACATCATTGAGTGGGATAGAGGGGCTCCCTGGCCTCAAAAGGCTGGAAATTTCGAGATGTGAGAAGCTTACAGAACTTTCCATACAACAACCACCTTTATTGGACGACAATAACCAATTAATTCCATTTGAGATAGATGAGCTGTGTATAGATTGCACCTCACTTTTATTGATGGAACCGTGCAGAAGCCTCAGAACCACTAAATCTTTGAATATTCAATATGATTACCAAAGTATATCCTTTCCCGAGCAATGGCTGATGCAGAATCGCTTCTCCCTCAAAAAGCTTCGTCTTGAGAGCTTGTGCTCTCTGCAATCCTTACCTCCAAGCATGGAAAGCATGTCTTCCCTCCTATATTTGAGCATCAATCGTTCTCAATTGCTTATGTCGCTACCAAATCTACCGTCTTCCCTAATATCACTAGTAATGAGAGGATGTCACCCTGAGTTTGTCAAGTTGTTTCGAAGGCAAACTGGTCTTTATTGGCATAAGATATCCTACATTCCTACTGTGAACATTAAGGCCTCATACCCTTAGTATTAGTATGTAACAATACTAATCTTTGTATTATTTGGTGTTTTTACTGATCACATGAAATGAGTTTTGTAAATCACAGGACCGTATAAGCAAAATGTGTACTTAGTTTCCTTGAGGAAATTTTCCTCTTTGGGGTACAAAAAAATTTCCATCACCGTAGGCTTCGTAACTTTTAACATCATTTTGTTTTCTCGGTTATCTATTGTAACTTTTAACATCATTTTGAGATGCTTTAGAATTATAAATAGCTTATGTGTTTTCTAGACGTAATAAAATAATTTTATTGTATTTGCAATTTGATCGGTGCACTTGTAATTTTTTAGAGATCTAATTTATTTAATTAATAAACAGATTTTTTTCATATAGTTTCTTTCCATGTCGCATGGCCATGAGAGAACAAAGAAGATGAATTGATTATGTAGTAGACGAGGGCCATTGATGTCATTGATTTAATAAAAAAGTTAAAGAGTCCATCAAGAAATTGGTGTCTTTTAATTTAAAAGAAAATATATATTTATTGACTAGAGGGCTGATTCCTAAGGATCCTTCCCTTTTTTTTGGTCATAATATGATATACAAAACCCATCATCTATTCATCTCCCATTAAATACAAATTGGGCATGTGATAACATGAGATCATTAAGAGAATTTGTGATGAACATAAATAGATTCATGCAATTAATGTTTCACAAATAAAATTGGTCGATATATTCGAATTTATCAGATTGTATGAACCCAGACATTATAATGGACGCATGAAAGATATATTTGTATTGAATAAAATAAACGTATTTAAAAATAAATATTGTTACTTTTAAAATTAGTATTTCCATACATAACCTGAAGTTAACAAATATATTCAGGTACGGATATAAACGGTATGGATATTATCCGACCGTACTGCAATCGTATCCGTAAAATATTCATATTCGAATAAAATATATGCACCTAATAATGTATCATAAAATGTTCGAATACATAAATGATTTTGATTGCAAATACAAATAATATCCGTATACAGATACCGATTCGTACATTCGATTGCAGCTGCGTACATATACAAATATCTAATTCAGGTACAAATATAAATAACAAATTCACATACTTATATTACTCATGTATGTATATTTGTTATATTTTTATTTTGTTGTGTGCATTTTTGTTGTTGTTGTTGTTGTTGTTGTTGTTGTTGTTGTTAATGATACTTGAATATCTAGAATAAGAAGAATATTAATATATATGTTGGTTGACATGATAATTTTTTTTATATATTAATAAATAATTTTGCAGTTAGATATTTATTTTTTTGAGATAGACATTTTTTTAGTAAATAATATAATTAATATACAAATAACAAATATCCAAAATTAATCTGTATTCGTATTTATATTTGATAATATATTAATTACTATATTTGTATTCATATAATATCCGTTCGATTATTATTCGTATTCATATTCGTATGAAGAAAATTAAACGAATATTGACACGATCTGACCATTATCCGATCGTGTCTGCTCCCTTTAAAATTATTAGTAGAATCAAAGAAATAATTCTTTTTATCGGTAGAACTTTAATGAAATGTAAAAAAAAAAAAATTCTAAATCAATTAATATATACGAAATCTTTAAGTTGATTAGAGAAACATATTTTTTATAAATTGTATATGTTACATAGTTGTCTCCTTAGTTTTCTTTTTTAGAAATATTAACCATGGAACCCGAAAACTTTACGACGTGGTCTTGGTCCTAATAGAACATAAAACTATTTGATGTATTCAATCGGGTGCATATGCCGTTTGTACATTTAAATGAAGGGAAATTTAAAAAAAAAATCCTATTAATTTTTGGTTGATATTGTTAAAAAACTTCTATCTTTTTGGAAATTCCAAAAAACTTTCTCTATCAATTTTTTATTTTCGAATATCCACTTATATGGGTTAAAACTAATCATGCATGGTGTTAAAAAAAAAATTACCAAAATATTTTTTATTTACGTATGTAGTAATTAAGAAAAATTGTTATTTTTTTATTAATTTCCAAAAAATCCTAAAGAACTTTGGCATATAATAATTTTATAAAAATAATTATTATATATTACATTTATATAATTTTATGTCACGCCATCACCGTCGTTGCGTTCATGAAGCCTTAATTGCATGAATGGATTTCAAGTAATTTATGATGTCCAATTTAGAATCATTTTGATTTTCTCTAATTGATATCTCTTTCATTTTAATGGGACAGATTTCAGAATAGAACATTATATGTCATCATCATATGTATTTGTGACCAAATTGCTTATATAGTCACAAAACATCTTATCAATTAAAGATATACCTTTTGGGCTTCCTAATGTGGATCTTCTAATTCAGCTCATCATAGAAAATAGAATCACCACCACAATATTCTACACATCAAAGGCCCACAACTTAAATGACACATTTATGCTTAAATATAATAACTAAAATTGACCACTTTATTTCAAGTATATAAATGATAATATTACAATACATAAATAATTTATATATAAGTTCAGTGTTGAAATAATGCTCCAACAATCTCTCAATTAGACTATATGTAATTTCTTATAATTACGTATTGAACATAAAACTGAAATACGCGTACTTGTTTGTCATAAAAATCTTATGTGTCCCTAACCAATTCCGTTCATCAATAATATCAACGTAGGATCAAAGCGGCTTTCGTCACATTTAACGCAATTAAACCTTCAATGGCCACGTACATTAATATAACGTAATGACATGAATCATGATTTGGATGCGTAGCATGAAAATTTCATGTAATGTGATCTTAACATGCCTATTTCCAACTTGATCCTCCTAAAAATTAATTTAGTGAGATCCTAAAACCGTCTCCTTTAATAACTTAATGAGTCAAACCGTCTCCTTTAAAATCGTATTGAGACAACATGTCTCCTTTAATACCTTAATGAGACAAACCGTTTCCTTTAAACCGTCTTGAGACGAACCTAGATTAAATCAAAGTAAAGTGATAAATATAACTTTAATTCTGCAGAATAGCCATAATACCGAATAAACTTGAAAACTTTATACCTTTATCATATGTCTATGACATATGTTTTATCACATGTCTATATCATATTTATTGTACAGAATATTTACTCCCACTATAACCGAATATCCTTGACCGAAATTACACCCATATAAGCAACGTCTTGCTTACATAACCTTTTGGGTAATTGTACCTTATTTGTTTATGGCCATAATGTGGAGTTTGTACCAAAATATATGACAGAAAATATTATTTTATTTTTCTTTCACAACTTTCATTGTTGTACTTCATAATTGTTAATTGCCGTGCAACAATTTAGTGGTCTACAAATAAATCTCCACTATATATGCACCCTTCATGACAAATTTTCACAATCATTTATTTTATTATTATCAAAAAATCGGTATACTTAATGATCTCAAAATTTATCCGACATTTGTTATATGAGCATTTAACATTATGTTATCTTTAACATTTATCTAGTTACTCCCACATAACTAATGATATATTTAATAATTAACAAAATTGTCCCCAAAACCAAACAAGATAATTTTGTTATAAAACCAAAAAATATATACCAATGTCAATGTTCTTGAGATGTCTGAGTTTGTATTTTCTACTAAATAAAATTTGTAACCGTATCCCCCCCCCACACACACACACACACACACACACAAACAAGACATTTTTAAAGAATCATAAATATTATAAATTCAATTAAAGTTTATCCCATCATCAAGATATCTCTTTTCCGTTAATATTTTGACTTTGGTCAATCATATTAACTTCTTATTGATATCCTGACATAGTAATCAATAATTGATAATAAATTAATGTGTCAACAAATTAACCTTCCTTTGGGCCGATTAAATAATTATCACACACTTATTACAAGCATATGAAATTAAATTAAACATCGCCTTTTTTTGGGCCGATCAATATTTAATTAATATCATGCACATATCTTTTTATATTTTAAAATATAATCAATTTCAACAACAGATGTCACTTTGGCGACATGTTGTTGACCTTAATTAATTTTAAAACACATACATTAAACCTCTTAATTGAACTTAAAATTATATCAATAAAAAATTATCCTTTCCTAGAGCTTTTCGTAAATAAAGTTTATATCAGATTTCACCTACAGACTCTTGTTCTAAATATTGCATACATATCCTTATTTTGGAAAATGAAATATATATATACAAAATGTTTTTATTCAATTCCCAAAATACCTCCATTATTTCTTTTCATTTATATTTGCGGCCCAACAGCCCAAAAATAAACAAAAGAAAAATATGACATTTCACTCCACCGCAATTTGAATATCACGATTCCATTTCCGGATTTTGCTTATACCTTTTGATAAAATCCTGAATTGGTATTCCAATTTTCGTTTCCCAAATATACAATTTTTTTAAATCCAAACTTTAAAATCGTGAATTTTATATCCTAATTTTCAAAAGCCAAACTTTAAAATCCAGAATTTAATATCCTAATTTCATATTTAAAATTTGTAATTCCGAATTTTAATAAACTTAAAAAACCGGAATTTCTAATTCTAATTTTCATTAACATTAAAATCGGGAATGAAATTCCCATTCCTTCCTACAGAATTATAATTTTTTTGTGACATAATTAGCGTTTAGTAATATAAATAAGGTGAAATGTCGGTACAAGCCCCTCAAATTCTCTCTCAACACATTTTATATCATCAATTATCAATTAATTAACATGATAATTACCAAAAACACTCCATTAATGTTTAATTAATATTGATCAAGAATCGTGAGTTCATATGTAATTTAATTATATATCAATTAACAGTAAATGGAGTGTATTTTGTTAATAACCATGTTAATTAGTGATATAGAGACTGTTGGGAAGAATTTGTGGGGCTCCATATATGGTCTCATATTTGAAGATGGTTATGGTTTTGCTTTCGGTTTTTATATATTTCTTTTGCAGTATTCTTAATCATGGGTCAATTGGATAGTGGTTATATATAATGTTTCCAAAACTCATCAAACATTCTTGATGAGATGAACAAACATGTTTAATTGGATTAATTAATACATTTGATTGAATGGATTAACGGATTTATGAATTATTTGATTGAATTAATATGTTAATTAACTTGAACTAATATTAATATATTAAAAATGAATTGACGTGTCAATTAAACTTGTCAATTAACCATTAATCGAAATGTTAATCAACTCTACTAACATTCTTTGTTCACGTCATCAAAAATATCGGATGAGTTTGGAGACACACTAAATTGTTCCATTAACATAATACATATAAACAAGTGTACGTAGGGAATTTTAAAAAATAATAAGGTCATTACCATAAAAATCCAAATAAATAAATGAATGTAATAAGTTTTACTAATTTTCCAGGGATTTTTTTTTCTCACTTCTGAAATTGGAAAAATTGATATTTATAATGTGCAAGATTATGTTCAAATTGATAGGGGAGCAAAATGAAAGAAAATTAGCTATATGCAGTTTGGAATTAACTTGGAAGAGTCAAAGCATTGATAAGAGGGATTTACTTTATTTTCGAATAAAAATGAGATCAATCAGGAATCACACACATACTCAAAGTAAAATGTCATTGTCGTGAATGTACAAAATAAACTTTTAACGAGTGAAATAATATTGAAGCTTTTTGCATTAAAAATTGTTAATCGATCTCATGTCATGTTAGAGTTAGACTAACAAATCTATAAATTATTTATTTTAACCAAGTTTTTCAAAGAAAAGTACCTTTTTACCCTCCAAAAAGCTATTGCTTTTTTTTGTGCTTTATTTTGCCATATTTTTGCTGCCCTCGGTTTTTTGCCAATTTTATTAGCTTATCCAATCAACTTTATGGTTGTGTGGACACTTCAATTATTATTATTAGTTTGTTTGTACCATCATTTCAAAATATTCAATTCTCAAATATTATTATGCATGATTCCTTTGCATTTTTATGTATCATGCATGTTCAAGATCTTAGGTGCAAACTTTTAACTTAGGAAAAGTGGAAAACAAATAAATAAAATTAGGGTAAAGTATGAAGTACAGAAATCACCATATCTACCAAATCCACCTAGTTAAAGGAAATTATTATTTAATACATCTGTCATATATATATATTTTAATAGCTATTGAATTAAGAGTTCATTCGTACCTCAAATAATAATTTTGAATTTTTTGGGAACGATTGGGTGAGAATTTTGTGCTATATCAAGACAAATTGCATAATTATAATCTCGAAGGGTAATTGCGGAAATAATTTATTTTAAGAAAGGTAGTTTCGAGATTTGGTGTTTTTGGAATATCGAACATTCAAATTTGATATTTTGGATCGTAGAAAGGGCAAATACGAAATTACTCTGCCATTGCTATTATTTAATATTGTCTATTTTTTTTTTTTTAAATAACTTTCATTTTCAAAAAATTTACCCAATTAGGACGAATTGAGTTTTAATCAAGCTTTGTTTAAATCCTTAAAACAAAATATGAAAGAAAATATATCGACATTTAGAAAAGACAAAAAACAGAGAATACGTTTTTGTCTTTACTGGAGAGAGGTGGTGCGAAATAACTGGAGGCAATGGAAGTAAACTCGATGGGTTTCACATTTGAAGAAACGTTACTGCGATTTGGATTTTCAACGGCTTTTCCATTCTTGTTAGGTTGATCGAGTATAATTGGATTTTTCCCTGTTAAATTTATATTATCTTTACTAATTATGATTTATGACACTTTGAGATCGTGTCGTTATTGTAATAAATCACGAATTTGAAGTTTTAAAATCACATATATATTCATTTATTACAATAACGACACAATCTCAAAGTGTCATAAATCATAATTAGTAAAGATAATACAAACAACTCTATAATTCATATATTAATATACTGTTTTATCTGAATAGTGAATAATTTTACCAACGAGATTTCCGTATCAATGAAAGAGTAATGTAATAATATATGTTGAAAGTTCGAAAAGGGTAAAAATGGAATTGTACCCGAGATATCTCCGCCTTCTTATGCTAACCATGTTTGCTTTATATCTACAACACACACTTAAAAATAGATCAAGATAAAATAAAAAATGGACTTTTTTATGTATTAGTAGGATAATTAATGGAAGTCTCTGAGAACCAAAAATCAATTTTTTTCATCTTTAATTGAAATTACGATGAACCGAGACATCTTCAAGGTTCAGATAATGTGGGTGGAATTCGCCAATCTGAAACTTTTATCAAAAATCAAAATGGTTAAAACAATTAAGGAAGCATATTTAGAATGCTTCGATAAAAAGACGGAAAGAGGTAAATAGACAAATTACCATTTTTTCCATTAAGAGGGATATGTGTGATATTTTACGGTTTTGTAGGGTTAAGCACGAAATTCCGCCTATAAAAAATGGTACGTCAATCCTGATTGATACCAGAATCAAAACTGCACCTGCAATTCAGAGGGGGCAAGTATAATTTTTCTTTGTAATTAATCATATGCTACATGTTAATCATAGTATCGTGGTAAGTAATTATGCGATACATGTTAATTAATATGTAGAGGGTGCTTTGGTGAAATCTGGGGGCATAATAAATGGTGGGAGATTTACAGGAGAGCTCAGAGAAAAAAGGATCGATTGATCCATCTTCAACTAAATCATGGATTGCAAGAATGAGATGAGAGAAATTAGAGATTTTTAATGAAAACCATCTCAGATCGCAACCAAATAGAGAACGAAATTCCAATCCGTACTGAATAATTAGCGAATATCTAGTAAAATCAATCCAAATAACGAGAAATTGAAAGAAAAAATCTGCAAAACTCACTTTGATAGCGATGATTATGAGCGCTTCCAAGAGGGAAAGTAGGAGGAGGAAGAACATGAGTAGATTTCTTGGGCTGAGAATTAAAATGACGAGCTGTCAAAGTTGGGAATTGGTGTCTCGGACATTAATGTGATACATAATCCGGAATTGGTTTCTCGTACACTGATGTTTATTTTATATCCCCCCTGAGCTGGCGTAAGAGCCCAGTTTTTTTATATAACCCGGAATTGGTGTCTCGTAAGAGTGTTTTAACGCCAAAACAGCTGGCGTAAGAGGCATGTTTAACGCCGACAGAGCTGGCGTAAGAGCCTAGTTTTACCGCCACCAGAGCTGGCGCAAGAGCCGTGTTTTACCGCCATCAGAAGTGGCGTAAGAGCCTCGTTTTAACGCCATCAGAACTGGCGTAAGAGCCGTGTTTTACCGCCATCAGAAGTGGCGTAAGAGCCGTGTTTTACCGCCATCAGAAGTGGCGTAAGAGCCTCGTTTTAACGCCATCAGAGCTGGCGTAAGAGCCTAGTTTTACCGCCCCCAGAGTTGGCGTAAGAGCCGTGTTTTACCGCCATCAGAGTTGGCGTAAGAGCCTAGTTTTACCGCCACGAGAGCTGGCGTAAGAGTCTATTTTTGCCGCCACCAGAGCTGGCGTAAGAGCCGTGTTTTACCGCCACCAGAAATGGCGTAAGAACCGTGTATTAACGCCACCAGATATGGCGTAAGAGCCTAGTTTTTAACGCCACCAGAGCTGGCGTAAGAGTCTATTTTTGCCGCCACCAGAGCTGGCGTAAGAGCCTAGTTTTACCGCCACCAGAGCTGGTGTAAGAGCCGTGTTTTACCGCCACCAGAAATGGCGTAAGAAGCGTGTATTAACGCCACCAGATATGGCGTAAGAACCTAGTTTTTAACGCCACCAGAGCTGGCGTAAGAGTTTATTTTTGCCGCCACCAGAGCTGGCGTAAGAGCCGTGTTTTAACGCCAACAGAGCTGGCGTAAGAGCCATGTGTTAACGCCAACTAAGCTGGCTTAAGAGCCATGTTAAATTTAACCCAACAATGCTGGCGTAAGCCGTGTTTTACGGGAGAGCTCAGAGAAAAGAGGAAAAGCAGAATTTAGGGGTGCTTCTTAGCAACGATTTCTTCTTAGCGACATTCGTATGAATGAAGAAGCTCGGATCCTCTCGTCATCTTAGTCTGGATTGATTCATGGATATTGGATTTGGAATTGGGGGTAATTAACGTTTTGAATTTGATACTGATTCAAAGATTTTGGTTTCGAAATTGGGGTTAATTTGTAATTGTTGGCAGGAATTTCCCTAAATCATCCCTGGTATTGGTAATTTTCGACGAATTTTGCTAAGAAATGAAATAATTAGCATGAAAAATCGTCCGAGGTCTTAATTTTTCACTAATATTTGACTATTATAATATAAATTTTTATCTAATAATTGTTTTTTTACTTATTTTTTATTTCCTTTAATTTTGTTTGCAAATTTGAAACAGATAATGAAACGAAGATCAGAAGAAATTAATTTTCGATGCTGATTTTACATTGGAGAGAACATTAAGGTACTTTTTGTTATATTTTTCTTATATTATCAAACTCAGTTTGAATTAATCTATTTATTTATCTATCAGTTCATTTCAGAATTATCAAGATCAGAATTTATTTCAGATAATATCCCCTGTAAATAAAAATCTTTCAAGGGTCATATATGTAAAAAGTGCATTTGTAAATTGTAATTGATTTATGTTTTCTTGTGTGTTAGATTCATCAAGCAGGATCTTTGCAGGATTCTTTCCACCATGAGAGAGATGGATAAAAGAGCTCAAGGAATTGGTACGGGTGGAGTTGTTGTGTACCGAATTACAATCCAAGAGACATTGTTGCGAACATAAGAAAATTACTCACCAACGAACCAATGGAAACAATGCACCCTGATACCGTGGTTTCAAGGTTTATAATTTTTGTATCTATTAAGTAACTAATTACAAGTTTTTTCTTGTACTTTTGAGGGTAGTTTTGAAAAAACTAGCACCAAAGAATCTGGCGAGGCTTGCACCATTACAGGTGTCATCAAGGAAGTGGATGGACGCTACACTCCCAATAACTGAATTGCCGAAATCGAAGATTGATTCATGATTGTAAAAAGTTTCTCGAAGCTTCCATGCTCAGTACCGGTAAATAAAATAACCATTTATCAAAGGTAATTTCAATTTTCAAATTAATATCAATTGTGTAATTAATAAAGCGTCTTTTATTGGTAGTGAAAAGATATTTTGAGAGTCAGAAGGGTTTTTGTGAAAAATGACAGAAAATTACAAAAACCATACATTTTGAGAGCTAGAAGGGTGTATTTGTAAATGTGTAAGATCTCTGAGGGGTATATGGGAGAAATGTTGCAAAGAATATTAAAGAAGAAGTATTTTGAGAGTTGCAAGGGTTTTTATGCAAAAGGGCACTAAATTGTAAAAACACATAAATTTTGGGTATATTTGTAAATGTGTGAAATTCAATATTTCTGAGGGTGTATAGGGAGCAAGTGGTTAGCTTAGAGATGATATATGTTTTAGAGAAAGAAATTATAGGAATTAAGAGGGTTTTTAGGTAAAAATGCAAATAGCAAAGATTTATGGGTATGTATGTAAAGTTCAAGAGGAAAACGGGTTACCGGATCTTGATCAATTCAGAGTTCTGAGAATGTAAAGTTCAAGAATAGGCTTTTGAGTACTTTTTGAGAGACCGTACCACCACCTTTACGAGTTTCGAGTTTCAGACTATTTGACTGCTTTGCCTTGACGGGTCTTCTTTTGGTACGCTTGACGCTCCAGGTTTCGATTCACTTCTACTTACCTGTATTAAAAAATAATATATGAAATTTACTTTTCTAGATTGAAAATATCGAATTAAGAGTTCATTCGTACCTCAAATAATAATTTTGAATTTTTTGGGAATGATTAGGTGAGATTTTTGTGCTATATCAAGACAAATTGCATAATTATAATCTCGAAGGGTAAGTGCGGAATTAATTTATTTTAAGAAAAGTAGTTTCGAGATTTGGTGTTTTTGGAATATCGAATTTGATATTTTGGATCGTAGAAAGGGCCAATACGAAATTATTCTTCCATTGCTATTATTTAATATTGTCTATTTTTTTTTTTTAAATAACTTTCTTTTTCAAAAAATTTACCCAATTAGGACGAATTGAGTTTTAATCAAGCTTTGTTTAAATTCTTAAAACAAAATATGAAAGAAAATATATTTGATTTTTTAATTAAATTTATTTGATTTTTTATAAATTCATTTAAAAGTATTGTATTTAAAAGTATTCATTTAAATTCATTATGTAGCGTCTAACGAAACTATTTGCAACAATAAAAAAAATTATATTAAATTTTTGTAAAAAATAGTTTTAAATATGTTTTTGGATTTTCTATAAATCATAGTTAAATTACAAATGTCTTATATACACTTGGCCCAACGTCAAATTAGAGATTTAGACAAGCCCAACTAATCATATGTTCTCTTTTTTCTTTTATTTTTTCTCTGTCAAATAAATATTTGACTATGTACTGTTTGCTCACACATAATGCATTTAATCGAAATTAGATCAACAGCAAGAAAGACAAGAATAGACAGTATAAACAACATGATCATAAAAGCTAAACATAAATAGATCCATTTTTATGCGCGAATGACTTGAACTGAGAAATATCTTTTTTATTCTAGTTTTCTGATTTGACTTCTTGTAATAAAGAATTCACTAATGACGAGCTCATTGGTTCTTGAATTAAAAAAAAATATTGAGATATTAGAAGTATACTGAATATGAGGAAGTGGATAAATTTTACAAAGTTTTGGAATTTATCATGATAGAAAGAAATTATTGATATGAGTTACCACAGTTTCTATTAAAATGACATCGAAAACTTTTATCCATATTGAATGTTTCGGTTACTACCAAAAATAGGAGTTGAATGTCAAAATTGATTATTTTGATTAGATGTAAGAAGCGTCGAAGAACAAATTTGACGAAGAAATATTATGCGACCACAAATTAGTTGTCGACCCGAGTATTCACGATGCGTTAATAGTTTTATATATCACACATATCTATTATTAATCGCGGCCTTTACTCCTTGCAAATAACTTACATAACTTGAAAACTGAAATTTGGATAATTATGAATAAGAAAACATGACGACCCAAACTAACCACCCATACCAAATCCGTATTATTGTCTATATATCATATATATCTTAATTGTTAATATATATCCTAGGTGTATATATTTACATAAAATATTATAAAAAATTGTATCCTGAATTACAATTCCTAAGAATTTTGAACTTCAATGAAGTCTATCAATATAACCTCATGTGCTACCCTAAGCAAAATATCTGAATATCTGTTTCTTTATTGACCAGATTATCCAAAATATCATTCTAACTAATATAATTCTTATTAATCTGGCAAGACGTAATATAAAAATTGATGTACCAAAGGAAATTTTTATGTTTAAACTTTAAATCAAAAAAAGGAAATTGCTACGGCATTGTAAGAACACAAAATGAGAAAACATCTTAAGATAGCATTATATTCTCTGCATTAACAAAAAATCGACAAGTATCATTACAGATCTCTGCAAGTTTTAAAGATTAGAATTATTTACGACAAAGAAACAGTGAATTTGTACATATATATAAAAAAAAATTATATTTCGTACGGCCACAAGACAAGATGATAGAGGAATCCCAATGCATGTTTTCTCGCTTTCTCCAAAAACAAAAGGAATTCACGGCACGATTTCATCACATCAAAGACCTTTTATCCGACCATTTAATCCCGCTAAATCAATCCATTTCTCCAATGCGCTTGCCGAGGAAACAAACGCCAATTTCGAAGCTTCAACGTCTTGGTTACCCACTACAAAACGAAACGACATAAAATAATGATAAAACAAAATGAAATTGTTGGTTCATGGTTTCCCTTGTAAATATTCTACATAATGTTTATAATAAAAGACTCAATTCATTTGAGCCAACCAGTCATTAGTTAATAGGGTGATACAAATTACTTAAAATAATAAGACATAGCATGCCAAATTAGAATTTATGAACATAATATATAAAATTGCACGACGAGATCACGAGTAAAGGTTTAAAGTTCGGCTATGTGTACCTGAGGAAAACAAGGAAGACAACGAGGAGTTGAATGAGTCGATCTCAGTTTTTTCTTCCTCGTTCGAGCTCAACTGGTCAAAATTAATTCAAGTTATTATTTACTTAATTTCCTCGAAGCACATAATAATACAGAAAAAGAAACCTTTGTGAAGGCTTTGTTGATATTTTCCACCCATTCGGCTTTCACATTCGAGCCCAATACCGAACTGGCAGTTGAAAGATCGGCTTTTTCTATCGCTTGGCCTACTTTGCTCAATTTATAAACCAGCTCTTGCAAATATCCTAACAACAATGCACAAATAACAACGTTACATGAACTTTAATTGCACTATAATTCGAGCGAATAATCACACCAATACAGCATGCTTTTATGAGCAATTCATCCCCGAAACTCAATTCAAAACTAATTGGCCCACTTGTAATGCAAATTTGAACTCAACCAAGGTCATTAATGGATCAAGAAGAGGCAGTGAAAGAGAAAAAGTTACAAACCAGTCTCGGTGGCCGAGGAGCTAATCACGGCCTGCCGCTCGAGCCGTTTCTTCCTGTCAGTCTTCACCTTCTCCAACAATTCCGTGTCATCATCGGCTTCCAACACCATTGCACGAGAATCAGGCAATTGAAATTGGGCCAAACCAGTTAGAATAAAACACACGGCCAATCCATCTCTCCTCCCGAATTGAGCACGTACTTGTCGAGTCGATGAACAGCACTTCGGCCAAGAAGAAATGGTTCTGCGAGAAGAGGGAGGGAGGGTGAACTTCGGAAAGGAAAGGGTCGACATGGCTGATTTGGGTTTGTTAAGAGAGAGGAAGGATGGGGGAATTCACGGAGAGAAAGAAGTGAGTTTTCCATCTCTATCTCTGTCTTGTGTTTCCTCCGGATAAGAAAGGAGCGGCAGAAATAAACGGTCACTTTTGCATTTATACCCTCGTACAAAAGAAACTTTCATAAAGGACCCTATATTATGCTAAAATCACAAGTTAAACTCACTAAAAATCAATCATATGATGATTGAGAGTATTTAGGAATGGCCGTGAAAGAGTTTCATGATTGGTCGATTTGTAAACAATCGAAAATAGAAAAATAAGGCAAAAATCAGATTTTTGTTTTTCCCGTCGTCCTGCTTTCGAACGGACACGGAGTGAGGGAATGCCACGGTGTACAAAGCATAAGGACTGCTTAGAGCACTCACGTCCCTACATTCTGTTTGAACAGAGCTTTGCTTGCGTTCGAACGAAAGGATCCATGTCTTGTATAAATGTTATACGGGTTGATCCGTTTGCACGGAGAGTGTCTTATGTTCGAACGAGAGGAACCATGTGAAAAGGATTTTTCACGTGTTGATGGTCCGTTCAAACGGAAGTATATTTCCGGTCCAACGGAAGCTTCCATGTTTGCTATTTCTTATTTTTGACTACAAACTTCGAAAACTGAAGTGTTTTATGTCAATAAAATTCATATAAATCAGACATTAACATGGGAACCATTAAAGGTTAATGGTTAATAAATCTCGTGATACGTCGATATAATATGATTAGGTGGAAAGTTTAACATGTATATCATGATCCCATCGTAATATTTAAGTTGTGAAAATGTCTTCCATGCCTACAACCATCGGGGTTGGTCTTACGTATTGTGTGATTTTAGACCAAAGTCGGGCATGTAATATTGTATGTTGACATGGTGGTATGCGTTAATTGGGGACGAACATGGTTTCATGCCAAAGTACGACACATTGTAGTTTGATTGAACGATATGTGGATATGGTTGTGACTTAAATGTCCTAGCCAATCATATTGGAGTTCGGGACATAAATATGATGCACACAAGGAATTCGAATTTTATGTGATACGATTTTATACCGAAATCTTATAAATATTTTAGAGTCGCATTTGATGCGATTGGATTTTATCCTACCTAAATCGCAAGATCTCACTTGTGGGAGGATCGTGGAATATGGGTCTTAAGGTGTTATCGAACTAAGAGTTCCGTATCGGTACGAGGGTTATCAATCTTCATTTTCCTTGTGGAATCAAGTCTTCAAGCAACACCAATACCATGTCGATAAGATCGGTCGTAGAGAAAGAAAAGCTCGTGGTCCCGAACTACCTCGATTGACACCAAAACCTAAGAATAGTTCTTAGGCAAGAGGATATAATGCTACAAGATTTCATCTTGGGTGCATTGCCGCCTAAGTTCTCCACTTTTGTGACCAATTATCATATGCATTCAATAAACAAGTTGATCCATGAGCTCCATGGGATGCTTAAAAACTTTGAATCGGAGATGCTTAAGGCGTCCGGGGAATCCAAGACAAAAGTTACCGGGAATGTCCTTATGATTCAAGGTCGGGATCGAAAGAGATCAAGGTCTAATGGTGGTTCAGGTAAGAAGTTGTCTAAACCAAAGACTAAAGGGAAGGAGAAAATGCAAACTTTATCTCGAGGAGGTGAAAAAGAACAAGGGGAAGGCGTTGGAAACCGATGCCCCATGTATGACCGTTATAGAAATAAATCTTTCAAACTTGAAGAGTTGGGTATTGGATACCGGTTGTGGAACTCATATTTGTAGAAATATGCAGGCACTTCAAAGTAGAAGAACATTACCACGAGGCAAGGTGGAACTCCGAGTCGAGAATGGAGCAAGAATTATTGCGTTTGCCGTAGGAGTAGTTAATCTAACATTGCCAAGTGGACTTATTACAATACTTAAAAATTGTTATTATGTACCTAGTTTGTGTAAAGACATAATAAGTCTATCGGAGTTAACCAAGGATGGCAATAACTTCGTTATTAAGAATAACGAATTTATGATATGTAAGGACAATTTAATATATGGAAATGTTCTATTAGAAAATGATCTTTATGTATTGGATATCGATCACGAAAATGACAAGTTAGTATATAAAGTCAATGTTAAACGTATTAACCTAAAGTTGATAGTCGTACTTTCTTTGGGCATTGCCGTCTTGGCCACGTGAACAAGAAACACATCTCCAGGCTCATAAAGATGGATTACTAGACTCATCCGAAATTAGATTTGTATGAGCAATGCATGGATTGTTTCATCGGTAAGACGACAAACACGCCGTTTTCCAAGGTAGGAGAAAGGTCCAACGACTTCTTGGAACTTGTACATTCCGATGTATGTGGACCGATGAGCATAGAGGGAAGAGGAGGTCCCAAGTACTTCATCACGTTTACCGACTATTATAGTAGATATGACTATATTTATTTAATGCGTCATTGTGGTTGTGTATTGCGACAATACTGGTGTTGGGAATTATCCTGACCCCGGGCCCGCGCAGCGGATATGAAGGCCCGGTCCGATTCCCAAAATCCGAGATCACGTCTCGACTTCGAGAGTACGATGCAAAAGAAGGATAGTCAATTACCGGTGCAAAATTGATTGCACTCGAAGGGTTGATCACGTTTCCTTCTTTCTCCTGTCACGTTGGTGACTAGCCCGTGCGTCCCATGCCACATGTCTCCCACCGTCTTGACACGTCTCCGGTTGTCTTCGTGCGTCCAATGCCCACACGCTTCCACAGCCTATTACTCATTTACTTCTTCTTCGATTTGATCACAATCGAAGAGCCACAAGTGTCGCTCATCTACTCGTATCCACCGTGAGTTGTAGCACCTCGGTTACGGGTATACCTGCCTAGACGATATACCGGTAAACTTGCTTGATTGAATTGATTCTCTAAACCGAGAAAAACTATTTTTCTCGTTTCTCTCTTTTCGCACCCTTTCACTATCTGAAAGATGACTCTCTATTTCTGGATTGATTGGACTGAATAGACTGATTAGAGGAGAGAGAAAATATCCTATTTATATCACATATGATTAGGATAAGCCAAAAGGTATGTATATCTAATATACACATTTTCACACAGAAAACTGCATGTACCCTTTCAGTATTCTGTCAAAACGAAATTGTTAAATTCCTTTAACAGACTTGCAACCTTCACGAAAGTTGTAGATAATCTTATTATCTTTCCAACCCAATTTGGCCCAGCCCAATTGGAGTTCGTATGCAAACGTTATGACAGTTTTACTAACTGTATGTCAAACTGGTGCACTATTTCGGTATTTCATTAAAACGACACTGATACTTCGTTCATATGAAGTATATTTCTTCATGAAAGTTATAGATAATCTCATTATCCATCTAACCCAATTTGAACCATTCAAATTGGATTCCTTAACTGAAAGTTAGGCCCACGAACGAGTACGTTCGTTTATCCTTGTGTACACTTTTACGGTTGATCCGAAACTGTATTTCTTTCAACTGGTGCAATAACACAGCCCAAGGAACCGAGGTCACATCATCGCTGCAAGCACAACTCAGAAAATTTCACTTGATCCGTGAGATTTTGCAACGAAAGGATGTGATCATTGAGAAGATTGATACTGACAGGAATGTTGCGGACCCGTTTACTAAGCCACTCTCGCAAGCTAAGCATGACTATCATGCGAAAGCTATAGGTTTGAGATACCTAGAGGAGGATGAGAGTTAGTTAGTTATCCAAACGATAGTTTCGTAGGACGAGATTCGTCGGATAGTAGTAGTAAACATTGTATCACCCCAAACTTATCTTATATTAATGCAATTTCGAGATTTTAAAATTTTATTTCATCTGCATTTACTTTATATGAAAATCGTGTAAGGGTTGTGTAATATGATTACATGAATCCAAATTTGAGCTTGTGTGGACAATTTGAGTTCAATTACCCAATTTGACCCAGTCCAATTGGAGTTCCCATACGAAAGTTATACCAGTTTTACTAAAACTGTTTAAACTGAATTTTTTGGTTTTCTTCATAAAATTGTTTCTTATCAATTTAACTATGTATATCCAATATACATATTATTTATGTCCACGAACGCGTGCGTTTGCTTGTCCTTATACGTACCATTTCACAAATCATATTATTTATATCCGAAACTGTATTTCATTCAGTTTCTCGCGCCTCTAATAGTTCCAATCTTGTTGTAATATACTCTATTAATAGTTGAAAGAGTGCCGCAAAAGAGAGAAAGAGAAAAGAGGATAAAAACAATTTTTCTCCATTAGAGAACATAATTGATCGAATCAAGTAAGTTCACGCACGCTTCGTCTAGGCAGTTGCGTGTGTGACCGAGAGACCACAACTCACGATGGATACGCGTGTGGGGAGTTCACGTTTGTGACTCTTCAATTGTGAGCAAACTGAAAATAGGATTTGACCGAAATCGTTTCGATTTACCCACAAGAAGGAGAACGTGTTTGAGACGGTGTCGAGTCGTGTGGTATGGGATGGGATGCACGCGTTGACGGAACAAGGAGCACGACGGTCTCGATACATGTGACATTGGACGCACAAGAGACGGACGGAGTGGAGAAGATGAAGGAAGAATAAGCGCGACAACTCTTCGTCCACTATCAATTTTGTGTGGTATGGTTGTATGTTATTTCTTCCATAATTCGCACGCTCGGAATCAATGACGAGGTCCTCAGAATTAAGAAAAGGCTCCGCGCCCCTCATCCGCTGCGTGGGGCGCGGGACCGACGATTTCCCAACATCATAGATAAGTAATTTGGAGAAGGCTAACTCGCTTGATAATGTCCAATTAATTAATTGTTGGATTAATGAGCTTTTGAGCCAAGATTAAACACATGGTTGAGTTGTTGTTTGAGTTTGTCTCGTGTTGTTTCTTCGTGTTGGTTGTTGCTCTCGTATCCCGTTTAGGGTTTCAACTCGTGGTCGTTAGTAACTCCGGTGGGTCGGATAAGTATAACTATTGTAGTTTGGTCGGTTCTTTGACGGGTGTGTCGGACCAAATTATGTATGTCCTATCTCCGTAAATTGGTCATAACATCTCTGTTCGGTCTCCGTTTCGTATGGTCTTAATTCCGTTGGAAAGATTATTCTGAGGCGGTTTATATGGAAGTAATTATGAAGTATTTTCAATTACAATATATGATGGTTCTATATTTTCTTCCTGATATTATTTGTAGAATATGTGTAGTTTTTTGTAGCAGGTGTTCCTGCTAGTAGTGTAGAATATTTCATAGTGGTAGAAAATAATCGTCGTAGATGATCTCGCATGGATAAGGGAACACATGTTCGGACATTATAGTAGTGTCTGGCCAGAGAGAATTTTCGGGTCTCTCCCGAACTTGCAAGATGTTAGACGTAGCAGTACGATCTCCTCGAGTAGTTGTAGTAAATGTAGTGTTCGAGGGGGCATGATTTCAGCCATGGCGTGGTTGAAACCACCACTCTTGGGACAGAAGTTGTTCTTGTAGTATCGTACTGTGGTAGACAACCACGTGTAGTATTTTCACGATGTGTATTATGTAGCAGTGATTGTCGTATTTGCAGAATTTGTAGCTCGTTGTAGCTTCTCATCATGGTAGTTATAGTAGTAGGTTGTCGTGGTGGTCGTCGTCGAAAGTAAATAATACTTAAATATTGTTTTATTTATCTAACTCTCAGCCAACATTTTCAGGTAGCACGTGAAGTGGCAGTAACATTCGTGTAGATTGAGAGTGTAGCGGAGATTGCGATCACCAATTACCATTTATATTTTTGTGTTTTGTATGTACCCACCATTTGTGTATTCCGTAGTTGTACATTATAATTTATGCCAATCGGTTTTGTATCATGTGTGTTTGACTCTGTTAATGCTCATATATATAAGGTAAGTACGTTGTTCGCGAATATTTTATTTCGGGTCGTGACACAAGCGTTCTCAAAAATATTTTTTTTACTCCTCTAAACCTAAATAGATTTTTAAGACCGCCATTTGCGAAAAAGAAAACAAAGTTTCTTAATGTTTCTATAATCTGGTGAAAAGTTGTGTCCGAAAACTTCCGATACATAAATTCTCAAAAACATGTTATTGAACTCCTCGAGACATAAATTGATTTCTAAGAACGTCTATTCCAAAAAAAACCAAAGTTTCGTAATGTTTGTACGAAATGATGAAAATCGGGTCGTAAAACTTTTGATATAAACGTTCTCAAAAACACGTTATTGGTACTCCCCGAAGCCTAAATAGATTTATATTGTGAATAATAATTTTGTTGTAAAGTTTGTACGAATAGGTCAAAAGTTGTGTCACGTTTTCGAAAACACGTTATTTTGACCCCGATGCAATAAAGTTGTTTCGCGTTTTCGAAAACACGTTATTTTGACCCCGATGCAATATGTACACGCAGCTATTGTATTTGTTTAGTAGTGATTTATCCATTTATTAAATAAATATTTTTTGTAAATGTAATGTATACATTTTTGAATATCAACGTTATCTTTTTACATAAAATTTTTTTAGTAATCCAATTTATACTTTTATTTTTTTATTTTTAATTTAATATTGTTCTGTAACAAATTTTTATCCATAACCACATATATCTTTTTAAAACCAATTTATACTTTTATTTGAATATAATTTTTTTATCAACAATTTAAAAAATGTCATTCATTCCCCCCTGCTTGGTTCACAGTAGTATTAGTGGCGTCAAGACAAAACAGCGAAATAACACAAAATGAAACACACTTTTTTCATAGTTTTATCATACTTATTAAACGAAACACAAATTCCAGTTTTACTAATTTAACGTGATAAAAAACAAAAACAAAAAGATCGAAAAACAAAATAAGTAACATAATTTAGCCAATAAAGAAAAAACTAAGCATCTAAAAAACCCTAATAAAACTACTCTCACATGATCAAAATGAGAAAAGAGATATTCACACAAAATATTTGCCGGTTTAACTAGTGGACTAAACTCGACCCAATTTCAAATCTCTTAACCACCATTTTCATAAAATTGCCCATCATTCGATTTTACGAAACGGCCCTTCACTCTCTTTCTCGTATCCGCCCTCAATTTTCTCGACTCGTACCTTATTTGCTTTTCGTACCTGCACAAATTCCCACAAAATTAATCATAAGGGTATACATGATATTTTCAATATTTTGAACATACCTGCGGTTTTTCCTCTTCTCTCTATATCGTTGCATGGCGTTTCCTCGATTCTGAGCAATTGAATCGCTGTTCAATTTCACGATGGATTTTACCGTTTCGCCCCTGGAAATTAAAGTTTGGGTTTCGTTCTGTTCTCCAAAGGAAATTTCATTCGTGTTTAGAGACGGGACGAATAGATGAGTCTCTGACGTGGTGGGCCCGTCTTGTATAATTATTGGGTTGTTCGAATTATTGCATTTTCTTTTATTGTTTTTTACGGAGTTTATCTGGAGAAGAAATAAAAAATTCTGTTAGAATTAATTTTGTGATTTTGTAGGGGTATATGTGATATTTTGAGATTAGGTATGTCCTTTCTGTAATCATAAATGGTCCCAGTTTTGGCATGCAAGTTGTTGAAAAGTAATTACTAATTATTATATTATTAGGTTTAATTCATTAAATCAAACCCAACTTGCTGAAAAGGCAACCAATAATTTAATGTACCCAATGTTTACAATTTAACGACTAATCTCGAAATCTATCGACTAAAAATAAAATATTCTTATTTAAAAAATGGAAAAAAATACTTACATTGTGGGTGGATAAGTGACCCGTGTTAGAAGATAACACATCGTCGTTTCCCTTGTAATATATACTTTTCTGGTCCTTTATATCATTTTCTTCCTTGAGTATTTCAGTATAACTGTTAATTTTAAAACCACCATTATTTGAATTAAATCCAATTTCAAGTGCATTTTGCTCCTTTTGATCCCTAGATTTTCCTAGATTAAAATCCCATATCTGGCAAATAAATGAAATAAAATGTTACTAACAAAAATAATATATCTAAATCACTGATATATGAGATTAGGATAAAATCAAAAAATTCATTAAAGCGAGACACCCCATGATAATATATATGAGATTAGGATGAGCTTTTTTTTTTGTTACAATTAATATTGAAATTGAAATTTCGTCAAAATGAAAAAGAAAGGAAAGATAATTCAAGATTTTTAGAAATAAATGATGCAAAAGTAGATGTGACAAGATTATTTGGACCACGCACAACTGTATGAAATTTGATATTTAATTTATGAAAACTCATCTTTGACTTCAATGATAGATTGGCAAATTAAAAAAAAGGGCAATCACATAAACAACCAAATTGTAAATTCACTCATAATTTATAAAGAACCCGATTTTGAATTAAAAATCAAATCAAATAGTAATAATTAAAAACAGAATAGTAATAATTATAATTATAAGGTATTGATTACCTGAGTTTGAGTAGCACTAAGATCTCCATTGCCACCCTTTGAAATTGCAGAATCCCAAACCAGCCCATCTCCTCTTTCTTCTTCTTCTTCTTCTTCTTCTTCTTCATCTCTTCCCCCGTCCCTGTGGATCCTACTTGTCAGAAGAACATTATTTATCTGCCACGTGTCATCCTCTTGTGGCACTGAATGTGCTGCACCGCCACTCCGGCCAGGCGTGTCAGGCCCCAAACCAGTACCACGACCATTACTATCTTCGTTTTTCCCCATTTCTATCAACTGACTCACCAAATCATCCTTCTGTGCCGAACTCTTCCCCATTCTCCGTCTACTGGGGAACTCCAATGGCGGATCCGAAGGCACGTACAGCTCTCTCAACACCGGATCGACCGCCAGAATCGAAGTATACCCCAGTTCAGACCATATCGGATCCGGATCTAAATCAAACTCCGGATCGGACGAGTTAATATTCACTCCCCATGACTGCGCAAGCTCAAACGCAGAGGGACAACCACAGAAACACTCGATCGAAAATTTGAATCCCGATACGGAATCCGCATCACAGTCAGAGCAGAGAAACCGGGGTAACCCCGTGGCATGATGAGTCTCCGGCTCACTACGAGAGCAAGCAGGAAGCGAGAGGCAGTTAGAGCATAACGGGGATCGGGAGTGACGGCGAGACAAAGCATTGGCTGAGTGCACGATACGGTCACAAGTGAGACATAGAAGAGCCGAATCAGCTCGGCAGTGGATCACCGCCGATGAGGAGGAGCAATAATCACAGCGGCGGAGTGATTTCCCGGTGGCAGACATGGAGAGAGAGAGAGAGGGAGAGAGATGGGAGGAGAGAGAGAGAGAGAGAGAGAGAGGAATATGAAAGAGCATGAGCATTAAAAAGGATGTGTGGTGTGGCTGAGGAGTGGGACCCACGTTTCAGAGAGAATAGTGTAGTTGAAAATTAGATTTAGTTAAGATAATGATGATGATGTTATGGTTATGGTTATGGTTATGGTTATGGAGTATTAATTAATGTATTGAGTATGTTTAGAGTAATTAATTAGTGTTGATGGGAGATAATGAGAGTATGACTATCAGAACTTGACCAATTAACATTAACATGACATTAAAAAAGGGATCTTGCTTTGGATTTTTTTATAGGGAAATTATTTGCAAAAGTTCACTTTTCCCGGGAATAAATTGCGGAGGAACCCTTCATTATTCCGAAAATTACAATGCTGGTTATTAATTGCAGAAAACTTTTGAGGAAGGATTGGTTTCCTTCCACGAGAGGAAATTTAGTTTGGCAGAGCCGTCAGAATTATTTTTTCTGGGTTTTCTTTTAAATGCAGAATGTTTAATTATATAATATATTTATTTAGATGCATGAAATTTTTTAAGTGTTTATTGTGCTTTCTTAAATTTGTGTTTTGTGTATAATAGATGTTTAGATTATAAATTTAAAATATTATTTTTTAGATGTATTATATATTTTTTAAAATGTACGAGACATCTTTCTAAACATACATTTTGGAATTATAATTTTTTTTAGCTGTGTATATGACCATTATATGTTTTTAAATAGTAGTATACATTTTTTAAAATATCTCATATGTATTTTATAGTAGAGAAGTGTATTTTTTTAATATACTTTTGTAAGTGATCTTTATTTATTTTTTAATAAATATTAATATTTTGTCGTAAATTAGTAACGAACAAGCTGACTGACACATCTTAGCAACAATTAGTCGCTCTTTTACATATAATAATATGTTAATAAATCTTCTTGAACATTATGATTAACATATCTAAGCAAATAAATTAATTTACATTTAATCATATAGAACAACACAAATGTATATATTTAAATTTATTATTTAATGATATTGAAAATAGTTCGATTTTAATAAACAAACAGATTGTTGTCAAAAAATATATAAATATTTACTAATTAAAAAAATATGTACAATATATAACTATGCAAAATTATAAAATCTAAAATACATAAGTAGGCTTATCCATTCACAATTATAATTTTTTGCAAATTTCTGAAAAAGAATTATTTTCTTGCAATTTCAAATATTTTAGGGTTGTCTAATTTAAGAATAATACAAGGGTCCTTTTACAAATTTCTCTCTCTTTATTAAAAACTCCTATTGGTTGCTTGAGCTGAGCATGGTTTAAAAAGTTGTGTATCATGGGCATGCCATCATTAGAGTAGTTATAATAGTTTGTGACCAATATATCATATATAGTGTAAAACAAATCAATAAATCATGAAACGAATGATGCACACATAGTTAATAAGTTAGTAAAATGAACATATAATATGTGCACTTTTAGAGACACCTGTCTCGAACGTGGGGTTACGTGGCGGAACAAAATCTATGATAATATTTGTTTATGTGATTGTATAATGTAATTTGGTGTAAAGTTCCATGTTAAGCAGTTGTTATAATGTTATTTTATACTCGTATTTCTTGATGTCATTGGTGACGTTAAACATTTTATCCAATATAATATATGAATCTTTTTTTTTTGTTTTTCTGTGGATTTTGCTTGTGCATGTTGTTGTGTGGAAAATTTTCAAACCAGAACAAAATAAGTTTGAGATTGATTAAAATGGACAAGTGAGTTTGAAAATTACAGATTTAGAATTCTCGGTTTTTGAAAAATCGAGAGTTTGTACATTTCTCATACTTTTTAAAGTCGGCAGTTTTATAACACCAATTTTATCATTAATTATTTCTAATCGTCCAACTTTTGAATAGAATGCAGAGAAATATTTTTTAATTCTAATTTCTTACTCTTTAAATATATTTGCTTGCAAGTAAAGTATAAGAGATATAAATTATATAGAAAGAAAATAAAATGAACAAGATACATGCGGAGGATGCAATCGGACAGCCGGATCGGATAGTTTCGAGTTCGGATTATAAAATCATTCAAAAAAAGCCACAATCTGAATTCCGAATGAATCTGAATCCGAAACGAGCACGCATCCGATTAAATCCGAAATCTCGATTTAACCCGAGTCCGGATCATCCCGAACTTGAAAATTCGAACCGACTATAATTTTCAACTCGATATTGATTCGACCAATTGCCACCTTTGGTATTGTTCATTTTATATATATATAATTTATATCTCTTATAACTTACTTATATTAATTTAATTTATTCAATTAAAATAGAATATAATTGGGTATGACGGCCACACATGCAATTGTATATTCAAAGAATAAGAATTAAAAATTAGTTGTCTCCATTTCAATTAAAAATTGGATGACTAAAGAAAATTAGTGAGGTGGTTACTATTAAGAAACTGCGTGAAACGGCAGACTTTTCAAAGTTAGAGAAATACACAAACTCTTTGTTTTTGAAAAATTGAGAGTGATAATTCAGTAATTTCCAAACATACTTGTTTATTTTAATCAATCTCAAACTTATTTTGTCTAGGTTCAAAAAAATTTCTTTTTACAAATGTTTACAGTACAATTAAATTAGGGAAAATTTTGAATAGTAGACCAAATATAGTTTGGAATACCCGAAATAGCCAATCTAGTTTGGTAATTTGGAATCTAACACTTTCGACTTTTGAAAAATCGAGAGCATGATAAATTATGGGTAGCGCTATTGCAATAACTAAAATAACTTAATCAAGAACGATTTCAAAAAAATATAATGAAATGACTATTATACTCCTATTTATGATAAATAATTTGATTACACATTTCCTTAAATCATGCAAACAAGATTTTCTATATGTGAAAAATAATTAGTTTCAATATATGGAATAGTTTGCAAAGCCACTAATAATCATGAAAACAAGATCATGAATTTGTGAATTTCTTTTTATAATATTCCTGCTGGCGCCACTTTGCAAAGCCAATAATAATAACAATAATAATAAAATGAAAAGCATATAATAATGAAAATAATACTTTGTCCAAAAAATAAAAGATAAAGACCACAAATTTGCAAACCCACTAATAACAATAGCAATAATAATAAATTCCAAACAAATAAAAATGAAAAAAAGTAAAAAATTAATTTTAATCGTTCATCCAAACACAAAACATAACATGATTAATGAAAACATTGATCCATAACCAAACAAACAAAAATACTAAAAACACATTACGAACATATAATCTAAAACAAATAAATATATTCCATCATCTTGGATAAAACATGAGATCCAACTCTGAAAATATAAAATAAAAACATTAGTAATGAGAATAAAAATAAAACAATTAAGATTTAATTTCACGGTTTCATATTATAAATCTAACCTTATGGTGACAATGTGAATGGATGATTCAAGTCAAACACAAAGGATATGTCTTCGTCTCTAGTCATAGTCGGAATTTCCACCTCATGACAAGAAAAGTTGTAATCGTTAGGAGATGTATCATCATTTATGAAGTTTTGACCATGAGAATTTTTACGTTGCGATGCTTCTACCAATTCAAATTTCGAAGGGTCACGTCGCGTTGAGTTTTTCGGGATCTTTTTCTTCAACGTTGGTCGGCCTTTATGACCATGAATAGTTGGTTCAAATAGAATTTTGGATGGACTCACGAGTTCTAAAAATCGTTCTTTAGCAAATTCTTTTTTACTCAATGGCCACTTCTTATAATTTTCACGAACCTCACCAATTAAATCTTCTAATTTATCGTCAATATTGATGATGTTAGTTTGAGGTTCAAGTGATAATTCATTAATCCTCCAATGTGGATGAATAGAATCAAGAGAAAGACCCATATTTTTCCAATTTTGCATTTTATGTGCACATGGAAGTCCCATTGTCGATGTGAAATGTCCAGTGCAATTAGGTTGTATGGTTCCCGACTTTACTTTTTTTAATTGATTAACTAGTTGTTTTAAAGCATATAAGGGTATCTTGGTTACCGTTTCTTTGAAAAAAGCAACGTTGCATTCATGAGGAACTTTCATTTTTTCACTGGCAAGTTGTGTTTTAATCTCCTCAAACTCATTTTTCACTGCGAGACATAATTTGGCCTTCACTTCTTGAAGATCACATGTGGAAACTTGAATATATTTCTTCAGCTTCGCATGCGCCCCTTCTCCTCTTGAAGTTACTCGATTATCGAAGTGCAAATATCGATCTGTCCACGCGACTGCAAATCTTTCTCTCAACGGCATCCAAACCGGATAAACCATAAAATTTATAAATGTCAATTTTCTGAAGACAAATTATAATTTATTTTAAACAAAAAAATATAGTGGCTACCTTTTTGATATATTCAACGGCACTCTTTTTCTCAAAATCAAGTTAATTGAATATGATGTATTAATGAATTAACGAATTTTGGATTCATTCGGAGGAATTGAGAATGGACCTGGAACACCAATCGAACGAACATACAATCCATATCATCGTGATGACATCAAGACCCCAGAAATGGATATGGATCTAATTAAAGTTTGGGAAAAAAATTAAAAAAAAAAAAGAACCTAATTAATTTTGACGTTTCGGAAAACTCTCCTTCTTCGATACTAAAAAAAAAGTCCTCTCCCGAATTTTTCATTTTGATCTAATTGCCGTTAAACTAATTTAATTCAAATGTCATATTTTTCTAAATATCACATTACCCTTCAAACATTTTTTATTCTTAATAATAATAATAATAATAAAGCTATAGAAATAAAAAAAAAATTAATAATAAGAAATAAGAAATAATTTAATATTAATAATAATAAGAGAATTTGCATATAACCCCCTATATTTTTTTCGAATTTGTAAAATCCCCACTTTTTGGATACTCCAAAAACAAACCTCCCAAACTTTCATTTTCATGTATCCCATATAAGGTATTTCATGGTGTTGAAATTTTTTTCACCAAAATATCCTTCTATTTTTGATATTTAATTCTATTAAACCTTTTTTGTATTATTTTATTAATTTAAAAATCTCCATAAATATTTTTAACATATACTAATTTAAAAAAATATATATATGTGTCATATAAATAATTTTAATATTTTATTTATTATATATATTTTCATACAAAATTTGCATAAAATAATAAAAAATAAACAACGATATAATAAATTATTCTTGAAAATATCTTGACAAAATAATACAATTTGAGCATTTTAGTTTTAGTTCTCAATAGTTGTTGGTAAAAATTAGTAGCTAAAATAGTAGTTTTTGCCAAAAAAATATGTATTGTACCGAGTTTTAATTTCAGCACGTAAAATTATGAACAATTAATGAACATTAATACTAAATGCTAAAATAGTATTATATTTCTAATTTTTTAACTATTTCTAATTTTTTGGAATAAAATATTATTTAATATGTATTTTTTTATTTTCCAGAAATGTGTATTATTACTATTTTCGGAACTTTTCGAGAATTTTATATTATTATTATTTCCAAAAATTATTATTATTATTAAATTATTAATTTTTTATTTCCATAAATTATTTATTATGTATTATTATTATTAAGAATTAAAAAATTTCTTGAAGGGCAATTTGGTCATTTAGAAAAATATAACATTTTAGTTAAATTAATTTTATGATAGGGAGGGTGGTTAGATGAAAATGAAAAATTTGGGAGAGGGAGTTTGTTGTAGTTTTAAGAAGTGAGGGTTTTTTTAGAAATAAAAAAGGGGGTTATTTGAAAATTCCCCTTAAAAGTTTTCATTATATTTTTAATTACTTATTTAATATTAATCTCTATATTGAGATAATAAATTGGTGTGATAAATTAGTTAATACTTAATACTAAACCATAATTGTGTGATATGCATATTTCGTTATCGATGCAACACTATAAACATATGATTCAACTTCCAATTGTTGTACATAACATGTTTATGTTAAACTTGATAAAGATGGATTAAGAATATATTAAGAAGATAGAGAAATTGAAGACAAGATATAAAATCGTTTGATTAAACTTGCTTGAGAATAACTTTACAATTACACAAATATTTATAGATCAAATTTCTGAACTAACTAACTAACCACATAATTACTTGACTAATCCTAGCCACTCATTTTTAACCCACTAACACATTAACTAGCTAATCGTCTGCATTTCACTACGTAATGGAGACCTCCATTTAACTCTTCTAACAGCCCCCTTCAAGCGCAACCGGCGACTTGTCGACGGTAAGCTTGGATCCAATACAATTGCGAAAATACTCGTACCGGTTTGGTACCGGTTCACTAGATTCTTGAAAATTCTCGATAGAAAGAGATTTTTTTTTTTTTTTTGTAGAAAAATATAAAAGAAAAAATAGAAGAGAATTTTGATTGTTTGTTTTGAAGAAGAAATTAGATAAGAGATGAGAAGTTATGAGTTTAGGAGAAGTTTTGAGAGAGGGTTCTTTTTGTAAAATTGGAAAATTTGAGAATTTAAGAGAAAATTAATTTGGATCAAATTACTCGTTTGAGTTTTTATGCTCTTGATACCATGATAAAATTGATAATGGTGATTTTGATTGATTTGAGGCAGTTTTGCCTTGTGAAAAAAAAATATATATCGAATCTGGAAATTGAAAAAAAAAATTTGGATCAAGATAGAGATGGATTAAGAATATATTAAGAAGATAGAGAAATTGAAGACAAGATATAAAATCGTTTGATTAAACTTGCTTGAGAATAACTTTACAATTACACAAATATTTATAGATCAAATTTCTGAACTAACTAACAAACCACATAATTACTTGACTAATCCTAGCCACTCATTTTTAACCCACTAACACATTAACTAGCTAATCGTCTGCATTTCACTACGTAATGGAGACCTCCATTTAACTCTTCTAACAGTTTATGCTCAGTGCAAAAATTAAGAAATAAAAAAGGGGGTTATTTGAAAATTCCCCTTAAAAGTTTTCATTATATTTTTAATTACTTATTTAATATTAATCTCTATATTATGATAATAAATTGGGGTGATACAATTAGTTAATACTTAATACTAAACCATAATTGTGTGATATGCAAATTTCGTTATCGATGCTACACTATAAACTTATGATTCGACTTCCAATTGCTGTACATAGCATGTGTATGCAAAATTAAGAAAGAAAAAAATTATCCATGCAATTCATAATGACACAATTTATTGCATTTCATAACGAAAATTTGATTTCATTATTTAATTACGAAAAAATATAATTTATTGGATGTGAATAAATATCATCGACAAGTTCTTTTGACTGATTTCCTTCTCAGTGCCAATGTGGAAAATTAAACGTTTAAAAGAATAAAAAATATATATTAAAGGTCATGGTTCACCGATTTGATCATATGATTATAACAAAAAGGTTAGGTAGTAGTTACTACTTACTAGTTAGTACTTCAAAATTATCTCTACGGCTATATTATTATTATTATTATTATTATTATTATTATTATTATTTTTTATAGCCCTATTTAACAACACAAGTTATTATTTCTATATTACTAGCATTTAACTTGTTCACCAAGGATCCCAACCACTCGATGCAACTTGCGTCTCGCAAACACTATTCTTCTTATTCCATTCATCTTCCTCTCTTGGCCTCTTCACGCCTATGTTAACCTCTCCATTTTCCTCTCCAGTTCTCCAGTTCTTCCAAGACGTGTTATTATTACAGTAATTGCCTCGCTTTTGTCCCCTCTCTGATTCCCATCTCATCCTATCACCACTCGACACCTGCCCCCTTCTATAATTATGAGTTCTCCTGCCCCGCTTCGTACCACCACTCCAATTTCGATCCTGCCGAGACCAAGATGTACTTGCATAATTACCATTACGCCCCTGGTTCGTCATTTTGTTCTCCCACGACGGGCTCGCATAATTACCATTTAGCCCCTGGTTCGTCATTTGGTCCTCCCACGACGTGCTCTCATAATTACCATTTCGCCCCTGGTTCGTCATTTTGTTCTCCTGCGACGGGCTCGCATAATTACCATTTCGCCCCTGGTTCTTCATTTTGTTCTCCCACGACGTTCTCGCATAATTACCATTTAGCCCCTGGTTCGTCATTTTGTTCTCCCACGACGGGCTCTTATAATTACAATTTCGCCCCTGGTTCGTCATTTTGTTCTCCCACGACATGCTCGCATAATTACCATTTAACCCCTCGTTCGTCATTTTGTTCTCCGACGACGTGCTCGCAAAATTACCATTTCGCCCCTGGTTCATCATTTTGTCATGCCAGGACGAATTATCAAGATTACCATTACACCCCTGGTTCATCATTTTGTCGTGCCAGGATGAATTATCAAGATTATCATTTCGCCCCTGGTTCATCATTTTGTCCTGCCAGGATGAATTATCAAGATTACCATTTCCCCCCTGGTTCATCATATTGTCGTGCCAGGACGAATTATCAAGATTACCATTTCGCCCCTGGTTCATCATTTTGTCGTGCCAGGATGAATTATCAAGATTACCATTTCGCCCCTGGTTCATCATTTTGTCGTGCCAGGATGAATTATCAAGATTACCATTTCGCCCCTGATTCATCATTTTGTCGTGCCAGGATGAATTATCAAGATTACCATTTCGCCCCTGGTTCATCATTTTGTCGTGCCAGGATGAATTATCAAGATTACCATTTCGCCCCTGGTTCATCATTTTGTCGTGCCAGGATGAATTATCAAGATTACCATTTCGCCCCTGGTTCATCATTTTGTCGTGCCAGGATGAATTATCAAGATTACCATTTCGCCCCTGATTTCCGGAATGGCAATGATGATACGAAGATCGATTGGCAGAATTACCATTTGGTCCCTGATTTTGATTATTATTCCAACACCTATTCTCCATGACACGAGATTCGTTCTTCGAAACGGATATAACCTCCTCCTCCATCGCCCCTTCCACCGATTTATTCTGTCAAATTAAAATAAAATATAAATATAAATACAAATCAGTAAATCAATTAGAAACAATTAAATATAGAATTTTGTTATTTACGAAGCGATTTAGGGTTTCGGATAAAGCGGAATCGTCAGAGGCATTAAAGAAGCATCCTCTATTTTTCGCCTCGATCACCAAATCTCTCCACACAGACTTGCTATTCGTCAGAGTGTAACAATTCCCCAGTATCCAAAGACAATGTCTACAAAAAATAAAAATAAATCCAAGGTCAATTTCGTAATTTCACCCAAAAAAGCGAAATAAAGAGAAAGAATTGCGTACTTGGCTCGAGTTAAAGCGACGTTGATTCGGCGAACATCAGAGAGAAAGCCAACAGATCCATCTTGATTGGATCGAACGGTGGAGATTAAAATCACCTCTTCTTCTCCCCCTTGAAAACCATCAATGGATCGTATTTTTACATTCAGGTACTCGTGTTTTTCATATTTACGCCCTATTCTATCTTGCAACGCATTAACTTGTGCCGTGTATGGCGATATCACCCCTACACTTATCCCCCTCCTCTTCCTCTCCGAAGCTGCAAAATCAAATAATTAAATAAATGAACATAATAATAATAATTCTTTGTAGGGGTATATTTGGTATATCGTACCTTCGGCGAGGCGTTCGATGATGTGTTGTACCGCTGCGACTTCGACTAAATTCTTGCAGCTTTGACCGACTTGGTCGAAGGATTCGTTGTCATTATCGATATTGATGAACGAATAAGGACCGAACATTGGTTTATTTAAATAATTATTCGTGTAATTTTGCTGAATTACATTGGGACCGTCATGAATATGCGATCCGTAAAATTTATTATTTGGGAATTTATGAATTTGTGGGTGCATTCTGTATTGAATATTTAGCAGTTGCTTTTTATGCCCTATTAAACTGAGCCGCTCGAATAAACTCCTCCCAAATCCTGCCCTTTCGGCAATCTGTTGCAAAAATGAATTTAATGAAGGGCATATTTGATATTATAGTGATTTAAAAAAGAAATCAAAATTACCTTGCTTTTGACCATGGAGGCTAATTGATTATCGTCTCCGATTAAAAACGCATGTCGAATTCCATTTAACTGGAGAGGAATTAAAGACTCGCATTCTTTCAATTGAGCCGCTTCGTCGATCACGAGCATTTCGATTGGGTCCATTTTTCGCCCGTTTAATTCTGACGCGCTCGAGACGGTACAGAACAAGAGTTTTGCCTCGTCGATGCAATAATTTCGCAATTTTTTATCCTCGTATTTGAAAGGGAGAAATTGGGTTAAATTATATTTCGTGATTTCCCTTAGGGTTTGAACGAGGAGAGCTTTCTTCCTTTTGAACGTCACGGTTTGGGAAAACTGGTCGTACGAGTCGTAGCATTGCGACTCGTCGAATTGATCGAGTATTTCTCTGACGTCCTCGTCAGAAAAGGAGGAATTTCGGAATAATTCTTCGATATCGGCAATTAGTTTCTCCGCGCGATCTAATTCTCGAAACCCCTTTTCCGCGAATACTTTGCTCGGTAAATTATTTCTGAGCATTTTTATAAACTCTCTCAATCCGCGAAAAGCAAAATTCATTTCCCTCGAAGCGAAATCTCTGAATCTCTCTCCTCCTCCATTTTCTCTTTCTAAAAACGAATTAGACAACTTGAATCCACTCGATAAAAATTCGATTATCACAACAGCACATCGCTTCAATTCATTTTGCGAGCCGAAAAATTCGGTTAATCTCTTGACCCGCTCGTCGAGATATATCTCTGACAATCCATCCATAATTTTCAATCGATCTTTATTGCCGAACAAAATAACATTACCCAAATGAACTTTGTCTCTTTTGACCAAAGTCAACAGATGACAAGCCACTTGCATTATCGCGGTGTTCGTGGGGGCGCAAGTTAGGATTCTGCAAGAACCTTCTAGAAGCATGCTGAGGATCGTACCAATGGTACGGGTCTTGCCCGTACCGGGCGGGCCCCAGATGAGATCCACAGAGGATTCGTGCCAACAATTCGTCACTGAAATGCAATTAATTGCGGCTTTGGCTTGCGATGTATTGAGATTGAAGCGTTTTATTTCTTCGTACATGTTCGAGGATAAATTTGTTGAACACATATTGCACCCATCATTATCCTGAAAAATCGATGCATAAATACATTAAATTCATAAATTAGTAAGTTAATTAAAGAGGGCTATAAACTTACATGTTTTTCCTTTAACAAGCTTCTGATAACGTTCAATTCCTTATTGAGACCGGTACGGAGCGCATTCCAGGTACGAAGGTACGTGGTCATATTCGATAAAAATACCGCGTAGAATTTTCGGTATTTTGGAAAATTACCCATTTCGTCTTCAGTGGAGTTCTCGAGATCGATGGGATTGGTAATCGAACTTCCATCATGCTCTTCGATTTCCTCAGCAATTTGTTCGAGCAATTTGAGCTCGTTCTTTTCTTTCTCGTCCTTAATCAGGTTAATTTTCCTAGAAGCCCTCACGATTAATTGATTCGCCCTTTCAGCCTTGACTAACCAAGCGAGGTAACACGAATCCTTGTTTTTCATCAATTGAGATCGATTTTCAGGTTTGATTTCTTCGCAAATTAAGATTATGTCAGAGGGTTTTGGAGTGTGAAACTCAGCTCCGCGATTTCCAAGGCTTCTTCTTTCCATGTCGATGGACATTTGGTACAGAGCCTTTTTGTGTATTTTATCGAAATTGCTCTCGCTTATGAAATTCACATTCGCCACAGGTGCTTGCGAAATGTTTTCTAAACACGAATTGATATCTGCGTGTACCTCTTCTAGAAGAGACGGAAAAAACGAGCTTATATATTCTTCTGTGGAATCGAACGAATCTGGGATTTTCAAAACCTGCACATAATTAATCAAATTAACAAAATCACGAAAAATCAAAATCAAATCTGCAAAAAGTTCAAGTTCTACAAACCTTGTCCTTGTAGAGATCTCTGTCGAAGATCTCGTCGAGAGACCATGAAAACACCGACTCCATTAAGGAGGGCTTCTTGTCACGTTCCTCGCCGGCCTCCTCACCGTCGATGACTAGCTCTGGTTCTTGATTGTCCATCTCTTCTTCCTGATTTCTCATGGCGACTGCTACGAAGTCTTTTTCTCTTCTCGAATTGCATACCAAAAACGCTTTTATTTCCTTTTCTCTTCTACTGAACCAATTGACGACGCTGCCAATAGTTCCGATCCGATTCGGACGGTCTATTCTATTCACGCTATTGGGTAGCAATTCAGAAAAGAAGAAAAAACAACTGATTTTGCACTCCCCACAAAAGTGGCTGGCCATAGGGGCAGGCAGGCAGGCCACATGCCTGGGTCTGGGGACTAATTTTTAGAAAGGCCTGATATTTTTAACTAGGTTTATACAAATACTTATACTTAATCATATACTATATCCGTTGTCGTGATAAAAAGGCTGGATTGTGATGCAACCTGTACGAGGATTTTTATTCTCTCCATTTTGGATCACATAAAATCAAATTTCATAAGTTAAGATAGACATGAAATGGAGATGGAAGATGTGAAATTTGAGAGTCTTCGTTCTCTCTGTTTGGGGATCATGTAAATTCATATTTTATAAATATACTAGGGGTATCCTCGCTCCGCTTCGGAATAATAATATTGATATGTTATATTTATATTGTTTGTTCGAATCTCAAGTTTATTCGTAGCAAGAAGATCTTTAAAAATAGTAATTTAAAAAATATCATACATGAGATTTCACATATACGATTGAACTTGTTATGTGAAATTTTACAGAAAGTGATATGTAACTATATTGTTTTGAAAATATACACGACACATCGTATATTATTTTATAAGAATACTTATTATATTGTCAATTTTAAACTAACATGTAATACTTTGAGATATTTCAAAACATTAATTGAAAAAGTTTGGAATATTTTTAATCATTATCTTTTTCGAATAATGGTAATATTTTTTTTTTCTGAAAATTACTTATATTTAAAAGTATGATTTTTACAAAAAACGTTATGTAATTTTTTTTCAAAATTAATTTGGAAAACAATCGACGATTTTGTAAAGAAATCTATGAAATTGTAATTAACATACTATTAAAGTATTCTCATAAAAATATCTTTGTTTTTTTTAAGTATATTTTCAAATTCCTTTATTTATTTTAGAAAACTTAAATATTTTGAGGAATCTATGAATTGTAATTAACATACTTTTAAAGCATTCTCATAAAAATACATTTGTTTTTTTGAAGTATATTTTCAAATATTTTGTTGTAATAATTTTCAAATTAAATTGTGTTGATATTTTGAAAAATATTTGTAAATAATTTTTTTCTGAAAAAATGAGAAATATAATAATTAGGTACAATAGCAACACATACATGTACCAAATTATCTTCTTTTTATGAAATGGAAATGATTAAAAAATCCTTTATTTGTTTTAGAAAAATTACTTCAATATTTTGTTATAATAATTTTCAAAATAAATCGTGTTAATATTTTCAAAATAAAAATTAATAATTTCAAAAAAAAAATTGTTAATATTTAAAAAAAATTGCAAATTTTTTTTTTCTAAAATATTCAGAAATATAATAATTATGTACAATAATAACACATGACAAATACCAAATTTTCTTTTTTTTTCAAATGGAAATGATAAAAAAAAATTCAAAAAAAATTGTGTTAATATTTTGAAAAATAAAATAATAATTTTCAAAATAAATTGTGTTAATATTTACAAAAAATTGCAAAAACTTTTTTCTAAACAATTGAGAAATATAATAATTATGTACAATAATAACACACGACAAATACCAAATTATCTTTTTTTTTCAAAAATTGACATATATTTTTCTATATTATAGATTGATTCGTTGTTATTTATATTTTTTTCACTAAATCTTTGTTACTATTATTTATACTTTCTGCTATATTATTTATATTTTTTACTGTAAAATTATGTAAATATGAAGATGAAAAGTATAAAAACAACTACCTGAATAGTTATATTTTTTATATTATGGATAAACTGTGTTATTATTTATAATTTTTCTTTATAAAAAAATTATAAATATGAAATTTAAAGGTATAAAAAAAATATTTCTATACTAGAAATATTATAGATTGATTCATTGTTATTTATACTAGAAATATTTCTCGCGCTTCGCTGCGATATTTCAAAATCTTTTATGATCATAAAATAATAATTTTATCTAAAACGTTATAAGTACAAATCAAACTTTTCAATTTTATCCAAATGTTAATTAAAAAAAAAAACTCTGATATTAAATAGTCTTACAAGTATTATGTAATAAATACAAACTTTTTTCCTCCCGAAAGCATATCATATGTTCCAAAAGAAAAATTCAAATGTTTTATTTAGAATATCAGACATGTGAAATAAAAGGCAAACAAAAAAACATAAAAGACGCAATTTGGTACCAATCAAAACTGTTATAATAAGCACAAAAAACGCAGCTTGGTACATAGACGCATAAAAGACGCAGCGCGGGAAAAAAAAAATGTGAACAGTAAAAGTATGAACAGTAGAAGTGTGAGCAGTAGCGGATGACGTGGCCTCCTGGTTTGGCTCCAAAGTGGTGTAAATTTAATGGGAGGGGTAAATTCTATTTCTAAATCTTTGTTATTGTTATTTACACTTTTTACTATATTCTTTTATTGTTACTTATATTTTATTATTGTATATATGTTGTGAATATGAAGGTGAAATGTATAAAAACAACTATCTAAATATTTATATTTTTTTATATTATTGATAAACTATGTTATTATTTATAATTTTTCTTTATAAAAAAGTATAAATAGGAAATTTAAAGGTATAAAAAAATTATTTAGAAGACGGAAGATATATTGGACGTTGCCTGAATATTATGTGCGGCCTGAAAAAAGACCGATCGTCGAATTTTCCGTCATCATTTTTTTTTAAGCATGTGTTTTGTCACGTGGAGCTACGTGGTTAAAAGTGACGGTTGAGAGTCCAATAAGGATGAAAACTGGAAAGCATTAACAATCCTCTTTAAAAAAAAAATATTTCAAAATTAATTTGAATCAAATTTTAAAAATTAAACTAATTTTAATAATTAAAAAAGAAGAAGATATTTTCGAAGTTCTTCAAACCATGTCCTGTCAAAGCTGCCGGCTTTGATAATCCAAGAAGTTAAAATCAATGTTTTTCAAAAAGAATAATATATGCAAGACCAAAGATTCGACGCGTGCTGAGTTGATCAATTAAACATTCAATATACGTAAACAAAATTGAAATCATTTTCGAAGATAGACGTTCGCTTGAACTCAACTCGAAAATTGCTTGAAAAAAATTCGTCTCGAAAATTGTCTCGAACGACCTCGAGTTCGAAATATATCAAATTCGAACAATTTTACATATAAATAAAAGAACACCGTTATTTTTCGAGCCGAGTCGAATCCAATTTCAAGCCGATCCGAGCGGGCTCGAATCAGGATTGAGCCGAGTTCGGGTGACATTAAAAATTGTTATGTAATAAACAATAGATTCACTACGAAAACAGTACAAAAGGTCATTTATGTTTAAAACTAATTAGTTACCAACAATTATATGGAACCGTAACTCGATTGATTGCAATTTCATATATTTAAATATTATAATATAAAATGGACAGTAAGTTACTTGCAGATAATAATATTTTGGACAACTTATTCACCTTGTACCAAAATTGTAAACGAAAAATGTATAATATATGACCAAATTGTAAACGAAAAATGTATGTATTGGAGGGGTAAATTGCATAAAATATAATAATTAATAAGAGACCAACTCGATTCTTTGTTAGAGGGGTACATAGGATGGATAATATATGACAAAATTGTAAACGAAAAATGTATGTATTGGAATAAAAAAAATGATAACAAAGACGAATACAAATTAGAATAAGACGAATGCAGATAAGAATATGATACTACAATTATTAGAAAATAATGAATTTCGTTAAAACAAAATAATAATATATTATCGCTACAAAGTACAAACAGACAAAGATATGTGTTTCGTGTTATAACAATATGTTATAGCGCCTTAGCGGCACGAAACGTTACCAAGTTAAAATATGAAATGCTGCAACGTTTACCTTTTGAATTTCACTATAACGTGTATAGCGTTTTATTTAAAAAATTATTATATACTAATGATACTTAAATATTTCTGCTACTATCAGGGCCGGTCTCAAGGTTTGGAAGACCCGAGCCTTTTTTTATAACAAGACCCAAGAAAAATTAATTCTTACGCATGCGCGTTATGCATTTTCTACAAATATTTTTACATTAATCTCAAAGTTATATTACAAAATTATTGTTACACAATTTTACTTAAGCATAATTTCATTCCAAATCTAAATATTCAGATGATATATAATCTTAATTACTTGCATATTGAGAATAAATTTTAACAAGCAAAATATTTTTTCAACCATCAATGGAATAAATTATAACAAATCACAACAAACCATAAATTAACTTAAATCAGAGCTTGAAAAAAAAATGACAATATTAAGATTAAAAATACCACATGTTGAACAAGTTCTCATTTTTCACTTGCATATCGAGAATCAAAAATCATAAAACCATATTTTTAAAGTAAACATGTTGAAATCATAAAATAATAAATTTTTTTGCATGCAGGTCCTTTTTAAAAAGTAAAATCGTTGCAAGTTAATGATAATTAACGTGGAGTATTTTTTTTTTTTGGAAAGACAAAATGTTGGGTCCCATACACATAGATTTTAGAGTAATAATGCAGCCAATCAGAGGCTGACACGTGACAATTCGTGGGCAATTCGTGGGCACAATTCATGGACTGTATCATTTCTGTAGATTTTATGTGATTAAATTTTAAAATAATTGCTATTTTTTTATAATAATGTGTCGAAAAAAGATTAAAATATATACAAGAATATAGTACCACGTTCACAACAAATAAGAATAAGAATTTATATTTATTCGTATAAATTCCCCTTTTGAGTTTGTTGCAAGCCGGACTTGCTCCGGCTGCTGGGTACAATAAGGTGGTACCAAATATTTTTAAGGCTTATACGAATTCAATAAAAGGAAATTTACAAATAATCCCATAACTTTTTTTGAATTTACAAAAAACACCCTAACTTTTGAGAAACTCCAAAAAACCCTATATACAAGATTTTCTTTTCGATTACCCCCCTATAGGGATATTTCATGATATTATAATTTTTGGGACAAAAATACCCTTCTATTTTTCATCTTTAAATTTAATAAACATATTTTTGTATTATTTCATTAATTTAAAATCATTATAAATATTTTTTAACATATACTAATTTAAAAAAAACTATATGTCATATACATAATTTTAATCTTTTCTTTATTATATATTTTATCATAAAAAACTAAAATTAAATAAAAATATGATATGAAAAATATTTCTGGAAATATCTTGAAAAATTAATATTATTCTAGTATTTAATTTTAATGTTAAATAGTTGTTAATAAAAATAATTACTAAATAATATTTTTTTACCAAATTAGCAATGCATGAGTGAACATCAAAACTAGCATGAAAATAATATTGCCGTTAGTTCTAATTTCAACAGCTAATTTTATGTCAGCAGTTTGTTTTGTAATAATTATTTTTATTAACTATTAGCAAATTAGCCGATGAAATCAATAATTGTTAATAAAAATAGTTACTAAAAATCAATGTTGTAAAATACGGAAAACGGTACGGAACGTCGGGGACGGTAAAACGGTGGAAAAACGGTAAAAAAACAGTCACCGAAATCGATAATAATTTAATTAAAATTTATAGATGAAACCAAAAAAATATATAATAATTTAATTTTTTAATAGTAAAAAAAATAACATAAACAACATCATAACATAAACTAAATAATAAAATCATAACATAAACTAAATAGTAAAATCATTAACATCATTCGGGACAACCGTAAGTAAAAAAAATGGGCTGAAAAACGATAAATAATCAAAATTCCAATTTTTGTTTGTTGTGAAAAACGGCCGTTTTTCGAACCGTAAAACGTTTTGTCCCAAAAAAAACGGTCAAACACGGTAAAAAAACGTTTGACCGTTTTTTCAAACCGTCTTGTAAAAAACGGAACGTTTTTCCACCGAAACACCGTTTTTCCACCGATTTTCACCGTTTTTCCACCGATTTTCACCGTTTTTCACCGTTTTTTACAACAGTGCTAAAAACTAGCTACTGGAATAAAAATAATTACTACAAAACGAGTTGCTGAAATTAAAATAATTGTTGAAATTAAAATTAGCGGCAATATTATTTTAATCCTAGTTTTAATTTTCATTCATTCATTGTTAATTTGGCAAGAAAAGCTATTCAGTAACTATTTTTATTAATAACTATTTAACATTAAAATTAAATACTAGAATAATATTAATTTGTCAAGATATTTTCAAGAATATTTTTTATATCATATTTTTATTTAATTTTAATTTTCTATGATAAAATATATAATAAATAAAAGATTAAAATTATGTATATGACATATAGTTTTTTTAAATTAGTATATGTTAAAATTTATTTATAGTGATTTTAAATTAATAAATTAATAAATTAATAAAATAATACAAAAATATGTTTATTAAATTTAATGATGAAAAATAGAGGGGTATTTTGGTCCAAAAAATGATAATACCATGAAATACTTCTATAGGGGGTAATTGAAAAGAAAATCTTGTATGTGGGGTTTTTTTTGGAGTTTCTCAAAAGTTAGGGGGTTTTGTTATAAATTCAAGCAAAGTTAGGGGGTTATTTGTAAATTTCCTTCAATAAAATTATAAATCCCCCCTTTTGCAGTTCTCAATAATATATTATACAAGGTTCTTTTTGATTATTTACCTTCTCTCCAATCACGTCTCAATGAAAACTTAAAATAAGACGAAATAGTAGTTCAGGACAAGATTCTTTAATGGTGCCACTCACTTCTTTCTCCAATCAACACTTCCCACATGGCAGCATCCTTCGCCGGCGCAGTTCTGCCGGTCTCCGGAAGGTCGAAATCTCTCCGCCGTCTCATCCCTCGCTCGTCTCTGTCCTCACGGCAAGCAAAACTTCCCGCCTCTGTTCTTTTGAAATCCGAATCCGATACCACCGAATCTACCCGAACGAACCGGGCAATCAATGGAGATATCGGAAACAGCGTTCTGGATTGCTCTGAGGTGACTCCACGTGGCGTGACCGACTACATCGAATTGTCCAGAGAGCTAATCCGATCTGATGGCGGCCCGGTTCGGTTTTTCTCTCCGATTGAATGCTCTCAGTGTGATGATGCTTCTCCATTATTGTTCTATTTGCCTGGTACATTACTATTTCATTTTAATTCACCAAATATTATGATAATATATAAATTATTGATAATGATACTTCATATAAATATGAGTTTCAATTTAAAGTTCTGAATCTGAAATTAGTAATTATTGTTATTATTATTATCATAAATGGAAATTTTAATGAAATTTTAGGAATGGATGGCGTTGGAACTGGATTAGTACGACACCATGAACGATTATCCAAGTAATATTAAATGCGTATAAATTATTTTTATACTTTCCTTTTAATTTTTATATATTTTCAATTTCTTGTAGGATATTCAATATTTGGTGCTTACACATACCAATACACGATCGAACCCCATTCGAAGGTCTCTCTCTCCCCCCTCTTTCTCTCTCAAAAGCCATACAGTATCATATATTTCATAATTATTTTGTATTTAGGTCTAGTGGAATACATAGAAAATACAATAATATCAGAAAAGGACAAAGCACGAAAAAGTCCTATATATATTCTCGGCGAATCAATCGGAGCATCTCTTGCCTTATCCATCGCAGCACGAAACCCAGATCTTGATTTAGTTCTCATCTTAGCAAATCCAGGTTTTTTAATATTTAAAAAATAAATAAATATTACAAAATTGCAATACAGTCCCTGAATAATAATATATTACATTTCGGTACCAGCTACATCGTTTGACAAGACTTGGTACAGAGATATCTCGAGCGTACTGTTAAACATTTTGCCAGAACCGTTTCACGTACCAGTTCCGCACCTTTTAAGCCTTTTATCAGGTACGTTTTGTTTCATTTTAAATACAATCAGGAGCTTTTTGGGAATAATGTAAATCTGAAGGACCGTTTTGTAATTATTTAGGAAATTATATTAAAACTACGTCGAATTATAAAAAAGGCGAGCTCTCTATTGAAGAGGCCATTCCTGTTTTATCAGAGGGATTAACCAACATGCTTCCTTCTCTCTCCGTGAGTTTTTACTTTTCCATAAATAGTAAATACCCATCTTTTTATAATAATTTCATTATTATTATTGTAGTTTCTTGGAGAAATATTACCAAAAGAAAGTCTCGTTCATAAATTTAAAATATTAAAAGAAGCTTCGTTATATCTGAACTCTCGATTAACTTCTGTGAATTGCCAAACTTTAATACTCGCAAGGTATTATTATTATTATTATTATTATTATTATTATTATTATTATTAAACTTCAAATTACACATATACCCCTCTAAAATGTCATTATTTTAGTGGAAATGACGAAATTCTCCCCAGCCGTGAAGAAGCCGAGAGGCTCTGTACTATTCTACCGAATTGTAGGGTTCGCCATTTCAAAGATAGTGGTCACTCTCTTTTACTGGTACGTTTCAAAAACCTCAAATATCATAAATACCCCTCTCCAGAAATGTGAATTATCATAAATACCTCTCAAATTAGGAAGGAGGAATTGATTTGGTTACGATTATAAAAGGAGCTGGTTATTATAGACGCACAAAACGTACCGATCTCGTCTCAGACTTTTTACATCCAACCCCCTACGAATATCAAAATGTCGTAGAAGAATACAAGTACTCAAAAAATTTCAAACCACATGGGCTTTTTTGAAAATTTTCAAGAACTTTATTTTAATTTTTATCAGGTTAATAAATGACATGACCGATCCGGTATTTCTATCGACGCTGGAAAGCGGGGAAGTGATTCGAGGCTTAACGGGCATACCCGATAAGAGACCCACAATCCTTATTGGGTACCACATGTTAATGGGTTTGGAATTGGGTCCGTTAGTGATAAAGTTTCTAGAAGAAAAGAATATTCTGTTGAGGGGAATCGCGCACCCGTTCATGTTCGAGAGGGTTTCGGAGATGCTCATGCCCGATTCATCCTCTTTTGACCAGTATCGAATCATGGGCGCCGTACCGGTCTCCGGTACCAACTTGTATAAACTTTTGGCGAATGAGTCTTTCATCCTGTTGTATCCTGGCGGGGCCCGCGAAGCTCTTCATAGAAAGGTTTTTCTCTTTTTTTTGTGAGTTTTGCAATTTGGTCCTTGGAGGGTGTTTTTGAAATTTTGGGGTTTCTGTAGGGTGAAGAGTATAAATTGTTCTGGCCTGAGCAATCAGAGTTTGTGAGAATGGCGTCGAGATTCGGTGCGAATATTATTCCTTTTGGTGCTGTTGGTGAAGATGATTTATGCAATGTAAATTTCTTTTTTTTTTATTTATTATTTTTAATGGATTGCTTTGAATATATCAAGTTTAGGGCGCTAATTGCATAATTAATTCTTGTTTTTAGATATTGTTAGATTATGATGACCTTATGAAAATTCCCTTTTATGATATTATGGACAAGCGAATAAACGAAGAAGCTGTTAAACTAAGGTACTGTCATAATAATAATTTCATATAATATATATACTTTTCATATTATTGTATTTGTTTTTATTTTTTTTAGGGCGAATTTTGAAGGTGAGGTGGCGAATCAAGATTTGCATCCTGTAGTATTGTCTCCTAAAATACCAGGAAGATTTTACTTCAAATTCGGAAAGCCAATTCAAACTAAAGGTTTGTTTCGAAATTAAATAAATTAATTAATCAACCCAATTTCGGTTATGCGTAAAAGAAACCCTAATTTTTTGTTGTTTGTGAAGGGAGAGAGAAGGAACTGAAGGAGAGAGAGAAAGCACAAGACTTATACTTGCAAGTTAAATATGATGTGGAGAATTGCATTTCTTATTTGAAGACGAAGAGAGAGAAAGATCCTTATAGGAGTCTTGTTTCGAGGGTTATGTATCGAACATTGCATGGTTCTAATTCGCAAATTCCAACATTTGAGCTGTAATTTAGAAATTAGAACCCTAAACCCTATTTGATTTTGATTTACATTTGTATTGGCGCGGCTCGATTCTTTGGGAGAATAATTTAAGAGGTTTGAGTGTAATAATTTGCATTCTATTTTTGAAAATAAATTGGGGTTCTGTTTCATAATTCATTTGACTACATAAATATGAGTTCTTACAATGATTTGTTTTGTAAAAAATATGATTTCTTATTAGATCAATAAGATTAGGTTAAATTGTCATTTACAAAAAGACGTAAATTTTAAAATACTAAAAAAAAAATGATGTCCTATATGATTAAGAAATAATGAGATATGTAAATAAATTCGATATTGCTTATCAAGCAATATTATCAAGTCCTGAAATACATATAATAGAGGTTGTCTCGAATAAGGATGATCCTGATCATTATTCATAACAAAAATCACAAATAGTTATTTTACGAAGAATATTAGTTCTAAATTTGGATTTTAGATACTCTATAATATAAAACCCTGTTTCCATATTTATAAAATATTTTGTATCAAATTAGTAATAATGTATGTAATTTTTTTTTTATATATTTTACAGAATCATGCAAATCATTTTTTTATTTATTTTGAAGAACGTACCTTATCACACAAATAAAATCATGTCTTTAACTTGTAAATATAATTTGCTTAATGAAAATCCATAGGAGTATTTTTATCGATTGTAAGAAAAATTATGTATTAGATAGAATTTATATAGTGTGTTAGTTATCAGAGATGTAACTTCTCTGGATAAAATTTACCAAAGTTACTGATAAAAATATTATTTTTTTAATGTGAGAAAATATTAATTTAATTTTACCAACCCTCTTAGTATTAATTTACCAAAGTTACACGATGGCAATAATTTTACTGTCCCAAAAATACTCATTACTATCAATTTTTAATTTTATTAACCCTCTTAGTATTATTATTTATTATTTAAAAAATCTCCCGAATTATCTTTAAATTAGATTAAAGTGAAAAAATTGAACTGATATTATGTGAATATTCATATATTATAATTATTATATTTTTTTTATAAAAAACATTGAATAATAAAAAGATGAATTAACACTATAAAAACAAATGAAGCATTGAAAATATATTACCTGGAGAATACTTTTTGGAGCTAGTTTTAGATTATGTAAGAATGATATAATTCATTATGTTGATGTGTTACATAATTGCCTTGTTTTTTTTCATAAGAACATATATAATTTTTTTTAGTTTTATCATAAATAGACACGACATTGAACAAATGATGCACATTAAAAAAATAATTTCTAATCTTAAGAGGCATATATTATACAACATATAATTTCGTTTACACGAATTTTGTACATATAATTCCTTGTGAAAAAAGTGTACCAAATTACCTTATAAAACTTGTACTTTTTATATTTCACCAATACATAATAATTCAAAATTTTACATAAATATACATGAAATTATACTTTCTATATAAATTTATTTGAAAACTACCAATTACTAGTTTGTTTTCTTGAAAACAAATTTTCATGGTCTCCATTTATTTTTGTAAAGGACGAGTTACTTTATAAGTTAGGAAAGTAAATATTTTCATATTATATTATTCTTGTAGCGTGTATTGTCTCATCTGTTTAGGGCATCTATTACCCAAGTTAGTAACAGTAATCAAGGCTTTCTATACAGATATTTAAATGGCCTTACTAATTAAGGCTGTCATATCAAATTCATATTTATATTTTTTTTGGAAAATGGATCCAGATACGGAAAACTATTTGGGTCCGGATACGATTCGGATATTAAAACGGATACTATAATGTAATAATATAATATTATTTTTAAAATTCAATTCTTGATTGTTTTGTAATTTTGAAATAAATAATATATTAAATTATAAATTAATATAAAGTGAGAAGAAGAAGGAAATGAATTTAGAGAAATAAAAATTAATAGTCTGCAGGTGTGTTATCGAAAAATGAAATACGAATATTTTTTATTAGATACTACTATAAAAAAAAAATACTATTTGTTGAGTGAAATTAAGTTATTGACCATTAAATATTACTATGAATTAAAATAAATTTATCTTTTATTCAATATTACCGTGAATGAGATCATGATTTCAATAGAACAAGTATTTGTTTACAAATTTTATTCGGATTAGGATCCGCTGAAAATTGAACTCCTAAATTCGAATTCGTGCCCGTAAAAACGAATACGGTTTTGATCCAAACATTTTTTTCGGATTCGGATATTTCTTTCGAATACGATTCGGGTCGGTTCGGTCCATTGACACCCCTGCACACAATGTACCGTAAATATAAAAGAAATATTTTTATTTGGAAATTTTTACTTTGTCCCTAGATTTCACCCCACATCCTCTGTATTATAATTAAAAAGAAAATGTTGGATATTTTCAGTATTCTCCCTCACAATTCTTGATGGCGTGGATATGATTTAACACCTTAATTTATGATTTGACACTTGAATAAAATGTTAAATCATAAATCAGGATGTCAAATCATAAATTAAATCGTAAAATCAAATTTTACAAATGTGCCATGTGTCATCAATGATTGTGGAGAGGGTACTAGAGCCTAGAGGGCATACATCACTACTCTTATTCATTTTAAAAATAATAATAAAATCAAGAATGGTAACTGGTCTCTCTCTCTCAACTCTCAAGTCTTTGAAATCGACTCAAATATTACACTTACTGAAGGCCCATCTTTCTATAATTTCAGATCCAGACGCCAACAAGGACAATGATGATGAGTATGAGGATGAGTTGATTGATTATGGCACCTTCACGAATCACGGATGAGAATTATTACTAGTATTCTCTTTGCATTGTATCTTTCTTTTATGAACCTCAATTATCATTTATGTCGTTTAAGAACACTTTTATTATCAAAAAGTCATTTGGAACGTTAGAGAATTAGGCAACTTTAGATAAATGTGACATTGTTAAAGTCTCTCTTAGACAAGACAATCAAAAGGACCCTATTATGTGCATCCAAAAAACTAAATGGAATAACTCTAAATTCTTCGACTACAAAAGGAAAACACTAATTGGTTCGAAAGGTCTAATCACCAAACATTTATGGACTAAAAGTCATCCACAACCAAATAGACACTCCATAGATATTAGTCAGTGACTTTAATATCATTAGATCCACTCTTGAGACTACATCACTAAATCAAAATTTAATCTAATCACCAAATTCAATCATTTTGATATCCCTCCAAGGCTTTGCTTGGTTTGAGAGTAACGGGAGGGAAGGTATCAAAAATCTCAAGAATAAAAAAAATTATCTTATTTAATGCTTGGTTTGGAGGGAGGGAAAGAAAGGGTAAATGAAAAAAATATAATTATATGTATTATATTATATATTATATATTTGTTTTCAAAATAATTCATATAAATATAAAAAAATAATTTTTAAAATTATGATGACGTAAATTTTTAATATATAATATATTACGAACACAAAAAAAATTTCAAAATATGATATTTTTAAAAATAATTATTTTTTTCTAAAAATATGTTTTCATCATTTCCAATTGAACCATTATTTGAGATATTCATTTATCTTCCCTTCTCTACCCCAAAACCAAGCATGAGAATTTATTCCCTTTCCTTCTCCCCCCCAAAACCAAACAAAGCCTAAAAAGACGGAAGTTTACTTGGTCACATGAAAGACCCATTCCAACTCACTCAACGCTTGATAGAGGTTTTTTTATCACCTCATTTTACCTCACTTAACACCATCTCATCATTAATCGATCTACTCAACGCTTGAGTGTTTTCTTTTTGGATTTTTAGGGGGAGAAAGTTGTGTCGTTCAAACGTTTTTACCGTGCCAACGAATAGAGAGATTCATGGATGTTTTTAGTAGCTATACAATTAATGTTCAATAATTACTAATTCATTACACACCTTTATGTAGTGCTATGAGTAATTTGATTTTGGGGTTTTTTTAATAAATAATTTTGAATATGAATATTGTGTTTTAGTTTGTGTTCACAACTAAATGCGAAACATCTTCCATTTTTTTAAAAAGTGCACACAACTAAAACCATGTTTTAAGGTAAAATAATTATAATGTTGAATTTACACAATTCAATATTTTCTAAAAATTAAAAATATCACTTATATTTTTTCTAAAAAAATACTATAAAAAATCGTATCCGACTCAACAACAACAACAATTTTACATCTAAAATTTCAAATATTAACCAAAAAATAACAAATAACATCGATGTTAACTAATTTGTAATATAGTAATTTTGCCCTCCTATTAGGCGGAAATACAAAATATTTAACCTTTCTGCTTCGAAATTATATTAGTGTAATATAATGATTGATAATAACTAGTTTGTATTTATTAAAATTAGCTTATGTTGATATTATTAATATAATCGATCAATTAATGTTAATTATATTTATGGACATATCAATCAGTGCTAGACTGCTAGTCACGAAAATGTGAGATTGTTTTGAGACTCAGTAGTATATTAAAGAAGTTTTGAAGAGTTTATGTGATAATTTGCAATTTTTAAAATTGTACATGATAATAAAATTTTGAAGATTTTATTTGGTTTTGGGTTAATGAAAAAAAAATATCACGGAACGGATTCATGATGATCAGTGGACCAAATCAATATAAACATGTAACTTATTATTGTTTATTTTAAGAAAAACATTGTTAATTTTTTTGAATTTTTTTTTGTGTCGACTAAAAATTATATTCGTTAGGATTAATTCCACTTTTGCATTTGGCACACTAGGATGACTAAAATACTAGAACCGGATAGAAAAAAATATCATGTAATTTAAAATCATTGGTGCGAGTTTCAAACCGAATAGAAAATTGTAAAATTTTGCATCAAAAATAAAAATGTTGATAAATATTTAAAATCATTTGCAAGTGAAATGTTAGTAGTAAGTCCTTTTTAAATGTTAATATTATCAATTTAATATATAAATTTTTTGTGTGGGTCTTCGATCCACAAATCATTGGTGCGAGTTTCAAATTCCTGACCAATTGTTTTTTTTCTTTTCCCTTTTCAGTGATCTGAATTTCACAATGTGGTATAATCAGTGTTCTAAATATCACTGATATTGATCGGTATATCGGTTTCATATCTCTAACCAGTGCCCCTCCGTTACGATATGACCCGTATCGGTTGAGTAAATCGGTCGACCGATACACGGACCGATATGGGTCGATATGGGCCGATATTTGGACCGATTTGAACCGATTTGGATTTAAAACATAATTTATTTTAAATATTATTTTGGGCTGACCCATCTTTTAACAATATTTTCATTAATATATTTGGCCCAATTATTTCCATCTCTTTCTTTCTTTATCTAATATTTTTGGTCGGAAATGAAATCGATTTTGATCCGGACGAGGTTAGATTTTCATTGGGGGCACCCGCATCTACACCGATGGTTATGAACACGTGTGGCTTAGTTTAATGTATTATTTGTAAATTTGATGTTATAATTTTAAATGTATCTTTAGTTGAACTTGAAATTTATGTGTATTGTTGAATTTTGAATATTAATCATGTAAAATTTAAATTCGTTTAACAAGCTCAATATAAATTAATGTTATAATAATCAATTTAATATATTAATATTAAAAAGTACAACACCGCTATACCACTGATATTTTTCGCTATGAATCCGTTATGTCGGTCATATATCTTATCGGTGACTGACCGATCTGTAAGCGATATGCGATATTTGTAACATTGGGTATAATGCGTCCATAAATTTCTTTGACGAACGATATTATCAAACAACCCCAAGGCCAAAATATTTTGTTTTCATCATATTTTGCATGCATATATATGAGAATGTATTTTTGTATTTTGTGAATTAGAATCATTTTTTCATGCATCATATTTTTCATCTTTCTCAATTTTTGGACCGGTACCATCAGGACCGGCCCAAATAGGTAGGCGGACTCAGCCTTGGCCGAGAGCCTGAAAAAAATGAAGGCCCTTATTCTAATACACAACATATAAGCATGTGATAAAAATTATTATGCAAGTTACCCTAATTTCTAATAAATGTGTGCAAATTGCACAATTGCTCAAATCTCTCAATTTTTAAAAATGATTTAATTGCCAAAGAAGGCCTTGTGGCTTCTACAATTGAATTGAATGTTGCTTGGCTATTTAAAGTAGTTTTCTTCCCTCTAGATATAATATTGATTAAGCAAATTTTCTCATACCATTTTTTATATTCTTTTTTTAAATTTGATAGGATTTCGATATTTCTTCATTTACTTTATATATTCTCTCATTTTTTATAAGATTGTGATTTTTTCGTGAATTATTGTTATTATCCTCTTTTTTTTTTTACTAATTTGTATAGATTCGCACAATACGTAACATATTTAATGTTCTAACTTCTAAGATGTAATCGAAATCTTATATTGAAAAATACACAATTAAGCATATTTTTTTATTTCAATTTCTTGAATTGTTGGATGCATATATGTTTATAAATTATAATTTTCATGTGATTGAATCAAAGTTGACCTGCTCCACTCAATTCAATTGCATTTTCGGTCTTCTTTACTGTTATGGTGCTTTATCTCTGATCTTTTATATTTTTATTTTTATTTTTATTTTCATGCATGATATGACTAATAATAGGATTAGTTCTTTCTAAGAAATATTATGATTTTTTCATTTGTTTATAACTTTGAGATGACGCCGGATACGGAGATTTATGAAAATTGATTCTTTTGTTTTGGAAAGCGAATTTCTTTTGTAGAACGTTAGTTAATTTTTTTTTTTTGAGTAAATTCGGAGAGGGCTCAAAGTCCCCTTCCAAACACAATCTCTTTTTTTTTTTATTTTTTTATTACAAACCCGTAGGCCGGCCCATAGGCCACACACTCCATTCACTCATTTAACATTTAATCTATAATTCAGTGTCCCCGCCGGGAATCGAACACCACACCTCTCGCTCCCTAGCCAAGAGGTGTGACCAACTAGGCTAACTCTAGTTGGCAACGTTAGTTAATTTTAAAAGCAGTTTAATTTTGAAGTGATATTTTTGAGTAAATTTTACTAGCTTTTCTGATATGTAGATAGACACTGTTAAATGTTATTTATTTATTTTTATTTATTTTTTGAGTTTTTCTAAGTTTTAATTTAATCTAGTCAGTGAAATGAAATTGTAAATTTGCTACATAATACACAATGGAAGCCTTTTTGTTATTTTTCGCCGAGATCCCCAAAAAAAGTTGAACCGCCCCTGGGTACCATATCAATGATACGTTTCGATGTTAATTCGAAATTACATACATATCCATCTCAAATTACGCAATTTGTTTATTACCCTAATTTAGATTGGTACCGTCGGTACTAGGAGATAATAATCTATATATCACATGCACAAATAATTATTAAATGCATTAAACAAGCCTCAAAACATGACCTATAAACTGGATCTGGTACCATTCAAAATATCCCAAAACATCAAATTTGCAGAGACATTAAAATAGTAGTCCACAAAACTTCAAATTTCTGCTAAATTGACCCTAATTCAGTCTCAACTTACCTGATATCCCTAATTCAGTCGATAATTACCCCTTCTCCAAATTTTAAGGGTTTAATAATACAGAGAATATGGAAATAGGTCGTTTCAAGGAATTGCAGAATTTATCTGGATGTCCAAGGACAAAATTGTAATTTTATCATTTCACTGGTTTATAGCTAATTATATTATATTCTCTGATTTTGCATTTTAGAATTTTATAATGAGAGCTATGAAGAACGTTCTCATTCTATCTAGCGACCATTTATACATAATGACCTTTGATCATATTCAGGTCTGATACAAAATTAGAGAAAATATCAGGAACTAAAATGTAAATTCGCAACTTTGAGGGGCCTTTATGAAAATGGGTTAAAATGAACCGAAGACAATGCGTTCTCATTCTATCTAGCGACCATTTATACATAATGAACTTTGATCACATTGATTTAAAATCAGAGGAAATATCAGGGACTAAAATGTAAATTTGCAACTGTGAGGGGCCTTTATGAAAATGAATTATAATGAACTGGAGACCATTTATTTAGAATCAGAGGAAATATCAGGGACCAAAATGTAAATTTCCAACTATGAGAGACCATTTTTAATATGAAGTATGAACAGTAGCGTTAAAGAGAAATGCAATGCTATTGAATTTGGTATGCAACCGATCAGTCCGTGCTACTTCCTCCAGTTATGTACGAACTGGAGATGATCCATCGTCTCCTCCCAAAGTTCGGAAATTCGACCGTTGGAGAATCCAAACGTTGGGACTGGACCAACAGCCATATTATCCCCCATGCCCCCTCTTTCTTCCGTGAGAACAGGACCAACATGGCCGGCCCTGGGTTTTGGCCCAGTTGGCCCAGGTCACAGATCTCCAAAATCTAAAAAGCCTTCATTAATTTTTATTTAACATAATTTATCCTCCCTTCAAATTTCCAACCATTCTAAGCTCTCACAATAAACCACGTGTATTTTTTTTGGCTATTGAATTAGAAAAAATTCATTCACACGAGACATTGATTTTGATATACTTTTTGACTTTGTCTCTCAAATGATTCATTAATATTATATTTTATCTTCATCATCAAGACAAATAATACTTCCTAACAACTTCATATCTCTCATCAATTCTCATTTATCTCCAAACTATTTCTTGCAAGATCATAATCTTCTCCATTTTATACTCTTTCATTTGAGATCGTGAAAGCTATGTGTTAGCTTCAAATGCGTATCTCATGTATAAGCATGATGTACATGAATTTGTAAGTGTCTTTCAATGACATTTTTTATGTACCTCATATACGTGCATGATGTACACTAAATATCTTTCAATGGAATTTTTTTTACGCATCTCATGTATATGTGCATGATTTATAGGTATTTGTATGTGCTTTTCAACGGAATGGTATTTTTACATGACTATCCATAAACTTTTTCAATGGAACTTGAAGATTGTGATTGTTGTGTGTTTTAATTTAAGATAATAAAATCAACATATTCAAAATAATTTATTTTAACTACTATATATATAATATGATTATTTTACTAAGACATATTAACAATGAGAACATTAGTTTTTCGTAATATGACAACTAAAAAACAAATGTTCAAAGAGATTTTTAATATTTTTTTATGATTCATGGTTCTAACATGGAATTTGGAGTAGCACGAGTCTTTTTTTGTACAGATGATCAGTTACAATAGCTTTTGATAATTTGACCATATATTATGTTTATATTACTATCATTTTTATATAGTCACTTCGTGTTGGATAACTTTTATATAATTTGAAAAAAATGAATTAAAGAGTAACTAATTATTAAATAATATAATAATGATCATAAAAATTAAAAAAAATCGCCGCGAAGCGCGGACAATGTCCTAGTATATATAATACCAATAAATCAAACCCAAACTCAAAACATGGTTCAGACCCATTAATAGTTATTCACCCACGCGCCCGTTAATACCTTATACAGACTTCTCTCTCACACTAGCTGTAGAGTTAGGTTTAGGTCGTCTCCTCTGCACTCTGCCGATTGCCATACCTAGCGGCTAGAGACACGACGGGCGAGGGATGACTGCACGACGCGATGATTAGAGGCACACGCAGAGCTAGTCGTGCATGTTTCTCTCCTCGAAACATGATTTCTCGTCGCCTAACAAAGAAGAGAAGAAGGCTTATGCATTTTCTGAGATTTTTCAGGTGTTTGTGAGTGTTTTGCCCAATCGCAACAATTTACAAGAGTGTGTTTCAGGAATTACGTCAAATTTTTGGCAATTTGCAAGAGCGTTTCAGGGATTACGTCAATTTCAACAGGGAATTCCGTCAAATTCTGCAGAGGAGCAGTTTCAAATTTCGAGAATTGAAGGTATAATCAATTTGTGTTAGTTTAATTTGCTGAAAATTGTATTTAACTTGCTGAAAATCGTGTTTAATTTGTTCTCTAGTAAAACTGTATTTAATTTGCTGAAAATTCGACAGAGGGTCAATTAAAATGTTATTGCTTTATATTTTCTCCATTTTATTAGTGTTTGTTCACAAGTAACATGTAAACATTTGATGCATGCGAAATTAAGTGAATATATTGCTTTCAATTTATGAGCAATAAAAATATCAACACAGATGACTAATCTTTTTTGTAATTGTGTACAAATATTCATTTCTCTTTTTTTATATTTCACATTTTGAATTGTCCGCATAAAAAAACAAAGCTAGCGTTATTGCAAAAACTAAAATGACTTAGTAATTTTTTTTTCTTTTACCAAATGACCATTATATTCCTTTTATGAGAATTGATATTTATTATACTTATGTATTATTGTTTCTCTCTTCTATAAATCATTTCAAAAGATTTTTTGATATTATGAAGAATCAAATATAGAAACATAAATAATTACAATTATTCATATTATTTATTATACTTATGTATTATTGTTTCTCTCTTCTATAAATAATTACAATTATACATATGATTCCGATATACATTAATTGGGTGATTTTGTACGATGAGACAAATTAAGTAAAAATATTTTTATATGCGAAAGATAATAATGCTAATATTAGTTGTCATAAATAATGATATGTGGTCATTTCGTGATTTTTTTTTCAACAATCATTCTGAATTAAATCATACTAACTCTTGCAATAGCGTTACCTACAAACAAATTTTCATTTGAGAAGGGAATTCTCATTTGAGAAGGGACAGACAAATAATTTGTATGATGGATTATGTTTGTTGCAATAATTAGTACGATACACAATACATAAAATTATTGCAAATTCATAGTTAGGATTGTACATGTTATATTTGATTGAGAACATCTAATTAATTATAAATTCCCAAAATATCTTTTTCAAAAAATTCTATCATATAATCACCCTTTGTTATTTCATTGGCCTGATCGGCAGAGCTTGAATAGTTGAAATGATATGGTGGATTAAGATGCTTGAATAGTTATGAATTACTAATATACCTTTAATAATAAAATAACGAGTTAATTTGGTTTTAATCCAAATACTATAAAATACAATGATAAGTAAACACATATTATAACTTTAAGTTCATATTTAACCATCTAATTTTTCCATCCAATTTATAATTTATTTATTTCTATAATAAATGAAAAATGCATTCCTTTAAATCATTTGAATTGAAGTGTGTGTGTGTGTGTGTGTGTTTTGTTTTGGAGAAATCATTTGAAGTGCTTTTGTACACTTATCTGACAAAAAGCACACAGACAAAAAAATGTATATATTCACAGTCTGTCTTAACTGTCACTAAAATTACCAGACTGATAATATATATAAACAATAAACATACATACATACATACAAATATAATAAAGATATCAATAAATACTACAAACATATTGACCTAAAATCATATCAAAATTTATGTAAATGAAATTAACTATCTCAAAATATTATTATCGGATTTTTCTTTATTTAATTTTTATTTTTGATATATTAATTAAAAAAGTTAATACGCAAAAAAACACAAAATACAAATTGTAATAATTGAAAGGGTAAATAAGTAAAAGTGCAGTGATTTGAGTTTGGAGTTAATCAATCCCAACTCATCACGCAACACGCCCAATCAGGCAAAACTAAGGTTATCTCATGCCTCACATCCCAGTTCTTCCTCACTTCCCATTATCACAACTCCCTACCTACTTCCTCTTACTCTTTCTAACATTCTTAATTTCTTACTAATAAAAAGACTTCCACGACATGAACACGTATAAAAGTCGTAAACATTTGATGTTTAAATAATTAAATAAGCTGGCGCCCTTAATTCTCGCACGTCACGCTCACTGAGTACGTCGCGACGGGCCGCCGTCGTGTCAGATACATCATCGTCATCCACCGTCCAATTTCTATATACGGACTCATCCAACGATCCACATTCATCGTACGAGTAATGCTGCGTGTAGTTTTTTGGATACATCCCAACTACGTACAATATTTCATCTAAACCAGGTGTACAAACCAATGGAAGAATGTAGTTTTATTATTTAAGCGAAAGAGTTGTGAAACGGGTGCAGGGAAATTACAACAGTGCCAGTGTATACTGGGAGTGTGAGGGCATCTCGAGGGTAAAATAGTCATTTCGTATATACTGCCTTCAGTAACGTTACAGTGCTGTGCTGATCCCATGCGCCTGTCCCTATCAGCTCTCAGCGTACGTACTTTTTATCTGGACACTTATATCCCTCGCATGATTACATCACAAAAATAAAATCAAAACAAGAATATTACATTACATGAACGTCCAAGACAAGGGTATTTTCGTCTTTTGACAACTTAACAGAATTTATATAGCATAAAAACCCTTCTTCTCCATTCTCGCTTTCTTTCTGATCTAATGGATGATCCAACGTATAACCCAAGCAGTAATGGCTTCTTCGAGTTCCTCAAGCCGTATCCATCTCGCCTTCCATCGTCCTCTCCACCGCCACCGCCGGGGACTTTCTCCGGTACATCATCCCTCATCTCTTCCTCATCCGCTGCATCGCCTGCGAGCTCTTCCGCTCCTGATCGGACATTCCCTTGCGCATACTGCTCTCGCCGTTTCTCTAACTCACAAGCTTTAGGAGGACATCAGAATGCACATAAGCGTGAGCGTGCGGCTATATCTTCTTCACGTCGTGCTGCTAATGCTAGCAGGCCACCTGCTAGGTACAGTAACGATCTGTATACGGATCCGTATACGGACAGATACGTGTACCCGTATATGTATCTGTATCAAAGGACTGTCGGAGGATCGACAGGAGGTGCAGATCTTGTGGTATCTTCGTCTCAGATCAGGTCTGGAACTGGAGAGGTGGATCTTGATTTGTCTCTCCATTTGTGAAAGCGAGGTAGGTTTTCTCTAACAATGGAATTCCATGAGAGGAGTTTAGGGTTTAGTGGCTTTGTTTGGGGAAACTAATATAGATATAAATCTAGTTTAGTTATGGCTTATTGGGTGTAAATTTTAAATTAGGGTTTAGTGTTGGAACTAACCCTTTCTTTACTTTCATCTTCATGAGGGTTTTTGAATTTTGATGAGAACAATAGAGATTTAAGGAGTAATTTTAGTAGGTTTTTGTGAGATATGATCTTGTCTTTTAGTTTAATTTTTTTTCTTTTCAGATTTTAGTTTTTTAATTTTGTATCATAATGCTCCCATTTTTTTCCCTGGTTCTTAGTAATTTCTTGTTGTGAAAGTTAGTTACTTTGAAGGAAATTATGATAATTTGGTTCAACTTTGCCTGTTATAAATATAATTATTTGATTGATTAAGTTAGATTGCTTGAATAACAAGGAAAATACAAGCAATATATTACTTTTTTTCAAAATAATAATGTATATAGATATAATAAATAGCATAATAAAATAAAAATGTGTAAGAAGATCTTGATAATCTCTAATAAAACAAAATATAAGATAAAAGCATAATTGGAGTTCTACATTGTTTTTTTTTTATTGATATACTTTGAGTATTTCGATGGACTATTTTGTATTGAAAATTCTTCAGGTTTGGGTTTAAATAGCCCAATTTAAGTCCAGTGAAAATAAATGAAGAAAAAGAAGAAGAGAAATTGGATTAAGGCCCCATAGCAAAATTATTATCCATTCTTTTTTATATATTATTTTTCGTGTATATTTTTCTAATATATTTGATATTATATTATTATTATATCATATTATATTATGCTATAAAAGGACATTTGCATAAATAAAACTCAATTATATACTCTTAATTGAATTTAAGGGCATCATTAATTTAATTATTTTTTTCAATAATAAATATGCTAAACTCATTAATTACCAAGAATTAAAGTACAAGTAAAAAGGAATTAAACCCCACCCTTTTATTTCTTGACCAATTAGTATTTAGCTCGTGAAACGATAAATTTCATTGAAAAAGAAAACTGTACATTTCTTTTCAAAATGATAAATAAAAAAAATGACCGATACGGTCTGTTTCATATTTACAAAATCCAAACCCGTTAATTCGAATTTTGCTTAATTCCCTTAAATTTCTTCTCAGTTACTCATGTCGAAATATTTCGGGTCTGCTGGAAAATCATATTCCACTTTCAACTGCAAATATAATCAAAATTCCAATCAAAATTAAAAATACAAAATATAAAACATAAAAATTAAAATTAAAATAACTACCGTGCCCTCGTCAGAATCAGAGTGTCGCTGAGGAAAGACGACTCTGAGGTCATTATACATATAAAACCTTCTATCTTCTTCTCTCTCCTCCGTCACTATCACCTCCTTCGATGGAGAAGAAGACGAAACGTCAGATTTACACCTCTGCACGGATCTCGACGCGCTCCCTTTCTTCCTGGTCAAAGGGCTGAGGAATCGCAAGTGGAGCGCATACCTCAACGTGCCGTTCGTGCCAGGTGTCGCGCTCTCGTTGGCCTTCAAGGAAATAGTCACTTTTTGTCTCATAAATGTCTGCCCCATTAAAAAAATTCATTATATTTTAATAATCACAAACTTGTTAAAAAAATAGGGAATTTTTTTTTTAATAAAAAATAAAATAAATAAAAACCTTGGTGCCAGGTGGCATGTCGGTGAGATCGTAATTACATAAGAAGGTATGGAGAGGTGTCTTCTCTGGATTACTTACAACCTTAATAACATTAAAAATAAATATATCATATATGAGAGGGTAAATATGATATTTTCTATTTTAAATTTTTTAAAATTACCAATTGGATGCGGCCTTTGACAGGAACACGAAGCCGGCTTTTAGAAGATCTGGATTCGTCATTAGTACTCAAACTCCTCCTAAACCTTGGATTAGGGTTAGGGTTAGGGTTAGGGTTAGGATTAGGGTTTAAGGTAGGGTTTTTGCTACTCAATCTACCGGCGAGATCGATGGAGGCGTAGTATAATAAGGACGAATCGCCGTCTATGCTCGTAACAGAAAATGGTAATTTCTGAGTTTGTGGCGAGAACGTACCGCCCGTTATGTTCAGTACCGCCAAAAAACCATCTATGCTCTGTAAATTGGTAAATAAAAATATCATTTTTACCCTTATCGAAATGTATAAATATCAAATGTATCCTTCTAAAAATGATGTTTTTAGGTGTTTGTATTTGCAGAGGGGTAAATATGATATATTTTGCATTTTATGAATTTCGGTTTTATATTATTTACGTAAAAAATGATTTATTTTTAGGATTTTGGAAAGACGGAATATGGCATTCATATTATGAGAGGGGTAAAAATGATATATTTTGGATTTTAAGAAATTTACCTGATTTATATTGCCTGAGGAAAGGCGGCCAGATAAGAGAGATTCTTCGAACGAACCAACTAAAGATCTCCTCACATGTGAGCTTTTTGCAAAATAACCCATTAAATTACACATATTTGCATTCGTGCCCCTAAAAGATTCACTGTTACGAGGCGTAAATACCTCGAATTCGTCATGCAATAATAAATTATTATTATTATCTCCGTCCTCTTTAATGGGAAATTTGGATTTTAAATCTGAAAAATCCCTTTCTAAGTTAAAATTCTTCAAATGCGAATTATTCTTCATTCTCTCGTGAATTTTTTTCGGACCGAGAGGAGAGAGAGAGAGAGGTGGCGAATCCACTTGCTTAGGCGATAAAATAATGCCTCTTTTAACAATGCTTTCTCTCTCTAGCAACGGTCCATCCGTGAATAAATTTTGACCAAACGGGTCACTTTTGAATTGACCCGTACCACCAAAGTGTACCTTCTTCTGGCAAGAAGAGGCACCGGTACCAACGGTACCAATGGTACCGACGGTACCGTCACTGAGCCTGCGGACCGAAGAAGAGTCGAGATTAATATTAGACGAAGGCGAAATGTCGAAAAAATCGCCTTGAAATTGTTTGTGGACCGAAATTGCGTGCATATTGAGACTGAGAGGAGAGAGAAGTCTCTTTCTGACGAGGTTAGAATCCTTCGAATCGAAACCCACGACTCGTAATTTGGGGGTTAAATGTCGTTCATTCGTTGCGGAAGAATCTTTCGAAGAATCTAATTTCAAACATTCGAGACTCGAGGGGCCTTCACAAACCGAGAACATTTTCGCCGAATTTGAACTTGGATTTGAATTTGAATTTGGATTTGGATTTGGATTTGGATTTGGGTTTGGATTGGAAATGGAGTTGGTGCTTAATGCCATTGTTGTACCTTCTTCGGTTTCTTCGCTAGGAGTAAATTGAGGCAATCCCATTGTACAGATTTGTACTAATTTACCTTAATTTTTTTCTTTTTTTACTCCATCAATGTGAATTCTTAATTTCCTTTTCCTTTTTCCTTCAATGTGCTTAAAATTAATCTAAAACAATGATCGCACTTCAATTTGTGCCAATTTGAAATCTTTAAATTTTCTCTCAACGAATATGCATTTCATTCACCGTTGTCAATTTCTTGTAAAATTGGTTGTGGTGATTCACGTTCATTCGTCCAATTTGATTCGATTACAACACGATTTGCACGAGAGAATTGGGGTGTGTTTATCATCTTCCCAAAGATATATTTCTAGTGACCTGCCAAAGTAAAAGAATGAATATGTTACTCGGAAATCACATAAATAGAATTATAATTGTTTAAATAGAATTTATGAACTATGGAAATAACTCTAATTACTGCAAAAAAAAAAATCAAAATAATATGTATTGACAGCTGAGAAAGTTTATCAAATCAGAAGAAAAATTAGAAATTGCTGAAGTCCGTTGCAATGAATCCAAATAACATAAAAAATTCGCAAAGATAATTAGATTACATTAAAAAGATGTTAGCAATTAATTAATCAAGAGGAAAAACCAAATAACGGCATATTTTTAGGAAGTATTTTTGACAAATTATTCAAATCTAATCAAATCGGTTAAAAATCTGGAAATTTTAGAATCCTTTTCTCGATTCATGAGCTCATCAAAACAATCAAAAATCTCTTCAATAGATTATCCCCAATTTCAAAGATTATCCCCCCAATTGCAAAATCAACAACGGAAATAAAAATCAGAAACAAATCCCTGAAGAACAAAGTTTCAATTCCGAACTCCCTAAAAAAAGGTTCCGTATGAGGCACTCAGCTCCCAATCCATCATCAATCCAACCCAACCCAAATCAAAATACCGAAAACCCAACAAAATAAACTAAAAATCACGATCAAATTCAGATTATATGCTTTTAATTTCGATCCATAATACAAACCTTCAAGAAACACAAAGGAATGGACTTCCTTTCAGTATCCAAATATCATCTCTTTTCTCTCTCTCTCTCTCTCTCTCCTCTCTTTTGAGTTCTTGCTTGTACCTTGTTGCTATTACAAGAATTCTCTCTCTTCAGACAATTATTTTGATATCTTGTGGTGAAAAGAAAGAAATTTACAAGACAAAGCAAAAGTTTGTACCTTCTCTTTATTTTGTCCCCTGTATTTATTTTATTTTACTTGATATTTTTTTAATTTATTCTCTTGTTTATAAAAGAATAAAAGATAATAAAATAATAAAAGAAAGAAATACGTTGCTTTCCGTGCCGGATTCATATTGGTCTAGAAAATTAATGTGATTATATTTATCTAAATAATAATGTCATTTTATACATTTAAGTTAGAAAAGAAATAATATTTATGTTTTATTACATGATTTTATTACACGTGTTGGAAGATGTAACATGGTAAATTTACATTTAGTTATAAAAACTATTTTCAAGAAATGGTCTTTGGAAAGAGTGCACGGTATGAAAACATGACACGTTCAAAGATATATACACAACTAACATTTTTAAATTTCAATACATTGTATATTTGTATATGATATATTTATATGATTAATAAGTATATACTATATACTATATACACATATGAAATAATTGGTTTTTTGTATGTTTGTGATGTGATATCTTACAATCTTTCTTTCTATTATATTATAAATTTATAAATAGCCAAATTCTCCAAATTAAAATACAAACTTTCTATAAATTCCTTCGACGCATAATATTTGGGTTGTTTTAGAAAATCACCTAAATTTGTAAAAAAAAAAAAAAGAAGTTTGAAATTTGAGTTTTTCTTTATAAAACAACATTTTCGAATTTTATGAACGGAATTGTTGGAATTCTAAAAACGTTAATTCAACAAAAAAAATAATGAAAAAGTTTTCTTCTGGAGTTTGAAATTATTATTTGTAAAAATTTAAAATTATTTCAAAAATAACTTTCAATATTTCATTTTTTTTTACTGAATGTTAGCGCTTTCATATAATTTATTTAATAGTAAAAAAAAATTAGTGGATAGGTTTATTAAAATAAAAATTCTACCTCATCCTAAATCCTATTGAACTAATTTAATGGCCATATAAATAAATACACAATATCATTATTCTTCTCTCTTTTTAGGTATAAAAATCCTTTTAGTTGATATGATTCTATTTGTCCACATCATCTACACAAGTGGCAACCAAAAGAACATCATATCATTTTTTATGGCCATTGTGATGCCACAATCATCAAATACTAATTAGGATAAATTATATTATAAGTTTTCACCATAATTGGAAATTAAATTAATTGCAATGAAAATAGAGACTCGTAATGATATATTTGCCTACCTAAATTTGAAGAAAATAGTGATATTCATATATGTACAACTAATTATAATATACCATTATTATTAGACATAATAATTCTTGAGACTTTTTGAACACTTAGAAATAGAGTTAGGTTAGACTTTAACATGACAAAACAAGATTTTAGGGACTATTTATCTGATTTGCTTTGTTGAATAAGGAAAATGTGAGGGCATAAATGGACCCCTAATTATAAAAATAGATACCAAACATAAACATTATATACAAATCTAATTTGGCTTCTCCTTATTATTTAATAACGATCTAAAGGAACCATTCTAGACTTTGGTTTCAATTATTTATGTTTTTCTTCTTTATTGCTCATTGCTCTTTTTTTCTTTTAAATTGAAGCACTTTCATTAATTTATGGTTTTTATTTATGACATAATTGCATAAATGGCCCCATATTACCGATAATATTAACTTTCAAAATTATTCCAATTCCAATTCGTTGTTTAACCTGCTAATTGTCAATTTCGTGGTTAATTTAAATATTATACCACACAGGAAAAATTCAAATTTTCTAAATTTGAGCCCCATTCTTATAAGAGGGGGAAAAAAAGCAAATCAAATTACACAATGAAGATCCAAAAAATCGATTTTTCTAGAAGCAAAAAAAAAGTTAAAAGAATTAAAAAGAGGAATTTCTTGTTTAATAAACTAGATTATTAACACTCATTAGTCATTACCAACAAATTATTAAAAGCGATAGATTTATTTTTCGAGAGGTCGACTTGGCTAAATAAAAACTAATATACAAAAGCGAAAAAATATTAAAATATTTATTTTGCACTTAATTTTCCTTACCACCTACAAAAAAACATAACAAAATAAGTACCGTACACAAATATAATTCCACAATCACAAAACCAAATATTAGAAGTTGCAAAAAAAAAATAACCTCGTTAAAAAGGGGCATCGGAATTCGCGCTCGAATTCCGCGCGCTTTTCAAAGCCATCGGTTTCATAGGTGGCGACTTCGCCGCCTCTTTCTCTCTCCTCAAATTCTTCTCCTTAAACCCCTCTGCCAATTTTGCATCTATACCCTCGACTTCTCTCCTATTCGCACTTGATGGTATCGAGTAGCTTCGCTGGACAGGTGGCGTCGGTAGAGGCGACGGTACGTTTTTCGACGTCCCTTGCAAAATTACATTCACACCCTTCCTCTCCTTAAAATCTTTAATCTTGTCTTTATCTTGAGTGAGCGGTGCCGAGTGAGGGACCAAAAGTAATGGAGAGGATTGAACTGGAGGGGGACGAGGCAACTCATGAAGCTCGCTACTAATTCTCGTTTTTCTAATTTTATTTCTAGGGTTTACGATATTGTTTTCTTTAAGCGGGAATTTTGGCGGGGTCGGCAACGCAAAATTCTCGTTTGATTTAGGGTTTTTAGGATTAGGGTTTGGTTGTAACGGGGAAGAGAACCAGAGAGGACGAGGAGGGGAGAGAGGGCCCGTTTTAGAGAGAGAAACACGATGCGGTTGCGGTTGCGTGTTTTCTTCGTTTGGAGTTGGCAACACGTACGAGTTGGGATTTTTCTTAACCGAAGGACTTCTTTGCATAATCGCCTTTATTCGTTCTGATTGGTCTGGCAGCTTGTTTGGAGTTAAAGGTTCGGATTGGCTAACGGGTCTATTTGTAGACCCGTTAAAGGAGAACGGCTCTACCTGGTTATGGTTCTCATTTTGCTCCTTCAAAAAAAGAAAATATCATGAATACCCCTTGAAAACATGAAATAAAAAAGTTTGGGAAGTACCGAATCGAGCTTGTTTTGACTGTGAGCATAGCCGAAACTCAATTCACTGACGTCATCGTCGCGGGCTCGACGATACTCGTCGTCGTAGCTGACATCATCGTCGTCGTAGATGACATCATCGTCGAGTTCGGCGAAAAGATAATCGATCCGTTGAGCTTCGGCGGCGGATATCACGTCAGGTTCCACCGCCTCCAATTTTTTCGTTCCTTTTCTGAAAAAATTTAACTGCACGCAAAAATATTGGGTATTTATTTGATGAGAGGAGAGAGAAAGAGAGTTAGAGAGAGAGAGGAACCTGAGCGGCGTGGTGGCGAGTGGCTTGAGTGAGAAGGCTGCGAAATTGGCCTTGTTTCAAGGATTTTAAGCGAAAAACAAAAAGAGTGGCTTCTTCGTTATAATCTTCTTGAGCTTGTTTGATTTGATCCTCAGTGAAATTATCTCTCTCTCCTCCTTTGTTTTGTTTATAATTCGATCTTCCTTTATTATTATTATTATCTTTTTGTGCTGTTTGCATGAATTTATATAAATCCCTTTTATCATCACACTGTTGCTTCATTTCCTGATTTAGTGAGACAAAAAAAAGAAATTATTAATTATTTATATATTTGAGAGAGAGAGAGAGAGAGAGAGAGAGAGAGAGAGAGAGACCTCGACGATTTCGAGCTCTTTGATTAAAGATTCCGATGGAGTCGTGATTGTTTGAATTACATGGACACGCTGTCAAAATTTGAAAATAAAATAGATATTTATTTTATTTATTTATTTTCTACATTTAAAAAAATGTACAAAAAAGATGAACGAACATACATAATTATCAACAAGTCTTTGAAGATGAAGTTGCGTTTTTCCTATCATTTCCAATACCTTTCCTGCATCGACAAATTTAAAATTATAAAAAAAAACAATAATTATTAATTATTAATGAAGTTAAAAGCATACAATAAATTAATTACCATATTGGTCATCGTTATTTAACGCAATTTTTTCAAGGAGGCACGTGCCCATTTCTCTCAAGGCTTCTGAAAACTCTGCAATAGTTCAGGAGTACACGTGATATTTCGAGGTTTTGTAGGGGTATATGTGAAATTAAACCAATAATAATAACTAATAAAGAAAGAAATACCATAAGCACTATTCGCCGTTGCGGCCGCAGCAGAAAGCAAGCTATCATAACTGCCCTTCATATCTTGCATCTCCTATAAAATTATAAATACACAAAAATCAAAATTTGATTTTTTGTTTTTTTTTGTTGTTCAAAATTTGAGTTCAATTATAGTTTAATTGCATAATTGTAAGTGATTTGTGCTTAAATTGATTATATTGGTGAACTAGTACCACACTATACGAAAATAAAGACAAAAAGGGATGAATTTTGAAGTTTTTACAGTCGAATTTTAACAAAGTTGAAATCTTTGCTGAGAAACTAAACCTGGGCAGCTTGAAGGAGTTCTTCGTGGGGAGAGACTGGCATGTGGGGAGCATCTCTCCTCTTCACTTCCTTGTGTTGATCGCCTCTGTGCAAAGCGAATTCACGGAGCTTTTTTAAAGACGATTTCATGCTTGAAACAGGAAACACGAAATTCGAGCTCTAATTTAGATCGAATCAAGCTCAATTTAACAAAATTAGAATGAATTCGATTAGAAAGGAGATTAATTCGCAAACCCTAGATAGAGAAAGGGAGATCTCTCTCTCTCTCCTCTCTCTCTCTTTCTGTGTAGTGTGTATGGAAGAACTATTCACTACTACTGTAGTCTCGACTTTTTCTCTTTTTCTTTATTTATTTTTTATTTATTGGTCACAAATACAATGCACATTTTGATTTTATTTTTTTTCCTTGTCAAAGAGATCTATTCTACTTTGAAAAGTTACACCAAGATTTTTTTTTATTGTCTTCGTTATTTATTTGCATATGTTGCACGAAAACGGATATAAATCAAATTCATTACGATACGAAGTTCATCATATAATAATTTCCAAATATATAAAAATGATATATTTTTCAATTATTACAATAAAATTAAATTACAAAAAAAATTCAACATATTGTTATTTGGAGATCTAATGGAGATTTTACATAAAATATGTGTATATAACTTCAGGTAATTAATTACTTCGCAAATAAGATTGAACAAAAACAGAAATTACTCGAACAACTAAAAGTATATTCGTACAATAAACTCATTTAAACTCATTATGAAAAAAGTAATTATAGGGTATTTGGAGATTTATTGTATTTACATATTCATTGAATAAAAGATTTTCTCTTTCGTATCTTTTTCTTCTTGTTTGTGTTTTATTTTATAACACGATTAACAATTTCGGTAAAAAACTAATATCGAGTTAAAGCCGCATCGGTAACTTTTACAAGTATTTTCACAATACAATACATACTTTCTACAATATAGTTTTACATGATATATATTAATTTCAACATAAGAAATTATTACATTACAATTACATATTACATAGATATATTTCTGATGGGCTGTTGAAGATCTGCCACGTGGCAATGCCCCGCCACATCACCTTTTTTGTGTTTTTATTTTTATTTTCAAATTTTAATGATATATATAAAATTAAGATTTTGAAACAAACAAAAATTAAATTCGTACAAAAACCAAATTTTACTCAAAACAGACTAAAATTAAATTCATATGCAAAATTACAAAATAAAATTAAAAAGAAAAAGAAAAAGAAACTACGGGATTAGATTTCCCTAGTTATTTTATTATTATTATTATTATTATTATATGCATGATGACATGCCACGCAGTCATCCAACTGCAACACATCAACAACACTTAACATCCAATAATTCAAAAATATCAAATTTACCCAAAAATCAGCACAACAAAAAAAATAAAGCGCCAGTATTTCCTTACACGAACCTCTCCAAAAAGAAAATTTAACATTTCAGCACGGATCTCGAAGCAATCTAAGCCGTCGCAGCCAACGACGCCGATCTGTAACACGCGCGCTTCGCCGCCCTCACTATATCCTCCACCTGCATTCAATCACGACAAATTACAAAAACGCCCTCCAAAATATTAAAAAATATTTTTATATTTACTTGAGGAACGGCCAAGCGTTCGAGATTTGCGGCGTACGGCATGGGCACGTCAGCTCCGGCGATCCTCTCCACCGGAGCGTCCAAATACTCGAAACTCTCCTCCACCACTGACATGCTTTATATTTTTCCACATAAAAAAAATATTATATTAAATATTAATATTTTTTTTTTTTTAGAGAGAGAGAGAGAGAGTACCAGATCTCGGCACCGACTCCGTGCTGAGGGAAGCCTTCTTCGACGGTGACGAGGCGGTTTGTTTTTCTGACGGATGCATTTATCGTGCCTCTATCTAATGGCCTCAATGATCTCAAGTTAATTACCTGTATTTTTATTTATTAATATAATTCATAAATAAATAAAATATGAGGATTGGTTTTTATAGAGAGAGAAAGAGAGTAAATTAAGTTACCTCTGCGTTGATTCCTTCCTTGGATAATAACTCTGCAGCCTGAAATATTTAAAAAATTAAATGGGATTATATAATATAATAATAATATATTAATTATTTACACACCTTGAGAGCATAGCCAACCATCTTAGAGAAAGCCGTGATGGTCACGTCCGTTCCTTCTTTCTCTATCTATAACATCAAAAATATATATAATATATCAAAAGGGCAAATTTGATATTGTGAAGTTTTGGAAGGGTATAAATACGCACCTTGGCTTTGCCAATGGGGAGACAGAAGCTAGAATCGAGCACTTCCTCAGAAATAGGGAAAGATTCTCCATATCTAACAAAAAAAAAACAATTAAAAACCGGGATTTCATTTCCAGAATATAATTATAATTCCAACAACATACAAGAGCTCATTTTCCAGGAAAATAACCGGATCCGGGTCCCGAATAGCAGCTTTCAATAACCCGCGAGCATCTTCAGAACTATAAGGAACCAATACTTTCAATCCAGGCACATGTGCATACCATGCTCCATAACACTACATTATAAAAATTAATATATTATTAACTATATAAAATGTTAAAATATCAAAAATGCCCTTGTGAACGTGAAATTGGAACCTGAGAATGCTGAGCACCGACGCCAGCGGCGGCACCGTTGGGGCCGCGGAAAACGATCGGTACCGACATTTGGCCGGCGGACATGTAGTTCGACTTTGCCGCTGAGTTTATTATGTGGTCTATTGCCTGTATTTAAATAAATAAAATTAATTAATTAATTTAAATATTTAAATATTAAAGATAATTGTGAATTATTAATCTTGAGGTTTGGTACCTGCATGGAGAAGTTGAAAGTCATGAATTCGACGACAGGTTTGAGGCCGCGATACGCGGCACCGACTCCAATTCCGGCAAATCCAGCCTGTATTTACAAAAAATAAAAAAAATTGGTAAATTTGGAAATTTGCCGAAAAGACCTTGCATTGTTAAAATATAACCTCGGTGATTGGAGTATCGAGAACTCTGTCGGGGCCGTATTTCTGAAGCAAACCCTTGGAAATCTGAACATTTGAAACAAAAATATGAATATTAAATGAATTACTCGAATAATAATTTAATTTACAAAATTTATGAATATTATGAGAGAATCTCTAACCTTGTAGGCTCCTTGATACTCGCCTACCTACAAAACCCAAAAAAAGAAGTTCCTTGTTATTTTTGGATACGAGAAAAATAGAGGGTTTTTTTAGAAAAAAATTGTTTATTGATATTATTTTTTGGTACCTCTTCGCCCATGAGGAAAACTTTAGGGTCTGCAGACATTTCCTCGTCTAGTGCTGAATTGAGCGCATCTCTCACAGTCATCTAAATTAATAAAATATTATAAACATTAAATAAATAAATAAATAATTTAGTTAAAATATGAGATTATCATGAACAAAGTAAAAGGAGATTTGGAATTGGTTTTACTTTTTATCGATTATAATAGGAATGAAATTTTAAGATTCAATTCAGGTTTTTCAATTATAACTTGAGGTCAAACTTTGCTTCTTGATTAAAAAAAGAAAAGAAAAAAATAAACATAAACAAACATTGAAGGAATATATGTACAAACCAAAAAAAAGGAATATTAAATAAGATTTCAATTGGAATTTGAATCCTCATTCTAATTTGTTTTATTATCGTCATAACAAAAGCTAATTTCCCCTTCCTCTGCAATGTATAAGAATCATTCACATCTATTATAATTCGTAACCAAACGAACTGATAAGGAAATAATTTATCTCAGAATTTCAACTCTAATTTCAAAAGATTTTTTTTGTAATTTAGCCAAATCCAAACGAACCGACTTTATTGTTGTTCTAAATTATAACAATAACAAAGCCTAAAAATACAGTACCTCCTTTGTAGCACCAGAGAAACATCTAGGCAAAATCGAACCAACTGGACCGATCCTTTGCAAGACCTGTCCTTTGATCTGAATATGAACACACACAAAATTTATAAGCCAAAAGGAAAACACTGAAAGAATCATTAGAGTAATTTCTAGCTTGTTCTTATATATATGATTTACCGAGGTAGGCAAATTTCCAGATCCGAGCTTCTTTCTCGCAAGTCCTAGCATCTTTCCTATACAGATACGAAAATTATCCGAAAAAAAATTCAAGTTTAGTATATAAAAAGATAAAACTGATTAATAAATGTTTACTAAAACCCTAGTGAATGAAATCGACTAAGAAACTGATCGTTCTCGTTTCGAATTACAAATCCATAAAAAATACAACACCAGCTCAGCTTCAAAAACACTGATGGCTAGAATTAAATAATCGATACCAAAATTCATCTTGTCAAAAGCAATATTCATGAACAAACAAAAAAGTAACGCTCAAAGATCGGAACGAGCTCGAAAAAAGAGTAGGTAGGTGAAAAATTCATAGAACTACAGAAAAATGAATAGATCAAAGCAAAGATCGGTGAAGTACCTCGATTTGAGAGTGAAAGAGAGAAATCGAGAGAAGGGAAGAGACGGAGAGAGGAGGAGAAGGTAGTCGCCGCTTGGGGGCTGAAGAGGAGAGAGAGAGAGAGAGAGATAGAGAGAGAGAGAGTGGAGAAATACAGACGAGATAAAAAATTGCAACTTTGCGAGGAGTTTATGATATTTTTGGGCTTATTTTACAGATAAACCTTCTGATAATATAATATTACAAAGAATAATCCACTTTTGTCTCCTCGACTTATGAAAAGATAAATATCATTTTATATATACGAATGATTATGGTAATATTAAAAGATAAAAAGTATTCAAGGGCTTGCCCTGGCGGAACAGTGATTAATTTCTTTTATTTTTTTTATTTTTTTTGAAGGAATAATTTCTTTTATTTCAATATTAATAATAAGTTAATTTATAAATTAGATAATTCTCAATAACTAAAATGTTTTTATTATTAAAATATCATTATTTATTTCCATTTGAAATACAATTATCCGTACGTTATAAATATTTGACAAATATCCATAAATTATTTGTCGTTATATTAGAATAAAATTTTCATATATGTCAGTTGTTTTTTTTTTTAAATATCTGAATTTGTCGTGTCAAGTATTCAATACGTATTCCTTAAAGATCGAAGTAAAATATTCATAACCATACACCAAGTAAAATATTCAAATAACATTGCCGAATTTCTTGCGCAAGTCCTTAAAGATCGAAGGACTTGCCCGAACCAAATGTTCGAACCCATCACCCATCACGATACCTCTAAGATTTTTCGAAGTGCCGATAAACTCAAGGCACGCATCTTTCAGCTGCGAGCCTTGAATGTTTCTCCGTTTACTTCGAACGTTACGTCACTGCCCTCTTCGCTCTCCAAGAGCGAACCGAATTGTTGACGAAAGTCCGAAGGTGGCACCGCAATTGAGCAGCGCATACGAGGCGACTTTATGATGCTGACAGTACAGGATATTGTTAAACAATCTCCTGTGCGAAGATAAGACATAGACCACAAATCTAATTTGTGGGCCATGAATTCGGGGAATCCCCAACTTTTACGACGATTATCGAATGTGCGTACTATTCTGCGAAGAGTTGAATTCGTATAAGTTCTTTGATTTCTGTCGAGTAAAGCGAATTCGACTCCAACATTCTCAAATTTTGCGGTTATTTCGCTTTGAAGTTCGAGATAAACTGCCATGTACGCACCGTTATTGCCTTTCGGGTAATAGCGAATGATCCAATCATAGCCAACAGCCTTGAATGTCGAGGAAGATACGTACTTGCCGATATCCATTTCCTTGATGAGCCAATAACGCTCGATATTGAACTGATGCGAACCGCTCAGAGTCTCCGTAGGGCTCGAGTGTGATGCTGACATTGTCACTGGTGTGCAATGATAAAATGATATAATTTAACATTTCTCTTCTATAAATAGAACTATATGTAGAAGAATGTTGAAAGTAAATGCATGGAGAAGTGGTACCGACTCAGCCCCTTTGAAAGATGTACCAACTCAAAACCCTAGAAAAAATGCAGAAATTGTGACGGTCTATTTTTTGACTAATATTAATTAAGAATTATTAGTTATTAACTCAAATGAATTTTAATTATATATTAATTACGTGACATGTGATGATTACCATGTTAATTAAATATGTTAATCAGAATATAGACAATGTTCTGCGAAAGTTTTAAAAAACAACCATACTTGTATCCTATACATATCGAATACGCATACGACAATGATATGTCACGTGACGTATCTGATTATTTTAATGTTAAAATTTGAAGGAATACGTTTAGATACGACATGATACGTTTTCGATATTGCCGGCAACAATTGAGATACGGCTGGATAAGAATATTTTTTATCTTTTGGCACAATATAAAAATATCCAATATTTATACTATTCAAAAGCTATGTTGTGCGGATACAGATATCGTATCATATACGATACGGATACGGCGATACGATAATTTTCAAAAATTCTTGGATACAAATACTTCTATATAATTTTTATGGAAATTAAAATATGTGGGGTCCACTTTATATTTACCTAAAAAAGTCAATTCGGTGGTATTTTGATGGATTATATATGTGATTGTATCATTGTTCGTTGAGCAAAGATATGATAATTATAATGGATATAATCAGTTGGTACTAACAACACATATTAATATCATTGGACGCGGTCACAAATATTGGACAATAATTGATAATTTCAAAATCAATTCTGATCTATCGGAGTTATGATAAGACAGATACAATATACACAAAAATTCATAAACAAAATATTCAAGATCAAAGTTAAAAACATGCATAAAACACGAAAACATAAATGAAAACAAAATATTCGAGATCAAAGTTAAAAACATGCATAAAACATGAAAACGTGAAGATATCAAATACAAAATGAGTAGCCAAGATGAACGAACGTAGTAAACACACAAAGATCAATAACTCACGAAAGACGTCAATATACAGTAATATTCTTACACATGATTGACATTTATATAACAAGAGAGAAATTTTAAAGAGAGTTTAGGTTGATCTAAGAATTGAGGCGATTTTCAAGAATTGAGGCGATTTCTCTAGCCGGTTGGCCGGAGATCTAAAGAGAGTTTAGGTCGATCTAAGTCATAGCCCCTTCGGGGTGTAGCGGGCTTAGGGGTTTTCTCTTAGGTCGAAAGTAGAGATACGAATACACTCGAAAGAGTAATTCATATCTCTATTACTACCTACATAATTCCCTACGATCAAACTCAATACGACATGGAGAGAGATAAATCTTATTTGAATGCCTTAATCAAGGATTTGCCTAGTTCCTCATATGGTGAATGGATTCTTGTTCACAGAAAGAAGACTGCAAAAAATGACCTAAAGAATCAATTTCAAGAAGCTAAAGCTTGTTTCAAATGTCTGTCTACGAAACATTATGTTGGGGATTGCAGGGATCCTTTTAGATGTCTCAAATGTGGAAAATTAGGTCATAAGCAACTAAATTGTAAGATTGTTCAAAATCACAGTCCAAATTATACAATTCCCTATCAATCTCACATTTCAGTCAAAACACCCACTCAAAAAAACCATTCCATCAATACACAAAAACTCCAAACTTCAGTAAAAAATATCCCAAGCACTACGCAAATTCCACCAAATTCCATCTCTCAAAAACTGAAAATTAACACAGTTTATTTGTCGAAAACCCACCAATACTCAAAAACAGCCATGAAATTGAGAATAAAAATAGCAAAAATACCTCAAAAATACTGCAATGCTGCAGATTTATCAACAATGGTTGCAGGATTTGGAGTTCTGACTCATATTGGGGATTTTTACCTAAAATTGCAAATGATGCCTGAAATAATACTAACAATAATTACCAACAATGAAGTAATACCAAATGCTTTGCAAATAATTGATGGAATTGAGGATACCTTAATTGAAGTAACGTAGAGAAAAGAGGAGATTGGAAAGAAAATAGATAAACCTGTTATCAAACAGAAAATAAAGGTTAAGAAAATTTGGAGAATTAAAAAACAAGCTGTAAAAAAGGAGTGGAGAGTAAAATCGAAGAATGAAATTGTTAAAGAGAATGAGGATATTTCTGGAATGCAATTTGAAACTAATTTAAGTAAGGAGGAAGAAAAGTCTTAATGGCAATAAAAGATAATGAGGGAATTTTGGGAATTAGGTCTGAAAAGATGAATTCTTATAAAGAAATATTTCTTGAGATATTGAAGAAAATGGAACTTTATGATTTGAATGTTAATATTAAAAATGGGGAAATTGTATCTCAAAGAATGGTAAATGTTGCTTTAGGAGAAACAAGTGGAAGAGATCTAGATACTATTGAGGAAGATCTACATAAGGGTAAAAGGGGAAGTTCTGAAGATAATAAAAAGAAAGATAATGTTGAGGAAGATTTACAGCAGGGTCAAATAGTAATTTTTGAAGATGTTAATAAGATGAAAGAAAATGATGAAGGGAACTTACAAAAGGACCAAATTGTAATTTTTGAGGAAAAAGAAGGAGAATTGTATGAGGCTTTTGTGGAGGAAGATCTGCATGAGCCTTTAGTTGAGGAAGATTTAACAATGACTCCATTTTTGGTATCCAACCTAATTTATCCAGAAAAAGAAACAAATTTATTGAATGATTCTTCTCCATTGCAAATATCCCCTTTGCAAGCATTATATTCTACTGTTGATTCTTTCAAACCAAAAAACTCCATGCCAAGCTCTTCAAAACCTAACAAACAATGCAATAAAAAGAATAAAGTCAAAGTGGAAGAACAAAGGAGAAGTTTGAGATTAAGGGGTAAACAAACTGAATTATACTCTTCTCCATTAGAGAAAGCTGTTGTCCAATTTAAGGAGGTTCAAAATCAGAAAAATAAAAGGAATAAAGGAGGATTTATGAAGCAGGTTTCAAATTTGAATTTAAGTGGAAAAGAAAAGATTGATAGTGCTGAGGATATTATTGAGATTCTGGGTTCTGCATGAATTAATATTGAGGAAAATATGTTAGATACAATCAAATCCCTATTTAGGGATCAAGATGGAAATTAAGTGTAGAATTCCTGGAGGAGTTTTAAATAATAATATTATATGGCTTTTAAAAATATTAAATTCATGAGTTGGAATATAAGAGGAATGAATAATGATGATAAGAAATTACTAATTAATAAATCTATAGTGACAGAAAAATTGGATTTATTATGTTTGCAAGAGACAAAAATGGAGGTATTAAATGGTGATATAGTGAAGAAAGTTTGTGAAAATTGTTTAAAGGATTTTGAGTATATGCCTTCTCAAGGAACTTCTGGTGGGATTTTAATAGCATGGAATTCAAATATGTTTAAATTGATTAAAAAGGAATCTCTAAGGTATTCTTTAAATCTAACTTTAGAAACAAAATGGAATGGTTTGCAAATCATAATATCTGGTATTTATGGTCCTAATGAAAAAAGCTTGAAAGTGGATTTAATTGAGGAATTAAAAACAATTTCAAATAATTATGATCAGTCATGGTTAATTTTGGGGGATTTAAATTTGGTTTATTCGTGCGATGAAAGAAGTGGATTGGATAGGGATTGGAGGAATACTTTATTATTTAAGGAGTTTATTGATTCTCTTGCCTTGAATGACTTACCTTTATTTGGTAGGAAGTTCACATGGACAACAAACATAGCAAAAGCTAGAATTGATAGGGTAATAATTAATTCAAAATGGATGGATATTTTCCCTAATTCACGGTTATTTTCTGGGGTTAATACATGTTCTGATCACATACCAATAATTTATCAAGCAAAAACTGATTTTCCAATATTTGAAGGATTTAGGTTTGAAAATATTTGGTTAAGGAATGAGGATGCTGAGAAAATAATTAAATCACACGTGCAAGCAACTAGGTCAGAAAATATGGAAGAGTTTTATTATAAAATGGATGCTCTAGGAAAGAGACTAAAGCAATGGAGTAAGGAAAAAAATGGGGAATATTCAAATTCAATTTAAAAATTGCAAAAAACTTATGGATTGGATAGATGAAATAAGTGAAAAAAAAAGAAATTAACTCCTTAGAAATGTGGCTTAAAAATAAGGCTAAGGAAAAATTTGAAGAGCTGGCTAAACAAGAAGAATTGTATTGGAAGCAACGATCAAAATTCACATGGATTTTGAAAGGAGATGCAAACACGAAATTTTTTCATGATCATGCAACTATTAAAAAAAAAATTTATTAATTCCAATTCTCAAGGAAAATGATCTAGAGGTGAGAGATCATAAATCAAAGGCTGATATACTCTTCAAATTCTACAAGGATCTTATGGGCAAAAATATAGATAATGTGGCAGAAATAAAAAAATTTGCAACTATAAATCTGGAAAGGATTTATTGTGAGGATAATATGGAATTATATTTTTTGGAAAGAGATTTTGAAATGAAAGAATTGGATTTGGTAATTTCTCAATGGAAACTTGAAAAATCCCCTAGGCCTGATGAATTTAATGAAGAGTTTTTTAAAAAATATTGGTGCCTAATGAAGGAAGAAATTCTATATTTATTCAAAAAAGAAGGGAAGATTGGTTTGTCAAAATTTAATTCCTCTTTTATAACATTAATTGCAAAAAAAGAGGAGGCACTTTATGCCAGGGATTTCATACCCATTTCTTTGGTTTCAAGTATACAAAGAATTTTTTCAAAAGTTCTATCAAATAGGTTAAGTGAGAAAATAAATGAAATGATTCAAATAAATCAATCAGGGTTTTTAAAAGAAAGAAATATTGCAGACAATTATGTCTATGCAAGGGAAGTAATTTGCAAAGCAAAAAGAATGAGAAAATCCTTATTGGTAATGAAAATTGATATTCATAAAGCTTTTGATAGTGTATCATGGGATTTTTTAATCAAATTATTGAAAGCTAGAGGTTTTGGAGAAAATTTTATAATGTGGATACAAAATTCAGTACTTAAAGGTTCAACAAGGATAATTTTGAATGGAAAACCAGGAAAATTTATTCATTTAAGGAGGGGATTAAGGCAGGGAGATCCTATTTCTACCTACCTCTTTATTCTAGTTATGGATGTTTTATCAAAATTAATTGAAGGTTTAAGTGATAAAGGATATTTAAAGAGACCAATAGATGGAATTAAATCTTCCTTGTTCTATGCAGATGATACCATGTTATTTATGGATCCAAATTACACTAATGTGAAAAGATTAAAATTTTTATTGGAGGTTTTTACAGTAAATACTGGACTACAAATCAATTTCAACAAATCTGAGATTGTGGGTATTAACATTGAAGGAGATATTTTGGAAAGAATTTCACAGGAGATAAATTGTCAAGTTAACAAATTCCCAATTATTTATTTGGGTTTACCATTGCACTTTAAGAGGCCAAATAAAGCTCAATTTAGAGAATTTGTGGATAAATTGAGCAATAGGCTGGAAAGTTGGAAAGGGAGTAAATTAACAATGGGTGGAAGATTAATTTTAATTAACTCAGTTTTAACTTCACTACCCATATACTATTTTAATGTTTTTAAATTCCCAAAATGGACATTGAAAGAGATAGATGTGATTAGAAGGAATTTTCTGTGGAGGGGAGAGAAAATTCATGGTTATAATCTAGTTAAATGGTCAGAAATTTGTAGACCTAAAGAATGTGGAGGTATGGGAGTAATAAACTTGGAGATCTTTAACAAGGCATTATTAATTAAATGGCTTTGGAAATTTTACAAAATTGGGGAAGATTTGCCATGGCATGATTTAATGAAAATGCCAATAGGGGAATTTGGAAATCAATTTTATAATAATATATCTTACTTTTGGAATGGATGTAGTAAAGAATTTGGATTTTTTTTAAGGAAAGTTCAACTTTTATTATTGGAAATGGAGAAAGAATTGATTTTTGGAAGGATAATTGGGGAAATGGGATTTTGAAATCTAAATATAAGGAATTATATTCTTTTACAAATAATAAATATTCTACTCTATCAAATATATTTGATAAATTAGAAGAAGAGAGCTTACTTTCAATCTTGGATCTTCATAATCCTATATCCACGGAGGCAGAATCACAATTGTTGGCTTTGGAAGATGTTTTGCTTGGTACCAGATTTCAAGATGCACCAGATAAAATCCAATGGAAATGGACTTCAACATTAACCTTCAATTGCAAGAGTGCATATGTGAAATTAGTAAAAGGGGTTTCAGAGAAATATTCATTATATAATATGTGGAATTTGAATATTCCATTAAAGATTAAAATTTTCATTTGGTTATTGAGTAAAAATAGAATCAATACCATTGATAATTTGAAGAAGAAAGGATGGATACTCCCTAATCGATGCAGTTTGTGTATCTGTCAAGAAGAAACAGTAGAGCATATGATTTTTAGATGTGAATTTTCGAGAGAAGTTTGGAGGCAATTACATACCTTATTAGGTTTTTCTGTTAATCCAGCGATAAATCCCTTAGATCTGATGGAAGCCGAGTCCACAAAAGCTTCATATAATCAATTGATTGCAATTTTTCTCTATTCAATCTGGTGTGAGAGATGTCGGCGCGTATTTGGGGAAAATGAACTGCGGCCCTGGCAATTGATCGAGTCCATACTAGCTGATCTAGAACTTTATCAAAAGGCAAAAAATCAACTTAGAGAGAGTAGAAGAGGAGTAAAGAAGCAAGAGCAAAGTGATGAAGAAATGAGTTCGATGGAAGAGTGAGATGAGAAAATTACCGATGAGCTAACTAAACGGAGTATAAAGCACAGGGGAGCAATGGTGTCGGCGATTAATGGCGAGAGGTGTGAAGAAGGTTAAGGGGCAGAGAAGGAAGTGAAATGGGGAATTATTACATGTCGGAGAAGAGATTAGGTAAGAACATGGTATGTTGATTGCAGACTTTCCAAGCTCTGATTTGTGATAAAATCAGGATTTTAAATCAAGGATTCCTTATTCCCTGTTTTTTATTTTCTTGAGAGATTTTTGGTTTTGGTTTTTGTTTTGATGAAAGGTAATATGTAAAAGAGGTGCTTTAGTGGGATTTACTCCCAATATAGTATCTGTAAATGCTTTCAATTAATGAAAAATAATAGATGTAGGACTTAGAGCCTACTCTATTTTGATCCAAAAAAAAAAAAAAAAGAACTTTTAAAAATATTTAAAAGCAAGTTTTTACAAACTATAGTTTCTGAATACTCGTCCGAACACTATCATCATGATTGATTTGAACATAATAAATAAAGATATATGGTGCCACCATATTTCAATCAAACATCCTCATATTAAGGTTAATCCACTTAATTAACATGACAATTAATATTCATTTGGTTTAATATTCATAAAATTAACATTCATCTGGATTGACAATTTCTAATTAATATTTAAAAATCATTAGTTCAATTATTTTTTATTAATTATCATGTTAATTAAATGGGGTTAATTAGAAAAATTGACGTCATCGAGATATTTTTGTTGAAATCTGGTGGCAAAGTATCATTTTCCATAAATAAACTTTGAAACCATAAATAAGTAGAATATTATATTTTCTCAATAATAACGATAAAATATTGAAGGGTCTATAGTACACATAAAAGCCTACATATCTTGTAAAAGACCTAAATCTGTAAATCATACAAACAAGAAAAGAAAATTCAATAAAAAGAAACTAATAAACACAACTCCATGAGACGAAAGGGACGAAAGGGACGAAAGGGACATAAAAGCCTACATATTACATTCTCAATGTTTCCAGCAATTCACTTTATAGGACATGCCTGAGACGAAAGGGACGAAAGGGAACCGGCATCATCTGTGAATATGGCATTCCAAAATAGTGAGTTTACTTCAAAAATCCACCTTATTCGTAAAGATCGCGGGAGGTTGGAGGGTGGAAGGGAGACACATCCTTTGCGAATATGGGATCAGATGATGATGTGCTTTTGAGGATCGATCAGTGAGATGGAGAGGCTGGTTGAGATGGCCGAGGGGAGAGTAGAGATGGAGTCGTGAAGAGGCTGATTGTGATGGTCGAGGGGGAGTAGAGATGGAGTCATGAAGAGACTGATTGTGATGGCCGAGGAGGAGTAGAGATGGAGTCATGAAGAGACTGATTGTGATGGCCGAAGGAGAGTAGAGATGGAGTCATGAAGAGGCTAGTTGTGATGGCCGAGGGGGAGTAGAGATGGAATCTGAAGGAAATACAGTTTCAGGATCAACCGTAAAAGTGTACACAAGGATAAACGAATGTAAGCGTACATTCGTGGTCATATCTTTCAGTAGGAAAATCCAATTTGAATGGTTCAAATTGTGTTAGATAGACAATAAGATTATCTACAACCTTCATATAGAAATATATTTCATATGAACGAAGTATCAGTGTCGTTTCTATGAAATACCGAAAGGCTGCAACAGTATGACATACAGTTAGTAAAACAGTCATAACTTTTGCATACGAACTCCTATTGGGCCAGGCCAAATTGGGTCGAGTAGATAATAAGATTATCTACAACTTTCGTGTTGGGTAATTGTCTGTCAGAGGAATTTACCAATTTCGTATGGACAGAATACTGGACAGATACATGCAACTTTCTGTGTGAAAGAATGTATATTGGATATACATGTCTTTTGGCCAATCCTAATCCTATATGATATAAATAGGATTTTTCTCTCTCATCTGGTGTGGTTCATTCAGTTAATTAATTCAGAATATTCCAGAGAATTGTGAGACAACTTTCTAGAGAGAGAAAGGGTGTAAAGAGAGAGAAACCGTGAAAAGGTGTTTTCCGGTATAGAGAATCAATCAATCGAGCAAGTTCGCCGGTGCATCGTCTAGGCAGTTGCATCCGCGACCGACGTCTTACGAGTCAAGGTGGATACAAGTAGAGGAGCAACATCTGGGGCTCTTTCGGTTGTGATCGATTCGGAGGAACGAAATCTGCCGGAGACGGAAACGAGCGAATCGAGTAACGGGCTGTGGAAGCATGCGGGCATGGAACGCACGAAGACAACCCGAGGCGTGTCAAGACGGTGGGAGACGTGCGGTATGGGACGTACGGGCTAGTCACCAACGTGACACCGAAGGAAAAGAAGGATGCGAGCGATCAACCCGTCGTGCGTGATCAATTTCACGCTGGTAATCGTCTATCCTACTTTGCATCGTACCCTCGAAGTCGTGGCGTGATCTTGGATTTAGGGAACCGGACCGGGCCTTCATATCCGCTGCGTGGGCCCGGGGATGGGTGAATTCCCAACAGTGGTATCAGAGCGATCGCCATCGATTCGAGGGTCGAATCATAGTCGTATATTCGATATACGCACGGGTTATCAAAGTTCGTACCCGTTTGCATGATGATAGATATAGAGATTCAAATTTCGTTAAAAATCACAAGTAGAATTCACTAGAGATCAATCAAAAGTTGATTGAGAGTATCTAGGAATGATCGTGAAAAGGTTTCATGATTTATCGTTTCAGAAACGAGCGAAAATGGAAGAAACGGCAAAATCTGCAGAAAATTAGAATACGAAACAGTGAGTAAAACTAAGATAATTTTCAGTGGGAAACTCCAAATTGATTGGATCAAATTGGCGTAGTTAGATAATGAGATTATCTATGACTTTGATACAGAAAGTGTTTTCATTTGAACGAATTATCAGTGTCGTTTTTATGGAATAACGAAAGGTTGCGACTGTTTGACATACAGAGACTAAAACGTCCGTAACGGTCGCATCGAAACTCCAATTGAGTCCAATCCAATTGGGTTAGTTAGATAATAAGATTATCTAGAACTTTCGTTCATGTTCAAAGTCGGTTGGAACAAGTTAATATTTTCGTTTCGACAGAATACTGAAAAGGTGTCTGTAGTTTTCTGGTTGAAAATGTGTCTATTGGATATACTTACCTTTTCGTTTGTCCGTATTTTATTAAAACTGGTATAACTTTCAGTTGGAAACTCCGATTTGAATGGTTCAAATTGGGTTAGTTAGATAATGAAATTATCTAGAACTTTCATGTTGTAATATATTTCATTTGAGCGAAGTATCAGTGTAGTTCTAATGACATACCGAAAGGGTGCGACAGTTTGACAAAGAGTCAGTACAACTGCCGTAACTTTCGGGTCCGAACTCCAATTGGGCTGGGACAAATTGGGTTGGAAAGATAATACGATTATCTACAAGTTTCGTGTTAGTTGATTTTCTGTCAGAGGAATTTACAATTTTCGTTCTGACAGATTACTGAAAGGGTGTATGCAGTTTTCTGTTTTAAAAGGTGTATATGAGATATACATACCTTTAGGCCTATCTTTATCTCTAATCAATTAATTCAATCATACTAGCATATTAGATAATTAATTATTTAGAATAATTAATCTCCCTAAATAAATCATATGCATTTAGAAATCTTGTGATAGTGATATAATATGATTATGTCACGAATTTAGAAACATGAAAGTCATGATCCCTCATAATATTTAAGTCATGGAAATGCCTTCCATATCATCAACCATCGAAATTGGTATCACAATATGTGTGTTTCTAGGCCTTCGTCATGCACACATGTTGATGGTACTAATGGGTGGCAAGCGTTAAATGGGGACTTACGTGTTTCTAGGCCTTCGTCATGCACGTGAGTAGTTCATTTGAACGATACGTTTGATATGGTAATGACTTAACCGTCCAAGCCAATCCGATTGGAGTTCGGGGCATAGTTAGAATGCACACACGGAACTGGGATTGTATGTGATACGATCCATCACCGAAATTCTTAAAGGTTCGAGAGTCGCATATGATGCGATTGGATTATATCCTACCTAAATAAGCGAGATCCCACTCGATAGGCCTTCGTCACTTGTGGGAGGATTGCAAAATATGGATCTCGAGTGTTATGGACTTGGAGTCCCGTATCGGTATGAGGGTTATCGATTCGATAAAATAACACTATCATATAATTATCATATAAGCATATAGATTAAGTACGCACGGTTAGGAGCTTAATCTTCATCATCCGTTTAGAATTATGTTTTCAAGCAAACACCAAATATATATCGATGAGATCGATATGATAGATGGCTTTTGGGTCGGAATTACCGTAATTAATCTTGATAGTCAAAGAATAGTTCTTAGACTTAAAGGAACGTGTTGGACACGGAAACGGTAGATTCGGGGCTCGAGGCTTTGGCTTTAGAGAAAGTCGGGTTCGATACACTTTAAGAAGGAATCGAACAATATTACATGCCTTGTGGTGGCATGTGTAGACGCAAATTTCTCAAAATTGTTTTGAGAATTCGGGTGTATATGAAAATAAAACACAACGCTCATGAAATAGTTTCAAGAGCTAGAGCGCGTTGAATGGTTCAACGCGGCTCAAAGAGTAGGTTAATTTTGAGACGCCTTATGGGTCTTTGATTAACACTCGTGTGTTGTTGGTACGAGATTTGATCTTCGTGACCGAATATCATATGCATTCGATAGATAAGTCGATCCTTGAATTGCATGAGATGCGATTTAAAATTGAATTGGAGATGCTCGGAGTATCCGAGGAATCCAATGTATATAGATGCGTGGATGTCCTTGTAATTCAAAGGAGGGATCGAAAGAAATGTATGTCTAAGGGTATTTTGGGAAAATGTTTTCCAAACAGAAAGTTCGGACAAGGAGTTGTCCAAACTAATGACTCAAAGAACGGTGAAATCTGAGGAGGATTAAACCTAGAAGTTGATTGCTTCTTTTGGCGTTGCCATCATGGCCATATAAACGAGATACGCGTATCTAGATTCCATATGTTGGATTACTAGAATCAATCGAATTAGATTCAATTGGTTAAACGCGATACTTATTTATTAGGCAAAGACGACAAAGTGCATCATTCTCCAAAGGTTGGAGAAAGATCCAACGAATTATTGGAAATTACATTTAAATGTAAATGTTCCGATAAGTTCGGAGGCAAGAGGAGGCTAGCAGTATTTTGTTACGTTTATGAACGGTTAAAGTAGATATGAAAATATATGTTTAATGCGTGCCGAAGCTGATACTTTTGAAAGGTTCAATGAGTTTCAAAACGAAATACAAAATCGACTTAGCAAGAAAATTAAAGCTCTTTGATAGGATCGAGGAGGCAAGTATTTGAGCTACGCAATTCGATAGGATCGAAGATGCGATATTTGAGTTATAAATATTGATTATCATTCATGATTGTGAAATCGTTTCACGATTATTTTCATTTCGGAACATTGAGATTTGTCCGAAAAGAGGAATTGAACGCATGTTGGACATGGTTCGATAAATGATAGGTCAAACGGATCTTCCAAAAATGTTTTGGGGATACGCCCTTTGAGACAGCGGCACTAATGAATGGTTGCATATATGATATGGACCATAAACCTTCTAATCGGTACAAAAGACGTCATATTAGATATGGATCGGAATGTTTCCGAAGTTGTCATTTGTACAGATTTGTGGATGTGAGTATATTTCGAAATTTGTTTCGGTTAAACTCAATCCCAAATCTGAAAATTGTTCGTTTATGACATATATCCTTAAGGAAACTAAAGGGTATTAATTCTAACGTCCCGACGAAAATAAGATTTTCGTGGCTCGAAGAGATGCCTTCTTGGAGGAGGACTAGATGCGCACAAGTTGGGAACTTGATGTCGCTTATCTCTATGCGGGCTAGTGGGAGTAGAATAAATCTCGAAAGAGTTCGAGATGTCAAAATGAACATTGTACCGATGAATGTTGACACGACTTCTTCAAGAGTTGATGAATACGAGTCGAACACACAAAGGAATTATTTGTAGATCAAGTAGGCTATATCATAAGCTGGTAAATACGGATTTACCTTAGCTAATGATGATAGATCGAAATCATATGATGATTCGATATCCTACAGGGATGCTATGAAAGGTTGATTCCACATGACATGATGTCATTAATTCTGAGATTCGATCCGTGTAAAATTATCAAGTTTAGAACTTGATTTCATTACTTTCCGGGTTAGACCCGTGAAAATACAATGGGTTTTCAAGATGAGAACCGACACGGATAGGAATACGCATATATGCAAAGCGAGGCTCGTAGCGAAGAGTTTCAAGAATTTCATAGTCGGACTATGAAGAAACGTTTTCGCATGTTGCCGTGCTTTCACATTCTCGAAATTCTGCTTGACATGGTCGCGTATTATGACTATGTGATGTGGCAAAATGGATGTCAAAACCGAATTTCTTGACAGAAATTTTATGAAAGGATGTGTACTTGACACAACCTAACGGTTTTGTTGATTCATAAGAATCGGGGATAAGATATGAACGCTTTAACGATCCATATGATGGATTAGAGAAAGCTTCTCGGAATTGGAATATTCATTTTGATGAAGTTATAAACTGCTATAACATTGTCGGAACGAATGGAAACTTTGTGTACACATGAAGGTTAGTGGGAGCCGCGTTATATTTCTTGTAACGACACAAAATTTAGGCGAGACCGCTTATAAATTAAGCGTGAAGATCTATAGGATAGATCTAAGAAGTTCCTCGTTCTATATTATAGCACGTATATCGACATAATATTGAAAAAGGTTTTCAACATATAACTCCTTGGCGGAGTTAAATAGAGATGTCGAATGGCAGAAATTTTCTACGGCTCGATGTGAGACATCCAGCAGGGCGAAAATAAAAATATGATGCTTTACATTCGATGTGAAGATCTATTATATCTGTCATGATATGTATGTGACTATATGTCGTATAGATGAAGCGTCTAATTCACCGTCAATAAAATCCAAGGAATCACACGAGTTTGAATGTAATGCGATTACATGAGACTAACTATTGTGAATGTATAATGGTTATACATATATATATACATAATGGTTATGTATATTTAAATTCATCGGGATTTGTATTGATAGCGGTGAATGTTATCCTTGAATACTTTACAAAAGAATTCATGATTTTATTTTATCTATAATGGTGTGGAGGACGTGTTGGTTATAAAGAGTTCTAACAACGACAGTTTCCAAAGATTTAGCACGACTTTCGATCACAAAGTGTGTACATGATTTGCTTAAACGAAAACATGGTTCTGTGGAAAGGTTCCACATGACCAATAATGATTCTATTTACGGAGGCGAGTATATTGTGGTTATGAATCACAACAGGAAGCGGTATGGATCAAGGATACATGACCAAACTCGAGTAGTCACGAGTTATCGGATTTATGGTTGTATATTGCGTGACACGCAATAGTACAAGCCAAAAATGCCGAGGTCACAACCACTTCTAGCCAATACTCAGAAAATTTCATTGATCCATGAAATTTTATAAAATGATGTGATCGTAGGTATTGGAAATGTTCCAAACCTGATGTTGATTAACACTAACGGAAACGTGCGGACCCGTTTACAAAACCGCTCTCTCTAGTCGCGCGTGACTGTCATGCGATGACTATGGGTATGGAGATACCTAGAGGAGGAAGAAGAGAGTAGAGTGTAGTTATCTAATACGATAGTCCTCGCAGGTTGTGGGTATAGAAATACCCATAGGTAAACGTTGTATCACCCAAATACTTAATCCGTATGAATGCATCCCTTTTAAAAATTTTGTTTACTTAAATTTTCATGCATTCACCTTATATGAAAACTGTGTGCGGGGTTGTGTAATATGATTACATGAACCTTGATTTGAACTTGTGTGGACGTCGACATGGTTGAGGACCATGTGCAGCGAAACCGTCACACTTAAAGTTTAATTTCTAAACATCCCTAGTCGCGGGTCAGTTTGCTTAAGAGAGAAGCATTTCTATTACAAGGGAATAGACTGAACGCGTACACTAGTACGTTAGCCGAGGAGATGATTATGTTTTGCTAATCATAGGACAAAGGTGTTTGTCGAATCGGGAACGTAGATATATGCTAGGTGACATATATTGGATATGACCGAAGCCGCGAGACCATGACATGGTTTAGTCATTATAGATGGACTCGCGACGAGTAGGGTATTAGGTTCTTCATACTTGAGGGGACCATTGATTGCGTTACGTGCGTAACACAATGCTTTGATATGATCTTACGCTCACCGTAACAGGGAGTTAAAACGGTCATCATTGGGTATTGTCCGAAACACGGAATTCAATGTGAGTCTCCAAGATAGGAATTGTTTATTCCGAAAGGAAGAGATATCTCTTTCGCCACTCGATGAATTGATTAACGAAAACTGTGGCCACAGTCAATGATATTAACGGTTAATATCGATTGAAATTTGTTAACTCAATTCGGACTCGAGGAATAAGTATAGTTAATCAAAATATAAGGATGACTATCACCATGCCTTTTGATTAACGGATATCGCTAACAAGAGAACTAATGACCGCTATTCGAGATAGGCACAATGATCACAATCATTCTTCGTGTTAACATGGGTAGCCATGATGGAGTGACTAGATCCCGCTCATGGGCTTGTAGTGCTATGGAAACAGCCTACTGCCATCGTTAACCGAACCTACCTGGTCACACAACGAGTCGTACTAAGTCGGGCTTGATTATAAAATTGGCACATAAGATGTGCGTAGCTTGGTATTTGATACGCGAGCTATATTCTCTAAAATCGTGCATATTGGATATGCATGAGTACCTTTTAGGTAGATCTGAAATTGAGTGGGAGACTGAAGGAAATACCGTTTCAGGATCAACCGTAAAAGTGTACACAAGGATAAACGAATGTAAGCGTACATTCGTGGTCATATCTTTCAGTAGGAAAATCCAATTTGAATGGTTCAAATTGGGTTAGATAGATAATAAGATTATCTACAACCTTCATATAGAAAAATATTTCATATGAACGAAGTATCAGTGTCGTTTCTATGAAATACCGAAAGGCTGCAACAGTATGACATACAGTTAGTAAAACAGTCATAACTTTTGCATACGAACTCCTATTGGGCCAGACCAAATTGGGTCGAGTAGATAATAAGATTATCTACAACTTTCGTGTTGGGTAATTGTCTGTCAGAGGAATTTACCAATTTCGTATGGACAGAATACTGGACAGATACATGCAACTTTCTGTGTGAAAGAATGTATATTGGATATACATGTCTTTTGGCCAATCCTAATCCTATATGATATAAATAGGATTTTTCTCTCTCATCTGGTGTGGTTCATTCAGTTAATTAATTCAGAATATTCCAGAGAATTGTGAGACAACTTTCTAGAGAGAGAAAGGGTGTAAAGAGAGAGAAACCGTGAAAAGGTGTTTTCCGGTATAGAGAATCAATCAATCGAGCAAGTTCGCCGGTGCATCGTCTAGGCAGTTGCATCCGCGACCGACGTCTTACGAGTCAAGGTGGATACAAGTAGAGGAGCAACATCTGGGGCTCTTTCGGTTGTGATCGATTCGGAGGAACGAAATCTGCCGGAGACGGAAACGAGCGAATCGAGTAACGGGCTGTGGAAGCATGCGGGCATGGAACGCACGAAGACAACCCGAGGCGTGTCAAGACGGTGGGAGACGTGCGGTATGGGACGTACGGGCTAGTCACCAACGTGACACCGAAGGAAAAGAAGGATGCGAGCGATCAACCCGTCGTGCGTGATCAATTTCACGCTGGTAATCGTCTATCCTACTTTGCATCGTACCCTCGAAGTCGTGGCGTGATCTTGGATTTAGGGAACCGGACCGGGCCTTCATATCCGCTGCGCGGGCCCGGGGATGGGTGAATTCCCAACATAATCATGAAGAGGCTGGTTGAGATGGCCGAGGGGAGAGTAGAGATGGAGTTACGAAGAGGTTGATTGTGATGGCCGAGGGGGAGTAGAGATGGAGTCGTGAAAAGGCTGATTGTGATGGCCGAGGGGGAGTAGAGATGGAGTCATGAAGAGACTGATTGTGATGGTCGAGGGGGAGTAGAGATGGAGTCATGAAGAGGCTGATTGTGATGGCCGAGGGGGAGTAGAGATGGAGTCCTGAAAAGGATGATTGTGATGGCCGAGTGGGAGTAGAGATGGAGTTCTGAAGAGACTGATTGTGATGGCCGAAGAGGAGTAGAGATGGAGTCATGAAGAGCAGGGGCGGCTCAACTATTTTTAAGGCTCTCGGCAAAAAATTTAGTACATCAAAATTCAATTTTATTTCACTAAATCAACTGAACTAAAATTGTTAAAGAAAAATTACAGTCGAACAACAAATTCAAAATAAAAACTATGAGACTACCATAAACTATCAAAATATCATTTTTGATTCTTCATGAATCTCGAGGCTACCATTCACAAATTAAGAAGTAAAAAACAATCACAATATCTTGTTCTGTTTTTTTTCACTCAAAATTATGAATTATTTAATATTTGAATCGAAAAAATAGTTTATATCTATCAATAAAATGTACAACATTGGAAAAAAAAAAAAACACCTACAAAGTGAAGAAGATTGAAAGATCATTGTACATTTCTAGTGCATAAACCTGACAATAATTGTATATTTCATAGATTGAAGATAAACTTATGAGAAATTAAATTCTTCCATCAGATTCACAACCCGATAAGTTCTCAATTTTCAAACCCGTTACACATAAAACAGAAGTTGGAAATATAGATGGGAAAGACAATGACCAGAAATATAAAGAGAATGATAATACTATCAAAATGAGAAAGAAAATAAATGACAAAATAAATACCAAATTTGAGGAGAATGTAGAGTGCCTTAATTAATTCGAGATAATTATTTGGCTCAAGAAAGGAAGATTTCAAGAAAATCTGGCAAATCTGGTAAGTATAATGATTTGCAGAAATTTACACATTTGCTTAAATTACTGAATAGGAGGAAACTTTTAAGATTGGAAAGAATCCAAACAGCAGTTGTGTATGTATTCTTCATTTTTTTATATTAAATATTAGACCTTCAATATGTTGATTCAAATTTCCGGTTGTTTGATTATCTCAAAAACAATGTCGATATTACTAACAAAATCTATCGAGAATGGTGTATAGGATACATAGGTACAAAATGGAATAAGAAGATCAAGATAAACAAGCAAAAATCAATCAAGAATCGCAAAGAAGAACAAGACGTCGAAGAATCGCAAAGAAGATCAAGACGTAGAAGAATCACAAAGAAGATCAAGACGTAGAAGAATCACGGAATCAAGACATCGAAGATTCCACAAGTTGGGATATCAATCTAATCACCAAAACACAGTATAGGTATCCTTAAACTTGTTTATGTATGATTAAGCTCAAAATAAAAGTCAAATAAATATATTCGAAATCCTGAATTGATATAAAAGGCTGAAATAAGGATGTCCGTTACAACGGAACTCAGTGTCCGTTATAACGGACATGCTCGTCCAATTCAAGAACGAAAACACAGTATAGTCCGTTACAACGGATTAACCAATCCGTTATAACGGACTTCAGCAAAGCGTTGCAACGGAATAATGTCCGTTACAACGCTAATTAAATTCAAACTTGAAGAATGTCACAGAAGTATGTCCGTTACAACGGACATATATGTCCGTTACAACGGACATTGAACTCGCTTCAGTACAATACTCTTCTCTTCATGTCCGTTGTAACGGATTAACCAATCCGTTACAACGGAATGCCACTATACGTTGTAACGGAGTTTACTCTGTTATAACGGAAATTAAACTCGAACTGAAGAGAAGTTTCAGTATGATGTCCGTTGCAACGGACATGTCAGTTCGTTACAACGAACTACATAACACAGACTTCCGTTATAACGGACCTACATTCCGTTATAACGGACTGTGGAAAAATTCGAATATAACAGCCATAACGGCTAGTTTGACTTATGGTCCGTCGTAACGGACATTCAGTTCGTTATAACGGACTATGCGGAAAATGCAAGTTCTGGGAAGGGTCTATGTATTCTATAAATAGAACATTTCCCTCATTCTCTCTTCTAACTTTTTGACAATCTCATTTCCACTTTGAAAAGAGAGAATACGTGCAAAATACTTTGAGCTCATAATCATCTAAACATTCTTAGTGATTATTTTCTTCCATTCCTCCATCAAATACGATTCCCAACTTGCGTGACCGATCACGTTTAGTTCATATTAGAATTGTAATAGGCTAGCATCAAGAGTGTAAAACCCGCCAGAGATTGATAGAAAAACGTGTAAATCAATCTCGGCAAAACCTTGTAAGAGTGATTTGGGAATTCAATCGAAAGCCGAAAAAGGCGCAAGGCATTCCCGGAGACGTAGGTACTTGTATTCAATCGAATCGGTCGATTGAGCAAGTAGACGGTGAGTTAAAGCTACAAAACAACCACCTACCGAACTCCGTTATCAAACATTGCGTGTTCAAATTGTTCGGTATTTTCTTAATTTAAATTATATCATTTTAGCTTCCGCACGAATTTAGAATCGGTATACCATAGTCGAAAATTATACACTAGGATTACCTATTCACCTCCCTCTAGGTTAGAATTAACCAACACAATATTTTTGGGCTCTCGGCCATGGCCTAGACGGCCTACCTATCTGGGCCGGCCCTGATGAAGAGGCTGGTTATGATGGCCGAGGGAGAATAGAGATGGAGTCATGAAGAGACTGGTTGTGATGGCCGAGGGGGAGTAGAGATGGAGTCATGAAGAGGCTGGTTGTGATGGCCGAGGGAAAGTAGAGATGGAGTCATGAAGAGGCTGGTCGAAAGGGCCTGCCTGAGACGTTGTAGTCGTAGGTGATCACGTACTGCCCATTTTCTCTCTCTTTCCGAAACATAGAGAACTTCCTATTTTGTGCTAGACGAAAATTAAATCGAGGGTTAAAACTTAATTAAATTGATAACTATCATGATGAGATTGACGGTTCAAAACGTGCACGAACGAGATTTGGTCCGATGGACATGGGACCAGTTCCGGACCCACATGTTTATATCATTGAATGCGGTCATGTTGACTGATATTTAATGATCTTAAAAATCTAAACTACTAGCTCATATCTGAGTTATAACAAGACATGTACATGAGGGAGGCTAACCTACTTAATTAAGTATTAAGAATTTGGTACTTAATGTTTTTTAACCATTGAATTTGCATTGAGATTTGTGATTTTTCATGATGATCATGAAATTGTGTGCACATCATTAAATGCACAAATCTCAATGCAAATCCAATGGTTAAAAAACATTAAGTACCAAATCATCGGTACTTAATTAAGTAGGTTAGCCTCCCTCCATGTACATATACATAAAAAAACATAAAACATGAAGACATAAATGGAAATACGAAAATATCAAATACAAAATGAATAATGAAGATGAACAAATGTAGTAAACACGCATAGATCAATGACTTAAGAAAGACGTCTGCATACCAATAATATCCTCACTCATAACACACTTATATAGCAAGATAGAATTTTAAAAAAATATTTAAAACAAGTTCTTACAAACAATCGTTTCAAAATACTATTTCATCCGAATGCTATCTCGATCCATATTAATATAATAAATAAACTTTCGAACCAGAAAGATATGACAGATTTTAAAATTAAATGGTCCGTTCGAACGAGATTTCCAGCCATTCGAGCAGACACCAATATATCATTTTTTACTCTATCAAGTCGAAAAAAGATTGAAGGCTTCAATAATAATGATAAAAGATTGAAGGGACACCCAAAAATCTTTGAAAAAATACAATATTTTCTCAATAATAATGATAACCATATGCCTAGTAAAATATTCATAACCATACACCAAGTAAAATATTCAAATAACATTGCCGAATTTCTCGCGCAAGTCCTTAAAGATCGAAGGACTTGCCCGAACCAAATGTTCGAACCCATCACCCATCACGATACCTCTAAGATTTTTTGAAGTGCCGATAAACTCAAGGCATGCATCTTTCAGCTGCGAGCAATCGTGCTGCTCAGCCAAAGCCAAAACAGTGGCTACATTCGACTCATCAATATTTTTGCATAGCATTTCCGCACAAATAATTTTCAACCTTTCTAGCCCGTATCGGTCCGCAGCAACTAGCAAATGCTGAGCCATTACACAATGATCGCCTTCGAAAGAATCACCGATAAATTGGTCGAACTCGGGCAACGAATCGGTATAGATAAAATGCAGCATAGCCTCGAAGACCGGTGCTTCCATCTCGATTATTTTTATTTTCCTTCTCTTCTCTTTCAAGCAACCAAAAAATTGTGCTTTGAAGACCGGTGATCTCGCTGCGAGAACACATTTGTGCGCCTTGAATGTTTCTCCGTTTACTTCGAACGTTACGTCACTGCCCTCTTCGCTCTCCAAGAGCGAACCGAATTGTTGACGAAAGTCCGAAGGTGGCACCGCAATTGAGCAACGCATACAAGGCGACTTTATGATACTGACAGTACATAATATTGTTAAACAATCTCCTGTACGAAGATAAGACCACGAATCTAATTTGCGGGCCATGAATTCGGGGAATCCCCAACTTTTACCACGATTATCGAATGTGTGTACTGTTCTGCGAAGTGTTGAATTATTATAAGTGCTTTGATTTCTGTCGAGTAAAGCGAATTCGATTCCAACATTATCAAGTTTTGCGGTTATTTTGCTTTGAAGTTCGAGAAAAACTGCCACGTATGCACCGTTATTTTTTGCACAATTGCCTTTCGGGTAATAGCGAATGATCCAATCATAGCCAACAGCCTTGAATGTCGAGGAAGATACGTACTTGCCAATATCCATTTCCTTGATGAGCGAATAACCCTCTATATTGAACTGATGCGAACCGCTCAGAGTCTCCGTAGTGCTCGAGTTTGTGGACATTGTCACTGACTCACTAGTGTGCAATGATAAAATGATATAATTTAGGTACTCTAATTTAACATTTCTCTTCTATAAATAGAACTATATGTAGAAGAATGTTGAAAGTAAATGCATGGAGAAGTGGTACCGACTCAGCCCCTTCGAAAGATGTACCAACTCAAAACCCTAGAAAAACTGCAGAAATTCTGACGGTTCATTTTTGAATTTTTTTACTTTACCCCCATATTTCACCACCATAATCTCTGTATCTTAATACACTTACTTAACGTGATAGTTAACAAAGAATACGTAATTATTAATTAATTAATATTAGTTAAGAATTGTTAATATCCGATGGAATTTAATTATATATTAATTACGTGACACGTGATAATTATCATGTTAATTGAGTGTATTAATTAGAATATATACTACGTTTTACGTATAATTCAAAAAATCGACCATACTCGTATTCGATATATATATATCAGATACTGATATGACACCGATACGCCACGTGATGTATCAGGCTATTTTAATTTTAAAATTTGAAGAAATATGTTTCAAATATTGCTGAAAATGATTGGGATACGGCCATACATGTGTGTACCAATTATTCCATATTTTTTTTAATCTTTTGGCCCAATATAAAAATATCCAATATTTTATGTTTTTAATATAACATATTCTCTTCATTTTTTCATAAGATATTCAATAAGCACACGACATCTTGATTTTTTATTTATAATTATTTTATTAAAATAATATGAGATTATATATATATATATATATATATATATATATAACATATCCTATTCTAAAGTCCAGACTTGTTGAAAATTGCGGTATTGTTGTATCCATATCCATGCAACATAGATATGGAGGATGTGACGGTGCAATATGAGGCAGGGTAAAGAAAAATGTTGGAAATATTCTCAAATTCTCCTACAAGAAATTTGTTGACGTGGTTATGATTTAACATATTAATTCATAGTTTGCTAACTTAATTGGTTGTCAAATCATAATTAAGATGTTAAATCATAAATTATATGTTAAATTAAAAAAATTAAAAATCATGTCGTTGTCATCAAGAAGAGTGTGTATGTGTGTGGTAATTAACAATTCAATTAACACACAAAAACGAATTAACCGTTAATTTCAACATACCAAAGACATGCTAATTAATCATTTATCAATTTTTACATATAAATTTGGTATTAATTTGATATTAACCGAGTTACTAATTAACTATTAATCATTAACAATTTCAACATTCTTCTATATATACTATTCTATTCATAAAAGATTTATTATAATAATATGTTCTCGATTCACATACCAAAAATATATCACTTTATCAGTCTCTTTGCATGCACCAGTGACAATGTCAAACCTCTCGATCATCACAGAGAATCTAAGTGGATCGCATCAGTTCAAAATTGTGGGTTATTCACTCATTAAAAATAGAGTAGTGATGTTCCCTAATATTCTCCAACAAAAGTCTTGATGACATGGATATGATTTATCAGATTAAAAATTAACAAATAAATACATGATTTAACATCTTAATTTATGATTTAATAATCTTAATTTATGATTGAACATCCAATTAAGATGTCAAATCATGAATTAAAGTGTTAATTTTTAAGTTGTTAAATCATATTCACGTCATCAAGGCTCTAGGGGAAAGATATGGGGGTATGTCCAACATTTTCGTTAAGAATATGGCTATCATCATGTATTTATCTTCCTCGGCATTTCAGCATTTTAGGCTGTTGGCTATGATGGGATCATTCACTATATTACTCGAAAGGCTTTTGTGAAAAAAATAACGGTGCATACATGACAGCTTCTCTCAAACTACAAAACGAAATAACCGCAATGATTGAGAATGTTGGAATCGAGTTCGCTTTACTTAACCGAATTTGAAGCACTTATAATAATTCAACACTTTGTAGAACACTGCGAACATTCGAGAATTGAAATGAGAAAGAAATGTATTTTTTTATAACCGCAAAGTTTTTATGTACTTCGTCATTTTATCTTTTATCATTATTGAAGAAATGTATTTTTTATTTTTGAAAAATTCCTTTTTATCTTTATTTTTTTATTTTATAGTAACTATATTATCATTGCTCTAAAAGTTAAAAGCAACAATAAAATCAAAATGAGAGAGTAATGTGTGTGCTGGGCCGAATAAAAAGTTTCGGCTTCTATAATCACTTGGCCCAATACATAATTCATCAAGGTTTTCATTTTCTAGGGTTTTAGACTTTCATTGTACGCGCTCAGAGAGAGAGAGAGAGAGAGGGGCAATCAATCTAATGGAGAACTCAGCCGAGCTACAACGTTTCATCGAGGTAATTACCACCCAAATCCGCATCTTTTATCTTCAAATTCATCCGATTCGTAGTTCTTTCTTTTGTTTCTAGACATATGAAATACGATTTGAAACTAATTAATTCAATTCAATTTTATTGAAAGCAAACGAATATTTCAATTTCGTGTTACCCAAGAACTAAATTCGCTTGAAAAGAAAGATTACAGAACCAATTTTGCAATTGCATGCTTTTTATTAGTTGTTTTCGATCATGGTTGTTTGTTAATTGGTTTATTCTATTGAGCAATTAGAACAATTGGTACCGAATATTCAGATTCCAATTTTATAATTAACAGATTAATCTCCTTTTTTCTACTTTACAATTAGTACGGTCCCTCAATACCGTATCATAATTTTCATTAATTTTTTGAATTGCAGCAAGAGAAGCAAAAGGCGATGATAAGCGAAATGGTGGGGAAATTAACCGATGCGTGTTGGGACAAATGCATAACGAGCACGCCAGGAAGCAAGTTCAGTTCGGGCGAAACGAATTGTCTCACGAATTGCGCGCAACGTTATCTCGACATGAGCATGATCATCGCCAAACGCTTGCAATCCATGCAGTAGTATCTCTCCATTTTTTTTATTTTTAATTTATCATTTGAAAATTATGTATTTTTCTTCGAAACGAACTTTTTTTTCTTGTTTTTTAATATCTATTTAAAACTTTGTGATGTATATTTTTAATATACATTATCATATCTATTTTATTTTTTTCAAATAAATTTGCCGACCATGTACACATCACAACATTAATTGTTAACACATGACATGATAAGATACATCACCCAAAAAAACAAAGCCAAAATGTTCTCATATTTTATTTTACTGGTCCAGAAAATTCATAAATTGGTCCTAATGATTATGTTGACGATGACAAAAAATGAAATCATGTTAGGCCACTTACTAGTCAACCCATTAAAATATACTATATATAAATTCTATTTTGGTATCTACAACATTAAAATGAACATGAAAATATACATTAGTATGTAAGAATAAAAAAGTAAATAACAAACTTGTATGTTTTGCTAGTAATTCACAGGAAGGACCATTTTATAATAGAGCATCATTTCATGTACCTCTCTAAGAACTACAAAGCTATCATCATTTTCTAAGAAAGAAAAATAGTTATTAAAATAAAATAAAAACATACAAATATAATTTGGGGTTTGATAAATCAAATTCGGATTAAAAAACTATCATTGGCGGCAAATCGGATGTCGACACGTGACATTGAAATCAGTTTCAAATATTTTAGTCGTCAATATCGTGAACGGATACGAATACAGTATTCGACACGATGTTAGAAAATGTGTAGTGGTATATAAAATTGTATGATGTATAGACTATAGTCCATAGATATGTGTAACTATTCTTATGTTTTACAAGGGTATACCGTATACATGATATTTTTAGGTTTTTTTTGTGAGGGTGAATTTGAAATTATGCAATGTAAAAAATAAAATCTGAACTAGGAAGTTGATAGAGAGAGAGATGGCATTAATGTGAGGGAGGACAGGGCACACTAAATGACTGGCCTCACCATTAAGGATCCCTGCCATCAATATGTCTCTCTCTCTCTCTCTCTTCAGAAAGAAATAAATGGACCTGCATGGCTCATTAATGTCTCTCTCTCTACTAAAGAATTGTCTCTGTTTCAATCCTGCTCTCTTTTTCTACTGCACCTTCTATCTCGTACATAAGAAGTTAAATAATGGCAAGGCGAGGATTTTTTGCAAAAAGCCCCTCCATTATGGTAAGATTATAATAAAACCCCTATATTTGTAGGATAAATTTGTGGATTGAATTCTAAAAAAAAGGTTCACCATCCAAAACATGAAAATAGAAGATAATTAAGGCTAATCATGGTAACCACATAGTATCGAGCAAAAGATAAACTAATTAAAACTACTTAAAGAGTATATACTAATCAACTCTCTCTCTCTCTCTCTACAAATGGGGCTTGCTAATCTTCGAGCCGTTAGAGCCCTCGCCTTCTTCTTTCTTAACCACCGGTGCGGGACGTGCCGCATAGACCGGGATCACGGAGCGCATATGAACCATAGGCGCCTTCATCGCTCCCGCATTGAATCCGCTCCTACAAATCACACTAGGGACTTGAATTGTCCCCAAATTGCCAAATTGCTTTGCATCCATATTGACTTTTTGAGAATTCTGAATGAAATTACGAGTCCAAGAATCAATTTGATCGTATTGGGATTTCAAATGTGGAGTTTGTTGAACATTGGGGTAATTGCGGTATATTGGTTTAGGGAACGGGATTTTCTCGGGGATTCCCGAGTGGGGTTTTTGATATGGTATCGGATTTAGACCTAAATTAGGTCTTTGTTTTAGTGGCATTATTGTATCTTCTTTAGGCTTGAAAGTCGAGAGAATTTTGGCTACGATCACTTGATCTTGTTCTTCGTTGGTAGATTGAACCAGCTCCTTTACTTGTTGGTTTAGTAACGTTTGAGTCGAACCCAAATCCGGCACTATTCAAATTCAAAACAAATAGATTTCAAATTATGTAAAAGGTAAAGATAAAGGGAGATTGTGAAAACCTACTTTGTTTAAGGGCGGCCCATGCTGACATGGCAGCATTTTTCTCGGCTTGTTTCTTTGTTTTGGCCGGTTCGCCGCTAAAACTCATGCCTGCTAGCTCGACCGTAGAAGAGAATACAGGAGAGTGACCGGGTCCGGATCTGATTGTCGTGTAAACGGGTAGCTTTAGACCCGCTCTATGTGCCGTCTCTTGTAATAGGTTCTTATATACACCCGTTTCATCCTATACATTAATTTATGATAAGTTTGTAAATATTTTGTGACATGGTTAACTTGAACTTACGAGGACTTTGGCGGTGAGCGACTTGGAGGGGCCGCGAGTGGACAAATTGGAGAGTGCCACCTCAGCAGCGGCGTGCTCGGCCTGACGCAATGTGGTGCAATTGCTAGGACCTATAAAAGTTTCTCCATTGAACGTTACGGACGCTTTGAAACGGGGCGCATGATCCGGTCCTTCTCTTATCGACGCGTATGAAGGAAGATTGAAACAGCTTCTTTGTGCTAATTCTTGCAATTGATTCTTATACATTCCTGTTTCTAAAATTTAGAAATTTTTAGTAAGGAGCAAAATATAATTTGTACTCATATAAGGGACTGATTTGAAATAACAGAGGACTGAATATGAAGTTCAGAGTGTTTCTACAATTTAGAAATTTTTAGTAAGGAGCAAAATATAATTTTTACTCATATAAGGGACTGATTTGAAATAACAGAGGACTGAATATGAAGTTCAGAGTGTTTCTAAAATTTAGAAATTTTTAGTAAGGAGCAAAATATAATTTGTACTCATATAAGGGACTGATTTGAAATAACAGAGGACTGAATATGAAGTTCAGAGTGTTTCTAAAATTTAGAAATTTTTAGTAAGGAGCAAAATATAATTTGTACTCATATAAGGGACTGATTTGAAATAACAGAGGACTGAATATGAAGTTCAGAGTGTCAATTTCATGCAGTGAATGCAAGTTTTGACTAGAATAATGAACCAATGACAATGACCTAAATCTCCCCTCGTGTTGTAATTGTTAACCACCAAAAACAAAGATTTTGTTTTGAACAAAACGAATCAAATAAAGTAATACATAGAAAGTGAGAAGCTCTGTATTATCAGGGAGAAAACAACAAAAAAGTCCTGTTCTTGCTGTGAAATGGAAGTTTAGAGAGAGAGAGAGAGAGAGAGAGAGGATCAAACAAAAAGATACCTGAAAGAAGGGTAGTTGAAGCTCGTCTAAAAAGAAACCCAAAAGCTCTTTCTCGCTCTAGAAGATCTTAATCTTGTAGACATGATATCATTGGAGAGGGGGGAGAAAGAAGAGAAAGAAAAATGGAGATGTTGGTCTCTTGTTTTATGGAGAAATAATGAGAGAGAGAGAAAAATGGGTCTCTCTTCTTTGTTTTGTTTTTATGGTCTGATATGTATTTAAGAAGCACAGTTTCCAAATGGAGCACGCTTTTCCAACCAGTGTAGAGAGAGAAAGAGAGGAGAGGGAGAAGATGCACAGTTCTCTCTCATCGCCATTAATGGGAGGCATTTAAAGCTTTTGTATGCATGCTGTAGCTTAGTCTCTCTCTTGATATGTGGCCACTCCTTGCTATTCAAATGGAAAAATAAGAGAAAAAAAATATCAAAATATTCAAACAATATAATTAGCAGTAAAAATTTATCTGTTCAATTAATTGTAGAAAATGATATGTAGCATATTAAATCACGTTTTTAAAATGGAACTTGTGACACATAAATTTTTGTAAAAAAAAGAGAAAATTCTATTTTATTTTTCGATCCAAAGTCTTCTTTTCTTTTGTACTTTATTATTATACATCGTAGAGTGTATTTTTAATTATAATAAAATATGTGCTTAATTTACTAATTCCTTGTGCACAAACTAAATTTTATATTGCCTTCCTCAAACTTCAAAGAAAAATCAAACAAGTAAAATTAGAGGAGAAAATCAATCCATATGTTAAGATCTGAATAGTGTTCTTAAAATATGAGAAGTTTTCATAATAATCAAAGAAATATCTATATCTTTTTATTTTAAAAAAATCTAAAACAAATCTACAATTAAGTTTGTTTTTCCTAAGGATGTGCTTCCGAGTTTTTTATGAAGGAAAAGGGAACGAAGGGAAAAATAATGGAAGGGAAGGAAATTAATGAAGGGGAAGGGAAGAAATATGTTTTTTCTTACTTCCGAGTTTTAAAATGTTTAACAAATACTCTAGCCATTACTATTTTCATTTTGTGAAGGATGGTGCGTCCATTTTGTCGAAATCAACATATATTTTTTGTAATTATTGTCGTAAATTATGACACATATCGTTGGATTGGAGTGTTTCATTCGCAAATAGCAATTAAAATCATATTTTGTGTGAATGTGAAAAGATAAAAATATTGATGATGAGTGTTCGATCAAGAAACATACGAGTTGATTACAATTGTCTCTAGTGTGGAAGTAACATTTTTACTTATTTTTTATATTTATCTTGTGCTTTTTGAAATTGTAATCCGATTTTGATAAATTCATTACTCATTGTAGCTGTTCGGCAGGATGGAATAAAGATGGAAGAGTGGAATAAGCTATTTATTCCAACCGAACATGGATGGAAGTAAATGGAATAATCAGTAAAAAAGTGGAAGTTTCTAATTCCATGGGGTAGATGGAATTTCTTTCTTCCATGGAATAAGCTAAATTTTAAGACAAAAATGCCCTTCTTTCTTCCATGTTAAGCTGACGTGGCAACAAATCAATCACTTTTCATTTCTCTCCTTCTTCCTTCTTCAGCAAAATAAAGAAACAAAAAAACCCCTCACGCTCTTCTGTCTCCGACCTATTTTCGGTGATTCATTGATCAAATCGAAGAGTCGAAGTTTGTAAACGAATGCACTCGTTTTTCTCTCTCCAAAGAGATCCCACAAGCCATGCCTCCACTCATCTTCTTCCATCTACCTTGCTATGAAAGCTTAAAGAGCCATAAATGAAAAAAACAAGTAATAGCTATTTTCATGTGATATGCTCAACAAAGTTTTTAATCAATATTTTGGTTCATTGGAGTTTTTGTTCTTAAGAAAAAAAACATCTCATCAGTGTGTTGGTTTGACATCTCATCAGTGTTGTTGTTCTTGTGCGAAATTGATCAGAACATTTCATATTTCATGAATCAAGTTTCATTTGCCATCTTGATTCAAAGCATCAACATTCAAGTTGTTTTGCTTCATTGAAACATTGACAATACGACATATGTAACTAAATAGGACATATGTAATTGAAACATAGTCAATTTGAAACATAAAAATAATTGATCCATATTTGGGCTTAAACTGGGGACATGGGCAAGTAAGATCAAATTTTTAAAATTCTATGGAACTTAATTTTGTAGATTTTTTTTTTAGTAAAATTGATGACAGAGAGAAATATATGGGGATAGATTGTTGGTTATCATTGTCACAATTTGGCGAGAGATTCTTTTTCGAATGAAAGCATAAGTGACATGAAGAAGTTTCCGGCATAAAAATTGCACATCTGTTAAGAAGTTTCAGGCTTAAATAAAAAGAGCAATCATAAATTTTCAATTAATTGCTTCAGTAGGGAGGAATAGTAAATTGATCAATACTTGGTTATTTTTTATTTTAATGTATTTATACTAATATTTGTTCATAATTTATAAAAGTATATATTTCATTTTTTTTTAAATTGAACAAGGGTATTTTGGTAATTGACACAAATTCATACATTTTAATCCACAATCTTATTCTAATTATGCTACCGAACACACATGGAATAAAATGGAATTGTTGACTAGTCCCTCTTCCATTATTCTTTTATTCCATGTGTCGCCGAACGAGCCTATTGTGTTTGTTAACTAGATTTTTTCTGTCACTGAAATTTGTTTTATTATTCAGATTTTTTAGGTTTATATACAACCATACTTTCATTTGATGCGACATGATTCTTGTTGAGAATTTCTACTTGTTCTTTCAACTTGTGTACTCGTAATTTTCATTAAGATAGAAAAGGAGTTTTTTTTATTTACTAAATTTATATTTTACGTAAATTATAATAACAATCGAGACAAAATAAATGAATGAACACAGTAGTGAGATTTCCGTGGACGAGAAATATTACATGTTCTATAAATTATATGTTGGTTATATTTCAATAATAATAATAAATAAATAAATCGAGAACAAGCCTGGTGTAGCCGCGTGGTCATATCACAGCTGCCCTAAAGACAGATAACGCCCTCTAGTGCAGGATATTTCGTTTCTCCATCTCCAAGGTTCTACACCTCCGATTTGTCTCGGTTCCGATCTAGTAGCACAGTCGTAGAATGGAAGACTTTCATCTCGAAAGAGACGAAGGCACGTACACCAATTTCTCAATCAAGTATTTTCCATTTAGAAGTTGAAGAATAAAATATTATGTATTTTGAAGGATATTAAATATCATAAGTTCACATAGTTTTTCTCCAATGAGAAAAAGGAATGAAAGAAAAAATGTCTCACTAGTCATCTGAATATGAGATGAAAATATATAAATTGAGATTGAAGGAGAGAGTCATCGTTACTCTCTTTAATTATTTAATTCGGTTTTGTTTTAGGATATAAATGACAGCATATTACTAGCTTGTCCTTTAATATATTCAAAACCGAAATAGTGTGTTTTGAATCCTCATTTAATATCTCACATGAATTCTTTTATTTTGTATCTTAATGATATTTATATTTATGGATGAATATTAAAATTCATATGGTAATATTCTATATCATTAAAATAAATAAGTTTTAAAATTTAATTAGTATTATTTATAATAAATAATACAACATTCCTCCTTAATTTTAAAACTTTATTTTAATTTTAATTTTATTCTCTCTTCAAAACTTGGTATCTATTATGCATAAATATGAGTGGACGTAGCCTTAAACCCATACATAGTGAAAATCATATAGGATCGAGATTACATGGTGAACTAGGTCTTGAATCATGAATCATTCAACCGATCTTTTACAATTACACACATAATAGGAAAAATACGTTGGTGTTTTTATGCGGGTGTGCGCTATTTATGGCCATGCGCTAACCTTGATTTTCATGAGAATACATTAGGATTCTGCCCGTATCCTTTAGTCGCGGCCCACGCCAATTCTCACATAGGTAATTCCTCAAAGAGTATACGGTGTGGAAATATACCCTAATAAATCATTTAATATAATATATACATTATTTTTTAATGTATATTTTCATTTTGGAATTATTAAGAATAAAAATATTCAACCTAACCATCACCTTGAAACACTTCACCATAGGGATGGGCGCAGACTTTTCGAGTCTAAATTGTGTTTCGAAAGTGTCACATCAGTCGCTTCGTTCATCCCTTGAACCATTTGTCTGGACCAGCCAGTCACAATGGTAGGGACCCCACTCCTGGTGACTAATTATATGGGCATAAGCCTCATCCCCCTCGATGAACAAGATCTTGTAGGATCTTTTGATCGGTTAAATTATTTTCCGATCTTATAAAATTTAGTGATATCACATTTTATTTATTATTTACCACGTGGCAGTATTTAATAAATTTGTGCCTATTTATTTTATGATTCATAATTTATTGATTGATCAGATCAATAATTTTATTTGAATCTAAATGCATGCTGATTATTTAATTTGGCACTTTATTAATTTCTCAAAATGAGTTTCTAAGCCAATTTTAGGCAGATATTATTTTATTTCCAAATTAATTTATAATTAAATAAAATTTAGCTTGACCAATATTTTGAAATTTGCATTACTGATGAATACATTTAACATCATTAAAGAAGTTCAGAATCAGAATACTATACATGTATTCATATAGAATCACAAAAATTAGTGAAATCCAAATTCATGCGAAAATACAACATTCAACAAGTTGAAAACATTTTTTTTTTTTTTTTAAGCATTGGTCACATGCTTTACAACCATTATTAATACTTGGTAAATAAACAGTTGCCAAAATTATATACTATGAACTATGACATTGAAAAGTCATCTAGCAACAAATCTGATTGCATTTAATATTGATTGTAATGCAAACTTATTAATTTGGTTTCGGTTTCAAATTCTGGAAGAAACATTAAAATAAAACTGTAAATTTAATTACTTAGTAACTTTCAATTAATCTCCTCAATATTTCATATTCATGGAGCATAATGATATTTTGTTTTCTCAAGATTATTTTCAATAGCCAACCGAATAGTATTTACAACAAAATAAATATGTATAAACAGTTGTAATTTTCTTGAGTAAACTTTCAAAATTTATTTATGCCAACAAGCATACGAAATTGAATCGTATCGTATAATAATAAACTATCTAAAATAGTTTAATTATAAGATTAATCATACATTTACACATTATAGATAAAATAATCTATACCATGTATTGTTGACTTTAAAGTCCATAACTCTGTACGAACTAATCAAATAATGTCATAATTATTTTTTAATGATATAGAGTTGATCATGCAAACTTTATAATATTAATTGAATACATATATCCTAAACATTAGGAACAAGAAAGAATCAAAAATTGTCAAAATAAATTTATTATGACCATAATTTATTTTTATCAATTAGCCTATTTTAATTATTATGTTTTATTCATTTTAGAATAATAATAATAATATAGGTTTCAATAAAATTCTTAATAAGTGGAGATATGGATTCTTAGAACAAATATGAACATAAGCGAACCCACAAATTTAAAGAGGTAACTAAATTACCAAACTTTAATTATATGTATTTAAGATATACAATTATATTCCTTGTTCCATGATGATTTCTCGTTTTTTTTTAATTTCCTTGTGACCACAAGAAACAGGTCCATAAATGGCCCAATTAAGATGATAAATAAACGTAAAAGATTTTAATTTAATAATGTTTAATATATATTCAACTGGGTAAGGATAAGTATTGAGATAAGTATTGAATATGTAAGTATAATAACATATTATTTTCAATATATGAAATCTAAAATAACATATTATTTATGTATATATATTGGATCGCAAAATATGTATAATCTTTGGAGATATATATATTTCTCCAAACTATTTGATTCCATTATATGAAGAGATAACTTTTAATCAAACTTCATATATTATATAATGGATCATAACAAATTCGTTAACTTATTTGCACAAATGCATTTCTCATAGATCTGTCATTTATATTAAATTTATGTTTATATGAAGAGATAATTTATATCAAACTTCATATAATATTGTTTGATACTTATTTTAGAACAAACAATTCAGATCTTTTATTGGACGAAAATTCACTGCATAAATTTTCTCAGTTTACGAAATCTTCCATGGATTATCAATTTCGCAATTATTAGATAATTACAAAATTGAACTGAAAACAATATCAACTTAAATAAATATATTTGTAACAGTCAATTCTTATAGTTTCCAGATCTATTGAACAAGTATGTTTCACAAAGCAAAGTAGATATTGAAACTATATGCTTGCATTTTTATAATTTAATTATTACTGCATAATTAATTTTCAGAAATTAAAATTAAAATGCAACTATAAGAACATGTTTATATGTCTTTAGATTGTTGGTTATATTTTAATAAAATAATCAAATAAACAAATTAAATAATTAATTAAATAATAATAATAAATAAATAAATCGAGAACAAGCCTGGTGTAGCCGCGTGGTCATACCACAGCTGCCCTAAAGACAGATAACGCCCTCTAGTGCAGGATATTTCGTTTCTCCATCTCCAATGTTCTACACCTCCGATTTGTTTCGGTTCCGATCTAGTAGCACAGTCGTAGAACGGAAGACTTTCGTCTCGAAAGAGACGAAGTCACGTACACCAATTTCTCAATCAAGTCTTTTCCATTTAGAAGTTGAAGAATAAAATATTATGTATTTTGAAGGATATTAAATATCATAAGTTCAGATAGTTTTTCTCCAATGAGAAAAAGGAATGAAAGAAAAAATGTCTCACTAGTCATCTGAATATGAGATGAAAATATATAAATTGAGATTGAAGGAGAGAGTCATCATTACTCTCTTTAATTATTTAATTCGGTTTTGTTTTAGGATATAAATGACAGCATATTACTAGTTTGTCCTTTAATATATTCAAAACCGAAATAGTGTGTTTTGAATCCTCATTTAATATCTCACATGAATTCTTTTATTTTGTATCTTAATGATATTTATATTTATGGATGAATATTAAAATTCATATGGTAATATTCTATATCATTAAAATAAATAAGTTTTAAAATTTAATTAGTATTATTTATAATAAATAATACAACATTATAAACATAAATATACTCTTTGATTCATAAAGAATTTCATTCCACAATTACATTCCAAGTATTAGGAAAACATTCAAAATAAACAAAATTACCAATAAGTTAAAAACTAAGTTTACACATAAACAATCTCGTAAATATTCATTGGAAACAAGCCGAAAATTAAACTGTAATAAATGTCTACAAATGAACAAAAATTGGATAGACGTAATCCAACTTATTATAATAAAATTTAGCCGCCTAATCCATAAAATTGTGTATTTTGATAAACATGAAAAAAGAAAGAAGAGAAATAACTCAAATCCCTGGTTACAAAAAATGTTAAAATTCAATCAAAGGATTTTTTGATATATTTTATTTCAAATGAAAATAAACTCACATTGCCAACATAAACGGAACAAGAATCATGAAAAAACAATATCAAGTATTAATTATTAAAGTATATCAATTATCAAATGAAAATAGGGGAAACAATAATGAAAAACCCCTCCTATCATAATTAATGTCCTTTATTGCCCTAATTGCTACAAATTTGTGAAGAGAAACAATAATTTCATGTAAATAGTAAGTTTGGACAAATGTTGAATTAGAAATATGTATAGGATTTTTAGCTATTGAATGTACGGAATTAGGTTTAGTCATAAACCAAGAAGATACGTTTAGAATCTGAAAAATTGATTTTTATTTTCGTTTAAGAATACTATTCTATTCTTGTAAATTTTGTAAATATATAGTATTTATTATAAGAAGAGTTCTACCAAACGTCCTAACAATAGAGATTAGAAGATTGATATCAATTCGAGAATCATGATTAAATCTTTTAAAAGGGTAAACATGTAATTTTCCTACTCATAATACGTGCTCGATTTCTCTCTCTTTGACCTCTCATTCTCTCTCTGAATCGTTGCTTATTTTTCTCTGTCTAAGTCGTTGCTTCTCGACGGCCAGCATCCGAGGCATCGTGCTCGATTTCTCCTCGAGACTGAGTTTGTTCTTGTTCGTTAACATTTATTCTATGTCTAAAGATTTCTCTTTGAATTCAATTGTGCTCGATTCTTATTTGTTAACATTCTCTGTCTAAAGATTCTCCTTGAATTTAAGTGTGCTCGATCCTTCAACTGAATTGGAGGAATAATTAAGAGAAAAAATGTTGACAAAAAGAAAATTTGTGGAGGTCAGTACTTATTATTCTTGATTTAATTATGTAATTAGGGTCAGATAAACTGCAATTTGCTATTAGGGAAGGATTTGAATTCAGCATTTGGTAATTATTTGGTAATCATTTGATTTGTTTATTTTCCTGATTTGTATATTTGGTGTTTATTTGCTATTTTTTTCTCGGATATCAAGTAATTATTTATTTTTTTGATAATAAATGGAGAAGTCTCATATGTCCTACATCCATTGATGTCAATGGGGACCCACAACCTCTCACAACACATGGATTTTGTGCCTCACACTCAACCAACTAGGCTATGAGCCCATTGACAAGTAATTATTTATTAAGTAACTGATAATTGTAGTGTTTGTTTTCACAATTGAAATGCTAACGAACTGATAATTAACGATTTTTTATTTTTTTCTTGTTTCAATTGTGGATTTCTAATAATTAGACTTAATTGTTTCCATGAAAATTCTTCTAATTGTGGATTTCTAATAATTAGTTGTACTTTTTTGTAGCGGGAACTCAAGAGTAGAATTCAAGAGCAATTCGTTTTACATATTGCCAGTATATTAATATTACTTGGAGAATATTTTTATATTCAAGTTAACAGGTTTTTTTTTTGATTAACTCAAGTTAACAGGTTTTATATTCACTAAATTTCTGATATTTTTTTTGTAGATGTATTATTAACTGTTAATTTGTAATCACTGTTAATGTATTGTAACTATAATTAGTTGTTAATTTTTGTTGCTAATTTTCTGCATTGTATTGTTAATTGTGCAGTTAATTATTATCTCAAAATTTATTTTGTTAATTATTATTGTTAATTTAGAAATACTATTTGACATATTTTGATCATCGTAGTTGTTAAGAATGTGGTTTTGGAATATTATTTGACAAATATTAAGAATTGTATACGTATTAATTATTATATTTGCTAAGAATACGCAGTACCATATTAGTTAAGAGAGGGAAAGAAGATAAGGAAAAAGAGTAATGATAGGGTCACAAATACCAACCACAAATGTGTCACAAATGTGTCACAAATAATTAAGTTTGTAATGTTAAATATGCATATATGAATCATAAATCAAACCCAAACTTAGGCATTTGTGTCATATTTATGGTTGGTATTTGTGTACTTATCATTACTCATTATGCATATATGAATCATAAATCAAACACAAACTTAGACATTTGTGTCATATTTGTGGTTGGTATTTGTGTCCCTATCATTACTCTAAGGAAAAAGAAAGGCAACATTAAATGGCGAGAATTTACCCACACCCTTATTTTGGACCCAAATTTATGCAATTTCCTTGTGCTATATCATCATTTTCTTTTTAACATCATCATTTTCATTTTAACCATTGATAATGATATGTGGTAAAATTTAGACCATTGATTAATCATTGATTTTTTTATAAACATTTTTCCTTTGTAGCCATTTAAGTGTCCCTTGTTTTACACTACATTTTAAGGATTTTTAGAAAACCACATCATCATATATTCATGACGTGGACTATTTTTATTGGTTAGGTTCACGTTAGACTAAATTTATTCAATTATTTATCATTTCACATAAGTTTACATGATCAAATGTGAATGCAATAGAAGATGAAAAGTTAAAATATGAAATACTAATAACTTAATAACTAATATTATAAACATACAACACATAGTAGTATTATTTTTAGAATTTTAATTTAAAAAATTCATCAAATATATTCGTTTTAATTTTCTCTTTATTTTGACATTCCTATTAGCATAGTTCATACATATCATTTTCCATAATTTGAATTTGTAAAAATATTATGTAAAAAATACATTGCAAAAAATGCATTTTTACAAAATATAATTTTAATTATTTTATTTACATAATAGAATTTTAAATATTAATATTTATTTTTAGAAATTACAACTATACTAATATCATATAAAACTAAGTTGATTATATTTGTGTTTTTAATCAAACAAATTTAATATTATTTTCTTTGAAAAATAATAGAAATAAAAAAAGCTTACCCATCGAAAAAATTTCTTAAATTTATGGACACTTACAAAACAGTAATATTATTTTTAAAAATATATAATTAACAAAAATCATACGATATAAAATAATTTATATTTATGTTATGCTAAATTAATTTTTATATTTTTTTATTAAATTACTTTCACTATTAAGTTTGATATTATTTGTAATTTTCATTGTATTTTGAATCAATAACAAATTATTAGTACTTGATAATTAATGATATGTTACTACGTATGTTGTATGCTTTATTATTTTTTACATTTGATATTGTATGAAATATTGTGAACAACAATGATATAATATTTGTTGTTATGTTTTTTTGTAAAATTATTTTATACCTCATATATTATTATTATTATACTATTATATGATTATTCTATGCGAGAATTTTTGTAATATTTTGTCATAATGTAAAATAATTGAAAAAGTTATATTTAATCATAGACAAATTAGTTCAAATAATTAAATTGTGAAGTGATATTATCAATATCATCATATTTATAATTATTTTATATTACAATGAAAAACATAATTAATATCCTCGCCGCGTAGCGCGAGTAGTCTCATAGTATTTGTTAAAAATCAAATATATGCTAATTTTTTTTTTTACAAAAATAATGTATGATAGAAGCTTTCTTATTATAAATTAATGCAATAGAGGTTGGATTTCAAAGCCTATTCTACTTTTTAAAGAAGAAAAATATCAAGAAAAAATAAATTGAGTTTGACGATATAAAAATCAAACCACACCTTGTCGAGATCCCAACAGATTCTCCGCATATCATTCGAGCCATTCATATCGGTATTATTGTCCTATCCTGCTTCATTCAACTCGTTCGTCTATATTAAACCTCGAATGACACAAAACAAGAAAAATAAAATCAACTGAAATCAAAATTGAAGAAAGGGAAATTTTGGTCTGTAGACCAATTAAGTTTGCTATTTTACAAAATAGACCAGAAAGTTAGGTAATTTGAAAAATAACACTCTCAACTTTTGAAAAATCGAGAACTTTTCAAATTCTATTTTGATTGATACTTCAGCCCAATTTGCACCATTATATATATATCCATCATTTGTATAATTGAAGAAAAAATCAAATAAATGCTATATTTTATTTTTAATCATAAAAAAACATATTTTCTTTAAAATAAATTTGTGTATATTAAAAATATTCATATTTTATAAAATGATACATCCAATATTATTTTATTCCAAAAATAAAAATCATGCTTTCAAAAATATTTTGTACAAGAAATAATTACTTTTTAAGTATAATATCATATTCTCATTGTGTTAATTTGAAGAATCATATCATATAATATTTAATTTTACAACATATCCTAAATTTTCTAGAACATAATTATGATTTTAAAATAATTGATAACATTTTTATCATTTTAAAAGATATTTGCAAAAAAAATTATATTTTCGAAATCGCAAATGGTTAAAAATATAATTTAATTTTGCAAATATTCTCAAAAATGATAAAAATAATAACTATTATTTTAAAATAATAATTATATTTGAGAAAAAATAAGAAATATTATAAAAAATGATATATTAAAAGTAAGGTAATATGATTTTTCAAATTAACACAATGAAAATATAATCTTATAAATGTAATAATTTTTTGTGCAATATTTTTGAAAATATGATTTTTATTTTCGAAATAAAATACTATCATATACCATTTTATGAAATATGAATATTTTTAATTGACACAAATTTATTTTTAAAAAAATATATGACTTTCTATGTTTTAATAATAGAATATGGTATTTATTTTATTTTTTTCTTCAGTTATATAAATGATTGATACATAAAATGGTGCAGTTTGGGGTGTGAATATGCTAAATAAAAATAGCGGCGCAATAGCCGATATAGCGCAGTTAGCATTGATTTAAATAGCGGCGCAATAGCTGATATAGCGCAATTAATACACACAATCCCAAAGGTAAGTTTTTAAAAGCTAGTTATTTTTATTATTTAGCATTGATTTAAATAGCGGCGCAATAGCCGATATAGCGCAATTAGCAATAAACATTTCCAAAACGCAATACCGCAACCTACTATATAACGTCACAATATGGCCGTTATATCGAACAATAACGGTGATCATATATAAATTACAGCCCGAACGCTACGGAACGCCATATGACAAAACATTGTTATTTAGGAAAGTTTTCTTAGTTTTAAGAAGTTAAAACTTCTCTTCCTACGTGAACATAGAGGATCCTTTAGTTTTGAATTTTAATTGTTCAAAATTTTAACTTTCTAGTTAAAAAATTGAATATCCGAACATGGCTCAAGAATAATACACAATAGATAGATTCCGACAAAACTTATCAAAACTCAAGTAGTTCCAATTTTGTTATATCTCCTCGATACTTGAATCAATTAGTTACTCAACATCAATTGTTCAAAAATTCATTGAGAAAAAAAAACATTGTAAGTGGCTACTAAACTTAATCTTTCAAAAATAAATAAATAAATAAACATAGTCAAATACAAATGGGCCTACTGGTCAGTGATATAAAATTCTAACCTTATGTAACAGTCTAATAGATCTTGTCCAAAACATCTCTCTCTCTCTCTCTCTCTCTCTCTCTCTCTCTCTCTCTCTCTCTCTCTCTCTCTCTCGTCATCGACGCAACACCGACAAAATTGCCGGAAATCTCACTCCGACCAAACAGCGTTAATTTTTTTTATCCCCCTCTCTCTCAATCTCTCATCATCGTCACAACGTCGAAAAATTTGTCGGAATCTCACTCTCACCAATCAAGTCATGCTAGATCGACTTCGTATATGTTATTTCCTTCATCAAATGAAGAAGTTTCAGGAGATTAAAAGAATTCATTTTTTGAATACTAATAGAACTCTTATAAATAAGGGTTTCATTTAACGGTAAACTGAGTACGGATTGACCCGTCTCAGAAAAAAAAAATCCATTTAATGGTGTCATTTCTTTTTATCAAAATACTTATCTATTTTTATATTTTGAATTTACTAATTTATTCTCGATATTTATTTTTTAATTAAAAAACTTCATAATTATTTTTAACATATACTAATTTAAAACTAAAATAAATAAAAAAATACTGTATAATATATTTATATAACTCTAATATTTCACTTATTACATTTTTTTTATGAAAATTATTAATGAAAGAAACAATGATATTAAAAAATAAACACCTTGAAAATATTTTTTTAACAACTAGCTTTCAATTTCATTTATTTTTAATATTTTCAAGTTATATATTTTATATTGACTAATATGATAGTTATAAATTAATTTACCACTGGTTGTTATGTTGTAATGTTTATTAATTATATGTTTGAAGAATGTGTAAATTAATTATAATTTCTTAGGGCATGTTTGGGTGACCGTATTATAAATTACATGAAGTAAATTAACTTACCGCAAGTCGATTTTCCGGAATTGTGTTTCAAGTTTTTGTTGGGAATTCACCCGACCACGGGCCCGCGCAGCGGATATGAAGACCCGGTTCGAGGGTACGATGCAATAGAAGGATAGACGATTACCAGCGTGAAATTGATCACGCACGACGGGTTGATCGCTCGCATCCCTTCCTTCTCCGGTGTCACGTTGGGGACTAGCCCGTGCGTCCCATACCACACGTCTCCCACCGTCTTGACACGCCTCCGGTTGTCTTTCGTGCGTCCCACGTCCACACTCTTCCACAGCCCACAGTTTTGCTCCTTCGGTTTGATCTTAATCGGAGAGCCACAAGTGTCGCTCCTCTACTTGTATCCACCGTGAGTCGGAGTTCGTCGGTCGCGGATGCAACTGCCTAGACGAAGCACCGGCGAACTTGCTTGATTAGATCGATTCTCTATACCGAGAAAAACTCCTTTTTCTCGTTCTTTCTCTCTTTGCACTCTTTCGCTCTTAGAAAAGAAGACTCTCAATATTCTGGATTAATCTTATTAATTCCACAGGTTGGACTGAATGAATTAGTTAGAGAGAGAGAGAGAGAAACATCCTATTTATATCACATAGGATAAGGATGGGCCAAAATGTATGTATATCTCATATACACCTTTTCAGACAGAAAACTGCAGACACCCTTTCAGTATTCTTTTGAAACGAAAATATTAAATCGTTTCAACCGACTTTGAACATTCACAAAAGTTTAGATAATCTTATTATCTTTCCAACCCAATTGGATCTGGCCCAATCGGAGTTCAGATGCGAAAGTTACGGACGTTTTACTAACTGTATGTCAAACAGTCGCACCCTTTCGGTATTCCATTAAATCGTCACTGATACTTCGCTCAAATGAAATATATTTCTATATGAAAGTTCTAGATAATCTCATTATCTATCTAACCCAATTTGATCCATTCAAATCGGAGTTTTCTACTGAAAGTTATGAAAGTTATGCCAGGTTTACTAAAACGGCTTAAACTAAATTTTCTGATTTTCTTAATAAAAACCGTTTCTTATCAATTTAACCATGCATATCCAATATACATATGTGCATCTAATATACACATTATTTATGCCCATGAACGCGTACGCTCGTTTATCCTTGTGTATACTTTTACGGTTGATCCGAAACTGTATTTCCTTCAGTTTTAATGTTTGGATTTACGAAAATGAAACTACATGAAGTAAAAATGATACCTCACCCCTCTAAACGGTGCAATGAAACCAGGACATGTTGAGTAACCGGCATCAGCCAAGAGATATTTTCCTATGAAAAAAAGATAATAAATAATTATGATATTTTTGGTCTAGTGTTGTTTAAATACATGTATAGATTACCTTGAGGTATTTTCAATCCGTCATTTCTTTCAAGTGCATTCCTTAAAATAAGAGAGTCGTGTGCAGAGGCTTCCCATCCGGCAAGTACGTACGTAAATCGAAGATCAAAATCCATGGCAGCTAAAACATTTTGGGAGGGGAAGCCCTTACGACCAAAATAAGGATCTTTATTGCCTCGCACGCTAGCACGTACATGTGTTCCATCTAAAGCCCCGATACAATCATCAAAGAACGGTGTGAACCTAGGATTTGAACTAATTACCCTATGCATGATTGCGGCAGGTGGTTTTATATAATTCAATTTTAGTTCTCCAATTGCATGGAGAACATGACGAAAATGCCGACTAACGGTCTCCGTGGAGCGTACGAAATTTCTTGCAATAACTCGAGTTCTCACACTATGAGCTATGACGTGCAGAAATATGGCCATTTGCTCCTCAAGTGTGACATGCAATGTATCCCACATTAATTTCCTATTTTTCATGATATCACATAATTCAAAAAAAACACTTCTTCTCGATCCGGTCATCGCAACACATCCAACATCGGACTCATGGATCACTCTTATTATGTACGAATTTCGGATGGAATGTCTTTTGTCAATTATGTCCCTTGAAATTCTGCTTGCTTGTCCTCCTTGAATTTTTTTGAGAAGCATCGAAACGATAAAACCTCCCACTAAAGCACTTAAAGCAGCCGCACGTTGGTCTTCGATTGACATTTTGAAAACCTATACAAATCACCAAAATTAATCAGAAATTTATCTTTCGTACATAATTTCATATATCAACAAAACTGGTACCAAAATTGACTGGTACCAAACTTGACTGGTACCAAACTTCAACAAACCTATACAAACCGTCGGAAAAAGTGACATCTGCGACGGCCCGTCGGAAAAAGTGACATCAGCGACGCCCCTTTCAGCGACGGAAAATCAGCGACGGTTTGCCGTCGGTAAAACTTTCAACGACGGTTATTGGGAGTATCAGCGACGGTTTTTACCGTCGCTGATGAGCAGATCTGTTGTAGTGTAATAAACTTCATATAGAAACCGGTACCAAAATTGACTGGTACCAAACTTGACTGGTACCAAACTTCATATAGAAATTGCATAATAAAATCTTTTCGACATAATAAATTTCATATAGAAACCGGTACCAAATAATACCCAATAATAACCCTAATAACCCTAATATTTCGAAGGAGAAATTCCAGAATTTAATATTTCGAAGGAAAAATTCCTAATAACCCTTATTTTAAATTACAGTTAGATCTGAACTAGTTTCCTTCTTTCGATTTTAAGACTTTCGACTGGGTTTTAATTCCTTTGTTGGTTAATTTAATTATGTATTTAAGGATCAGAGATTAAGCAATGAACGAAAGAGGGAGGGATGGCGAATTGGACCTTCATTTCTGTCGTTTTAGCCATCTATAGTGGTGGGGATTTAATGTTACTGTCATCATCATGAACAAATGAGTTTGTAGGTCTATTTTTTCAATTTGATTTTGAATTTCAGTTTGTCAAATTGCATTAGATATAAAACCTACAACACATGAAACAAATAATACCCAACAATCCTAATAACCCTAATAACATCGATTCATATAGAGTTTAATTACAGATCGTTCAAACCCTAAATTGACCGGTACCAAATAATACCCAACAAATCGTTCACTTACACAGTTTAATTGGAAGATTTATTGAGGCTTATCCCCAAAACTCCCAATTCAAACCCTAATAACAAGAAAAGTTTTGAATCTGAGAACAAATCGTTCACTTACAGAGTTGGAGCGAGTAGAGACGGTTGAACGAAAAGAAGAAGCTGTGCTGTACGAAGAGGGGGAGCGGTGGGTTGGAGCGAGCAGAGAGGACGAGCGAGTGGTGATTTTAGACTCTCCCGCCAAGTTGAGGGTAGGTTGTAAATGTGATGTAACTCCACCGCTCGTAATTTTGAGGGAAAGTCCAGTTGCTGGAAAAGAGGGTGAGAATGTAATCCGAGTTACAGTAATTTCATAAATTACATCAAACCAAACAACACAAAATAGACTAATACAATAATTATACTTACTAACCGTCACATTTACTGCAAAACAAACAGTCCCTTACATTAAATTTTATCTTCCAACAATAAATAAATATATTAGCTAATGTATCAGAGTGAATTAATTTATCATTACTTATATGTTCATTATTTAGTATTGATCATAGAAATTATAGATTCAAATAATATATTAAATATATACATCTTATTATGTTATTTTCTGAAATAAATAAATAAAAATAATAATAAGCTTTTTACGATAAGTTTAGTAATGCTAAATATGGAAATAAAGAAGTATTTTGATGAAAACAGACATAACACAATCCAAAATTAGTTTAAACTCTTATAATAAATGAAATTAAAATACCGTTTAGAAGTTTTTTTTAGTATATCCAAAAAACGAGATTTTTTTTTTAAATATCGAAAAATTTATTTTTTTCAATACATAATACATTCTTACAAAATTCAAATTTTGTTATATCGCCAAAACAATTCGCTACTAAAGATTAATTAATCGTTTCAAAAGTTCATTAAAAAACAAACCAATGTGGTTATTACTTATTAGTAGTTACTTAACGTTCATCAATCTTTATCTAAAAAAAAAACATATATTCAACTTTGTTACATTTGTTTCAATCAATCAATCAAACTTTTAATTTTAATTTTCAAATAATCTCCCTCTCAGTCTTCTCAAAAACAAAAAACAAAAAACAAAAAAAAAAACAAAAACAAAAACAAACAAGAATACTAGACCTACCGAATCAAAACACTAATTCAGTCCCGAATTGATTTTTAAAGAAACAATTGAGTGGGACCCATATGCAAGACTTTCCATTAATATTCAATCGGTGCTGAATTTGTATTTTAATTCGGGATATGGATCATTATTGCAAAAACAAATGAATAATTATTGTCTATGACGAATGGGACCCACATGTCAGTGATGTGAATCTCTAACCTTCCATAATAGACCTCGTCCAAAGCAGCAGCTTTACTTTACCCTTTCTCCAATCGTCTCTCTCTTCACGGGTCTGGTCGCACCAGCCGTCACCGCCGTACCTCGACGAAATCGCCGGAAATCTCACCCCGACCGACCGGACAACGCCAGATCGAACTCGTACCTGTGATTTACTTAATCAATTGAAGTCTCGAAGCAGATCTAGTGTGATTTTGATTTTTTTTTGGAGAAAAAGGGGTTTGAAGAGGGAGGGGAAGATGTATGTGGTGCCTCCGCCTAGAGGATCGGATGTGTCCGGCGATGACCGTGTGGCGCCGAGGGTTTTCGAGGCTTGGAAGGGGAGTAATGTGAGTTCACTTTATCTTTTCCTCTTTTTCCAGGGTTTTAGATCTGAGACTTTTTTCATCGATGCTACAGATTTCAGTAAAGAATTCTACTTTAGTAGCTTCTCCTTATCATTCGAATCTTTTGAGGTTTCAGTTCATACGAAAAATCATACTCTGAATCAAAATTTCGCAATTTTTATTCCTGTTTCGTCCCTTTACCTTCCCTTTCTAGCTAGGGTTTTTGATTTACGATTCACAATAATCATACAATTACAGGTATTCTTCATGCGAGGGCGATTCATCTTCGGCCCAGACGTTCGATCCCTATTCCTAACAATGTTCCTAATCATTGGCCCCGTTATAGTCTTCTGTATCTTCGTTGCGCGCCATTTGATGAACGATTTCTCTAACCATCTCGGCATCTCCATCATGGCCATTGCCATCCTCTTCACCATCTACGTAACCCCATTATTATTATTATTTCAAAAAAATATATATCTAAAAAGTATTATTTAATTTTTTTAAAGGATATGGTGCTTTTACTACTCACGTCAGGCCGGGACCCAGGAATAATCCCACGAAACGCGCACCCGCCCGAGCCGGAACCGGTCGAAGGTGGCGGTACTGAAACGGGGCCGAGCGGTACGCCGCAACAGCTTCGTCTTCCCCGTACCAAGGACATAATCGTCAATAATATCACCATCAAGATTAAGTACTGCGATACTTGCATGCTGTACCGGCCTCCTAGATGCTCGCATTGCTCGATTTGTAATAATTGCGTCGAGAGGTTCGATCATCATTGCCCCTGGGTCGGCCAGTGTATCGGCCTGGTAACTTTTGCTAAGATACCCTCGCATTGTTCATGAATTGTGAAAACACCCTTTTTGATTAATTTTTTTGTTTTTGCTTTTGTAGAGGAATTATAGATTCTTCTACATGTTTGTATTCTCGACGACTTTACTTTGCATGTTCGTGTTCTCGTTTTGTTGGGTTTACATCGTGAAGATAAGGAATGCAGAGGAAATATCGATTTGGCGCGCAATGACCAAAACGCCCGCTTCGATCGTCCTTATCATCTACACTTTCGTTTGTGTCTGGTTTGTTGGCGGTCTCTCTGTCTTCCATTTCTACCTCATGAGCACCAACCAGGTAAAAAAATATTAAAGTTCGTATTTATAGGACTAATTCGTAATTTTGTATAATTTTTTTGATTTTTTGTAGACAACGTATGAGAATTTTCGGTACCGGTACGACAGACGAGTCAACCCGTACAACAAAGGGTTGGTACACAACATCATGGAGATATTCTTCTCTCCGATTCCTCGTTCGAAAAATAACTTCCGGGCACGGGTCCAGCGCGAAACGGGTCAGCAACCCAACACCACGTCGCGTTCGCCAAGCGGCCCCGCTGGGTTCATGAGCCCGAACATGGGGAAGTCGATGGGGGACCTCGAAATGGGTCGTAAACCCGTTACCACTTGGGACGAGCCTCGATCCGCGGTGGACCCGGTTCGTGACTTGGATGCGGGTCTTGGAGATTTGCTCGACGAGAAAGACCCGGTAAACCGGGAAAACATGCCCTTGGAAGGGGGCGAAAATCGGACTTTGAATTCCCGAAGGTCGAGTTGGGGTCATCGCAGCACGGATACCAGTGGGGAGAACGGGTACGAGCATTAACGGGTTAATGGGTTTGGTTTGTAATTGGGTTTGAGGTTGTTTGTCGTGGTAGATGGAAGTACACTTAATTGTTGTAATTTGCAGAGTGTTTTTTGTTTGTTTGTTTTGTTTTGTTTTGTTTCTTTTGCATGTATCGTGGTTTGGGGTTCGGGTTTGATGGATTAGGGTATGCTTTCTTGATTCGGGTCGGGTCGGTGTGGTTTGTTGTATATATACAAATGATTTCTGTGGACGAGGAATGTAGAAGCTGTGCTTTGTGTGTGCTTTCTTTGTTTATGGTTTGTGTGTTGTTCATGTTCATTATTTATACAATCATAGTTTCGAATTACTAATAACAAATACAATACCAGGTCAATTATTTAAATAAAAATTATTAAATTATTTTCTTCGAAAATTCAAACTATGCTAATATTGAGACGAAAACAAAGAGAAATTCAAATGAATTTATTTATGAAGGTTTTAGTATGAAAAACACAAGATTTGACTAAAATAGATTGTTTTTTTGTTTGAAGGAAAAAAGAACATGGATAATCTAATCTAATTTAAGATGATTCATGAAAACATCAAAATGTAAAAGAAGGGTGCAAAAATGAAGATATCAAAATGACCGCTCTCGTTGTTCACTGTCCAGAGAATTGCACTCCGGAGTTGTCCACTGTCCGGTATTTTCTCGTCCCATGCTAGCCCTATCCTTTTTCGTACCTTTTTATATTATTTGTATATCTTTTTTCTACATTATATGGATAAAATACACATTGTTATTTATATTGTTATTATTATTTATACATTTTTCTATATTATGGATTAAATTTTTATATCTTTTTTCTACACTATATGGTTAAAAGATACATTGTTATTTATATCGTTATTATTATTATTATTATTTATACATTTTTCTATTATCTATTCTTTTTTCTATATTAGGGATTAAATTTTTATATCTTTTTTCTACACTATATGGATAAAAGATGCATTGTTATTTATATCGTTATTATTATTATTATTTATACATTTTTCTATATTTTTTTATATACTTGAGATTAAAAAAATATTATTATTTATGCTTTTTACTACACCTTTTTATATTCTAAATGAAAGATCTGATGTTTTTTATTATTTATATATTTTTCTATAATTGTTAAAAGTTGTTTTATTATTTATAATTTTGTACTATACTATGAATTAAATATATGTTGTTATTTATATTTTTTAATATTACCTATGCTTTTTTCTATACCACGAAAAAAATATGATATTATTTATATTTTTATCATTGTAAAAATGTATAAATACGAAAATGAATTGTATAAAAACAACTACCTCAATATTTATATCTTTTTTCTATATTGATAAAACGATGTTATTATTTATACTTATTTTCATTGTAAAAATGTATAAATATGAATTAGAAAGGTATATAAAGTTTAAAGATATAAAAACAACTACTTAAATATGAATAAAACGATATATTGATAAAACGATATATTGATAAAACGATATATTGAACGATATATTTATGCTTTTTTTCTATATTAATAAAACGATATATTGAACGCTGTCCGAATATTATGTGCTCCCCGAAAAAAACGGCCCCTCATCTAATTTTCTGTCCGTGCCTTTTTTTAAGCATGTGGTTTTGCTACGTGTCGTTCTGTGGTTAAAATGGGCGGTTGTGACTGGAATAAGGTGGAGTGCGTTAGCAATCCACTTAGTTTAATTAAGAAAATGTGTACAAACCCCCTACATCATGTTTAAATTGCAAACAATGAAAAATTGAGATATTGGTAGTTGCAAAAAGAAAGCCCCTACAGTTTGGAACGATATAATATTGTTATTTATCCACTTTGACAACTATATTTGACTAAAACTTAATTTTAACAATTATAATTAACTCAGTTAAATCCTTAAATAATTAAAATGATTAAAATGAGTTAAAGCAATTATGATGTTAGATCTAAACAAATAGTATGTGTTCTTTTTTTTTTTGCAATTTCCAAATACATGAAGATAGTTTATCATCAAAATGTTTCTTGTGAAGAGAAAACAGTACCGAATATACTTTCGCATTTCCCCCACTTTTCGAGTAAATTCGAAACCAATTACGATTTACAGTGGTGCAATTTGGACATTATTTTCGCGTGCGATTCGGCGATGACTCAAACCGTACTTCTTTTGAGTGTATGCCAACCGAAATAATTGAACCGAGAGAAATCAAAGAAACAATTTGTTGGCACTTCAAGTGGTAATCAAAGATATTCTTCTCCGAGACTTGCTAAAGCTACCATCCTAAAATGTTAACTCTGAGCTGGATCCTTGGAACTAAAAAGGACAAAGAGGGCCTTTTTGCCAAATTGGAGTGATTAATTAGGTCTTTTATTTTCTATCTGAAATATCCAATTCCAGTCCCAACTTGATCCAAGTGGTCAATTTGTTCCTCTCACTGGATTCCTCTCACGAAATGTTGCTACCCAATTTTTATCCATTTACGAGTCGATGATGTGGCATCCATACTAAGAGTATATATATTAGGTGTACCCCGAAACTGTACCCAAATATCTTGGAAAATTTCTTTGTTTACTAGAAAATGGTGCGAACATCATAATTACCTCGCATCAGTGTATTTTACTAGTATAACATTGTAAATTCTATTGTCCCTTTCTCTCCCAATTTTTTTTATTGTAATTTTAGTAACTATTTTATTTGGCTCCTCAAGAATATTCGTCAAGATCCACCAATGCCTGTCATATGCTTCTTTCAGTAATATAATATAATTTTATCTGATTATATTGCTTCTGATTATCTCGTGGCTATTTGTTGATGCGTAAATTAATATATTGATAAATACTCAAAAACATAGTTCAAAAATTCGGCGAGTTAAGTTGAAACTATGTCGAGTCTCAATGTATACAACTCTTGATTGGACGCATTAGATGGAAATTTGAAATGATTTGGTTGACTTGACTCAAGCCTAAATTTAATTTATTGATTATTATATAATTATTGCTCGTAAGTATGTTACCGATGACATATATACATTTTTTTACTTAAAATTTAATAACATAAAATATCAGATTAGCATATCAAAATCATAATATTTATGAAAATAATATAATAGATAAACGAGTTATTATGATACTGAACTGTACATGTTCTTAAACGAGTTCCAAAATAACTCCAAATCGAGTCAACTTTTCGAGTTTTCAAACTATGTCGATATTGATATATTTATGCTACGACGTGAATAGTTTCCTGTATATACTTAACCATTTATTTTCAATCATTGAAGGATTTAAGTATGATTGTTATGATTTTTGTTGTTGTATATTATGATTTATTTTTAATTAAGACTTCATTACAAGTCATTTCATATTCTAGAAAATTATTTTGCATAATTATACTACTTTCTGTATATAATTTGTAAGGTTAGCATTAAAACAACTTGTATAACTATATAGTAAAGCTTTTTTGCTATGTTTTTTTTATTAAGTAACTTGTTAACATTCAAAATTTGTCTAATTATAGTATCTATTTTTGATTTTGATTTTGTCCAATTATTGTATCTATTTTTGTTAATTTTTATTCGAACATACAATTTTTTTTTGTCAATTCTTTTAGTTTTCTTTCATGACTAAAAGTAAACAAAAAGTGAATATGTTTGACGTGAAGTATCATATATCTTTCGCTTGTGTTTCTATGCTACATTTATTTTTTCTCAAATCATATTCAAATTTAAAAAGATAATTGGGTACTTAAATATAAAATAAATCATGGTTCACATGATGAAAAAACATCTAATTAATTAAAAAATATTTAAAATACCATTTTGAAAATGATGTAGCATAAAGTTACCTATTTTGATCAACTAGTATGCTGATATATCTTTCACAATTTTTTAAAATTGAAAACATAACCAAATTATGGCACCAAAAAATTACAAACCGATGAATTGGTCATCACCTATGTTGCACGGTACTTCAAAAAACTATCGTATCCGTATCACTATATTCATACCGTATTCTAAATTCTTCGAAAAATTATTATACTGTCGTATTCGTATCGAATACGCTACTCTTAGTCATAATTTTTTTTTTTGATAATAAAAATTCCGTGTTCATTAGAATTTGAGAAAACATAATTTTCCACCACTTAACCATGACATATATACATGCATATTTTATTTTACCTAATTATGTTTAGGGGTACTATATATTATATTTTCGAGCTCGTCCCAACCTCCTTTATGCAAATTTCAAAAAATATTTTCTATTGAAATAATTGACAATTAAAGTAATGTATATTAATAAATATATTGAAATTGTCAAATTAGTGTAGTGATTGTTAGAGAACATGTACCTTAACAAGACAAATTTCAAAGTTAGCATTGTATTTCAAGAAAAAAACGTGTTGAATATAAGTCAATACACGTCAATTTCCTGTTAACTATAAAAGTATACTCAAGATGGAATGATTACCCCAAAAATATTATTTTAGAATATCAAAGGGCCTTTAATGAAATTTTGGTTATAAACATATCATACTATATAATAAAAAATTGTATTAAATATACTTACATCTCTTAATGATGAAAACATCAGAGCACTTGATTTTGATTTGATCAAATAAGTGAACAATCAGAACTATTCAAAAAGTTATAAGTTATTTTAAATTTTAAATTACTTCAAACCAATGTTTTAAATTGCGATATATCGGTCCATTGCGCTTGGACTGTAATTTACATATGATCACCGATATTGCGAGATATTACGGTGATATTTAGTCGGTTGTGGTGTTGCGTTTTATAAATATTTATTGTGATTTGCGCTATGACGGCACAATTGCACCGCAATTTAAATCACTGCTTCAAACAAAAGAAACACATTAGCTACCAAAAAAAGTTAAATTTCCATTTGTAGCATGAATATATAATTTTTGTGTCATTTCAGAAGATTCATAGAAGAGTGATTGTGCAGATTCGATTTGTCGATTCTCTGACTACGAGTGCTAATTTCGAGTGTAATAATGATTCAGAGAATATTCTTTTTTCTAAATAACACCGAGTCGATCTAGATTTATCTCGTCCCGGTACGTGAGTAAGATTGCGACCTTTAGATTACAGATTAGGAGAAATCCATAGTGCTGAATTTATGCTGATTCATCCATGACTAGTAGGTGATAGTTGTGCATGATGAGAACCATAAATTATTAGGTAACAAAGGTTTGGTCATTGGTGGGATGAATTTACATTATTCTTTCCTATTTGATCATATGGCATACTTTTAATTGATGAAATTTTATGGTAGAAATTGCAATTCTAGTAAATTATATTTGTGTTAATAACTGAACATAATGTTTTTCACCCAATTTCGCTTCGAGAAGTAACATACCAGTGTCTCGAAGTAATCGAAAGATTCGAAACATTTTCAGAACCACTTAATTATACTGTTGTACATTGTGCTCTTACATGTACAATGAATATGGATGAGCCCTTAGTAATTTTCATAATAAAAATAAATGATTTTTTTTAGAGAATTAGGTCTTTAAAAATTAATTTCAAATATAACACCGAAAGAACGAAAATGAAGGGGGTTTGAACCAAAATCACAGAGATAAGACATTTGAAAACAAAGGATAAAAGGGTTTTTCCTCCTTCAAGAATTATCAAAAAATTGGCTATCATAATAAAATCTTTGAGAAAGTTATGAGCCTTTGAGTAAAATATTTGAGAAATTATACTTTGCCCTCAGATTCTGCCACCATATCCTCTGTATCTTTGTTAAAACATTTAATTAAAATGGTATTTAACATGGAACATAAAATTAATAGTTTTTTTTTTTGAAAGAGAGGCAAGCGCGATACGCGCTCGATCCGATCATTTTCATTCAACCAAAAATTAAGAGTTTACAATACAAACAAATTTTTACAATGCGTTATTTGCACTCATATGGACCTCCATTTGTGAGCAAGATCCATTATGCTATTAAAAACTAACGCATGCATTCGACCTTTCCTTTGAAAGATGCGATTGTTACGTTCGCGCCAAAGAATCCACACCGTTGCCAACCATGTGACGTTCCATGCGTTTTTTCCCTCTTGATTGGTCTTGGACCGTCGTGTTGTCCACCAAAACTCCCGTACTTTGTTTGGTAAGGGAAGTAGGTTGGGGTTTACGGTCTCCCAAATATCGGATGCGAAGGGACACGTTAGGAAAAGATGATCCATCGATTCGAATGATGAGCCGCAAAGTGCACAAGTGGCGTTATGTGGCCATCCTCTCTTCAATAGGTTGTCCGCCGTTAGAATTCGGTTATTTAACGCAAGCCACGCGAACACCTTAACTTTTAGTGGCGCTCGTATTTTGAAAAGTGTGCTCGTCCAATAACAATCAACCCCCGGGTTAGATAGATGAGCATACATTGTCGCGGCTACATAACGCATAATAATAATTATTATTAATTAACAGTTAATTAATAATAATAATAATTGTTAATTTATATGAATATTAGTTTGACATAAATTAATTGTTCATTATATGTGACATTGTGTTGACTATTATGTTAATTAAGTGTGCTAATTAGGATAAGAGAATGTGATAGTAAAATTTGGGGGCAGAGGGTATATCATGGCCTTAAACTCTGATGTATAGACTTATTCTAGAAGAAGATGAAAATTGGGTTTGTAGATAGTGGAAAAGTAGGATCACATTTCGAGGTTTTTGTTCATAATTGGAAATATGAAAAATACCAACTCCATTCGGTGTTAATTTTTTTTGAAAGGAATACCGGTGCTATTCGAACTTGCGTTAAAACGAAAATTTTATACAATAATAAAAAAAGAAAAAAGAAAAGAAAAAATATTTCGAACCAAAATCTATCCCAAATTCAAGTGTCATATCGCCTCCTCTTGTCCAAACGTAGCCAAAGTGTCGTCTCCGAAATCGCTTTTATCGCCGTTGTTATTGACGTTCGTCCTTTTTTGCGAAAAATTCGAGCATTACGTTCTAACCATATTTGCCATGTTATGGACGCCCATAATTTATCCCAAATCTTTCTTTTTTGGGTGTCCGCTCTTTTTCTATTTACTAACCAAGTTTCTTCTTGCGTCGGCAATAATATTCTTCGAAACGGAACGTTTGTTTTTCTTTCGGCCAATTTCCAAACCGCCACCGTGTATGGGCAATTGATAAAAATTCGGTGTTAATTTTAAAGGGCCTACTATGATATATTCTGAATCTTCAAAGGTAAATTTGATATATATATATATATATATATATATATATATTAGGAGTAAATATGATATTTAGAACTTTTGAAGGGCGTAAATATGAAATTCCCCACAAAGAATTCATAAAAATTATAAACCGGTCAAAGTGTACTTTAAATGGGTCCTCAAGATACAAACTCTTGTTGGTCATATTTATTAAAGAAAAATGTTTCACATTTTTTATGAATCATCATAATATTTAACATCTTAATTCATGATTTAACATCTTAATTATATGTTCAATCACAAAATAATACAATTAAACTATAAATTAAGATGTTAAATCATGAATTAAGATTTTAAATTTGAGATGTTAAATGTTATGGTGACACATCAAGAATGTGGGGGGAGATAAAGGGTATGTGTATCATTGCTATTTATTAAAAAGGATGATTAATGGTAATTTAGTATTGTTTATTCCAAACTTACTCCCAACGTAATATGACAGTTATTTTTATGTTATTTTAGCCACTTTATGGATCACACGGTCTGTAAAAAGATATGAACTGTTACAAAAAAAATATAAATTTAGTATAATATTAGACAAAATATTATTAATGTAAAAAACATATATTATACATCTTAAGATGTAACAGATCTAGGAGAATTAGTAAGATCCAGTGATCAAATGCATAACACAAAAATAACCCGATCAAATAACAACACAATAATCTTCTTCAACCCGAATGATTTGATCTCCAATCCGACCGACAAAAGTCCCGTAGAATGACCCACAACTATAAAAAGTATCGATCCGTAACATAATATGAATATCACAAAGTAAATTAAAGTTGATTGAACCATAATCCGAACATATATTATTCAAAATCCAAACGAACCCAAACTCGAACGACATATGACACATACAACTCGTGAAAATTCAGGATGGCCCTATCAATAGTGTCCGAACATGTTCATTTGCCACCTATAAATTATGTATCGAGAGAGAATCAATGAATCAAACGAAATTTAATAAATTCATTATTATGAATAGTACACATGTCATTTCTTATGTTTTGTAGTAATGTTGCGCAATAGAATATTGCAGAAGAATTGGTGCTGAATTGACATATACTCGTATAAAATCTTATTTAATCACATCACATAACATCAAGATAATACAAAACCAACAATGTATCGTGTTTCTATTACGTTATGAAAGGATGTCGAGTGTATTTACTTTAATATTTTATATGTTCATAGGTTCATAGGTTAAAATTATATTGAATTACTCGTTCTCGCCCTCTGTAATCATAATATTTCATCCTATTATTTTATCGTGATTCTGTCCCTGATAATATTTACTATGCTGTAAAGGTGTAAAATGAAACAAAATGTGATATTTGGATATTTTGCAGGGGTACAAATCAAATTTCAAGAGACCCAGAATCCATGCAAGATGGACTTCCTGAACAGGGATTATATTTTGCACCAAAAAATGTATTAACCGTTAATTAAAATTGTTAATTTTGATGCAATTGCATTAACCGGTAATCAACTTTGAATTAACTATTAATTGAAATTTGAATTAACAAACAATCGAAAATGTGGGATGCAAATTGGGGAGATTTATTGGTGCAAAGATGGGTTTTTGTACGGACCGTGGATGGTTGAGTGGGTTTGAGGGGTATGGAACAATTGCCCTTAGAGATATGCTCCTTGTGTCTTCCCAAAAAAGAGAATGTGCTCGATAAGCATTAATTTCTGGAGAGAATTGCTTAAAGCAAAAAGAAAATTTCTGCACCCAATTGGAAATGTATACCACTTACTAATATCCGCGTCTTTTACGTATGACTCAGAGAAGTTGTGAAAATAAAGGAAATAATAGGATAATTAAAGGACCCATCAATTCTGTAATTTGGTTTGAATGCATGAGCAAACATTACACAAATAAATGAATTTTGTGGATGAATAACTGTACTTTCTCCAATGTCAAATTAGGTTAAACTTTACTTGGAAAAATGATTGGCGCATTTCCATATATACATGATATAATTACCTATAAGAGTTGTACATTATCATCATTAAAGTACCATCAAAAGTGGTACGATATGATCATCAATACAGTTTATTGATAATTGCATCTTTTGGCTTATTTATTTTTATTTATAACCTTTGTTTTGATGAAATTTGCAAAATTGTTTTTTCTTGCATATAAGATGGAATTTATATTTTTTTCTTTTATGCATGATGGATAGTGCAAGATCCGAAAAAGAGAATCAATTGGTCGGCCCAACGTGCCCAATGTGCTCACCTGAATGGCCCCGAGGGGTCGGTGAAGTCGGCAACCGAATTCGGTCTCAAATCCTGTTTACATTGGGAGACGTCGATGTAACGATAACTGAAGTTAACAATAGTACAACAACACATTACACTAGCCAAGGATCACAACCGAATTATAGAAGAAGAAACGATTCAATGAAACTTGAATTTTATTATAGAAGAAAGAGAGAGATTACAAAATATTTTCTGTTGTTCAAATGACACAAACTACATCCCTATTTATAGGCTACATGGTTCATGAACATGACTCCTCACTAGTGTGAACATGACTCCTCACTAGTGTCTATGATCCATGAATATGATTCTTCACTAGTGTGAACATAACCTTTCACATGTGTCCAAAACATTCATGAACATGACCTTTCACACATACATGCATAATAAACTTTATTAATATAAAATACTACTTTATAAATTAACAGTCGAAAGGCAGAAAAAGATAGAGGTCTTGTTTTGGCATTTTTCTTCACTCTTTCATATTATTTGTCAAGGATCAACTATCTTTTTTGAAACGGATAGTGGAAGAGTATTCATTCTCACAAAAAATCAGCGCCAATCACATGATGTTTCCACTCCATTTTCATTACGAAGATGTATAACATCTAGATCATTTGCTCAAACCGAGATGCCAATGTCACGGAAGTTCCCGATCGTTTGAAATTAGATTAGTATTGAATATTGAATATGGTTATGCTCAAGTTGGGATTGGTTATCTGAATTTCGATATAGGTTAGATTATTTGGGTTTGGATCTGTGTATTTGGTTTGGATAATTGATATTCCGGTAATGAGTATTGAATATGGGACTGACAGGTTAGATTTTATATGCAAATAACAATAAATCAGAGATTTATACGTGAAATGGTTCCCACTCGAGCTGAACTCGATTTTTGTTCGAATTGACTCAGCTCGAATCGAGTTCGTTCGACAAGTTTTGGAATGAATTACTTTTGAACAAGTTTTGATCGAACTATGAACTCCTAAGCGGCACATTTTACTCTTCAAAGAAGACGCGGCACGATGACCACGTCATGTCTATGGAACTCAAGACAGCTAACTTTTTTTTAATTTTTTTTCAAACCTTCCTAATTTTCTTGAATATTATCAAAATCCCCTCATTTTAAGATTCCTCCAAACCTCCTTTATGAGACTTGTTGAATTAATTTTCATAATTGAGGAGGTTTTGATAATATTCATAAAAGTAAGGGAGTTTTTTGAAAATTTTCAATACTTTTTCAGCCGTCAAGGTCAGAACAAGTAGCGATTGGCAGAGGTCTTAAAAGCACATAAGATATTGGTAAACATAATCAAATCAAAGGACACAAAAAATATAGGAGGCCATTTACTGTCCCCCCCCCCCTCCCCCCCCCTCCATTTTCCCTCACTATTCACAATATGGGAGGGCTAATTGAAATCTTTCAAAATTGTACTCGGTGAATTGTATTAACCGTTAATTGAAATTATTAATTATGCTGATGACCAATACAATTGTATTACGTATTAATTACATTTGAATTAACCGTTAATTCAAAACACAATTAACCGTCAATTGAAATGGGGAGTACGAATTGGAGATAGGTATTAATACCATACCCCCACTATTCACCATATCGTGAATAGTGGGGGGAATCTCAGGGGCATAGTATAATTTCCCAAAATATAATGTTCAAGTACGTATACTAATTAGAGTAGTGATGTACATCTTTTAGCACTCTTCCCTCACATTTTTTATGACGTAAATTTAGTTTAACAACTTAAAAATGAACACACAAAAAAATATTGAACATTTTAATTTATGATTTAATTATCTTAATTTATTATTGAACATACAATTGAGATGTTAAATTATAAATTGAAGTGTTAATTTTTAAGGTGTTAAATTATATCCAGGTCATCAAGAATGCGAGGGAAGAAGTGGGGGTATGTCCAACATTTTCCTACTAATTAAGTTCAAATGATTCGAATTCAACAAAACCAAGATTAAAGTTCAAATGATTAATGTAGTTTCTCTACGTAAACACGTTCATTTTGCCATTTTGAGGATTTAGTGGCAGGCATATAATCCTTGTTGGTTGAGAACACCTTAATCTCAATTCAAGTTTTAGAAACCCTAGATGGCTAGATACTTGATCCTCACAGCAACATACATAAAAGGAAAAAAAAATTGCTCTCCCCCTTTTAAAAAAGAAAATTTAAATTTAACCAAACCCATAAAAATATAGAATCATTCTTATGGAAATATGCATGATAATGTGAGAGATTTAACATGGAAATATGCATCACTACCTTGTATAAATTCGCACACTTGTTTTATATTATTTTTACACAATGCATGTCAAAAATCATATATAGGCCTGGTGTAGTTATTTATACACCATCTTTATAAAGCCCTTTCAGAAATTTATAATTCTATTTGAAAAATGTATAATAATCATGTAAAATACATTATGTTATTCAGAAAAATATTTCTTACTTCTAAACATAATATAAAAGTAAATGCATAAATTGCTATTATAATAATATCAAGGGTATATATAAAGATATATTCATAAAGGTATATATTTCTATTATAAAAATATATACTGAATAATTTCATAAAGGAAAATGTTGTACCTCCCCCTCATAAAAGATATCATTCTATTAAAAAAATATATAATATTCATATCAAAAGACATATTGTTATTTAAAAAAATATATCACACCTCTAAAAAAGTGTAATTAAAAAATGTATATTGCAATAAAAATATATTAAAGAAATATTTCAAAGACATATATTGCTATTAAAAAAGGTACATCACTCATTTTAGAACGTGTCAGATGCATCTAAAAGAAGTATATCGTATAACTAAAAATGTATATTTAAGAAACTATTTAAAAAATATATCGTATACATATAAAAGATACCGTACATATAAAAATGCATATTTCAAACTAAACATATATTAAGTATTATACTTTGAAGATGCGTATAACATATATAAAATGGCATAACTCATGACTAAAAAAAAATATGAAACATCTAAAATATTTATTTAGAAGTAGTAACTAAAAGTATAGGAAACTTCCAAACAAGGTTTTGTTTTCATTTAACCCCCCCTTCAAAATGTTATCTAAAAAATAAGTACTTTTTTTACAAATTTTAGAAAAGATAGGTGGTTATTTGAAAATTTCCCAAAAAATGTATGATACCAATTTCACCACATCATCTTGACGTGACACTAACCCGATTAATTAACACTCCAATTAACATATCACACTTGTACTAATATTGATTTTGCATTAGTTGATATATGTTAATTATGTGATATGTGTTAATTATATGTTAATTGAATTGTTAAATGCACGAAGTAGTGTTGCATCAAGAATGTGCTAGTCAATTTGAGGAGCACAGAAAAATTTCTCTTTTTAAAAATATTCTTGTAATAATAAGAATTGCAAGAATAATGTTTTATGTTTGACTTTTGCGTAGATAACATTTTCAAACTTTAGCTGTTTGGAATTATTTTGTTTCTCTTTTATGTTTTATTATTTTTTCTTTTAAAAATTAGAAGTTTGAAATCACATTATTCATTTGAAAACAAGGAGGAAAACAAGTAGAATTTAAATTGATTTAAAATAAAATTATAAAATTTACTACTCTTAGAATTCGAAAACTAGTTGTACAAACTCCAGGTGGGTTATCTTTAAAAGTTTTGGGATATTTTTATGGAAATATATTAGATTACCATTCAACAATTTTACTAGAAGGAAAAAGAAATTTGTAACCTTAATGGAGTAAACATGATGATACTAATAGCAAAGAAGTGCACCAGAGGAAAATACTTACTTATGCTTGAAGTTCTAAAATTTGTCACATTAATGCTAAGTGATAGAGTTTGATGAAAATGATTGGATAGCCTAGAATAGTCGATTTTAATGTCTAAACAATGATAACTATTTGTCTAAGGAATTGAGATTTTATTTCTTTTGTTTCTAAATTATAAATTTCACAAGGTTATATATATATATAATGTGATTAAATTTTAGTTGTCCACTCTATTATAGTAACATTAATATTTGTATTAACAAAATAAATAGACGTGGAACATAGAATCAACTCTATTCTTTCTCAAATTTTTTTATTTGTCCATATACATCAAAGTTTGGCATTTTTTCAAGAGAGAAATATCATTAATAACCTTTTTTTTTAACTAAATTGAATTAATAACCTTTCTTTTAGCACTAATACCAGGGATAACCTTACAAACACAGGGAATGTCATATATATGTATATATATCCTTACAAACATACACATTTTCATGTTTTATATAGGATATACCCAATTTTGTTTTTGCTTTTCAGAGGTATATTTATGATATGTTGATGTTTTAGTATCAAGTATTGAACTTTTCAGGGGTATATACGCAAAAAAGACAATTGAATTGCTGCTCAACAGCTAATAGGACTTACTGGAACCACAATCTTTAGGTCATGAAAAAAAAAACTACCATCTTTAGGTCATGAACTCAAGATGAAATCGACCAAATTCACTTCCTCCATCCATAACTAGAAATGTTGTACCTCCAAACCCCTCTATATAAACCCCTCAATACAAAGAAAAATGTATAAGGTGTGTTCAGTGTGTTTAATTCCATTTCTTTCGGAAACTAGGATTCGTTTCCTCCGTTTTCTCTCTCTAAGGAGGAGAAAATAACTTAAGAAAAGATCTTCTTGCTTGGAAGAGAGAGAAGAAGATGGCTGTGCTTTCTTTAGACAACCCTCTGGCCTTCACCTTCGGCATTCTAGGTTTGTGCTTGCATATCTGGGAATTGGTTTCCCGGCTTTTGTATTTCACATATCAACATAGTTAATATATAGAAATATAACTCAATCACCACCTTGAAGTTTTTGTTTAGTTTAGAAGATATTAATTCAAAGAATAATAATAAGGGTGATCATTTTATGCTTTTGATTTGAACCATGCATGTACTTAATTGGCTTCAATCTACTACATGATCATATCATACCAGCCTCTAATCATTTTCATAATTATTTCAAAAGATCCTCAAAGTACCCTTATAATAATCCATTATCTTTTAGTGAGAAAAACAATAGTTGAGACATGCTTGGTAGAATGACAATTCTTAGATTTTGTAGGGGTTATTCATGATATTTTTAGATTTTGGGTATGATTGAAGATTCATGATGCAATGTTCATTCTTTTAAGGTAGATATATTTAGTATATGGTACCCATTTGGTACAAGAAAGAGTGCATATTGAGTCTCCATCTATGTAACCATTTTGAGGAACCATCATAACCAAAATTCCTCTATTGACCTGGAGATCACTTACAAGGTTTTCGCACATAGCCCCTTAAAACATTTTGTATTTTCTCATGCATTTGCAAGAAAATCTGGTTGCATGTTTATTTTAATTACATACATAATAATGGTTCATGTTTCCAACATTTTTGCACTTATAGAACCTTAAAACTTTGTATTTTCATTATATACAACCATTTTGTACCTATAGTTTTTTTTCCTTTTCTTTTTTACTATTATTATGAATTTAAAGTTGGTAGTGGCTCATAAAAGTAGTCTCTAGAGTTTCCATTTCTAATAGTATAAACTATTGGTGATCTTTCAAATCATAGAAAACAATTGATTTACTTTTTTCAGCTTCATTCCAAAGAAAAATTGCACAATTTTAAGAAATCTTGTGTCAAAATGGAAATACTTCATATCCAAAAGTCTTTCAAAGTCTTCTTCTATTTATACATATATAATTAATTAGTGATTACCATCTCAACAACCTAATTAACTTCCATGTCAGCAAATTACACAATTTCATAATTTTCAATATAAATTAAGTGCTAATAATTTATTGGAATAAAATATTATTAATTTATTAGTGATTAAATAATGCTTAATTTCCTCTTAATTTTGCAGGCAATATCATATCATTCATGGTCTATCTTTCCCCAATGTAAGATCACACAATCTTCCTTTGTATTTTCTTTATTACTTTTGAAATTTACATTGAGCCAAACTTATAAGTAAATCACTCAACACAAAAACATATGGAAATATGAATAACTATTGATTTGCTAGACCTAATTTCCATGATATAAAATATAAACCTAATTATTTTCAATTTATGAATCCGAACTTCTTTTACTTATACTCTTTGTTATTTTCATGATCTACCAGCCCAACGTTTCTTCGTATATATCGGGAAAAAACGACGCTGAATTTCCAATCGGTACCGTACATTGTAGGACTGTTCAGTGCTATGCTCTGGATCTTTTACGCTTTCATCAAAACTGATCAGACCCTTCTTATCACGATCAATTCGTTCGGATGTGTCGTCCAGTCCATTTACATCACCATTTTCCTCATCTATGCGCCAAGGAAGGCGAAGGTATTTTAAAAATTTACACTGCCATTTACCTCAATACCATTTACATGTGAAACTTATCTTATCTTCATGAAAAAAAAACTCGTGAAATATAAAAGAGATATGAATTGATTACTTGTTTTGTCGAAAATTTGGTAATTTTTGTGAAGGGTTTTAAGAGATTTGTGTTTGATGTGTTAAATAAATGCAGATAGATACTTGCAAGTATTTCTTCTTATTGAATGGTGTGACGTTCTCTTCAATAGTTCTCTTCACTATTTTTCTGTTTAGTGGCGAAAACCGCGTGACGGTACTTGGTTGGATATGCGTGACTTTCTCTGTTAGCGTCTTTGCCGCTCCTCTTACCATCATTGTAACCTCTCTCTCTCTTTTTCTCTCTCTCTGTCTCTCTCTCTCTCTAAACATGTTTGTTTTTGCTCCGACAGAGGCTTGTTATCAAAACAAGGAGCGTCGAGTTCATGCCTTTCGGTCTATCTGCATTTCTCACTCTAAGCGCAGTCTTATGGGGCTTATATGGTGCATTTTCGCATGACTTATATGTCGCAGTAAGAACCACTAAACCTTCTCAAATTCAATTTACATTCGATTAAATAAGGACAACCCTTTTAAAGATCAATACATCTAGTTTTTTTTTTTTGATATGCAAATTTGATATTTTGGTAGTTTGTAAAGGTAAATTTTGATATTTGATATTTTGAATCTCTCAGAAAGACTATTTTAATAGTTTGAAGTTCTTTTAAAGATATTATATGAAGTTGCACCATTAATGGCCTTGCTATAATTTTCATTTAGCTCCCCAACATATTGGGCTTTACATTTGGAATTGGGCAAATGGCTCTCTACTTGTTCTATCGAAGACGAAAAATGGTACCCATGACTCTAATCCCGGGGACTCCAATTCCGGGCACTCCACCGCAAGAACAAGCCTCGGCCACTGAAACTCCGAAACGAATAATGGACTTGTCAGGAATGATCATGCCGGAGAATTTGCACGTCGCGATCGTGAGCATAAGCCCCGTACCGGTCATTGAGGTGCGTCGTATCGAACAAGACCTTGAAGCATGTGTGCCGGCCAAGAAGGTGAGCGAAGCGGAAAATGGTGAAGTGACACGAGTTGCTGGCCTAGTTTGATGTGTTTACTATGATTATGTTACGAGTGTGTTAACTTTAATTTCGTTTTCGTTTTATGATATATATAAAGAGAGCAAAATAATAGTTGTATGAGTTTGAAAAATTCTTGCAATATAGCAAGAAACATAATATTATGGTTTTAAGAATATACTTAAAAGAGTTCTTTTTTATTTTATACTGTGTTTATGATAAAAGTACCTTACCAAACCTCAAAATATCACGTATTTTGAACGCGAAGGAAATGTAAAATATATTGAATATCCTTACAAAACACCAGAAATATCACAAGTATCCCTTCCCTCTTTTCTCCTTTTTATTTATTACCCTTTTTATGACTTAAATATGTACAGAAAATAATTTTCTTCCACAATTTTTGATGATGTGACATGATTTTTAAATCTTAAATTTAACATATCATGGTAATCATAACCCGTCATCGAGACTCGTGAGGAGATTTTTGGGGTGTATCCATCATTTTCCTAAAACCTATAATGAATGAGGGAACACATCAAAATAAATATCAAAATAAGGGATCCCCAAGTTGTTCCTTTTATTTCCTGTGTACGTGAGATTCCTATGGCTACAATATATATTTGGCTCCCATAACTCACTTAAACACTTGTCAATCAAGAATGTTTAAATAGATTGATTAGATCTCTAATAAATGATTAAATGAATTGATTTAATTAAAAAGTCTAATCAATTCATTTCAATATTCTTGATTGACGCATCAAGCGTGTTTGAATGAGTTTTGGGAGCCAATTATATAACCCCATACGAATATGTACGACATTTCTCATTTTGGAAGGGTTTATAAATAATTTTAAAATTTTGCAAGGGTTTATAAATAATTTTAAAATTTTGCAGGGGTATATACCAATGAGAAAAAAACATGATCACTATCATGTACAACAAGTACACACTCCATTCATAAAAAAAATACAAAAACACAACATTCATATATAAATTCTAGAAAAAAAAATAACCAAATAAAAGAATATATACAACATTATACACTTCCATAATATATTCATCAGTATCTGAAAAAAAACATTCCAAAACGATACCTAGACTTTATATGGGCCCGTACGAAATTATGCCAAACTACTTCGGCAACAACCAACCAAGAGTCCAACCAAAAAGCAAACCGGCTCCAACGAGACCCAATCCAACCGCAAAAACCACTATGTATCTACACACACCACCTTTCTTCTTCTTTTTCGCAAAATCACCCTTATTCTCTTTCTCTCTCCTCTCTTTCAAGGAGGGAGGGGGAGAGGGAACGAGCCAAGGAATGGGGTGGTCGCGGAGTCTGAGCTGGAGACACATGTTTTCCAATTGCAACATTTTGATCCATTGTTTACACGCGAACAAATGCGAGGCTTGTCGAAATAAAAGTTTAAGTATGTCTTGTTTCTCGTGCTCCGCTTTTTTCGCCGCCAGCTCAGCTTCTCTCGCTCGCGTTTGCGAATGACACAATGCTTCGAGCAACTCCGCTCTCTTCGTCGATTCTCTTCTCTCTACGTTTCTATCGTCATCGCAATAATTACGAGCAATGCCATCGAAGCCAAAATTGAAGGTTTGAGTTTGCGTTGGTCTTGGTAAATCACAATTCTCTATTTTTTCTTTCGCTCGTTGCGCCACCATCGAAGCTAATTCTTTCTCGTTATTGACTCGCCACCACGGCTCGCAAGATTTAACCTCGTATTTGAGTTTCTTTTCTTGGTTAGTGTGTTTTGTGAAAGTGGTAGAGACCATCCACGCGTGTTCGATTTCGAATTCGGTATCGTCGAAATTGTAAGATTCGACGTTGTTTTTCTTCTCGTCTTGTAACGAGTTTAGTTGGTCGTAGTAGAGGAACTCCTTTTGGTATCCGAAATTTGGCTGGAATTGAAGCCACCATTTCGTATCGGGTGGGAGATTGTTGGTGGGGTCCGAAATTGGGTTCCAATTTAAGGGAGAGAAATTGGGGATTTGGGGATGGTCTGTTTGATTGGGGGTATTTGGGTAATTTCCAGGTTCGTGGTTTTGTGAAGAGGAAGAGGAATTAGAAGAGGAGGAGGAACAGCATGGAGGGAGTTTAGGAGCTCGTTTCGCGTCTTCTTGAACGATGCAACGATTTGCTGCGCGTTGCCACGCTGCTCTTGCTTCTGCGGCGGCCATTAATGCCCTTTTTCTTCTTCTTAATTTACATCAATTGAACTCTTTACTGATCTTATTATTCATCGAATCTGCAATAAATAGAATTCTTTACTGATCTTATAGCTGGATAGAGTTAAAAAAGCCAGTGATAGTGGGAAAACGAGAAAGGATCAATCATTTTGTACTGATCTAACTTTAGGGATGAAATTTTGATTATTGGTGGATCAAAAACCAGCTAATCGATCAAAATAAAACGACCAAGATAAAAAAAAATTGAGCTGATTAATAGAACGAATTTACAATCAAACAAACAATCTCACGAGAATAAAAAGCAGAATTATGGGCAAGAAAAAAGAGTGGAAAGTAAAGAATTTACTTGATTGGAACCGGTTCTAGAGAGAACCAACGCTTCGCTTCCGACCGACAGGAATGATTGAGGGCAATCAATAAAATATCTTAGTAGAGAGAGAGAGAGAGAGAGAGAGAGAGAGAGAGGAATACGATAAATTCACGCGAGAGAAGAGAGAGAGAAAGAATTATCTACGAGTATGATGGATTCATTTCCGTATATGTTAATCTTACTGCAAGTCTGCAACCTATTCTATTTGTTTTTTTTTCCTTTTTCTTTTATTGGATGTTAACTGATAGTCTACTACACTTCTCTGTGCTTGGAATTTTCTCTAAATTTTACAAAAAGTTTTTATATGAACTTTTTAATTAAAAATATACACATTCTTATTTTGAACTCAAATTTCAGTAACATCAACATATTAACCGGGAGAACACCCACGCTATGCAGCGAGCAGGTTAATTATATACATTTTTTTTGTTATAATATAAAATACATGATAATTACAATAATATCTAACTTTTAATAATTAGAGAAATTACAATAATTGCAATAATACCTAATTTAATTTTATTCAATTAGTACAGAACAATGCAGTCAAATACGTTAAAAAAACATTCTTACTATGATATAAAATATGATACTATTGTGTGTTTGCCTCAGTAAAGTATGATTTTTATGAATTCAAAATCAAAAACCGGTTGAATCGTTCAAGAGTCGGTTTACTTGAACGATACAAACGATTCTTGCTTCGAAATTTGTTAATTTTCTATATATCATAGACTAATGTGTTCTTGTATCTGTATTTTTGTTTGTATTTGTATTTGTATTTCGCATTTGTGATTCGTATATTCCTATTTCGGATTTCGGATTTCGTATTTTTGGTTGGAGTTTGGGCTTTAGGCTTTAGGATTTAGGGTTGACGGTTTTGGGTTTAGCGTTTAGGGTGTATGATTTATGGGAAAGTCGTATTTGTATTCGTCTTCGTATTCCGTACTTGTATTTTGTATTTGTATTGGTTGCTCGTTCTTGTATATGGATTCTCGTTAGGATTTCGAACTTGTATATGTCTTCGGATTTCGTATTGGTTTCTTGTATGATTTATGTGTACATATTGGGGCTGCTTGATGTAAAAAACTTTGAAAGATTTTGAAAGACTTTTGTATTGTCTCAAGAAAGTGAAGTGACGCTTACGAGTTCGAAGGATACGTGTTTCTCACATATATTGTTTGATGTGTTTGAATGTTAAATATTGGAAAGACCTAATGTTTGATGAGATTTAAAAAAATATATAATTAGATATGACTCTTGTATAATTAACATTGCATATATAATATTTTTCAATATTAATTAATTTTAATCATGACCAATACATATTATAATTATGTATAACAATAATTTAATATTAATTCATATTATGTATATTTTACAAAAATTAGAATATAAATTAATATATTAAATAAATAATTATGTATTATATAATATATTAAAAAGTACACATACTATAATATATTCCTAATGCATAATTAATATATCAAATAAATAAATTATATATATTATTTTATATTATTTTATGCAATATTATATATATTGTCTTGCATATATTATATAAAGAACATAATATAATGTATTTTTAATTACATATTTATTTAATAATTATATATATAAATATATATAGTTAATATTAATGCAAATTTCATAAATTGGTCACATGATCCCTTATTAATGCAAATACGTCATAATTATATTAATTGAATTTAAAAGCACCGGCACAAATACTATTTAAACAAATTATATCATAAAATAATATCCGCGATATGAACCCTATGCATTTATATTAATTGAGTTTAAAAGCAACCGCACAAATTCTATTTAAACAAATTATATCATAAAATAATATCCGCGACAGACTAATTTCATGAATCCTATGTATCCATCGACATCATTATATTTGCAAATATGTCATGATTATATTAATTTAATTCAAACGCACGCGCGCCAATTCGCACGTGCGCTAATTCAAATTTAAATAAATTATATAAAAAACATGCAAAAATGAAGTATGATGTCCCGCACAATTACGCGGGAATAAAACTAGTTTATGTTATGTTTTGTGTTTGTACAATTTCATGACACGTTGATAGGTACATATACACATTCAAATATCTAATATCTACCATAAATAACTATACAAAGTATAAATATGATTAATTTTTCTTCTCTTTTTTTTTTTCTGTTTTTTTTGTTTTTCTAAATTGTACCATATTCATATCACATGAAAGATACATCATCAAATTAGAAATATAGAATATCATGCGATTTCTTTTTAAATTCTATGTTAATGAGTATGGTTAACAAATTGGAAAATACTTCCTGAATTTTTTTTTTGCAATACATATAAGGGAGATTTATATGCATATTAGTTTTTTTGCAGCACAATTGTGCGGGACTCTTCGAGTTTGTCACGATTTTAATTTTTCCTAATATGTAATTGAATTCCACGTTTTTTGTCTGATCATTCACACATCCGTGTTTTGGTATATTTTTAACCCCTAACTTTTTTGATATTGTTAAAAAATGTCTATCCTTTTTAAACTCCAAAAAAATTCCTCTATTAAACTTTTATTTTCAAATATGCCCCTATTATTTTTTTTGATCGAAATACCCTTCAATTTCCGCATGTAAGGATTAAAAAAATATTTTTGTTATTCTTATTAATTTTAAGAAAATTCATAAACATTTCTTAACATGTAGAGATTTTAAAAAAAATGAAATTATTACATATTGTGTTTATATAATTTTAATATTTCATTTATTATTCATGAAAAACTACATCAGATAATAATAAAATAAACAATAATAAATAAACACATTGAAAATATATTGAAAAGAATATATATATTTAAACATCAATGTTTATCAAATATATATAATGTTTGAAATATTAAAATTATATAAATATAACATAAAACAATAATATTTTTTAATTATATATAATATGGATGTGAAAATAAAGAATCTAATTTGAATATAATGGAAGATTAAAATTTTATACTTATGAAATACTAATAAATTAATATATAATATTATAAAACATATATCACATATCAATATTATTTTTATGACTTTAATTTTAAAAATTCATCAAACATATTGTTTGATTGTTTTATTTATTTTGACATTCATATAGATAGTTCGTATATACCATTTTTCCTAATTTAAATTTGTAAAAATATTATGTAAGAAAATACAATGCAAAATAAATAAATACATAAGTACATAATACAATTTTAATTATTATTTAGTTTTTAGAAAATTATAATGATTAGAATCCAACATATATAAAACTACGTAGGTTATATTTGTTTTTGTTCAAACCACTTTCATATTAAAATTTAAAAACCTCATAAAAATTAAAGATTGTTTATCTATCAAAACGTAAATATCTCCTTGAACTTATAAACATCTATCAATTAGTATGTTATTTTAAAAAATGTAAATAAATCATATGATATTAAATATATATTTTTTATATTTTGATGAATTAAAATTTGATATTAAATTTTAAATTAATTTCACAATTAAATATGACATTATTTACAATTTAATTGCATTTTGGATCAATAAATTTTTATTAGGACTATATAAGTAATGTTATGTGTTTCTAACTACATCTATCAATAGTTTTTTATTAGTACTATATAAGTACTATATTATTTAGTTTTTATTAGTACTAAATTTTAAATTATATTTGATATTGCATTAAATATTATGAACAACAATGATATAATATTTGTTATATTTATCGTAAAATTGTGATATACCTTGGATATTATTATACATATTATTATACAGTGACAATAATATATGTATTATTATTTAATAAATAAACGATCCATTTGCTATTGTAATGTAAATAATCCTAATCCTAATACTACATACTCATACGTACTTTTTATTTTGATATTATATTATCATTATCATAAAATTTCGTATTTTGTCTTACAATGAAAAATATAATTAACGTAATAGTCTTGTAACGCGAGTATAATCCTGACTACAATTTAATTTGCCCTCATTTTTGCAGAAATGGTTAACTCTGTTTTTTATAAGCTGAAAAAAAAATGAAAATTATTCGGCCGAATAACTCGATATTTAATGAAAAAGGGCCAAACTTTACTCTTTTGCTAACTCCATGGTCTCCACCATATTTAATTAATTAGCTTATGAAAAAATTATTGGTTGTAATTTATTAATACTTTTACATATTTTTTTTTGCTTTAACTCACCAAAAGTCATTTTTATTATGTGTAATTAGTATTTTATAGGGAGTTCTCACTTCTATTGTATTGTACATTATTTTTTATGATATATTTTTTTTCAAAGATCATTTTGAATATTTATGAATTAATAAATATTTAAGATAGAACTCAAAATACTAAAAAAATGAAAATGATATATATCCCGAGGAAAAAAAATGATATATCATAGAACTTTTTCACAATTAAATAAGGATAATGCTATTGCAAAAACTGACATGTCGAACAAAGAACAGTTCTAAAAAAATCAAACTAATGACGATGTTACCCTCATTCATGATAATTGTTATTTATTATTTTGTATGAAAATATAAATAAATAAATTTATTCTCATTTGCTCTCTTGACAATAAATATTATAACACAAAATAAAATAAAATATCCTCTTCGATCTTCTAAATTGAAATTTTTATATTCGAACTACATATTTGAAAACAAAAATTGCTAGTGAAGAATATCCAATTTAAAATCAAAAAAATTATTATTTCAAATATATTGATTCAATAAAATTGTGCAAGTTATTTTTAAAGATTATGATTGTTTACGAATGAAGAGATCGTGATTTTATATACATGAAATATTATTTTACATAATTTATGAAATGTAATAATGTTAATAATAAGAGAATTAAATAAGAATCATTATAAATGAGCATAAAATTATAATTTAAAAAAAAAATTGAATTACTCTTAATTATTAAGTCATGTTAGTTTTTGCAATAGAAATAGCGCTGTCCTTAAATAATTTATTTCTAACATAAATCGAAGATATTCATTGCTACACTAAATATTGTACTAATAAATTCATTTATTATTCCATCAATATCTGGGCTTCGTATAATATAATTTATGTCCTTGTCTGACCACCAATCATTAAAATAATAATTACTAAATAATTAATATAACTTTTACATATGAAAATATTAATAGATTTTGACTAATAGTAAGTTCAAATGTTGAATTGAATCTTGTAGCATTTATGAAGTTCTACAAAACTGTAGGGAAGTTAACTCATTTTGAATTTAAGAACAAGAGAGAAACTGCCAAATTAGTTGTTCCACTTCAGATAAGGGACGAGATATTTTTCTATTTTCTCTGAAACTATGTTAAAGATGCCCAAATTCCACTCAAGTGGTAAACTCTTTTGATTTTTCATCTTATTATCTTCATTTATCTATATAACAACTATATTTTTTTTGTTGAAAAGAATCTTAATGGAAACAATTTTTTGTTATGATTAACAATGGTGGAGACACTTACCATCCATCTCATTTATTAATTTTTATCATTATCTTTTTATCTTCCCAACAAACCAGGATTTTCTACCCCATCAGCACCAAGATCCAATGACAATATTACACATAAAAAACAAAATAGTAATACTTTTTACCCTCATAATTTTCGTATATTCATATGGCTTATTCAATCATCATATTATCACACAATTAACTTTTTCCTTGATCAAAACAATTTGTTCAGAAGAACAAACTTCAAAGCTAATCAATACACATTCCAAAACAACAAGATAACAAAAATATAAAATAGTCTCTCATAACACATTTTGGGGTTTCCAACAAATTTATCATTGCCACCGGTTCTTGAACGAACTGGATGATACAGTCGGCTACCACACAAGACCCAATTGGGAAAAGAGATTAAAATTGGATAGTCTAATAAGAATAGGAACAAAGATAGAAGTAGGAGGTAGGACTAATAAATTTCAAAAAAAAAAAACAAATTTACCATTCAACTCTCTCTCTCTCTCACGCGGGCGCGCCCACACACACAATTTTTTTTTTATTTTTATTTTTTTTGCCAAAAAACTCTTAGACGCGCGCACACACACATTAAATAAAAAAAATATAAAAGTAGGAGACATTTCATGTCACACTTATGACTTGACTATTCACAAACCCAAATCACATTTTCTCGAGGCTTATTTCCTTCAAACCCACACCCCCCAAAACCCCAAAACCATCATTTTCTTATTTGCCCCTTCCCAAAGCATTCATACAAAAATAAATAAAAAAACTCATCAGAAATAAATACTCAATTTCTCAAAAATTCTAGCCGTCGTAGTCACACATCCCATAAGTGTGCCCAAAAAACAAAAAACTGAAAAAAGGAAAAAAAAAGAGAACAAAAATCAAGTGTCACCACTCGCATCTTCGCATTGAGACCCTTCACTCTTCATTTTTGTTCGCCAATTTTGCCCCCATTGTTTCGCCTCCGCAACGAGCCTCTCTCTCTCTGCCTCCCCCTTATCCACCTTCCCCAAAACCGCTCCAATTTCAACCCCAATTCCACTGCAATTCTCATTACTATCATTATTCCCATTATTATTACTATCATTATTCGCCGAACTCGAGGGTGTCGGATTCGAAACCGAAATATTCGAATTCGAATTCGTATCGTTATTATACGAAGTGAGGAAATTCAAAGCGGTCACAACGTCAGAAATATGGGGACGTGACGTGGCGTTCTCGTTAATACACATCGACGCCACCGATAACGCTTGGTAAAGACCTCGCATTGGGAATCGTCGCCCCAATCGCGGGTCCGCTAGTTTCGCCAGCTGGCGCCTATCGCTAAATAACGGTTTTGCCTGCGTATATCCGATATTTTACAAAATTAAAAAAAGAGTAATATTAAATATAAATATAAATATAAATATACCCATGTAACGAGATTTTGTTCGCCGTGGGGACGATTACTATCGATGGAACGACGGCCAGTAATCAACTCCAACAAAACAACCCCGAAACTATACACGTCCGATTTGACCGTCAATTGTCCCGTCATAGCGTATTCAGGCGCGCAATATCCGTACGTACCTGCAAAATCCCGGAATAAGAATCCCGGTTTCCAAATCCCGGTTTTATAAAAATCCAAACGTACCCATGACGCGAGTCGAGACGTGGGATTTGTCGCCGGTGGGGCCGAGTTTGGCGAGGCCGAAATCCGAGAGTTTAGGGTGGAATTTTTCGTCGAGAAGAATATTCGAAGATTTGAAATCTCGGTAAATTACAGGTGGATTCGCGTCGTGGTGTAAATATTCCAATCCTCGCGCGGCCCCCGCGGCGATCTTCATTCTCGTCGTCCAATCGAGGGATTCTCTCTCCGGGAGCAAATCTGTAATATAAGGGTATTTATGATATTTTTCGTTTTGTAAGGGTATATATGATATTTTTAGAAATGGGTACCGAGGAGATGATCTTCTAAAGAGCCGAATGGCATGTACTCGTAAACCAAGAGGCGTTGATCTCCTTCGGCGCAGTATCCAATTAGACTGACGAGATTTGGATGGTGCAAAAGACTCAACATTAAAACCTCGACTAAAAATTCGCGGTTCCCTTGTAGCCCGTTTCGATCGAGTTGTTTTACCGCCACCATCTATATATAATGATGTTTTGATTTTGTTATTAAAATTAGGGATGATAAATTAGGGAAGAAATGAAAATGAATGTGACTAACTTGACCGGTACTATCGAGGCGACCTTTATAGACGGAACCGAACCCGCCTTCGCCAAGAAAAGATTCGGGTCTGAAATTACGGGTAGCGGATGCGAGTTCGCGAAATGTGAAGGTGTGGGCGGATATGTTGTGGGTCACTGGAGGGATTGCTTGTGCTGGCGTGGCGTCTCCTTCATCGCCTCTATTTATACTATTAGCTACGTTTATAAATGTGATAGAATTTAGAAAGAAGTTAAGATCGAATTTATAAATGAAATTGATACTTACCTGATACTAATCTCTCCATTTTTGGCGGTACCATAGGCTGCTCTTCTTTCTTCTTCTCTTCTCTTCTTTGGTCGCGATTCAATTCGTCTATTTCTCTTGATTCGAAGCAAGAAAAACAACCCATCTCTCAAATGAGGCAAAAAGGAGGGATTAATTTGGGATCAGAACTGAATCTCGATTGGTACCTCTTCTACAAGAATCCAAGAAAGGCAAGCGACCCATCTCCCAAATTGGCTCGAAATGAAATTAAACTCCCCAAGATTGGAACTTCTCACGAAAAGAATGAAAAAAGAACTCAAATCCGAAACCAAAAAAATGTGAGCTAAAGAAAATCAAATCAAACTCTTGTGTGCTTTCATCCACTAAAAAACCGCCCAAAATTTGAGCTAAAGAAAATCCGTCAGGCAAGATTCGCGTTGCCACGCTGCCCTTGCTCCTGCGGCGGTCATTAATGTCGTTTTTTCTTCTTCTTATTTTACATCAATTAAACTCTTTACTGATCTTATTATTCATCGAATCTGCAATAAATAGAACTCTTTATTGAGCTTATAGCTGGATAGAGTAAAAAAAGCCGCTGATAGTGTGAAAACGAGAAAGATCAATCTTTTTGTAATGATCTCATTTTAGGGATGAAATTTTGATTGTTGGTAGATCAAAAACCAGCTAATTGATCAAAACATAACGACCATGAAGAAAAATTGAGCTGATTAGTAGAACGAAATTACAATCAAAACAATCAAACAACCAATCTCACGAGAATTAAAATGTACACATCTAAAGTAAAATTATGGGCAAGAAAAAAGAGTGGAAAGTAAATAATTTACTTGATTGGAACCTGTTCGAGAGAGAACCAAAGCTTCGCTTCCGTTCAGAGGAATACGATAGATTCACGAGAGGAGAGAGAAGAATTATCTATGAGTACGATAGATTCAAGGAACTTTTTTTTTTTCTAACATACACGTTTTTTTGATAATTACAAAAGTATACAATTTTTTCCCCAAAATTACAAAAATATACATCGAACACCTAATACAAATACAATGGTACACTCTATATTGCACCCCAAAAAATTCTATACAAATATTATATCAAATAATTATAAAAAAAAAATGATATTTTATTAAAACTTATTATGTTATTATTAAAAATAAATATTCCTAACTAAACAAATAGTTGCAGATATCTTATTATATGAATATAATATTTTTAATAGAAAATCAAAATAATTTTTAAATATTAAACATTATGTTCAATATTCCAAACTAATAAATTTCGACATCAAATTTGAATTTTTTAGGATTATATATTACAATTTTTTTTGAAAGTGTTAAGACTTAACTTTTTGCATTTTTTTTTTGAAATTTTAAAAAAATATAAATTTGATGTTAGTCTTTAATTACAAATTTTTTTTGAGTAAAACATAAAAATTGAGTATTTTGCGCATTTTACACATCAAATTTTGCATTTTTTGAAAATTATTATAATTTTTTTATTTTGAAGATGTTAGACTTCGCTTTTTGAATTTTTTCGATATTTTTGAAAAATAAAAAATTGAACGTATTAGTCTTCAATTACAGAGTTTTTTTTGAGGAAAACATGAAACATAATATTTTGTTCGTTTTAAACATCAATTTTTTATTTTCTACAAAAATAAGAAAAATTGATTTTTTGAATGTGTTAGACTACATGTCGCAAAATATGAAAAACTTACTCCCAAACATTTCAACTACACACAACAACATTTTAAATCAAAAGATTTTTGTGGTAAGTTGATGAAATCGACTATTCAAGCCACTTAAAATATCATTTTTTTCAAGAGTTCGGAAACCTCAGACAAACCCACTACCACCTTTTGTAACTACTGTTGTCAAATGGGACACATTTCTTTGGAATGTTCTCTACGCAAATCCCGAACAAACTCAAATTTTGTATGGTTGCGAAAGAATAGGAACATGGCTGGCACATCCACCTCCAACGGGATGGTCCACAAATGACCTAAAAGTCATTGGTACCGCACTCTCTCATGTATTACCCTTAAGCCAAATTGAGGGGGAGTGCTAAAACAGAGCGTCATAATAGTCAAACTTGGCTAAAATGAACATATCGGAACGATTCTTTGGGTTGACCGGGGCAATGGAAACAACACAATTGATTAGTCAATCGGGCCTCGACTGGTGGGCGAGTTAAGAACTGGGTTACCAAAGCCAAGAGGCGGGCAGGAGTAGTTCACCTTCTCCTGGTCTGTCTTTTGCCCAGAGGTGCTGGTTCGAGTCCAGCTAGTAACAAAGACATTTCTTTTTTGAAGCGAAAGCATAAAACGGTGAAAGGCAACTAGTGGAAGTTGAAGATAAAAGAATGGACCTCTACTAAGGCATAGTAACATGGCTCGGATGTGAACTTAGAGATATTTTCCGGATCTCTTCAACCATGCTTTCCCAATGAGTGGGAGATGCCTTCTTGCCAGGGTTCTTGCAATTAGTCATGAGATTCTTTCACAAAAGAAAACAGAAAAGAACCGATCAAACCAATTGTATGCCCTTCCTCTCTTTCTTCCTAGTCAGCTTGAGCTTCCTCGCCCGGTAACGCTGCTGATCGCTATAGAACCCTCTGCTCACTCAGTCTATTATCCGTACGTTATAGTAAATTGTTCCATGTGATTAAGATTCATTATTAGATTCATAAATATTCATATTTCACACTAATAAAAAATGGTCGACGAAGGTATCTTTTTTAATATAGGTACGCAAGAAGGAAAATGAGTCAGGAAGACGCAAACATTGTTGGGTATCGTTGTCGCTACCGCGCAGCGGAATGAGAGACCCGGTCCGACCCGATCCCAAGGACCACGTTGTCGACCCGAAAGTACAAATCCTAATTATGTAACCACTTATATATAACTATTATATATAAAGGAATCATACCGCGTGAAATTGATCACAGGACGGGTTGATTCACTTGTAGTTGCTGCTGCTCCGATTCGATAACACGTGCGTCCCACGCCCGCACTATTCGACACCTTGCTCGAAGCTCCGGTTTGTCGAATACAACCAGATTGATTTTCGGTTTGTCCTTCGATCTTCCTCGAACTAGCTCTCGTTTGATCACAACGAAATGTTTCAACTTAAACCTCTCTATTCGTATCCACCGCGAGCTTTCGTCTCTCAGTTACGCACGAATTCCCCTAAAATTCTTCGTAAGCTTGCTCATGATCCAATCTCTATAATGAATTTACTCTCTTCTCTAACTTGTCTAACAAGCTCTCTAATGTCTGTAGAATGACCAGGAGGAAGAAGATGAGACATCCCTGATCTTATAATCAAGGCACCATTAATTGAGAATGAATGAGTATCTTAAGAAAAACTGTCAATCCGTAATTTGGATCACAGTCCGTCATGACGCACCATAGTCCGTCACGAGGGACGTATCACGAGTACTGATATAGCCGTTACTCTTATGCTCCGTCATGATGAACCAACTTGTCCGTCGTGACGGACAACCAGTCCGTCACGACTCTATACTCACATATTGGTGTACAGGAATACATTATGGTCCGTCACGATGGACAAACCAGGCCGTCGATAGACTATGTATTCCTTGTTAATCCTGTCAAAAATTCCTTTGGTCCGTCACGACGGACCAACCAGTCCGCCCCGACGGACTATGTTATTTCGGTCAGATTTGCATAATCTTATTATGCATCCAATCGTTTCGATGAGTGCGTACGTTCATATATCCTCATGTGTACAATCTACTAGTTGATCTATAACTGTATTTCCTTCAGTCTCCCACTCAGTTTAAGATCTAACTAAAAAAAGCACTAATGTACATCACATGTACACATATAATAGAGATTAAAATCAAGCCTGAAATAAGACAGCTCTATGCGTGATCGCGTAGGTTCGTATCAAGCAATGGTAGTAGACTTATGCCTTAGTCTACGGGCTCATGAGAGGAATCTAGTAAGAAATCCATCATAGCCTTCCCACATTGAAAACGAGAAATGATTGTGAGCATTTATACCCATCTCGAACGGTGGTATTTAGTTCTCTTGTTCACGATATCCGTCAATCAAAAGGCATGGTGATAATCATCCTTATATTATAATTGACTATACTTAAATTTCAATACCGAATTGAATCAACAAACACAATCGATATTAACAAATATCATTTCATTGATCAATTCATCGATAGGCCTAAGGGATATCTCTTTCTTTCGAAAGAAACAATTTCTATCTTGGCGATTCACATCAATTCCATGTTTCAGATAACACCCGATGATAATCCCACGGCCATCCTAATCACGTATTATGTAGACGCTCACACAAGTTATAAATCAAGGTTCCCGTAATCAAATTACACAACCACGCACAAGTTTTCATATAAGTATAAATGCAATTAAAGAATTTTTAATTTTTTTTAAAATGCACTGATATAGAATAAGTATTGGTTGATGCAACATTTACAACTATAATCTGCAAGGACTATCAGTATTAGATAAGTACCCCTCAAGTCTCTCTTCCTCCTCTAGGTATCTCCATACATATAGTCTTCGCATGACATTCATGCTTGACTAGTGAGAGAGCATTTTATAAATGGTTCGGCTACGTTCCTGTTAGTGTCAATTTTCGTTAGGTATCCTATACCTATGAAATCAGTCATACTTTTATAAAGTTTCACATCCCATGTGAAATTTATTGAGTATAAGTTTGGAGTGGTTATACTATTGCAGTTTCTTTGGCTTGTGCTATTTTGACCATCGCAATAGACAACCATAGAATCCGATTATTTGGGACAATACCAAGCATGATCAACATATTGATCCATACCATTTCCATTTCGGCTTCATAAGCCGTAATAAAATCTAATTCCATTGTAGAATTTTCTCCTTCAGTTGTTGTGAAACTCTTTCATACAACAATATCTTCCTTTAAGCAAAACACACACTCATTTCATAAATATGGTACATGTTTGGAAAAATGTTATCAGTAAAACTATTTATTTCCGATTCATCCACCCCACCATTTTGTATGAGAAATATAGCCTTAATCCTTTCTAAAAGTCTTTAAGGATATTATCCATTATTTTCAATGCGAATCCTGATTGTCAAAGGTTGCATAACTATTATGCATGTATTGTGTATTCGAAACGAATTTTGTCCATTTGAATTAACCATATGATGCATTTGAGACGAATCATCTTCTGGATTCCATTGATAATTACGACACTTAATGTGAACAATATTTCAAGCTTAATACATATCATGACGTATTGGGAATACCAAATTGTCGAAACATAAGATATCAATTTATGCTAGTTTTCTTTTGCTCGATGTCGCACATCGATCCTTAGAAAAGTTTACGCCATTCGACATTTGGGAGAAATCCGTTCTTGGACTTGTCTATTGAAAACTATTTTCAATATTTTGTCGATGTACATGCTTCGATTCAGATCGAGAAATTTTAAATCTATCTCATAGATTTTTACGCTTATCTCATAAGCGGTCTCACCTAAATCTTTTATAACGAAACAACAATCGTTTCCTATGATTAATATATCGTTCATGTATTGTCGGGAATCGACATCGCTACCGAGCCCCGACCCGATCCCGAGGACCACGTCGCCGACCCGAAAGTGCAAATCCTAACATGCATCTACGAATATAACAATTATATACATAGGAATCATACCGTGTGAAATTGATCACTGAGACGGATTGATTCTCGCGTAGTTGCTGCTTGCCTTGCTCCGATTCCGGTAACACATACGTGCCATGCTCGCACGATTCGACACGGTCTTCGAAACACCGATTTGTCGAATACAACCGGATTGCTATCCGGTTTGCCCTTCGATCTTCCTCGAACTTGCTCTCGCTTGATCACAGCAAAGGTTTCAGCTGAAACCTCTCTACTCATATCCACCGCGAGCTTTCACCTCTCGGTTACGCGTGATTCTCCTAAAACCACCATAAAATTTCTCAAGATCCAATCTCTTTTTCCTCTTCTCTAACTTGTCTCACAAGTTTCTAATGGCTGTAAAAATGAACCAGAGAGAGAAGAATAGCTAGCCTTGATCTTATATTCAAGCCACCATTAATTGAGAATTAATGAGTATCTTAAGAAAAAACTGTCAATCTAGAATTTGGATCACCATCCGTCCTGACGCACCATAGTCCGTCACGACGGACGTGTCACAAGTACTGATATAGCCGTTATCTTTATGCTCCGTCAAGACGGACCAACTTGTCCGTCGTGACGCATCTCAGTCATGACGGACAACCAGCCATTCACGACTGTATACTCACAGATTGGTATACATAAATGCATTATGGTCCGTCATGACGGATAGACTAGTCCGTCACGACAGGCTATGCGTTCACTGTTAATCCTGTCAGAAATCATCTTGGTCCGTCATGACGAACGAACCAGTCCGTCATGACGGACTATGTTATTTCTGTCAGATTTGCATAATCTTATTATGCATCCAATCGTTTCGACGAACGCGTACGTTCATCTATTATCATGTGTACAATGTACTAGTTGATCTATAACTATATTTCCTTCAGTATCCCACTCAGTTTAAGATTCAACTAAAGAAATTACCAATGTACATCACATGTACATATATCTTTAGATTTTGAAATCAAGCCCGAAATAAGACAGCTCTATGTGTAACCGCATATGTTCGTATCAAGCAATGGTATTAAACTTATGCCTAAGTTTACGGACTCATGAGAGGGATCTAGGAAGAAATCCATCATAGCTATCCCACGTTGAAAACGAAAAATTATTGTGATCATTTATATCCATCTCGAACGGTGGTATTTAGTTCTCTTGTTCACGATATCCGTCAATCAAAAGGCACGGTAATAGTTGTTGTTTAATTGAGACCTAGAGGGGGGGTGAATAGGTAATCCTAAGGTCCAATTTTCGCGGTAATGGATACAAATACAATTTGGTGCGGAAGCATAAATAAATTAGATAAAGAAATACAATACCGAAACAAATAACACGCGATATTTGTTTACGGAGTTCGGTGGGTGGTTGCTTTGTAGCTTTAACTCACCGGCTACTTGCTCAATCGACCGACTCGATTGATTGCAAGTACCTACGTCTCCGGGATGCCCTTGCGCCTTTTCGGCTTTCGATTGAATATCCAACTCAAGCAATTACAAGGTTTTGCCTTGATCGATTTACACGAAATGATCGATCAATGGCGGGCTTTACAAATAGTAACTACCCTATTACAATTGTACTACTAACAAACTAGTCGTGATCGGTCACGCAAGTTGGGAATCGTTTAGTAGTGGATTTGAAATTGGATCTAATAATCTCTAAGAATGTTTAGATGATTAAGCTCAAGATTTAAAGCTAGGATTCTCTCTTTTGATTGGGAAAATATATTGGTTGAGATAATGAGAGAGAATGAGGGAAGAGTTCTATTTATATAACACATAGACCCTTCCCTTAATTTGCTTTTTCTACATAGTCCGTTACAACGGACTGCAAGTCCGTTGTAACGGACCATAAGTCAAACTAGCCGTTACGGCTGTTATATTCGAATTATTACACAGTCCGTTACAACGGAATACATGTCCGTTATAACGGAAGTCTGTGTTAGGAAGTTCGTTGCAACGAACTGACAAGTCCGTTACAACGGACCTCATACTGTGACTTCACTTCAGTTTTGATTTTAATTTGCGTTATAACGGAGAATACTCCGTTACAACGTTGAGAGGCTTTCCGTTGTAACGGATTGGTTGATCCATTACAACGGACATGGAGAGGAAAGTGTTATACTGAAGTGAATTCAATGTCCGTTATAACGGACATATATGTCCGTTGTAACGGACATAGTTCTGTGACACCCTTCAAGTTTGGATTTAATTAGCGTTATAACGAACATTATTTCGTTACAACGCTTAAGTGGTGTCCGTTACAACGGACTGGTTGATCCGTTGTAACGGACTATACTGTGTTTTCCAATCTTGAATAGGACGAGCATGTCCGTTGTAACGGACGATGAGTTCCGTTATAACGGACATCCTACTATCAGCCTGATTTATTATTTCATCATTTTGATGAATTTCGAATATATTAATTTGACTAATTTTGAGCTTAATAATTCATAAACAAGTTTAGGGATACCTATAAGTTGTTTTGGTGATTTGTATGATTTCCCAACTTGCGGAATCTTCTATGTCTTGATTCCTTGATTCTTCGACATCTGTATTCTTTGACGTCTTGAGTCTTTTTGAGTGATCTTGATATTCCTTGGCTCTTGTTATCTTGCTCGCGTATGTGTGATTGATTATTTATTCTTTTGATCCTTTTGCGGGCCATACCTATATCTCCTATAATTGATGCTTACACAAATTCGTTAGTAGTATCGACATTATTTTGAGATAATCAAACCCTAGGAAATTTGAACCAACAATAGTCATCCTTATATTTTGATTAACTAAAATTATGTTTCGATGCCGAATTGAATCAACAAACACAATTGATATTAACCATTAATATCATTGACTCTGGCCAGAAATTTCGTTGATCAATTCATCGATAAGCCTAAGAGAAATCTCTTTCTTTCGAAAGGAACAATTTCTATCTTGATGACTCACATCAAATTCCGTGTTTCAAATAATACTCGATTATAATCCCATGACCATCATGTTGCAGATAGTGGAAGACTTTATCTAAGTATCATGCTCCGCACAAAAAATGACCCATGATCATCTCAAGTGTGAAGAGCTAAGACCCCATTCGTTACTATTCCATCCACAATGACTAAACCATGTTATGGGATCGCACTTTTGGTCAAGTCACAATATGCATAACCTAATGCATATCCATATTCCCGATTCGACAAACTCTTTGTCCTATGATTAACAAAACATAATCATCACCTCGGCGAATATGCTAGTGTATGAAGGAAATAATGCCCTAGGCTAAACTATTTAGCTTGTATGTAAATAAAGGATAGTTATTATTTATGTGTTCTTAATCTAATATGATATATTTTTTATTAAAGTTTCATTTAATACATGTACTGGTTATTCATCATATTTATGAATATGTGAATAAGCCATGAATTGTATCACTAGTTTGTACATCATCATAATATGTGATTACGATAGTAAAACTGTAGAAATGAACACAACACGTTTCTAAATGTCCCTGGTCATATAAATGATGTATTTGGAGATATACATGTCTAAGGAAATAGAATATATGTGTACACCAGTATATTCGCATATGAGATGACTATGTTTTACTGATCATGGACATGGAATACATAAGATGTAGTGATGTCAAATATGGGATATAGATATGTATTAGAGACTACATATTGGACTGACCAACTTATGAGAATATACATGATTATGGTCATTATAAATATTCTCATAAACAAATATAATTTTAGTTCTTTGACCTGAGGTTATCGTTAGATTTCTCACATGTGAATTGTGATACTTAGATATGTTTCTTTGTTATCTTTAATCGGATAATCAAGATCATCATTGGGTATTACATGAAGCTTGTTGGAGGATGTGAATAACCAAGATGGAAGTTGTTCCTTTCATGATTGAAAGAGATATCTCTGAGGGACCCCTGATGAATTAGGATTGAAGGAAATGTGTGGCCACGCTCAATAAGATTAACATGTGTTTTTTAGTTTTTTGAGTAAAATGTGAAAATTAAGTATTTTGCTCGTACTAGACATAAATCTTTGATTTTTTATGAAAAATATGATAATTGATATTTTAGAAGGTATTAGACTTAAGGTTTTTCATTTTTACAAAATTTTAAAAAAAGAAGAAATTCCCATGTGTTAGTCTTCAATTGTGTAGTTGTTTTGGAGTAAAACATGAAAATTAAGTATTTTTCTCGTTCTAGACAGAAATCGTGGAATTATTTAAAAAAAATATTGTAATTGATATTTAAGAAGATGTTTGACTTCACTATTTGCATTTTTGCAAAAATCTTTGAAATAATTGAAATTTACTTGTGTTAGTCTTCATTTTATTGTTTTTTTTAGGATAACATGAAAATGAAGCATCATGCTTGTTCTAGGAAGAAATCTTGGAATCATTTTGAAAAATAAGATAATTACTATTTTCGAAGGTGTTAGACTTCACTTTTTGCATTTATGCAAAATTATTGAAGAAACATAAATTCGCATGTGTTAGTCTTCAAGTTTTTTGTTTTTTGAGTAAAATGTGAAAATTAAGTATTTTGCTCGAACTACACAGAAATCTTTCATTTTTTTTAAAAAATATGATAATTGATATCTAAGAAGGTGTTCGACTTAAGGTTTTGTATTTTTACAATTTTTTTAAAAAACTAGAAATTCCCATGTGTTAGTCTTCAATTGTGTAGTTTTTTTGGAGTAAAACATGAAAATTAAGTACTTTTCTCGTTCTCGACAGAAATCTTGGTATTATTTAAAAAAAGATTATAATTGATATTTTAGAAGATGTTAGACTTCACTTTTTGCATTTTTGCAAAAATCTTACAAATTATAGTAATTAGCATGTGTTAGTCTTCATTTTAGTGTTTTTTTTAGGATAACATGAAAATTAAGCATCCTGCTCGTTCAAGGAAGAAATCTTGGAATCATTTTGAAAAATGTGATAATTACTATTTTTGAAGGTGTTAGACTTCACTTTTGGCATTTTTACGAAATTATTGAAGAAATAGAAATTCGCATGTGTTAGTCTTCAAGTTTTTTGTTTTTTGAGTTAAATGTGATAACTAAGTATTTTGCATGTTCTAGACAAAAATCTTTGATTTTTTTTTGAAAAAATATGATAATTGATATTTTAGAAGGTCTTAGACTTCAGGTTTTGAATTTTTGCAAAATTTTTGAAAAAAATAGAAATTCGCATGTGTTGGTCTTCAATTATGTAATTTTTTTGAAGTACAATATGATAATTAAGTACTTTTCTCGTTCTAGACAGAATTCTTCAAATTATTTTAAAAAATATTAGAATTGATATTTTAGAAGGTATTGTACTTCACTTTTTGCATTTTTGCAAAATCTTTGAAAAGAAATGTGCACGTGTTAGTCTTCAATTTTAGAGTTTTTTTTAGGATAACATGAAAATCAAGCATCGTGTTTGTTCTAGGAAGAAATCTTGGAATAATTTTGAAAAATAAGATAATTACTATTTTCGAAGGTGTTAGACTTCACTTTTTGCATTTTTGCAAAATAATTGAAGAAACAGAAATTCCCATGTGTTAGTCTTCAAGTTTTTAGTTTTTTGAAAAAAATGTGAAAATTAAGTATTTTGCTCGAACTAGACATAAATCTTTGATTTTTTTTGAAAAATATGATAATTGATATTTTAGAAGGTGTTAGACTTCAGGTTTTGCATTTTTACAAAATTTTCAAAAAACTAGAAATTCCCATGTGTTAGTCTTCAATTTTGTAGTTTTTTTGGAGTAAAACATGAAAATTAAGTACTTTTCTCGTTCTCGACAGAAATCTTGGTATTATTTAAAAAAAATATTATAATTGATATTTTAGAAGATGCTAGACTTCACAATTTGCATTTTTGCAAAATCTTTGAAATAACAGAAATTTGCATGTGTTAGTCTTCACTTTAGTGTTTTCTTAGGATAACATGAAAATGAAGCATCATGCTCGTTCTAGGTATAAATCTTGGAATCATTTTGAAAAATGTGATAATTACTATTTTTGAAGGTGTTAGACATCACTTTTGGCATTTTTTCAAAATTATTGAAGAAATAGAAATTCGCATGTGTTAGTCTTCCAGTTTTTTGTTTTTTGAGTAAAATGTGAAAACTAAGTATTTTGCATGTTCTAGACATTAATCTTTGATTTTTTTTTGAAAAAAATATGATAATTGATATTTTAGAAGGCGTTAGACTTCAGGTTTTGTATTTTTGCAAACTTTTTGATTAAAATAAAAATTCGCATGTGTCAGTCTTCAATTATGTAGTTATTTTGGAGTACAATTTAATAATTAAGTACTTTTGTCGTTCTAGACAGAATTCCTCGAATTATTTAAAAAAATATTAGAATTCATATTTTAGAAGGTATTGTAGTTCACTTTTTGCATTTTTGCAAAATCTTTGAAAAGAAATTAGCACGTGTTAGTCTTCAATTTTAGAGTTTTTTTTAGGATAACATGAAAATCAAGCATCGTGTTTGTTCTAGGAAGAAATCTTGGAATAATTTTGAAACATAAGATAATTACTATTTTCGAAGGTGTTAGACTTCACTTTTTGCATTTTTGCAAAATTATTGAAGAAACAGAAATTCGCATGTGTTAGTCTTCAAGTTTTTAGTTTTTTGAGTAAAATGTGAAAATTAAGTATTTTGCTCGAACTAGACAGAAATCTTTCATTTTTTTTGAAAAATATGATAATTGATATTTTACAAGGTGTTAGACTTAAGGTTTTGCATTTTTACAAAATTTTCAAAAAACTAGAAATTCCCATGTGTTAGTCTTCAATTGTGTAGTTTTTTTGGAGTAAAACATGAAAATTAAGTACTTTTCTCGTTCTCGACAGAAATCTTGGTATTATTTAAAAAAATATTATAATTGATATTTTAGAAGATGTTAGACTTCACTTTTTGCATTTTTGCAAAAATCTTACAAATAATAGAAATTAGCATGTGTTAGTCTTCATTTTAGTGTTTTTTTTAGGATAACATGAAAATGAAGCATCCTGCTCGTTCAAGGAAGAAATCTTGGAATTATTTTGAAAAATGTGATAATTATTATTTTTGAAGGTGTTAGACTTCACTTTTGGCATTTTTACCATATTATTGAAGAAATAGAAATTTGCATGTGTTAGTCTTCAAGTTTTTGTTTTTTGAGTTAAATGTGAAAACTAAGTATTTTGCTTGTTCTAGACAAAAATCTTTGATTTTTTCTTGAAAAAAATATGATGATTGATATTTTAGAAGGTGTTAGACTTCAGGTTTTGAATTTTTGCAAAGTTTTTGAAAAAAATAGAAATTCGCATGTGTTAGTCTTCAATTACGTAGTTTTTTGGGAGTACAATATGATAATTAAGTGCTTTTCTCGTTCTAGACAGAATTCTTGGAATTATTTTAAAAAATAAGATAATTACTATTTTCGAAAGTGTTAGACTTCAATTTTTGCATTTTTGCAAAATTATTGAAGAAATACAAATTCGCATGTGTTAGTCTTCAAGTTTTCAGTTTTTTGAGTAAAATGTGAAAATTAAGTATTTGCTCGAACTAGACAGAAATCTTTGATTTTTTTTGAAAAATATGATAATTGATATTTTAGAAGGTGTTAGACTTAAGGTTTTGCATTTTTACAATTTTTTTAAAAAACTAGAAATTCCCATGTGTTAGTCTTCAATTGTGTAGTTTTTTTGGAGTAAAACATGAAAATTAAGTACTTTTCTCGTTCTCGAAAGAAATCTTGGTTTTATTTAAAAAAATATTATAATTGATATTTTAGAAGATGTTAGACTTCACTTTTTGCATTTTTGCAAAAATCTTACAAATAATAGAAATTAGCATGTGTTAGTCTTCATTTTAGTGTTTTATTAGGATAACATGAAAATTAAGCATCCTGCTCGTTCAAGGAAGAAATCTTGGAATCATTTTGAAAAATGTGATAATTACTATTTTTGAAGGTGTTAGACTTCACTTTCGGCATTTTTTCCAAATTTTTGAAGAAATAGAAATTCGCATGTGTTAGTCTTCAAGTTTTTGTTTTTTGAGTTAAATGTGAAAACTAAGTATTTTGCATGTTCTAGACAAAAATCTTTGATTTTTTTTTGAAAAAATATGATAATTGATATTTTAGAAGGTGTTAGACTTCAGGTTTTGAATTTTTGCAAAAGTTTTGAAAAAAATAGAAATTCGCATGTGTTGGTCTTCAATTATGTAATTTTTTTGGAGTACAATATGATAATTAAGTACTTTTCTCGTTCTAGATAGAATTCTTGGAATTATTTAAAAAAATATTAGAATTCATATTTTAGAAGGTATTGTACTTCACTTTTTGCATTTATGCAAAATCTTTGAAAAGAAATTTACACGTGTTAGTCTTCAATTTCAGAGTTTTTTTTAGAATAACATGAAAATCAAGCATCGTGTTTGTTCAAGGAAGAAATCATGGAATAATTTTGAAAAATAAGATAATTACTATTTTCGAAGGTGAGACTTCACTTTTTGCATTTATGCAAAATTATTGAAGAAACATAAATTTGCATGTGTTAGTCTTCAAGTTTTTAGTTTTTTGAGTAAAATGTGAAAATTAAGTATTTTGCTCGAACTAGACAGAAATCTTTGATTTTTTTTGAAAAATATGATAATTGATATTTTAAAAGGTGTTAGACTTAAGGTTTTGCATATTTACAAATTTTTGAAAAAACTAGAAATTCCCATGTGTTAGTCTTCAATTGTGTAGTTTTTTTGGAGTAAAACATGAAAATTAAGTACTTTTCTCGTTCTCGACAGAAATCTTGGTATTATTTAAAAAAATATTATAATTGATATTTTAGAAGATGTTAGACTTCACTTTTAGCATTTTTGCAAAAAACTTACAAATAATAGAAATTTGCATGTGTTAGTCTTCATTTTAGTGTTTTTTTAGGATAACATGAAAATGAAGCATCCTGCTCGTTCAAGGAAGAAATCTTGGAATCATTTTGAAAAATGTGGTAATTACTATTTTTGAAGGTGTTAGACTTCACTTTTGGCATTTTTACCAAATTGTTGAAGAAATAGAAATTCGCATGTGTTAGTCTTCAAGTTTTTGTTTTTAGAGTTAAATGTGAAAACTAAGTATTTTGCATGTTCTAGACAAAAATCTTTGATTTTTTTTTGAAAAAATATGATAATTGATATTTTAGAAGGTGTTAGAATTAAGGTTTTGCATTTTTACAAAATTTTCAAAAAACTAGAAATTCCCATGTGTTAGTCTTCAATTGTGTAGTTTTTTTGGAGTAAAACATGAAAATTAAGTACTTTTCTCGTTCTCGACAGAAATCTTGGTATTATTTAAAAAAATATTATATTTGATATTTTAGGAAATGTTAGACTTCAGTATTTGCATTTTTCCAAAATCTTTTAAAGAACAGAAATTTGCATGTGTTAGTCTTCATTTTAGTGTTTTTTTAGGATAACATGAAAATGAAGCATCATGCTCGTTCTAGGTAGAAATTTTGGAATCATTTTGAAAAATGTGATAATTACTATTTTTGAAGGTGTTAGACATCACTTTTGGCATTTTTTCAAAATTACTGAAGAAATAAAAATTCGCATGTGTTAGTCTTCAAGTTTTTGTTTTTTGAGTAAAATGTGAAAAATTAAGTATTCTGCTTGTTCTAGACGTAAATCTTTAATTTTTTTGGTAAATATGATAATTGATATTTTAGAAGGTGTTAGACTTCAGGTTTTGCATTTTTGCAAAATTTTTGAAAAAAATGGAAATTCGCATGTGTTAGTCTTCAATTATGTAGTTTTTTTGGAGTAAAATATGAAAATTAAGTACTTTTCTCATTCTAGACAGAATTCTTGGAATTATTTTAAAAAATATTAGAATTGATATTTTAGGAGGTATTGGACTTCACTTTTTGCATTTTTACAAAATCTTTGAAAAGAAATTTGCATGTGTTAGTCTTCAATTTTAGAGTTTTTTTTAAGATAACATGAAAATTAAGCATCGTGTTTGTTCTAGGAAGAAATCTTGGAATTATTTTGAAAAATATGAGAATTACTATTTTCGAAAGTGTTAGACTTCAATTTTTGCATTTTTGCAAAATTATTGAAGAAACAGAAATTCGCATGTGTTAGTCTTCAAGTTTTCAGTTTTTTGAGTAAAATGTGAAAATAAAGTATTTTGCTCGAACTAGACAGAAATCTTTGATTTTTTTAGAAAAATATGATAATTGATATTTTAGAAGGCGTTAGATTCAAGGTTTGGCATTTTTACAAAATTTTCGAAAAAGTACAAATTCCCATGTGTTTGTCTTCAATTGTATACTTTTTTTGGAGTAAAACATGAAAATAAAGTACTTTTCTCGTTCTCGACAGAAATCTAGGAATTATTTAAAAAAAATATTATAATTGATATTTTAGAAGGTGTTAGACTTCACTTTTTGCATTTTTGCAAAATCTTTGAAAAATAGAAATTTGCATGTGTTAGTCATTTATTTTTGAGTTTTTTTGAGGATAACATGAAAATTAAGCATCATGCTCGTTCTAGGAAGAAATCTTGGAATCATTTTGAAAAATATGATAATTACTTTTTTTTGAAGGTGTTAGACATCACTTTTTTCCTTTTAGCAAAATTATTGAAAAAATAGAAATTCGCATGTATTAGTCTTCAATTGTGTAGCTTTTTTGGAGTAAAACATGAAAATTAAGTACTTTGCTCGTTCTAGACAGAAATCTTGGAATTATTATGAAAAATATTGTAATTGATATTTCAGAATGTGTTATACTTCACTTTTTGCATTTTTTTTCAAAATTATTGAAAAACTTGAAATTTGTATGTGTTAGTCTTCAATTTTTTAGTTTTTAGAGCAAAACGTGAATATTTAGTATTTTGTTCGTTCTAGACCTAAATCTTTGAATTTTATTGAAAAATATGATAATATATATATTTGAAGGTGTTATAATTCACTTTTGCATATTTTGCAAAATTATTGAAAAAATCAAAATTTGCATGTGTTACTCTTCAATTTTTGAGTTTTTATGGTAAAATGTTAAAATTAAGTACTTTGCTCGTTCTAGACTGAAATCTATGGTTTTTTTTGAAAAATATGATAATTGATATTTTAGAAAGTGTTAATCTTCACTTCTTGCATTTTTGCAAAAATTTTAAAAAAATAGAAATTCGCATGTATTAGTCTTCGATTGTGTAGTTTTTTTAGAGTAAAACATACAAATTAAGTATTTTTCTCATTCCAGACAGAAATCTTGGAATTATTTTAAAAAATATTTTAATTGATATTTTAGAAGGTGTTAGACTTCAATTTTTGCATTTTTGCAAAATCTTTCGAAAAATAGAAATTCGCATGTGTTAGTCTTCTATAATAGAGTTTTTTTGAGGATAACATGGAAATTAAGCATCATGCTCGTTTTAGGAAGAAATCATGGAATCATTTTGAAAAATATGATAATTATTTTTTTTGAAGGTGTTAGACTTCACTTTTTTCATTTTGGCAAAATAATTGATAAAATAGAAATTTGCATGTATTAGTCTTCAATTGTGTAGCTTTTTTGGAGTAAAACATGAAAATTAAGTATTTTGCTCGTTCTAGACTGAAATCTTGGAATTATTATGAAAAATATTATAATTGATATTTTAGAAAGTGTTAGACTTCACTTTTTGCATTTTTTTTTCAAATTTATTAAAAAACTAGAAATTTTTATGTGTTAGTCTTCAATTTTTTAGTTTTTAGAGTAAAACGTGAATATTAAGTATTTTGTTCGTTCTAGACATAAATCTTTGAATTTTATTGAAAAATATGATAATTTATATATTTGAAGGTGTTATAATCACATTTGCATTTTTTGCAAAACTATTGAATAAATCGAAATTCGCATGTGTTACTCTTCAATTTTTGAGTTTTGGGGTAAAATGTGAAAATTAAGTACTTTGCTCGTTCTAGACAGAAATCAATGATTTTTTTTGAAAAATATGGTAATTGAAAATTTAGAATGTGTTAGACTTCACTTTTTTGCATTTTTTGCAAAAAAATTGAAAAAATTGATATTCGCATGTGTTAGTCCTCAATTGTGTTGTGTTTTTGGAGTAAAACTTGAAAATTAAGTATTTTCCTGGTTCTAGACAGAAATCTAGGAATTATTTTAAAAAATATTATAATTGATATTTTAGAAGGAGTTATACTTCGCTTTTTTGCATTTTTTTCATAATTGTTGAAAAACTGGAAATTCGTATGTGTTGTTAGTCTTCAATTTTTGAGTTTTTTTGAGTAAAATATGAATATTAAGTATTTTGTTCATTCTACACATAAATCTTTGAATTTTTTTGAAAAATATGATAATTTCTATATTTGAAGGTGTTAGACTTCCCTTTTTATATTTTTTGCCAAATTATTGAAAAAATCGAAATTCGCATGTGTTATTCTTCAATTTTTGAGTTTTTTGGGTTAAATGTGAAAATTAAGTATTTTGCTCGTTCTAGAGTCTTTGATTTTTTTTTTTTAAATATGATAATCGATATTTTAGAAGGTGTTAGACATCACTTTTTCATTTTTGCAAACTTTTGAAAAAATAGAAATTTGCATGTGTTAGTCTTCAATTGGGTAGTTGTTTTAGAGTAAAACAAGAAAATTAATTATTTTTCTCGTTCTAGACAGAAATCTTGGAATTATTTTAAAAAATATTATAATTGATATTTTAGAAGGTGTTAGACTTCAATTTTTGCATTTTTGCAAAATCTTTGAAAAAATAGAAATCCGCATGTGTTTGTCTTTTATTTTAGAGTTGTTTTGAGGATAACATGAAAATTAAGTGGCATGCTCGTTCTAGGAAAATATCTTGGAATCATTTTGAAAAATATGATAATTACTTTTTTTTAAGGTGTTAGACTTCACTTTTTTCATTTTAGCAAAATTATTGAAAAAATAGAAATTCGCATGTATTAGTCTTCAATTGTGTAGCTTTTTTGGAGTAAAACATGAAAATTAAGTATTTTGCTCGTTCTAGACAGAAATCTAGGAATTATTATGAAAATTTTATAATTGATATTTTAGAAAGTGTTAGACTTCACTTTTTGCATTTCTTTTAAAAATTATTGAAAAACTAGAAATTTGTATGTGTTAGTCTTCAATTTTTTATTTTTTAGAGTAAAACGTGAATATTAAGTATTTTGTTCGTTCTAGACATAAATCATTGAATTTTATTGAAAAATATGATAATATCTATATTTCAAGGTGTTATAATTCACTTTTGCATTTTTTGCAAAATTATCGAAAAAATCGAAATTCGCATGTGTTTCTCTTCAATTTTTGAGTTTTTTGGGGTAAAATGTGAAAATTAAGTACTTTGCTCGTTCTAGACAGAAATCTATGATTTTTTAAAAAAAATATGATAATTGATATTTTAGAAAGTGTTAAACTTCCATTTTTCATTTTTGCAAACTTTGGAAAAAGTAGAAATTTGCATGTGTTAGTCTTCAATTGTATAGTTTTTTTAGAGTAAAACATGAAAATTAATTATTTTTCTCGTTCTAGACAGAAATCTTGGAATTATTTTAAAAAATATTATAATTGATATTTTAGAAGGTGTTAGACTTCACTTTTTGCGTTTTTGCAAAATCTTTGAAAAATAGAAATCCGCATGTGTGTGTCTTTTATTTTACAGTTTTTTTGAGGATAACATGAAAATTAAGCATCATGCTCGATCGTTCTAGGAAGAAATCTTGGAATCATTTTGAAAAATATGATAATTACTTTTTTTTAAGGTGTTAGACTTCACTTTTTTCATTTTTTTTCAAAATTATTGAAAAACTAGAAATTTGTATGTGTTAGTCATCAATTTTTTAGTTTTAAGAGTAAAACGTGAATATTAAGTATTTTGTTCATTCCAGACATAAATCTTTGAATTTTATTAAAAAATATGGTAATTTATATATTTGAAGGTGTTAGAATTCACTTTTTGCATTTTTTATAAAATTATTGAAAAAAATTGAAATTCGAATGTATTAGTCTTCAATTTTTGAGTTTGTTAGGTTAATTGTGAAAATTAAGTATTTTGCTCGTTCTAGAGTCTTGCATTTTTTTTGAAAAATATGATAATTGATATTTTAGAAGGTGTTAGACTTCACTTTTTCATTCTTGCAAAATTTTGAAAAAGTAGAAATTTGCATGTGTTAGTCTTCAGTTGTGTAGTTTTTTTAGAGTAAAACATGAAAATTAAGTATTTTTCTCGTTCTAGACAGAAATCCTGGAATTATTTTAAAAAATATTATAATTGATATTTTAGAAGGTGTTACACTTCACTTTTTGCATTTTTGCAAAATCTTTGAAAAAATAGAAATCTGCATGTATTAGTCTTGTATTTTAATGTTTTTTTGAGGATAAGAAGAAAATTAAGCATCATGCTGGTTGTAGGAAGAAATCTTGGAATCATTTTGAAAAATGTGATAATTACTTTTTTTTAAGGTGTTAGACTTCACTTTTTTCATTTTAGAAAAATTATTCAAAAAATAGAAATTCGCATGTATAGGTCTTCAATTGTGTAGGTTTTTGCGAGTAAAACATGAAAATTAAGTATTTTGCTCGTTCTAGACAGAAATCTTTGAATTACTATGAAAAATATTATAATTGATATTTTAGAAAGTGCTAGACTTCACTATTTTCATTTTTTTTCAAAATTATTGAAAAACTAGATATTTGTATGTGTTAGTCATCAATTTTTTAGTTTTTAGAGTAAAACGTGAATATTAAGTATTTTGTTCGTTCCAGACATAAATCTTTGAATTTTATTAAAAAATATGGTAATTTCTATATTTGAAGGTGTTATAATTCACTTTTGCAGTTTTTGCAAAAGTATTGAAAAAAATCGAAATTCGCATGTGTTAGTCTTCAATTTTTGAGTTTTTGGGGTAAAATGTGAAAATTAAGTACTTTGCTCGTTCTAGACAGAAATATACGATTTTTTTTGAAAAATATGATAATTGATATTTTAGAAGGTGTTAGACTTCACTTTTTGCATTTTTGCAAAAAAATTGAAAAAATTGTAATTCGCATGTGTTAGTCCTCAATTGTGTTGTGTTTTTGGAGTAAAACATGAAAATTAAGTATTTTCCTCGTTCTAGACAGAGATCTTGGAATTATTTTAAAAAATATTATTATTGATATTTTAGAAGGTGTTATACTTCTCTTATTGCATTTTTTCAAAATTGTTGAAAAACTAGAAATTCGTATGTGTTAGTCTTCAATTTTTGAGTTTTTTGAGTAAAATGTGAATATTAAGTATCTTTCTCGTTCTAGACATAAATCTTTCAATTTTTTCGAAAAATATGATAATTTCTATATTTGAAGGTGTTAGAATTCACTTTTTGCATTTTTTGCAAAATTATTGAAAACAATCGAAATTCGCATGTATTAGACTTCAATTTTTTAATTTTTTGGGTTAAATATGAAAATTAAGTATTTTGCTTGTTCTAGAGTCTTTCATTTTTTTTGAAAAATATGATAATTGGTATTTTAGAAGGTGTTAGACTTCACTTTTTCATTCTTGCAAAATTTTGAAAAAGTAGAAATTTGCATGTGTTAGTCTTCAATTGTGTAGTTTTTTTAGAGTAAAACATGAAAATTAAGTATTTTCCTCGTTCTAGACAGAAATCCTGGAATTATTTTAAAAAATATTATAATTGATATTTTAGAAGGTGTTAGACTTCACTTTTTGCATTTTTGCAAAAAAATTGATAAAATTGAAATTCGCATGTGTTAGTCCTCAATTGTGTTGCGGTTTTAGAGTAAAACTTGAAAATTAAGTATTTTCTTCATTCTAGACAGAAATCTAGGAATTATTTTAAAAAATGTTATAATTGATAATTTCGACGGTGTTATACTTCGCTTTTTGCATTTTTTTTCAAAATTTTTGAAAAACTAGAAATTCGTATGTGTTAGTCTTCATTTTTTGTGTTTTTTGAGTAAAATATGAATATTAAGTATTTTGTTCGTTCTAGACATAAATCTTTGAATTTTTTTGAAAAAATATGATAATTTCTATATTTGAAGGTGTTAGACTTCAATTTTTACTTTTTTAGCAACATTATTGAAAAAATCAAAATTCGCATGTGTTAGTCTTCAATTTTAGAGTTTTTTGGGTTAAATGTGGAAATTAAGTATTTTGCTCGTTCTAGAGTCTTTGATTTTTTTTGAAAAATGTGATAATCGATATTTTAGAAGGTGTTAGACTTCACTTTTTTATTTTTGCAACCTTTTGAAAAAGTAGAAATTTGAATGTGTTAGTCTTCAATTGTGTAGTTTTTTTAGAGTAAAACATGAAAATTAAGTATTTTTCTCGTTCTACACAGAAATCTTGGAATTATTTTAAAAAAAATTATAATTGATATATTAGAAGGTGTTAGACTTCACTTTTTTCATTTTTGGAAAATCTTTGAAAAAATAGAAATCTGCATGTGTTAGTCTTTTATTTTAGAGTTTTTTTGAGGATAAGATGAAAATTAAGCATCATGCTCGTTCTAGGAAGAAATCTTGGAATCATTTTGAAAAATATGATAATTACTTTTTTTTAAGGTGTTAGACTTCACTTTTTTCATTTTAGCAAAATTATTGAAAAAATAAAAATTCGCATGTATTAGTCTTCAATTGTGTAGCTTTTTGGAGTAAAAAATGAAAAATAAGTATTTTGCTCGTTCTAGACAGAAATCTTGGAATTATTATGAAAAATATTATAATTGATATTTTAGAAAGTGTTAGACTTCACTTTTTGCATTTTTTTTTCAAAATTATTGAAAAACTAGAAATTTGTATGTGTTAGTCTTCAATTTTTTAGTTTTTTTATTAAAACGTGAATATTAAGTATTTTGTTCGTTCTAGACATAATTTATTGAATTTTATTGAAAAATATGATAATATCTATATTTGAAGGTGTTATAATTCACTTTTGCATTTTTTGCAAAATTATTGAAAAAATCGAAATTCGCATGTGTTTCTCTTCAATTTTTGAGTTTTTGGGGTAAAATGTGAAAATTAAGTACTTTGCTCGTTCTGGACAGAAATCTATGACTTTTGTTTTTTAAAATATGATAATTGATATTTTAGAAAGTGTTAAATTTCCATTTTTCATTTTTGTAAACTTTTGAAAAACTAGAAATTTGCATGTGTTAGTCTTGAATTGTGTAGTTTTTTTAGAGTAAAACATGAAATTAAGTATTTTTCTCGTTCTAGACAGAAATCTTGGAATTATTTTAAAAAATATTATAATTGATATTTTAGAAGGTGTTAGACTTCACTTTTTGCATTTTTGCAAAATCTTTAAAAAAATAGAAATCCACATGTGTCAGTCTTTGATTTGAGAGATTTTTTGAGGATAACATGAAAATTAAGCATAATGCTCGTTCTAGGAAAAAATCTTGGAATCATTTTAAAAAATATGATAATTACTTTTTTTTAAGGTGTTAGGCTTCACTTTTTCATTTTGGCAAAATTATTGAAAAAATAGAAATTCGCATGTATTAGTCTTCAATTGTGTAGCTTTTTGGGTGTAAAACATGAAAATTAAGTATTTTGCCCGTTCAAGACAGAATTCTTGGAATTATTATGAAAAATATTATAATTGATATTTTAGAAAGTGTTAGACTTCACTTTTTGCATTTTTTTCAAAATTATTAAAAAACTAGAAATTTGTATGTGTTAATCTTCAATTTTTTAGTTTTTAGAGTAAAACGTGAATATTAAATATTTTGTTCGTTCCAGACATAAATCTTTGAATTTTATTGAAAAATATGATAATTTGTCTATGGAAATTTTTTTCTTCTAACCAAGTTTTTAAAGTATATACTCGAATTAACAAAGTTTTTTACAAAATTTGGGATTTGTCTTTTACAGAGAACCATTGATCGTCCGGCGGGGTATCATTCCCCGCCTTCTTTAAATAATTGTTATGGCACATTTTGAAGCCATTATAAAAATTAGGTTAAGTGAGGATTATTAAATGAATTCATTGTTTGGCACATTTTGTCTCCATTTATTAAAAGAAGGGAAATTTTCAAAAAAACCCCTATCTTTTTTTAATATTATAAAAAAAACCCTATCTTTTTGGAAATTCCAAAAAGACCCCTCTAAGAAACTTTTATTATCAAATATCCCTCTATGGAGTTAAAATTAACTATGGATGGTGTTAAATATTTTTTACGACCAAAATACCCTTCTTTTTACATATTTAATAATTAAAAGAATGTTTTTGTTATTTGTATTAATTTTTAAAAAGTCCAAATTTTTTTTAGCTTATAATAATTTTAAAAAAATAATTATCATATGTTATATTTATATAATTTTAATATTTCATACATTATATATATTTGACTTTCATATTTTTTTACCGACAAAAATAACATAAAATAGTAATAAGATGAACAAAAATATTAAAAGAACACCTTGCAAATATTTAAAAATTCAAATATCATGAATCTATTAAAAACATACAAAAAAGAAGAACGAAAATAAAAAATAAAATAGATGTTTAAAGAAATAATTTTCTATCAATATATTTTCAAGGTGTTTATTTTATTATTATATGATATTAGTTTTTCATAAATAATAAATAAAATATTAAAATTATACAAACACAACATTTAATAATTTTATTTTTGTGAAATCATTATATGTTAAAAATTATTTATGAATTTTCTTAAAACTAATAAAATTATTAAAAAAAAATAACAAAATATATATATGAAAATAGAAGGGTATTTTGGTAAAAAAAAAATTTAACACCATCCATGGTTAACTTTAACCCCTATAGGAGGGTATTTGAAAATAAAAGTTTGGTACAGGAGATTTTTTGGAGTTTCCAAAAGGATAGGGAATTTTTTAGAATATCCAAAAAAGATAGGGGTTTTTTTGAAAATTTCCCTTAAAAGAATTCATTTATTAAATAATTGTTGAGGACTATTAAATGAAGATTAATTGATGGGTCACATAACAAAATGTGACTAGTTTGTAATCAGTCCTCATTTTATCAATCCTCTTGTCAGAATTCATTTATTAATTGAAGATGATAGTTTGTAATCACTTAACCTAATTTTTATAATGGCCCCAAAATGTGCCATAACAATTATTTAAAGAAGGCGGGGAATGATAACTCGCTGGGCAGTCAATGGTTCTCCGCAAAAGACAAAACCCAAATTTTGTAAAACACTTGGTTAATTCGAGTATATACTTTAAAAACTTCGTTAGAAGCGAAAAAATTTCCTTTGTCTATTTGAAGGTGTTAGATTTCACTTTTTGCATTTTTTGCAAAATTATTGAAAATTTCAAAATTTGCATGTGTTAGTCTTCATTTTTTGAGTTTTTTTGGGTAAAATGTGAAAATTAAGTATTATACTCGATCTAGTCATAAATATTAGATATTTTTTGAAAAATATGATAATTGGTATTTTAGAAAGTGTCAGGCTTCACTTTTTGCATTTTTGCTAAAAAATTGAAAAGGTAGAAATTCGCATGTTTTAGTTTTCAATTGTGTAGCTTTTTATGAGTAAAACATGAAAATTAAGTATTTTGCTCGTTCTAGAAAGAAATCTTGGAATTATTTTGAAAAATATTATAATTTATATTTTCGAAGGTCTTAGACTTCACTTTTTCTATTTTTTTTTCAAAATTATTGAAAAACTAGAAATTTGTATGTGTTAGTCTTCGATTTATGAGTTTTTTTTGTAAAACGTGAATATTAAGTATTTTGCTTATTCTTGACATAAATGTGTGAATATTTTTGAAAAATATGACAATTTCTACATTTGAAGGTGTTCGACTTCACTTTTGTATTTTTTGCAAAATTATTGAAAAAAATGATATTCGCATGTGTTAGTCTTCAATTTATGAGTTTTTTAGGTAAAAATGTGAAAATTAAGTATTTTGCTCGTTCTAGACAGAAATCTTGGATTATTTTTGAAAAATATTATGATTGAATTTTTAGAAGATGTTAGACTACAATTTTTGTATTTCTGCAAAAAATTTGAAAAAATTGAAATTCACATGTGTTAGTCTTCAATTGTGTAGTTTTTTTCGAGTAAAACATGAAAATTAAATATTTTTCTCGTTCTAGACAGAAATCTTAAAATTATTTTAAAAAATATTATAATTGATATTTTAGAAGGTGCTATACTTCACTTTTTTCATTTTTGCAAAATCTTAGAAAAAATAGAAATCCGCATGTGTTAGTCTTCTATTTTAGAGTTTTTTTAGGATAACATGAAAATTAAGCATTATGCTCGTTCTAGGAACAAATCTTAGAATCATTTTGAAAAATATGATATTACTTTTTTTGAAGGTGTTAGACTTCGCTTTTTTCATTTTTGCAAAATTATTGAAAAAATAGAAATTCGCATGTATTAGTCTTCAATTGTGTAGCTTTTTTGGAATAAAACATGAAAATTAAGTATTTTGCTCGTTCTAGACATAAATCTTGGAATTATTTGAAAAATATTATAATTGATATTTTAGAAGGTGTAGACTTCACTTTTTGCATTTGTTTTTCAAAACTATTGAAAAACTAGAAATTTGTATGTGTTAGTCTTCAATTTTTGAGTTTTTTTAGTAAAACATGAATATTAAGTATTTTACTCATTCTAGATATAAATCTTTGAATTTTTTTGAAAAATATGATAATTTTTATATTTGAAGGTGGGACTTCACTTTTTGCATTTTTGCAAAATTATTGAAAAATCGAAATTCGCATGTGTTAGTCTTCAATTTTTTTATTTTTTGGGGAAAATGTGAAAATTAAGTATTTTGCTCATTCTAGACAGAAAAAAAAAATTAAATATGATAATTGATATTTTAGAAGGTGTTAGACTTCACTTTTTGCATTTTTGCAAACTTTTTAAAAAAAATAGGAATTCGCATGTGTTAGTCTTCAATTGTGTAGTTTTTTTGGAGTAAAACATGAAAATGAATTATTTTTCTCGTTCTAGAAAACAATCTTGGAATTATTTTTAAAAATATTAGAATTGATATTTTAGAAGGTGTTAGACTTCACTATTTGCATTTTTGCAAAATCTTTGAAAAAATAGAAATCCGCATGTGTTAGTATTCTATTTTAGAGTTTTTTTTTAGGATAACATGAAAATTAAGCATCATGCTTGTTCTAGGAAGAAATCTTTGAATCATTTTGAAAAATATGATAATTAATTTTTTTGAAGGTGTTAGACTTCACTTTTTTCATTTTTGCAAAACTATTGAAAAAATCGAAATTAGCATGTGTTAGTCTTCAATTTTTGATTTTTTTGGACAAAATGTGAAAATTAAATATTTTGCTCGTTATAGTCAGAAATATTTGATTTTTTTTTTTAAATGTGATAATTGATATTTTAGAAGGTGTTGGACTTCACTTTTTGCAGTTTTGCAAAAAAATTGCAAAAATAGAAATCCGCATGCGTTAGTCTTCAATTGTGTTGTTTTTTGGAATAAATCATGAAAATTAAGTATTTTTCTCGTTCTAGACATAAATCTTGGAATTATTTTAAAAAAAATTATAATTGATATTTTAGATGGTGTTAGACTTCACTTTTTGCATTTTTTTCAAAATTATTGAAAACCTAGAAATTTTGATGTGTTAGTCTTCAATTTTTTATTTTTGTTAAGTAAAACATGATTATTAAGTATTTTGCTCGTAAATAGGTGTGGAAGGCCACCTATTGCGAATAAACAAGTGCAAAAATATACAAACCAAGAGGAAAACATAACATGGAGATGAAATACTAATGGAAAATTTTCAACAAAAAGTGCATACACATTCTTAATCAGAGGAGATAGCATCAAACCGGAACTAGGCACACTGTGGAAAATAAAATTGCCGCCAATGAAAACTTTTTTATAGCTATGCTTGAATAATAAAATCTCAACAGTGGACAACCAATGAAAACAGGGATGGTTAATGCCGAATAGATGTAGCTTGTGCAAAATCAGTGAAGAATCAGTGGACCATATGATTAACAAATGTCCCTATGCATTGGTTGCCAGGACTGGTATTGATGCCATCATGGATGTAAATTTTCTCCAAAAAAAAGACTTGCTACAGACTCTCATACAACCAAAAGAAATCGAAGCGTTCAGCAAATATCGGCTTTTTATTGCTTTATAATTTGGTAAGAAAGATGTAATCGAATCTTCAGAGACATAGAGCTAAATCATAGTCACTAATATAGTGAAGAGATTCAATTATTTTGGATAGCTCATAGAAAATATCAAGCAAGGATTAATGTCTAAGGCCTACATGTAAATATCTTTGTACATTTCCGTTTATCAATATATTTGGGTGCAAGTCATGAAATTGCCTCAGTTAATAAAAAAAAAATTGTGGAGACTTAGTGATCAAGGAGCACGAGTAAGAATCATAAATTGTTTCCTCCGGAAAGAAGAACTGACATACGAAGATTAGGCTTCAACCATTCGTACACCGTGGATTTGGTAATGTATTCAATCATAACTCTTCCTTCCGTACACAAATTTGATCGATACAAGTACCTATATTTTGGGTGATTCCCGCATGTTCCTCAGCCCCATGTGTTGTACATGAGTGCGGGAATTCCCAAAAATTTCTCAAAACAAGTTATTTTGACTAACCAATGCCTAAATGCATTGCTAAGACCGTCTATTACGAATAAACTACATTATGTAATATTTCTAAAATATGGTAAAAATTATGACGTAAAACTTTTGATTTAAACGTTCTTAATAGCACATTATTTTGGAAACCCAGGACATTAATAGATTGTTAAGATCGCTTATTGCGAATAAAAAAACTTTGGTAATGTTTCAACTATCTTGTGATAAGTTGGGACGTAAAAGTTTCGATTCAATCTCAAAAATACGTTATTTGGACTCCCCGGCTCGTAAATAGGTGTGTAAGGTCACCTATATTGCGAATAAACAAAATTCCGTGATGCTTCTACAATCTTGTGAAAGGTTGTGATGCAAAACTTTCGATTCAAATTTTCTCAAAAAAATATGTTATTTAGACTCCCCAACTCCAAAATAGATGTCTAAGGCCGCCTATTGCAAACAAACAAAATTGCATAATATTTCTAAACTCTCGTGAAAAGTTGTTACGTAAAAATTTTGATTCAAATTTTCTCAAAAACACGTCATTTCGACTCCTAAACTCGTAAATTGATGTCTAATACCACCTATATTGCGAATAAACAAACTTTCATAATGATTCTACAATCTCGTGAAAAGTTGTGACGTAAAACTTTCGATTCAAATTTTCTCAAAAACACGATATTTCGACCGCCTATTGCAAATTTGGTATACAATCTAGTGAAAAGTTGTGACATCAAACTTCCCATTCAAAATTTTTGAAAAACAAACGTTATTTGGAATTCCCAACTCCTAAAGAGATGTCTAACACCGCCTATTGTGAATAAACAAACTTTGATAAAAAAAATTTACAATCTCGTGAAAAGTTGTGACAAATAACTTTCGATTAATATTTTCTCAAAAAACGCTACTTGGGCTCCCCAACTCCTAAATGGATATGTATGACCGCTTATTATGAATAAACAAACTTTCATAAGATTTTTACAATCTCATGAGAAGTTGTGACGTAAAACTTTCGATTCAAATTTTCTAAAAAACACATGTTATTTGGACTAACCAAGGCCTAAATAGATTGTTGAGATCACCTATTGCGAATAAACTAAATTATTTATTGTTTTTATAATCTGGTGGAAAGTCGTGATGCAAAACTTTCGATTCAAACATTCTTAAAAATACATTATTTTGACTTCTCAAGGCCTAAATAGACTGCTAAGACCACCTATTGCGAATAAACCAACTTTGGTCATGTTCCTACAATCTTGTGAAAAGTTGTGACGTAAAAATTTTGATTCAAATTTTCTCGAAAACATGCTATTTCGATTCCCCGGCTCCTATATAGATGTCTAAGGCCGCCTACTATGAATAAACTAAATATCTAATGTTTCTACAATCTTGTGAAAAGTTGTGACTGAAACCTTTTGATTCAAATTTTCTCAAAACACGTTATTTGGATTAACCAAGGCCTAAGTACATTGCAAAGACCACCTGTAGCGAATAAAGTCAATTTCATAATGTTTTTAAAATATGGAGAAAAGTTGTGATGTAAAACTTTCGATTGTAATTTTTTTCCAAAACACGTTATTTTGACTGCAATGCCTAAATAGATTGCTAAAATCGCTTATTGCGAATAAACAAACTTTGGTAATGTTTCAATAATATTCTAGAAAGTTATGACGTAAAACTTCCGATTCAAATTTTCAAAAAACATTTTGCTTGAACCCTTCGGCTCCTAAATTGATGTCCAAGAGTGTTTATTGAGAAGTAACTAAGTTTCGTAATGTTTCTACAATTTTGTGAAAAGTTGTGACGTAGAACTTTCGATTTAAATTTTCTAAAAAACATGTTATTTGGACTCTCCAACTCCTAAATAGATGTCTAATACCGGATATTGTGAATAAACAAAATTACATAAGTTTTCTACATTATTGCGAAAAATTGTGACGTAAATCTTTCGGTTCAAATTTTCCCAAAAACGTATTATTTGGATTTCCCCGGCTCCTAAGTAGATGTCTAAGGCCGCCTATTTCAAAATAAAATAAAATTCGTAATGCTTCTACAATCTTGTGAAAAGTTGTGAAGTAAAATTATCGATTCAAATTTTCTCAAAAACACGTTATTTTGGCTCCCCGAGGCCTAAACATATTGCAAAGACCACCTTTTGCAAATAAACAAACTTTGTTAATGTTTCTACAATCTCGTAATAAGTTGTGACGTAAAACTTTCAATTCAAATTTTCTCAAAAACATGTTATTTGGATTCCCCAACTCCTAGATAGACGTTTAAGACCGCCTATTGCAAATAAACAAATTTTCTTTCGAGTTAACAATTAATAATCAATATTTAAAATTTGTTAATTAAAAGCGTCAATTTAGAATGGGGAATTTTGTTGCAGTTGACAGCCTTCACGTCGCCTTCATTCGAACGTCCGATAAAACTGATTTGAATCGTCAGATTCTTAAACTTTTTATTTTCTCTGATAGTTTCATTTTTTTAATTTTCTGCGATATTTTCGATCTGACTTTGGACCATCAGGTTCTTAAACTTTTTTATTTTCTATGGTATTTTTGTGAGGTTATTAAATGCACTATTTTCATTGGAGTTCATATAAATGCACAAATTTTTATTTTACACGTTTATTTAATACTTTTTGTTTGTTTGTGACTATTTCTCTAATTACAATAACAATCCAGTCCATACCTTACATCAAAAGTTTAATATGACTTAACAAAGAGCAAATTCTAAAAAATGACTATTTTGCACTGAATTAATAATGATTACTATTTGGTGCTCTTATTTATTAACACGGTTATATTCCACAAAATGTGCACAGAATTTTTTATATATAAAAAATCATAATCTTTAAAAATAGCTTGCACAAATACCATTGAATCAACATATTAGAAATAATAATTTTTCAAACTTTAAATTGGATATTCTTGGCTAGCAATTTTTTTTTTCAAATACAAAGATCGAATACAATTTTTTTTCAATTTTGAAAATTGAAAAACATATTTTGTGTTATTTTGTGTAATAATACTCATTAACAAGAGAGCATATACGAGTAAATTTATTCATTTATGTTTTCATATTTGATAAATTTTATTTTGTACATTAGAAATAATAATATATATTATTTACTTACAAAACAATAAATAACAATTATCATAAATGAGGGTAAAATGGTCATTAGTTTGATTCATTTTAAAATTGTTTTCTGTTAAGTCATGTTAGCTCTTGCAAGTTGCAATAGCAACACCCAAGTTTAATCACAATAATATTACGCACCCCGCTACATAATCCCCGCAAATGTCCCGCGGTGACATAATTGGAATGTATTAAATAGGATAAATGGTTATATTTGGAAATTTAGTATCAATTAATTAGGGTGCGGATGAGATTGGGGGTTTTGAGTGCATGGTGTGTAATATTATTGGTTTAATCAAGTCTCTAACGAAACAGAAGTTAAAAAGATCAATAAATAGATTTTTTTTTCATGCTTTTTGTTTGTTTGTGTCTATTTCTCTAATCACAAGAACAATCCATACAAACTAAATAAAGTTCACACAATTATAACAAATCTTTAAAATAAGCTCAAGTTTACAAAAACATAATATAACCAAAAATAACACCACATAAACGAAAAGCATACAAATTCGAAACGCGGCCAAATCACAAAACAAAACTCAACAGAAAGAATCTCGTCCCCGATATAAAAGAATATACAAGAAATCTCAAATTATACCCAATAATACCCATATAACCCAAAAAAACTCAAAATTACGCGCAACCCCCTTAAATTGCTAACAATTCGCAACAAGGCAATCCTTTTGCGACGAAGTCGCAGTCGAAGTCAAAGGGGTGACACGTAAGATTGCTTGAGCGCTCAAGCGAGAAAGCTTCGCATTGCAAAACTCTTCCCAAGGATTAGGGTTAGGGTTTTCAGACGAATCTTCTTCTTGGAATATTTTCAAATATACCCCTTGTAATTCCAACGCGAGGGACCGAGCTGCTTCTCTCGATTCGGGTAATTGGTCACTTATTTGTGTCGCGGCAATTTGAATTAGTTTGTCAATTCCATATGTTTTTATCCCTTCTAGTCCCTACAAACATAAAAATGTCACATATACTTCTGCAAAACATAAAAATAAGAATGTGAACTTACGAGATGGGGAACGCTACGGCTAAAACAAATTGACGCTTTTGCCCTCACTCTAGGGTTTCTATTCTTCAAAGAGGGGAGAATTTTGGGTAATAAAAGTGTTGGTGAAACCCCGATTGTCATCGAAATTAGGGCTGACTCAGCGGCTTCACAAACAAACTTCTTATCTTGTGAAGATTTCAAAAATAATTGTACCAACTGGATAAATAAAACAAAATAAAATTATATGGTTTTTCAGTAAATATGGGAGAATACAGGGGTATTTTTTTTAAATAAGAAGGTACCAAGGGATCGAGAGAATCGATAATTAAATCTTTATAAGCTTTGAAAATATCTGAACAAGTCATTAATGCGGTTTTAATTACTGCACTTCGAGGATTCTTCAGAGCCTTCACTACCATATTTATCACTAGTTCCCTGTTAAGAAAGTAAATTGCAAAATGGTCCTAAAAATCAAAATTTACATTTTGGCCCTTGATATTTAAAATTTAGTGTTCACTTACAATTGGTCTGATAATTTGTCCTTGTGGTAAATGGAGATTTGACGCACATTGTTTAATGCTTCACATATTGTGACCCAATCTTTCGAATCCAACCTTGTCATTAGTGTCTGTTACAACAAATTGGAAATTTGCATAAAAGCCTGTTATTGATGGTTGTAATTGAAAATTCGTATGTACCGTCATGCAAGAATCGAGATCTTCAATTTCAGTTAGATTTTCGGAATCGATGTATTCTACGTCTATAATTGCAGGCTCTGATCCATTGTTGCTCAAAGTTTCTCCTTCTTTCAAATTTGGATTTGAATTTGAATTTGGGTTGTTATTTTCTGATATGGGTTTTGGCATTTTTCCATTTGTGTCTTTTAATTTGAGATCTTTTACTTCACTATCTGACATTGTTTCTCTGAAAAAGAACAAAAAAAGAAATTAGGTGAATTTGTGATTATTATATTATGAGGACAAGGAAAAACATCGATTTTCTAAAAGAATGATGTTTTACTAAAGTTGTAATTTGAGTTCATTCCTAAAATGTAATCACGGTAGAATGCTGCTTATTCCCAAAACTGAGTGAGAAATAGTTCTGATATATTTGTAATTTAAGAATCACTCACAAAAGCTAATCATTTTAAACTAAACCTAATGAGAATTCCACATTGAAATCGAAAAATTCAAAGTCAATTCACAAGTTTTTAGGGTTTATTCCAGTACTCCACAAACTACAGTAGATCTAATACAAGCATAAAACCCAAAAAAAACACCAATAAAAACTGCAAACAACAAGAAACCCAGATCCGAGTAACTTACTCTAAAAACAAAATCGAGATTAAGCAAAGAAACAAATCAAATCAACCTCTCCGAAGCTACCTCTGGATCTAACAAACGACGCTAAAATGTGCTTGTTTTTAAGAATATACAAGTAAACAACAAAGATCAGATCGCCGACAGAGAGAAAGACAGACAACGAGAGGGAGACAGAGAGAGAGGGTTTACCAAGAAAAATGGCGAGAGCGAGAGGAGAAAGAAAGCGACCTGGCTTCTTCTTCTTCTGTATTGTGTATTGTTTAGGTGAAAAGTAATGGGAGTTATTTTGGGAAGTATTTTGTGGGTAAGGAAAGCAAAATCTGGATTTGAGAGAGAGAATGAAATCACAGAAATGCCATTTATGTTAGCTGGGGAGTGAATTTCTTTTATTATTAGAAATGATAACCGTACCCACAATTGCACATATTTACTGGATAACCATTTTATTAAGAAAATAATATTTTTTTTTCTTATTTTATTGGATATTATTTGTTATTGAATAATCTCAACAAATAATTAATTGAATGCATGATACCTCAATGATTTTATTATATTTGAATGCATTCATCCAATAATTACAGGTTTTATTCCAGCCATGTTAGTTTTGAGAATAATAACATGGTGCATACAGCATATTGTCCGCACAGTACAAACATTGATATCATGATACCTGAATAAATGACAGTGATGATATTGAGTAGTAGTTATAACACAAAATAAAATATTACTCAAAAGATACATATATACAGTTTTGTATAGTCTTTTCATGTTTTTTGTTCTAATTTTGGGCAAGATAAAAAAATGAAAATGTATTTGTATAATTAATTATTTTAGTTTTATTTTATGTAGCAAATAAAAATCAAGATTCAGAAGATAAAAAAAAAACAAAAGTTGTTTTTTTTTCTTTTAAAATTTTGCAAAATAAATTGCCAATATCTATAAATATTTCTTTTTATTACTAAAATTGGTAAGCTTACAATGAAAATATCATAATTATCACAAAATATAAATGGGGAATTCTTCAAAAATCACCTAACTTTTCTGTAAATTATGAAAAAATCCTTACCTTTTTAGGAAACCGCCTATATTTTTTTAAATTTCCTCAAAAATCTTCTATATTTGTTTCTTCTTTCAAAATCCCCTAACATTTTTAGGTTCTCTCAAAAATCTCCTATTTTTTTGTTATGCTTTTTAAAAAATGACCATTATACCCCCCATAATTTTATTTTATAAATCTTTATAATTTAATAAATAATAAATACACATTAAACTATTATAAAAAAATAAAAATATATTAAAAATAAATAATACATGCTATTAAAATATTATAATAAATAATACATAAATATTATAATATTATAATAAATAATATTAGAAACATACGTGACAAATCACAATACAGCCACATAAATTTTTAAGTGAAAATAAAATTTTATAAATTCTAAATTTGATTGTCACCTGTATTTCGAAGTGCAAATCTAGATAAAAAAATCTATGTACATATGATTATTGCATTTCTTATGGGGTTGAACTTTTTCAGTAACGAAAGATAAACGTATACAAATTGCAGGTCAAAAATATAAAAAAAAAATACCATTTTTAATAATTATGCTTGTGAAATTATACGTTGAAAGATATATTGAGGGGGGAGGGAGGAGCAACCTGAAGCATGAGAAAATACAGGAAATGGTAAATTGGAATTTCTATTTTCATTGATATCGAGTGTTCAGAAAGAAAGGCTCTCTTTTCCGAAATGATCACAAAAGAGACGGAGAAGTTAGGGGCCGTTTGGCAAGCGGAATTAGTAGAGTGGAATTGGATTATAAGGTGGAGGAGAAAAAAATTCTGGAATTAGTAATTCCACAGTTTGTTTGGATGTCCGAATTATAAGATGCTGGAAAGTATAATTCTTTGTTTGGTTGGTTAGAAAAATTATGGAATTTCATTATTGAAAATATAGAACAAATGTTTGATTAAAATTAATACAATATCACAGTATTATCATTTAATATTAAATTATTCTAATATTATTATTATTATGTTATTATATTATTATTATTCTTCTTCTTCTTCTTATTATAATAATAATAATAATTATTATTATTATTATTATTATTATGATTATTATGATTATTATGATTATTATTATTATTATTATTATTATTATTGTTATGGTATTATAATATCAAAAATGATACAGTCCCAGAATTAATCCACCGAAACAACACCGATTATGTTATTATGGAAATAAAAACGTGTGGGGTCCATTTTATATTTACCTAAAAAGTCAATTCGGTATCATTTCGGTGAATTATATATGTGATTGTAGCATTTTTTATTATAATATTATATTATTATAATGTTATATTATTATTATTATTATTATTATTATTATTATTATTATTATTATTATTATTATTATTATATTCTTCTTCTTCTTCTTCTTCTTCTTATTATTATTATAGTAATAATAATACTTATTATTATTATAATTATAATAATAATAATAATAATAATAATTAATATTATTATTATTATTATTGTTGTTGTTATGGTATTATAATATTATATTATTATAATGTTATAATAATAATATTATTATTATTATTATTATTATTATTATATTCTTTTTCTTTTTCTTATTATTATTATTATTATTATTATTATTATTATTATTATTATTATTATTATTATTATTATTATTATTATTATAGTAATAATAATACTTATTATTATTATTGTTGTTATGCTATTATAATATTATATTATTATAATTTTATAATATTATTATAATTATTATTGTTGTTGTTGTTGTTGTTGTTGTTATTATTATATTATATTATTATAATATTATTTTTGTAATCAAATTAGTTTAAAATTTAAATAAATAAATAATATTATTATAATATAACATTATTAAAATATAAAATCATCATAATATTATTAATTGTAGTATTATTATTGTACTAATTTTATTATTATAATAATAATAGTAATAATAATATAATATTAATTATAATATAATATAATATTAATTATAATTATAATATAATATATTATAATATATATTCATAATATTAATATTAAAATATTGTAAATAATACTAATATATTAATATTTTTAATTAATATATTATATTAGCATATTGATATAATATACTATTATAATATTAACATACTAATATTATTAATATAATAATAATAATAATAATAATAATATATTAACATTACATAATATATGAAACTAATATTAACATATTAATATTAATATATTATAATAATAATAATTATTATTTTAATTATAATATTATTTTAATATTAATTAATATTATATTAATAATATTATTATTATTTATTATTATTATTATTATTATTAATTATATAGATATTATTTATAATAATATATATTATCATATTAATTATATAGATATAATATAATTATTTTGACTAATAAATTATATCATTATAATATATAATATTATATTAATTATATAGATTGAATCATTATAATATAATTATTCTTTGATTATAATTTTTCTATATAATAATAATAACAATTATTATTATTATTATTATTATTATAGGAATAACAAGATTCTCCATTTTGTAATTCTAGCTTTTGTTGGAGTGAAAATATGGAGCAAAAATGAAATATCAAGATACTCCACCTTCTAATTCTCTCCACAATTCTTTGTACCAAACAAAGAATTAGATTATGAAGAATTTTAATATCCAATTCCCTCTACTAATTCCACAATTATTATCATTTTAAAGAATTAATTTCTGATAAATATCAATGAAAATAGAAATGGAGGGATACTCATCGTGATTAGAATAGATCGGACGGTGAAGAAATTATTGGGACAAGATCTCTGCCCAAAGGGCTTTGGTCAAGCCCCAGGTCAGAACCTCTGACGGATACTCATTCAGTTCGATCGGTTCGAGCGTAATAATGGAAATGGAGGGATCGGCGCCGGCCTCACCTGGCGTCAACGCCGTGCAAATCTCCGATTCAATAGAGGAGCTTCTCCGCTTCACGCTATACTCCTTCGTCTCCGGCGATTACTCCGATTTCGCCTTGTCCCGTGAATTTTGCTCCCGCTTACTCCTCGATGCTGACCCCGGCGCAACACTCCATTCACAGCTGATCGGTTTCTCTCTCTCTCTCTCTCTCTCTCTCTCTCTCTCTCTCTCTCTCTCTCTCTCTCTCTCATATTGCTGTTAAACACATGTTTATTCAATCTAACAATTTCAGAGAAAAACTCAAAAAAAAAAAAAAACAATTTCAGAGAACCAGATTGGTAATGGAGTTCCAGAATATCCATTATACAAGCATTTAGCAAAAGAATTAGGGAAGTGCTTAGAATCGCGCCGTTTCACAAGAAAAGAAGATTTTGGGATGAATCTTCCAGTCGAAGAAGAATCTTCTATAAATGATGATATCATTTGGGATGCACTAATTTCACAAAATGGATCGAAATTATCCAATGTTAGCACCATTGATTTATATTTAATTCTTTTTACATGTTTATTTTGCTTGTCTGTATTAATTTAATTGTGTTTATTTTCATGCAATTTAGATATATGAAAGTGTTAATTTCGAGCTTCATGTTCAAGAGCCATACTTCTCGCAACTCAAAGGCACACCATTTCTTATTTCTATTAGACATAAATTAATAAGCAAAATAATATTTATCTAGTAATTAATATATAGTATTTTTTTTTCATTGATCCAGATGGGACGAAAAAGGTTGAAGGGAGATTAGCAACTGGTAATTACAATAAGTAAGCTAATCAGATCTATATTCTAATTATTATTTCATTTAATAATTTTATTTCTTCCTTTTTTGTGTTTATTTAATTGAAACAGAGTCGATCAAGGCTCCGTGCTTTTGTTTAACAAATGTCTCTTGCTTCGAGTCGAGGTAATTAATCATACATATATAACTTTCAAGACCCCGAAATATCAAATTTACCCTTCTAATACACATTTAATAATTTCTGTAGAGAGTTGTAGAATATAATTCATTTTATGAAATGCTGCAAGTGGAAAAACTCGAAAATGTGCTTCCAGGAGTTTCAACCATTGAAGAAGGTATAAAGTATACTTTATATAGGATATATCTAAATATATTTAGTTAGTTAGTTCCTTAAATAAAAATTTGAATTTTCAGGTGTGGCCGTCTATAGAAAATTCTACTCAGAGGAGAGAGAGAATGCTAGTGGCGTTTTAGCAATTTCAGTTTCGAATCCATCTTTGTCGCAACCTTATATTATCCTTAAAGAAATTCTTAATGTGAGTTTTGTTATTAAATTACATATATTTGAGTAAATTAAAATCTCATATATACTTTGCAAATAATTTAAGGGACTATGTTATGAAGGGATTGGGAGACTCATAGGTATGGCCCGCACTGCTGGCACGGTTCTCGATGCCCTGCCTCCTTCGAGATCGATACTTTTATCATCTGCGACTAAATCTTATCAACCCGATGTATGTTATAATCTTTTTATGGAACTTTTCATATGTGCCCTTCCAAAACTGTTAATATCAAATTTACCCCCCTCTTCAAAATTATACCTTCCAGAACTATAAATATCAAATTTGCCCTTCCACAAAATGGAAGTTAATTTATCAATTTTGTCCATCTAAATTTAAAAGATATCAAAGTTATCTAATATATTTGGCAAACAGTAAATTTGATAGATGGATTTGAGTTTTTCAACGGGTAAATTTGATATATGAAATTCTCCCTTGTTTTCCTTTCTATCTTATTAGTTTTGACATTAAAAAGTATATAATATGTGTTTTATAAATGTAGATGAAAGGTTGTACCTTAAGCGAAGCTGCAAGAGCACTAGCAAAACACGCCGAAAGAAGCAGTGAAGAATGGTGGGGTCAAGTTCAAGGAAACGGTATATTCCTTTTTTTTTTCTACAATATTATTCCTTTTTCTCTTAACATGAAAGAAATTTCCATTTATTTCTTTTTGTAGATTCGAACAAGAACCAATTGGCATTGGAAGTGATTAACAAGTTCTTAGATAATTGTTGTTGGATGAACGTTCATTTGATCCAGCCTTACGGTTTGGTCTTTGAGATCCGTGTCTGCGAAGGATATGGGGCCAGATGGTCCTCCGATGGTTCCAAGGTAACAAATATATTTTCTATCATATTAATACAAAATAAATTAGTTATTATTGGCAAACTATATTTAGCATCAATGTGCTTATTTATCATTTTAATCTAGTTCATTGGATTTTTGGAGCCATACATGGTGAAAGGCTATTCCAAGGGCTGGAAGCATTAGAATTTCCCTCTTTAAAATTTAAATAATTTTATCGGGATAATTTCCGGTATATCCTTTCTAAAATTAGAAATAACATATTTATCCCTACTAAGATACAAACATCAAATTTATCCTCTTAAGAACTCAATTTGCATCAAATGTACCCAAACTGATATAGTACCGTTAAATTAAATGTGATTTGAGTGTTTTAAACCTAATCAAAGCAACAAAACAAAATTAAATGACCATATGTACACGTATACATGTCAAATGATGTAGTATTGACAAAATCTCCAAGTCAGAATGAATCAATAAAACTAAAAGTTTGTATATATAGCATAAACATTCACATGTTTCATTTATTGCATAACTTTGAATCATGAAAAATATATATCATACCAAACAATCGTTCATTCAATATACATGAGAGGCTCATCGTTATCTTTGACTTTTAGTTACAAAATTTGTCATAAATTATTACTGTTTATAGTGAAGTGATTGTTTTTATCGTTTTACCACTATTTTGTCGATAAAACATTAAAACGGCGACTCGCTGTTCCATACCATTTTCCATTTTCTACGACATTGCATGAGACACTCAAAAAAAATCTAGATATCCAAAAGTAAACACAAAAATTGTGAAATAATGGGGAAGGCTATTACGGAAGATTTGAAATATTAAAAAACTAACTACTTGATGCTAAAGAATTGGTTAAACTATTAATTCATTACACCATAATTATCCTTAAAAGGATAACCAAGACTTAATTTTAGTATATTTTGTTATTACTAATCCCGAATTGTACAATTAGACCTTAATTTTACAAATGTTCACATCATTTTATCTTTCTAGTAATATTTCATATTTCAAAGAATGGTCATGATTCTGATCTGCCCCTACCGGGCCTCTCAAAGCAGGCATCAAATTATTGTGTTTTTCTTTTTCTTTTTTGTTATTGCAAAATCTACATATATACAAGGAAAATCCCCACGCGATTGTGCGGGTTTGTTCGAATTGTTGATATTGTTTTGTTAGTAGGATCTCTACGTATACGAGGATATAGTTTTTTTGTGGGGCCACATTTTTTAGGTATGCATTTTTGTTACATTTTCTAAGTGGAACGTGTTTGTAAACTCTTCGATTTTGAATAAATTGTTCTGCATTTTTTATGTCATAATTTTTTGTGTATTTTTTGAATATTCTTGAACTTTGATGTTGTTTATATCTAATACTTTCAACATTTTGCGTACTCTGAAGTATTTGTTATAGAATGCGCGTAATAAAAATTATTCGAAAATACTCAAAAGTCCGCGCGTCATGACTTCTATTTTGTGTATTTTTGGATATTTCTAGACTTAAATGACATTCAATGTAATTGATAGGTATTCGAATATTACATAATTTAAAATGTTGCGATACACGAAATTCATAATCACATTCATCGAATCATATGTCCAAATAAACAAATATTACAAATACAATACACAAAATTTTAGATTGTCAATATCGTGCAATTGTCGATTCCACTTTCGATTGAGGCTTCTCCGTGTCATTTATTTGCTGCAAAAAATCATGAAAAAATAATAAGTATTAAGTTCAAAGATTTCAAATTATTTTTAATGTTTCAATTTTTTTCATCAGAGAAAAGATGGATAGAAATCTTGATAAAATAGAAAACAAATAGTAATGGGTCTCATTTTTTCAATCATAATCTTTGATAATGGTGTCGTTATCTATTACTATTGAATGTTAGAATTATATGAATATAAAATATGATAATTATTTTTTGAAATTATTATATGTTAAAAAAATATTTATGAAATTTTTTAAAATTAATAAAAAGATAACGAAAAATATTTTTTTAATTATCAAATATGAAAATTGAAGATCATTTTGGTCCAAAAAATATTTACACCATCCAAAAATAGAATTAACCCATACAACCAGTATTTGAAACTAAAAAATTGGTTAGAGGGGTTTTTCGGAAGTATAGAAACAATGGGTGTCGTTTTCTCTTACTAATAACACTCATGTAATTGTGGAACTTTGAATAATGAATGAATATTAAAATTATATAAATATAATATATAATATTGTCAATTATTTTATTATTACTTGATGTTAGTTTTCATGAAACAATAAAGAATGAATATTAAAATTATTTAAATATAACATATAATAATTACTTTTTGGAATTATTATATGTTAAAAAATATTTATGATATTTTATAAAATTAATAAAAAAATAACGAAAATATTTTTAATTATCAAATATGAAAATATAAGCGCATTTTGGTCCAAATAATATTTAACACCATTCAAAGTTAGGTTTAATCCCTATAGGGGATACATGAAAACAAAATTTTGCTCAGAGGGGATTTTTTGAGTATCCAAAAAATGAGGTTATTTAGTTTCCAGAAAGTTAAGTTTTTTTTTTTTTTTAAATTATCATTTTTTAATAAGTTCGGTTTATGTAGACCATGTTTATATAAAAAAGAAATATGACAGAGAAACGGAAAAATAACTTGTTTGAGAATGGTTCATACAAATGATGAAATGTTGATTTTTCTTTAGTTTCTTAGGTGCATGTAAATCATGTTTATATGAATATGTTAATTGGTATTAACTATTAGTTCATTTGTATCATTGGATTGTTTGATCCGATTGCTAAGATTAAAACATGATGTAGCATCATGAGAAATAATTTTTTTTTCTATATAATAACAATCTGTTTGGACAGTCGTATTAGATTTGTTCAACTAGTTTGGTGTATACGTTTATATAAATATTATTATAATTCATTTGGACCAATTGCATGATCGTGATTTATACAAATTTATCATATGTACATTTGTTTAATTAGCTTGATATATGTAGACCACGTTTTTAAAAATATTATTATAATTTATAATTTATTTGGACCAATTTGCATAATCATGATTTATACAAATTTATCATATGTATAATTGTTTAATTAGCTTGGTATAAGTAGACCGTGTTTATATAAATATTATTACATTTAAAATTACTCTGGATTTGTTTAATTAGCTTGATTCAACGGTCCAGATTAATGGACAATGTGGCCTCACGAGAAGAGAGGAAAATTGCAAAGATTATAACATAATAATATGTAGACCACGTTTTTAAAAATATTATTATAATTTATAATTTATTTGGACCAATTTGCATAATCATGATTTATACAAATTTATCATATGTATATTTGTTTAATTAGCTTGGTATAAGTAGACCGTGTTTATATAAATATTATTACATTTAAAATTACTCTGGATTTGTTTAATTAGCTTGATTCAACGGTCCAGATTAATGGACAATGTGGCCTCACGAGAAGAGAGGAAAATTGCAAAGATTATAACATAATAATATGTAGACCACGTTTTTAAAAATATTATTATAATTTATAATTTATTTGGACCAATTTGCATAATCATGATTTATACAAATTTATCATATGTATATTTGTTTAATTAGCTTGATATAAGTAGACCGTGTTTATATAAATATTATTACATTTAAAATTACTCTGGATTTGTTTAATTAGCTTGATTCAACGGTCCAGATTAATGGACAATGTGGCCCCACGAGAAGAGATAAAAATTGCAAAAATTATAACATAATACAGTAAATTTCCTCGAAAAAAATTGAAAATTGAAAATAGTAAATCAATTGCAATTTTTTAGAGAAATAAATCAATTGCAATTTAGAAACAAATTGCCGTATACTAACTCATATTTGTGGTTGGTTCCTCCAATATTTATTTAATATTTAATATCCATATAAACTCAGCATTTCTTTTGATAGTCAAAATCAACATTTTGGAACTTTTTTGGTATGGCTGATTTGTTAATTGATATATATAGTACCCAAGAAACACAGAAGTGATGACTATTCATAATCATAACTAGTTCACTATAATTACTCATTCATAATATATGGACAATCTAGGTTGATCATTCAAAAAACCCCATCAGAGCTCAATATATTACATATCTAAGAACCATAAAATAGGTTCGAATAAAATGATATTAAATCCGCATATAGGGGTGGACCCCGTATGAGTGGAGCGGCTAATGCTCGAAAAAATTATCCACATCGGTTTTGGATACGGATACAGATAGTATTACCCGCACACCTGTTTGCTATCCGAATTTAAATATATCAATTTATCCTTGATTTTTACTAATTTACCTGTACCTATATCGGTTGGGTATCCAAACCCGTGTCCGATTCTAAATTTTGATTTTTTTTTTATTTGAACCGTCTCGAAATTTTGATAATTTTACTAAATCATACATTTTTACAGATAACGAGTATATCCACGGATATGGATTTTATCCACTAGTACAGATTTTACTCACGGGTCCAGATATGAGCGATAAAAATTACTCGTGATAAATTCGGGCATGTATAATACCTTGAAATTCAAGTACAGTTATGGAAATGTTTATTCGTACCCAACCCGTCCCATTAACACTCCTATCCACATATCCACATATGAGTATTAAAACTAGTATAGGATATTGGCACTATTTGCATATTACAGATTACTACATATGAATATTGAAAATTAATATCTTGATACTAAAATTGTATATTAACACAAAAATGACATATTAACGCTGAAAATTATGTATCGACACAAAAGTATTATATTGGTACCTAAAATAGTTTATCTATGTTCAAACCGACTTACGATTATTAAAAGCAATATATTGTAATAAAAATGATATATTTAATTCACACATGAAACATATTTTGTACATGTATATAGAAAGAATTATATATTGACTTAACACACGAAACATATTTTGTACAGGTATGTACAAAAAATAATAATATCACTATGTATATTTTAAACAACAATTATTCCAAGTTGGTACATGTTTTCATATAAAATTATTAATATCTATATTTATAAAATCATTATTTTAATTTCTAGTATGATTCTTGAATGGTGCAAATCAAAATGATTAAAATAACAATTTATATGTAATGTTTTCGAAACTATTTTGTACAAATGTATTGAAAAAATGAACAAAATTTGAAATAAAAAAAATGGTGCGTTGGGATAAAAAAATATGGGTGGTGATATTGCAAGAGCCAGCATAACAAAATTGAAAGCGATTTCGATTTTATTTTATCAAATGATTGTTATATCATTGTTAATGATGAATTGATGATTGATATTTCTTATATTTATTTATTAGTTTATTATTTTTCATAAATCATACAAATAAAATATTTCATATATTAAAAATATTTTTATTCTTAATTTTTCATCATAAAAAAAAAAAATTGTAACATGCCATATATATTTAAATATGAAAATTAATATATATTGGTTAGATTTGGTTTTTTCATAAAATTTGGAAAAATATTTTTCATTATTCGTAGAAGATATAAATAATAATATATAAATATAATAAATATCAATCACCATAAATAAAGATATAGTGATCATTTGATTAAAAAAAATTAAAATCATTCTTAATTTAGTCATGTTTGCTTTTGCAATAACATCACCCAAAAATATATATAGACACTATAAACTATAATTGACACATTTATTACCCCGAAAATAGTATAATTGATTGTTATTTATTAGCATTAAATATATTTTGGATTATTCAAGTGAAAAAAATGATATGGTGAATGCGCCTAATTGGGAGTGATTATTTTTGTTTATATCAATTAGTGAAGTCTCTGTAGCGAGTAAAAAGCGAAATTAACAGAGTATAAATTTATAGTATGTGAAACTACAACACAACACAACTAGGGATGTCAATGGTGAGGATATTGCCCGAACCGACCCGAACCGTATCTGAAGAAATATCCGGATTCGAAAAAAATATCCGAATCCGAATGGATCCGGATATGGATCTGGTTGCTAATTTTAGGATCCGGAACCGGATTCGATATTCGGTTTTGGTGCGGGGACCGGATCCGTGTTCCGGATCCGAGTATTTTAGGATCCGGATACTCGGAACCAGATTCGAGTATACGGAACCGGATCCGGATACGCATATTATATATTATTTTTATGTATTATATTTGATATTAGTTGAAAAATCATATACAAATTAATGATTTGTGAGTGACTTAAACTCACAACCGTAAAATTATGTTTAAATATAATCATATTTATCGTTCATGTCACAAATTATATATATTTATAGCTAAAAAGTAAGTTATGTTATGATAACATAGTATCCGTTTTAATATCCGAAAGAGAACCGTATCCGTATCCGTATCCGACAATATCTGAACCGTTTCCGTATCCGTTTATTATCCGAACCGTATCCGGATCCGGGTAATTCCGTATCCGGATCCGTATCCGAAAAAAAATATAGATATGGATCTGGTATGACCACTATCCGAACCGTTGACACCCCTAAACACAACACAAAGAAAAAAAAAACATTAAATACTCCTAAAAATCAATTATATCCCTACATTTCTTTTCCTCAATCATGCATAATCATACTCCTCAAAAATCAATTATAAAAAATGCACATTTCAAATTCTTAGAAAAAAAAATATTATATACTCCTAAAAAACAATTATAAACACTACCCAAGTAAACACTTACAAAAAAATTAAATATTATTAACACTCTTACAAAGAACAAAAAAGCACTTACATTCATAAAACTAAACATATTAAATTGAAACATGATAAATTCTAATTTTGCTCATGGAAACATGATAACTATTAAATTGAAACATGATAAATTGAAACAACTTAAGACAAAATCTATTTTTTTTGGTGTACATCATTATATTCACGTAAATCAAAGAAGATTACTATTTTGTCCCCATTATTTTGTATTGAGTTTTTCTTGATAAATTATGTATCTTAGTTCTTGGACATTATTTTTTTTGCATTCTCAAATTAGGCCCATTCCGACTTTTCACCCATCAATTTATTTTCATGTGTGGAGAGAAATTTATGAGAAACTTTTTTTAATTAATAATTCATTGTTTTCCTATTTTTGTTTCATTTACATAGTTTATTTGTGTAAATCTTTTATCAATATATGTTTATATCACTTATAAATGTGACGATAAATATTATTATTATTATTATCATCTTGATAGATTGTTAATCTTTTCTATAAAACAAAAAAAATGTCACCATTAATTATATCTTCCTCACAAAAAATATTATCACGAACATATAATTATATTTTTATTTGGTCAGGTTTGCTATCGCAAAACATATAATTTTTTTGATAATAAATGGAGAAGGCCCATATGTCCTCCATCCATTAATGCCAATAAGGATCGAACCCACAACCTCTCACAACACATGAATTTTTGATAATAAATGGATTTTATCGCAAAACATATAATTGATTCACTGTTCACAATAATGCTCAAATAATAAGACTTGCTCTTTGAACATAAATTGTACTATGAGTACGTTTTAAGAATGACATCGTATCGATAAAAACGAACTAATGCTGAAGTATATTTATCACGAACGTCATAAATATTATATTAAATTGTCAGAGGGAAATTTTCGCAATTTTGAAATAATGCAAGAGATTTTTTGTATATTTATCACGAACAAGTTTACCCAAAGACATAAAAATCAGCAGATTGCGACTACACGTTTTTACATTATTCGATTTCGAAAGCTGAAGTCGGTAAAAAATTTATAGCGAAAAAGCATATTAAATTAAAAGAAAGTTATTTTGATTCATATTCAGATAGAAATTGGCATGTTAAAAAAAATCCCGAATATCATTATTAACCTTGAAAAAACTTAGAAAAATAGATATTTTTAATAATAATAATAACAACAATGTAACCAAAAAATTTGCAGGAAAACCCCGAAATAACTCAAAATTGTAATGATTTCTAAAAAAATGCTGGAAATTAAAATAAGTACTCTATAAAACAAGGAAATTCGAGAAAAAAATAAATATTGGTCATCTTAGGACAATGAAAACCCAATTATTAGTGAAAAATTCTAATAAATCCTTTTAAAACGCTGACAATTGTCAAACAAAATTAAAATTTTGAAAATCATAAAGAAAGAACAAAAACCCTCAAAATTTTACAATTATGAGAACAACGAAATGTAAACTTTATTATTAAATAAATATGAAAATATCAAATACACCCCTGTAAAGGCAGAAAAATGTGGAAATTACTAGGGCTGCAAACGAGCCGAGCTCGAGCGAGCTATGCCAAGCTCAAGCTCGGCTCGGAACTTATTCGAGCTGGCTCGGCTCGTTTAGATTTATGGTTCGAGCTGAAAAATCGAGCTCAAGCTCGGCTCGTTCTAATTCGAGCTAGCTCGGCTCGGCTCCACAGTAGCTCAATTAAAAAAATAACTTAAATTTTAATTAAAAAATTGTAATAATCGCGAATAAACATAAAATATTTTAAATACTAAAATATCTTAAAACATAACAATAATAAATTAAACATACACAATACAAAACATAACATAAAAAAATAGGATTTGAACTTGGTATTATTAATTTGTCTCTCCTAGTTAATATTCTTTTTTAGGACCTAAGTTGTAACCCGAATTGGAATTATTATGAAGATAAAAAATTTCTTTATAAAATTTTATAATTAAAATAATATATATAATGTAAATTAATTATGATAAAAATATTTAATTTTTTAAATCGAGCTCAAAAAAATTTCGAGCTTAATACGAGCGAGCTGAGTCTGGCTCAAGCTCGGCTCAATAAACGTTCGAGCTAGCTCGGCTCGGCTCGTTTAATTTCGAGTTAATATCGAGCGAGCTATTATCGAACTATTATCGAGTCGAGCTCGAGCGAGCCACGAGCCACGAGCTAAAGTTGCAGCCCTAGAAATTACGTATAATAATTCATAATAGCAGACAAACCCCTCAAAAGGTTGAAAATTTCAGAAATGTTATTTTAAGATCAGAAAATATCAAATACACCTTTTAAAATACAAAAATTCAAATGATAGTCTTATAAAGAGTGAAAATATGGGATATAATCTTAAAAATGCAATTTTTTTTATAAACCTCAGAAAATCAAATTGGCGGTAATACTTTAAATTTTTTTGCTGAGAAAAGGACCATGGCTAAAGGAAATAACTTTGGTTCATGCTGGTAAGTAGAAAAGAATCAAATATTCAGAATGTTTGTATTTTTAATTTGTGAATAATTGCGATGAAAAACACATACTTGAGAAATGAGATCTTGATTCTCGATGATCCAAATCCAAACTAAATTAATTGTTCAATCAATCAAAAGGGGAACCGAAAAGAAAACCTCGAGATATTGAGTACCAACCGCTTACAAATGAGCTAAGGATTAGAATCAATTTAGAAATAATTACGCTGTTGATTAACTGTGAGCAATGTATAAAACTGTGATATAGAAATAATTACAAAGAAATAATTATAAAGAGGTCCTTAGCTCTCTTTCTTTTGCCAATTAATGAGAAAATGAATCGATTAAAACTTAAAGGCAATGGATTTATGAACAAACAAACATCAAGATGATAATACAACAGTAGAATCAATTTAGAAATAATTACTAAGAAGTCGTTGATTCTTAATTTTTACGAGAAAGCAATATATTGAAAAAATAATAAGGTCTAATTACAAAGAGGTCCTTAGTTCTTCTTTTTTTGCCAATAAATGAGAAAAGTAACTTCTTTCTGAACAAACATCGAGATAATGATTTAACCGTACAATCAGTTTGACGTGGCATTAAAAAATAAATTTAGTGACATGTTGGCAATGTCGCGCAATCATCACTTAATTGATAGAGAGAGTTATTTGAATAAAATTGACAATTGCATAAGATTGATTAAACAAAATTAAAGTTTAGGAATCACAATGAATATTTGACAATAATTTAGTGAAATATATATATGGTGCTCTCTAAACTCACCCAAACAACATTGATGAGGTGGTAAGAATATTTAATCGGATTGATTAACACCATTAGAGCATGTTTGGCTAGGTGTAATTAGAAAAATTAGTAATATCGATTGATACAATTAGCCTAAAATTTGTGTTTGGATTGGCATAGTTGTATTACTGTAATTTTATCATTCCTAAACCATCTTATTACAATATTCATGACACTACAAAAACTCCAAGGATCATAAAAGCAACAATGGCGGGATAAATAAACGTATTTATTAGTCCATATAGCAAACAGCTTAAGATCCACTGCTTTTAATTAGTCTACGTACTATAATTTGACTAATATAAATTGACGAAACACTAAATTAAAGACATAAATTGTTGATATTTGGAACCTGAAACTAATAAATTATATTAGTTTGGAAAAATTATCTTGTCAGGTTATGACATATTATACGGATATTATAAATACTTTTGTTAAAAAAAATATCCATAAAAATAATCCACGCAGTCAAAATATACTAACGAAATTAGCAAAATATACTTTTCAAATTAAAAAAATATACTACTGAATCCAACATGTGAACATGACTAAAATTAAGAATAAATAATATATTTTCAACAGTATATTTTGCTATATACAAAAATATATATTTCTAATTTCAACAGTATATTTTTAATTTCAACAGTATATTTTGGTTCTTGAATTTTTTTTTTATTCTTTTTAGCATTTCTATTTATAAATATTTTAATTGATATATTGACCAAATCCATAATTCTTGAACTACTGAATTGCCACAAATCATATTATTTTGGAAGTATTATCTCGATGCATTGTTGCTTCATCTCGTTTAGATGACAATAAATTTTTGACTCTCTCTGGGTATTGGCTTATTCATGTTTATAATTTCTTGTAGTTTTTTCTTTGTTCAGATTTATTGTCACCTCTGTGTATTATATGAGTTTAATCGATTTAATTTTTGTTAACTTAGATTCAATTAAAAGTAGACTTGTGGTGGTTTCAGTATACTGGGAGTAAGAGCAGACTTTTTTTCCATTTGTTTTATAAAGCAAATAAAAATTCAGATTCGAGATATCTTAGTGATCTCGAAATAAAATAAAAAATAGTAAATCAATTACAATTGCGACCAACATTTTTATAACCTTGATTGGCGCAACCCAAAGTCTAATAGCCCGCTAATCTTTTGCTGAACCTGTGATCTAGACCTCTCTTGTTCTGTTAACATATGCTGAAATGTATATATTTAGCATTTACAAACAAATTGCCGTATACTAACTCGTATTCGTGATTGGTTCCTCCAATATTTAATATCCATATAAACTCAGCATTTCTTTTGATAATCAAGATCGACATTTTATAACTTTTTTGATATGGCAGATTTGTTAATTGATACATATAGTGCACAAGAAACACAGAAGTGATGACTATTCATAACTAGCTCATTTTGATACCTCAATGTACGGACAATCTAGGTTGATCATTCGAAAAGCCCCATCAGAGCTCAATATTACACATCTAAGGATCATAAAATTGGTTCGAATAAAAGGATATTAAATCCGCATATAGGGGTGGACGGTAAAATCCGTATGAGTGGATTCTTAATCCTTAGAAAAATGCACATTCCAAATCCTTAGAAAAATTAAATATTATATACTCCTAAAAAACAATTTTAAAAACTACACATGTAAACACTTACAAAAAACTAGACCATTAACACTCTTACAAGGAACAAAAAAGCACTTACATTCATAAAACTAAAAATATTAAATTGAAACATGATAAATTCTAATTTAATTCATGAAAACATGATAAATTCAAACACTTTAAGACAAATTTTACTTTTTGGTGTACATCATATTTCACATATCAAAGAAGATTACTATTTTGTCCCCACTATTTTGTATTGAGTTTTTCTTGATAAATTATGTATCTTAGTTCTTGGACATTGTCTTTTTCGCATTCTCAAATTAGACCCATTCCGACTTTTCACCCATCAATTTATTTTCACGTGTCTCGAGAAATTTATCAGAAAACTTTATTAATTAATAATTGATTGTTTTCCTATCTTTGTTTCATTTACATAGTTTATTTCTTTGAATCTTGTATGATTTATATTTTAAATTTAGTTATATATATGACATGTTACAATTTAATTGTTTTTTATGATGAAAAAAATTAAGAATAAAAATATTTTTTATATATGAATGATTTTATTTGCATGATTTATAAAAAATGATAAAGTAATAGATAAATATAAGAAATAACAATCGTCAATTCATCATTAACAGGAGTACGTATAACGGTTATTTGATAAAACAAAATTGAATCCGCTCTCAATTTATCCATGTTGGCTTTTGCAATAGCGTCATCCTATATTTATCCACAACACCCTTTATATCCTTAATTGATGATTAATTTGCATGATAATTAATAAAAATATATTCGATTAACAGTTAATTAGTATATAATTAGAATATATAGACATTAACAATTCTTTATTAATATCAATTAACTGTTAATAAGATGTACTTTTGTTAATGACCAATTAATAATTAATTGATGATATAGAAAATGTGACGGAAAAATGAAGGGGTATGGTATAATTATCCATTAATTTGATAGAACTCAATTGCAATACAATACAACACATAACATAACAACAAATCTGTATTTGATCGGTTTTAAATCATGGGCTTACATTTATTAGCATATTAAAAAGCATGAAAAGACTTGGGAGGATTTTCAAAGATATTAATTATTTAACATATATTAATTAAGATATTAATAATAGAGGAAGGCTAATCTACTTAATTAAGTACACGAGTTTTGGTAATTAATGTTTTTTAATCATTGAATTTACATTGAGATTTGTGTTTTTCACGATAATCATGAAATTTTTTGCACATCATTAATTGCACAAATCTCAATACAAATACAATGGTTAAAAGTATTAAGTACCAAAACTTGTGTACTTAATTAAGTATGTTAGGCTCCCTCTTAATAATATTATACATTTAATATAAAAATATATATGTTGTTTTAATAAAATATACCCACATATTAAAAATGAGCAAGTTTTGTGTTTTCATTTAATTTTGCAGGACAACATATGAATGACAATTGACATTCTTCCATTGATTTCCAAATAAAACAATTACAAACATAATTTGTCTTATAATCAAATTCTTTCGATTTTCCTTGTAATCTCACACATCAAGCAGACCCTTTGTTTCACCGCCCACGCTTGATGCATAGAATGATGGGAACTCAATTCAATTTCACAAATAATTGTAGCGGAGTTTTCATATGATGTCATTTAATGATAGAAATGATGTTTGTTGCCAATAGTTTTAGTGGTGGCTCCGTCAATTTTTTTTTGAAATATTGCTATTATATTGACAACATACCATTGTAAACTATTTAGGTGAATTGTAAGAGAATGAATATGAATATGTGATATAATTTTAGGTTTATCACATTTTCTGAAATATATCTTTCAGATAATGGTACAAGTTTTTTATTATGTATTACACATTTTCGAAGTACAAAACATGTTATACATCATGCATTTTCAAATTGCAAAACATGTTAGATTTACGGGGACTTGATTCATTAAATTTAATGATGATGTTAATGGGAGTACAAAATGGGATCTATTCGACATACCATTTTCCCTAAATTTGCTTGTATTCAAAGTTTTGGCTATTTATTCTCCCTTTTTAGAGAATAGACCATATTTATTTGTTGCATCACTGGTTTACACAAACCAAGAACTTTTCTCACTCATTTATATCAAAGTGTGTTTCATTTTCACCTGATTTTAAAAAATTGGGGTAAAATCGAACTTTTAACCTCCTGAACAAGAGCCAAGCGAAGTACCAAATGGCCTACTCAATTTATGTGATAGGATCTTATTTTTTAGCATACAACACTCGATAAATTCAGGTCCTAAACCCAAAATAAAGAGTAGTATTAATAAATAGATACCGAATACAAACTCATATTTGTGATTGGTCCCTCCAATATCTAACACGTATATAAACTTAGCATATTTTTTGGTAATGAAAATGAACATTTTATAATTTTATAACATGACTGATTTGTTAATTGATAATATATAGTGATTAGTGAGTGCCTAAGAAACACAAAAGTCATGACCACTCATAACTAATTTATTATCACTAGTCATTCACTATATATGTGCGATCTAGGTTGATCATTCAAAAAGTTCATCAGAACTTACTTACCTAGCAATAATTATACCGAAAATAGTGAATTATTATTAATAATTAATAATAGTATATATTTACTTAAAACGGCTTATGACTTGTGAGTATTGAAAACAATATATTACAAGAAAATGATATATATTTACTTAGCACGAAAAAAGTATCTCGACATTAAAATTGTGTATTGACACGAAAAAAAATTATGTAATGAAACAAAATAGTATATTGATAGTAAAATAGTTTATCCATATTAAAAACAATGCATTAACACGAATGATATATTTACACTGAAAATAATGGTATGTATTTACTTGAAACTTTAGTGTAGGGATGTCAATGAATCAGATAATACTCGTACCCGACGTGTATCCGATCCGAACCCAACCCGTTGACATCCCTAATTTAATCATAATTTGAAGATTATTGAAGACTATTCAAAATTCTATAATTTAATTAATCAAAAAAAAAACAATTAAATAGCTAGAGGTAGCATGTAGTCATAATATCTTAAAACTGGGGAGTTCTATGATAAGTTATTCTTTACGGCAGATCTTTTTCCAAAATGATATTTTGGATATTTATCAATTAATGATACAAATTTTTAGGATTAAATGATGTCAGTACACTTGTATCTTTAAAAAAAAATTATTAATTGATAAATACTAAAATATTATTTTGATAAAGAATCTATCATAAGAAAAAAAATGTTCACCATATAAATCCTCCTTAAATTTGCAATTTGCATATAAGTTCAAAATAAGTATGTATTAACAACATTTATCAAAAAATCAACATGTATTCAACCACATTAAATAGAACTCCAACATAATTTCATGAAACAAATTCTTCAAAATAACATATTTGCCATTAACAAGTTATGAATGAGATATAATATCATTTATATGTTTACTAAATATCCCTCAAACGTAATTATAACTTAGAAGTGACTAATCCATTCATTTCAAAATAACGCATCATGTCCCGTTTTCTTTCCACATTAACCGCTACCCTCACTTTTCACGTCCGAGACAAGATCGGAACAACAACAAATATTTCTTACCCTATCCAAGTTATGATGATGTAAATATACATAGTCGTATTCAACATAAACTTAGCAAAATCTCCGTGCAAGCCCGAGATTTAGATGTTTTTTCCTGAACAAACATAAAAATGAAGTCTACTATAAATTTACGCGGAAGTTGGGCGTGAGTTGATTCTAAATGTCAGGATTGCGGATGAGACACATCATGACCAGCATTTCAACCACTGAATAATGATATGTCGTAAAATTTAGACCACTGATTTTTTATAATCATATTTTTTGATAAGAATTTAAGTGTTTGTTATTTTACATTTTTTTTTAGAAACACAAGTCATCATATATTAATGACACGGACATTTTTTATTGGCTAGGTTCATGTTAGATTAAATTTATTAAATTGTTTATCGTTTCTTGTTAGATTACATGATCAAATATAAATATAAAAGAATATGAAAAGTATACATATGAAATAATAATAACTAAATATTTAATATTATAAAACATACAACATATATTAGTATTATATTTAGAAATTTAATTTTAAAAATTTACCTAATATATTCGTTTTAATTTTTTTCTTTATTTTGACATCTATATTAGCATAATTCACACATGATGGTTTCTATAATTTGAATTTGTAATAATATTATGTAAGAAAATAAAATGTAAAAAATGCATGTTCACTAAAATTGGTATATTGGTGCCGTAAATTATAAGCATATTTTGACATCTATTTTAGCATAATTCATACATGAGTATTAAAAACAGTAGACTACAACAAAAATGATATATTTACTTCCATTGTTAATTATAAATTATAAATAAAGTTGTAGCACTAAAATTGGTAAATTAGTGCCGTAAATTGTTACAACACGTGCGTATCGAAAATTAGTATGTTGACAGGAAAAATATTAAGTAATGATACATAAACTATTTGTTCATACTGAAAGCGTTGCATTGATATCAACCAATATATTTATACTAAAAATAATGCATTAAAATTAAGAATGATATATATGTACATAAACATATATTAGAATTAAAAATGATTAGTTTAATACAGTGATTAAGACGATTCAAGATTGAAATCTGCTATCAAGATTTTATTTAGTTTTGGTCTTGATTAGCATCACAAAATCCAATTTTAGCACTTTTGTCAAGTTTACATGCATAACTGCTAGAGCTGCAAATTGGACAATTCGAAAGCTAATTCTGTAAATTAGATTTTTTTTTAATGCTAAAAAAAATTCAATTGACAAGCAATGTCACGACAAATAAGATGATAAGGATTAATTATAGTTTATACATTAACGAAATAATTAATTAGATTCTAGTTTTGCTCCTTCTATTTAATTAATTTAACATAACTCCATTGCAGTACAACATATTATGCTATAAGAATATATAGTTTTTCCTAGCAACTACGAATGTCATGCGTGTATAAAATCGAAAATAGTACAACATATTTTCCTAGCAGTACTCCATTAACAGAAGTCCTTTAGACGAACTAGCAGGATTAAACCCCTTCACATATTTCGCAAACCCAAAATCGAAGAGTTTGTCTACACCCTTTGTATCTACAAAAATATTGGCACCATTAATACTAACTCGTATTTGTGATTGGCTCCTCCAATATCTAACATGTATAAAACTTAGCATATCTTTTGGTAATGAAAATGAACATTTTATAATTTTTAATATCACTGAGTTAATTGATATATAGTGATTAATGAGTGCAAAAGAAACACAAAAGCAATGATCACTCACAACTAATTCATTATCACTAGTCATTCATAATAGATGTGTGCAATCGAATCTAGGTTGATTATTCAGAAAGTTCATCAGACTTAAACTTACATAGTAATAGTAATAATTATACTGAAAATAGTGAATTGTCCTTAATAATGGTATATATGTACTTAAAACGGCTTATGACTTGTGAGAATACGGCGAGTACATTTTGTAGTAAAATAAAATTTTATATCTTTTTTACGTGTGAACAGTAGCTGATATTAAAAAAAAAATTACTTTACTCCAAAATGTACCCGCCGTATTTTTCATATTTGTACTATTGCATTTAATTAACGTGACAATTAGAACATATCATTAAAAATTCATTAATATTGATTTAAATTTATGAATTTGAACTAATGTTAATTACGTATTAAATTAATAACTAATATGTGCTAGTTATCATGTTAATTAAATAAATTAATTTAGAACATAGAGCATGTTATGGTAAAATTTGGATAAAAATATAAATTTTTCAATTGAAAATTAAAAAAAAGGGGACACGTGTCACAATTTCCTCATATGTTCCGGATTAGAGCTATGTATAATATTACTATATATATTAAGAATATATAGTTTTTTCCCAGCAACTACGAATGCCATGCATGTATAAATATAATAAAATCGAAAATATGTCACTAAAAATATTTGGCGCAGTTGGTAGCAAACTCTCTTTCTATTCAAGAGATCAACACAACTACAAAAACAATGTCTAACACCGATTTAAATTAATTCTAGCACTGATTTTAACCCGTCTAAAATGCTCTTTACACCGGTTTTTAATTCGGCATTAAGGCAGCCGTGGTAAAGTTTCTAGCACCGGTTTTGATTTGGCGCAGTTGGTAATTTTTGCAACGGTTTCTTAGATTGGTTTTAACCGGTCTTATAGCGAAATATATTTTTTATGCATTAACACTAGAACGGTTTTAACCGGTCTTATATGACAAAAGAATTATTTTTTTCGTTTTCTTTAACACTGTTCTAACCGGTCTAACAATAAATTTACAACTTTTTATATTTTTAAAGTTAACACATATTTTTAATTTTTATCACACGATAACAAAAAAGTGTTCACATTCATATATATAAAAAAAATTCAATTTAATTCATGTAATGTCAAATTCAAAATACAACGTTTTTTTTACTATAATACAAATATTACACGGCATTCATGAATCGTAATAAAACTAGCAAAATCCTCACGCAATTGCGCGAGCTACGAAGGATATAAATTCAGAAATACATATTTCTAATAATTTGAAACTAATCAAAGAATGTTTATTTCCAAAGTTTTTGCTATAAGATAGAGATGAATTACCCAAATAAACACAGTAATTGAATAAATTCAGAGGAAATTGGATCAAAGTTAACTTCTGTTTATTTTCTCAGTTAACCCAAGATAGAAGTTGTCTTCCCCGATCCTCTCACAAAAAGCTGCTTCCATTCTCATTATCTCCTTCGTCATATGTAATATTCAGTGACGATAACACCCCCCCTGTTGGGGAATATCCTCGACCCCGGGCCCGCGCAGCGGATATGTAGGCCCGGTTCGATTCCCCGATTCCCGAGATCACGCCACGACTTCGAGGGTACGAAGAGCACACGAAGGGTTGATCGCCTCCTTCTATTTCCTTCTTTGTCACGTTGGTGACTAGCCCGTACGTCCCATACCGCACGTCTCCCACCGTTTCGACACGCCTCGGGTTGTCTTCGTGCGTTCCATGCCCGCATGATTCCACAGCCCGTTACTCGATTACTTCTCCGGTTTGATCACAACGAAGAGCCACATGTGTCGCTCCTCTACCCGTATCCACCGTGAGTCGTAGCACCTCGGTCGCGGATGCAGCTGCCTAGACGATGCATCGGCGAACTTGCATGATTGTGTTTCGATTCTCTAGACGGAGAAAATTCTTTTCTCCTTCTCTCTCAATCTCTTCGCACTCTTTCATCAAGTGATTAGAGTCTCTTAATTTCTGGATTAATTCTAAATTAACTCCATTAATTTTCTGGTTGAACTAATCTAATTATTCAACTGGTTGGACTGATGAGAGAGAGAGAAACATCCTATATATACTCCATAGGATAAGGATGGGCCAAAAGGTATGTATATCTTCTATACACATTTTCAAACAGAAAACTGCATACACCCTTTCAGTAATCTGTCAGAACGAAAATATTAAATCGTTCCAACCGACTTTGAACATTTACGAAAGTTACGGCCGTTTTACTGACTGTATGTCAAACTGTCGCACCCTTTCGGTATTTCATTAGAACGATACTGATACTTCGCTCAAATGAAATATATTACAACATGAAAGTTCTAGATAATCTCATTATCTAACTAACCCAATTTGAACCATTCAAATCGGAGTTTCTTACTGAAAGTTATACCAGTTTTACTAATCTGTTTCGTATGCCCACGAACGCGTACGTTCGTTTGTCCTACGTACCATTTTAGCGATGATCCAAAACTGTAATTCCTTCAGTCTCCCACTCAGTTTCAGATTTACCTAAAATGTACTCATGTATATCACATATACACTATATCAGAGAATCTGGCCTGCGTATCAAATACGCTAAAGCCATGCACATCCAATGTGCAAAAACTTGCAATCAAGCCCGACATAGTACGACTCGTTGTGTGACCGTGTAGGTTCGTTTAACGATGGCAGTAGGCCGTTTCCATGGCACTACAAGCCCATGAGCGGGATCTAGTCACTCCATCATGACTACCCATGTTAAAACGAAAAATGATTGTGATCATTGTGCCTATCTCGAATAGCGGTTACTAGTTCTCTTGTTTGCGATATCCGTTAATCAAAAGGCATGGTAATAGTCATCCTTATAATTTGATTAACTATACTTATTCCCCGATTCCGAGTTGATTTAACAAATTTCAATCGATATTAACCATTAATATCATTGACTCTGGCCAGAGATTTCGTTAATCGACTCATCGAGCGGCGCCTAAGAGATATCTCTTCCTTTCGGAATAAACAATTCCTATCTTGGAGACTCACATTGAATTCCGTGTTTCGGACAATACCCAATGATGACCCTTTTAACTCCCTGTTACGGTGAGCGTAAGATCATATCAAAGCATTGTGTTACGCACGTAACGCAATCAATGATCCCCTCAAGTATGAAGAATCTAAAACCCCATCCGTCACAAGTCCATCTATAATGACTAAACCATGTCATGGACTCGCGGCTTTGGTCATATCCAATACATGTAACCTAACATATATCTACGTTCCCGATTCGACAAGCACCTTGTCCCATGATTAGCAAAACATAATCATCTCCTCGGCAAACGTACTAGTGTACGCGTTCAGTCTATCCAATAATAGAAATGCTTCTCTCTTAAGCAAGCTGATCCGCGACTAGGGATGTTTAGAAATGACACTTTAAGTGTGACGGTTTCGCTGCACATGGTCCTCAACCATGTCGACGTCCACACAAGTTCAAATCAAGGTTCATGTAGCAATCATATTACACAACCCGCACACTGTTTTCATATAAGATGAATGCATATTTAATTTAAGTAAACAAAAATTTTAAAAGGAATGCATTCATATGGACTAAGTATTTGGGTGATACAACGTTTACCTATGGGTATCTCCATACCCATAACCTGCGAGGACTATCGTATTAGATAACTACACTCTACTCTCTTCTTCCTCCTCTAGGTATCTCCATACCCATAGTCATCACATGACAGTCACGCGCGACTAGAGAGAGCGGTCTTGTAAACGGGTCCGCACGTTCCCGCTAGTGTTAATCATCATCAGGATTGGAACATTTCCAATACCTACGATCACATCTTTTCATAAAATTTCATGGATCAAATGAAATTTTCTGAGTATTGGCTAGAAGTGGTTGTGACCTCGGCATTTTTGGCTTGTACTATTGCGTCTCACGCAATAAACAACCATAAATCCGATAACTCGTGACTACTAGAGTTTGGTCATGTATCCTTGATCCATACCACTTCCTTTTGCGATTAATAACCGCAATATACTCGCCACCGTAAATAGAATCATAAACTATTGGTCTTGTGGAACCTTTCCACATAACCGTGTTTTCATTTAAGCAAAACATGTACACACTTTGTGATCGAAAGTCGTGCTACATATTTGGACGTGCTTCATCTTTGGAAACTGTTGTTTGTTATAACTCTTTATAACCAACACGTCCTCCACACCATTATAGATAATAAATCCTGAATTCTTTCGCAAAGTATTCAAGGATAAACTTCACCTCTATCAATACAAATCCCGATAGGTTTTAAATATACATAACCATTATGTATATATTTGTATAACCATTATACAATCACAAGAGTTAGTCTCATGTAATCGAATTACATTCAAACTCATGTGATTCCCATGAATTTTATTGACGGTGAACTAGACGCTTTATTTGTATGACAGATAGCCACATACATATCATGACAGATATAATAGATCCTAACATCAAATGTAAGGCATCATATTATTACTTTTCGCGCTGCTTGATGTCTCACATCGAGCCGTTGAAAATTTCTGACATTCGACATTTCGATTTATCTCCTCCAAGGAGTTTACATGTTGAAAACCATTTTCAACAATATGTCGATATATGTGCTATAACATAGAACGAGGAACTTCTTAGATCTATCCTATAGATCTTCACGCTTAATTCATAAGCGGTCTCGTCTAAATCCTTTGTCGTTACAAGAAATATAACGCAGCTCCCACTAACCTTCATGTGTACACAAAGTTTCCATTCGTTTCGACAATTTTATAACAGTTTATAATTTTGTCAAAACGAATATTCCAATTCCGAGAAGCTTTCTCTAATCCATCATATGGATCGTTAAAGCGTGCATATCTTATCCCCGATTCTTATGAATCGACAAAACCGTAAGGTTGTGTCAAGTACACATCCTTTCATAAAATTTCTGTCAAGAAATTCGGTTTTGACATCCATTTTGCCACATCACATAGTCATAATACGCGACCATGGCAAGCAGAATTTCGAGAATGGGAAAACATGGCAACAAGCGAAAACGTTTCTTCATAGTCCGACTATGAATTGCATGAAACTTTTCGCAAAAAGCCTCGTTTTACATATATGCGTATTCCTATCCATGTCGGTTCTTCATCTTGAAAAACCCACTCACATTTCACGGGTCTAACCCAGAAAGTAATGAAATCAAGTTCCGAACTTGATAATTTACATGGATCGAATCTCAGATTTCATGACAGCATGTCATGTGGAATCAACTTTTCATAGCATCCTTGTAGGATATCGAATCATCATATGATTTCGATCTATCATCATTAGCCTTGATAAATCCGTATTTACCGGCTTATGATATAGCCTACTTGATCTACGAAAAATTCCTTTGTGTGTTCGACTTGCGTTCATCAACTCTTGATGAAGCCATGTCAACTTTCATCGGTACAATGTTCATTTTCAAATCACGAACTCTTTCGAGATTTATTCTACTCCCACTAGCCCGCATAGAGATAAATGGCACCAAGTTCCAAACTTGTGCGCATCTAGTCCTCCTCCAAGAAGGCATCTCTTCGAGCCACGAAAATCTCATTTTCGTCGGGACGTTAGAACTAATACCCTTTAGTTTCCTTAAGGATAAACGAACAATTTTCAGATTTGGGATTGAGTTTAACTGAAACAAATTTCGAAATACACTCACATCCTCAAATCTGTACAAGTGACAACTTCGGAACCATTCCGATCCATATCTCATATGGCGTCTTTTGTACCAATTAGAAGGTTTATGATTCATATCTTATATGCAACCATTCATTAGTGCCGCTGTCTCAAGGGCGTATCCCCAAAACATTTTGGGAGATCCTATTGACTTATCATTTATCGAACCATGTCCAACATGCGTTCATTTCCTCTTTTCGGACACATCTCAATGTTCCGAATAAAGGCAATCGTGAAACGATTCCACAATCATAAATGATCATCAATATTCATAACTCAAATATCGCCTCTTCGATCCTATCGAAAGGTTTAGCTCAAATACTCGCCTTCTCGATCCTATCGAAAATCTTTGATTTTCTTGCTTAGTTGATTTCGTATTTCGTTTTTGAAACTCTTTGAACCTTTCAAAAGTCTCCATTTCGGTACGCATTAAATAGATATTTTCATATGTACTTTAACCGTCCATAAACGTAACAAAATACCGATAGCCTCCTCTTGCCTCGGAACTTATCGGATCATCTACATGTGAATGTAAGTTCCAATAATTCGTTGGATCTTTCTCCAACCTTTGGAGAATGACGCCCTTTGTCGTCTTGCCTAATAAATAATTATCGCATTAATCAATCGAATCTAATTCGAATGATTCTAGCAATCCATCATATGGAATCTAGATACGCGAATCTCGTTTATATGGCCAAGACGGCAATGCCAAAAGAAGCAATCAACCTCTTGGTTTAATCCTCCTCGGATTTCACCATTCTTTGAGTCATTAGTTTGGACAACTCCTTGTCCGAACTCTCCATTTTGGAAAACATTTTCCCAAAATACCCTTAGACATACATTTCTTTCGATCCCGCTTTTGAATTACAAGGACATCCACGCATCTATATGCATTGGATTCCTCGGATACTCCGAGCATCTCCAATTCAAATTTAAATCGCATCTCATGCAATTTCGGGATCGACTTATCTATCGAATGCATATGATATTCGGTCACGACGATCAAATCTCGTACCATCAACACACGAGTGTTAATCCAAGACCCATAAGGCGTCTCAAAATTAACCTACTATTTGAGCCGCATTGAATCATTCAACGCGCTCTAGCTCTTGAAACTATTTCATGAGCGCTGTGTTTTACTTTCATATACACCCGAATTCTCAAAACAATTTTGAGAATATGCGTCTATACATGCCACCACAAGGCACGTAATATCGTTCGATTCCTTCTTAAAGTTTATCGAACCCGGCTTTCTCTAAAGCCAATGCCTCGAGCCCCGAATCTACCATTTCCGTGTCCAACACGTTCCTTTAAGTCTAAGAACTATTCTTTGACTATCAAGGTTAATAACGGTAATTCCGGCCCAAAAGCCATCTATCATATCGATCTCATCAATATATTTGGTGTTGGTTGAAAACATAATTCTAAACGGATGATGAAGATTAACTCCTAACCGTGCATACTTAATCTATATGCTTATATGATGAATATATGATAGTGTTATTTTATCGAATCGATAACCCTCATACCGATACGGGACTCCAAGTCCATAACATTCAAGACCCATATTTTACGATCCTCCCATAAGTGACTATGGCCGACAAATGAGATCTCGATATTTTAGGTAGGATTAAATCCAATCGTATCCAATACGACTCTCGTTCCTTTATAGAATTTCGGTGACGAATCGTATCCAATACAATCCATGTTCCGTGTGTGCATTCTATCTATGCCCCGAACTCCAATCGGATTGGCTTGGACGGTTAAGTCATAACCATATCCATCGTATCGTTCAATTGAACTACTCACGTGCCCGACTATGGCCTGAAACCACGTGAGTCCCCAATTAACGCTTACCATCCGCACCAATATATACAATAGTACGTGCCCGACTATGGCCTGAAACCACGCACTATGTCATATCAATCTCGATGGTTGTGGATATGGAAGGCATTTCCATGACTTAAATATTATGAGGGATCATGCCATTGCATGTTTCTAAATTCGTGACATAATCATATTATATCACTATCACAAGATTTTCAATATGCATATGATTTTATTTGGGAGTCTAATTATTCTAAATAATTATCTAATTATATGCTAGTATGATTGATGCCGATCAAATCGATATAAAGAACTCAAAATTCCGAGCTTCGTAGCCAAAGTTATCGCGAAAACAAAAACAGCATCCAGAGAAGGGTCCGTTATAACGGACTGCCCCATCCGTTGTAACGCAGGGGCCGTGGGGCGCGAGAAAACCTCGCCCGGGACGCGTCCGGGGCGCCAAAAACTGCCCCCGGGGCGGCAGAAAACCTGTTTTTCTTCACCCCTTCGTTATTTCATTAGAACGACACTAATACTTCGCTCAAATAAAATATATTACAACATGAAAGTTCTAGATAATCTAATTATCTAACTAAAACAATTTGAACCATTCAAATCGAAATTTTCTACTGAAAGTTATACCAGTTTTAGTAAAATACGAACAAACGAAAAGGTAAGTATATCCAATATACACCTTTTCAACCAGAAAACTACAGACACCTTTTCAGTATTCTGTTGAAACAAAAATATTAAATTATTCCAACCAACTTTGAACGTGAACGAAAGTTCTAGATAATCTTATTATATAATTAACCCAATTGGATTGGACTCAATTGGAGTTTCGATGCGACATATACGGACGTTTTAGTCTCTGTATGTCAAACAGTCGCACCCTTTCAGTATTCTATAAAAACGACACTGATAATTCGTCCAAATGGAAAAACTTTATGTATCAAAGTCATTGATAATCTCATTATCTAACTACGCCAATTTGATCCAATCCATTTGGACTTTTCCACTGAAATTTATCTTAGTTTTACTCACTGTTTCGTATTCTAACTTTCTGCAGATTTTGCCGTTTCGTCCGTTTTCGCTCGTTTCCAAAATGATAAATCATGAAACTTTTTCACGATCATTCCTAGATACTCTCAATCAACTTTTGATCGATCTCTAGCGAATTTCACTTGTGATTTTAACGGAATTTGACTTTCTCTATATTTAACATCATGCAAACGGGTACGAACATTGATAACCCGTGCGTATATCTAATATACGACTATGATTCGACCCTCGAATCGATGGCGATCGCTCTGATACCACTATTGGGGAATATCCTCGACCCCGGGCCCGCGCAGCGGATATGTAGGCCCGGTTCGATTCCCCGATTCCCGAGATCACGCCACGACTTCGAGGGTACGATGCGAATAGAAGGACAGATTCATACCAGTGCCAAATTGATGGCACACGAAGGGTTGATCGCCGCCTTCTATTTCCTTCTTTGTCACGTTGGTGACTAGCCCGTACGTCCCATACCGCACGTCTCCCACCGTTTCGACACGCCTCGGGTTGTCTTCGTGCGTTCCATGCCCGCATGATTCCACAGCCCGTTACTCGATTACTTCTCCGGTTTGATCACAACGAAGAGCCACATGTGTTGCTCCTCTATCCGTATCCACCGTGAGTCGTAGCACCTCGGTCGCGGATGCAGCTGCCTAGACGATGCATCGGCGAACTTGCATGATTGCGTTTCGATTCTCTAGACGGAGAAAATTCTTTTCTCCTTCTCTCTCAATCTCTTCGCACTCTTTCATCAAGTGATTAGAGTCTCTTAATTTCTGGATTAATTCTAAATTAACTCCATTAATTTTCTGGTTGAACTAATCTAATTATTCAACTGGTTGGACTGATGAGAGAGAGAGAAACATCCTATATATACTCCATAGGATAAGGATGGGCCAAAAGGTATGTATATCTTCTATACACATTTTCAAACAGAAAACTGCATACACCCTTTCAGTAATCTGTCAGAACGAAAATATTAAATCGTTCCAACCGACTTTGAACATTTACGAAAGTTGTAGATAATCTAATTATCTTTCCAACCCAATTTGGCCCAGCCCAATTGGAGTTCGGACCCGAAAGTTACGGCCGTTTTACTGACTGTATGTCAAACTGTCGCACCCTTTCGGTATTTCATTAGAACGATACTGATACTTCGCTCAAATGAAATATATTACAACATGAAAGTTCTAGATAATCTCATTATCTAACTAACCCAATTTGAACCATTCAAATCGGAGTTTCCTACTGAAAGTTATACCAGTTTTACTAATCTGTTTCGTATGCCCACGAACGCGTACGTTCGTTTGTCCTACGTACCATTTTAGCGATGATCCAAAACTGTAATTCCTTCACCCCCTCCCCCGACGGCCGACGGACCAGGCCCCGCATCGACCCGACCCCCCGGGCCAGGCCCAGCGTGGGCCCACCCCCACCCCACCCGGCCTGTGGGGCCTCGGGCCCACGTAGGCCCTATCCCCTTCCCCCGGGCCAGGCCCCATTTGGGCCCGCCCCCCTCGGCCCCCCCGGGCCAGGCCCCATTTGGGCCCGCCCCCCTCGGCCCCCCGGGCCGGGCCCTGTTTGGGCCCGACCCCCCCTCCCCGGGCCGGGCCCTGTTTGGGCCCGACCCCCCCTCCCCGGGCCGGGCCCCGTTTGGGCCCGACCCCCCCCCCCCCCCCCCCCCCCCCCCCCCCCGGGCCGGGCCCCGTTTGGGCCCGACCCCCCCCCCCCCGGGCCGGGCCCCGTTTGGGCCCGACCCCCCCCCCCCCCGGGCCGGGCCCCGTTTGGGCCCGACCCCCCCCCCCCCCCCGGGCCGGGCCCCGTTTGGGCCCGACCCCCTACCCCCCCCCGGGCCGGGCCCCGTTTGGGCCCGACCCCCTACCCCCCCCCGGACCGGGCCCCGTTTGGGCCCGACCCCCCCCCCCCCCGGGCCGGGCCCGTTTGGGCCCAATCCCCCTCCCCCTGGGCCGGGCCCCGCGTGGGCCCAACCCCTTTCCGCCATACCGGGCCCCGTGCGGGCCCGACACACACACACACACACATTTACATCCTACACACATTTACATCCTACACAAGAGACACACCTACATCACACACCACACAACACATACATCACAGACCCACATAACACACACCCATTTTAGAGACTCCAATTTACATACATCAATCACAGAATAAATTCAGAACACACACACATAACACGAGGCATGGTTCGCAGGATCGGCGACTCCGAGTTGGAGTCGGCCGACTCGAGTCGGAGTCGGCGGTGGCCGACCCGATTCTGCCCGATTCCGGTCGGAATCACCCGACTCAACTTGTTTTTGCTTCGCAGTGATCTCTGGTGGGTAAAAAACATGAATTGCAGCAGAGATTGCGTTTTGGAGAAGGAAGGAGTGGAGAATGGGACCATTAGAGGAGCAATGGCGTTTCAATTTTTTCAATTTTGAGTGTCCATGGATGATATATCGCGAAGAAGAAGAAATGAGATTTGACCAGTAAAGAAAATGTTTGGGAGAGAGATGAAATGGATTGTTTGTGGCGTGAATAATGTAATGTTTAATGTGGTCACATCTATTATATATTATATGCACATTTACGACAGTCACACAATATCATCTTCACAACATAATTTGTTCTATTTTCTTGCTATCATAAATTCTATTATTTAATACAAATTTATCATATATGTTTAAGCATCATTTACTATATAATAATTATATTATAAATTATAAATAGTACTAATCCTCAACATATCATGGACGTGTAAATTTTTTTTTATTTTGGGTTTTCTATTGCAACCCAAATTATACCCATATATCAAAAAAAATATAATTGACTCAATTAAATGTTAATTGACATGATAACTGACACATTTTAGCTATTAATTTAATACGTAATTAACATTAATTCGAATTCATAAATTTGAATCAATATTAATGAATATTTAATGACATGATAACTGGCGTTATAGTTTTTGGCACTAGTTTATTTTATGATGTATTTTTTTAGTTAATTAAGTATTACTATATATAATAGAATGTAAGTTGCATTTGTGTTATTTTTTTTAATTTTTTTTAATTAATAAGACAACATTTTCAAAAAATCCGACTCTCCGATCCGACTCACCCGACTATTACTCTTCGGCCATCGGCCGACTCCGACTCCGACTCCGACTCTAAGAACTATGACACGAGGAACAAACTTTGCCTAAGATTCTTCTCATTGCCAGTGTTTTCATCATACTGTTATTGGGAATGGTCGTCTTGGTATACGCTGATCAATAAAAAAAATAATCAAATTAATTCAGAAAAGGAATATTCAAATTTCTTGGAAGGAAAATATTTTCCAATTAGGTACCTTAGTGGCCAGATTTGTTGATACAGAGACAAATCTCCATATAAGTCGCAGCTTGCTGATATGGATGGGGCCTCACATGCAATTGAGCTCCTTGCGGCGTGATTTCAGCCGAGCTCTGATCGGTCGGGGCCTCACTTTACTGTATGTATTCTCGTCTTTTTTTTCTTTTGCTAAATAAACAAAGATAATAAAATTGATTAAATTAATCGATTTCAAATCTGGCCAGCAAAATAAACGGCTAACTAATTCAGAAATTAGAACACAATAAGAACTTCGAAATTCTTTAGGAAACAATAAGAATTAGGAAAGGTAGAAAAAATGATTTCATACGTTACCGATTATAAGACCACAGCATCAAAATTAATTATTTATAGGATCAATTAAGTTCAAAAACTTAAAAATTCACCTAAAGAAGAATTACGAAATCAAAATTGCTGATTCGAAAAACTTAGAATCCAAATAAATTTCGTAGCTCAAAAAAATATTCAAATTAATTAGAATACGATATCAAAGTAATTGCTGTCAAGAACTGGAAAAGTGACGAAGAAAAATTCAAAACTGTCAAAGGAATAGCTAATATGCATCGATTTCAAAAATATAATGAAAACTTTTCTTTTAGAATTATGCAATAAAACTGAAAAGGAACGAATTGTAATTGTTACCCAAATCTTTAAGATGAGTGGTGAGACGAAATTTTCATAAAGTCGTTGGTATTACGTATCCTCCATCCTCTATCGCCATGAACCACCTGTTCCTTCGTATCTGGAGTAGAAAGAGAAAAAGAATGTCGCTTCTTAGAAAGAGAGAAAGAGTGTCGCTTGTAACTAGGGGAGGAGAAAGAACGAGAGAGGGAGGGAGAAAGAACGAGAGAGACAGAGTAGTCTGGCGGAGAGAAGGAAACAGGGGTATTTCGTGAATATATAGAGAAGGGGGAATATGACCGTTGGAGGGGTAATCTGCGTATCTCCAACGTCTCTCTTCTGAATATGACCCGTTGGATGAGAAGCTTCTAGATCTTACCGTTGGAGAAGAAACCAAATCTCTTCTGAACGAGATGTTAGTATATTTGAAATTGGATGAGCTGTTTGCTCGTTGTTTGTCCGAGTTGCAAATTATATATCCTTGGAGAAGAAGGTTATTTAATTTATATTTTTAACTGCAAAAACCTCCCTCGCATTTCAAAATTTATAAAAATGCCCTCCATGACATTAAAATTCTATTTAAGAAAAAAACAACTCAGTGATGACAGGAAGAATTAGAAAAGGCAATTAATTTTAGTAATCTTAATCTGTGCGTATCTGGAGCGAGATGTTGTGCTGGTCACCCTTTTAAATTAAAAAAGGGAATTAATCGATGACAGGAAGAATTAGACGCGATAAGGAAAAATATGTTCAGAATTAAATGATAAGTTGGATAGACGGATCGTTAATAAAGTATGTTCAGAATTACCAAAATGCCCCCAAGGAAAAATATGTATGATCTGATATTTTGACAGGTGGTGTAGGGGGGGGGGGGGATTACTGGTACCAAATTACGGCAGTCGGCAATGTTCTTAGGTATTGATTGGTATTAAGTTAACACCATGGACTTAAATGCATAATTGCAAAATGTCCATTTTAACTAACTTGATTATTTTTTATTTTCACGATGCCAACTTAAACGCATAATCAATTCGAGTTAATCATTTGCTTATGAGGGATATTTTGTGTATTTTTTGCATTTGATGTACTTATATCGAATTTTATGAGTTTTGTGGACTATTATGTAATATTTTGTAATTTAGAGCAACCTATTGTTAATGTTTATGAATTTAATGTTGTGGACATTTTTGTAATTTTGTACAATCTAGTGTGCTTGTAGTTATTTGTATTTTGTCGAAATTATGTGACATTTTATGGACTTGTACGCAACTTAGAACATGGTTAACTTTTGTCGGTACCAATATGATTGATATTCAGATGATAAAATATACATAATGAAAACACCAAATATTAATTATTTTATCAATTCACGGTTACACGAATTCAAATTACACCAACTCATCATTACGTCAACCTATCACTACACAATTCATCCATACTACCAATTCTATATTTGAAATATTTCATCAAATCAAACCACAAGGAAACTTGCATCCAGCAAAAAAAACAAAGGGTCTTTCTGCAATTTTTTACTATGTAGGGACTTTTGTGCAAAAACCACATAGACTGGGCGCGTTAAGTAGGGACTTGTACCGCTCTCCAGTTCCATCATCGAATCGAATTCACCACCACGACTATCTCCTCGCGTTATATCCTTTTCGAGCTGATTTAGAACCGACCGTCACCGAATCGAATTCACGAATTCTCGATTCAGATCATGACCTCGCCACTAGATTCGCCTCCAGATTCTAATTCGATATCTCGAATTCTCGATTTTGATTCCAGATTCTTCTTGATACTCAATTCGTGAGTTCACCAGATCCGAATTCATCGACGTTCAAATCCAGACCCGATTCCATTCTTGATCCAAGATTCGAGTTTCGCGGATTCAGATTTTGTATTAATCGAATTCCCGATTTCTCGGTCCAGATTTTGCCTTCAAATTCCTTTCATTCTCGATTCGAGCCAAGCCAATCATCGCAAAACTGCACCAGTCGATAATCAAACCTTGCAGCAGTCGATACCGAATTGCGAAAACTCGATTAAGAACCTCATCCTTGCGGCACTTGAATTCGAGTCTTGATTCCGGTTTTGCCTCCATCTCGAGAAGCATTAATTGGACTCAATTTTCGATTAAGAACCTCATCTGCTGTTGCAACACTTAATTTGATTTGAGCTAGGTCTGATTGACTTCTGAATTTGAAATCAAAACGCAGCCCTCGATCAAGAACAACCAGTTCGTCGCGAGAAGAAAGACTCAGCTCGTTGCAGCAAACCTTCCAGCACTCCTCCTTCAGAACTCCACTCAACGGCGACCACAAGAAGACCTCGAGAACTTGTAATCTGTAGCTCCGACGATCACCAACAACCTGTGAAGAACATCGTAAGAAGAATAAGAACAAAGAGGGGACAGTGGATCAGTGTTGGCGATCGCGAGAAAGAAGGTTCGCATCCGAGATTAGTTTTGATTAGGGGTGGGCAAATGGTTTGGTTTATTTGGGAACCGAACCGAACCGGTCGAATTCGGTTTAATCGGTTCGGTTTTTCGGTTCATTCGGTTCGGTTCGGTTCAAAAATTGATATTATTCGGTTTATTCGGTTCGGTTCGGTTTTGGTATTTTTAAAACCGATTAAACCGAACCGACCGAATTAATATTATTTTTCATGTTTTTATTATGTATATTTAAAAAAATTAATATTTCATATTGTAAAATTATAAATAATATATTTATATTTTATATGATTTGTTTTTATATTTTTTTTGCTAAATAAAATTTGAATTTTATCATTATAAAGCTTCTTATTCGGTTCAACCGAACAAACCGAATAAGAAATTCGGTTTAATCGGTTCGGTTTTAAATCGGTTCAAATTTTATTCGGTTCGGTTCGGTTTGAATCTAGTTCGGTTCGGTTTGATTCGGTTTGGTCTTAATCGGTTCGGTTCGGTTCGGTTCAACCGAATGCCCACCCCTAGTTTTGATCCGATTTGGATTTGGGTGGGATTTCAAGTTCCGAAATACCGGTTTTCCTTAAATCAGGATAATAAATCCGGGAAAAGCATTCCTGACTGTCTTCAGAATCCGAGAAAGAAGATTCGCATCCATTTCCCAGTTCTATTGAGAATCCATATGTCAAATTTGGGAATTTAAATTCTGTTAAAAACCCAGAATTTCTTAACGGGCCTGATTTCTTTGAAAACGGGTTTGTGGGTTGTTGAAGCGTTTTGAGCCGATGCGATGAGCAATAAAATAATACAATTGTGGGATATTATTCAGTCGCAAGATACGTATCGTGGGCACTTACTCATCTTGATTAGTGTGCATGTTTATACATTTGTTTTGACACATAGCATGAAAATGTATAATCTAATGTCTTACTTGATTTTCTTAAAAATACAACCAAACAAAATTTATGCAATTCCCTACGCATATTTTTTCTTTTAGGTTTCATGCTTTTGAAATATCCATTATTAAAAATTACCAATCTTAAACTATAAATTTATTTTGCATTCAAACAAGCCCTTAGGATTATTATAAACAGTATACTATATTAAAAAAATAATATATTGATTTAACACACGAAACATACATGAGAATTAAAAATGATGTTTTAGCACTAAAACCGGTATATTGACAATTTGACGTCAAAATTAATTTAATTATTCTGAAATATTTGTACTGAATATTATATTGATAGAGAAACATATTAGCATACAAATAGTACAATAATATTAAAAATATAGGCAAGTTTTAAAAAAATCCTAACTTTCATGAACATAAGAAATAAGAAAAACCCCCTATATATTTGTACTCTCTCAAAAAACTTCTATGTTTTTTCTGCTCCTACAATAACCTCCTAATTTTTCTGAATTTTAACAAACTCACCGAACTTTTTGGTACGCTTTTCAAAGATGAAAAATCATTATTTTAAACAACCATACTTATATATTTTTTTTCAAAAACCTGCTTATTAGAATCATTTGCCCTTAATGATTCTAATTTGTAGTATATGTTTTGAATAAATGGGGGGAAAACCAAAATTATTTTAAACAACCATACTTATATATATTTTTTCTATATATTTTGTACATGTATGTTGAAAAAAACAATATTATTAATACGTATTTTAAACAACAATTATTCTAAATTGTTTTCATTTTTATATATATTTTTAATATCTATATCTGTAAAATCATTATTTGAAGTTCTAGTACGACTTTTAATAAATGGTTGAAATACAAAGTGTTGAAATGACAATTTATATAGAATGTTTTCGAAACTATTTTGTACAAATGTATTAAAAAAAGGAAATGATGATTAAAATTAATATATATTTCTTGAAAAATGGTATTATATATTTTTAACAATTATTATAATTTTTTTTATAATATTATTAATATTTATATATTATTTTTCAGTTGAGGAGATTAAAATTAAAAGCGCAATAACAAAATGGACATATTTTTAAAGCATAACAAATAAGATTTTTTTGCAATGGATTTTACAAATATTCAGAAAAATTAGGAGGTTTTTGAAAAATTTCCTAAAATGTAAATTGACGCTTAAAACAATTTATAGCACTCAGACATATGTATTTGCATTGAAAATAATATATTAATGTCAATATACTATCTGAAATAAAAAAAAATGGTGTTTCTGGATAAAAAAAATGCATATCTATAAACTACAAAGTATAATCGACACATATTTATTACACTGAAAATAGTATATTATTGATTATTATCATTAAATATATTCTCCGATTTTGTAAATGAAAATTATTATTCTAAGGGAAATTTACCAATAACCCCCTAACTTTTCTTCAATTTACAAACCCCCCCCCCCCCCCCCCCCCCCCCCCCCCCCCCCCCCCCCCCCCCCCCTAACTTTTGAGAAACTCCAAAAAATCTCCTACATACAAGGTTTTCTTTTCAATTAACCCGCTATAGGGATATTTCATGATATTACAATTTTTTTGGGACCAAAATACCCCTCTATTTTTTATTTTTAAATTTAATAAACATATTTTTGTATTATTTTATTAATTTAAAATCACTATAATTTTTTTTTAATAAAAATAGTTATTGAATAGTTTTACTTGCCAAATTACAATGAATGAATGAAAATTAAAATTAGGATTAAAAAAATAGTGTCGCTAACTTTAATTTCAACGTCTATTTTTATTTCAGCAGCTCGTTTCGTAGTAACTATTTTTATTTCAGTAGCAAGTTTTTAGTAACTATTTTTACTAACAACTACTGGTTTCATCAACTAATTTGCTAATAATTAAAAAAAATAATTATTACAAAACTAACTATTGAAATAAGATATGCAGTTGAAATTAGAACTAACGGTCAAGATATTTTCAGGAATATTTTTATATCATATTTTTATTTAATTTTAGTTTTCTATGATAAAATATATAATAAATAAAAGATTAAAAATATGTATATGACATATAGTTTTTTTAAATTAGTATATGTTTAAAAATATTTATATTATTTTTAAATTAATAAAATAATACAAAAATATGTTAATTAAATTTGAAGATGAAAAATAGAGGGGTATTTTGGTCCCAAAAAAATGATAATACTATGATATATATCCCTGTGTGTGTGTGTGTTGGGGGGGGGGGGGGGGTAAATGAAAAGAAAATCTTGTATGTAAGGTTTTTTTTTTTTTTTTTTTTTTTTTGAGTTCCTCAAAAGTTAGGAGGGTTTTTTGTAAATTCAAGAAAAGTTAGGAGGTTATTTATAAATTTCCCTTATTCTAAAATATAAACTAAAAAAACACCATTTTTTATTTTTCCAAAAACAAATAAAAAAAAACGAAAAAGTTAAGCCAAAGAAGGATTAAATTTCACAATTATTAACCGGGACGACCCTTATCCATATTCACGGGCCCGCATACCGTACTCGGACAACACTTCAATCAAACGATATGCCACCCTCGCTCCGCTTCGACTTAACTCGTACAACATGGAAATATTAAATCTACGAAAAAAACATAATAATATAATAAGTGTTCAAATATACAGGTAAAATAACTATATAATGTCACATGTGTAATAAATATGTGTCGTTCACATTTCGAACCATAAATAATATTGGATGTTTTTCATACTTCCCAGACAAAAAGTAGAAATATCAATTATATTTTACAAGTCCAATTAGAACATTATCATGTGTTAAAAAAAAAGAAAATGATAATGTATTATCATTTTGTCAATAACACTTTTATAAAAATAAAAATTGTTGGTAATTAAATGGATAAGCAAAATTGATTTTATTACAAGTTATAGTACCTCATGTAAGGTGTTCAAATAAAAAAAAACATAATGTATTATTTGTTAATTAAGTGAGATGAATAAGTAAACTTATATTTCCATCAATGTGCCTACCATACCCCTATCCATGTGATGATATTGTAAAAATATGTAGTTGTATTCTAAATAACTTGCAAAATCTCCCTGCAATTTTGCACGGGAACAAATTTGACAAAAATCCAATGCTTTTGCCTTATTCATTTCATATTCAATATATTAAACTTTAACGAAAATAAATAATAACTCAATACTATTTAATATTTTTTATTGGTTCCTCCAATATCCAATACCCATATATGTATAAACTTAGCATATTTGTTTATAATGAAAATGAACATTTCATAATTTTTTGATATAACTGATTTGTTAATTGATATATATTAAGTGCATAAGAAACACACAAGTCATGACCACTCATGACTAATTCGTATAATTAATCATTAGTAATTGATGTGCAATCTAGGATATAGGTTGATCATTCAAAAAGGCTTTAGAGCTAAAAATTAGATGGTCTTAGTTACTCCAGGGAAGGATCATAAATAACAATTTTTTTCGAGTCGTTAATAGTTCCATATTCTAGATGGTTAGGTGCAAGATCAGTCCGGAACAAGTTCGGCTAGCTAACGGGCTGATACGCTATTTTGGTTGAGGATATCATTTAAAATTTAAAAGTACACTATGTTTTATATCATAAATAAAATGTAACACAATTGATAAATAACTTAATTGTTAGTGCACGGATCATGATTTCAAGATCCCATGAATTATTTTGTTATTATTTTTACTTATGAATAATTTTCGACGATTTATTTATATGTGTGAATTTACTTAATAAAATAATAGTTGTAATACGGTTATTTTTTTAATTTTAAAATAACACAGATTTTCATATAATGACTTGAAATGTATTTAAATGTATTAAAAGTTCTCCGAATTTTATTTTACATAATCTTCACCTAATGATTAAATTAGACAATAACATAACAATTATGATATGGGTCCCATCCAATTGTTACTAGATTTTTTTATCTATCACCAAAAAATCTTTCTTTTTTTGTATTTTTCATGCTTTCGACAGTTTTCAAGAGAATGATAAAAATGATGAACGGAAAACAATATCAACTGGCTAATATTTTGATTTTTTTTTTCTAAAATAATAGCATGTTAAATACTTTTGTTAATATATTTTTATGAGCATTTTTTTAGTGATATGAATAACGATTACAAATTCGGACTAGGACATTCAAAATATCGGAACCGATAAGTTTCAGTTCTAATGACGTCATATAAAAATAGAATAAAATAATGGGCGATTCATGATTTAGAATTTTCCTAAAAAAACAATTCGCTTCAAATACATCGAAACTAAAACCGCCAATGAGTAGAAACTAATATCTTGGCACTAAAATTATATATTGACACATAAAAGTTATGTATTGCCCCAAAAATAATATATGAACATCCAAAATAATTTATCCGTCAAAAACAGTAAAAAACAATACATTGACACATAACAATATAATTATACTGAAAATAGTGCATATAAAAACAATAGATTATAACAAAAATGACATATTTGCTTAACCAATGAAACATATATTAATTATAAACAATGTTACAGAAATCGCTAGGCGCTAGTCGGGCGGACGGGCACCGTCTAGCGCCTAGAGAGATTAATCGGGGATTAATCGGATCTAGACGGATTTGTAATTTTAAATAATTTTTGTCATATTTTTTAATATTTATATATTATAATTTGTGCTACAACTTTTTATACTAAAAATAATGTATATGAATTTTATTTAAAACAACGTCCAAACAAATCATAACATGAAATCTACAACATAACAATAACACCTATGTTGTTCGGATACGCCGATACGGCGATACTGTTACGCGTATCAGATACGGCGATACAACAATTTAACATATGATTTAGGATACGATGCGCGTATCGGATACGGGTAGATTTTGATTTTTCGAAGTATCCGCACGATATAGAATTTAACACAAATCCAAATAAACCACAAAATAAAGTTTCAAAAAATAGAAAGAAGAAAAAGAGAAGGGTGCATGTCTTTAAAAAAAAAATTAAGTGGGCTGGGCGGGCCTAGGCGGAATTATTTGGTCCTAGGCGGTATCTAGGCGGGCCTAGGCGGAATTAATTCGGTCCTAGGCGGAATTCCGCCTAGACAAAAACGACTAGGCTAAACATGGACGTTTGGTCGGCGCCTAACGCCTAGGCGGCCGCCTAGACCGATTTTTAGAACAATGATTATAAATAAGATTTTTACCCTAAAATTGGTACATTAGTACCGTAAATTATTACAAGACATGAGTATTGAAAATTAGTATCTTAACACAAATTAAGTATTGATACATAAAATACTTAATTCATATTGAAAGCATTGCATCGAGATCAAATGATATATTTACACTGAAAATAGTGAATCGTAAATATATATATATATATATATATATATATATATATATATATATATATATATATATATATATATATATATACTTAAAATTATAAGTATTCAAAACAGTACGTTACAACAAAAATAATATATTAATCCTACTATAAGAATTTACAAGCATTTTATTGAATTGTGATAATAGCACTATCCATTATCCATGATTAATTTTAATTATATTTGAAAATAAAAATTTGGTAGAACAGATTTTTTGAAATTTTCAAAAAAATAAGAGATCTTTTACAATATTAAAAAACGATAAGAATGTTTCTGAAAATGTTTTTATAATTAAATGCAGGATTTAACAACACCTCTTCGCTTCATATCCATTCAAGGCCTAATGTTTTTTATAATTTACATGCATTTTTGAAAATGGTTGAGATCTGCACCGAAACCTACCATAAAAAAAAATGTCTGTTATAAAATACAAAATTCGACATAATCTCTCTCATTCTGTGCCTCATTCAGAAGACAGGATTAAGGATGAAAAATTAGAATCACAAGCACAATTAGAATCAGAAAATAAGAGATTAAGGATGAGATATAAAAAGGAGGATGTAAATAATAAATATCTAACAAAGGAGCGTGGAATTGAAACAAGTTACAAATTTCAAAGAAAATGTTGATCCTTATGTTTTCTCATTGGTAACAATTTTCAAGAAAAATATTGTGAAGAGAATCATTATTTCTTCATTAATGTAGTATTTGTGTTGATTTTAAGCTTGATCCATTTCTTCTATTCATTAGGTTGATTGCAAGATTAGGGTTGGTGACTGCAAGCATATACAATGCATTAGACCTTTCAAATACATCGTATAATTGTAAGAGTACGAGTATGAGTATCATCATTTTTTTTCTTTTCTAAAATATATAATTTTAGATTTATCACATTTTCTGAAATATAGTTTTCAGATAATTACTTGGTCACGTTTATATCAACGTGTATTTCATTTTCACTTGAATTAAAAAAATTGAGTTTAAAATCGAACTTTTAACCTCCTGAACAAGAGCCAAGCGATATACCAAAGAGTAATGATACTAACCATGAATTTTTTCATGAATTTTTCCATGAATGGTGACGTGACACTTCATGATTGGTTGCATTAAAGTTGGGTAAAAATTGCAACCAATCACAAGATGCCACGTCACCATTCATGGAAAAATTCATGGTTAGTATTATTACTCTATACCAAATGACCTACTCAAATGCATGTGATAGGATCTTATTTTTAACATACCACACGTGTTAAATTCAGGTCCTAAACCCTAAATACAGAGAAGTATTAATAAATAATTACCGAATACAAATTCATATTTGTGATTGGCTCCTCCAATATCTAACAGGTATATAAACTTAGCATACTTTTTGGTAATGAAAATGAACATTTTATAATTTTATAACATGACTGATTTGTTAATTGATAATATATAGTGATTAGTGAGTGCCTAAGAAACACAAAAGTCATGACCACTCATAACTAATTTATTATCACTAGTCATTCACTATGTATGTGCGATCTAGGTTGATCATTCAAAAAGTTCATCAGAACTTACTTACATATCAATAATTTTAGTAAAAATAGTGAATTATTATTAATATTAGTATATATGTACTTAAAACGGCTTATGACTTGTGAGTATTGAAAACAATATATTACAAGAAAACGATATATATTTACTTAACACATGAAACATATTATTAATTAAAATTTTTTTATCACTACATTGGTATATTAGTGCCGTAAATTATTACAACACATGGGTATGGAAAATTAGTATCTTGACATTTAAATTGTGTGTTGACACGAAAAAAATTATGTAATGAAACAAAATAGTATATTGGTAATAAAATAGTTTATCCATATTAAAAACAATGCATTGACACGAATGATATATTTATATTGAAAATAATGGTATGTATTTACTTGAAACTTTAGTCTAGGATGTCAATGGGTCGGATAATATCCGTACCCGACGTGTATCTGATGTTGGATAATACTCGTTTAAGTCTACCCGCGGATCGGATATTCCCTGATTAAAAATATCCGGCACGGGTACGAATATGGATGAGGTCATTCTCGACCCGAACCCGGTTCATACTAACTCTAAGTATATTAATATAATTACCCTTCTTAATACTAGCCTCCTAATTTTTCTTGCTCCTCTCTCTCAACTAGTCGCTTTATTTTTCGGATTTTTTACTGTTTTTTTTAAGTCCTTTATTGTTTTTTTACTATTTTTTTGATGGCTTTTATTCTTTTTAATATGAGTTTTTGTACTGTTCTTTTATTATACATTTTTCTGTATTTCTAGGGGTTTTGTAATGTTTTTAATCTGATTTTTTTACATATTTTTATCTACTGTTTTTATTATACATTTTTCAACTTCTTTTTTCTATTTTTTGCTGTTACTTTTTTTATTATTTATTGTTTTTTACTTTTTTTTTTTTTTTCTTTTTCTGTTTCTTAGTTTTTAGTTTCCCGTTTTTCTAAAAAAATAAATATTTTTTACTGATTTGTACTGTTTTCTTGATTTTTTTGTTGTTTTTAGTATACTGCTTTTTTAAAGCTTTTTACTGTCTTTGACAGTTTGCTCAATTTTTTTATAATAATATTTTTTACTGTTTTCAAAAATTAATTTTGTGTGCTCCAATAAATACTTTTATATGTATTTTGTGCGAGTTATTTAATAATATTATTGTGTTGTATTATGTTATGTTATTGTTTTGAAAAATTCTATTTTGCGTTAGCATATTTTAATGTTTTTGTTTATTTTTAGATATGGATGAAATATCTCACGAATAATTTGAAAATTTGTGGATACTCAATGGGTCCCATTGATAAAATTACCTGTTTAGTTAACTGGTCGTTGTAGGTATTATCCGATTAAGATGAATAATGATATGAATGAGTATGTACCCAATCCAAATCCAATCCATTGACATCCTGCTTTAATCATAACTAATTGCGCGGGAGTACTCGAGTTTGTCATGATTTTTTTTTTATATGTAATTGGATTCTATGTTTATTTTATGTGATTGTTCGCACATTCATGTTTTGGTATATTTTTAACCTCCTAATTTTTTTGGATATCGTAAAAAAATTCCCTATCTTTTTGTAAACTCCAAAAAAGTTATTTTTTATTAATTTTAAAAAAAATCATAAACACTTCTTGACATCCAGTGATTTCAGAAAAGTAATATTATTACATATCGTGTTTATATAATTTTAACATTTCATTCATTATTCTCAAAAAACTAACATCAAATAATAATAAAATAAACAACAATAAATAAACAGCTTGAAATTATATTGATAGAAAAATATCTATTTAAACATCCATTTTTTATTTTAGTTTTCCTTTTATATATTTTTAATAGTTTCACGATATTTTATTTTTAAATATTTGCAATGTGTTCTTTTAATAAAGTTGTTCAACTTATTATAATTTTATGATAATTTTTCAGTAAAAAAAATAAAAATAAAATATTTATATATAATGAAATATTAAAATTATATAACATTGAGTTTTTAAAAAAAAAAAAAAAAACAGCAGCAACTATTTGCCTCTGTCTCTCCGTGTGCTACTTTCCCATTTCATTGAATTTTTAATTCTATTGTGCTATTGATCTCCAAGCCTAATACCCCCATATATTCTCCAATAAAATCAATCCAAGTAAACTCCAAAAATCCCAACATTTTTCATACCCATCAAAACGAAAAAACATCAATTATAACGCCACAACGCGTTTACATAAAAAACGTAATATATATCATATTTTGTTAATTATATTTTTGCACAATATTATTTTACTAAGTTGGATGGACAATTAAAACCGGAGTATATTCGTATATGATATTGTAAAAATATAGTCGTATTAAAAAAAATTAACGTAGTTGTGTTAAAAATATTTATCGTCTTCACGACCCGAAATTATTGTGTGAATTCATATAAAAACTGATATCTTCACTTTTTAAAAGACGAATTGAAACATGAGTAAACCTAAAAAATCTTTTTCTTTGTGAGTTCCTTTTTGTTCTTAAATTTCCATCCGGTTGGTATTTGGTTTTTTCCCATATCAAAATGGTATAGTATTATTGACAAGAAATTTGAAAGGAAAAATTGTAATTCAAAAACCTTTCAAATTGGGTGAATGAAAAATAAAACCGAAAGTTCGCATATATAACATATATAATCACAGATTTCTTGCATTGCATAATTTTGAATCATGAAAAATGTATTTCACACCAAACAATTAGTCATTCAATATAAATGGCAGTGAAATAAAAAAAAAAATCAAGCTATCTAAAAAGTAAACACAAAAATTGTGAAATCTTAATTTAAGTACACTTTTGTTTCTAACCAAAATGAGTACTCTCCGAATGGTAATAATAAATTTCTTGCTAGATTATAACTATAAGGGGGCGTTTTGGTTGGAGCTTTGGAATGAGAATGCCTTGGCATACTCCAGCATGGATTCCATTCCCATGTTTGGTTTGCGCGCTAGGTAATAAAGTAACGGAATACTCCATTCCCTAGGGCATAATTGATGGGAATAGGATTACCACCAAAATTGATGGCTTTTCTCTATTCCCATGGGAAAGAAATTACATGTCATATCATATTGTACTTATAAAAACAACATGTTCATTAAATTAATATATTTATATTAAATTGTTGTCATAAAATATACTAGAATAAAATAAAAAATACAACAAAATATATCATTGCAATAATAAAATTAATAATTCGTCAAAATACGAAATAACTAAATTGGTTTAATTAATATTCCTTGAATTCCTCCACTGATTAAACATTTGTTCGGCTAGAGTATCTCTCCAATGTGTCCACTCGTCACTTGTTTCGATATGTCTAATTCGATTATTCTCTATCTCATCCGTCGACTGAAATAAATTATTTTCTGTTAGAGGAGTGGACTATTGTTTTCGGTAAATATCGTGCTAACGGATTAGGGGCACAGTGCCCTGCTGATGCGGTTGAACAAATCGACCTCGAAGAAGCAAATTCTCCTCCACCGCCAAATAATGTTACAAGAAATAACACAGTTAGTTTAGACGATTTGGAGGAAGGCCTTGTTGATAGTCCTGTTGGAACGCAAACAAATACTTCATCTGTACCTAGAAAGTCCAGAAAAAGAAAAATTCAAGCTGGAGATGAGTTCAACGAGTCGATTGACAAATCAATATGTTCTATAGAGAATATGTTTAGCAATGTAAATGAAAATATTGCAAAACTTGTAAATTGTTTTCAATTTAAGTCTGAAGATGCAGCAAAGAAAGATAGAGTATTTGAAGAGCTAATGAAATTACCAGGATTAACGAGTCAAGACCGCATGAAAGCAGGAGCCCTTATTTCAAAAGATACAAGCATGACAAAGTATTTTTTCACACTACCAGATAATGTGAAGGAAGAATATGTACTTTGGGTGCTTGGTGGTTGCAAGTAGTAATATTTTGAGGAATCAATTTTATAATAATATGTTGCTTGATTTATAATATTTTGTTGACAATAAATAATTATTTTTATAATTTGAATTATTTGTTTGGATGAGTTATTTATTTTATAACAAAAATTTAGTATAAATATGTTAGTTTTGCAAATATAGAATGTTTAAAAATTTTACATTTGTGATGAATTAGCATGCCATGGAATAAATAAATTTCTAACCAAACATGATAATCAAGTATTCCAAGGAATAGTATGCCTTGGCATTGAATTCCTTGGCATACTTTATGCCAAGACGTTCTACAAAGCTCCAACCAAACGCCCCCTAAGGGATTGATTGTTAATTTATTGAAAATATATGGGCTGAACTAATAAAAAACCCAGCCCAGTAAAAGAAGTTAACAAACTTCTTTAAATACCCATAAAATAGTCCAAATACTAACTCGCTATACAGATATTATAATAATTGAATGCCGTATATTGCTGAACCAGCAAATCCAAATGCTTAAAAAAGAAAATAAAAAAGAAAGAAAATAAAGAAAAAGAAAGTTGAGAATTCATTCGAAACGGCAATACGAAAGGAACGAAAATCTCTTCTGCTTCTCTCAAAACTTCGGTTCTTTCTTCCATAACTTCTGATCCGAGGGATTTGCTGTGTTTCTTCGATTGAAGGTAATTTCTTTTGAATTTTGTTTTGTTTTTTGAATTTATTTGCCCTTTTTCGGCTCCTGTTTTTTTGATGGGTTAGATTAATGTTTTTTTGTGAGAATATTATTGTGGGTGTCGGTTGTTTCTGGAGAATTTGATGCCATATTTCTCGATTGATTGGAAATTGGGAATTTGTATTTTGATTACGTTTTACTGAATTTTAGCTTTTATTAGTATTAATTTTTACCTGACCGCTCGGATTATGACCAATTTTCATCTGATCTGAAAAATTAGGGATTTCAGGATTGTGATTTCATTACTAGTTGTTGAATCTTAAATTGAGAAGTCTAGGTATTTGGGGTTTGGCTAACAGCTCTTAAATTTTAAGATGGATTACCCAAAATTTTATGACTAAACCATTATTTGTCCTACAATTTGCAGAAATGACGCGTTTAAGATTTGGGTACGCAATCCTTCTCCTAGCCCTATTCCTGTACATGGAGCCCACATTGGGGATAAGATTTGTGATCGATAGAGAAGAATGCTTCTCTCATAGCGTCGAATACGAAGGCGACACGGTCCACGCTTCCTTCGTCGTCATAAAAGCCGACACTCCTTGGCATTACAGCGAAGATGGCGTAGACCTCGTGGTACAATACAATTTACTTCTTTTTTATTTTATTTTCTCAATCCCACAATTAATTAAATTCGACGAATATATTTTGCGTAATTAAGGTCAAAGATCCATCGGGGACGCAAGTCCACGATTCAAGAGACAAAGTGACCGATAAATTCGATTTCGTGGTACAAAGAAGAGGACTCCACCGATTTTGTTTCACTAATAAATCTCCGTACCACGAGACCATCGATTTCGACGTTCATGTCGGCCATTTCTCTTACTATGACCAACATGCCAAAGACGGTACGTGTCATAGTTTAATATTATTTTTGGATGACGTTATTGCAAGAGCCAACATGACTAAATTGAGAGCAATTTCAATTTTGTTTATGAAATGACCGTTATACCTCTGTTAATGATGAATTGATGATTGATATTTCTTACATTTATCTATTAGTTTATCACGTTTCATAAACCATGCAAATAAAATCTTTCATATGTAAAAATATTTTTATTCTTAATTTTTTTCATCATAAACAAATAATTAAATTGTAACTTGTCATATATATTTAAATATGAAAATTAATATATATTGGTTAGATTTGGTTTTTTCGTAATATTAGAAAAAATATTTTTGCATTATTCATGGAAGATATAAATAATAGTATATAAGTATAATAAATATCATCAATCCCCATAAATAGGGGTACAATGGTCATTTGATTAAAAAAAATTGAAATCGCTTTCAATTTAGCCATGTTAGCTCTTGCAATACCGTGACCCTTATTTTTTTTATCGCGAGAAAATAATTAATGAAAAATTACAGAGCATTTTCAACCACTATTGGAGCAAATTGCGAAATTGGACGAAGCGTTGTCTAATATTCAATTCGAGCAGCATTGGTTGGAGGCTCAGACTGATCGTCAAGCCATCTGTACTCTCTCTCTCTTTCTCTCCTCTTATCTCTATAAATTTTGAATTAATTAAATTATTAAACTAATTTTTAATTTTTTTTAATTTGTGGCAGTGAATGAAGGAATGAGCAGCAGGGCGGTACATAAAGCAATTCTCGAATCGTTGGCTCTTATCAGTGCGAGTCTGATACAGGTCTTTCTGTTACGCCGTCTTTTCGAGCGCAAGTTGGGTATTTCTAGGGTTTGAGAAGTAATGAACGAAAAACTTGTTATATTTATATAAACAAGTTTTCGCTTGTTTGTTTGTTGTTTTTGTTATAGGTCCTTTTTTTCGTCGATTAAATTTTTATGTTTAAGGTTGTCTAATGAAATGTTGGTAGTATTTATTTGCTCTTGTCGGAAAGAATGTCGTATTTTTTTTAATTATGTCTTTCGAGTGTTAAATACTAATTATTATGGTATAAAAGGTTCGACACGTTACCGAAATTTGTTTCAATATATAATTTTTTTTTATTATATAAATACTATTCGGTATTAAAAAAATTATACTAAACAATATTTTATATAAAATGATATTCTGAATTATAAAATAGTATGATAATATCATAAATTATTATTATTATTATTAGTTAATTAAATAAATAAGGGGTTTTGATAATAATAATAAGGGGTTGTTTGAAAAATTTCTATTAAATATATACAGTAAATAATAAGTAACGAATCGGACCAGTCGGCCAATTGGGCCAAAATTTGTATTTGATTTTTATTTTGAATAATAGGCTATTTATAAGGAACTAGAGCGTACTGTAGCTCTGCTTCTCAATCATTATTTGTGATATAAAATATACTATTATTTTATAGAGACAAGTAAAAACAAATTTTTAAGTCATGAATGAAATTAATTCTTTTACTTCGTCTTGGACAAAATAATTTCAATATAAAAGAAATATGACAAATGCATCTGTTTTTTTCGATGTTGAAAGCAAATGTTATATTGAATAAATGTACATATAAGACATTTTAAAGCTCAATATCATTTAAAAAAAATATTGACAAGGAAGAAATTTGATATTTGTATTTTGTAGTGTTGAATTTACTGAATTTAAGAGAAATAAATAAGTTTTGGTATTTTAAGATTATGGTTATGTGTGTAAGCACGCGCATTTTAAAAAACATTGAACTGGTATTTTAAGCACAAGGACTTGATATCTTAACTTGAACATCATTCTTTTTTGGATTTATGAAAAGAATCTTGAATTTGCATATATTAATTTGTATATTTATAGTTAACGGCGTATACTAAATATTGTGATTAAATTAGTTCTCGTTTGATTAACCTTAAAATGCAATGCAATTTTTTTTTAAAAAACAATGTAATCGAAGACTAATCCATGTAAATTTTTATTTTTTAAAAAAAGTCACAAAAATGCAAAAAAAAAAAAAATCAAACAGTTGTCTCGACCTGGCTAGGGGGAGTGGGGGTGGGTTGAATAGGATTATTTGCGGAATTTCTAATCCTAATCAAACTTCAACCAAGTGAAGTGTCGGGAAGGTTAGTTCATTTTCTCAACCCACAGCCCAACGTGCAGGGCAAGTTGTGGAGCGTCCCTAAAAGCCCGGGGGGGGGGGGGGGGGAGTCGTGATTTCAGACATAAATAGAGGAGCACTCCCATTCAGAATTTACACATTCTCTGCTAAATTCTTGAGACAAAATCCTAGTCATCTTTGTTATGTGTATGTTTGAGAGCTCCATTATTAGATTAGATTGTATCATCAATATTATTTGAGAGTAGACTTAATCTAGAAAGCATTTTTGAGAGAATTTACTTTTCCGTACGTATACTTTTATTTATTCATTTCTTTATTTATGTTTATTTCTGTTTATCGGGTTTCTCGCTTTTCTTTTCTTTTATTTATTTATATTTATATTTTTATTATTTATTTACAACTACTTTGTTAATTATCACAACTTCTACTCTAAAAGTGATAAAATTAAAAAATGATCATATTGTTACATAATTAAATAGTTACTTAAGTATGATAACGTTAAGAAATTATGCATATAAGCCTACTCCCACCCCCCTCCCTCCATGCCATCTCGGGACAACAAGTGGTATCAAAGCAAAATACAGACAGTTTTTGCGTTGAAAAATAATTTTAGCACATAACGAACTTGTATAACGATCGAATGGTCTCGGGAAATAATTGTTCTTTACCAAACTATATGCAACTATCATATCCTGGTAAATTAGATGGTAATAATTGAAACTCTAGAAACATTTTATGCTTAGTGTTTCTAATATTCAAGGTTTAGGACCCGTCTTATAAATAGGATTTTCAATTACACATGAAATCGATAACAGTACATATATACACTGAAATTATCAAGACCGATTTGATTTTGATTACATAGCACAAAATCAAATACGCACAAACACAGTTAGTTTTTTATCTCCCATAGTAGATGGTTGTGATAATGCAAATTATATGTGGCGGGTTCTCCTAGATTGGTTTGAAGGAAGTAGTCAAATGAAAAAAAACCAAATTAATGGGTTTAGAACAATATTTTGACAATTTCTGAATAATCGACGGCGAATTCGTGGATGTCACATATCAACCGAAGACGCAATAATCAAAAAACATATTGCTTCGAGTGCAACAAGTGAGGACACACGATGAGCAATTGCTATACACGAACACGCGCCATGGTACAAAAAGGACGGTCACGAACGCGACAAAGACGATCATCATTAATCTATTACTAAAAAATATCACCACTGACTCAAACAAAACCAAAGATTCATAATTTCAGAGTCCCTTCATTATAAACTTTTAACGAGAAATCACACTAATCATGTATCAATAGTTAATTGAACACCAATTAATTTAATAGCGGGACTGTTCTGAACCACTGTTGTAAAAACGGTGAAAAACGGTGGAAAAACGGTGTTTCGGTGGAAAAACGTTCCTTTTTTACAAGACGGTTTGAAAAAACGGTCAAACGTTTTTTTACCGTGTTTGACCATTTTTTTTGGGAAAAAACTTTTTCGGTTCGAAAAACGGCCGTTTTTCACAACAAAAAAATTAAAATTTTGATTATTTACCTTTTTTGGCCCATTTTGTTTTTCTAGCCCAATAAAATTACCATTTTTTTTACATACGGTTGTCTCGAATGATGTTAATAATTTTACTATTTAGTTTATGTTTGGATTTGAGTTTATATTTTGATGTTACGTTTTGTTGGACATTTGTTTTGATGTTACATTTATGTTAGACATTCGTTTTGATGTTATGTTTTATGTTGGATGTTGTTTATGTTATTTTTTTAGTATTAAAAAATTACATTATTATATATTTTTTTGGTTTCATCTATAAATTTTAATTAAATTACTATCGATTTTGGTGACCGTTTTTTCTCCGTTTTTCCACCGTTTTTTCACTGTTTTACGGTCCCCGACCGTTCCGTACCGTTTTACGTATTTTACAACATTGTTCTGAACCAACAATGAAAAAAATAACTTGTACAAACTGAACAGCACTACTGTCTGTTAAAATGTTCATTACTTTTTCGTTATATCTTTTGTGATACAAAGTTAACTGCATTAAATAATGTACTAACTAATTCATTACTTTTTTACAAATAGATAAATTTCACGAATACACAAATTATGTGAGATACATTTAATTACTAAAAGAGTCATGAATTGTTTAGAAATAAAGTTGATTTTAACCATTTCAATGATTTTGGGGTTTGTCCAAAAGTTAGTGAATTCAGTAGTGATTGTTGTTTTGTTGGGTATATAAATCACTTAAAGCTCTCTACCACTAATTTCTGAGTAAATTAGTAGAACGAGATTGGTGTGATTTAACTTCTTTTTTCCCACAATTGCCGGCAAGATTCGTGTTGTTCATGAATCTTTTGATTATACTTTTTTTCCTCCAGTAATTTAGATTATTTTCTGACAATATATAGACAAAGCTTCAAATGCAGTCAAAAGGTATAAAACTAATGAAAATGTAATTTGCATGAAAACCCTCACTTATAACTTATTCGTTTATTGCGAGAAATAATGAGAAATAGTTTATGTCTCTACAAATATATATTGATCCATACCTTAATTTAGAGTGACATGCGTGATCTGAAAAATCATGAAAATACTTGTAGATAAAATAGTTTGTCCGATCTGAAATATATACTTATTCGTATATTATGATTTGAAGAATTGGTGACTATTTTGCAGAGAATTATTAAGATTAACGAGTTTAAATTTCTCATGGTTATTAATAGAAAGAAATTTTTGAATCAATTATGTTTAGATCAAAATGTAGCGTCAATTTCACCAATTCAAATTGATAAACTACTTTTTCATCAATAAACTATAAAATTTATATTTTCTTCACCGATCTTGTTTTACAAACTTTTTGTATTTTCATTTTTTTTTTTGAAAGAAATAGTTCCTTCGCCAATTTGATAAAAAGATCTTTTAAGGGGGGGTCTTTATGCAAAATCTTCAAATTGTTTTAAAAAAATGAAGATTCCCAAAAGAATCTGTGGTTTCACCGAATCCTAATGCCCACTAGCCTAATTTGCGAGCTTTAGAATTCTCTCCTCCCATTCATTTTTGAATACAAATGATACGGTGAGGTCACATTATCATTTACTGCTCACCCCGGCACTGTTCACCCGAGTACTGTTTATTTCTTTTACTGTTCGTCCGGTACTGTTCATCCCGGTTAATGTTCATAGTTTTTTATTTTTTTTGAATTTTATTTTATTTGACATATGTCTTGTGTTCTAAATAAAATATTTGAATTTTTCATCGTATTAATAAATATAATTGACATATGTCTTGTGTTCTAAATAAAATATTTGAATTTTTCATCATATTAATAAATATAATTTGTATACTATAATTTTACTGTTAATAAAATACTAATAAAATACTATTCACATAAATTATTTTTTTGTGTGCTTATTATAACAGTTTTGATTGGTACCAAACAGCATTTTTTGTGCTTATTATAATATTTTTGATTGGTACCAAGCTGCGTTTTTTATATTTTTTTGTTTGTCTTTTTCAGAATTTTATTTTATTTGGCATGTTTTGTATTCTAAATAAAACATTTGAATTTTTCTTTTCGAACATATGATATGTTTTGAGGAGGAAAAAAATTTGCATTTATTATCAAATAATATATCAGATTTTTTTTTTTAATTAACATTTATGAAGATTACTTTTCTTTTGCACTTGTAACGTTTTAGATAAAATTATTATTCTATGATCATAACAGATTTTGAAAAATCGCAGCGAAACGCGAGAAATATTTCTATTTTCTTATCAAATAATATATCCCGCAGCGAAATAATACATCAAATAATATATAAAATTATTACTTTTGCTTACTATATTATTTCTTATCAAATAATATATCGCGCAGCGAAGCGCGGGCTATTTTCCTAGTATAAGTAATACTGATATAACGAACTGTAAATGTTGCACTAGCCAAGAATCACATCAAAAATAAAGAAAAAGAACAATTCAATGCAACTTGAATTTTACTATATCAAAGAGATAAATTACAAAATATTTCATGATATTCAAATAAAACAAAATACATTCCAATTTATAGACTACATAATTAATGAATATGACTTTTCACTAGTGTGAACATTATTATGTACTAGTGTGAAGATGATCATGTACTACTGTAAACATAACCTTTCACAAGTGTCTAAAATATTCATGAACATGACCTTCCACACACATGCATAATAAACTTAATTAATATAAAATATTATTTTATAATTTAACACTCCCCCTTAAAATGCATTTTTGGATACGAATTCGAACTTGACTCGTAATAGCTCAAACGATCATTTGGAGAGAAACTTCGTGAAGATATTTGCCGCATTGTCTTTACTTATCACCTCCATAATTTCAATGGTTTCATCAAGCATTTTTTCTCGAATGAAGTGATGCTCAATCTCAATATGTTTGGTCCTTGCATGACAAACTGGATTTGTTGGCAACTTTAGAGCACTTTGGTGTATCTCCTTGAATATTCGTCGGATAAGAAATAGCTTCACTAATATCATCGACCAAACACCTTAACCAAACACATTCTTGTGCGGCAAGAGATGATGCATTGTACTATGTTTCGGTAGTTGAAAGAGAAACTGAATGTTGCTCCTTGCTACATCATGAAACACACAGAACCGCAAAAGAAGACATAACCGGATGTAGACCTCCGATCGTCCAAATCATCACCCATATCAGCATCATCATATCCATGCAAAACAGAGTCGGAACTTTTTTTGTACAATAATCCTAAATCGAGAGTTGAATTCACGTACTTGAGAATTTTCTTCACTGCATCAAGATGTAATTTTGTTGGAGCTTGCATAAACCGACTCACAAGACCAACCGAAAAAACAATATTCGGACTTGTAATTGTGAGATAAATAAGACTTCCAACAAATGCATGGAATTTTCGAGAACCCGGAAGAGCCTTCCCATCGTTACGTCTCAATTTCAAATTTGCATCAAGCGGAGTAGAACAACAATTTCCTTCTTTCATGCCAAATCTTTCAACAAGTTTTTCGAAATATCCTTGTTGAGAAACGAAAATTTCACCTTTTCTATTTTCACTTCCAATCCAAGAAAAGGATTAAGTTCTCCAAGATCCCTCATCTCAATTTGAATTGAGAGCGACGATCGAAGTTTTGTAACTTCGTCTTCATCATTCCTAGTGATAATCATATCAAAGTTCTCGTCTCTATATCTAGTTGGTCGAATAATCTGAAGGGAATCGATCCGACCCCGGACCCGCGCAGCAGATACGAAGGCTCGGTCCGGTTCCCAAAATCCGAGATCACACCTCGACTTTGAGAGTACGATGCAAAGTAGGATAGATGATTACAACGTGAAATTGATCACGCACGACGGGTTGATCGCTCGCATGCTTCTCTTCTCCGGTGTCACGTTGGTGACTAGTCCGTGCGTCCCATACCACACGTCTCCCACCGTTTGGACTCCATTAACGCCTCCGGTTTGATCACAACTAAGAGCCACATGTGTCGCTCCTCTACTCGTATCCATCGTGAGTCGTAGTACCTCGATCGCGGATGCGCCTGCCTAGACAATGCACTGACGAACTTGCTTGATCGCGTTTGATTCTTTAATCCGAGAAAACCCCTTTTCTCTTTTCTCTCTTTCTCTTCGCACCCATTCAACTATTGATGGTTTTCTTTCGAATGATCGTCTCAATTAGTCTAATATGAATTAGATTCAGGATTAACTCTTTAATTGACTTATTAGATCAGAGAGAAACATCATATATATACTACATAGGTAAACATGGGCCAAAAGGTATGTATATCTACTATACACATTTCCAAACATAAAACTGCATGCACCTTTCAGTATTTGTTGAAACGAAATTGTTAAATCGTTCCAACCGACTTCAAACCTTCACGAAAGTTGTAGATAATCTCATTATATTTCCAACCCAATTTGGACCAGCCCACTTGAAATTCGGATGCGAAAATTATGACGGTTCTACTAACTGTATGTCAAACTGTCGCACCATTTCGGTATTCCATTAAAACGACACTAATACATCGCTCAAATGAAATATATTTCTTCATGAAAGTTCTAGATAATCTTATTATCTATCCAACCCAATTTGAACCATTCAAATTGGAGCCATTATCTGAAAGGTATGCCAGTTTTACTAAAACTGTTTCTTATGCCCACGAACGCGTGCGTTCGTTTGTTCTTCTACGTACCATTTTACTGTTGATCCAAAACTGTATTTCCTTCATAATCTTGTCTTGTTGACCTTCTTAGAGGTTGCACATTTTCTTCTTCTTAAGATTACACTTCATTACTCCCCCTATCACCTTGTTCGGACTCATTTGTGCTAGTTGGAGTAGAATTTTATTATATAAGAAAGATAGAGATTATAAAATATTTTCTTTTGTTCAAATGACATAAAATACATATTTATTTATTGACTACATGATTCATTAACATTTTTCTTCACTAGTGTGCACATTCTTTTTTACTGATGTGAACATAACCTTTCAGAAGTGTCTATAACATTCATGAACATGATCTTTGACACACATATGCATAATAAACTTAATTAATATAAAATGTTTTTTTATAATTTAACACAAACTATCTTTTTTCTGTGGCAATAATCTTTGTTACCGTTACTTATACTGAAACTTCATAATTAGAAAATAGGTCTCATATTTCCATGTAGGAAAACATTTGCTGGTTTATCCAATGACCTTTATAATGAAAAAAATGTATGATTTAGTACGTCTGAATTTAGAAGATTGGAACAACACAGTTGCTCACATAATCAATTTCCATCTGAAAGAAAGGAAAAAAATTATCCTATAATTTGGAAAGAAATGCAATTTCAAAAAATTCAACATGTAATATTATTCTTTTTTTTTTGAAATTATGTAATATTATTCTCATAACCCTTATTTTCCATTCAATTTCAAAAGTTTAAAACTCCATTAAAATAAAATGAAAAATATCTTCTCAAAACCATCATGTAACTGACAAATGTGACAGTTATTTATGTAGCTCATGCCATAAAACTCCAAGAAATCAATTAGCTATTCTATTGTCTCTGTGATGTTTTATTCTATGTAAAATATTAAGAAAAAAAGTAAAAAGATTTACTACTTGGTTTTGGTTCAGTCCCTTTGTCCCTAGAAATGGCCTTGGATACCCTACATTAGATTTTGGCCACTAAAAGCCAGTTTCAAATTGGACCCAGTGTTAGATTCAAACCATTGAATTAATTATTACATTTTATGAAAAATGATTAATACTTCCTAAAATAATATCATATTATATGTGTAAGCTTACTTTTCTGATTCCAGAAAATTTCTTATATTTCTCCCTCACGTCCTCAATTTTATCTTCATTGACATCACTATTCGAGTTAAACCAATTGTTTTTTTTGATTAATTATGATTATAATGAATGAATTTGGATTAACATATTTGGATTAATTAACATCTATTTTAATTATTTAGTTCGCTTAATTAGAGTTATGACGACATCGTAAAATTGAGAGTGTGGTGATGCTAAATATATGCCCTCATTTTCTTTAAGGAAATTATACTATGCCCCTCAAATGTCCACCAAAATTCCTCCACAATTGTAATCCATGATTAATGCATGGATTAGTATTTTGGATTAACGATTAATTCATAATTATTTCGAATTAATCATCAATTGATATGGACCTTAATTATATATTAAAATTTTAATAATCATGAATTAATCGTTAATCTAAAATACTATTTCATTGATTAATCATGAATTATTATTGTAGAAAAATTTTGGTGGACATTTGAAGAGCATAGTAAATGCCCTCATTTTGTTTATACCCTCCAAAAAAATGCCATATGAACTACACTAACAGTAACTATGAGTAAATTGATTAAAAATGGATGTCAAGAAGTACATTGATTGAGGGATATACATCCCAAAATTTATTTTGATTATCCAAAGTACCAATAACTCAAAATGAGTACATTTTTTTATTCAAATGTAGATGAGTACAAAAATAGAAGGCTGAATAGGGGTTGCATGTCAATCAGACCCACAGGAAAGATCGAGTCACAGGGCACACTTTGGTAATGGTGGAAGAGAAATTGGGGGGGACCCCTTTCCTCCCCTTTGTAATGCTTATAATTTTTCTGAATACTTAAAAATAAAATATCATTTTCGAATAGTGTGAATATATATTTTGTGGTCCATATAGTGTGAATATAAATTTAGTCCTTATAGTGTGTGAATATAACTTCTTAGCCCTATGATAAACTGTAACTTGGATAGTACTATATTTTGTTTTGCATATATAGTATTTATACTATAGTATGGTATCAATTAATAAAAACAAATATAGGTAAGTTGGCCCAATCCAAATCAACTCTCACTAATCAATTAATTTTCGTTGCCATCTACATGGCTAGTCGAATCCACGACTAGGACAAACAATTACGCTTGTTAAGGCATGATTTAGATTGTCCCTATAAACTATTATGTAAGGAAAATGTTGGACATACCCCAATCTCTTCCCGCATATTTTTGATGACGTGAATATAGTTTAATATCATAAAATTAACACTTCAATTCATGAATTAACATCTTAATTGTATGTTCAATCATAAATTAAAATAATTAAATCATAAATTAAAATGTTAAATTATATTTTTGTGTGTTAATTTTGAAGGTGTTATATAATATTCACGTCATCAAGAATGTGAGAGGAAAGTGTTACAGAGATGTACATCACTGCTCATTATGTAACGTGATTTCATGTGTTCATGCACGTCAACAAAGATTTACTTTTCTAGAAAATACTAAACTAAATAAAGGAGAATTTTCCATCGGCCGACCAAATTTTATATTCATTATCTAATCACTACCATGTTACTCGATATTTATTTTTATTTCTACATTATATATTTAAATTATTAGATATGACCAATAAGTTTTCTCAATATCAACATATTCTTCTAGTCCATTGTGCTTTATATATGTACAATTTTTTTCAATATCAATATATTTTTGTTTACCAAATATACATTGCATTTGCCCAAACATCTGTCGTCACTAGAACACATATTTTGCGACCATACAATTTTGACATTTGCCCAAACATTTGTCATCACTAGAACACAGATTTTGCGACCATGCAATTTTGACATCTAAATATTCATGTTGTGCCTACCCAAGTTTCTAGCAATCAATAAGCTTTATTTTTGTGGCCACATGCCCATCTAAATTTTTTTGAGCAATCAATTTTGGGTAAATTTATGTAGCTCCCCAAACTCAATAAAATATCATTAATGCGTCAATCGAGAATGTTTTATTAAATTGATTATCTCTTTTAATTGAATCAATTAAACTAAGCATTGTTTTGAGAATTAATCAATCCAATCAACCCACTAAAACAATCTCGATTGACGCATCAAGAATGTGTGAGACTCCATATCTAACCTCATCAATTTTCATGTTTGTTTCTAAAGCATAACTAGTTTGAGCTCCCACATTGCTACATATATAGATGTGCTGACGAGTTTTTTAAGTTTTTAGTATTTTTTATTTTTCTTGTGGCTCTTCTTTTTTGATTACTTATCAATTTATTTACGTACTCGATATTTTTTTTTTTTGAAACTTGTGGTATATTAGATAATAGACACATATGCAAATCACAAATCACAAATCACATATTTACGTACTCGAAATTTTTATGAACTTACATGAACAATTTTGTAAAGCACGAATACATAGAGGAGGGACTATGCAGTAGACTGGCGTGGAGCTACCAGGAGGCTGCCTCTTCGTCCACGATAATAGATGGAGTATATGATTTGTTCCATCAAGATCATTATTTGTTATAGTAAATATACCCATTGCAACTGGGTGTTTATTGACATAATGAAATAATATTTTTGGTTATTTTTATAGGTTGTGCAGAATGGATCAAAAAAAGGGGTTATCTATACAGCTCCATAAACATGAAAAAATACCTCCGAGGTGGCAAGAGAAATTTAATGGGTTGATTAGTATTATTAATTGATTCGATTAGTCCTTGAATTGACTGTTTAATTGAATTGACACATCAATTAACATGTACTAATATTAGCATATTATAAACTATTGACGTGTTAATTAAACGTGTCAATTAATATTTAATTAAATCAATTAGAAATGTTAATCAGTCCATTTTGTCACATCATCAAGGATGTTGGGATGAATTTTGGGAGGCCAAGTATATTTTCCTTAAAAAAAATTTGAGCCAAGAACCTATGAGAATTTTTTTTTAAGAAATACCAAATAGGTTTTCGGTCTCTTTTATAAATTAAGAAAATTATTTACAAGATAGTGCGAGTACTTAAGGTTACAATTCTAGCTATTATCTGTTTTATGGCATGTGTGATCATAATTTGAGTTCGCCGATAGCCTTTCTAGCCGTGATTATGGACGTGTTGCTAGAACATCTAGATATTTTCGAATTTCTTTCTTTCCATATCGTCTATGATAAGGCCGCCCAAGTTTTATCCCATTCTTTTCTCTTTGCTTTGTGGCATTTTAGCCGATTTGTTATCCATGTGGTTTGTATGTCTTGATTTGAAGTGAGGTGTATGTGTTTATTTTTGGACGCTTTCACTCTTGTCCATACGCCTTTTGTATAGATCAGTGTTTTAAATAGCGGCGCTTTAGCGGCGCTATAGCACGCTATAACGGATTTTTGAAGATAAATGCTGCATTGCATCGGAATTTAGCTCTGTATCATTTTGTTCCGCTGCAACGCTATAGCGGGCCACTATAGCATGAAGCGTTCGAATATAGCGGCCATAACGGTGCTATAGCGTGATGATTATATTATTATTATTATTATTATTATTATTATTATAATAAAAATCATAATAATGTTAAAACTAATAATAACAATAGTAATAATAACAATAATAATAAAATAATGATAGTAATAATAATATTAATTGTACAAATAATAATAACAATAATAATTATTATTATTATAATTATTATAATTATAACTGTTATTAAATAATAATTACAATAATAATAATCACTATTATCATTATAAAATAATAATAATTGTTATTAAATAATACTAACAATAATAATAATTATTATCATTATCATTATTATTATTATTATTATTATTATTATTATTATGATTATTGGTACTAAATAATAATAACAATAATTATAATAATTATTAATATTATTAGTATACAATAATAATTGTTGTTATTAAATAATAATAGTAATAATATCAACAACAACAACAACAACAACAATAATAATAATAATAATAATAATGATAATAATAATAATAATAATAATGATAATAATAATAATAATAATAATAATAATTATTATTATTATTATAGGAAGAATAAGATAATAACAACATTAACAACTATTAATAGACTTATTATAATTACAATAATATAATAATAAAAATAAAAATAAAAGTAGTAGTAATAATAATAATAATAATAATAATAATATATTTTTAATTTATGTTAGTTTGTGAGGTTGATATAATTAAGCATTCAATACAATTTTATTTATAATATTGGGACGCTAATTTATATTTATGTGCATATTGTATTATTATAAAAAATAATAATTTTGATCAAAATCCGCTACGATGGTGAAGCGGCGCTATATCGCCCGCTAACGCTAACCGCTAAATTAAACGTCAAAACGCTACGTGCCGCTACACGCTATTTAAAACATTGATATAGATGCATTCAATTAGAATGTGATCGGCCATTTCATCATTATTCATACAAGTATGTCGGCCCTATTTAATTTTTTCAATATTGCCAACCACTAGAAGGTTTTAACTTTTTGGGAAGATTTAATTTTTCATGAGTATTTATTCCACCTTATTCTCGAGTCTTTTAGGAACATGTACATTCTTTTGGAGGAATACTTCTCATCCCTTGACCATTTGTATCTAATTACGTCGTTCTCTTGATTTGTTTGTATGGAGGTTAGGAAAGTTGGTGTTGTCTTTGTTAGTTCTTCAATGAAGTGTGATTGTCTTGTTGTTGGCATCTCTAATAGTTTTTTGCTTGATAAATTTCATAAATTGTTTTCACCGTCGTTGTCTCTAAGTTATGTTTTTTCTTATTTATTTTTCAAAGGCACTTCGTTATTAGCGTTTCGTTTTTTTTGTTTGTATGTCGGGCAAGCCCAATCCTCTGTTTATTTTTTGGATGGGTAACTTTGTCCCAACTCACCAAGCAATTTTATAGATTATATTTATTTGTACCTTTCCAAAGAAAACTTCTAATTGCTTTATTTATTTTATTTGTGACCCACTTCAGAAATTTTGTGACTTGCATTTGGTGGGTTAATATCGACGCCGAGGTTGCTTGTGCCAAAATTAATCGTCTCCCAATCGTAAGTAGCTTTCCTTTCCAATAGGCTACCATGTCTTGTATTTTTTTTTTAATTAATAGGAGGAATACTATTTTCTCAGGCTTCGATAATGTTAGTGGGATACCTAAGTATTTCATCGGTAGCTATTCCTTTCGACACTTTAAAATTTCGGCAATTGGTTGATCTAAATGATCTGAGATATTCAATGTTGAGAAACTTGTTTGGTTGTAATTTATTTTTAATCTGGTTATTTCGTTGAAATTTTCTATTGTGCTTGTAATTATTCTTAAATTTCTTGGGTCGGCCTCAACGAATAGCAAGTAACTACAAATGATTCATATTTTGTAGAATTGCGGCTTTATTTCGGTTGAGGAGGTTAATAGTGGTTGAACCTTTTGTACAATATCTTGTAGTTGGTAGGGATGTCAACGGGGCGGGTCGGGTTCGGGTAAGCCTTCTCCATACCCGAACCCGAATTTTCGGGTATTACCCGAATCCGAAACTAAAATACCCGCGGGTACAAAATCATACCCGAACCCGAACCCGTGGGTAAATTTGTACCCGCGGGTATTACCCGTTACCCAAAATACTTATTTATTTATTTTTTTTGATAATATTTTTTTACGATTGAAAAAATTCATTGAAAAAATTCAAAAAATTGTGCGTGGACCAGGGGTGATTTGCATTCTATTCCATTAATCAAATCAAAATAAATAACATACATAATTGTTCAAAAAATTCCGATTGAAATATATACAAATCCAAATATTACAACAATTAACAACCGATTTTCGCCATTTCTTTCGATAATTCCAGTATATGCTTTGTCCTTTGAAGATCAGTGGAGCATCGCTTTCCATTAATAGACATTCGAAGAAAAACAAGAAGAGAGGAAGAAGAAACCACAACTGGTAGCTACACACGACAGAGGAAGAGAAGAGAAGAGGCTACACACTCACCAGAAAAAGAGATGCAAAGCTACACACGCACCACTGCACCAGATAAACACGACAGAGAAAGAGAGAGGCGCGGCTCTAGTTAGGGTTTGGCGAGAGAAAGAGGTGCCAGAGAGAGAGGCACACCACAGCGCCAGAGAAAGAGAGAGGCGCGGCTAGGGTTTGGTGAGAGAGAAGAGTTTAGGGTAAGTCGTGGCCTGTGGGCTTAGGGTTTAGAAGGGCCTGGATCTAATTATAAGAAAAATAGAAGGGCAAATTTGTAATTTTAGTTTTGGGTAATTTTCGGGTACGGGTTCGGGTTACCCGCGGGGCGGGTAGTAGTCCGCCCGTACCCGACCCGAATCCGAACCCGAACCGGGTATTTTTTTTTCGGGTAATACTCGACCCGCGGATATTTTTTTCGGGTATTACCCGCCCCGTTCGGGTCGGGTACCCACGGGTTCGGGTTTTACCCGACCCATTGACATCCCTAGTAGTTGGTCTATTGCCAAACAAACAACAATGGAGAAAATGGGTCTCTTTTTCTTAGCATTTTTAACGGAAAAGATACGGAGAAACTTCTCCGTTTAACTTTATTGCAGATGATGAAGATATTAATAAGTTTTTTGTACAATTGGTACAATTTGTTGGGAATCCATTTGTTTCAAGGTGATTTGTTAGAAAAAATTATGAAATGTTTGTAGGGAATTATCCCGTCCCCGGACCCGCACAGCGGATATGAAGGCCCGGTCCGGTTCCCAAATTCCGAGATCACCCTTCGATATCGAGGGTACGATGCAAAGTAGGATAGACGATTACCAGCGTGAAATTGATCACGCACGACGGGTTGATCGCTCGCATCCTTCTCTTCTTCGGTGTCACGTTGGTGACTAGCCCGTGCGTCCCATACCACACGTCTCCCAACGTCTTGACACGCCTCCGGTTGTCTTCATGCGTCCCATGTTCACACGCTTCCACAGCCTTTCAGTCCTTTACTTCTCCGGTTTGATCACAACAAAGAGCCACAAGTGTCGCTCCTCTACCCGTATCCACCGTGAGTCATGGCACCTCGGTCGCGGATGCACCTGCCTAGATGATGCACCGGCGAACTTGCATGATTGCGTTTGATTCTCTAAACTCAGAAAATACCTTTTCTCTTTCTCTCTTTCTCTTCGCACTCTTTCAACACGTGATAAGAGTCTCTCTAATTTCTGGACTGAATTAGACTTCAATTGATTGAATAGTCTTATTCTGAATTGTCTAACTTGAGAGAGAGAGAGAAACATCCTATTTATCTAACATAGGATAAGGATGGGCCAAAAGGTATGTATGTCTACTATACACCTTGTCAAACAGAAACTACATACACCCTTTCAGTATTATGTGGAAACGAAATTATTAAATCGTTCCAAACGACTTTAAACCTTCACTAAAATTGTAGATAATCTTATTACCTTTCCAAGACAATTTGGACCAGCTCAATTGGAGTTCGGATGCGAAAATTATGACGGTTTTACTAACTGTATGTCAAACTGTCGCACCCTTTCGGTATTCCATTAAAACGACCCTGATACTTCGCTCAAATAAAATATATTTCTTCATGAAAGTTCTAGATAATCTCATTATTTATCTAACCCAATTTGAACCATTCCAATTGGAGTCTTTATCTGAAAGTTATACCAGTTTTACTAAAACTGTTTCTTATGCACACGAACGCGTACGTTCGTTTGTCCTTCTACGTATCATTTTAGCGTTGATTCAAAATTGTATTTTCTTCAATGTTATCGACCGCTTTTTCATATCTAGTTTTATTACTAGTGATGAGATTTTATTTTTCTTGTAGTAGTTTATATATTTTCTTGCTACTAGGTAAAATTCATTGAGTGACATCCTTTTAAGAAGGCAGATTGGCCGTTGTGCACTAATTTTTCCATTAGTGGATTTTATCATGTAGCCAATATTTTTATTATTAGCTTGATGAGTGCATTTATCACGCTTATTGGGCGTAATTATTCTATTTTTGTTTGTCCTTTGATGTTAGGTACTAGTGTGATATTTGCTTGGTTTATCTTCCGAAGATCCAACTTATTTTCTTGGAAGTGTCAGAGAATTTCTTCGAAATGTCTTTTTATTATCGGCCAAAAATACTTGATGTATTCGTTAGTTGTGTTTTCAATTTCTTCTTCTTGGACCCGTGACTTTTCTTGATTTCGTTAGTTTCATTGTGTTTTCAATTTCTTCTTCTTGAAAGGGTGCCACAAGTATGGAAAGGTCCACCCCTTCCTTGAGTGGTGCTATCAATTTTGATAACTTCGCATTTGAGGTGTTTGCACTTATTGTTGGGTAACGAACGATCCAGAGCCCTGCACAGCGGGAGTGAGGGTCCCGATCCGGATTACCCTAATTTCTGAGATCACGCCACCTCTCCGAGAGTACAATGCAAATAAATTATTGAAATTCATACCGCGTGAAATTGATCACGCACGAAGGGTTGAACGCTTCTTATTTGCCTTCCTTTGTGCTTTTTCCATGTCTTTACATGTGTCCCATACCATATGCCTTCACATATTCGAGCACTCTTTCGTTGTCGTATACAACAGCAAGCGTTGACCTCGGTTGTTCCTCCAAGTCCTACTCGGTTGATCCTCCGATTCAACCACAATCGAAGAGTCACAAGGCATTAACTCCTCTACCCGTATCCATTGTGAGTTATCGTTTGTCGGTCACAACACGTGACTGCCTAAACGACATGTGTGTGAACGTGCTTGATTCGATTGAATTCTCTTATGGAGAAAAACAGTTTTTCTCCCTTTCTCTCTCTGGTTCGCACTCGTTCAACCATTGAAAAGAGTCTCTCCAATTCCTAGAATGATTAGACTTATAAGAAGAAAGAGAAACATCTTATTTATATTTAATAGGATAATGACAACCCAAAAACACATATATGGATAAAATATAGTGAAAAGACATATCTTGAAACTTAAAACTACATACAATATTTAACCATTCTGTAAAACCGAAATTGACAAATCGTTTAAACCGAATTACATTCTTCACGAAAGTTGTAGTTAATCTAATTATCTTTCCAACACAATTTGCCCAGCCCAATTGGAGCCCGTATGAAAAAGTAGCGACAGTTTTACTAACTGTATGTAAAATTGTCGCACCCTTTAATGTTCCATTAAAACGAAATTGATAGATCGCTCAAATAGAAAATCACTCTTATGAAAGGTCTAGATAATCTCGCTATCTAACCAAACCAATTTGAACTATTCAAATTGGAGTTAATTTGTGAAAGTTATTGATGTTTTATTAAAAACTGTTTCAACTGAATTTTTTGGTTTTGTTCATAAAATAGTTTCTTATCAAAGTAACTTTATATATCCAATATACATATGTGTATCTAATACACACATTATTAATTTTTTCACTGGATCTAATATTTGCATAATCTCATTATACACTTATTGGTTCCGTTGAACATGTACGTTTGTTTGTCCTTATATGTACTGTATTACCGTTGATCCAAAATTATATTTTTCCTTCACTTAGTTCCATTGTTTTGTTAGTATTAATTTTTAGTCTTTTACTATTTCTTGTTGGGAAGTAACCTTATTTAGTTTAGTTCTGTTGCGTGAATGAAATTTTTATTACGTCTTGTCGAACCTAAAAGAGTTATACATATGATCTAATTTGTAAGATCTAATTTGTAAAAGTAATTGATCTTTTCTCTCAAGATCTTATGGAACTAGTAAATTTCTACTCCGATTCAACATCAAAAAAAATCCTAAGTTGACACAACATGAACTATACACAACTGGTTTGGAGTTTAGGGTTTAGGATTTAGGGTCGGCATATAGAAAAGAGTAATCTTATCATGTCCTCTCATTTTCCCCAAACATCCTCTATATTACCGATTAATGATTAATAAACTAAATAATTAACAAAAATACATCTCATTAACAGTTAATTGGTATTAATTAAGAATTATATATATATATATATATATATATATATATATATATGGGCTAGGCTCAATGGCCAACACCCTTACTTGGCCAACATTGGCCATCAACACTTATTTCTCAAAATATATAAATCAAAATTAAATTTCAACCGTATAGATGTGATCTATATCATTAATATATGTTGTAGAATATATGCTAAAAAGAATCCAAAAAAAGAATCCAAGGTCCAAAATATAATATTGAAATTAGCAAAATATACTGTTGAAAATATATTATTTTATTCTTAATTTTAGTCGTGTTAACATGTTGGATTCAATAATATATTTTGTTCATTTAAATAGTATATTTTGCTAATTTCATTAGTATATTTTGCGTGCGTGAATTTTTTTTTGGATTCTCCTTAGCAAACCTGTATGTGTGTGTGTGTATATATATATAGGAAGACTGAACCTACTTAATCAAGTACCAAAATTTTGGTACTTAATGTTTTGTTAACCATTGAATTTGCATTGAGATTTATTCATTTAATGATGTGCACAAAATTTCACGATCATCATGAAAAAAACACAAATCTAAATGCAAATTAAATGGTTAAAAAACATTAAGTACCAAAACGTTACTACTTAATTAAGTAGGTTAGCCTCCCTCATATATATATATATATATATATATATATATATATATATATATATATATATAAATTAATTAATTATTAATGAAATGTACTTTTGTTAATTACTTGGTTCATTAACCATTACTCATAATATAGAAAATGTTGGAGAAAAATAAAAAGGCACGATCAATGGCCTCTATAAAAAAACCGAGACAATTGCAAATTATAATTAGAGCAAACTGGTGTGAAAATAAAAGCATCACTTAATGTGCTCATCATAAACAAATTACTTATATTACTTATAGTAATTAACCTACAAAAACTAGGATGGCCACACAACAATAGTTGCAAGGTTTGGGGCCATCTAACCATAGAGACATCACATCACTTGTTTATATGATGCCGATCGATACACACAAAAAAAAATTGGATTTCGGTGTTTAGCAGTAAAGATCGTTTGGAAAGAATCATTTATTGAGTAAATGAAAAAGGCGAAGAAAATGACTTGGTAATAAAGTAAAATTAAGAAATTGCACAATCATGATTGAATATTGGAAATTATGCTTAGAAATAAGTAACATAATATTTCGACAACATACACTGTCTTATACTATACTAGCACATTCTACGTGCCAAGAAATTTAAAGACGATTATCAAACAGCTAAATGGTCAATGCTGTCATAATTTTAACCTTATCATCTATAGTTTATCTAGATTTTTCCCTAATTACTCTATTTAATATTGTTTCTCTTTATTTGGGAAATGTTCGTATGCATTTTGCTAAGTTTTTTTCTTTTCTATAATCGATGAATTTTGATGGACAGTTCACCTATAGTCAATGTTACAGATATCGCATATCGCTTACAGATCGGTTAGTCACCGATAAGAAATATGACCGACATTGCGGATTCAAAGCGAAAAATATCAGTGGTATAACGGTGATGTACTTTTTAATATTAATATATTAAATTAGTTATTATAACATTAATTTATATTGAGTTGCTCAAACTAATTTAAATTTTACATGATTAATATTCGAAATTCAACAATACACATAAATTTCAAGTTAAACTAAAGATACATTTAAAATCATAACATACAATTTACAAATAATGCAATAAACTAAATCACGAAATCATGTTCATTAATCATCGGTGTAGATGCGGGTTTTCCCAATGAAAATCTAACCTCGTCCGGGTCAAAATCGATTTCATTTCCGACCAAAAATATTAGATAAAGAAATAAAAAGATAGAAATATTTGGTCCAAAAATATTGTAAAAAAATATGGGCCAGCCCAAAATAATATTCAAAATAAATTATGTTTTAAATCCAAATCGGTCCAAATATCGGCCCATATCGGCCCATATCGGTCCGTGTATCGGTCGACCGATTTACTCAATCGATATGGGACATATCGTAACGGAGGGGCACTGATTAGAGATATGAAACCGACATACCGGTCCATATCAGTGGTATTTAGAACAGTGCCTATAGTACCTCAAAAATACTACTACATACATACTATTACAAACGAGTCGAGTCTGAACGAACTATGCCAAGCTCAAGATTGACTCAGAACTCACTCGATCTCGCTTGGCTCATTTAGCATTAAGATTCGAGCTAAAAAAAAATCAAGCTCAACATCAGCTCATTCTAATTCGAACTATCTCGACTCGGCTCAACAATAGCTTAATTATGAGAACAATTTGAATTTAACTAAAAGAATTAAAATAATTGCAAATAAACTAAAATATTTCGAATACCAAAATCTAACATAAAATATCTTACAACATTACCATAATAAATAAATAAAAACAACACAAAACAATCAACCAAACATGACAACATAATAGCTTAGTTATAACTTATCAAAAATACATCACACAAAATAATAAACCATCACAATCTTCGTATCCCCAAGTATGTAACAAAATATCATCCTACAAATAAATAAAACTAAAATGTTATTTCGTATCTTATAAATCAAATAACATAATTTAAATATTGTATCGTACCAATAATAAAAATAACTCGTGAACTTCGAATTGCAGTATGAAATTTGAGATCTTCTACTCGTCCAACTTACTACAATAAAAACAATTATATATATATATATATATATATATATATATATATATATATATATATAGGGAGGCTAACATACTTAATTAAGTACCAAAGTTTTGGTACTTAATGTTTTTTAGCCATTGATTTTGCATTGAGATTTGTGTTTTTTCATAATGATCATGAAAATTTGTGCACATCATTAAATGCACAAATCTCAATGCAAATCAAATGGCTCAAAAACATTAAGTACCAAAACTTTGGTACTTAATTAAGTAGATTAGCCTCCCTTATATATATATATATATATATATGTATATATATATATATATATATATATGTATATATATATATATATATATATATATGTATATATGTATATATATATATATATATATATATGTATATATATATATATATATATATATGTATATATATATATATATATATATGTATATATATATATATATATATATATATATATATATATATATATATATATATATATATATATATGTATATATATATGTATATATATATATATATATATATATATATATATATATATATAGGGCTAGGTTCAATGGCCAACACCTTTGTTTAGTCAACTCGGCCAATAACGTTTATTTCTCATAATATATACATGAAAATAAAAATCCAACCGCATAGATGTGATATACATCACTTGAGAATGTTATAGATTTAATTTCATGAAAAATAAATATTTTTATCATCTCCATCATGATACGTAAAGATATTGATGGATGACAATATTTATGACATGATTCATCATGAAATTAATTTTAAAATTCGAATTTTTTTCATTGGATCTAATTTAAATAATATAGATAGACTTTAGATTAATTTTTACAATGTTTCGACTTTTCTTTCATCGAAATCCAAAAAAATACCGAAATAGATGGTTGTGAAAATAGCTTATCGATTTTGTTAGATACAAAAATGCAAACGAAACAAAATTTGTTCTACAACATATCTAAATGATATAGATTACATCTATACGGTTAAAATTTAATTTTCATCTATATAATTTGATAAATAAACGTTGTTGGCCGAGTTGGCCAAACAAGAGTATTGGCCATTGAACCTAGCCCAATATATATATATATATATATATATATATATATATATATATATATATATATATATATATATATATATATATATATATATATAGAGAGAGAGAGAGAGAGAGAGAGAGAGAGAGAGACTAACCTACTTAATTAAGTACCAAAGATTTGGTACTTAATATTTTTAACCATTGGATTTGCATTGAGATTTGTGCATTTAATGATGTGCACAAAATTTCATGATCATCATGAAAAAACACAAATCCCAACGCAAATCCAATGGTTAAAAAACATTAAGTATCAAATCCTTGATACTTAATTAAGTAGGTTAGGTTCCCTCATATATATATATATATATATATATATATATATATATATATATATATATATATATATATATATATATATATACATGCTTGCTAATAGAATAAAAAAAAAGACCAAAATATACTAATGAAATTAGCGAAATATACTATTCATATTAGCAAAATATATTGATGAATCCAGTATGTTAACATAGTTAAAATTTAGAATAAAATAATATATTTTTAACAGTGTATTTTGATAAATACAAAAATATATTTTGCTAGTTTCAACAGTATATTTTGGTCTTTGGATTCTTTTTATGGATTCTTGTTAGTATATATATATATATATATATATATATATATATATATATATATATATATATATATATATAGAGAGAGAGAGAGAGAGAGAGAGAGAGGAAACATAAAAGTAAAGAAAATAAAATACAAAAAGTGTTACCAATAAACTAACGGCAGAAGCGAGGATCGAGGGTTTTCAATTGGTTTGTTACCTTGCTCCTCCAAAAATATGTAGTGTAATTTCAGTAGAGTGATTATATAGTAGGATTTTTTTTAAAAGATAATTTGAACATTTGTAATTATAATTAGATTTTTTCTTATTTTGTCACTGAAAATTGAGTTTTTATTCGAAAATTACATTAATTATGAATTAAAAAGAAGATTGAAAAATACCCTTTTTAATTTGAATAAAAATTGAAAAATGATCCTACCATAGAATCACATATTTGAGTAGATGTTCTCTATTTGCACTCCTCCACCAAAAAAAATCAGTGAAGATTCGCCATTGCAATTACGGTTAACGACGATGGATTGGATGCCGTTGCTAACACAAAGTTTTCAACAACATTACATTTTTATTTCATATTTGTTGGACAAACAACTACTTTATTATAACCAATATATTTTTCTTAGATGTTCAATATATGTTTTTATGTATGTTTTTATGTGTATCCAAAACATGTCTTTTTGTCTTTCTAATGCAACTTGCTGAATGCTCACATACTTATTAGACTATAAAATATAACTTTTAAACTATCCAATATATCTTTTTTTTATTACTATACCTTATGCTAATATTGCTATGTTTTTATACGGCTCATCTTTCTTGATGCAAGTTCGAGCCCTAAAAACATTAAACTGATTATATCAGAAGTGCAATTGTTTTGTTTAACCAACGTGATTACCAAATTCCAAATAAAAAAAATAGATGTGCTTTAAGAAGGGTTTTTGTTTGATATTATAACTTGTCGAGGTGACCCCCCCAAGCTTATCCAAGGAGATTCTTGATATTTTTATCTTTAATTCAAATATAGGAATTAAATACTGCAATTTGCAAAATTTATGTGATTATCATTTTCTTACCTACAAACTTTTTGTAAGCAGATGTTTTTTATGTTTTCTTTTTTACTTTTCTTTAATATATGAGGAGTACTTTTTTATTTTTTTATGAAGTTCTGAACAATGGACAGTGAACTATGACCATCATGTGGTTGCCACGTCAGCACCACGTCCAAAGCCTCTCTCTCCCTCCAAAAGAAAATCTCCATGTCTAGCCTCCTCCTCACTCCTCAATATCACAATATAAAGGACAAAGAAAAGGGAGAGAGAAAGGTAGCCAATATTGAAATTCAGAATAATTCACATTAATCAAAGAAGTCCATTGACAATGATTAGATGTGGGTCTGTTAGTACTGGAGTAGAAGAAGAGTTCGAGAAGCTTGTTATCAGAATGAATCCACCAAGGTGAAATTTAAATCCCCCTTTTTTTGTCTCTTGTTTTATTATCATTTATTCTCATTCTTATCGAGATGATTGGATTGGAATATCACATAAATTCAAGAAGAGATTGTTATATATGTTTGATTTTTATTGTTGGCCTATTTCATTACAATACATTAGAAGAGAAATAAGATTTACATTGTTAACAAAAATTCTCTTATTCCTCATCTTGGTGGCTATTCTTATTCCTTTGTTTTTACTCGTTTTTTTTTTTATTCTTATTCCTTTGTAATTTGGAATAAGTCATGGGATTGAAAAAAGGAAAAAAATTCTCTGTTTCGGACCTCATCGCAGTAAAAAAAATATGACTCGAGTTATATTAATACTTGGATGATTTTATGGTAGGATCTTTTTCTTATTAGATCTTTTTAATGCTAATAATAATTAGATCTTTTTTAAAAGAATAATTGATAATTTGTCAATTTAATGATAATATTCAAGTGAGTTTGTACCAATTACTCTTTTAATTAATTTTTCATCTCATTGCACTAATTTGTATTTTTATTATTATGTAGAGTTACAGTGGATAATGATTCAGATATGGAGGCCACCTTAGTTAAAGTAAGAAATAAACTTACATTGATACCCTACATTTTTCTACAATTACTATTTTTTGGATTAGTCCAAATGAGATTGTTCTTTTTAGTTTTCTTTCTCACATTTTTGCACAAGGGACACACTTTGTGTTGAGTTCTTTTTAGCAATTTGAGAACTATATTAAAGTACGAATCATATGATTAAATTGCCCTTGACTAAACAATATTACTGTTCAATTCATATTAAACAATAAATAGTTTTCTTATAGGGAGCTTTAATAAGGTCTTCATATTCAACTTTCATTTTCTTGTACAAAAAAAAAACTTAAATATGCAATGATAATATTTTATTGAATTTTCATAAACTGAAGGTGGATAGTGCAAATAAATTCGGAAGCCTTTTAGAAGTGGTGCAAGTCTTGACAGATCTGAAGTTGACAATAAAAAGAGCCTATATCTCTTCTGATGGGGAGTGGTTTATGGATGGTGAGCAAACAAACTCAAATTCAAAATTCAAATTTCAAACCATTTATTTCACTCAGTTTGTTTTATTTTTTTTATTTATATTTTGCAGTATTCCATGTTGTGGATCAAGAAGGAAACAAGCTCACAGACAGTCAAGTCATAGAGAGAATTGAACAGGTTACAAAAAACATTATTTTCAGATTAAACTCCAATTTATCATTATACAAAAAATACTCAACTCCAATTCACAGTCATTAGGAGAACGATCGCTCGGCCCCGATCCATTATCAATAGGCATCGAAACCGAAACCGAAACCGAAACAGAACAAACCTCAATCGAATTACTAGGACGAGACCGACCCGGTCTCCTCTCCGAAATATTCGCAGTATTATCCAACCTAAAATGCAACGTAGTCGGTTCCGAAGTATGGACGCATAACTCTCGCATGGCCTCTCTCGTGTACATAACCGACGAGTTGAGCGGTCAACCCATCGACGACCCCGAGAGGTTGAATATAATTCGAAAAATGTTACGATATGTTCTCAAAGGGAACCAGGACAAACAGATGGCCAAAACAGCCGTGTCGGATGGACGTATGCATATTGAGAGGAGACTTCATCAAATAATGTACATGGATAGAGATTATTATAATAAGGATGAGGATGCGGAAGAGGGGACGAGCGAATGTAGGAATAGTATTAATAAGGCGTTCGTTAATGTGGAGAATTGCGAAGAGAAAGGGTATATTTTGGTGAATTTGAGAAGTAGGGATCGGCCGAAATTGCTTTTCGATACGGTTTGTACTTTGACTGATATGAAGTATGTTGTGTTTCATGGTACCGTTATTGCCGAAGGTTCCGAAGCTTATCAGGTATTTTAGTTATTAATTGAATATTTATGGTGATAATTAGAATTAATTGAATAGTTTTTCATTAAATTAACTAGAATATATATGTTTTTTTGGTTGATGTAGGAATATTATGTGAGGCATTTGGATAAGAGCCCTATTAGCTCAGAAGGAGAGAGGGAAAGGCTTGTTCTTTGCTTGGAGGCTGCAATTCAAAGGAGAAATACTGATGTGAGCTCTAATTGATTTGATTTTTTACAAAAAAAAACTGACAAATTTTTACTGTGTATGTTTCAAAAAGTTTAAAATATTATATTAAACTTTTCAATTAGAGAAATCCAAATTCTTCTAGATTGGATTATTGGTAAATAACAAGCCTATATAGATTAATTATTGGCAAATTCATATATTAATTTCCATTTCTCAAATTACAGGGACTAAGATTGGAGCTTTGTTGCGATGATAGACCTGGTCTTTTATCCGAGGTGACCCGAATATTCAGAGAGAATGGCTTATCTGTGACGCATGCGGAGGTCAGCACTGTAGGGACCCAAGCCATGAACGTCTTTTACGTAGTGGATGCATCAGGAGACCCAGTACATAGCCGAACAATCGAAGCCGTGCGAAATGAGATTGGAGAGCAAATGCTTCAAGTGAGGGACAAGTCGCCCTCGAGGGAGAGGGTCTCTTTGGGAACCATGATTAGGTCACGATCCGAGAAGTTTTTGTTCAATTTAGGTCTTATTAGGTCCTCGTAGAATATTTTGTCGAGTTTGTTCCTAAGGAGTTTCTAAGCATTGCGTTTTTCAAGAAAACTGTTTGATGGAAGTGAATTAATGATGAATTTTCAATCAAATATTAATTATAATTTTAGTTATAATTTTTATAATGTAATTTGTTGGTAATCCGGCACTTTGAGCGCCAGGAATGTGATCATGCTCGAGGCCTCATTTTGAAAAGGAACCTCTGAATATCATCACTCTGAAAAAAACACCAGTGAAAAATTAGAATTTTTTAGATTATCAATTAAAAATATAATTTTCCATGTTATTAAGAAGACGTCCAAAAATATATTCTCTAACTGTTTAATGCCGGTGTAAAATATGTGCAATATAACAAAGGCTTAACTTGATTAACAGAACTCAAGTCAAAGTCCCTTCCAAACATTTTCAGTTCTTCTGAAAATGATACCTAACTTCTCCTAATAGCAAAGTAGAATTTTCCTGCCAATAGTCTTCTAATAGCAAAGTAATCTTTTCTCATTTTGATGGGTATTTTTGATAGTTTTCGCATTTCGATGGACATATTCTAATTGGGGACCATGATTGGAAACTAACTGGTATATATGATTAATTGGACTCCATCTTTCATCAAAGTCATTAATTCTAAAGGTTATTTCAATAATGTGATTACAACTTTCGAAAATGATAAAAATATAATTCGAGTGATTTTAGATGAGGTTGAAAAACAAGTCGTTAGAAATTTAGTTTGTCATTTCCTTATTTACTGCTCAATATTTGGATCGAAATTGTTGAAAAAATACCCCTATTATACTTCTCAATATTTTCCAGAACAAACAAAACCCAAAGCAAACCAACACCACCAACAGTGATTGGGTGTGAGACACAATAAATTATATGTTGTGAGAGGTTGTGGATCCGAGTCTCATTGACACCAATAGATGGAGGACCACCGAACCTTCTTCATTTACTCGTTATATATATATGCTAACATACTTAATTAAGTACCAAATATTTGATACTTAATATTTTTTAACCATTAAATTTGCATTGAGATTTGTGTTTTTATATGATGATCATCAAATTTTGGGCACATCATTAAAAACACAAATCTCAATGCAAATCCAATGGATAAAAATTATTAAGTACCAAATCTTTGGTACTTAATGTTTTTTAACCATTAGATGTGTATTGAGATTTGTGCATTTAATGATGTGCATAAAATTTCATGTTCATAATGAGAAAACACAAATCTCAATACACATTTATACACATCTAAGGGTGATATCCTAGCGAAAGGGAAACGGGTTTCCATGGTGATATCTCGGGGCAATTTCCCACGGAGGTCACACTTCTTCTCTCTGGCGAAGCAGCATATCAAAGCAACAGGTCGCAATTCCTCTACCTTTGTTGTATAGATTAATTTATACTCTCTCTCTCTCTCTTAGAGCATGTCGTAGAGATCTCTCTGGCACAATTAAGCCAAAGAATAAGCCCTTTCTCGCTCCATTACCTCTCACTTGTGACTTCTGTTGAACTGCTGCATTATGGGCAATTAGTTGTCATTAATTTATATTTGTTAAGGTATGCATTTCATCAATCACCCCTAGTTAAGCCCCAATTGATTTATTGGACAACTTTTCAATTACTCCTAATTAAGCCCCAATTGATTTATTGAAAATACAGACAATCTAAAAGGTACCCAAAATTCTGAAAATACTTGAGAAGAAATTGAAGCCCCTCCAAATCTCGACAATATATTTGATTTTTGAGATAATTGCAATCCAGTCCCTGATAATTGCAATCCAGTCCCTCTAATTGCAAGTTTATTTTACTTTATTAGGACGTGATTTGTGCTCGACATTGATAGGAGGTGAATTTTGAGATGCGAGATATGCTAAAAAAATTGGTTCGAATGTGATATTATTATACTCTAATTGCATGTTTTGATTAATTGACGTTTTTTTATCTTCACATGTACTAAATGTAGGGAATTCATCCCGTCCCGGGCCCGCGCAGCGGATATGACGGCCCGGTCCGGTTCCCAAAATTCTTTTTTATCGGTTAGACGAAGCACCGGCGGGTGCACCTGCCTAGACGAAGACTTCGGTGGCGGGTGCACCTGCCTAGACGAAGCACCGGCGAACTTGCTCGATTAGATTGATTCTCTATTCCGAAAAAAACTCTTTTTTATCGGTTTTCTCTCTTCGCACTCTTTCACTCTCTGAAAGATAACTCTCAATATTCTGGATTAATCTTATTAATTCAACAGGTTGGACTGAATAGAGGAGAGAGAAATATCCTATTTATATCACATAGGATAAGGATGGGACAAAATGTATATATATCTAATATACACCTTTTCAAATAGAAAACTGCAGACACCCTTTCAGTATTCTGTTGAAACGAAAATATTAAATCGTTCCAACCGACTTTAAACCTTCACGAACATTGTAGATAATCTTATTACCTTTCCAACCCAATTTGGACTGGCCTAATGGGAGTTCGGATGCGAAAGTTACGGACGTTTTACTAACTGTATATCAAACTGTCGCACCCTTTCGGTATTCCATTAAAACGACACTGATACTTCGTTCAAATGAACAATATTTCTGCATGAAAGTTCTAGATAATATCATTATCTATCTAACCCAAGTTGAAGCATTCAAATTGGAGTTTCCCACTGAAAGTTATGCCAGGTTTACTAAAACTATTTCTTATGCCTACGAACGCGTACGTTCGTTTATCCTTGTGTACACTTTTACGGTTGATCCGAAACTGTATTTCTTTCACTAAATTTATTCCTCATTTTAATTTTAACTTTAGGTGTTGGAAATGGGAATAGCAATACACTCCTTAGGGATTGGTCTCAACGTAGATGCTTCACAAAATGCGGACTCGACTTTGATCGTGACGGGACTCCTCAATGCAGCCTTGGTTGGACTTCTTAACAATTGTGCACTCGTCGACCTTTTGGCTGCGGATTTCATGGGATCCAAATTGCAGGGAAATGTTAAGAGCTGGTGAAATGTCTCTCTGGAATGTAGATTGGACGCAAATTGCAGGAAAATGTCGACCTCTTGTGATGCGAAATGGACTTGGCACTAAATTGCAGTGGAATGTAGATTGTATTGTGGTTTGTATAAATTGTATTAGGGTTGAGATGTCGAGTCGAGTGGAATGTTGATTATACTGTGGTTTGTGTAAATTGTATTAGAGCCGAGATGTCGAGTCGAGTCGAGTCGAATATAGATTACATTGTGGTTTGTGTAAATTGTATTAGGGTTGAGGTGTTTATACAATTGTGGTACCAATATAAACAAGTATGTACCAGTTTTAGTGTACCAATCACTATGTGTACCGCAGTACAAAGTAAAATTGCAAATAAGTCCCTAAGAAAACCAAAATTACAAATAAATCCCCACAAACAATAAAATTGCAAATAAGTTAACATAAATGCAAATAAGTCCAAACAAAAAACAAAATTACTAGTAACTCCAAACAAAACCAAAATTGCAAATAAGTTCCTAAATCAACAAAAATGCAAATAAGTCCAAACAAAAACAGAATTACTAATAAGTCCAAAACTCACTTCCATATGCCTCTATAGGTTGTGCATTTTTCTGTTTTTGTCGAAATGTAACGATTATTTTTTCAAACACTAAATCCAATTTTTAGAGCATAACTATTGTAAAACTGGTAAGCATCTTCTTCATGCTCGAATTCCATGCCCACACAAGGTTCGGAAGAATTTGCTGTCATATTCGATATCGTATCATCAAGGGCTGCACAATCGATCACATATATATTTTTAGACCAAGGATTAAATTGTTAGTATAATTATACAAAATATAAATACCTCGACTAAATCTGCGGTATCATCATCGTGTGATTCATCAGAAAAAAAATCTTGTGTCGAAGACGAAGATACGTGCGCCATGACCTACTTAAGGATGAAAACGATAACATCGTCAATTTCAGAAATTATTGACTTTGAATTAAACATATATCATGTCTCAAATTCAGCAAAAATTGACTATATTGCGAAATTTGAATAATTCAACAAAACACACTTTTTATGTTATTGAATAATTACCAGTCAAAGGGCTGCTGCACCAAGAAGATTGCAAGAGAGAGAGAGAGAGAGAGAGAGAGAGAGAGAGAGAGAGAGAGAGAGAGAGAGAGAGAGATTGTTTTGTGTTGGTTGCTGCACCAAAAAGATAGCGAGAGAGAGGCACGAGAGAGGCGCGGGAGAGTTATAATAGGAAATGTAACGAGGGGCAATCCTCTGTTTTTGTTTTGATTGAGTCTCTGTTAGGTAAACTTACGGAGGTTTTCACAGAGAAGAGTTATTTAACGTGAATACATTGTGAGTAGTTGTTTGCACAGATCTTGACGAGGATCTGACGGTTAAAAATATCTCAAGCAAAATATTCATATAACTTGGTACAAGTTTTTTAGTTACTAGAAATATTTCTCGCGCTTCGCTGCGATTTTTCAAAATCTTTTATGATCATAAAATAATAATTTTATCTAAAACGTTACAAGTGCAAAACAAAAGTAATCTTCATAAATGTTAATTTAAAAAAAATATATATGATATTAAATAGTCTCACAAGTATTATGCAATAAATACAAAAAAAATTTCCTCCTCAAAGCATATCATATGTTCCAAAAGAAAAATTCAAATGTTTTATTTCAAATACAAAACATGTCAAATAAAATAAAATTCTGAAAAAGACAAACAAAAAAACATAAAAGACGCAGCTTGGTACCAATTAAAAATATTATAATAAGCACAAAAAAACGTAGTTTGGTACCAATCAAAAATGTTATAATAAGCACAAAAAAACAATAATATCAGCTCAGGCTAACAAAAAGTATTTATGTGAACAGTAAACGATGAACAGTAATTTTTTTAAATTTTATTTTATTTATTTATTTATTTTTTTTGAGAAAATTTGGAGAGGGTTTAAAATCCCCCTTCCAAATGATTTTTTTTTGTATAAATAGTGAATATGTACAAGACTATAGGTAAAAAAAGAAAAATTACATCGTTTAAAACTATCTAGACCTATACAACTCTGTGGCTAAGAAAAGAACAAGAGATAGAAACAAATTATAACTCATTCTTGTCGGCCCATTAACCTCAGCCCAAAGACCAAACCTAAGTTTAGTCTTCACTTCAGTGCACTTTGGTCGTGTCCTTCACTCTTGTCTTTCTCCTCTTTGAGCTGTTGCCCTAATCGGCGCCATTGTCCACAGCTCTCTCTCCTTCTTTTCTTTCTCGAAGGTTCTCAATAATAAGACCCAATCTTCTTCAATCTCTTGCACAACTTCGTTCGCATTTTTCTTTTTCTCAGTGAAAGCTCGACGACATCGTTCCTTCCACAAAACGAAGAGAACAATGGAGTAGATCTGTCTAATTTTGAGATTTCCTGGTCTGGTCGAATTGAGGTACATGGTTTCCATGGAAGCAGGAGATTTATTATCGATGTTAAGGCACACCCTTGTTTTCGACCAAACTTCTCTACCGAAATCACATCTACCAGATAAGTGGTATTCATTTTCTTCATCATTGCAGCATAAGTAACATCGATTAGCTAATACATGCCCTCTTTTCTGCAGGTTATCAATGGTGAGTATACGGTTTTGTTTGATAAGCCAGAGAAATATGATGATTCTTAGGGGAATTTTTAGAGTCCACGCAAATTTGAGGTTTGAGTGCGAAAATACTCCTCGGTTGAGTATTTCGTACACACTTTTTATCGAGAAGGTACCTGATTTCTCTCTGCTCCATTCTATTTCATCTGTGATCCCTTCTCTTATGATGGTATTCATTACCAACTCCTTCAGTAGATTTAATTCTTCTCTTGCTGGACCATCTAGTTCCGATAGAAAGAAGTCTTCCAGGGATGTGAAGGATTTATACATATTCACCGTCCCAAATTTTAGGACAGAGGCATTAAATAAGTGCGAGAATTTTTGGTACAGTCTTTGCTCCCCCCAAAGGCTGTACCAGAAACTGGTATTGTCCCCATTATTCACTTTACAGGTTGTGTGTGCAAAGAAAAAAAGCTCTTTCTTTCTTTACTGTTGCCCAAAAATACGAGTCCTTAATATTGTTTGTATGTATATCATCCATACTAGGGTTGCTTACTAAAACTTGCCAATTTAATCCTTCTTCTTTCATATTATAATACTTCCACAACCATTTATTTAGAAAACATTTATTGAATAATTCAAGGTCTATGACCCCCATGCCTCCATATGATTTGGGTCTACAGACTTTGGACCATGCAACTAAAGGGTATCCAGATTCTTTGTTGCCTCTCCAGAGAAAATTTCTCCTGAGTTTATCGATTTGCTTCAAAGCCCATTTGGGGAATTTGTACACCTGCAAGTAGTACACTGGCAGAGTCGTGATGACAGCATTGATAAGTACAAGCCTCCCCCCTATACTTAACAAGGCTGCCTTCCAACCTTGTAGCCTGAGTTTGATTTTCTCAATAATTTCCAGAAAGAAATCCTTATTAGGTTTTCTGAAATGTAACGGGTATCCAAGGTACCTGAACGGCAGATTCACTTCTGGGCACCCAAGTTCTTGCATTATTCTTTCTATGACCCCTTCTTCTCTTCCTCCTGAAATCAGTGTGAATTCTGATTTATCATAGTTTATTTTTAAGCCAGAATCATAACCGAAAGAATTTAGGATACTTTGCAATCTTTGAATTTGAGTAATTTCAGGCTTGACCAGAAATAAAGTATCATCTGCATAGAATATAGATACTGGTACCCCTATGATTGGTCTTTCAATGAAATTCTGATCAGCATGTCTTTCAATTACTCTTCCTAAAGTATCCATTGCCAAAATGAATAGGTGTGGGGACAGCGGGTCCCCCTGTCTGACCCCTCTCTTTAAATGGATAGTTTTCCCCGGGGATCCATTTAGTAAAATTTTTGTGGATCCATTAAGAACATTATTTTGGATCCAGGAAATCCATTTTGGCCCAAATCCTCATGCCCTCATTACTTGGATTATAAAATCCCAAGAAATAGTACCAAAAGCCTTTGAAATATCAGCTTTAAAGAGGATCATTGGTTTATTATGTCGATAAGAATTATGCATTGCCTCTCTGGCAAACACAAAACATTCAGTTATTTCCTTGCCTTTTAGGAACCCTAATTGATTGCCCAATATCAATTTGTTTATGACACATTTCAATCTATTTGCCAATATTTTTGAAATTATTTTTTGGATGCTACTTACCAAACTTATTGGCCTGAAATCTCTTGCCGATTGGGCTCCCTCTTTCTTAGGGATCAGCACTATGTGAGAGATGGCTGCTTCTCCTAGCCCTTCGATCACATTATGATTCTGGATAATTTGGGTTAGTTCAATTTTTAATTGTGGCCAGAAATGTTTAAAGAATTCGCCATTGAATCCATCTGGGCCTGGTGACTTATTTGTTTTCCATCTCTTTATCACTTTTTCTATCTCATCTTCTCTAATCTCTTCTTCCAAGAAGGATAGCACTTGATTATCTGAATTGAGGAATAAGCTTGATAGATTCATGTGAGATTCAGTTGTGGGATTTGAGGTGCTGGTACCCATAAGATCTTTATAGAAATTAAAAAGGATTTTTGCCTTATCTTTATGCGACACTGACTCCTGCAGTGTTACTGGGTCACTGAGAATGGGTATCATAAGCTTGCTCTTTTTTATTGAAGCATATTTATGGCAGAAAGAGGTGTTTTTATCTCCTTTTTGTACCCATTTAAATTTGGCTCTTTGCCTCCAATAAATTTCTTTAACCTCATTAATATGGACCATTCTCCTTTTCACAAATGCTTTTAACCATTTCTCTATCTCAGAGAGGGGGTGACTTTCTTGTCTCTTATCTATCCAGTCTATGATTGTTTTGCAATTTGTGTTTTGTGTTTTCATATTCACTCTTTTATTTTTACTCCATCTTCTCAATTTGACTCCTAAAGATATTAGTTTATCTGAGAAATCCTTGATTGATATACTCTGAGTGGAGGATAAATGCTCCACTATGATGAGGTTCGCTTCCTCATCATTAACCCAACAATTTTCAAATCTGAAAGATTGATGAATGGGAAACGAAGATGTCGCTTTAAACAAGATTGGGACATGATCTGAGCAATTGTTTGTAAACGAAGTTTGTGAGGAGTTTGGAAATTTATTTTGCCAAGAGATATTGAATAGAACTCTGTCTATTCTTGCGTGAGAGATGGAATTTGACCATGTGAAATCTCTCCCTCTTAAGGGGGGGTTTATGAGGCTAAGGGAATTAATGAAATGTGAGAATTTCTGGGCTTCTTCCCAATTTCTGGGAGAGTTTCCTGATCTTTCTGAGGCTAAATATATAAGATTGAAATCACCCAAAATCATCCATGGTTGAGTGATAGTGCTTTCCAGTGATTCTAACTCTGTTAGAAATAAGTCTTTCTCTAAAATTCCCTGTGGGCCATAGACACCGGTCAAGATGATATGGGTATTGTCCCATTTGCAATTAAGAGTAACAGTTAATGAAAATGATCCTTTACTGATTGAAAACAGGTCAAAGAAATCTCTTTTCCATGACATCATGATTCCACCCGAAGTCCCTATCGAATCTAGGGTTTCATATGTTTCATAATTTTGAGATAGAATTTCTCTGTGGAGAGATTGGGAATAGTTTTGGATTTTTGTTTCTTGGAGGCATAAAATATCAGGATTGATATCTTCCAAATTGTCTCTTATAAGCATTCTTTTTTGCTTGGCATTCATCCCTCTGATGTTCCAAGATAATATTTTTATTGTTTTTAATTTCATTATGATTTATCTTATCTCCTCTTTCTTATTGTTTTTTCTTAAACCTAATTGGATTCTCCCTGAGCCCCTCTGGCCAAGGATCCAATAAGGTATTTTATGTTATCATCCACTTCTACTCCAATTGACACAAGAGCTTTACATACTTCTTCTTCACCTAAGCTCTTGTTTTCACTCTGGGAGATGGGGTCAGTGATTTGATTATGTTTTGCTTTATAATTTTTCTTCGCAAAACCATATGAGATCTCATTATATTGGGTAAGTTGGGCTTTTTCCATGGCAACAGTGTCATAATTTGCCTTCTCTTTGAGCCTTTGTGATCTTCTCAAGTTCTGACTGCCTAGATTTTCTTGCTCTCCATTTTGTTCTAAGACAGATAATGACCAATGATTGTGATCCTCATTTGGTTTCGTTGGAGAATTTAAGAATATTAGATCTTCCTCATTTACGAGGGAGGATTTCCCCTTATAAGGCACTATTGCTCTCTCATCTGGGCTAGAGGTGGTTTCTTTGTCTCCCCCCCATCCCCCCTTCAAGTGTTTGATGAAATGCTTTATCATTATAAATCACAATTTCAGAGCATTTGGGTTGGAATCTAAGGTCTTTCACCACTCTCCATTCTTTCTGAGGCTTATTGTATTTTGGTACCCATTGTTTCACTGAATTTTCTCTTGTTATGTTTGACACATGAACCAGGAGATTGAGATTAGAATCTTGGAGAGTGAAGTTGGTTGGTATGTTTTGCTTGCTGCTCACTCCAATTTTCAGGTAAACTTTTTTGAAATCATGTGAACCCCTTATACTTAAGATTGATTCCAACTTCCCTATGCTAGCCATTAAGTTTTTTATTTTTTCAGGGATGCAAAGTTTTGATGGGATTCTTCTAAGCACTATTATCACTGATTGCAACGGGGGATTTGGCTTTGCTATATTTTCTTTTAATATTCCATCCTCAATTTGTATTATTCTTGTATCTGTAGTGTTTGACTTGTAATCCCTTTTTAGTTTGCATTGGAATGCCTTGTGTCCCGATTTCTTGCAAATAATGCAACAAATGGGATCTCTGCATTCTGATTGCACATGCCCCTTCCCCAGGCATCTGAAACACATCACAGTCTCCTTCTTCTTCGTCTTTTTCACTCTGCCTTTCACTTTGATCCACGGGTTGCCTTCATCACCTCCTCCCCCTATCGCACGCTCCCTAGAACTTTCCCCGATGATGCCTTCTGTTACAACCTTCGCAAAAGTACGATTCATAGCTGAGGGGCAAACTTGGTGAAGCAGAAGAGATTTGAGAGTGTGTGAGAAGAGAGTGAGAGATAAGAGAGAGATCTATAGAGCCCCCTGAGGGGATCAAGTAGATCTGAAAAATCGCCCTAGAATCCCTCAGAATCGCCTTCCCTCAGAATCCATCCTTGGGGACCAGGTTTTATTTTTCGAACAGTAATTTATAGTATACGAATTATATTTATTAATACACAAATTATATTTATTAATACGATGAAAAATTCAAATATTTTATTTAGAATACAAGACATGTCAAATAAAATAAAATTCCATACGGTAAAAAAAAAAAAATTTGATGAACAGTAACCGGTTGAACAGTAACGGGGATGCACAGTATCGGGTGAACAGTAAAAGATGATGTGGCCTTTTGGTTTGGCTCCAAATTGATGAAAATTTGAACAGGAGTGAACAGTAGCGGGTGAACAGTAAAAGATGATGTGGCCTTTTGGTTTGGCTCCAAATTGATGAAAATTTAATGGGAGGAGAAATTCTCTCTCTCTCTCTCTCTCTCTCTCTCTCTCTCTCTCTCTCTCTCTCTCTCTCTCTCTCTCTATATATATATATATATATATATATATATATATATGAGGGAGGCTAACCTACTTAATTAAGTATCAAAGTTTTGGTACTTAATACTTTTTAGTCATTAGATTTGCATTGAGATTTGTATTTTTTCATGATGATCATGAAATTTTGTGTACATCATTAAATGCACAAATCTCAATACAAATATAATGGCTAAAAAACATTAAGTATCAAAACTTTGGTACTTAATTAAGTACAAGTGATTTGGTACTTAATGATTTTACATCATTGAATTTGGATTGAGATTTGTGTTTTCTCATTATGATAATGAAATTTTGTGCACATCATTAAATGCACAAATCTCAATACAAATCCAATGGCTAAAAAACATTAAGTACCAAAATTTTGGTACTTAATTAAGTAGGTTAGCCTCACTTATATATATATATATATATATATATATATATATATATATATATATATATATATATATATATATGAGAAAGACTAACCTACTTAATTAAGTACAAGTGGTTTGGTACTTAATGATTTTACATCATTTAATTTGGATTGAGATTTGTGTTTTCTCATTATGATAATGAAATTTTGTGCACATCATTAAATGCACAAATCTCAATACAAATCAAATCGTGTAAAAGTATTAAGTACCAACTTTCTTGTACTTAATTAAGTAGGTTAGCCTCCCTATATATATATAACATGATCAAAAATGATTTACCTTTTGACCCGTGCGCGATTTGCACGGGTCAAAAGCTAGTATAATTAAAGGTTTGGAAAGAAATTTAGGTAATGTTACTATTTGTAGAATGATCAAAAAATTATTTACATTTTCTATGTAACATGATTTTCTATATTCAAAATATTAATGTCGAATAAGTTATTGCAAAATACAATTCAACTATTTGTGATGCTATTAACTTGGGTTGAGTTATATTTGAACTCAAAAACATAAAGTTGTGCATTCTACATTGTTACGAGAGAAATAAATACAATTGGTGTTATTAAGAGATAAAAAAATAATTATTAGGACTCTTGACATTCTTTCATGAATTATGCAATCACTTACACCTCAAAGGAAAAAAAAAAGTTCTTTTTTTACTCTTCCGTCCCAAATTTGAACGAAGCATCCTCAATTTTTTAATTAATCCACTTAATTAATATGGTAATTAACAAATAACATACAATTAATAATTTTCAAAAGTTAATTATATATTACATATTAATTAATCATATACATGTGTTAATTACTATGTTAATTAAGTGAGTTAATTAAAAAATTGATGATGTTTGATTAAAATTTGGGGGCACCGCCCTCAAAGAAATATGGTGCGAAACGGACACTCAACAATAAATACCGTTGATTATTTGATATCAAAGATCATGATTTGGCAACTAACCATCCATTTATGGATCGTAGTTCAGTATTGACTACTTTGATTTCTTTTATTTCATTGTGGAAACTTGGACGTTGTTTTGTTTATGATGATTAAGGATAGTATCAAGTATGATTTCTATGAAGGGCCGTCCTAGACATGGCATAAAAGTGACAAAGACCCATACAAAAATAAGACCTCAATTTTTTTGTATGTATGTAATGTAAATAGTAGTCTCAAAAAGGCCCAGTGACGGATTTATTAAGGGACTAGGAGGGCAGTTGTCCCCTCCTAGATTTTTGAACGATAGTATAAATATGTAATTATGCCAGTGTATTTTACGATAGAACTGTAAACTTATGTACTACCGCCCCCTCCTCCCTCCTCCCTCCCCCCTCCCCCAATTGTTTTTGGAAATTTCTCACTGTTGCCCCCTAAATTACCCCCCCCCCCTGTTGGTTAATTCTAACCTAGAGGGGGGTAAATTTGGCAATCTAACTTACACTTAGTTTAGATTTAAACCTAATTTACGGTGCGGAATAAATAATAATTTAGATGATAAAGATGATACCGTACAAACACTTTGACACAAGATGTTTGTTTACGAAGTTCGGTAGGTGGTTGCTTTGTAGCTTTAACTCACCCTTTACTCGCTTAATTGACCGACTCAATTATTTGCGAGTACCTACGCCTCCGGGAATGCCTTGTGCCTCTTTTTGGCTTTCGATTGAATTCCAACTCAACTCGATTACAAGGATTTGCCTAGATCGATTTACACGCTTCTATCGATCTATAGCTTAGGCTCTTTACACTTTGTTGCACTAGCCTATTACACTTTTTCACTAATCGAGCTACAACGTGATCGGTCACGTGAGTGGGATACGATTAGTGGAGAATATCGAAAGTAGATCAACGATCTAAAGAGGTTTCTCAAGCTATCAATGGATATAGAAAATCACAGCTTAGGGTTTCTCTCTTTTTAGGTTTGAAAGTTTGAAATTGAGGAAGTGGGAGAGAGAGACCCATGAAGGATTCTATTTATACTCTCTATAGAAATCCTTCAGAAAACTTGCAGTGCGTTCGAACGCATACAGTCCGTTCAGAACGCACTTGAAGTTTGCACTAGCCGTTTCAAAATAACGTGCAAGTACATCTTGGGTCCGTTCGAACGGACAATGTCCGTTCGTAACGGACTCAATTATACATAGCATTTTGCGTTCACAGGAACAAGAGTCCGTTCAACGCACTGAAAAGTGGGTGAACGGATTCCAGGTTGTCCGTTCGAACGCACATGTGTGTTCGTTCGAACGCACATATCCCTGTGACATATTTTCGTTCACAGGAAAGATTGTCCGTTCAACGCACTCGGAAGGTGTGTGAACGGAGTCTAATTGTCCGTTCGAACGTACATGATTGTTCGTTCGAACGCACACATCCCTGGGACACGTTTGGTTCTAATCAAGATTTAAAGTTTTGATATTTAGCAAGTCCGTTCAGAACGGACTTTGAGTTCGTTCAGAACGCACTTCCTGCTTGACTGAACTCTTTGTTATTTTGAACATGATTTTACTTGAGTTCTACTAGGTTTGTACCTATGGTTTATTTGTGGCGTATCCCACTCACGGAAGGCTTCAACATCTTGAGTCTTGATGTATTCCAATGGCCTTCCTTGTGTTCTTCTTTTCTTGTTTATGTTGAGACTTCATGTCCTGATTCTTGATGTAATCCAATAAAGTCTTCCTTCACAAGTCCTCCTTCATCTTCGTATCGTACCTATGTTATCCTGCACTTTTCTGGATGTATACATTAGTACTGACAGTGTTTTGAAATAATCAAACTATCAGGGAATTTGAACCAACACCCCCCCCCCCCCCACCACACACACACACACACACACACAATTGATTTGGGACAAGATCCGCCACTGAAAAGGCCCAGTTAAATTAATATAATATTGATATTTAATTAGTTTGATTAAATTTTATGTCAAAGGCCCCCAAATTACCGAGCCGGTCCTATTTCTATGATTATGTTATAGTATCTCGCAAAAGTTAAATTATGTTACAATATATATGATGTTTTAAGAAAGTTTTTTAATGTAAGAATACATATCAATGAATAAATTGTAGTTACATTATTATTTAAAACAATAAAAATAAAAAATGTTTACCATATCCGCATCATAGCGCATGTATTTTTTTAGTGAACTTACAAAATTGACCTTGACCATGTCTATACACGAGTAAAACAAAAAGGAAATATATATTACTGCTAAAGAATCTAGGAGGGGCCGTTGTTCCCTCTAGTCTCTTAATATATCCGTCATTTATATTAGGTAACGTATTAGCTAATGCCTAACATGCATCCTAATCAGAGGAGGAACTATTAGGAGCGGATCTAATAAGGAGTTTGAAATTATAGTATGTTTAATATATTTTATTAGGGGAGTTCTATTATACACTATTTTTACCTTACTATATACCCTTCTGTGATCCAATGATTTAGATGAAAAATTTGTTGTAAATCTAAATGTCAAGATTAAATCATTTTTCTTATCGTACATCCTAAAAAAAATAAAAAAATAATTTTGTACCCATAAATTACTCTCCCTCACCCTTTCTCTAGACCTCTCGTACACATCTCAAGTATAACTCTCCCCCAATATCGCCCTCAATCTCTAAAATAGAAAGAGCTCGAACAAAAATGAGAGATATAATTAGTTGGCACATGTTCACTATAGATGAAGGCAATGAAAAACCACCACGTCAATTAATCATTGATATCGTGTGACCCATCATACATAAAAAGTTATTATCAAGAGGTACAATACATGGATCATATCATTTGTATGCAATTCACGTTAAAAACATGAGAAGTATGATAATACTCATGTCATGTTATTCTATAGATATAATAATTATATTTATCATTTAAATACGAAAATAATATTTTAGATGATAATAACGAGACTATCATGTTAAAATAAAATCATATCACAATATATCATTTTCATCATATTTTTATAATTCATTTAAATATAATTATCTATATATATTTTATAATTATTTCATGTTATAATAGAAAATGACTTGTTATTTTTATTCCCAATTTCAACTCAGCTGCTGCTGTCAAAAAAAATAATGATAGTTGCAGGCTGCAGCCGGTGAGGAAGGAACAAAATCATCGGAGAGCACCGGGAGAGATGCGGCTGAAGAGTAGGAAATTATTAAATTAACATGATGATTATGATATTTTACCAAACTTATATATTTAAATAGTCACAGATTATACTCGCAGATTATACTCATAGATTATATCCTAATTTGACTAAACTTGTTTATTTTAAATGAAGAAAGAATTAGAATACTCACATATTATTTTGTAAGAGAGAGAGAGAGAGAGAGAGAGAGAGAGAGAGAGAGAGAGGCTGGAGAGAGGAGGGAGAGGGAAGATGAGAATGGTAAGAGAAAAAATTAAGGAAAAATCTAAGGTAATGGAGAACATTTTTAACGAATGAAGAAAAATAAGTAGTCATACAAGCTAATAATATTAAGAAAAATTATACTTGTCCCCTCTAAAATCCCCCAGAAAGTTTGATGTGTTGGCAAAGATGCATTTAATACGTTTAATAATAGCAAATTTTACATCTTAGATTTACCAGGTGGTAAACCTAACTTATTTATTTTATTATATTTTAATTAAATTTCACACGTTTAACATGTGGTAAATGGTGAAATCGATCCATTGAGTCACATTTAATGTTTTTGCCAACACATCAATTGTGCTAGGGGATTCTAAGGAGAATGTTTATCACCACTCTAATATTAATACCCAAACTATTCTTTTATCAAAAGGGTGCAATGATAGAAACACCCATTTTATTATATGTTAAAATTACAAAAATTACAAAAATATGTACAAAATATATGTACATGTATATATTTATCCCTCTTAACTTACCACAAACCTAATTTATCGAGATTTTTTCGGTTCCCAGTATTTAAGTCAAGATTCGTTACTGACTTACTGATCCTTATAACTTCATCACGTAACATATGCCACAATTGGTAAATTGAGATCCTCAATTTATTATCTTTTTCATCAATATGACTTGTCAGGAAAATTTTAATGACATGATAAAGTACTACATTTGAACCCATACAATGGTTATCCTATGGTTAGACAGCGATTTTATGTGTTCAGAAAATATATTTGAAATTTTTATAATAACAACAAAAATATACGAATTTCATAATTACTTCAACCATTATTTCCTCCGTTATTAATGCATATCTTCCCACCTACTCAACATTAAACACACAATAAAGTAGACCCTCCTCACAATCTTGTCTCCTCCGTCAAACAATTTCATGGGTTCTTAGACCTCTTATGTATACTCCAAACTTGTCCCCAATAAATCCCTACTATAAGGTTGTAACATAAATTACTTGATTTTATTGTTAGTTTTAGATATATGAACATTACAATTTAAAATAATATTTGGTGAAAATTTTATGTTACAATCTTGCCCCGTGATTATTGATTTAACATTAATCTTACATGTGCATGCATGAGTGATTAACGAATTAACATTGTTTCGCAATATAGGAATATCAAAATAACAACAAAAACATAATTTAAAAATCTTATGTAATTTTGTTCGCTTTGATGAAAACAGTTTTTGCAGGGACGAATTAAGATTTTTGTACTATTTAAACCAATATGAATGAGAAAACAGCCTTATGTAATTCTGAACTCTGAACTATTTATCGTTTTCGATTGAAGAAAACGAGTAATTATCACGTCTAATATTCGTAATCAAAGCACGAAACTTCAAAATAATTTATTGGTCTGTTTTGTTTGGCTCCATTTGGAGTTCTTTAACATTCAACAAGCAGAACACATCTCATTAGTCATTACTTCATGCCCAACTCACAACAATTATCCTCCCCCTCCACATCTAATTCTTTTACACCAATCTTGCCATTGAATGTATACACCAATACAATTAACTAGATAGATGATATTTTAGTTTGTATATACTCTTTATTTTTGTGCCAAACAATATTAAGTTCATTCATCTTTTGCAATTATAATTTATTATACACTAGTTATTTTAAAATAAAAGAGGCCATATATTGTACCCCCAATTTCCCCACAACATCCTCTATATTCTTTATTAATGGTTAATTAACATGGTAATTAATCAAGTGACACTTCATTAACAGTTAATTAATATATAATTAAAATATATATTATCAATTCTTAATTGATATCAATTAATTATTAATCGGATGTTCTTTTGTTAATTATCATGTTAATAATTAATCAGCAATTAATGAGTAATTTGTGATATAGAAGAAAAATAGGTGACTCAGCGAATTATTCGTATGAACCAGATCTATCACAATTTTCCCTTCCCCTTGGCTCATCTATAAGCCCCAACTGTATTCCTCACTTCACAGGAAAAAAGAGAGAGAACTAAAATGATAATAACTTTCATGTCGACTCTTACAAAACTTCCATTCCTATATCTTCTACTCTTGATCTCAACATCCTTAATCTCTTGTGACGATTCATCTCTTCAAACCAAGTGCTCCCAAGAATTCACCAAGCTCACCAATTGTCTTGATTACGCGACCGGAAAGGTCAATGCACCGTCGTCTCCATGTTGTAGCGCGACGACAGATATTCGGAAAAATGATCCGGTATGTCTATGTTATATCATACAACAAGTACATGCAGGTAGCGATAGCGTGAAAAGCCTCGGGATCCAGTTCGGCAGGCTCGTTTCGATACCTACTGATTGTAAGATGGCAAATACCAGTGCCAGCAATTGTCCTAGTAAGTATTATTATGAAACTAAAGGCTTAATTATTTTGATTTTGTGCCAAATGAATCAATAAATGAACTTTTGGTACATGAGTTGTAGGATTTGTTAGGAAAGTTCCTATCATGTACTAATTCATAGATGTTAAAGCAAAAACGCATCTAAAATTGATAACTAGTATATAATTGTGCTAATCATTTACGAAATTAAAAGAAAAACAACAATTAATACGTCCCATAATTTAGGGGAATTCGAAAAGCCGTTTCGTAATTTTTATGAAAATTTCATTAAACTTCCTCGCCTTTTAGATATTAAAAAAACATGTCCGAATTTTTTTTTCATTTTCATTTACTGTCAAATTTGACAGTTGGGTACTGTCAAATTTTTTTAAAAACCAGAATAGTCTTCTATATATTATATTTAAACTAAGTCTCTTTGGGTATTTTTTTTTCATTTTCATTTACTGTCAAATTAAAATTATCCATAAATATTTTTTAGCATTTACTAATTAAAAAAACAAAATATAATATTATATTAATATAAGTTTCATATTTTTTTATGAGAAGTTATTTCCTCCACCAGATTTTTTTTCTCAAAAAGTAAAGAACATTTTGGATTATCCAAAAAGTTCGGGTGTCCATTAAATTTTGTAGAAAAGTTAGTAATTTTTTTGAGATTTTTTCTTTTATCAGATTAATTATAATACAAAAGAGTTGGTGTAAATTTTATTAGATTGATTATAATAAGATGTAATATTATTTTCTTAAACTTTTGTGTGCAGAGCTATTGAATCTAGCTCCGAACTCGCCGGACTATAATATCTTCACGGCCAATGCTTCGCAAGGTATAATCTTGGGAAAAAAAAATCCTATTTCGAAGAATTAATATTTACTTGATTATTTAGATTAAGATTAAGATTTATTTTGTATAATTAGAAAAAAAAAAATTTACCAGTAATTTTGTTTTCATTATTTTGCAGCTCATTCAACAACTGCAGCTGCAGCTACAAATGGTAGTTTATATCTAACTGTACCATTCGCCTTCATATTCGCCGTCTTGTTGTCTCTCGTATCTTTGACTCTCTTCTGAGATGTAAATATTACAGAGCTTAATTAAATTCTAGTTGGCATATCGGAACGTGTTATTTACTTTTTGGTTTTGTATGTTATTGTCTGTATAATTTTTTTTTAAATGTTTTATCACATGTAATAAAGAAAAGCATTACTTTTGTTTTTAGAAAATAAAATGGGTTCCAAATTCTCATATTTATGATTTTTATTAATTAATATTTACGTTATTACTATGTTAAAAAAAACAAGTAAATGGAAAAGGTTCGATGGTCCTCCATAAGTTTCATTCATTGGTGTCAATGTGACTTGAATCAACAATCTCTCATAACATATGATTTTTTGTGTCTCACACTCAACCAACTTGGTTAGATGTACAATTTATGTAAATGAGGATGAATTCTCGCCAATAGATGCACGATGTGTAAAAGTGATGAGGATTTCGTGGACCATATATTTTCTGCATGTATATTTGCATTTAAAGTATGATCCTTCATCAATCAAAAATATCCGACCACACGATTAACAAACTTAGGATCCGTACTTCAACAATTACCAGACTATTTCGCAAAAACCGAACTACAACAAATAAAATTGAGTTTCATTTTTCACGTATGGAAAGAAAGATGTAATCGTATTTTTCAAAACTCAATAAATAATGTAGGAATGGTGACTTTACTTATTATAGACGAGCTTATAAATTGGAGTCGATATCTATGCAACAACAACTAACTGTATTTTATCTTGTTTTATTTTCTTTTTCTAACCTTCCAAATCATGTATCTAGTATAAACTAATTACTAGTGTCTTTGATCAACTCAATTAAAGATGCTCGTATGTACATAAAAACATTTTATTTTCTTAAAATAATGAACGTAGGACTTTGAACGTACTCCTTAAAATAAAATAAAATAATTACTATACTAAGAAGTAAGATATAGATACCAAACATTGGTACCTTACTTGTTCGAAATTCATCTTATAAAGATACTTTCCTATATCTTCTTCTTAACTAATGGATTTAAAAATCATATCTAAGATAAAACCCAGAAAACATTTCTAAATCCGATTATAAAAACCTAGAAAACTTGCCCAAACTCTAATACAAGAATACAAAATGGTTAATGCATAATTATTAATTTTTAAGTATTTATAATTAATGATTAATTGGTGCAAACTCTAATGACATATTAATTTTTTATTAATTACATATTAATCGTTAATTCATCTTGATAATTATGATATTAATTGAGTGTTATTTGGATCGGGTGATGTCATCATGTATCCGGCTTGTTCTTGTTGTTTGTGTCCGGCCGGTTGTAGCTTTTGCCTTTGTTGTTCTTTTTGTCTTGTTGTTAGCTGTGTTGTTCTTGTTGTCTTTGCTCGCAGGGACGGGAGTCCTTTGTGGCGCCCGACCCGAGATGGTTCTTTAAGCGCCGCGGGGAGGTCCCGATACCCGACCGTTCGTTAAGTAAGAGAGGGGAGCTGATGAAGACCGAACCCGCAGAGCGTCTTTTGCTCGTCCGAGTAGACCCCGGTGTGGGTCCACGAAAGGCCATGGTGAGAAAATGGAGGAGGGCATAGTAGAATTTTCCTAAGAGATAATATGTTAAATTATAATCTGTCATCAAATCGTGGGTTTGTGGGTGAGAGTTTGTTGGGGGCAATCCAATATTTTTCAATTCATAATTTGCGACTAGGATACAAAATAATGACGAAAATAATATTTTAGTTAAAAATATATTGTGAGAGATTGTCGGTTCGAGTCTCATTGACACCAATAGATGGAGGATCACCGAGCCTTCTTCATGTACTCGATTTTTAATATTTTAGTTAAAAATAGGAAAAGAAGAAACAAATGAAAAGATAACTAAGCCTCGTTGTCTAGGTGCTAACGCTCCTCGTCTATTTTCGTCAGTCAATCTAAGAAAATTATCTTTCCTTCTCTGCCCTATTCACAGACGCATTGAACCCATCATGGCAAGTCACCATTATCAAGACCAGCAAGGCCAATTACAAGAAGAGCAAAAAGAAAAAGTAAAAGAAGAGGATGAAAAAGATGATGATGAAAGAGATCGTTTCTTTGAATCATTTGGCCGGGTTCCATCGGGCATTTCCTTTGCACCAACTTCCCCATCATCTTCATCCGGCTCGGACGAAGCGGAGGATGAAGATAGTCGCATCTCCTTCGCCACAGCCATTAACCCTCCTTGCAACCTCCATGAAGAACAAGATTTATCATCAAATGATGACGAGGAGGAGGAGGAAGATAATTTTGGTTATAACTTTTGGATGGACGAACCAATGTCAATAGAAGAGCGACGGAGGAATCTCCTTCAAGGAATGGGTTTGAATAGTGGGCGTAGACCGCATCCTGCTAATCTCCAACGTGTCATTTCTCAACGCACCGACTTGTCATCCGAACCTCAATCAACAGAAACCACCTTTCTTGTAAAGACGAGCCCTTCGCCTTCGCCTTCCCCTTCCCAGCCTTACTCACCCATTATCTCCCGTTCTCGCTCCCTTATTAATTGCATTCGTAAATCTTCCACTTCAACAGAGTCAGAGCCGCCTCTCTCACGAGCATACTCTGCCCCTCCTTCTTTGTTGCAACGTTGCGGACCGTCTCCAGTTGTGTCATCCAACATTGAAATAGATGGAGATAATTGCGAGGTGAATCGAGACGATTCAGCGTGCACGCTTTGTCGTATCAAGAACCTCGATACCGGCAAAGAGTTTGTTGTCAGTGAGTTTTCTAATGATGGTACTTGGACGAAGCTCAATGATATTCAAAGCGGGATGCAATTAACACTTGACGAGTTTGACAAATTTCTCGGTTATTCTCCAATTGTGAAGCAACTCATGCAGCGCAAAAATGGAAGTAACTCAATCAAGTTACTTGACATCAACCCCCCGAAGGTTAACAACGGTCGAAAGAAAGGTGGAGGGGGTTGGTTGAAGAACTTCAATAAGTTTGTCTCAAATTCCGTTACTGGGCTTATAATGGAAAATGATTTTAAGGGTCCCAATAAATCATTTGTAAACATGCGCCGATTGTCGACTAGGTCGTCCACTAGAGACCGTGGGTCCGAGTCGTCGCGTTCCAATGAAAGATTGAAAGTGCATCAGTATGGCAAGTCATACAAAGAGTTGACAGGTCTATACATGAGTCAAGAGTTGAAGGGAGCACATCAAGGTTCTATATGGTGTATGAAATTCTGTGATGATGGCCAATACCTAGCCACTGCAGGACAAGATCAAGTAGTGTGTGTGTGGGCCACGTCTGTATCTGAGGGTAACAAATTGTCAAGGTCAGGAAGTTCCTCTACAAAACAAGAGGCTAATGGTACTGATCAGTTATCAAGAAAAAACGCGAGAAAGGGTAAGAAAGGGATCGAAGATCACATAGTATTTCCAGAGACAATGTTTTCTCTATCGGAGAAGCCGGTGTGTACTTTCAAAGGTCACATAGATGATGTGCTCGATTTGTCATGGTCGAGATCTTCGCAATATATATTATCATCATCAATGGACAAAACAGTTAGATTGTGGGACACAGAAACCAAATCGTGCGTGAAAATGTTTGCGCACAATGATTTCGTCACAAGTGTGCAATTCAACCCTGTAGATGAGAGGTACTTCATAAGTGGATCGTTGGATCACAAGGTCAGGATATGGAGCATACAAGATCGTCATGTGGTGGATTGGGTCGACCTTCATGAGATGGTCACGGCCACCTCTTATACACCTCAAGCTGAAGCTGCTCTTGTAGGTTCCAACAAAGGTTCATGTCGCTTTTTCACTGTCTGTGGTATGATATTTATTTCTCTTTATCATATTATCCCTTTTTTTGTTGATATTGCAATTGGATGATCGTAATCAATGCAATGTAGATGTAAAACTCAATCAAGAGGCTCAGATCGAGGTCAAAAGTAACAAACGCAAAGCCAATGCCAAAAAAATTACAGGCTTCCAAGTACTGAATTATACTATATATAACCTTCATTTATGTCTATTTACATACATAATTATCTAATTTTTTATTTCTATAATATGGAACAGTTTGCACCAGAGAATCCCTCAGAAATGCTGGTAACCTCGGCAGATTCGCATATACGCGTATTTGACGGTGTTAACATGGTTCACAAATTTCAAGGTTTCAAAAACACAGACAGCCAGATATCAGCCTCTTATACAAGAGACGGACGGTACGTAATTTGTGCAAGCGAGGACTCGCACGTTTACATTTGGAAATGCCAACGACCACCTCAGGCCGCCACGACTACTGGTCCTAGCGACGTACCCAAACAGTGGCCACACACACGATCTTACGAACACTTCTTTTGTAAGGACGTGTCAGTGGCTATCGCTTGGCCGGGCCCGACTCCTTCCTTACCACCCTCATCCTTTAATGAGTCCGAAACGTCCTCGTCGAACCTGTCCGATGAATTCTTCCCTAGCTCTAGGAGCTACCGGCCACCGCTTCCTCCGAAGTCTAAGAAATCTCCTCTTGACACTGAAACGGGTCAGATAAATGTTTCTGGATCTCCCTCTGCTAACGAGTCCGAATCGTTCCGTTATGTTTTATCATCTTCGAGATTGTTTTCCGCGCCTTCGGATTTGGGAGGACCTAAGAGAGGGTACACTGGTTCAGCAAATATGGATGATGCTATAAAAGGTGCTTGGGGACTTATCGTGACCACGGCTAGTAAGGACGGGGATATTCGGGTTTATCAGAACTTCGGATTGCCAATTCGTATCAAACCCCAAGGCAATCTATTCTAAATCACGGGGCATCAGTGCGTCGAAGGTATTTTTCCTATAATAAATTGTAGGGAAATTTTTGTAGTAACAAAATTGTAAAAATAATACTGCCTTGATGATACATAAGATTGAATTTTCCTTGATTACCCCTTTATTTGTCTTCAAGATTAAAAAAAAAAATGTGTGCCCGTTAAAAAGTGTTTCGTATTTACAAAATGATATATCTAAATATATTTTAAAGAATGAGTAAGAATTACTTTTTTCTTTTTGTTAATTTAACAAATTAATCAAGCACAATAATCTCAAAAAATGAATAAAATGTTATAAATATAGATTTTCAATAAAAAATGAAGTAAATTATGTTTTAATATTCTTAAATATTCTCAAATATTTTAAAATAATTTATAATATTGTTGTCATTTTGTATAATATATGCAAATATTAATTATATTTTAAAACATTTGTGATTTTCTACAAATTACGTAATGAAACTTAGAATTTTTTCATACTTATTGTTGGATGCTAACAAAGGTACAACACGGAGTAAACTATCAAGAAAAATAAATAGTCGGAATGTGGTTGTTTTGTAATTTTATTTTTGAAGTGGCTATGTCTATCATTTTGGTTTTACATTTGTATAGTTTTGATCATAAATTGTATTTTGTTCTTCCTTCTTCTTTGCTAATGTTTATCTCTTAGAAGTCGTCTTCACAAAATTTGATGGCAGAACATGATTTTTAAATCTTAATTTTTTACATATTAATTCATGATTTGACATTTTAATTATTATTTAATTATTTTAATTTATAATTTGACAATCAATTAAGATATTAAAGACATCATCACGTCATCTAACCTAGTGAAATTTTTTTAAGGGTCAATCAAATATTTTTGTTCACTCCCTTTTCCATTATAAGCAATCAATACACTCTAGTTGCATATGCTACGGGAGTTTTAACAACTTACTTATATTATAACAAAGAGATGAACCAAATTTGTATTTTTTTTTCATTTCCACACACAATTGTTCTTTTATGAAATGCAGGGGTTTTCACATCCCTCATCCGAGGTATATTAATATAAAAAGAATTTTATTTACATTTGTTTTTATTAGTTAAGTCTCGTTTTTTTATAATAAATGAAAAATACTCATATGTCATCCATCTATTAATGTTAATGAAGATTGAATTCAAAATTTCTCATAACATATAATTTTTTTTGTCTAACACTCAACCAACTAGGTTATGTGTCCATTGGTTAAGTTCCGTTTTTTTTAGTAGACATATTTAAAATGGAAAATTTATTTGCATGATTTTTTCTTACAAAGTAAAATCAAATTAATAGTATGATCATAAATCTTTCTGTTTTCATTTATACAGATGTACATGTATGGTTCGGGCCCGATGAGTGGTCTTACTAGTTGTAATTAAGATGTATTGAGATGGATTTGAAGCTTCCGTAAGATAAATGTGGTGATGCAGTTTGCAAATGATGTCAGTATGGAGGGGAGGATCTTGTTCGGATTAGGGGGCTTTGTCCCCTTTTCCTTTTAAGATTTTCGTAAAATTGTGTATATACGTGGTAGTTTAGTATATTTTTTTCTACAACAGTATAAATATTATTTTTTGGGTCCCTAAACCTTTTTGTAGTGTTGTTTTAGTTGTTATTTTTTGGTCTGTTCCCCAAACATTATCGTCATGATCCGCCAATGATATTCTTTTTTTCACACCGGTGACACCTTCACGTTACTTTGGTCATTTGTGTTATTTTTATCATAAAAAGCTCACTTTTGCCTCCTGAACTGTACCAAAAAGTGCAACTTGCCCCCCAAACTTTAATTTTGTTCATTTTGCCCCCTGAATTCTCGATTTTGCTCACTTTTGGCCCTTCCATCAGTTAACTGCCCAGTCAGCAGTTAAGTGATGACGTGGCAGTGTGACGTGGCAATTTTTAGATGATTGTACATATGACGTGGCCAAATTTAAATTATAATATTATATATCCAATAACAAACAAATAAACCCATTAACCCATTTAATCAAACCCATTCATTAACCCATCATTTAAACCCTTCTCTCACTCACCCAGGAAGAAGTGCTCGAGCTCTCTCTTCTCTCTCACTCGCCATTAAAGAAGGAGAAGCTGCTTCTCTCCGTCGCCGGTCCGTCGCCAAGCTTCTCTCCGTCGCCGGTTAGCTCCTCTCTTTCTCTTTCTCTTTTTCTCGCTGGTTTCTCTTTCTCTCTCTCGAGTGGAATTCTCGCTGAAATTTTCTCTCGATTTAGTTGATTTGTCCCTAATTTTCTGAAATTAGGGTTTTGAGTGGAATTTTAGGGTTAATTTTAGCCAAAAAACAGCAAATTAGGGTTTTTTCAGCCAAAAAACAACAATTTTCAGCAAATTAGGGTTTTTCCAGCAAATTAGGGTTAATTTCAGAAAAAAAAAAAACAACAAATTAGGGTTAATTTCAGCAAAAAAAAACAGTAAATTAGGGTAAATTTCAGCAAAAAAAAACAAATTAGGGTTAATTTCAGCAAATTAGGGGCGTGGGGGGTCTGGGGGGCATGGTGGTGCGTGAAGGGGGGGGGGGGCGGGGCATGGGGGGTCTGGGGGGCATGGTGGGGCGTAGGGGGAGGGGGGGTTGGGTCAGGAGCGTGGGGCATGGGGCGTGGTCTGAATCGCTCTCAATTTGAGCAATTATACAAAATTGTAGACAATTTCATGTGCTTAAATAGAATAGTACCATTTAGATTATGCGTTAAGTAATTGTTGTGAATTAATCAATTTCATGTGCTTAAGTAATTGTTGTGGATGAATGATTAGGTGGCTTTATTCAAAATGGTGTGATGATGAAAAGAGACGTCGGCATCGGAAAGAGGAAAAAGACATACCTGCTTAATCAAAAGCACATCTCAAATTGTAGAAATTGCAATACGTCCCTGAATTTTGGCCAAATTAATATTTTTTGGGTACTAGACATTGACGGATCTCAAATGAACTTATCTTGTTTTTTTTCTTAATGATTAGTTTCTAATTTAACTACCATTATACAAGTTTATTAATTTTCGGGTTATGATGATTGTAATTACATGGATTGAGTATATGAATTATTTAATTCGAATGAATTGTACAAGTTTATTAATTCTCGAACACAAGTTTATTAATTTTGGTACCAATCGATTTTTGTGAATAAAAAAGATTAAAAATTCAAAATACAAGAATAATTTTGGTACCAATCGAACACAAATTTATTAACAATTCAAAAATATACAAGATTAAAAATTCATATACTTGACAATTTCACATAATATAGTATAATAAATTAGAGGGAAATAACACAATTAAACATTATTAAATCAAATCATAACAATAGCATATAGTATAATAAATCCAGAGTCAACACATAATATAATATCATAACATCAAACTCGAATTCATCAAGCTACGACACACAACATAAACATGCACTTCAAAGAAACCCGAATATACAATTGTAGAAGGACTTATTTGCAAAGTTACCATCAACAACAACAACGAATTTCAGTTACCACCGAAAGTGTTCTCGCCACTGTACGTCATGTACAGAAATCCGTCTTCGTCCTTGTTCTCCTCGTATATCGCTGACATCATCGCAGCTTCGCAAAATAACATTGCAAAAATACTTAATATTATTTTTGACGAAAATTGAATTGAGAAGAAATTGAAATTTACCAGTCTGAGGAAGGGTATTTTTGACAAAGAAAAAGATGGCCTTTTCGGCACTCAGTTTAATCCTCTTGCGTACCACATAAACAAACTGACCGACAGTCAGATCTGCTGGTACCAAATACCTAAAATAAAGTTACAATAATAATTAAATAATTGGGTATTTTGGAAAATTTTGAAAATGAATTGTATACGAACTTTTTCTTGTCAATTTTAGGAATGTCGCTCCTTTCAGCCCTCTCAACAATGACCTAAATTGAAAATAATTAGGGAAGATAAGTTAAATCAAAGTATTTCAATAAATCATACAGAAATTACTAATTCATACTGGAATTATATCAGGATACTTCTCTCTAATACGTGCCGCTTCAGCTTGCCTCTTCTCTGAAATCATAAAAAGTATAAAACACATTAAATCCAAAGATTCAATCTTCTCGAGTAGATACATAAACAAAAACCTCACTCTAATCCTCCAATCCATAACCACGAATTGAAAGAGAAAGAGAAAGAGAAAGAGAGAGCTAACCTCACGACCTTGGCGACGACCGGCGACGTTGGTGACAGGGAAGCTTGGCGACCTCGCGAGAGAGCCCAACAATGGCAGCGTGGAGAGAGAGAGAGAGAGAGAGAGAGAGAGAGAGAGAGAGAGAGAGAGAGAGAGAGAGAGAGAGAGAGGGGATGGGTCGGGTTGAGAGAGAGAGAGAGCCCAACAATGGCAGCGTGGAGAGTGAGAGAGAGAGGGGGTGGGTCGGGTTGAGAGAGAGAGAGAGCCCAACAATGGCAGCGTGGAGAGTGAGAGAGAGAGGGGGTGGGTCGGGTTGAGAGAGAGAGCCCAACAATGGCAGCGTGGAGAGTGAGAGAGAGAGGGGGTGGGTCGGGTTGAGAGAGAGAGAGCCCAACAATGGCAGCGTGGAGAGTGAGAGAGAGAGGGGGTGGGTCGGGTTGAGAGAGAGAGAGCCCAACAATGGCAGCGTGGAGAGTGAGAGAGAGAGGGTGGGTCGGGTTGAGACTTGAGAGAGAGAGAGAGCCCAACAATGGCAGCGTGGAGAGTGAGAGAGAGGGGGTTAAAATAATGGGTTTGGGTTTGGGTTTAATTATTTAGTTAATGGATGTAATTTGTGTGTATAATTTTATATTCAAATTTTGCCATGTCATCTAAAAAATTTGTTAAAAATTACCACATCATACTGCCACGTCATCAATTAACTGCTGACTGGGCAGTTAACTGATGGAAGGGGCAAAAGTGAGCAAAATCGAGAATTCATGGGGTAAAAATGAACAAAATTAAAGTTTGGGGAGCAACTTGCACTTTTTGGTACAGTTCAGGAGGCAAAATTGAGCTTTTTTCTTTTTATTATTGGTAAAACCTTTATGGTTATTTTGTCCGCATTCATGATTGCGATCACGTCCACGAGAAGAGCGATAAACTTGAGTAATGAATGCCTCGGACAAGAGCTTTATAATGGATTTTGAGCCCGATGGTAGGTTTAATAAAATCGAATTGGGTTGTTGAGTAGTATTTCAGAAAGGAATAACTTGGGCAAAAGAGTTGGCCTTGGGCCCAAAAACCTGGCTCATAGCACTTAATAAAGCAGATAAATCCTAGTATGGGAGAGGAGGTGTTGTGTTGAGAATTGGAGGGGGTTCGGCTCTTTCATCTCTTCACGCTCACAATGTTGGGAAGAGGTCGAAGCGGTCGTGGCTGTCGTCGCCATGAAAGTAGTGGGAACTAGGGTTTCATGGTGGGTGAGTCTTCGATCTTGACCGCAGGAGGCGATGGAGCTCGGTCAAGGAGAAAGGTGTGGTTCGAGTGGAGATGATGGCTACGAATCCATTATATTCGGGTTCCAATCCTCGCAAGATGATGGCTACGAATCCATTATATATATATATATATATATATATATATATATATATATATATATATATATATCAAAACAAATATAATGAACAAAAAATCGTAAGTACTAAACCAATGATACTTAATTGAGTATCTTAACCATCCTCTCTCTCTCTCTCTCTCTCTCTCTCTCTCTCTCTCTCTATATATATATATATATATATATATATATATATATATATATATATATATATATATCAGTTATTTAAACGGCGGCGCAATAGCGTATATCGCAATAAATATTTCTAAAACACAACAACTTACTAAATAACATCGCAATATCGCGCAATATTGGTGATCATATGTAAATTACAGTACAAACGCAATGGACCGTTATATCCCAATTTAAAACATTGATATATATGAGATAAATTCAAAAATAACAAGATATGATATTTATTTAATTAATATTATACATGTAATATTAATTATATATTAATTAGTATATATATTAATTGAAGGATATAAAATAACTACCTAAATATATTGGACGTTGCTCGTAAAGTATCATCCGCTCGGCCTAAAATATGACAGCACGAGATAATGGGCTGCGTTTTATGTTGGGCCGCGATCGTCTTTATCACTCGGCACACCGTGATAGATTGCATCGTTTCTGGACTATATTTTGCCGGTCCCATAAATAACAAAACGATTGTGTGCCAATATTTACCTTGCCATTTATGCAAATTTTGAAAATAATAACTATGTGAGTCACATTCCTGAATAAATTCTCATGTTGATCTAAATCCATATTTGCACGTGATGAAATTTATTCTCTATAAAATAAAATTTTAGGAAAATCGAATCCTTAATTATCAATCAATAAGATCAGATCTCAGGCAATAAAATTATATTGTTATTAATTAGGTATTTGATTTGATTTGATCTTGATTCTGTATGTTAGCAGTTAGATAATTTGTACTATTGTAAAATCATCTATAAACAGAGCATAGAACCGCCAACTGTAATCACACACAAAATAAAAAAAACAAATGTCATCCTTTCAAATATTGAACACTCCTAGAAAACTTTATTTCTTTTCGCTCTTACTTTTGGGCATATCATCCTTAATCTCTTGCGACGACTCGTCCCTCGAAAACAAGTGCCCACAAGAATTTACCAGATTTAGCAACTGCCTCGATTATGCGATGAGAAAGGTCAATGCACCATCAAATCAATGCTGCACCTCGACATCAGACTTTTGGAATGACGATCCAGCGTGCCTCTGTTACATCATACATCAACCAAATGCCGGTAACGAAAATATGAAAGGCCTTGGGATCGACATCAAGAGGCTGATTTCGTTACCCACAGATTGCAAAATGACAACCACCAGCATCACCAACTGTCCTAGTAATAAAATTTTATCATTTCATGATCAAAACGAGATAATCTCGTCACATAACCAAAACATAACAAAACGTCTATTTCTAATCCAAAATCTTTAAACTTATCTGATATATATTTTCATTTTATGTATGTAGAACTGTTGATTCTTCCTCCAAACTCGCCGGAGAATAGTATTTTCACAAACCCTACTAAAGGTAATGATCTTAGCTACTTGGAAAAAAATTGGCCCTATTTCAAGGGCTACATTGTAGAACAAAAAAATTTAATCTCTTCATGTAATATTAATTTTACTCTCATTGGATGTCCATTTATCATTTATTCTTGTTCTACTCTTTTACAGTAGTTAAAACTGTTTCGTACCCTATGGTGAATTCAAATTTACAAAAAAATTGTTTTATGTTCAGATTCTTACAACAATAAAAAATCAAGATTCACTTGTAATGATCTTATAACTTCTATTTTATGTTACATTTTAGGTAATTCGAGTAATCAAGTTCCTGGAATTAGAGATACATATTTTACAAATGGTGGCACAAATCAAACTATGCCATCCTTCTTCATCTCCACCAGCTTGCTGGCTCTCATCTCTTTGACTCTCTTCTGATATGTATACATTCATTTCAGTGAACAAAATCAACATTTGATTGATGATGTTGTGTGTATTATATATAATTTGCAGATTTCTTACTGATATTTTGCTATATGGATCAAAAAAATTTCAAATTGATTAAAAAATAATAAAATATATATACTTAAGGAATATTAGTAGAATTGAACATAATAAAATTCAATTATTCTAGAAATATATAACATATTAAAGTTTTAATAAATAAATTAAATTAAATTAAGAATTAATTACGCGGTGGCTGAAGATCCAGCTTGCAGCCATGGACAGTGGCTAAAGACTGAATATCTTTAACCACGGCCCATGGTTATAATCTCTAACGGTGGCTAAAGGTGCAACAGACACGGGCCATGTCTGTTGCCTCGAAAAATCTTGAGCTACGGCCCGTGACTAATACTTTGCACGGTAGCTAAAGGATCAACATACATGGGCGATGTCTATTGCTGCAAGCAATAGCAACCAATTTTTCATTAGCCACGGGCTCGCTCGTGGATAAAGGTCAAGCTTTAGACACCACCATTTCTATGGCCACGGTAACTTTACTTATACCCCCGATATGTTGTAGTGAACCCCATTTTGAATTGCGGGTCATGCATGTGTTTAGCCAATAACGCTTCTCCATAAATCGAGATCCACGTATATCTTGACGTGCTTGTATTGCACATTACACGTCTTGCACGTTATACGTCTGACAAGCCGTCCAGAACGTGCGGACCTTAGGAGGCTCCGAAATCTTTTTTGCGGGGATCGGCATGATCGGCTCGTAAGGTTCTTCTAGAAGATAGTCCATCCAGAGAGAGTAAGTTGCCGGATGGTCGAGGAAGGGGTTGGAAAGCGAGGAAGTAGAAACGGGGTTTCGATGGGGTAGAAGGTTATGCCGCAGTTGATGCAGAATATTGGGAGGTTCAGATGGTTTCAGCGGTACTCGTACTGCATTATGATGTTGGGATTGCTACACCGTGTATAGAAAGAATTGAGATGAAAATAGTAAATATGGCATTGTCATTTGTGCCTATGATAAACAAGATTTAATAAATCATAAAAAATCGTGATTACAGGGATTCAAGAAAATCTAACCCAAAAAACTAGTGATCGTAACAGTAAAGATCAAATTTGAGAAAAAAAATAAGAAGATACTTCACTTCACTAAGAAAAAATTGGGTGATTCGATATGTGAATTTTTTAATTTTCCCTCTCAAGTTCATTATGTGAATATACACGTGGACATTTCAGATGATCTCGAAAAAAAAACGGTTTGGACGTGAAAGCATAATTTGAATCCATAAACACAATAAATTTTGTGAATTATAGGATTTCAAATCCATAAGCCCTAATTTGATACCGGTATGCTGATGTCGTTTTTTGGGAATATTTTCTGGAAAGCGAGGAACGAGAAGATGTTCCGAAAAAACGACGTGCCTAGAAATACATAGATGGGATAGCCATTCGATTTTATTCTTCACGAAGTTCTATTATCCGATTTTTTTTTTTTGCTTATTTATAAAAAGCATGAATATCATTGGTATTCTTTGAAAACAAATTTTTTTTGCAAGGCATGAATGAAATACAATGTATCTAATATTTTCTTCGGGCAAGTATTAATTGTGACATCATAGTAATTATTAGTCGAATTAAATTTTGATAAATTTCAAAATATATACTTTCCTCTGAAATGACGAGACACATTGAAACCGAGTTGTGTTCGTTGAATCCAGGTCCTGAAAATTGATTCGAGTAATAATTACCATAAAGTTAAAATTAATACTCGCCTTGAGAAATTATTAGATAAATTGTACTTCACTCAAGCCTAGAAATTTTCTGCAACAAAAATGTTTATACGTTGTAAGTGTCATCTAGAAAAGATAAATTATAAATATATTTGTATGGTGTCGGTATGAAATTAGGGTTTACGGATTTTAAATCCAGTAGTACACAAATTTAATCCGGTTTACGGATTTCAAACTTTGGCTTCACGTCCAAACCTTTTCTTTTTCCCGTTCATCCGAAGCGTCTATGTGTATTTTCGCATAATGAACTTGAAAGAGAAAATAAAAAGAAATCACATCTCATTTCCCCAATTTCTTCTTGAGAAAGTATGCATTTTATTTTATTTTCTTCTCAAATTTGATAATTACTGCCATGCTCAGATCACAAGTTTTTTGGGCTAAATTTTCTCGAATCTATGTAATCACGAGTTTTTGAAATTTATTAAATCATGTTTATCAGAAGCACGAATGGCAACACAGTATATTTACCTCGATTGTTTCTACACGTGGTGTTTATCAATCCCAAATGCATAATGCAATAAGAGTACCAACATACCCATGCCGACCTCCTAATATTTTGCGTCAAGTGCGGCATGACGATCAACCTCCATCAAAACCCTGTGTCTTCTTCCTCCTTCCAGCGCCTTCGTGGACCTCCGAATAAATTTCCTCTCTTTGAAAGGACTATCTTCTAGAAAAACCTTAGGAGCCGATCATGCCCATCCTCGCAAAATGATTCCGTAGCCTCCTGAGCTCCGCACGTTCTGGATGGCTTTACAGACCTGTCACGTGCAGTACGAGCACATTAATATATATATCTTCTAGAAAAACCATAGGAGTCGATTTAAGGTGTCGTAATTGTGGAGAAGCGTTCTTGGCTAAACAAATGTCTGGCCCGTGTTTTAAAATGGGGTTTGCGGAGGCTATTGCTAGTAGGAGCTTCTATTTGTCGATAAAGGGGAATGAAACCTGAAGTGTTATGGCGGTGAAGAAGGTAGTGCCTCCAAGCAAACGGAGGAGGGTTCGTATCAGGGCGGTTCTTGGGAATGCTGAGGTTAGAGAATTTATGGAAGAGAAAGAAAGGAGTTGTTTTGCTATGAAGAAAGAATCGCTTAATCCAATTGAGATGTGTGATTGGCCAAGGCGTATTTATAATCTTTTCTTTCTAGGTTTGTTTGGTTTAAAAAAGAGAATTGATTTATGGTTTTGTGTGGACGTTATCATTGTTTGCGAAGGTATACGTTAGTGTTTCTTTCATACGTTATTATTGTTTGCCAAGGTAAACGTTAGTATTTCTTTCTCTTACTATATGAACGTTATCATTGTTTGCGAAGGTATACGTTAGTGTTTCTTTCATACGTTATTATTGTTTGCCAAGGTAAACGTTAGTATTTCTTTCTCTTACTATATGAACGTTATCATTGTTTGCGAAGGTATACGTTAGTGTTTCTTTCATACGTTATTATTGTTTGCCAAGGTAAACGTTAGTATTTCTTTCTCTTACTATATGAACGTTATCATTGTTTGCGAAGGTATACGTTAGTGTTTCTTTCATACGTTATTATTGTTTGCCAAGGTAAACGTTAGTATTTCTTTCTCTTACTATATGAACGTTATCATTGTTTGAGAAGGTATACGTTAGTGTTTCTTTCATACGTTATTATTGTTTGCCAAGGTAAACGTTAGTATTTCTTTCTCTTACTATATGAACGTTATCATTGTTTGCACCATGAATACATTTGTTCGAAAGCAATATTAGCGGTCTTATCATTTCAAGAATGTTTATCTTTGGGAAATTTTGGTCCAGAGATACAAATAGATTTGTAATTATAAGAATAGCCATACTAGTTATGAAATTACAAATATGACACTCTCGACTTTTCATTGTTATGTCACCCCATAATACACCATTGTATGTATCCAATAAATACTATAATTCGTTGTTAAATCTTAAAAAATCATATTTGCCTTAAAAAATAAATGTGCACGTATTAAAAATATTCATATTTTATAAAATAATATATCTAATAGTATTTTATTTCGTAAATAAAATTCGTATTTTTAAAATATTTTGTACAAAAATTATTACATTTAAGTATAAAATTATATTCTCATTGTGCTAATTTGAAGAATCATATTATATTTTTTATATAATATGTTGTAGTTTTCTCAAATATAATTATTATTTTAAAATAATTTATAATATTTTTATCATTTTTGGAAATATGTGCAAAATTAAATTTTATTTTAAATCATTTGCGATTTCTACAAATTAGTAATGATAAATATATTTATGATTTGCCAAATATAATTTGTAGATATCGCAAATGGTTTAAATATAATTTATTTTTGCAAATATTTCCAAAAATGATAAAAATATTGTAAATTATTTTAAAATGATAAATATATTTGAGAAAAACTAAAACATATTATATAAAAAATGTAATATGCTTTTTCAAGTTAGCACAACGAGAATATAGTCTTATACTTATTGTAAAACTTTCTTGTACAAGATAAAATACCGTTTTTATTTGCGAAATAAAATATCATTAGATATATTATTTAATAAAATATGAATATTTTTAATACGCGCACATTTATTTTTTAAAACAAATATGATTTTCTAAGATTTAACAATGAAATATAATATTTATTGGGTACATACAATGGTGCAACATGAAGTGAAATAACAATGAAAATTAAATTTGACAATCTCTCTACTTTTGAAAAGTGGAGAGTGTTATTTTTGTAATTTCAAAACTAAGCTGGTTATTCTTGCAATTACAGACATATTTGTGTCCATGGATCAAAAAATTTCTTTATCTTTTTGTGCATTTCAAAAAGATTACCTAATTTGTCATATTATCGCAATTGATGCTCGCGAATTAAGATAAGATAAATTCCTTGTAAACATATTTGTTATACTCAGAGACAAAAATAATAATTGATCTGTCAGTAGATCGTACCACTATTGAGCAAGAATCACTTATAAAGAAGATTCAACACAATATTATTTAATTTTATACATAAACAAATAAAGTAATCCAATATTTTGTGTCTATTCATTGTATTATGTGGCTAAAATATTTTTGTCTCTTTACTATTGTTTGTATTACTAGCATTTTACCCGTGCAATTGCGCGGGAATAAGAAGAGACATCATTTATGAGCTCTAAAGGTAATGAACTTAATGGCACCACAATATTGTAAGTAACTATAACCCTTAACGGTTGCTAAATTTACAACAGACATAGAGTGTGTTTGTTTCCTGATAAAACTTTTAGCCACGGTCCCAAAGCTGGCCCAAACATATTAAGGATTCGAAGCCAATTTTTTTAAAAAACACCCCTTAAAATAATTATTAAACGAGTCAAAGATTTTACTTGTGATGGTGAGATTTCTTGGTTAAGGTTCTTGATTATTTTGTTATATATCCAAGGTTCAAATCTCGTCACATCAATTTTTTCTCATAGTTTTATTGTTTTTTGGAGAAAAAAAATTAAAATTATGATTTGTAGGGATTCGAACTCATGACCTCTGATTCAATAGATAATTTTTCTACCAATTAACTACAAGACTTCTAGTGATATGCATTAATTTTATTGTAATTATACTTATTTTTAACTGAATAACTCATATTTTTCAAAACATTTGGATCCATTATAATTTTGGACCCGAATACACAAGGGACGGTCCTGCCTATGGCTAGAACATTTCATGATAGCTAAAGGCGCAACAGACACGGGCCATGTTTGTTGCATGGAAAAAAAAATTAACTACGGCCCGTGACCAATGTTGCAAATGACGGGAAACGGTACGGTACGGTCGGTCACCGTTTTAATGTTTTACTGTAAAACGGTCGTAAAACGGTAAAAATACGGTTAAAAAACGGTTACTTAAATCGGCAATATTTTATAGCAATTATAATACAAATTTAAAAATAAAACAAACAAAAATATAATAATTCAATTTTTATAATTCAACTTAAGTATACACGAAAGTCCAAAATTTAAAAAAACATATGAAATATTAATAAAACATATCGAATAAATGTCCATCGACCTAAATATATCAGAATAAATATTCTTAACTATCTAATTAGACAAAAAGATCAACTAATTAGATGTGTCAATCGAAATTAGACACAAAATAATTAAACATGATAAGCTGGATCAGAATTACCTTGTTCATGTAAGAATTAAATACAAAATATCACTAATTACAATTATTATTTGAAAGAGAACATTTGATCTCTCTCCAAAATTACTACGAAACAGTTACCGGTTTGTAATGCCAAAAAAAAAATACTAAAAAAAAAAAAAAAAAAAAAAAAAAAACCAATATTAAAAAAAATCTGTTTTATGAAAAAAAACATTTAAAACGTTTTTTGACAAAAAAAACGGTCAAAGACGGTAAAAAAACGGTTGACCGTTTTTTGAAATTTTCTTGCAAAAAACAGTACAGTTTGGCACCGTTTTACCGTTTTTTTACCGTTTTACACCGTTTTTTGCAACACTGACTAATACTTTGCAGGTAGCTAAAGGATTAACAGACACAGACCCTGTTTTTTGTTGCAGGCAAGAGCAATCACTTTTTGATGAGCCACAGATCTATAACTAAAGGTGAAGCTTTAAACACATACCCAAATAATGCTTCTTCATAATTACAACACCATAAATCGAGATCCACATATATCTTAACGTGCTTGTATTGCACGTTACCCGCCCGACAAGCCGTCTAGAACGTGTGGAGCTCAGAACGCTCCGAAATCTTTTTTGCTGGGATCGGCTCGTAAGATTCTTCTAGATAATAGTCCTTCCAGAGAGAGGAAGTTTCCGGATGGTCGAGGAAGGGGTTGGAAGGAGTAAATCGAGGAAGTAGAATGGGGGTTTCGATGGGGTAGAAGGTTACGCCGCAGTTGACGCGGAATATTGGAGGTACTCGTACTGCATTATGAAATTGGGACTGGTACACCACGTATAGAAATAATCGAGATGAAAATACGGTGTTGCCATTTGTGCCAATGGTAAAAAAGATTTAATAAATCTTACAGACTTGTGATTACATGGATTGGAGAAAATCAAACCCACAAAACATGTGATTAGAACAGTAAAGATCAAATTTGAGAAAAATAAGAAGGTACTTACTTTACAAAGAAGAAATTGGGGAAATGAGATGTGATTATTTTTTTTTAATTTTCCCTCTCAAGTTCATAATGCGAAAATACGCACGGACGTTTCAGATGATCGAGAAAAAGAAGAACGTTTTGGACGTGAAAACATAATTTGAAATTCACAAACGTAATAAAATTTGTGAATTATAGGACTTCAAATTCATAAGCCCTTATTTGATACCGATATGTTGACGTCATACATATGAATTTACGATTTTATCCTTTCTACATGACACTAACAATGTACGTAAATTTTTATTGCATAAAATTTCCAAGCTTGAATGAAAGTACAATGTATCTAATATCTTCTTCGGGCAAGTACTAATTTTGACATTATAGTAATATTTAGTCCAATTAAATTTTGATAAATTTCAAAATTTGGACTTTCCTCTGAAATGATGAGACACATTAAAACCGAGTTGTGTTCGTAATCCAGGTCTTGAAATTTAATTCGACTAATACTTACGATAACGTTAAAATTAATACTTGCCTCGAAAAATTATTTGATAAATTGTACTTCACTCGAGCCTAGAAATTGCCTGCAACAAAAATGTTTATACATTGTAAGTGACATCTAGAAAAGGTAAAATCGTAAATTCGTCTATATGGTGTCGGCATATCGGTATGAAATTAGGGTTTACGGATTTTAAATCCTGTAATTCACAAATTTAATCGGGTTTTGGATTTCAAACTTTGGTTTCACGTCCAAACCGTTTCTTCTTCCCGTTCATCTGAACCGTCGATGTGTATTCTCACATAATAAACTTGAAAAAGAAAATAAAAAGAAATCGCATCTCATTTCCCCAATTTCTTCTTGGGAAAGTAAGTGTTTAATTTTTCTTTTTTTCTCAAATTCGATATTTACTGCCATGCTTAGATCACAAGTTTTTTGGGTTATATTTCTTGAATCCATGTATTCACAAGTTTTTATAATTTATTAAATCGTGTTTATCACAAGCACAAATGGCACCGCAAAATTTTTACCTCGATTGTTTCTACACGTGGTGTTTAATGTTTATCAATCCCAACTGCAGAAAGAAATACGAGGACCAACATACCTATGTCGACCTCACAATATTTTGCGTCAAGTGCGGCGTGACGTTCTACCCCATTGAAACCAGGTTTCTTCTTCCTCCTTCACCTCGCCTTCATGGATCTTCCGAAAAGTTTCTCTCTCTGGAAGGAAAAACTGTACGAGCCGATCATGCCCAGCTCCCGCAAAAATGATTCCGCAGCAACCTGAGGTCCGCACGTTCTGGACAGTAATTGTGAAGAAGTGTTCTGGGCTAACAATCCTCTGACCCGTGTTTCAAAATGGTATTTGGGGAGGCTATTGCGAATAGTAGCTTATGTTTGTCGATCAAGGGGAGTGGAACCTGAAGTGTTATGGGGGTAAAGAAGGTAGTGCCTCCGATGAAACGGAGGAGTATTTATATGGGGCCTGTGCTTGGGGATGCTGAGATTAGAGATATCATTGTTTCTAGGTTTTTGGTTCGTACTTATTTAGTGACGTTATCATTGTTTGCGAAGGTAAACGTTAATATTTCTTTCATACGTCATCATTGTTTGCGAAGGTAAACGTTAGTATTTCTTTCTCGGGAAATTATGCCTTGCCCCCAAAACCCATCACCACACCCACGATCCCATTCTCTTTTGTTTTTTTTGAGTTGGGTGTTAATCCCCAACTCCAATTTACACCTCACTCTCTCTCCAAATTAATTAATGCTTCGAATTAACAGTTAATTTTGAGTAAATTAACACCTAATATTAGTACCTAATAATTCATTAATTCAATTGACTGTTAATTCGAAGCATTGTTAATCGAGTGGGTAATTTTTGGGAGATGGATAGGATATCAAGGATGTGGTGATGGGTTTGGGGGGCACAGTAAATGGCCTCTTCTTTCTCTTACTATATGAACGTTATCATTGTTTGCACCATGAATACATTTGTTCGAAAGCAATATTAGCGGTCTTATCATTTCGAGAATGTTTATCATGTTGTGCATTTCAAAAGAAATACCTAATTTGTCATGTTACCGCAATTGATGCTCGCGAATTAAGATAAGATGAATTCCTTGTAAACATATTTGTTATACTCAGAAACAAAAATAATAATGGAATATTCTACTTTTTTCCTATCCACCCCCCATAATCTCATCATCATTTCCAATTAACTCATTATTAGCAAAGTTAATTAATAATTAACTTATAATTACTAAAAATTTAATACCTAATTAAGATTCTTATTAATTAAAGATTAATTAGGAATATTAAAAAATTAATAAATATGAATTAATCGTTAATTGAGAAGAAATAATTAGTGGGTTAATTTTCAAAAAAGATGACATCATGAAAGTGAAGTTCAAGATGAAGGTGGTGCAAAAAGCTCATAAACACCATTTTTATCCCTGTTTGGTTAATTCTCTTCACGATAGTGAAATTGAAGATGATGTGTTAGTAGGGACGTAAATGGGTTAGATATTATCCGAACCGATCCGAACCATGTCCAAAAAAATATCCGAATCCGAACAAATCCTGTTCCGATCCGTATCCATTTTTTTGGATCCGAATCCGAAAAACAAAAACAAATCCGGATTCAGGACACCACTTGTGAATCGAATCCGAATCCAAATCCGGATAATATCCGGATCCGAATTTATATCTAAAACAGATATTCATTTTCTTAACAAATATATTGTTAGATAGTACTAAAGTTAAACATTCCCAGTGCCTTCTCTCCTGCTGACACGTGGCCACGTTCAGTTCACGCACGTCGCCTCTTTCTCTTCTTACTCTCGCGACTCTCTCTCTCTCTCTCTCTCTCTCTCTCTCTCTCTCTCTCTCTCTCTCATTTCCGCTCGCCACAAAACAAAAGCATCTCGCAAAATCCTAGCTCACGACGAAACCGACGAAGACCTGGCGACGAAACACTAACGGTTGTTGTTCTTCGTACATCGGAGGGCTGGCAACGAAGATTAGAGAGTTGGCGGCAACGAATAAGAGGGGAAGAGAAGAAGGGGCGGGCTATGGAAATCGGATGGCTAATTTCATGCCGCCAAAAAGACCCTAGAAGTGACATGGCCGCGAGAGAGATAAGAAACGGCCAGACGCGGAGCCTGCAGTGGGCGTTAACGACGCGATGCGGAACAGTTGTTGCGCGATGGCAATGCAGGCGCTGGGCGATAGAGGCGAGAGGCGGAGCAACCGCTAGGCTGGCAATAGCGACGCGGAGCAGGCACCATGCAGTTAAGTTGTTCTTCTCAGTTCTTTTTTGCGGTTCTCATTGGTATTTGTCTGATTTTTTGTGGTTTTCGTGCTTCTTTCTTAATTTTTGTCACCGTCATATCTAACAATTATTGAATTTTTTTTTCGATTTTTGTTACACTTATTGGCAAATTTCTAATCTTTAACGAATTCTATGATTAATTTAGGTGTTAACTTTTTCCTCTCTCCCTCACATTTCAGACAAAGCACTAGCCGCGAAGCCCTAGCACCCGTGTGTTTGTTTTTCCTTCGTTCCGTTGCGACAACGACTGGAGCTCGGGTGAAGGTAATTCTTTGTCGGCTCGATTTTTCCACTTGAGTTTTGGTTCTTGGTTTGATTTGTGCTCGATTTGTGTGTGATTCAATGAATTTTGCAGGTTATCTTTGAGTTGCTCTTCGAATTTCATTTGCACTGTTTTTTGCGGTCTTCGTTTTTCTGCCTATCTTCGTCCAACTAGTACTTTTGGTTACTTCGAGCTCCTCGGTACACACTAACGACATTAGGGACGAGTACTTTAATCACAAAAGAGGTCTCCGTCAAGGAGACCCGCTATCACCATTAATATTTACAATAATAGTGGACGCACTTCAAGTTATGCTCAAAAGAATTAACCCATTACTCACCACACCCATTCTATTTTCTCCTACCGCCTTACAATATGCGGATGATACGCTAATGTTCATTGAAAATGTCCCACAAAATCTTCGAATTATAATGCACACAATTTCTCTATTCTCAGAACTATCAGGGTTAGAAATAAATTGGGATAAGAGTGGTTATGTTCCAATATCAATTCCCGAGCAATATCATATCAATCTAGCATCAATCATACATTGCTCGAAGTTGTCATTATCAATTAAGTACCTAGGGCTCTCCCTATCATACAAGAAGCCGACGAATCTAACATTCCAACCACTCCTAAGTAAAATGAAAGAATAAATTACTAACTGAAAGAATAAATTTCTTACCATGGGAGGGCGCATGACGTTAACCAAGTCCGTACTAGACGCAGTTCCTACCTTTATGATGCAAACATTCCTCTTACTAAAAGGTACCATGAATGAGATAAATCAAATAATACGAGCTTTCTTTTGGAAGGACGTGGACAAAGTATTAGGGGTCCATTGTCTCGCTAATTGGAAAAAAATTTGCTTACCAAAATTACATGGAGGAATGAACCTACTTGACATACAAAGTCAAAACCAAGCATTATCGATTAAGTGGCTTTTTAAAATAGAATTTGATCGGGAATCGTATTGGGCAACCACCGTAAGATCCATTTATAATATTAGCAATATTACAGACTTAACCAATGTGGCAAATGATGTCTCCTTCTTCTTCATTCGAGACATCCAAAAACTAATCCCGCTTTACAACACAATAAAAGGTGGTCTCCAACCTCATCACTCACCGTTAACCCCTTACACTATAACCGATACCCCTACATACGATCCTTCCTAGTCAAACGCGGCGTGTACCCGACAGTAAATGTATATGCCGCCAATTCACACACGTGGGTAGAATGCTTTTGGACCAAAACAATCAAAATTAAAGCGTCCAAGAAGGTTCTAATATTCGGATGGTTAGTTCTCAATAACCAAAATTTAATGGTGGATATTCTTATAAAAAGGGATTGGTTTCATGACCCGGCGTGTACGCTTTGTGGAGGCACAATAGAATCGGTACAACACCTTCTCCACAACTGTCCTTTCACAACCGAAATATGGAGATTAATCGAGCCAACGGCCAATCCATCTGGCGTCACGATCTGCGAATTCTGGTGGAATCAAAGACAGTCCAAGTCGACGATACAAACTGCACAATGGGACACAACATGGTGTGCAACAATATGGATCATTTGGAGGTAACGAAACAACTGAATATTTCAACGGAAAGGAATGATGCATGCCCTTATAACAAATCCGATCAAGGACTTACGAAATCAATGGAGCACTAATTGCTAAGCAACCAATTAAGTGACTTCATTTTACAAATTTATTGTACATAGCAAAATTGTAATTCAACTTCTTTTCTATTTTATTGAAAATGATCGGACCGAACGCGCATCGCATTTGTCTTTTCTTCAAAAAAAAAAACTATCTTTTAGATACAAAACACTAAACCATCCTAACAGAATACAACTCATGAAATTCTTTACGAGACAAAAACCACCCTTTCCTCCAGCTGCCACCAAATTGCAGTGCTTCTCGCAATACAAAACAAAAATGAAGAAAAAAAGAGATATGAGCAACATAATACAATGAATAGACACGACATATTAGATTAATATGTTTCTTATATATCAAATTAAATAATATTGTGTTGAATCTTCTTGACCAATAATGCTATGATCCACTGGTAGACCAAGTATTTTTTTTTTCCAAATATAACAAATTTGTTCAAAAGGAATCCATCTTAACTTTATTCAGGAGAACTAATTGCAATAACATGACAAATTAGGTAAACTATTGGAAATGCACAAAAGGAGAAAAATCTTGGTTATGATAAAGGGTAATCATATTGACAGTAAATAATATTACTAGGAACAGAAAATTTAAATTTGAAATGGTAATTTTACTTTTAATTCATGCTAAATTTAAATGTGAACAAATGCTTGCGAACAAATGGATTCACGGCGCAAACAATGTGAGGGGTTGTTTTTTCACTCTTTAATCGAATTGTCATTATTTTCCGCAAACAATGTGGGCACAAATAGTGAGAGAGAGAGAGAGAGAGAGAGAGAGAAAGTAAGGTTACCTTCGCAAACAATGACAACGTCCACCAAATAAGTCAACAAAAATATAAATTAATTCCATATAAAAAAAACAAAAACGAACCTGAGAAAGAAGATCTATAAATACGCCCTCGTCAATCACACATCTCAATTCGTTTGGGCTGTTCTTCCTAACAACAAAACTTCTCCCTTTCTCTTTCATAAATTATGTCACCTCCGAATCCCCAAACTCATACAAACCCTCTTCCGCTTCCTCGGCTGCACTTCCTTCTTCACCCCCACAACATTTTGTGTTCCATTCCCCTTAACCGAAATATAGAAACTTCCATACGCAATAGCCTCGGCAAATCCCAGTATGAAGCGCGGCTTGGGCATCTCTTTAGCCAAGAACGCTTCTTTACAATTACGACACCTTAAATCCAGATCCAGATAAATTTTAACGTGCTCGTACTGCACGTTACACGTCTCAAACCGTCCAGAACGTGCGGAGCTGAGGAGGCTACGGAATAGTTTTTGCGGGGATGGGCATGATTGCTCGTACGGTTCTTCCAGTAGGTAATCCTTCTAGAGAGAGTATGGTTCGGGAAGATGTATGAAGGAGTTGGGAAGTGGAGATGGGGAAGAAGAAAAGGGCTTTCGATGGGGTAAAATGCCACGCCGCACTTGACACAAAAAAATGGGAGGTGGGCATTAGTCTGGTGGTATTCATACTGCATTTTTGCATTTTGCAGTCTGGATTGTTACAAGTGTAGGAGAAATTGAGATTAACAGAGTGCGGCGCCATTTGTGCCTGTGATTCAGGAAAATTAACCCTAAAAAGTGAGAAATTACAGGGATTCCAAAATTAAATTTATGACCTGAATTCGACGAACTTAACTCAGTTTCAATGTATCTAATAAATTCAGAGGAAAGTATACATTTTTAAATTTAACAAAGATGTACTCAGAATTCGCTGGACATGTCCATTTAAGATTGTAAACGGAGATAAGAATTGAAAGGCTTATGGGATAAGTCTCGCTGACTAGACATCTCCAGCGAATTCTGAGTACATCTTTGTTAAATTTCAAAATGTATACTTTCTTCTGAAATCATTTGATACATTGAAACTGAGTTATGTTCGTTGAATTCATGTCATAATTTTAATTCTGGAATCGCTGTAATTTCTTACTTTTTAGGGTAATTTTCCTGACAGGCACAAATGGCGCCGCACTCTGTTAATCTCGATTCTTCCTAACACTTGTATCAACCCCAACTGCAAAATGCAGTATGAATACCACCAAACAATTCTCCACCTCCCAATTTTTTGCGTCAAGTACAGCGTGAATTTCTACCCCATCGAAACCCCTTTTCTTCTTCCTCTATCTCCACTTTTCAACTCCTTCATACATCTTCCCGAACCGTACTCTCCCTGGAAGGTTACCTACTGGAAGAACCGTACGATCCAATCATGCACATCCCCGCAAAAACTATTCCGAAGCCTCCTCAACTTTGCACGTTTTGGATGGCTGGTCAGGCATGTAACGTGCAGTACGAGCACGTTAAGATTTATATGGATCTGGATTTAAGGTGTCGTAATTGTAAAGAAGCTTTCCTGGCAAACCTGTTGTACTTGAAAAAAAAGTTAAGATGGATTCCTTTTGAACAAACTTGTTAATTGTTATATTTGAAAAAAAAACAGATATTATATTATACTATTTGATAATATATCATATTGTTTTATATTATATTATATATATTATAATATATTATATTATATTATATTATTTTATATTATATTATATTATATTATATTATATTGTTTTATATTATATTATATTATATTATTTTGTTTTTATATAATATAATATAATACTGTTTTATGTTATATTATATTGCTTTATATTATGTTCTATTATATTCTTTTATATTGTTTTATATGATATGATATTACAATATTATCTTAAATTATATCATTTTATTATATATTATATTAATTATATTACATTATATTATGTTGTTTTATATTATATTATATCGTATTATATTATATTATAATATATTATTATATGATATTATATTTTGGGAAATTTTCAAAAAAACCCCTATCTTTTTTGGATATTTTAAAAAAAACCCCTATCTTTTTAGAAACTCCAAAAAACTCCCTCTATCAAACTTTTATTTTCAAATACCCCCAATAGGGGTTAAATTTAACCATGAATGGTGTTAAAAAATTCTTTTGACCAAAATACTCTTTTATATTCATATGTAGTAAATAAAAAAATATTTTTGTTATTTTTTGATTAATTTTATTTGTTTTAAGAAAATTCATAAATATTTTTAACATGTAGTGATTCATAAATACTTTTTTATATTCATATGTAGTAACTAAAAAAATATTTTTGTTATTTTTTGATTAATTTTATTTGTTTTAAGAAAATTCATAAATATTTTTGTTATATTTTCAAATATATTTTATCTGATATAACGTGTTTGTATAATTTTAATATTTCATTTATTATTCATGAAAAACTAACATCAGATAATAATAAAATAAACACCTTGAAAATATATTGATATAAATATATTTATTGAAACATCTAGTTTTTTTTATTTTCGTTCTTCTTTTATGTATTTGTTTAATACTATCATGTTATTTTAATTTTTCAATATTTGCAAGGTGTTGTTTTAATATTTTTGTTCATATTATTATTTTATGTTAGTTTTTCAGAAAAACAAATATAAAATACAAATATATATAATGTATGAAATATTAAAATTATATAAATTAGATCATAAATATAACATATCATGATTATTTTATAAAATTATTATGAGCTAAAAAAAATTCCGGACTTTTTTAAATTAATAAAAAATAACAAAAATATTATTTTAATTACTACATAAGTAAAAAAAAAGGGTATTTTGGTCATAATTTTTTTTGTAACACCATTCATAGTTAGTTTTAACCCCATAGGGGGTTATTTGAAAATAAAAGTATGGTAGAGGTTTTTTTTTGGTGTTTCCAAAAAGATAGGGGTTTTTTTAGAATATGCAAAAAAGATAGGAGTTTTTTTTAAAATTCCCTTATATTTTATTATATTATATTGTTTAATATTTATTACGTTATTTTATATTATATAATGTTATATTTTTTACATTATATTATATCATATTAACTTTTATTATATCATATCATATTGTTTGTATTGTTTTAATATTTGATGATATTATTTTTATTTTATATTATATTGTTGTATACTATATTATATTATATTATATTATTTTATGATATATAATATTATATTAGATTTGATGTTTTTTTATTGAGAATTCACTCAAAGAGTAAAAAAACCTCTCTTATTTGTTTGCGCCGTGAATCCATTTGTTCGTTTCTCCTTTTATGCATTTCTAAAAGTTTACCTAATTTGTCATGTTCTTGCGATTGGCGCTATTGCAAGAGTCAACATGGCTAACTTGAGAGCGATTTCAATTTTGTTTAATTAAATGACCATTTATTTATTAGTTTATCACTTTCCATTAATCATGCAAATAAAATCTTTCATGTATAAAAAATATTTTTATTCTTAATTTTTTTTCATCATAAAATAATAATTAAATTGTAACATGTCATTTATATTTAAATATGAAAATTAATATATATTAATTACATTTGTTTTTTTATAATATTAGGAAAATTATTTTTGCATTATTCATGGAAGATATAAATAATAGTATATAAGTATAATAAATATCAATCACCATAAATAGGGGTATAGTGATCATTTGATTAAAAAACAATTATGATCGCTCTCAATTTAACAATGTTAGATCTTACAATAACGTCACCCATATTATATTATACTATTTGATATAATATCATGTTGTTTTATATTATATGATATTATATTATATTATAGCATATTGTTTTATATTATATCATTTTATATTATATTATATTATATTATTTTGTTTTATATAATATAATATAATATAATATTGTTTTATATTATATTATATTGCTTATATTATGTTCTATTATATTCTTTTATATTGTTTTATATGGTATGATATGATATTATATAATAGTATCTTATATTATATCGTTTTATTTTATATTATATCGTTTTATATTATATTATATTATGTTATATTTTTTATATTATATTATATTATATTAGACGATATTATATTTTATTATATTATATTATGTTGTTTTATATTATATAATGTTGTATTTTTTATATTATTTTATATTATATCGTATTGTTTGTATTATTATATATTTTATGATATTATTTTATGTTATATTATATTAATTTATATTATATTACTTTATATTATATTAGATGATTTAGATGATATTATATTATATTATGTTATATATTATTGTATTGTTATATATTAGACGATATTATATTAGGATAATAATATTATATTATATTGTTTTAAATTATATTATATTAAATTACATTACATTACGTTATATTATATTACAATGATAGTATATAATATTATATTATTATTGTATAATACAATGTAATCGTTATTTGTATGTAGTATGAAGAAATTTTTTTGTAATGAAATACATGGATATATCATCTCCATATGTTTGGAATACATTTTTTTGTGTATTCCAATATTCACCCTCAAATTCATGCTTTTATCAAAATACACCAAATAAAACTTATATTTGAAATCATGAATATCCAAATACAATCCACCATAATCCACCAAATCAAACATGCCCAATACTTGGTCTACCACTCGATTATACCATTATTGGTCAAGACTTACTTACAAAGAAGATTCAACAGTATTTTTTTAACTTGATATATAAGAAACATATTAATCCAATATGTTGTGTCTGTTCATTGTATTATGTTGTGCATATCTCTTTTTTTTTTGAAGAATATTGAAAAATAACAAGATATTGAAAAAATTATTCGTGGAATTTCTTCATTAAGATCAGTAATATTTGAAGAATAATATTTGAAGAATAAAAATGACAAAAATCTATCCATCAGAAAATTTCTTCTTCAAGATATTGAAAAAAATATTAAAGAAAGAACATAACGTTTGGATATTGGAATTTATTTATTTGAAAATTATCTATATTAGTAAAAACGGGAATGAATTTTCCAATTTCTTTTACCTTACTTTTATGACGAGTTTATGCTACATTTTCTTCATATCCCTATAATGAAATCTCAAACTGAAAATAACAAGATGATAAAACATTTGATGTAATTTATTCGTGGATATTATGATTTTAGGACGACAGATTTAAGAATTATCAATGAAAGAAAAATGGAGATTGCGCGCACACACATGCACGCGTGCACGCGCGCACGCACACGTACACACATGCACACACATACACGCACACGCGCACGCGCACGCGCACGCGCAGATAAACTCAAATAAGTTTCCTTTCTTTGGCTTCAAATACAAATATCAATGAAAAAATTTCAGGCATACTTAGAAATATATGAATTTCATCAACAACAATGTCTATATCCAGTCATTTTTCAAGAGTACCTTTATGCATTTGCTTATGATTATGGTTTCAATGTTTCTCTTTTTTATGAATATGTGGAAAAATTGATTGATTATAACAATAAATATTACTTGTGAAACATTTAATTCATGGAATATATCAACATAATTATTTGATTAATTCATAGAATCATTCTAAATTGAATTCATTAATTGAGGACAATATTTTCTTTTATTCTCATTTTGATTCGCAGATGATATATGAGCGTTTTGGGTTTGTTATTGATATTTCATTTTTTCTACGACTTTTATCTTCCTCAAAAAAAATATACCAAAATTGCAGAACTTACAATCTATCCATTCAACATTTTTTTTTTAGAGGACAAATTCTCGCATTTTAATTATGTGTCGGATATACTAATACCCTGTCATATTCATTTCAAAATCTTGATTCCAATTCTTCAATACTGGATCAAAGATGTTCCTTTTTTTGCATTCATTGCAATTCTTTATTTTATAATAAGAGAAAATAAGAAATTCTTTCGGTTCATATATAATTCGTACGTATCCGAATATGAATTTGTATTTTATTTTCTTCATAAAAAGTGCTTTTTAAAAATTCACTTTTATGGAATTTTTCTTGAGCGAATCTACTTATATGGGAAAATAAAAAACTTTAAAAAAGTGTATCTTACTTCTTTACAAGAAATCACGCGCACATGCCCGCACGCACATGCGCACCCACGCATGCACCCACCCACTCACGCACCCACTCACGCACACACACACACACACACACCCATGCACGTGTGCATGCGTGCGTGCCCGCCCGCCCGCCCGCCCGCACGCGCGCGCGCACACACACCTATATATTTCAGTTTTTCCCCAAATTATGTTCACATCATCTAAAAAATCCGGACGCTCCATTTGGATGATCCAAAAATTGTAATTGACTTTACCACTAGATTTATTTGAATAGACATGATTTTGTAGACCCATGTGACTAGGAAGAACAATCATTCACCTATTTTCATGAACATACAAAAAAGCGGTGGAGAAAGTAAAACCATACCCGAATAGGAAGTGCACGACTGAGAAATCTCCACTGAGCAATTAAGTCCAGTGATATCCCTAGCCGTTCGGCCACTGAGAGGAGGTCCAACGACTATGAGAACGAGAACAACGAGAAGTGAGAGCGAGAAAAGACGAGAAGAGATGCAGAAATGGAGGTTGTCAATGGGTCATGCCAGAAAATCTCCAATCGATTATTTATTTTTATATTGGAAAAATTGGTTCGTAGAAAGTTGATACTGCGAGCCAATGCCTAGCAAGGCGCTCCTAAAAATTGGTTCATTTTGGGGCCGCTTGATGCAAAGTATTTAGAAGGATTTTGCAAGAAAATGAACTTGTTTCCCGGACAAATAGAAACTTGTGTGTTTGATTTGTTGGACAAAGCTAGATATTGATTTCTCGTATCCCTTTCCATCAGGATTTTTTTTCCCTCAAATGATGTCTCGTTAAATTTGACGACGAAGATATATATATTTTTCTATTTCATACATATATATATATATATATATATATATATATATATATATATATATATATATATATATATATATATATATATATATATATATATATATATTTGTTTTTTTTATAATAAATGAAGAAGCCTCATATGTCCTTCATTTATTAATGACGGCGAAAATTGAATCCATAATCGTTTACAACGTATTCTCACAACATTGGATTTTTTTAATATACAAAACATTAACCGCCTTTTTGAGAAGGAGAGAGAGGGAGGGGTATTAGCCTCCTCCAGCCCACATATAGATAGGCCCACACACAGAACGGCCCATGTACAAAATATATCAATCTGTGCGGATAAAATGGATCACCATTTTCGTCCGTTTATGAACGATGTTCTTTGTCTATCAGGTTTAGAAGAATTTGTTCTGTGACCTCTCAGTATTGATACCTATTGGGTGATCCATTTTATCATGCCTTCTCTAATTTGTCCGATTTTATTTATGCTCTTTATAGCGATGGAATTGGGAGCTTACAATTAAGTAGAACACAAATTAGTCTTTCTATATTCTTTTATAATCAGGTTGGTTGTTAATTTCTTGCTTTATTATGAATATATGGTATTGAACTTAAATCTGCAAAGACATTTTACCTGAATTATTTGCTATTTAATTTTATAGTTTTAACAGTTCTAGGCAATTTGCAGTATCTAATAACAGGTTTTTTCAATTTTCCCAAAAAAAAAAAAAAAAAAAACAGGTTTTTTCATATCCAGATTAATGAAAATATTAATGTATCAAGAATTTTTTATTGGGTTGGCCCGATTATGCAGATTGGTTATTTAATTGTCAGAATGACAAAAATTATAGCCAAATTTTCAATTTAGGCTTTGCTTTCCTTCACTGTAACTGTTTTCTTATGTACTTCATGTTTGCATTTTGTGTTATCATTTGTTTGCCAAGGTAAACTTACTTTCTCTCTCTCATTATTTGCGCCCACATTATTTCCTCTGCAATTTTCTGTGTCTAATGTCTCTACTTTGTTCGACTCTATTTCTTATCAAATAATGTTATGGCACCAACGTTTGGGCCATCCAAGTTTCTCTTATTTAAAGTGTTTGTTTTCCAAATTATTTTCTAATAAAGAGATTGTTGATTTTGATTGTGAAATATGTCAATTTTCCAAACACACTCGTGTACCTTATTCTTCAATTCCACACGTTTCTTCGACTCCATTCTTTCTTATTCACAATGATCTTTGTGGGCCATCTAAAATCACTTCTTCTCACGGGAAAAGATGGTCTGTAACTTTCATCGACGATCACTCACGAACCACTTGGGTCTACTTGCTTCGAGATAAATTTGAAACTAGTCAAGTTTTTCAATCATTTCACAAGATGGTACGTACTCAATTCCAAACAGTTACTCGAATTCTTAGAACCGGCAATGGTAAAGAATATTGCAATTCTCTTCTTGGCAACTTCGTTCTCACTAATGGCATTATTCATCAAACTTCATGTGTCGATACACCACAACAAAATGGTGTCTCGGAGCAGAAAAATAGATATATCCTAGAGATCGCTCATGTCCTTATGTTCACTATGCATGTTCCAAAATACTTATGGGGCGATGCTATTCTCACTGCGACCTATCTTATTAATCGCTTACCTAGCCGTACTCTAAAATTTCAAACTCTTCTAAATGATCTTCAAAAATCTACGTCGTATTTTTTCCACTCTAACTCCCTTCCTCTCAAAACATTTTATCGTTGCTTCTGTCCTACCCAAAAAACATATGTATCTTTTGATGTCACATTTTTTGAGTCCAAACCATTCTTTCCTACAATTTCACTTCAGGAGGAGACACGAGATGAAGCAAGTTGTTCATGGGATCTCTTTGAGTCGAATATTCTAAATATTGTCCCGGCCATGATCACTCCATTTCCTACTCAAACAAACATACCATCTCCACCGTATCATGCACCGTCTCAAGAACTACCCGAAACACATGTCTCTCATCCTAGTAAATTGCAGGTTTATTCAAGGCAAAAGCAAACTCAACCAAATAGGGAATTTATGAATCCTTCACACTGTCATGAAGCAGACCCGGTGCTCGATCCATCACCACCAAATAAGTCAGGTGAATCTCATCCTCCACTTGACCTTGATTTACCTATTGATGTACGAAAGGGTATTCGATCGTGAACAAAACACCATATCTCTAAATTCATCTCTTATTCAAAATTATCACCTTCATATCGAGCTTTTACTTCAAGTTTGTCTAGTATCTCTATTCCCAGGTCCATTGAAGAGGCTATGCTCAGTCCAGAGTGGAAGGAAGCTGTCTTGGCAGAAATGAAAGCACTAAAACACAACCGGACATGGAACATTGTCGACCTACCACCTGACAAAAATCAGGTTGGCTGCAAATGGATAGTTATCGTGAAATACAGAGCAGATGGAAAAATTGAAAGATACCAGGCTCGGTTAGTTGCCAAAGAATTTACTCAAACCTATGGCATAGATTACACCAAGACCTTTGCCCTAGTTGTAAAGCTGAATACAGTTCGAAACCTCCTCTTTGGCAGCTAATTCGGATTGGCCTATCCATCAACTTGACATAAAGAATGCATTCCAAAATGGCGAGCTTGAAGAAGAAGTCTACATGAGTCAACCGCCTGGATTTGAAGATCAAACGGGAAATAATCCAGTATGTAAACTCAACAAATCTCTCTATGGCTTAACGCAATCTCCACGAGCTTGGTTTGAACGGTTCTCGAATGTAATCAAGAAGAACGACTATTCTTAGGGACAACAATCCGATCATACCATGTTCTTCAAACATTCGGAAACCGGTACAATCTCAATCCTCATTGTTTACGTGGATAATATCATAGTGACGGGAAGTGATGATCAAGAAGTAGAAGATGTCAAGAAGATAATGTCAAAGGAATTTCAGGTGAAGGATCTTGGTGCACCAAAGTATTTTCTTGGAATGGAATTTGCAAGAACCAACAAAGGAATTTCAGTATTGCAGAGGAAACACGTTGGACCTTTTGGAAGAGACAAGTATGCTCGGTTGCAAACCAAGTAAAAGTCTTATCGAACTCTGAAATAAGGAGAAGTTATTTGAAGGTGGTCTTATTGACAAAGGGAACTATCAACGCGTAGTGGGAAAACTCATTTATCTTTCACACACAAGACCCAATATTGCGTTTGATGTTAGCCTTATTAGTCAGTATATGTATTCTTCATGTTAGGGACATCGCAATGCTGTCTACATAATTCTAAGGTACCTAAAACATACCCCAGGAAAGGGCTTGTTTTTTTTTCAAAAATTGAGGATAAAAGAGCAATCGCTTTCACTGATGTCGATTGGGCTGGATCGTTCGACGACCGAAAATCTACATCCGGATATTGTACCTTGGTGTGGGAAAAACTAGTAATATGGCGTAGTAAGAAGCAGTCAGTAGTGGAAAGAAGCAGTGCCGAAGCCGAATTCAGGGCAATTGCTCATGGTGTTTGTGAACTTACTTGGATTAAAATAGTGTTAACTGAGTCGAAGATCACACTTGAGGAACCAATGGTACTTTAATGTGATAATAAATCTACAATAAGCATCGCCCAAAATCCTGTCCATCACGACAGAACAGAACACGTTGAAGTGGATCGTCACTTCATCAAAGAGAAATTATATAAAAAGATTATCAAGATCGAATATGTCCCGACGTCTCATCAACTACCTAACTTACTTACGATAGGACTTCCAGAACTCACTCTTGGATTTCTTGTAAACAAGCTTGGTCTCATCAACATCTTCGGCACAAGCTTGAGGGGGAGTGTAGAAGAATCCTGAGGCAAATTAGAAGAATCCAGATTATTAAGCAATTATACACAGCTTTGATTATCTGTATATTTGCAGTTATTACATGTTTTATTTATAGGATATCTTTGTTATTCAGTTTCCTAGTTTATAGGGTAGAATATTTCTCTTTTATTATTTGATATACGATTTGTGCCTATAACAGGAGAAGAACACATCTCTAAGATATATCAGAAATTAAAAAAAATTCATCTTTTCACTCAGATTTTTGAAGGAGTTTAAGAAATGCCATCTCATGAGATATTAAAAACTAAAAACAGTTCCACTCTTACAGTCCCCCTGGTACGCACTGACATAGTTGGAAAATAAAGAAAGTAAAAAAGAACAAAATTGTGAAAATGTACTAGCTAGATGGTTGAAATTAGCCGAGGAATGATCATGTCACTTCTCTGTCTTGCACTCGGCCGCATCTTCTCTTCTTGATTGGAGTTCTTTGCCAGGGGCCAAATTAGAATTAAGAGAGAATTTATTTTATGTCGGGGCCATGCTGCTCTGGCATAGCAATGTAATTCACATTTCTTTGCCTCTAAAAGGCATACTAAGGCTTAGATACCGAGGATGCTTTTGAGGAAAAAATTCTTCAATTTCGTTCTTTCGGTAAATTCAAAATAGTCGCTAGCCACCACGTGCCCCAATTTTTTTATGATTCATATCCCCCTCTATCTTATTATGTATCCACAAATTAAGAATGGTATATGTCATGTTATAGGTTTTGGTACCTATTGCGACTGTTACTGGGGACCAAACTTGGATGGAGTAGGCACACGCTAGTAGGAGGTGATTAACAATTTCTATTTCTTGTGAACATAAAACGCATCTTTGGTTATTCGGCCATCCTCTTTTTTCCAAATTGTCGGCCGTGAGAATGCAGTTATTAATTGCTAGCATGCAATAACTCAGGGTACGGTAGGGGAGGGTAGGAGAGGGGAAGGAGGGTAAGGGAGTGTAGGTTAGGGTTTGGGGTTTAGGGTAGGGTAGGGTAGGGTAAGGGAGGGTAGGGCAGGAAAAGGGAAGAGCTGGATATGGCAGGGTAGGGTTGGTAAGGGTAAGGGAGGGTATGGTAGGGTAGGGTCGGGAGGATATGGCAGGTGAGGGCCGGGCAGGGCAGGGCGGGGGAGGAGGGGTATGGCAGGGCAGGGCAGGACAGGGCTGGGCAGGGCTGGGCAAGGTAGGAGAGGGTAGAGGAGGCGAGGGAAGGGCAGGGTATGGGAAGGTGGCAGGGAATGGGAGGGTAGGGGAGGCGAGGGAAGGGGAGGGTATAGAAGGGTAGCGAATGTAGGATAGGGTAAGGGAGGGTATGGATGGGATATGATAGGGTATGTCATGGCATGACAGGGCAGGGCAGGGCAGGTTAGGGTTGGATTGGTTAGGATATGTGGTGGTAGGAGATGGTAGAGAAGGGGAAGGGATGGCAGAGCCAAGATGGGCAGGATAAGGTAGGGGTAGGATAGGGTATGAGAGGGTACGGTTGGTGAGGATAGGGGAGGGTTGGGCAGGGCAGGGGAGTGCATGGCAGGACAGGGTTGGGTATGGATGGTAGGGTAGGGCAAGGGAGAGTATGGTAGGGTTGGTAGGGTAGTCCCAATTTTCATTATTAAATATTTTATTTTGTAATATCTTCCTCGCTCTTCTCTCTCGTCTGGTCTGGTCTTTGCTCTCCCTTGCTCCTCCTTACTTCACTACCGCCTTCTATCCCTCACAAGTCACAAGCGAAAGATGCAGGTATTTTTTTTGCTCGAAGGAAAGATGCAGATATTTTCTCCAACCATATGTTGTTGTTGTTAATTTTCTCCAACCGTATGTTGTATCGCTCTTTTTGTGGTTGTTCGTGTACCGGCATGTAAATAGGGTTTTTAGAATTTCTCCTAATATTTGTCTACATTTAATTTTATATTCATTTTTTTAACAGGGTATATGGCTCACATTTGGCCTTGTAGTAATTATGAGCCTCGTGTACGTGCTCATATATATTATGAAGTCCCGTAAGTCAACGGGAGAATATGCTACATGTAGTCAGGTTGTTGATTATCAAGCCAAAATACAGCCATTACAAATTATGAAGTCTTGTAAGGCAACGGAATAATCGGCTACACGTAGTGAGGTTGTTGATTATCAAGCCAACATACATCCATTACAAAGTATTGGGATGTTGAGCAACTCGCTTGATTTGGAGTCCCAACTCGAGGCGATATCTCCAAGGCCCGTCAATGAGGATAAGAGCGCAACCTCAGCATGTGAGAACCAGTCAACACAACAAACTGTATGTAGCAGGATTAGGAAGTTACCTCCGAAGAATTCCATTAGATCGTTTGCAGGAATTTTGGTCACGAAAAACGAAACGTTTGAATCCATCTTCATGATGTATGATGAAAGTTGGCTTTTTCTTTTCATCAACATGACGGCTAATATTGTTTTGTAGGAATGATGCCTGATGGTTTTGGGTTTGTGGTTTAGCGTTGTAGGAATGTTGCACGACGGTCCGAAATATGTATTTGGTTTTCTCCATATTGTTTCATTGTTTGAAGTAATACTGATTTTATCAAACAAATAATCGAAAAAATCCGCAGTAAAGCGCGGAAATTATTCTAGTAATCTTCAAATGTCGGAGATAACAATCGAAAAGACTGCCTAAACCAATGTACGAATCTATGTATGCATATCAAATTTTGTACCTATTCAGCTTTTGACTATCAAAGCATATAATAAAAATTACTCATATTTTTGGAAAGATGTAATTAAAAACATGGATTTTTTTAATGAAATCTTAAACATTATTATTGGAAATGGGGAAAATTTTATTTTCTGGAAAGAAAGATGGATTGATCAACCTTTACATTTAAATTAAGGAACTATTTTCTTTTTGTGAAAATAAGTATGGTATAGTTCAATTTTTTATCGAAAAAATAAATGAATCTAATTTTTATATTACCCAGCAAATAGCATCCAATCTAATTACTTACCTATCATACAAAACAACAACAAAAATTCACATAAACATCAAGAAATTCATTCAAACTAATTACTTACCTAGCATCCAAAATCCATTATGCCATGCTCAACATAAAAAATTTAGAAACATCAAACATAGCACGAAATCTCAAAAATAAATCTCAAAATGAAGTTCGCATACATGCCATGTTTGAGAACTTTAGTCTCTTCTTTCTTTAATGGCGGGTCGGGTGAAAAGACTTCATAAACTCTCCCAAGTTCCTTTACCACAGCTTCTCTTCTCGAACATGATAACAAATCGAAGTTGTAGTATCGAGGAAAGTGTCCAGCATGTCTATTAGGGAAGACTTCATTTGTTCGTCCTAGAAATCCAACCTTGAAGGCCATTAAAATATATTATTAAAACTTAAAAAATATACATTAAAAAAAAAAAAAAAATAATAATAAAAGGATTGAAAACACTTACCACAAAGGCCACTGAGCACCCAGATAGAGTCTTTTTTTGTTGTGATATCATCCAGAGGATCTACCTCTTGAACCCACAAAGCACAAGGTCTGATGGACCCTTTTATTTCATCGTAAACTATTGTACCCCAACCATAATGCCACAATTTCTCGTAATTCTCGGGGTCGAGCAAGCGAAAGTACTTTAGGGGTACATTATTAGCTGTGGGGAAAAGGAAGAGGCCGAATATACCAATGAGAATCAAAGAAACAACATGTTTAACATCAATGTTACCTTTTATCATTTTAACAGCCTCTTCTACGAAATACTTGGCAGAAACAGTTGTCTTATTTTCGATATATTTATTCCAAATAATCGGATTTTTATAGTCATTCATATCCCCCAAATCCAAGTTATTACCATCACGTGCTAACAAGAGGGCTAGAGACACGTCTGTGGGCGTAAAGGGAACTTCCTTTATATTATGAACAAACAACATTTTCTCATCATCCCATAACTTTAAAATTTCATTTACCATGACACACAAACTTGTCATTTTTGGCAATAAACCAAACAGATGCCAAAACGGAGTTTTTTGTAATTCGTACAAATGATGATGGTTTAATTTTTCTTCGATATTTTGGTAGAATTCCATTACCTTATGAGGTTTGCAAGAAACATTTAAGGTTGGCACTACATGCCAAAAGACAAGACAACATAAAATTTCCATCTTTGCAAATATTTATTTTTGATTAATTCAGACAAAACACAATTTATTTACCTTTCATCAATTGAGAGAGAGAGAGAGAGAGAGAGAGAGAGAGAGAGAGGTTTGATAGAGAGGCAAGTTTCAAGGATGCTCGATGAAGGAGAGGCAAGGATGCACGAGCTTTAGGCCCCGTCCTGTTTCTTCGGAGGTCTTTGAGGCTTATTAGAAAAAGATCTTTTTATTTTCTTATTTACAATAGATAATTCTTTAAATATATTTAAATAAATAATAATGTACAAAAATACCTTCTGATATGGGAGGGCAGGGGAGTGCATGGTAGGATAGGGCAGGGAAGGGTTGGGTATGGATGGTAGGGTAGGGCAAGGGAGGGTATGGTAGGGTTGTGTAGGATAGGAGATGGTAGGGAAGATATGGCAGGGAAGGGTAGCATATGGTAGGGTAGGTGATGGTAGGGTAGGATAATGTAAGGTAGGTTATAGTAGGGTAGGAAAGGGAAGGACAGAGAAAGGTAGGGAAATGTAGGGGATGGTAGGGTAAAGTAGGGGTAGGCAAGGCAGGGTATGGTAGGATAGGGTAGGGTAAGGCGGGGTATGGTAGGGGAGGGGAGGGTAAGATGGGGGGAAGGGGATTATCCCGTCCTCGGACCCACGCAGTGGATATGAAGGCCCTGTCCGATTTCCAAATTCCGAGATCACGTTTCGATATCGAGGGTACGATGGAAAGTGGGATAGACGATTACCAACGTGAAATTGATATCGCATGACGGGTTGATCGCTCGCATCCTTCTCTTCTTCGGTGTCACGTTGGTGACTATCCCGTGCATCCCATACCACACTTCTCCCACCGTCTTGACACGTCACCGGTTGTCTTCGTGCGTCCCATTCCCACACGCTTCCACAGCCTTTCACTCCTTCGGTTTGATCACAACGAAGAGCCACATGTGTCGCTCCTCTACCCATATTCACCGTGAGTCGTATCACCTCGATAGTGGATGCACCTGCCTAGACAATGCACCAGCGAACTTGCATGATTGCGTTTGATTCTCTAAACTGAGAAAACACCTTTTTCTCTTTCTCTTTTTCTCTTCGCACTCTTTCAACACGTGATAAGAGTCTCTCTAATTTCTGGACTGAATTAGACTTTAATTGATCTAAATTTTCTGATTAGAGAGAGAGAGAGAGAGAGAGAGAGAGAGAGAGAGAGAGAGAAACATCCTATTTATACAACATAGAATAATGATAGGCCAAAAGGTATGTATATCTACTATACACCTTTTCAAATAGAAACTGCATACACCCTTTCAGTATTCTGTTGAAACGAAATTGTTAAATCATTCCAACCGACTTCAAACCTTCACAAACGTTGTATATAATCTTATTGTCTTTCCAACCCAATTTGACCCAGCCCAATTGGAGTTCGGATACGAAAGTTATGACAGTTTTACTAACTGTATGTCAAACTGTCGCACCCTTTAGGTATTCCATTAAAACGATACTAATACTTCGCTTAAATGAAATATATTTCTTCATGAAAGTTCTAGATAATCTCATTATCTATCTTGAAAGAAAATATGGCTTAAGAATTAACTTGGAAGAATTTATATAAATAGGCAATTCTGCAGTCAGAATTAGGTTCGTTCGAACGAACTATATGAGTGCGTTCGAACGGACTTATTCGTGACAGTCAGATTTGGGTTAGTTCGAACGAACTACTTAAGTGCGTTCGAACGAACTCGAACGAACCATTTAGGTGCGTTCGAACTGACTTAATTCCTATATATATATAATTCTGATTTCGTTTTAACCTAAGTTTTTTTTCAAGAAAATTAGGGTTTTGAGCCGCCATTTCTCTCTCTTCTTCCACAGAAATTCAGATCAGATCTGGAGAGATTGAGAGGGAGATTTGAGCGAAGAGCTTGAGAGATTTGATCGTGACGTCGACTAGAACGACGTTGGCGATTCCGATCGGACGAAATCGAGGTGGACACGAGTAGAGGGATTGCACGAGCACTCCTTGGAAAAGGTTCACGGATTTGGTGACGAAATCGACACGTACTAACTTGTACGAGGTAATTTTCTCCAACTCTTCCTTTTTGGATGGTTTTAGAGCGTGATCCCGGTAGAATTAGGTTACGCATGCGAAACTAATTCCGCTGCACACTTTGATAAACGTGTGCGTAACCCGACATATCTAACCCAATTTGAACCATTCAAATTAGAGTCGTTATATGAAAGTTATGCCAGTTTTACTAAAACTGTCTTATGCCCACGAACCCGTACGTTCGTTTGTCCTTATACGTACCATTTTAGCGTTGATCCAAAACTGTATTTCCTTCAGATTCCACCTTCTCTTTTCTCGGGGCTTTGCAGTCCCGCTTCATGTGATCTTTGTTGCCACAATTCGAGCTCTCCAATTCACCACGTGGTCTTGACTTGCTACGTCCTCTCGACTTGTCTTGCCCGCGTTTGTTGCTCCTATGGCCTTCGTGGCCCCGACTCTCTAAATTTAATTCCGAACCTGAGGAACTCGAGGATTCGCTCCGCTCTTTTCACCGAATGTCGTCATTCAAGATGCTGTTCGCACTTTCTCAAAAGTTAGATCCTCCTTAACGCCGATAACGTCTATCGTCGTCGTGCAGCTCTTCGGGAGAGATGACAGTAGCATGAGTGCCTTCATCTCATCACCAAGGTTAAATTTGAAAGAGTCCAATTGGTTTGAATAACTTGAAAAGCATTTAGATGCTCCGCAACATATCCGCCCTCCGACATTCGCAGATTGAAAAGACGGCGCACCAGGTGCAGTTTGTTTAGCAAAGATGGTTTCTCGTACATGTTGGACATCGCCTTCATGATCCCGAAAGCCGTTGTCTCCTTCGCTACGTTGAACACCATGTTCTTGGCCAGCGAACATTGGATATAACTTAGTGCCTTGCGGTTCATCTTCTTCCACTTGCCTTCGTCCGTGATACTTCCCGGCCTTGTCTTGAATAGCACCTCTTCTAGGTCTTTCTGGCATAGCAACGCTTGTACTTGCATCTTCCAGTAATCAAAGTCTCGTCCATCGAACCGGCATACCGAAACCTTGCTCTCGTTCATCTCTTGTCCTCATGGCGACACAACAAACATTCATTGTGGTATTTACACTTTCATGACAATGAAAATTGTATTTTCTTCTTTTGCGACACAAATGAAAGTAGTGGCGCATCACCGATGATGTATAAGACGATATATATCAATCATAATGTGAGAAATATCTTGATTGTTCAATTGAAATGAGCTCATTTCATGATAGGGTACAAAATACTCGATCTATAAGAAAATGGTAATAGTATAAAAAAAAATTAAAAATTGTTCGTTCAACTTAATTAGTCATGCTACACATATGCAAGAAATTAAAAAAACTACATCGTTCATGATGTACCAAAATAATAACAAATACTCACTGCATTTGTTTTTCATTGACGATCTATAAGAAAATTCACATTGACCATAATATGAAAATTAAATAACTAACACATCTCCATTACTCATCATGTTTGAAGAAATCTTGACAATATATACGAAAACCAAGAAATGTTCATTGAACCTAATTAGACACCGTACGAATGTGCAACGAAACAAAAAAAAAACTTTATCATCCATAAAGAAACTAAGAATACTTCATTAAGTTTATCTCTCAAACAATGATACACATAAAATGCACATTGATCATGACATGAGTAATAAAAAAATTAAGAATTGTTCTTAGCTCATCATGTATAAAATGTGTTTATCAAAAAATTTAGCTAACATGTATCATAACACGAAAACGAGCATCGTCGTCGTCGTCATCGTCATCATCATCACATCATCATCATCATCCTCATATGATCATCATCATCATTGTTGTCTCGATTTTGCCGATGATTTATAAATAATAGACAAAGTTTACAACAATAATTATTTGAATTGTTCAAGAAATCCGGCACTTAAATGATTCAGATAGTATTTGCTGTAAAATATATACATATCATCATTTACTGAGGCAAAACACAAAATATTTATATGTTTTATTTGTCAATGAAATTGTCCGTTTGTTTGAATGTATTTAAATGTGTAACTTTATAATAATGCAACTAATCAAAACTTTTTGTTATTGTCATTTTTTGGTTTCTTTTATTATTAGAAGTTATTTAACATTTTTTTTGTTGTTGTTGCAGACTGTTTATATTCGATTTTGTATTCTTTGGGTTACGTATTATGTATTCATAATTTGTTGATATTATATGCGCAACGATTACATATATATATCTTATTTGTTTATATTCGAAAAATTATAATAAAATAGTTAAAATAAAAATGAAATACTAGACAAAACTAAACAAAAAAAGTAAAACAAAATAAAATCAATCTATGAAAAAGAAATAACCACTAATTCGAGAATAACCGTGCACTTCACGCACAATTGTGCGTGAGGAGAAGCTAGTATATAACTATTGTAATGAGAAGTGAGAGTGTGGCAACGTGTCTGCTTGTCACGAAGCTTTTAGAATTAGTACTATGGTATAATTTGTACAAAAAAAAATTCAAAAATTGTTTAGTGAAGCGCGAGAATTATCCTAGTTCATATATAATTATATAATATAATATACTAAACATTAACCATCTTTTTGAGTTGGAGAGAGAAGGTTAGCCTCCTCCAGCCCACAAATAGATAGGGCCACGCATAAAACGGCCCACGTACAAAATATGTGTGTATAAAATGCATCACCATTTTCATCCGTATCTTTCTCTGCAGTACCGCAAAAAATGGATGCGGTATTGGCCATTTTCAGATGTGGAAAGAGGAGAAACAACTGCTTGCATGGAGATTTGGTTGGGTACCGGACAGATGGTGACTGTTTCGGCGTATAATCAGAGGGCTCTAGCATGGTGGCCGAGTTCCCCTCTCATTTCTCTCCTGTCTATCTATCAGGTTTAGGAGAATTTCTTCTTTACCCTGTCTGTTGGTGATTCATTTTATCATGCTTCCTCTAATTTCTCTGATTTTGTTTGTGTTCTTTACATGAACAAAATTGCGAGCTTACAATTAAGTAGAACCAGATTGTTAATTTCTTTGTTTGTTATTAATATATGGTTTGCTACAAAGTTTGGGATTTTACCTGGATTGTTTGCCATATAATTTTGTAAATTCTATCATTTATTTTTGGACCAAATTCTATTTCTAGGCAAATTCAGTATCTAATAACAAGTTTTTAGTACCCAGATTAATGAAATATTAGTTTGTTAAGCGTTCTTTATTGGGCTGGCCCATAGATTCAGATTAATTTTAATTTTTCAATTGAACGACAAAAATATAGCTACTCATGGACCTAATTGCAAACAAATTTTCAGGACCTAGATGCATAAATTCAATTTAGGGTTCACACCGAATCAATGGAATAATGGTTTCTTATGTACCATTATTAATGTTTGCGGTTTTGTGTATATAGGTGCATGAATCAATGGAATAATTCAAAGGCTCCAAACAAGGTACATTCCTTTGAATTAATGAATTATTAATTTCTGAAACCGTATAATTGATTTAGTATTCAATGGTACATTGCATTTGCAGTCATATATTATTTTTTCAAAAAAGATTAATTCCCTCATTCAATTTATCAGTTACAAAGGAGATTAATTCTCCCATAAACCTTCAATTCTTATCTCCATTTACAATCCTAAATGGACACATCCAGTGAATTTTGAGTAGATCTTCGTTAAATTTCAAAATTTATACTTTCCTCTGAAATGATTAGATACATTGAAACTGAGTTATGTTCGTTGAATTCAGGTCATAAAATTAATTCGACGATAACCTCAAAGTTAATACCTGCCTCGAGAAGTTATTAGATACATTGTACTTCACGAGAGAGCCTTGAAATTTTCTGCAACAAAAATGAATATACATTGTAACTGTCATCTAGAAAGGGTAAAACCGTAAATTCATCGGTATGAAATTAGGGTTTACGGATTCGAAATCTGTATGTCACAAATTTAACCGGAATTACTGATTTCAAACTTTGGTTTCACGTCCAAACCGTTTTTTTTGTTGTTCATCTGAACCGTTAATTTGAATTTTAGCATAATAAACTTTAGAGAGAATACAAAAAAAAATCATATCACTTTTCCCCAATTTCTTCTTGGCAAAGTAAGTATTTTATCTTTTTTTCTCAAATTTGATCTTTACACCTCTGCTCAAATCACAAGTCTTTTGGGTTAAATTTTCTTGAATCCTTGTAATTTCTCAGTTTTTAGAGCTATATTTTCTCGAATCGCAGGCACAAATGGCACCTCACTCTAATAAGCACGATTCTTTCTACACTTGTATAAATCCCAACTGCAAAATGCAGTACGAATACCACCACCAAACCAATTTCCACCTCCCAATTTTTTGCGTCAAGTGCGGCGTGACTTTCTACCCTATCGAAACCCCATTTCTTCTTCCTCCATCTCCACTTTCCAACTCCTTCATACATCTTCCCGAATCGTACCCTCCCTGGAAGAACTACCTACTCGAAGAACCGTGCGAGCCAATCATTCCAATCCCCGAAAAAACGATTCCGGAGCCTCCTCAGCTCCGCACGTTCTGGACGGCTTGTCAGACGTGTAACGTGAAGTACGAGCACGTTAAGATTTATCGAGATCTTAATTTGAGGTGTCGCAATTGTAAAGAAGCGTTCTCGGCTAAAGAGATGCCTGCGCCGCGTTTCAAACTTGGGTTTGCCGAGGCTATCGCGAATGGAAGTTTCTATGTTTCGGCTAAGGGGAATGGAACCCGAAATGTTATGGGGCTGAAGAAGGAAGCGCAGACGAGGAAGGGGAGGAGGGTTTGTGTCGGGGCGGTGCTTGGCGATTCGGAGGTGAGAGAATCTATGAAAGAGAAAAGGAGGAGTTATATTGTTAGGAAGAAAGAACAGGTTGAGCGAATTGAGATGTGTGATTGACGAGGGCGTATTTATAGTATCTTCTTTCTCAGGTTGGTTTAGTTTTTTTTTAAATGGAATTAATTTATGTTTTTGTTGAATTATTAGGTGGACGCTATCATTGTTTGCGAAGGTAAACTAATTTTCTCTCTCTCATTATTTGCGCGCAAATTGTTTGCGGAAAATAATGAGCATTTAATTTAAGAGTGAAAAAAATCGCTCACATTGTTTGCGTCGTGAATCCATTTGTTCGCAAGCATTGCTAGCGGTTTTATCATTTCCAAGAATTTTTCTCCTTTTGTGCATTTCTAAAAGTTTACCTAATTTGTCATGTCATTGCAATTGGTTCTGGATTCCTTTAGAACAATTTTTTTATACTTGAAAAAAAATACTTGAGTTTACCAGTGGATCGTACTAGACTTGTAAAGAATTCAGCACAATATTACTTAATGTTATATTATTATACATAAGAAATAAATCCAATATTTTGTGTCTATTCATTGTATTATGTTGCTAATATCTCTTTTTTCCTTCATTTTTGTTATGTATTGCGAGAAGAACTGCAATTTGGTGGCAGCTGGAGGAGAGGTCGGTTCTTGTCGTGTGAAGAATTTCACGAGTTGTATTGTGATTGGATGGTTTAGTGTTTTGTTTCTAAAAGATAGTTCTATTTGCTATGTTTAATTTGTGTTTGTTGGATAAATTTGAGATTATTTTCGCTTGTGTGTGTCAAATGATTGCTCTTTTTCAGAGCATTTGGTTTGTGTTATCTTTAATAATTGTGTTTAGGTGTACGCAAGTTTGTCTCGTTTGTGCTCAGTGTAGCTCACATTTTGTTAATCTATGTTTTTATTTTTAAGTTAAACTAGATGAAAATAAGAATCCACACTTTTCGAAGTACAATTTGATCGAAATTGAAAAGTAACCCTGAAGTGGACGTGCGAAGCTCATGCACCCATTACAATGCAACAAACTTAAAAAAAAGGAAGGATCTTCAATGAATGTAGTTATAACTTGTAGTTACTCCTTTAGTTTATTTGTTAATTATATTACATGACAAATCTTTCAAATTGATCTCAAAGAAGACTTGCTAAAAGCTCACTAATAAGTAACAAATAGTAATAGAAACTTCCTTAGTAAATAGTAATATGACCTCAAAAAAAGGAATAAATAGTAATATGAAGTTCTTTCTTGCCAAAAAGAGAGAAAACATAAGATGGCACAACCAACTTGCATTAAACAAAAACACCGCAATGACGACGCAACACAATGTAGACGATTACACTACAAATCTTGATAAAAAAAAATCCTTGAATAAAAATTATCCGGTACTTCCATTTCCTACATACCGGAAATTCCATACTTGTGATCGAATGGATAACCATAGACTATAACCAAGAATAAGCATGAACTATAAACACAATGAAACAAATGTACAATTGTTTGGAGTTTTTTTACTAGTGAGATGAAAAATAAAGAAGTATGTATTTTTCAGTACAGTTTAATATACATATAATAGGTCTTAACGAATCGGCGGAATTTTTCATGTATTCCATTTAGAAATGGAAGTTATATTAAGTCACGGAATATTGGATTAAACTGGAAAATCCAATTAAATAACAATATCATTTTGAAATTACGAAGCGATGTGTGGTCGTCTTAATTATTCCGGCCAGATTTTCCATGAAATCGTCTTAATTAAACCGGCCAGATTTTCCACTAAATGTGTACTTTGTATCGCAAAATTGGACGTGCGAAGCTCATGCACCAATTACAATGCATCGTTTCGATTATTGTTAATAAAAATGGTTTATTTTGAACAATTATGCTGCTCAAAATGAAAATAAATAATATTTATTGAATGCAGTTACAATTTGAAAAGCCAACAATAAGTATTTCTTTGCTCTTACATATCCTCCTATCTCCCAACATTGTTGTTGGAATATTATTTTCAAAAGAAGGAAGAATTTTCATTTAATTTTTTTTTTTTTTTTGAGTAAATTCGGAGAGGGCTCAAAGTCCCCCTTCCAAACACAATCTTTTTTTATTTTATTTTTTTATTACAAACCCGTAGGCCGGCCCGTAGGCTACACAATCTATTCACTCATTTAACATTTAATCTATAATCCTGTGTCCCCGCCGGGAATCGAACCCCACACCTCTCGCTCCCTAGTCAAGAGGTGTGACCAACTAGGCTAACTCTAGTTGGCAGAATTTTCATTTAATGTAGTCATAATTTGTAATTACTGCTTAGTTTTGTTTGGTCAATTCGGTTACAAGATACATCTTTCAAAATAAATCTCAAATGACACTTGACAAAAACACAGATAATAAGTAATAAACAATAGTAGTAATTTTCTTTCGCGTCGAAGAGATAGAGAGAACATAAGATAACAAAAGCAACTTGCACTAAAGAAAGACATCACAACAACGACGCAACACGACATACACGATTACCCTAAAAATCTTAAAATGATCAATAATCCTAGAAAAAAAAGATGCATTTCAGACATACCGATCCAATCAAAACAAATTATCCGCACCTTTCATTTCCTACATACTACATACCGGATGAAAACCGAATAAAACAACATGTTCCTCCTTCTAATTCCATAATTATCATCCAACATTAATTTCGGATTATTTCACACAAATTAAAAAAAAAACATCATAAAAATAAGGCGCGAACATCAAACAACAGATCCGGTTTGAATTTTTACGTTACTATTCCTTCGAAGGGCCCGCGCCAGATCCATCAGCTTCATCATCATCATTAGCCTCGCTGCCACCAGCACCACCACTCGCAGTTTCAGGCTGAGCAGGAGTCTCCTCGGCTTGGTTCAATGGTTCCATAACCTGAGAACTCATCACAGGAACCCCAGTGAAACCTATCGGCGCCACGTACGGCACCAAAGGAAGCGCAGACGCGGCGGCATCATTACCACCAAACCTCAGTTTTTGAATCCTCTCGGCTACTTTAATAATATTCTCTTCAATGGCCCGCGACAGACCTGAAACCACCTCAGCATTAGCATCTGCAAAAGTACTTCCAGCCAACCCTTCACATAGATGCGCGCGTAACTCCTGCTCCCTGTTTTGTTTCACTTGCTTTTCGAGTTGATCTTTCATTTTCACGATTCGCTCCTGCATGAAAGTATGCTGAGTGGTTGTTTTGCGAGTTCGCTCTCCTTCAGGTAAGCTCTGGAAGATCGTTAAGATACGTCTCACTTCTTCTTGGTTTGGCCATACTTCAGGATTTCGCTCTTCTGGATTGTAGATGACCGCACAACCATCGACTCCACAAAGAACGGTAAGTTCGCTAATCTTTTTTATCAAACCCTTGCGACGTTTTTTCAGAGTGCTGCGACGTCCCGTGTCATTTGTTATCCATGCAAGCTTCACTTTCTTCCTAGCCATGATTGGTAAGAGAGAGAGGGGGAGATATTTTGGAAGGGCTGGAGATAAAAAGAAGGGAGTCTTTTATTATTTATAGAGAGAGAAAACAGGAATAGGTCAAATGGAGAATTAATTGGTAAAGTCAGAGGGAATATATCATTCAATTTTGTTAATACACAAATTGAAATGTTTTGTGTACATTATATGATAAGCACAAATACATGCACATACATTTATGGAAAGAATTGAGTGATACCGCGTATAATCTGCTGGATTTGATATGGTCATTAACATGATATCTGAGATGCATGATTAATATTTGTCCTGAATTACACTGAAATTTAGCAAAAAATACTTGTATATGTGCAAATTTTTAAAAGTGATTATTATAAATCAACCATTGTTGTTCTTAAATCTTGTATCAGTTGATTGTTATTGCTTATTGTAAGGTTAATATTGGGAAGATTAATTAAATAGGTTTAGATCGATCGAGTTAATTAATTTGCAGATCGTTGTCGGAGCCGTTTCGGCTGGTTAGGCTCGATCTGCGAATCTTTATGGGCGGTTACTATAATCACAGTATAATTCATTTATATCATATAATTTGCGAGCCGTTACGGATGAATTTTGTTCGAAAACAGGAGTAAAATTGCTCATCAAGTTATATATACTAATACCCAAAAAGTTAAATATTAAAATAATTTTGAAATAGAAATGCATTTCTATAATTGATTTCAAGATACATAATTGCAAAAAATTATGCATTACCATAGTTTAATCTTGTTAAGTGGGTTGCAGCATTTAAGGTGGTTGTATGTAAGTACTGTATTTTTCATTATAAAATAACTATAATACAAGACGAAAATTTCATATGTACCCGGACAAAACCTCATAATATCACATATTGGGTATATGATAATATAGAAATTAGGATATTTTGGAAATACTTCTGAAACAAATATCGAAAAAAAGAAGAAGAGATGCACGGTAATTTTGTGTTGTATAATCCTATACATGATATTTTCTAAGTATTGAAAGTGTATTCCTGATATTTTACATTTTGTAGTGTCCTACGTGATATTTTGAGATTTTCCAAGGGTATACCGTACACATGAAATGCGCCTAAAGAAATGAAACAAAAAAACTTGACAAGGGTAAATATTTGTAAAATGTAGAAAAGTCTAATATTGGAAAATACAATGTACAAATTTAATATTGATATGGTAAATAGTGGGACATGAATTTCATTAAGTTGTACCAATAAAAACAAGACATGAATATGGAAAAACTAAAATTTGAATTACTCAATTTCATTTGAAGTTCATTGCCACCACCAGATAATATCTGTTTTTAGAGCTACTCATTAAATGATTTTCTGTTTTGGCAAATTTCTCCCTAATTTATTCAAAACTTTATATAGTGGATTATGCATGTCTCTACAATATGTCTTGTTATACAAAGTCCAATCAAATTTCAGTAAGTAAAAAAATCCTAAACTACAATATTTGCATGGATACGCATCTCAAAGTTTTTGTGCTCACCTTCAATTATTTCTTATAATATATTTTTTCTAAATGCACCATATTGAGTTCCCCTTCAATGCATATTTGACTATATATCAATATACATTTCAAATTTGTTTGACTATATATCAATATACATTTCAAATTTGAGCTTATATTCAAAGATCAATACAACATTTTCCATTGTAAATCTGTAATTGAACATTTTGTGTCCACATTAGGGAACGGAGAAGATGCAGTAATAATAAGATCGTATTTGTATCCATATCTTATAGGAAAACATGCATATTTGTTATTTTTTTCATGTTAGACTTTAATATGTCATTTCTTTTGAAAAGTATTAACAACTAGTTTTTTTTTTTAGGTGTTAGTCTTGAATTTTTGTATTTTTGCGATATTTTTCAGAAGTATAAAAATGTGATCATGTCAATCTTTTGAAAAGTATTGAAAGTGTTAGACCGCACCTTCTGTATTTGTTCGGCTTTGTTGAAAAAAATAAAAAAATTCTCGTGTTAGTCTTCAATTACGGACTTTTTTGAGGGAAACTCGAAATATTTATTATTTTGCTCATTTAGACAATAGATTTTGGCATTGTTTAAAAAAACATTGTAATTAGTTTCAAAGGTGTGTTACACTTCACTTTATGCAATTTTCAAATTTTTTGAAAAACTAGGAATTTTCATGTGTTAGTCTTCAATTACGAATTTTTTTGAGAGAAACATGAAAATGAGTATTTTCTCGTTTTAGATATCAATATTGGGATTTTCCGATATATATGATAATTGATTTTTTTGAAGGTACGACTTCATTTTTTGCATTTTCTCAAATATTATGAAAAAATAGAAATTTGCATGTGTCAGTCTTTAATTAAGGAGTTTTATAAGAAAACATAAAATAAAATATTTTGTTCGTTTCAGACATCAATTTCGACACTTTTTAGAAAAAAATATGATAACTGAGGTTTTTGAAGGCGTTACACTTTACTTCTTGTATTTTGCAAAAAATTATGCAAAAATTGAAATTTTCATTTGTTATTTATCGATTACGGAGGTTTTTTTGGAAAACATGTAAGTAAAGTACCTTGCTCGTTTCCGATATATATGATAATGGATAATGATCTGACGCATAATTCGGTAACGTATTTAGTGAGTGGTATAGAAATATTTCTTCTCATTGTGTTGAGATAACGACTATCGTTGCTAAGGATGGATTTTCTCTCTTATTCGACCGTGTAAAAGATCTTTCTCGCAATCTCACATCCACTATTTGCCTTTTGCATATATTTATTTCCACTCATTAGAATCCCCTCCTAGTTCCACTCGCCTCCTTCACCAGTATACGCCCTTGTATTTGGCCTCGCATACCTCTTTGGTATGTCTTGACGTAAAATTACTCATTTCGGCTTCTTAAAGTGTAAATAAAATCGGGTTGTGATCATACATAAAATTCCTCCCTGTTTCCTTTTTGTCGGGGTCGTTTGAACTCTGAACATTTCATGCCATTACAGAAAAAGGTTTTTCATTCATTAAATTTAAAGATACAACTTGTAGTAAACCGAGATTTGATCTCGGTTCATTGTCGAAATCCCCTGATTTCCCTCTTTTGTTGTTCTCTTTGTGTTTCCTGTCTATTTTTTTTTTCTTGAATGAGAGTAATAAGCTCTCATTTTATTTCATTGTGTATTTTGTAATTAGAAAATAATAGGGAACTCCTAGCTAGCAGTGAGAATTCCTGTCTCCAATATTACACATACATTCACAACAAACATCTAAACACATCTCCCATACATTATGTCTGCTCATCCAAAAAGAAAACAGATCCTCACATCTAGGATCGGCCTCCCCCTTCAAGAAGACCCCATACCCTATGTTGCGCGGATACTTCAAAAATCAAAATCTACCCGTATCCGATACGCGTATCGTATCCTAAATCATATGTTAAATTGCCGTATTGCCGTATCCGATACGCGTAACCGTATCGCCGTATCGCCCTATTTATATCTACATTTGAAAATGCTAACATAACCACTGATTAAAAAGAAAAATGTTGGACGTATCTCCAAACTTTTATTTAGGAGATGACGTGATTATGATTTAATATGTTAATAATTAATATTTTAAATCATGATTTGACATCTTAGCTGAGTGTCAAATCATAAATACAAATAATTAAATCATAAATTAAGATGTTAAATCATACATTAATATGTTAAATTTAAAATTTGAAAACCATGACATGTTATCAAGAAGTATGGAAATGACTACTCAATTAAAAATAATTGCATTCAGGTGCCTTCTGCCATCATAATTGAAACATGATCGTGTTAGCTCTATCTATATATTTTCGCGTTTACTTTATTTGACATTATGTATTGTTTTTTATATTTGAGAATTATTTTGTATGAACTTTGTAAACTTTTTTTCATGAATAAAAAATTTCGATAATTATATTGTCTCTTACCTAAACAAATATTTATTGGACTAACTTTTTTTTTTAAGTGAAACATAATCCATAAAACTTGAATATTATTGGTTTCATTTTTTTATTTGTGATATCAATAGGGATTGAACCCTCGACTTTTGATATCTTGTGATAAATACTTTATCACTAGACCAAGGGACCATTAGTAATTATTGAACTAACTTTTATTATTTAAAAAAATAAGACGCACAGATTTTTTTAGAGGACAGATAAAACAATCTATTAAAATTACATCTTAAAACAAAATTGAGGGGGATAAACTGTACAATTTACACTGTTATATTGATAAAATACAATAAATCAGCCCGAACTTTATTAAGATCCATGTATACAATAAAAAATTTATTTCCAGTACATACTTATCATTTAAATGTACTATTTGTAATTTATTCATCTTTTTCTCTCCCTTATCCAGAATATAATTAAATAAAAAGCCCACAGAATTGAAAGCAAACAACTCACTGCTCACTAGCAGTTTTCCTCAGATCTTCCACATGAGAGCCTCAGGATTTGCTACGATGCATCAAACATAAACAGAAAAATCCACAAGTGTTTACATTTTAATTCATCTTTTCGAGTGGAGGAAACTAGTGTTTGCAATTTGAAGAGAACATTAAACTAAGCCTAGTGGTTTCTTAGAAAACTAAAAACCATTTTTCAAGGTTTTAGTATTTTCAGGAGATTTTGGGAGGTGGATATAGATAATACATTCTTTTTCATTTTTGCCCTTCCCCATAATTGTGGTTCTACAGTAATACTAATAATTTTCAGTTCTATATTAATAAGGGGGATTTACATATTTACCTTTGTTAAACTTAAAATTACATATTTACCCTTCTTAAAATTAAAATATCATATTTATTCTTTCATAAATCTAAAATATCATATTTGCCCAAAAATTAAAAACCATTCAATTTCTCCGTTAAGTTTAACGATCAATATTTAAATTTACTATTTTACTCTTTGCATATTTACCCTTCTAAAAAACCAAAATATCGTATTTACCTCTTTAAAAATAAAAATATCATATTTATCCTCTCAATAATAAAAATAACGTACGTACCCTTACTCACTCGACAAGAAGAAATCACACCCTATAATTTAATAATATTTTTTGTTATGATTATATTTTTGCAATGAATATATATTTTTTACATTTTTGTTTTTGTCATTTGAGATTGATAGAATGATTATCTTTTATAATTTTATTGATTTATTTTTGTGTTTATATTGTTATCTATGAGATTATATTGTTATATTATTTGGGTAAATATGATATTTTTATTTTTAAAAAGGTAAATATGATATTTTGGATTTTTAGAAGGGTAAATATGTATAGGATAAAATAGTTGATCGTTAATTTTAACGCAGAAATTTGATGGTTTTTAATTTTTTGGTAAATATGATATTTTAGATTTATGAAAGGGTAAATATGTAATTTCATATTTAAGAAAGGGTAAATATGTAAATCCCCCTATTAATAAAAGTACCATAATAGTGGGTGCAGCATTGTAATTTTCCAATGAAGCTGCCGACTTGCCGGCTTTTTTATTCAATGAAAATGCTCCATGTATACATCGCCATCTCCTGCCTCCTTCACAGTCTCTCTACTTTAACACCGCCCATCTTACAACCATGACGAAACCCTCACTCTCACTTGACTAGTTTGAGTAAAGCTCAGTCGGCAAAAATGTCTTCATCAAGGCCATCTCAGTCGGCCACAAGCTCGAGTAAAACTCGGCAAAGTGCTCGCAGAATCGCGCAAACGAGTCTCGACGCCAAACTCGATGCTGAATTTGAAGAATGCGGCGAGACTTTCGATTACTCGAAATCGGTTTCGGCTAACGAGGCGGCTCCTGGCGAGCACGGCCGATCGGAGAAGGTGGTGGCCTACTTGCAACACATCCAGAGAGGGAAGTTGATCCAACCCTTTGGGTGCTTATTAGCTCTAGATGAAAAAACTTTTAGAGTCACTGCGTACAGCGAAAATGCACCGGAAATGCTCACCATGGTCAGCCATGCTGTGCCGAGTGTGGGCGACCATCCGGTACTCTGTATCGGTACTGACGTACGGACCCTTTTCACCTGGCCTAGCACTGCCGCCTTGCAAAAAGCTCTCGGTTTCGCCGAAGTTTCGCTCCTCAATCCTGTTCTGGTACACTGCAAGATCTCCGGTAAGCCTTTTTACGCGATTATGCACAGGGTGACCGGTTCTTTGATTGTGGATTTCGAACCGGTGGAACCAGCCTCAATGCCCATGACCGCAGCTGGAGCTCTCCAGTCGTACAAATTAGCGGCCAAAGCAATCGCGAAGCTCCAATCTTTGCCAGGGGGCAGCATGGAGAAGTTGTGCAACACGGTAGTACAAGAGGTATTCGAACTAACTGGCTATGACAGAGTAATGGCTTATAAATTCCACGATGATGACCATGGCGAAGTGATCTCCGAAATGACCAAACCGGGTCTGGACCCATACCTTGGGTTGCACTACCCCGCAACAGATATCCCTCAAGCAGCCCGATTCCTCTTCATGAAAAACAAAGTGAGAATGATTTGCGATTGTCGTGCAAAACCCGTTAAAATCCACCAAGACGAATCGCTCAATTTCAACTTAACTTTTTGTGGGTCCACACTTAGAGCCCCACATAGTTGCCACGCTCAATACATGGAAAACATGAACTCGATCGCCTCGCTCACCATGGGCATCGTGATAAACGAAAACCTAACCCAATCAGTAGAAGAAGAAGAGGTGGGGCCGAGCGAACAAACTCCAAAACGAAAAAGATTGTGGGGTTTAATCGTGGGTCATCACGAAAGCCCGAGATTCATACCGTTTCCACTACGGTACGCATGTGAATTCTTGGCCCAAGTATTCGCCATACACGTAAACAAGGAATTCGAATTGGAGAATCAAATCAGAGAGAAAAATATCTTGCGCACACAAAGCCTACTTTGCGACATGTTGTTGAAGCAAACCACGCCAATAAGCATCGTTTCAAGCTCGCCAAATATCATGGATTTGGTCAAGTGTGACGGCGCAGCTTTAGTGCACCAAAAGAAGATTTATAGATTAGGGTTAGCCCCTAGCGAAAGCCAAATTAAGGATATTGCGTATTGGTTGGTAGAAAATCACATGGACTCGACAGGGCTCAGCACTGATAGTTTGTACGAGGCTGGTTATCCTGGTGCATTGGCCCTTGGTGATATGGTTAGTGGTATGGCTGCGGCGAGAATAAACTCGAAAGATATTCTTTTTTGGTTTCGGTGAGTTTTCAGTTTTCCTCAAATTTTCAAAATATCAGAAAATATGAAATATCATGAATACTCCTAAAAATGTAGGAAGTATCATGTATACCTGTACAAAACATAAGAAATATCATATTATTTTACTTTAAAAAAGATTCTCAAACTGCCGATCATATTTTGTAGGGAGGTGTTCATTATGTAATTATGTTTCACATAATTTAACCTTTGTTTATGATTAGGGCACATACGGCAAATAAAGTGCAGTGGGGAGGAGCGAAACACGATCCGTCAGAAAAGGACGACGGTAGAAAAATGCATCCACGGTCCTCTTTCAGAGCGTTTCTAGAAGTGGTCAAAATGAGGAGTTTCCCTTGGAGCGATTACGAAATGGACGCGATACACGCGTTACAACTCATCCTAAGAGCCACTCCAAGTGGTACCACCGTTGGTACCATTGGTCCCGATATGGACGGTGCCGGTATTATACTGGAGAGACGGGTGGAAGAATTGAAACTGGAGAGCATGGTGGAGCTACAAGCCGTGACGAACGAGATGGTGAGGTTGATCGAGACGGCCACAGTACCGATTTTGGCCGTGGATGGTAACGGGTTGGTTAACGGGTGGAATCAGAAGATTGCCGAGTTAACGGGTCTAATCGTCGAAGAAGCAATTGGGAAACATTTGCTTTCACTCGTGGACGACGATTCTTCGTCACGAGTCGAAAATATGCTCTACTCGGCATTGCAAGGTAATTTAATATCTTCTTTTTTATGGATTCAATTCAAATTATCAGAGACTAAACTGCAAAATTACTCGAAAAACAGGGCAAGAGGAGCAAAACGTACAATTCGAACTAAAGACGCACGGGTCCCTCGAATTGTCCCCACCAATAACGTTAATAGCAAACACGTGTTCGAGCCGTGACACTAACAACAACATAGTGGGCGCGTGTTTCATCGCGCAAGACATAACGACCCAAAAAAGTCTCAAGGACCAATTCACCCGAATCGAAGGCGACTACAAATCGATCGTTCAAAACCCAAATCCTCTAATCCCGCCAATCTTCGGCTCTGACGAGTTCGGTTGGTGCACCGTGTGGAACCCTGCAATGTCCACTCTGACAGGCTGGCATCGCAATGATATCATCGACAAGATGCTTCTTGGCGAAGTCTTTGGTGGACATGGGTCCTGTTGCAGAATGAAAAACCAAGACGCGTTTATCAATTTAAGCGTCGTTATTAACAACGCCATGACGGGTAAGGATAAGGAGAAAAGCCCGTTTGGCTTTTACACCCGAAACAAAAAATTCATTGAGTGCTTTTTGTCTGTTAGTAAGAAAGTCGATTCTGAAGGGATCGTGACGGGCGTGTTTTGTTTTTTGCATATCATGAGTAACGAATTGCAAAATGTTATAAAAGTCGAACAAATCTCCGAGCAGACTGTTGTTAAGAGGTTAAAAGCATTGGATTACATTAAAAACGAGGCCCGAAACCCGTTATCAGGTATGTTATACTTCCGGAAGATGATAGAGGGAACGGAATTGAACGAAGAGCAAAATCGGTTGCTTTGTATGGCTGCTAGCTGTCAGCGCCAGCTCAGCAGAGTTCTTGATGACCTGGACGTGGAATCCTTTGCGGATAGTAGCTTTGATTTGGACATGGTGGAGTTTGAGTTGAAGGATGTGGTGATGACGGCTGTCAGCCAGGTTCTTGTGAAGGGTCAGGAGAGAGGAGTGAGAATAATTTATGATTTGGCTCAGTGGTTCGTGGTGGACCCAGTCTATGGAGATGGGTTGAGATTGCAACAGATAATATCTAACTTTTTGGCCGTTTCGGTGAAGTTTTCGCCGAGTGGTGGGCTCGTTGAGGTTGGTTTTAGCCTCGTCAAAGATCCTATTGGAAAAACTCTCGAGCTAATTCGTCTTGAAATCAGGTATAATTTTTTGTTACATTATTTTAGCATTTCAATGGAATTTTATGTAATGTATGGAACTTTTTTTTGAAGTATAATGCATACGGGGAGTGGAATACCGGAGAATTTATTGTCGCAAATGTTTGGTAACGAAGAAGACTCGTCAGAGGAGGGACTCGGCCTTTTTGTCTGTAGGAAGCTTCTCAAGTTGATGAATGGAGATGTGCGGTACGTCAGAGAAGCCTCCAAATCATCGTTTAACATTTCTGTTGAACTTGGCTCCTCTCCGCCGGAACCCATGAAGACTGTCCTTTAGAGAGAGAGAGAGAGATGTAGAGTATGTGTTTAGATGTAGTTTGTATTTTCCTTTTTCCACGAAAACGAATTTGATCGAGATGTTGCGGTGCTTTTGATCTGGACCAACTTTTGTGAACCGTACATTTTGTAGTTTTTTCGGCCTTTTTATCTTCAATTTTTCAAAAAGATTATGTTTTGTTTTTTGTTGTTCTATTTAATTTTACAGAAATTGCAAATTGCTACTCGATCAGTGAGTCAATTGGTAAGTTACTAATTAGTGATTAAACCAATTGTTATTTTTTTCTTGGAAATTTGGTGTAGACCGAGTAATTAGAAGTGGCAAATGTGGGTTTGAATCGGTCATTCCAGGTTATGAGTTGTTCGGATTGCAAGTTGCTCGATTCACGTGCCGTTCGGGTCATGGGTCTCGAGTCGTTGAGCTCTTTGGGTCTGGTTGATTTTGGTTACGGGTTGGTTTCAGGTTTTTGTATTTATCCAAATGACGAGGAGATTTTTTTTTATTTTCAGAAAAAACTTAGGAGACTTATCGAGAATTCTCTTAAAATTAATGATTAACACATAAATTAACAAAACTCGAGTTACTAACGTTTCGATGACGTTCAATTTCATAAGCATCCAAAATTCAAAACATACTGAGTCATTCAAACGAACAAAAAATATATTAAAGGTTTAATTTAAAATACATCCAAAGTACCGTCTTAGAAATCATAATTGAACAGTCTAATAATGTCAAATCGTAATCGGATCAAATCATATTTAAATCAGATGACCAATTACGAGTAATCAGTAAGGTCATGGACCAAACAGCAATTTAAAACAGATTCATTGACTGATTTAATTTTTGGAATACTTCTATTGAATTATTCTACATATATAGTTTATTTCGGCCTGCAGTGTTTGCACAAAACGTAAAACTATAGGAAAATGTTGGACATACGCCCACCTCTCTCCTACGAGTTTTGATGACGTGGATATAATTTAACATCTTAATTCATGATTTGACTTCTTAATTAGATGTTCAATTATAAATTAAGATAATCAAATTATAAATTAAGATGATAAATTATGTATTTATGTGTTAAATTTTAAAATGTTAAATCATATACACGTCATCAAAAATTATTGAGAGAGAGTGCTAAATTATAATGCTGTCATCATGGCATTGACATATCTTGTACAAATAAATATTTAAGCCTGCAAAATGACTTGCAAACTTCCATCAGTCAAATAAAAAAAAATGTTGATGTTGATATCTAAAGAGTTAAAAGTATGTGGAACATAATTCCAAAATTCAAATCGTGCCAAGCATTAAGTTACGTAAAAATAATTAACGTGACAAGCAATACGTCCACCAAACATGCTTCCTTGTCACATTCTTTTCTGAGTTTTATAACAGCCTGCTGGCACAAATGGGTTATTTTGGTCAATGGTTTCCCTAATTTATATTTCTTATAATGGCCAACATAATCTTAATAAAATTGTGTGAATGAAATGAAATATTCAAACTCAATAGCTGCGTGCATGTGATTAATTATGCGAAGCTAAATTGCCAAAGTAACTGTCTCCAGGTTGGGCCAACATCAATAATACAAAAATATAGTTTACTTCTATTGATTTTCTTATATTATATCATTATTCATTCAAAAAATTAGTTAATGAATTAGTGGATTAACTAATAAAGTATGGTCAATAATCTCATAACTCAGTTGGTTGAGTGTTTAGGATAATAATTTTTTTTCAAAAAAAACGAGTAAATGAAGAAGTTTCGGTGGTCCTCCATCCATCGATGATCATGAGACTCGAACTCACAACCTCGCACAACATATGATTTTTGTATCTTACACCCAACGACTGAATCATGAGCTCATTGACAGAACAATAAAATTTTATGTTGAATAGGATATGATTTCGAGTCTCATCGGCATCAATATAAAAAATAAAAAATTATAATCGTCACGATCTGATTTAGATTTCTTTAAAAAAAAAAAGAAAAAAGAAAAGCATGAGACTGATCTATATAACTCAGTTTAAGGCAATAATGGATAAAGGACGAAATGATTGGAATACCAACCAAATAATTTTTTGAGCAACACTAGGGACCTCCACAAGTTTAAGGTCTAAATCGGACAGCTTATATTCCACCGTGTAGGACCTTACTAACCCTAATTTTCTCTAAGTTCATAAAATTCTGGATTGATTGATTGTAGAATGGACATTTGGCTCTATTAGCTAATATTTTTTTGTTGGAACTGGACTTCAAATTAATGTATCAAATAAATCATGAGAGCATAAAATAGTATAATGAACGTAGGACTTCCGATCCTACTTCATTTTTCAAAAAAAAAAATCCTGAAGAAAATAAATAAATCATGAGAGCATAAAATTAAAATTACAATAAAGCACGTTGATTTTTCAAAACCCCCTAACTTCCATGGATATTTAAAAAAAAGAATTTACAAAAAAAATCCCTAACTTTTTTGGATATTCTAAAAAACCTCTAATCTTTTTTGAATCTCAAAAAAAAATCCTCTACCAAACTTTTATTTTCAAATACCCCTATAGGGAATAAAACTAACCATGGATGGTGTTTACATTTTTTTTTTACCAAAATACTCTTATATTTTCTTATGTAGTAATTGAAAAATATTTTTGTTATTTTTTATTAATTTTAAGAAAAGTCACAAATATTTTTTAACATGTGATTTACAAAAATAAAATTATTACACATTGTATTTAAATAATTTTAATATTTCATTTATTATTTCATGAAAAACTAGCATCATATAATAATAAAATAAACAACAACAAATAAACACATGAAAATATATTGATAGAAAAATATTTGTTTCTATATCTAGTTTTATATTTTCATTCTCATTTTATGTATTTTTTTAATAGTTTCATGATATTTTATTTTTGTAAATATTTGTAAGGTGTTCTTTTAATATTGTTGATCATAATATTATTATTTTATGTTAGTTTTTCAGGAAACAAAATATAAAAGTCGAATATAGATAATGTATGAAATATTAAAATTATATAAATATAACATATAATATATTTTTTTAATTATTATATGCTAAAAAAAATTTAGGATTTTTGTAAAATTAATAAAAACTAACAATTTTTTAATTACTACATATGTAAATAGAAGAATATTTTGGTCCAAAAAAAAATACCATCCATGGTTAATTTTAACTCCTAGGCTCCGTTTGGAAAGAGCATAAGGTGGGTATAAATTATTTGAGAGATAACGAGTTATCCCTATTTATCCCTAAATATTGAAATGGTGTTTGGTAAGGTTGTATGGATAAATTTTGGGATAGTATTGATATCAAGATAGAATATTTTGAAATGACCAAAATACCCTTTTTCCTTATAAATTTCAAATTAATATGTTAAAAAGATAAATATTCCCTTAAAACATAAATTAATATTATATTATTTTATTTTATATTATATTATGTAATATTATATTAAATATATTATAATATTATTAGGTTATCTTATCTTATATTATATTATATTATATTATGTTATATTGCATTATATTATATAATATTATATAATATTAAATTATATAAAATTATAATTGTATTATATTGTATTATATTAAATTATAATGTATAATATTATATTATATTATAATGTATTATAATATATTATATTATATTATATTATATTATATTATAATATTATAATATATTATAATATAAATATATTATATTATATTATATTATATTATTAGGTTATTTTAAAATACCCCTTTTCTTATAAAGTTCAAATTATATGTTAAAAGATAAATATTCCCTTAAAACATAAATTAATATTATATTATATTACATCATATTATATTTAATTATAGTATAGTATAATATATTATATTATATTATATTATTTTATTTTATATTATATTATATTTAATTACGTTACATTACATTACATTACATTATATTATATTATAATATATTACATTACATTATATTTCATATTGATTTTATTAAATATATTATATTATAATTTTTTAGGTTATCGTATATTATATTATATAATATAAAATTATATAGTATTATAATTGTGTTATATTATATTATATTATATTATATTATAATGTATTATATTATAATATATTATAATGTATTATATTATAATGTATTATACTGTAATGTATTATATTATATTATATTATATAATAATATAATATAATATAATTTATTATATTATATTATATTATAATATATTATAATATAAATATATTATATTATAATATAATATATTATATTATATTATATTATATTATATTATATTATAATATAATGTATTATATTATATTATATTATATTATATCATATTATATTGTTTTGTATTATAATACATTATATTATAATATAATATAATGTATTATGTTATGTTATGTTATGTTATGTTATGTTATAATATAATATATTATATCATATTGTTTTGTTTTGTATTATATTATATTATATTATATTACATTGCATTATATTAGATTATATTATTTTATTTTATTAGATTATTTTGTATTATATTATATATAATAATAATCATATTATAATAATCATATGTGTGGGGGTAGTTTGGTAAAAGGTTTGAGGGATAGGTGAAGTATAGTCTTATCACCACTTTTTGTGGTGATAACCTTATTCCTAATTTTAATCTCTATCCCATTTTATTCCTCTTTATACTTTGTATGTTTGGCAAGAATAAGACTAATAAAGTAAGTTATCCCCTACTTATCTTCTTCCCAAACATGGGCAATTTATCTTGATGCCAAACACCACCACAGGGGAGTATTTCAAAATAAAAGTTTGATAGAAGAATTTTTTTGGAGTTTCCAAAAAGATAGAGGGTTTTTTAGAATATCCAAAAAAGTTAGTTTTTTTTTGTTGTTGTAAATTTCCCTTTTAAAAAAACACCTTATTAATAGATTGTAACAATATTTTCAGGTGAATACCCTTCATATGTTAATTTTAATTAACTGCCCTAATATTTTGAAATAATAATTAGTACTTAATTAATGCAACATATCACATATAGTTAACACATAATTATTATATTTCTAATACAATGATTGACATGAATTAACACATCAACTTATGTAATTAATATAATTTATATATAATTGACCCAGAATTAATTTATATTAGGTTTATTATTGTGTGTACTCCATTTATGTATTTTCACAATTTGTTCCCATATTATTTATATTATGTACTCCATTAGGTAAATATGAAATTAACTAAGATAATACTCGTGTTATATGCGACTAGGGGTGTCAACGGTTCGAATAGTTTCCCATACTAGATTTGTATTCATTATTTTCCGGATAAGAACCCGGATAAGATTCGCATATTGTCAGATACGGATCATTTTCGGATAATTAAACGAAATGAACCATCTGAACTATTATATTTAAACGTAATTTTATGGTTGTGAGTTTATATCTCCGCAATTCATTAATTATCTATGTGTTTCAACTAATATCAAATATAACACATAAAAACATAATGTCCAGATTAAGATCCGAGTTCCGGATTTGACACTAAGATCGAATACCGAATACGAATTCGAATAAAAGTACCCGGATCTGAATATGGTTGGGGTTGTTTCGGGCAATATCGGACCCATCGATACCCATGTATGCGATGAGTATGATAATTATGTTCTTTTCATTTTACAATCCGGGGGGTGGGGTGGGGAAGAAGTTCATTGAAAACCCTAGGTAGCCCGCCCTTCGCCATTATCCCATGCCTTCTTGGCGGCGTTAGGCCATGTTCTGAAGTGAAGAGGCACGTGCGCTACGACACCCCAGGCTACACGAGCTCTTCGTCGCTTTGGATTTGTCTTTGCTTCACTACTGAGCAAACGAATCCCATAATAGGCAAAGCTCGGCGAGTCCTTCAAGCATCCGAAATAAGTCGGGGTTGTCAATGACAGACTTCATGATAGAAAATGACGATTCCTCCAGAAACACTTTATTATTCAAGTACTTCGAGATCGATTCACAATCCCAAAAGTTCAATCTGAAGCAAAAAATTTGCAAGGACCAAGATACAAAGATAGATTTTCTCAGGCTTTCACGTCCTCACCTTTGAAGATCCCAGTTGATCGAGAAGGCCGGGGGATCCTGGATGCCGCTCACGCCTTCGTTCTCTATCTTTTCAGCAAGAAAAGAAGGGCTTCGGTCGAAGGGGACTGTAGATTGGTGATGTGCCTCTAAGTTTGGTATCCACCCAACGAAGAGTGGGTTGCTCAGGCAAATCTCGACGAAGGGGATATTGCTATTGTTTCTGGCTTAAAGTTGCAACGGTGCACACAAACTCTGGGGTTTCTCGAAGCACGAGACGCCTATGAGCACGTGTCTATAGCTTTCCTAGCATGCTGGTATAGATGATGATGAAAGGCGGGCCGCTTTCTTTCTTTCACTGATACTAATATCTTAATAGGCGGCTAGCAAATCTGAATAGGAAAGAGGGCGCCACGAGTCCATGGAGTGTCAAGGACACCCAAGGAAAAATGGTGGGTTACCTTGCACGACATAAACCAACAAGGAGGCCATCGCAGCTCAAAAAATAATCATATTGAAGCTAACTTTGAAGAATGAGACAAGGCAGGTTCCTTGCCCAACTCTAGTTCATCAAATGCCAAGCAAGAAGCGGGAGAGAATCAGAGTGACGCCTATTGTTACGGATCCTTTTAGCGGGTAAATCAGGAAGAGGCTCAAAATCGTGATTTATTAAACGGATTATAAAATCATGTGTATCTAGGGGTGTAAACGGTTCGGATCCGGTTCGGATAGTGGTCATACCAAATCCGGATCCGTATTTTTTTTCGGATACGGATACGGATATTCCCGGATCCGGATACGGTTCGGATATTAAACGGATACGGATTCGGTTCGGATATCTCGGATACGGATACGAATCTGGATATTATTCGGATAGTTCAAACAAATATTTTGTATGTAACATAACTATCTTTTTTACCAACAAATCTCAAACAATATCAAAAAAATACTTAAATAATACATAAAACGACATTATAATTTTACGAAACAAAATCAAGTATTTGTCAAATATTTTGGGATTTGGAAAAACATACATGAAAGATTCATTTCTTTTAGAATGGACTTGGTTTATCAATAATAAATCATGCAAACATAAATTTATATTGGGTCTATAAGACCATAGTTATTTAAAAACATAATAAATTTTCAAAAACGAATATCCGTTTTTATACTGTTATTCGGATCCGGATCCGATCCCAAAATCAAAACCGAATCCGGATCCGGATCCGTTCGGATCCGGATAATTTTATTCGGATCCGGATATTTAGGCGGATTCGGTTCGGGTCGGTTCGGATAATATCCGAACCGTTTACATCCCTATGTGTATCCTTCATTGATGTGCGCACAACACGAGGTGATGCAGGGGGGTAGGGGTAGCTGGGACTGTAGATACTAATTTTTATGATGATGACAATATTATATAAAAATAAAATTAGTTCACATTATATTAATCTCGTCGTATTATTAGAATTCATTTATGTATAAGTATGTACATATTTTACATTAATTTATTTTATGGTAGAAAATAGCTCAATTTTTCATCAAGTATTGATATAGTAGTGTAAGTGTATAATGTGATTTTACGAAGAAAAAAACATCAAAAAAATTATATTATTGTTATTAAAAACAGTTCATCCAATACTAAATATAGAAACAGATAACCATGCGGCATATGTAGTTATGTACTCACTTTACTTAATGAACACTATAGTACTAATAAAAAAATTATTCATTCAAAATGCAATGAAAAATATACACTATATCACATTTAACAATGACAATTATTAAAATTTAATATTAAATTTTAATTAAATAAAAATATAGTTAAAAAATATTTAATATCCTATGATATTTTTAAATTCAACTTGAAAAGATAACATTATTTATACTACGAGAATACTCATGCTACGCAGCGAGCATGTAAATTATGTATTCCATTGTAATACAATTATATATTTGTATGATAATACTACTAATATCATCTTAAAGTGAAGTTATTTGAATTCATTTATTTATGATTATTCATATGTTTTACAATTATTTTACTTCATGATAACAAAAAATCTCATTTTTTTAATCAAATAATAATATTTATATTAGTGTCATTATATAATAATATATAAGAATGAGATATAATACAATTTTACGAAAAACGTAACAACAAATATTATATTATTGTTCACAATATTTCATACAATATCAAATATTAAAATAATGAATCATACAACATATGTAGTAACATATTATTAATTATATAATAGTAATAAATTTGTATTGATTCAAAATTCAAAGGAAAATATAAAATAATATACAACTAAATAGTGGAAGATATTTAGTAAATAATATCAAAATCTAATTTATGATAAACATGAATACAAATTTTTTTATATCATATGATTTTTTTTTTACATTTTGTAAAATAACTATTTTTTAATTCCATTATTTTTTTAAAAAGTTTTGTTTGCTTAAAAACACAAATATAATCTACTTAGTATTATATGAGATTCTTATTGTTATAATTTTTTAAAAAATAAATAATAATTCTTAAAAATTCTATTATGTAAATAAAATTCTTAAAAATCTATTATGTAAATATGTATTTTTTTGCATTGTATTTTCTTACATAATATATTTACAAATTGAAATTATGAAAAATGGTATATATGAACTATGCTATGGATGTCAAAATAAAGAGAAAATTAAAATGAATATATTTGATGGATTTATAAAATTAAATTTCCAAAATAATACTAGTATATGTTGTATGTTTTATAATATTACATATTAAATTATTAGTATTTCATATATAAATTTTTCATATTTCGTTACATTCACATTTGATCAGGTAATCTTATGTGAAATGTTAAACAATTGATTAGACTTGTTATAATATGATTCTAACCAATAATAATATGCCACGTCATTAATGTAGGATGATGTGGTTTTTTAAGAATTCTTAAAACATGGTGTAAAATAATAACACATAAATGACTACAAAAAAATAATCTTCAAAAAATCTAACAAAAAATTAATGATTGAGATTAAACCCCATCACACATAAAATCTAACAAAATATCTAACAAAATATAATCATCACTACATCTAATGGTTCAAATTAATATTTAAAAATAATCATACAAAATGCATGGCTTAAATGATCACATATAATATTAATGCATATGATAAACCCACATCACAGAATCTAATGGTTAATAATCATGATAAGTATGATAATGTGGATTCATGAGAAGGCACAAATATATGTGCAAAATAAGGAGGTAGGTAAATTGTAATAAGTAAATTAGTCTTTTTTTCATTTCGGTTAAGTTTTGAAATTTAATATTAAAGTTGTTTCAACAAAACATAAATATAATCTACTTAATATTATATAAGATTCTTATTATTATTGTTTGCAAAAATTAATAATAATACTTCAAATTCGATTATTTAAATACTAAATATGTATTTTTTTGAATTTCATTTTTCTTACATAATATCTTAACAAGCTCAAATTAGAGGAAACGTTATGTGCGAACTATACTAATTTGAATATCAAAAAAAAAATCAAGAGAATATATTTGACGAATTTTTAAAATTAAAGGTCTTAAAATAATGTTAATATATATTTTTTTAAAAGCACGTAAGCTCCCCATCCCCATCCCTCTAACCAGCAGGATTCGAACCCTTCTCTTCTACAAGGTAGGCAACACACCATCCACTAGACTATTCTAGTGATGGTAAAATAATATAATATTTCATATATATATATATATATATATATATATATATATATATATATATATATATATATATTGAGCGTAAAGGTCATGCGTGAGAAATATTAAAAATTAATAAATTTTTTTATTAAATAATAATAATGGTATGTGTGTTAAAAAAAGTCATTTTCATATTTCTTTGCATATGGACATTACATTCAATATCAAACGCCTCATTTTAATCATACGGTTTGGATTTAAGGATATCTCTTAAAAAGATTAATGAATAAAATCAAATCACATCAAAACATTTAATAGTTAAAATTAAAACATACAAAATATCACACAAAATATATTTATCAAAAGATCATATGCAAAATAAATGCACATGATGAACGTCACACAATCTAATATTTAATAATTGTGATGTGGTTTTATGAGAATACTAAGGAATGTATGCAAAATAAATAAAGATAGGGATAAATTAGTTATATATATTTAAAGATCAAATGTAAAATCAAAATAAAGGTGTGGTTAAATTAGTGTGTTAATTATATATGAACTACTATATTATTTATGCATTAATTTATTGTGTTAAATATATCAATTATCGTTTCTTACATGTAAGATCATTTTTCCCAAAAAAAATTGATAAAATATTATCTAGGTTAAGAATTTAACCCATGGGAGAGGTAAAGGAAATTTAATTCGTTTTATAGAGTTTTTAAGAAACAACTGCCTTAAAACATTCAGAAAAGTGAAAACTTGGGGAGGTTTTGAAGTATCTCCAAATATTTTTCTAATGAAATTGGACTGCAAATTAATGTTTGAAATAAATCATATGAACATAAATTTACGTTCCCAATAGAGGACAATAATTTTTCATTTTTCATTTTAATGGAACACAAAGCACAATTGTACAGGTTCTGGCACGCGGGATCCACTTGTCGGTGTAAGGAGAAACTTGGGGAGAGCCTTTTTTTTTTTTTTTTTTTTTAGCCTTAGAAAAATCCATTTTCGTAAACCTTGACGAATTAATTAAGATTCACATGTTGAGTTCCGGACTTAGATTAAATATTATTATGTTTTGATCTGATCTTAATAACCTCTCACTAAATTAATTTACGCCCAAAATCAAGGATAACTTTTTAAATTTTAGGCCATATTAATTGTAGGCATAATTTCATATGAATCCCTCAAAACAAGCTAGAGTTAGAGCAGATTCTAACATTATAATTAACTAGTTTTTTCCTTACGCAATTGCGTGGGAGTCTTCGAGTTCGTTATGATTTAATTTTTTATTAAATGTTACTGAATTCTACTTTTTTGGCTTTATTGTCCACACATCTGTATTTTGGTGTATTTTTAACCCCCTAACTTTTTTGGATATTGTAAAAAATCTCTATCTTTTTGTAAATTCCAAAAAAATCTTTCTACCAAACTTTTATTTCCAAATACTCTCGTATGGATGATATTAAATAACTTTTTTTTTTATCAAATACCCTTCAATCTTCATATGTAATGATTATTTTTTTTTTGTTATTTATTATAAATTTTAAGAAAATTCATAAACATTTCTTAACATGTAGTGATTTAAAAAATATGAAATGATTACATAGTGTGTTCACATAATTTTAATATTTCCTTTATTATTCAAGAAAAACTAACATAAGATAGTAATAATAAAATAAACAATAATACATAAACAAATTGGAAATATATTGTAGAAGAATATCAATTTAGATATCAAGTTTTTTTTATTTTCGTTGTCTTTTTTATTTTTGTAACAATTTCATGATTTTCTATATTTTAAATATTTGCAACGTGTTCTTTTGGTATTATGTTCATCTTATTATTATTTTGTGTTAGTTTTTCAGGAAAAAAATATAAAAATCAAATATAATGAAATATTAAAATTATATAAATATAACATATAATATTTTTTTAATTATTATATGCTACAAAAAAATTAGGATTATTTTAAAATTAATAAAAAATAATGTGTTTTTTTTTCAATTAATACATATGCAAATTTAAGAGGGTTTTACAATATCCAAAAATTTAAGGAGTATTTTAAAAAATTTCCATATTTAATTGAGACAAAAAAATATGAATGAACTTGGTCCACGATGGACCAAGATTCATGTAATTTTAGAATCAATTGGTTTATGTAGACCATGTTCAAATGAAAAATCAAATATTTTAGACATTTTGACGAAGATAAAATGGTCAACATTAAAGTGATGATGGGGGCTCTTGTGAGGGCTTCAATTTCCCTAAAATTAATATTATTAATAACACGCACAAAATTATATGAAAATATATAATATATATCAAATAAAAACGATACCTAATATATAATATATTTTTACAAATTAAATGATTCTTCATTAACATTATTCTTTCACATTATACACTATTTCTACTTTCTCTCTCTCTATGTATATTTTTTATTTTGTATTAAATATATATACTGTTTTCAGTAAACTACATCCACTGTTTTTATTTTTTTGTACTTGAATATATACTTTTTAAAAATATATATAATATATTGTGTTTGGGAATATATTTAATTTCAACATATATGGTGCTCAAAGAATATGTTGCGCCATCAAAAAAATGATTTTTTTTTACATATAACCTTCTCAAAAGTCCAATTTGTAAAAATAGCTCCGAACTTTTACAATTTATAAAAATAGCACAACATGCCTTTTTGTCAGGAAAATTGGCGAAAGGGCTTAAATATCAAATTTCGTTTTTTAAGAGGGGTCTAAACCTAATCAGTGTCTGCAGGGATGAAAAATCCCGGATTGTGTTTCACCAAGCAGCCTGACGAAAGTGTTATTTTTACAAATTGTAAAAGTCCGGAGTTATTTTTATAAGTTAGACTTTTGAGAAGGCTATATGTAAAAAAATTCCAAAAAAATCATAGATGTGACACGAAACAAGTTTTTTACCCTTAATACACGGGAGACGATAAAATGCAAGGTGCAATTATAGGAAGTCTTAATATAAAAGCCAGAGCATTTACATTATATTTTCTTCATACAGCTATTTTTTTGCTAAAAATCATGCTTTATTAGCATTAGTGGATTAGTCTATTAGAATTGTATATTATTTTCTGTAACACAGTGATCAAGCCATGTGCATATCTGGGTACTTTTGGACGGGGGGTGTTCTCAAACCATTTATGCATGTGTATTGTGATTAATAGGGGTGTGTGAGTAGGGGTGTAAAAGTTCAGGTCCGGTTTAGATAGTGGTCGTACTAGATTCACGTTCATATTTTTTCGAATACAGATCTTGGATACGCAACAATCCGAATCCGGATACGGTTCGGATTTTAAACGAATACGGATACAATTTGGATATTGTCGGATACGAATCTTTTTCGAATATTAAAACGGATACTTATATATATATATATATATATATATATATATATATATATATGACATGGAATATTTAAATTATTATATTTAAACGTGATTTTATGATTGCAATTTTAAATCATTCAGAATAAAAAAGCATTAGTTATCTTTGTTTTTTCCAATTAATATGAAATAAATCATTTAAAAATTATATAATTTTCAGATCCAGATCGGAATTCGGATACCCGAATCAGGATTTGAGTACCAGATCCAAAAAAAATATCTGGATCCGACACTAAAACCGAATACCGGATCAGGATCCGGATCCGAATAAAAATATCCGGATCCGATCGGATCCGGATATTTTTCGGATACGATTCGGTTCGGTTCGGTTCGGTTCGAATAATATCAGTATCATTTTACATCCCTAGGTGTAACCGGCTCGGATACAATCGAATAGTTATAATGATCTTATCGTCTTCGTTTTTGTTTTATGTTTCGGATACGAATACGAACAATATTCAAATATGGATTCATTTCATATATACTATGTTGCACGGATACGGGTACGGGTATCGTATCCGATACGATACGGATACGGCGATACGGCAATTTTCAAAAAATCACGGATACGGATACGGCTATATAATTATTATTTTAATATATTTATATTGTATATAATAAATAAATAAATAATAAATTAAATAATATTTTGAATTTAAATATCATGACAATAAATAAAATCAACATAACAATACAAGTATCATAAACGTATTCTAAATTTATTTTAGAAGTATCCTAGAATTAATTTAGAAGTATCGTATATAATTTATTTAAAAATATTATGGGCCAAAATATATAATGGGCCGAAGTATCCTAAATGGAGTATCCCAGCCGTATCCTAAACGTATCACAGCCGTATCCTGCCGTATCCTGCCGTATCCCCGCCGTATCCGAAAAAAATAAATATTAAAATAATCGGATACGTCACGTGGCGTATCCGATACGTATCCGAGCCGTATCGTACCCGTATCCGTATCGGATACCCGTATCCTCAGGATACTTCTGCGTTTTGAAGTATCCGCGTAACATAGCATATATATTATAGGAATAGGAATAGGAATATGGTTCGAACATTGTCGGACCAAAATACGAACACGAGTTAATTTCGGATATTAACATTATTATAACCTAATTATATTGTTTACTAAGATAATATCAAATGAAAACAATACAAATCGCATTGCAAATGTTAAATTGTAATCGAAATATTATTTTTTAGAATTATAAATATGATCAATATAATATTACTACGCCAATTGTTTGATATATTGTAAGTATTTCATTCTTCGAGACATTTAAGTATCATTAATAAATAATAATAAAAAGACGAAAATATGATGATATATGTAAGTAGTATTAGTATCCGGAATATGTCAATATTCGAACCTAATATATGTATTCGTATTCATATGTATTTGTATTCGTATCCACAAGCAAAATCATATATTGTATTCGATATCCCGTTCAGATACCACTACTTTTATTCGAATATAAATATTTTATAGATACGCTTCAAAAAAGAAAATCAAAATCAATCAAATTGGCAATTCAAATGTTTTAAGGTGTTTTCATCCCATGATTTTTTTTGATATACAAAAATAGCATACTTATATCCTTTCTTTTTTGGATCAACTGAACTTCACTTTTTCCTGTTCTTGCTTAAAAATATTTTCCAATCGAAATTGAGCAAATTTTAGATGAAGAAGACCACTTCCGAACTTCTACATAAAATGTAAGTTTCTTACACTAACAATATTTTTGTATATTTTTCACTAGAATTATTTCTTTCGTATAACAATTTATATTTTTATGTCGTGTGTTAGACGGACAAAATAGCAAAAAAAAATCTTTTGTATGTCAGACCAGAATACGATGACGTGCGTTTGACATGCAATACTACAACGTGTGTTATTCGCCCTTTTCTCCAAACTATGCACGGTGATATGGACAATGACTAGAAGGTAAAAAAAATTTATATGTATTATATTATTATTGTATTGTATTTTATGATAAAATTGAAAATATATGTATTATCGGCCTAAATAAAATAAAATTGTTCACTGTAATCTTTTTTAGATTTTTTTTTCGTTGATACGAGACAAAATCCACCACTGACTATTCATCAAAATGGCCAAATAAATCTTTATAACCGAGCAAAATAATTACTTCATTTTGCAGGGGTATGTACGTAATTCTTTTTGAATTTCCATGAGTAGTGGCCTAGTGGGTACGCATGAAATAATTGAGTTCTCCCCTCTCAAGCCAAAGCCAAAGCCTTCCATTCCTCTTCCCCTTGTATAAATTGAGTAATTCATACTCTTCTCTCTAACATCCCCTCCACTACCCCAAGCCCAAAACAAGACCCCCCCTTCCCCTGATTGTAGAAAAGCCAAAAGAATATTGCAAAACAAAGAACTTATTCTCATAACAAAATGGAGACGAGAAGAAGTAATTTGGTCATGATTTTCGCATTACTCGCGGTGAATATCGCAATCGGAGAGGCCCTATCGTCGAAATACTATTGGGATACGTGTCCCAATGTACAAGTGATTGTGCGTCAAGCGGTGCAGAAGAAGATTAATCAGACCGTCGTTACGATTCCGGCGACTCTCCGCCTCTTCTTCCACGATTGCATGGTCACGGTACGTTGTTGAATTTCTAATTTTCTATTTGGATATTGGATATACATTTGATTTTTGTTGGAATTTTTGTCCTCTTTTTGGGTCTAATTAGAATGGTTGGATAGCTAATTTGCTTTTCAATTATATTTCATTTCTTTTCTTAGTTTTGATTGAATTTAACTTGCATTGTTGCTAGTTTCCCATGATTGATCAGCTAATTTGCTTTTCAATTATATTTCCTTTCTTTTCTTAGTTTAAATATAGTTCTTCCAAAAATCTGAATTAAAATTTGTTCAAATGTTGTGCGAATTTATGAGTCTTTTGCAAAAAAGGTGAAGTTCTTTATGTTCTATTATATTCTTTTTCTCTTTTCATTTCATTTCGTTTCTTGTGTGACATGGGTTTGTGTAGCAAATAATACAACATGATTTTCTTGTTATCGCAATAATTACATTAGTTATTTTATTGTTTATGTTTAAAAAATATCAATAATTATTAGTGAAGTAAGGATGAAATTATTTTATTGTTCCTTAAAAAATATCAATCCAATTCGAATTTCCCCAATTCTCTGATCGGGTCTCGAACATTGATTTTTTGTTGAGCATGCGATATACTATCAAGATCGCTAGTCGATCTAGTGATAATTCGATCGTTTTATCATTTTACATAAGATATATAGCAAATTTGAATGGATGAAAAATAGAATTGTAATTTAATTGAGTTAATGAACATACAAATAGTGACATAGGCCAAAAAGTATTGTCCTCACAAGATCCAGTGAATAAGGGAGTTAAAAGTGCCAAAAGCCAGTTCTAACACAGTTGTCTATCTTTGTTTGAACTTTGAACCTTCTCGTATTTTCATATTATTAAATTTCAATGAAACCCTATACATTATTACAATAAAATATATTTTATATTTTTGTAATAATAAAAAGGGATTTTTTTTGTAATAATGAAGGCCAAAATGCGAATTTTACTTGCCTATTTTCCGCCCGAATAGTCGTGCTGCCCATGTGACAACATGCTTTTTCTTTAGTTAAACAAATCAAAGTCAAATTGGCCTTGATTAATTTACAAGCATTACAGGTATTTATTAAATTAATTTTCCTTGTGATTAAAAAATTAATTAAATTGAATTAGGTTTTTCTGTTAAGATATATTGTTTCAAAAACAAAAAAAATTGGTGAATGGAATCTTCTGGATAACATGATAGTAAAAGGCTAGTATGACTCTACTATGACATGTAGGGGCCGTTTGGTTGAAGCTTTGAAATATGTCTTGGAATATTATATGTCAAGGAATTTCATTCCATGGAATAGTATTTCATGACATATACAATAATCATGTTTGGTTGATGCATCTTCTTTGCCTACAAATTTAGAAACTATATGAAATAAATAACTTTTTTGGAATAATTTTAGTTTTTAATATTTGAAAAGATAGAATGTCCATGGGAATGGAGAAAAGCCACCAATTTTGGTGGTAATCATATTCCCATGAAATATGTCCATGGACATCGTGGATGACGTTACTTTATTACCTGATGTCTGAACCAAACATGGGAATGGAATAAATTAGGATGGATGCCAAGGCATAGTAATTTCAAAGCACGAACCAAACGCCCCCGTAGAGTCTAATTTCCAGCCATGACAAAAGAAAATGGGAAATTAGGGAAGTTTTATAAAAACTAACTTTTTATAAATATTTAGAAAAAATCATAACATTTTATAATTATTTAAACAAAAATGCAGTCTTTTAAGGTTCACTTTTTTAAGGAAAAGTTCGGGATTTTTTTTGAAATATTAAACAAACCTAGGGGATTTTGAAAATTCCCCCAAAAAATGTATCAATTTGAATTTCCCACAAAATGGTGACTCACAATGGTCCACTAATTTTATTATTATTGTTAGTTATCATACTAATTAATACGAAACTTATCAATTACCTAATTGTATACTTTTCCCACAACTATATCAATGTTCTTGTTTTCCAGCAAATGGAAAGGTACCTAATGATTAATTAATTTATTAGTGTATTTATTAATACATTTGACAGCTCATTAATCATTATGTTAACTGAATGGTTATCCCTAATCATGATTCCCATGATTCAGGGAATCATGGGACACACACCCACACATCGATATTTCGATTGTGTCGCAGACTATGTTATATGATACTTATAAAATGCTGAAAAATCAAGGACACGGTTGCGATACGGCTTGGATACGCGTCGAATATGTCACTTAGAGTATTCGATTTTAGTATTTAATTTGTACAGATACGTCTCATAATTAATATATGGCTACGATATGTATATATTTCGGTTCATAATATATGAATAAAGAAGTATATATTGGATAATTTTATGATACTTATAAAATATAGTCCTCCGACATTTTTAGAATCAGACTAGAGAATATTTTTATGGAAGGATAATTTTTTTTTTAATTTCTCAAATAATAAATATATATTTTGAATAAAAACTGAAAGCGCCTTTTTGTGGAGTTGTTTTTTTCTAGACCCCCTGTATAGTTTCATTTTGTTTCGAGTAAATAATCAATGCCATCCTAGAGTAAAATTATTTTATGGAACCCATGAGGATGAAAAAAAAAATAGAAAAGAAAAAAGATATGTGGCTAAATCATAATTCAAGTGTTTTTGTTCACAAAATTCTTGTAATTGTAGGGTTGTGACGCCTCCGCATTAATCGCATCTAAAAATGCTGAAAAGGATGCGCCTGATAACTTGTCACTTGCCGGTGACGGGTTCGACACGGTAATCCAAGCAAAGGCAGCGGTGGAAGCAAAGTGCAAAGGTGTCGTCTCTTGTGCTGATATTCTCGCATTGGCTTCCAGAGATGTTGTGGCACTAGTGAGTTTTTTTTAATCTTTTATTGTTCTTGCTCGAGTAAAAAAAACTTGGAGCATATTTCTAAATTTAAAAAATAGGCCAAATTGTTCTTGCTCGAGTACGGAAAATTCTCCCTTAAATCCAAAGACGGAGTTAATTTTATTCTTTCATGTTACCAAATTATCCCTAATCTATCAATCTTTCAAACTATTTTTGTCTAGTCTGGTGGACCAGATTTTCCAGTCGAGTTAGGTCGGTATGACGGATTGGTATCCAATGCCAGTCTTGTCGATGGCCATCTACCATCACCAGATAACCACCTTGACGACCTCGTCACCCTCTTCGCCGCGAACGGGCTCAACATGACTGATATGATAGCCCTCTCCGGTGCGCACACTTGTGGTTTCTCTCACTGTAGCCGTTTCCAAGACCGTCTGTTTAACTACAATGGCCAGGTAAGCTAAGGGAACTATTTGGTTAACTTTCAAATAATATAATAATAGCTTATTTTTTTTCGTGTTTTACCATAGCCTGGTCTAGTAGATCCAACGATGAACTCCAACTACTCAGTAGAACTACAAGTGGCATGCCCGCTAAACGTTGACGCCACAATTGCTGTTAACATGGATCCAATCACGCCAATCACCTTCGATAATACATATTATAAAAACCTTATAAACGGACTAGGGTTGTTCACGTCTGACCAGATATTGTACGGGGATAGCAGATCGAAGGATATCGTCAAAAAATTTGCGGACAACCAAGACAGCTTTTTTGCGGCTTTTTCTGAGGCAATGCTGAAATTGGGAAGGCTGAATGTTAAGACTAGCGCGAATGGAGAGATTAGGAAAGATTGCACTGCCTTCAATCACTGAGATACTTTCTAATTTGGGTCTTTTCTTTTGCATTTTCATTGAATTTTTTGTGTTGGTTTACAACTGGATTTGATTTGGAAAGAGTTTTTTTGGGGTTTTTTTGGTGGTTGTATTTGATAATGATGGAATTGTGTACAGAAGCTTGAAAGTGTAATGAGATAGGATAATAACAATAACTTGGTTTCGTCAAGATATTTGTGATGTGTGTTTCCAGCAAAAGAAAAAGCAGTAAAGAAATTTTCTTCTATCTTGTGTGTTATCTATGATCAAAAAAACGGGTTTTTGCCCAAATGACTTTGGACAAGATTGTTTCCAAAATCATCTCACAACCATACGATTTTTAATCCAAAGATGGATAATTATTGCAACACAATTTGACCTTCAAAATCTTTGAACTTTCTAAAATTACAAAAAATCATTAATGTCCAAAAAAAACATATTAATTATTCAATTTTTTTGTGAAAATTTGATGAATCGTGTAATTTATCTTATGTCATCAAATATATAAAAAAATTGATCAAAATTATATTAAAATCTCATAATTTTCAAAGGCTTTGGACGAAATTTTGTCCAAAGTCCTTTGAGCAAGATCCGGTCCCAAAATAAACCGGGTCACTCACTCTTTGTAGTCTTTGATGATGTGGTAAATTGTTCACGTACACATTAATGATATGGTAAATGGTTGTCCTGCACATTAATGAGAGATGATAAATCAAATTTGAAGTTTTATGTAGGGATTTGATGGTAATTTGTTGACATTTATGAGTTGGTGATGAACCGGTGGTAAATCATATATGAAATTTTCATATAGAGATTTGGATGGTGAACTGTTTTTTCGTTTAACAAGTCCGATTTTTTGTTTACCACCACTGCTTTATTTGACAAACTAATTTTTTTTAAAAAAAAAATAGGAAACAAAATAATGAACAATTAATGTTGCAAAAAGACTACATTTTTGGTAAAAATGCAATTTTTTTAACAATTTCTAATGAATCTAATAAATCATAAATTATAGTTTGTAAAAAAAAATTACAAAGTAAAAAATAAAAAACATTAATCATAAAAAATAAATAAAAAATATAAGAATGAAAACAAAAATAAAATTCCAATAGAAAAAAAATTAAATAAGATAATTTTTTTACCTAATTAATGTTGTTTACCACCTAACTAATATGATTTATCACATTTCAAGATTTATCATATAATATAATTTAACATATCATATATTTATTATTTATTATCGATACATCAATATGTTGAGGAGTTATTAAAGGAAATAATTATAATTTTTCATAGTTTTAAATGATAAAAAAAGAGATAACGTAAAAGAATCATATCTATTTTTCAAGAAATACACATTAATTACAAGAATCAAAATTACAATGAATCTATGAAAAACACCAACGTATATTTTTCAAAAGAGGATTGATATTGCCCTTCTGAGTTAATGCATTATGGAACGTCCTTTTTAATCATAGTGAATCACGTGGCAAAGCACAAGGTTAAAAAAAAGACGCGGGCAAGCAATAGACGAGCGACCGTTTTTTCGCGCAACGTCCAATATACATTTGGTCTTCGGATTTATACTCCCGCCTTCGAATTTAGGTAGTTATTTGTATATCTTTCAACTTAATAGTTATATCTTTTAATTTCATATTTATATCTTTTTACTATGAAAAAATATAAATAACAACAGATTTCACGATATAGAAAATAAATAAGAAGTATTGACATATCTTTAGTCCATAACATATAAACGTATAAATAATAGCAAAAATGTATAACAAACATTTACAAGAGATTTTTTTTTCTTAGTATAAAAAATATATAAATAATAACATATTTTTAATCCATAGTATATTGAAAAGGTATAAATAATACTACGAAAGTATAAATATCAACTGATTTTTAATCCATAATATAAAAAATATATATGACAAAATATCTTTTATCCATTGTGTAGAAAAATATAAAATAATAGGAAAATGTATAAATAATAATAAGACGGTTTTAATCTTTTATTCATAGTAAAAAAATGTATAAAATAATATAAAAATATATATAGAAAGGGATCGGGCAGTGAGCAGGTGTAGGACTAGCGTGGAACGAAAAGGGACAGGATAATCGGACAGTGGACAACTATGAATTGCATTTCTCCAGATAATTATTGGACGTTCATTTCAGTGGAGTAAAAAACATTTCTTTTTTCAAAAATATAAAAAAAATCTACTTATACATATAAACTAATATTATTAAAAAAAATGAAACTAGAGTTGTCAAGTTTGTAATTAACCCCTACAAAACTTCATCTTGTATTTTTTATGAAAAAACTATTGTTTGAAGGGATAGACGTACCAACCGATGAAGTACTGCCGGACTCATGTACGCACTTCAAGTCTATTTTATTAAAAAAATATATAAAAATTGTTTGAAAAAACTATTTTTTATGAAACTAAAATATATACGGCCGAGCCTTTTCCATTTACTCTTTTGTTTTACAAATTTTACATAATAAAAAAAGTTTTTTTTTTTTAAATTTCCTGACTTTTCTGAAATTTGTAAAAAAACCCTCGATTTCGAAATTCATTCGAAGCTCCCTGCAAATGCATTGAACTATTTTTTATCTCTCTAATATGATATTAACTTTAGCATTTCATCCATTTAATTTGTTCGCTGACCAAAATATCCCATATTATATTTTTTTTACTAAATCTAAGCGAATATATAAATCATATTTTTGAGATATAATACTCATATTGTTATATTGCGGTTTATAGGATACATTTTCTAGTTTAATTATTTTGTATAAACTATTATTTTATGAAATATATAAGTATGTATATTGTTTATGTAACTTGAAGTAATACTTTTATATTATATAATGTTCGTAAAATAATAATATATTGGTATCACAAACATGGTAAATATAATTTAATGAAATATTATATCGTGCAATAGTTTATTCTCTATTTATTTATTGAATAAATCAAATTTAAGAGAATTTTCTTTTGAAGGGAGGGATAGTTTGGTTTAAAATAAAAACATACCATACAAAATCCAATCATCCAAATAAAACACATCATTTTGTTCCTTATTCATTTATGAAAAATGTAAATTGATTATGTGAGAAAGAAGAGGTTCATAAAGGAGACAGACAAAAAAAAAATTGGAATCTCTCCTTAAAAATTTCATTTATGAAAACATACGAGAGGTCGTGGGTTTATGTCTTATTGACATCAATGGATGGAGAACCATCGAGACTTCTCCATTTACTCTTCTTCTTTTTTTCAAATTTTACATAATAAAGAAAAGATTTTTTTTTTAACTTTCGTGACTTTTCTGGAATTTCTAGAAAACCCCTCAATTTTGAAATTCAATCGAAGCTCCCTGCAAATACATTGAACTATTTTGTATCTCTCTTATATGATATTAACTTTAACACTTCATCTATTTAATTGGTTCGTTGAATAAAATATCCCTTATTATATTTCTTTATAAATTTTTTATTGAAACTAAGCTAATAAATAAATCATATTTTGAGATATAATACTCATATTGTTATATTGCGATTTTTATGATACATTTTCTAGTTTAATGATTTTGTATAAAATATTATTTTATGAAATACATAAGTATGTATATTGTTTATGTAATATGAAGTAATACATTTATATTATATAATATTCGTAAAATAATAATATATTGCAATAACAAACATTGTAAATATAATTTAATCCAAGATTATGTCGTGCAATATTTTATTTATTTAAATTGAATAAATCAAATAAAACATATCATTTGTTCCTTATTCATTTATGAAAAATGTAAATTGATTATGTGAAAAAGAAGAGGTTCATAAATGACAGACAAAGAAAGAATTGGAATTCCTCTTTCTGTTCAAAAGACGAAAAATTGATTATGTCAGAAACAAGAGATTTATAAAGGACAGACAAAGAAAGAATTGGAACCCTCTTTCAAAGATAAAAAAAATTTCAACCACTCCATGAGTCCATCCATATATTGGCACGATGGGATCTCGCATCATTTCGTGACTCTCTTTTGAGATCCGAAAAGAAGAAATTCGACTTTAGGATATGACTGTCGTACTTACGAAACTCATTTATCGCAATAAAACGCTTATTGGACAAAACAAAAGGTAGGCATGTTGGATAAGGCAGATGCAGATGACAGCGGTGAACAAATGAGTCGGAGCTCGGAACATGGACTGCCCTCCGCAAGTGTAGGAAAGCAATAACTTCGGAAGTTTCCGAAAAATTGTATGTCACCTAAGGACCTTGGTCGGAAGAAGTCATTACTCGGAATTAAGAGATTTCTAGATTTAAAAAATGATAAAAGTACATATAATAATAATAATAAAAAAAAAAAGATCCTTAGAAAAAAAATAATAATAAAAAAAAAAAAAGAGGATGGTAGTTTTTTTCTTTATAAATATATCCATACAATCTCAATTTACAGGGGTAATTTATATTTTGAGATATTAGAGGGTTACACATAAAAATGACCCTTCTTAAAAGCCACACATCAGTACAATTTTTCTTCAAAGAAATTCTAGTAAAAAGGAAATTTAATTTTTAAATGAAAAATGTCCAAATCATGTAATTAAAGAAAATGTACTTAAGATACTCTAATCATGTAATTAATAACAATTATCATAAAAAATCGAGTTTAGATGAAAAAAGGTTAAAAAACGAGTTTTATTCGGGTTAAAAACAGTGAAAATTTGATTAATAACATTTTCATTATTAGAGTTAAATAAAATCAATATAATTAGAGTTAGTGCAAATCGGTCTCGTGTCGGATGACCTAATTCATATCCTACTCGTACCCGTGTCGAGTAATATTCGTCCCGCGAATAGACTTAAACAAATATTACCCATTCCTTTCGGATCGAATACCCATAATAAACAGGTATTATCTAATTCATTGACATCCATAACAAATCGAATATGAAGGCAATAAATAATAACTTGAGGGGAGCCTTGACGTTGTAAGGGGTTCGCTCGCAAGATCGGTATGATCTTTAATCGATAGGGTTTTTCCTCTTCGAACATGTCTTGTTCATTATCTTCATTTTTAACTAATTATTTCAAATTCAAGTGCTGTTTTTTTTATATTTTGACAATTAAGTTTTATGGTTACAAATTTTATATCATGAACTAGTCATTATATTGATTTTGATGTTCAATTAACAAAATTGTCTCTATGAATCGAGTTATTAATAAAAGAAATTATTTCATACACGAGTTACCAATGTACATTTTCCATGTATAATATCATAAAAAATGTCATAATTTAATTTTATACGAGATTAAAAATTAAAAAATTTCATTTCTGAACCCTAAAATATTCTTGCATTTTTGCCCAAAACAAAGATCTATTCTCTGGTTCAAAAGTAACCCTGGTTAGCTCTTCATATTCTTGTGTTGGGACTTCAAGACTTGTGTCAATTAACCATGGTTAACTTTAACTAGTGTTGAGTAACATTGGAGCATGGGGGTTAGTTAACCCTGGTTAAGTTAACCACAGTATTGAGTTAGGTTAGGGCTGGGGATCCAGTATATCTTCCAAATCATTCCTCTAACCCTCCCCTCTTTTCTGTAATTTCAAGTTTTTAGAGGCCATATTAGAGAAAAGTTGCTTTCTTCCCTCTCGCCCCTTGTTGCACAAGGACATTAATTTTGGATAAATTTTTCAAATTGGTCCAATTAAAAGACAAAATTTATCCAAATAGGTATTTTTCCTTCATTTTTTCTCTTTTCCATCTTGTTTTAGTCACCCTCAAATTGTTGTTTATTTGGGTTTTTCTCATATCTAGGGTTTCAAGCCCACGTTACTGTTTTTCTTTGCATATCGATACTTTCACTCTGTTTTACGATGTGCGTAGTACTTATTTCACTTACCAGTAGTTATTGCTCGTAATGGTGGATGAAATATACAAGCCTTATTAACCCTGTTTTGATAATTTTACCGTAATTCATTTCATTAGTTATATATATGTTCCTGAATTTTGATTGTGTATTTTGTGAAGTTTATTGATCTTGCTTATTCATCCCTTTTGAGTTATTCATTCATTCATTTTTTTTCTAATCTTGTATTGAAAATTAACTAAATCGATATTGGAAATTCAATACCATGATTAATCCATTATTTCATTTCTTTTCTAATCTTATATCGAAAAATAAAGAAATCTCAATTCGTTCGTTCTTCTACAATAATGTAGGTAATTTAATCTCGAATTGAAACCCTGAAAATGGAATGCAACAGAGACGAAGCCCTACGAGCAAAGGAAATCGCGGAGCGAAAATTCCTCTCGAAAGACCTAAACGGCGCGAAGAAATTCGCTCTCAAAGCCCAAACCCTCTTCCCAGCCCTCGAAGGAATCTCCCAAATGCTGTCCACTCTCGAAGTCCACCTGGCAGCCGAGATCCGGGTTTCGGGCGAGAAAGACTGGTACGCAATCCTATCCGTTAACCCGTTATCAGACGACGAGACCCTCAAGAAGCAATACAGACGCCTCGCTCTCCTACTCCACCCCGACAAGAACAAATCCATCGGCGCCGAAACCGCCTTTCAGTTCGTCTCCGAAGCGTGGAATATTCTCTCGGATAGGACGAAACGGGCCATTTATAACCAGACCCGAAACATCCGTACTGCCCGAACCCAACAACCCTATTCCAATCCTCCCGCTCCCGCTCCCACTCCGGGTCCGAACGGGTTCTCCAATTACGCGAGAAATGCGGAAGCGAGAGCGAGAGGGCAACAACGACCCGTTAGACCCGCTCCGCACACAGCCGCACCGAGACCTAAACCGCCGAAACCGAGCACGTTCTGGACTTCCTGCACGAAATGCAAGATGCAGTATGAGTATTTACGCGCCTACGTGAATCACAACTTGCTCTGTCCCAATTGCAAGGACCCATTCATGGCGGTCGAAACCCCTCAGCCAGGAAGGAGCACCGATTTCTCGAGAGCGAATGTTAATTTTCAGTGGGGCCCGTTTAGTAGGACAGCTGGCGCCGCCAGTGCCGGTGCCAGCTCAGCAGCCGCGGCTCAGGCCGCCAACGTCGTCCACCAGGCGTACGAGAAGGTGAGACGCGAGAGAGAGGAGGCTCAGGAGAAGCTGAGGAAAGAGAGAGAGGAGAGAGAAAGAGAAAAATTGCGGAAAGAGAAAGCTAAACGAAGCCACGCCAGTAGTTTCAATAACGGGTCGGGTTCCGAAATTCCGGGTAAGAGAATGAGAGGAGAGGAAAAAGACGGTATCAATGGATTCAATTTCCCTTCTTCACAAGGGATTCCCTTTCCCGGTTCCAGTTCGGGTACCGGTACCAGTACCGGCGTGAATTTCGATGTAGTATCATTGAGAAGGGCGTTTTACAAGTTGGACATTAGGGCTAATCTCATGGAAAAAGGAAGACTCTATATCATAAAAAATAAAAAAGAACTACAAGCGTTACTCACCGAGAGCGACGAAAATCCCAAAACGGATAAAACAGATAAACTGGAGAAGACCGAAAATGGAGAGGATCCGGAGGGGCAAATAATGGACGTACCCGACCCGGAATTCCACGATTTCGACGGGGACCGTACCGAAGCCGCTTTCAAATCTGATCAAATCTGGGCGACTTATGATGACGAGGACGGCATGCCTCGATACTACGCGTTCGTCCAAAAAGTCGTCTCCAAATCCCCGTTCAAGGTCAAATTGACCTTTTTGTCCTCGAAAAGTAATACCGAATTCGCCCCTATGAATTGGGTCTCCGACGGCTTCGCGAAAACCAGCGGCGAGTTTCGGTTTACCAAGTACGAGACCAAGAATTCGATCAACATGTTCTCGCATCTAGTCAAGTGGGAAAAGGGGAGTAAAGGGGTGATTAGGATATTCCCTCAAAAAGGGGAGATTTGGGCGCTTTATAAAAATTGGGATTCCAATTGGGACAAAAATACCCCTGACGAGATTATTTATAAGTACGATATGGCAGTGGTGAAGGAGGATTACAACGAAGAAATCGGGATTACCGTTGCCCCGATGGTTAAGGTTAACGGGTTCAAAGCGGTTTTTAAAGAGGATCTGAAACGAGTGATTAGGGTTAAGAGAGAGGAGATGTTTAGGTTCTCGCATCAGGTACCTGCGTACCGGTTAACTGGAGAGGAGAAGTGTAAAAGTGGTACTGGTACGGGGAGTTGTGGAGGTGGAGAGTTGAAAGGCTGTTTCGAACTCGATCCTGCGGCGACTCCATTGGAGCTTCTTCAAGTTATTAATTAGGGTTCTTTCGAGTGGTATTTTTGTATAGAGTTTATATAGAAGCTTTCGAACAATAAGGTTAGTTCGAACAAACTCGATTATTATATTTCTATTTTGCAATTAGATTAAAAGGAAAAAATTGTATTGATCGTGAAGATCCAATTAAAGTAGCAAAAACCTTACAAATCGTATAAATCGTAAATCTTGTTGAAGTTGAATTAAATAAACTTACATTAGTTTCGGCGATTCGTAGAGCGGAGATTAGGGTTTGTTCCAAGTAAATTTGGGGATTTTGAGATTATGAGGTTAGGGTTTCTTCGAGTTTTGGTCTCGGGTTCTTTGCCCTAATCCCCCAATTATTTATTCTCTAAGAATGTTTTTTTTCTTTTTAACCCTTGTCGAATTGTATATTAGATATTTGTGGATAATGTAGGGACTAAAAAGGAAAATGAGTGAATATTAGGGAGGTTTGTCATGATATCCACTTATTAGTTACTCGTAAAATAGGAAAAGTTCAGGCCAAATTTGAAAATTTGCCGTATTCATTCAATGTTCGCTTTGAAACCGTTTCCTTTTGAGCTTATCATATACATGCATTAGTACAATTAAATGTATTTACAAATTCGAAAGAAATTGTTTTTTTTTTAATTAGCATTAGTTAAACAAAAAAATTAGTAATTTCTAGATCATGTGGTGGTTATTTTCTTTTTATTTTTGTTTAGTGTGCTCATTTATGAATCAGTAATGAAATTATGTTTCTATTTTCGGCATGAAGTTATTAATTATAAAAGGATTTTTTTTTTCAAAATTAATTAGATATTACGTGATCTCTTTAATCATGATATACTAATTTCTCTTTTTATTTTTATTTTTATTTTGTGCAGAATTCTGGAGGCAGGTAGATCAATTGCATAGATGATATACAATATAACTCTATTTTGTTACCAAATATTCGAGTTTAAGAACGATTATAGTAATTCCATAATGCAGGGTTTTTTTTTATTTTTTTTATGTTTATCATCAGATTGGTATTTTTACTTTTTGACTTCATAGTTAATCTCAGCTAGTTGGTAAAAAAATGATTTATGAAATGTTTTCTTTTGGATTTATGAAATTCTGAATCTATGTTTATTGTTGGCATTGATTTTTTTTTTTTATGTGTTGAATTATTGCTGTTTCGATGGTCTAATTTTATATGTATTATATCTTGATTGAAATTCTTTCTGACGACTCTTTATTGTTCTATTCTTGTAAAAAAAAATATTTTCGAACTTCCGAGTGTTTGAATCATACTTTTGAAAATCAGGGAATCCGATATTCCAAAGATTTATTTTATTTTAAATTAAAAAAAAAACGCAAAAAAGATAGTATTTTAAAAATTCATATTTGATTTTACTAAAATTTTGAAATAGTTGAGATTAATTATTTATAATCTATACTGGGTTAATTGTTTATGATATTCATACAAAATATTTGATTTTCTGGATTGAGAAATTGAAAACCGGAATTCTAATTCTTAAAAAAACCTAAAACTTAACAAAAGGAACCGAGAAATCAAATTCTAAATTTCAGATTAAAAATCAAGAATCCAAAATCTGAAACTTAGAATAACCAATATTTCAAATCCCGTATCTCTCTAGAGCACCCTCTTTTATCGCGAGTATTTCTATCACGTTTCTCCTCGATGCTAAACTCTAGAGCCCCGTTGTACCGTCACTTCCCTACGGAATCACAAAATTCGACCGAATCGGGTCACGATCAAGCCGGAGTCCACAGATTACGAATTGAGTCGGACGAATCAGAATCGGCGAGTCCACAAATTATGTTTTGAGATTGGAAAAGAACCTTTTCTACATGATTCGACATAAAAAACATTTTCGAATTTCCAGAGTTCGAAAAAGAATTTTGAAAATTCCAAGTTCCAACATAATATTTTTACAAATTCACATATGATGACTTTACAAAACATAGCACGGTACAAAATATGCATGTTTAAACAAACAAGGTTCCTTAAAACAAAATCATGTTCTTTATTAACATATCTTACGCAACGCAAGGCCTTAAAACACGGCCTACTTATTTCAAAAAACAAAACGACAATTATTTATAACACCAACAACAAAAAAAGATCAAAACCATAAAATTCACCTTTTAAAGAATCATCATACAGTATATTCATAACCTCTCTCATGCGCGCGTAGTTCCATACAAATTTCTATACACGCTCTTGGTTCTATGAACAAGAACGAGACTCAATATAACCGCGACGACACAAAATCCCGCCATGATAAGCGAAGAAAGAAAGAAACAAATCTCCCCTTCACATTTAAGCGATTCTTCCGAACCCAAATTAGGGTTTAGGGCCTGTTTCGCTGCTTCGTAATCATAAATACCACTAGCAATAATCCCCGAAAATACCAACGAGCCAGCTGGATTGCCGATGGTCAAAAAGTTGTACAACGCGCCGAAATATTTGAGCCCGAATAATTCTGAGGCCGCGGCCGGTACGATGGCCCAATGGGCCCCGTACCCTAGACCAATTAGAAGCGTACCGATGTACATGGTACCGGGCCAAGCCATCGCAAAAAAGAAATGTCCTATTGCCATTATGATTTGAGCCATTGCTAGCGCTACCGGTCTCGGATATGCATAATCCCTAATTAATTACATTAAATTATATAAAATAAGAACAAATTATCAAAACGAAATTTTTAACGTTAATTTATTTAAATACCTAGCGATTACTTCAGAGAAATAACCGGCACCAATACGACCTAGAAAATTCCAAATACTAATCATGGAGACGAAAATATGGGTTTCTTCGTAACCTAACGATTGACTCATTTGACCCAAGTTATCGATCACGGTTAGACCTGATCCTGATCCAAGAAGGAGAGAGAAAAATAAGAGCCAAAAATCAGCCTTTATTAATGCCTGCATTAAAGTGAAATCCTCTCCTCTACGTGGGCCCGGCCTCCTCTTCACTCGTACCGCCCCCACTGCCGCGGCCTGGAACAACTTCGTCTGAAAAGAAAAGAAAATTAGGGTTTATGCCATGGGGTTTTAGGGGCGATTTAGGGTTTTGAATTGAAGTGTACTTGTAGTTGTTGAATTCGTCGTTGTCGCTCAAGAGCGGGGAGCAAGTCGATTTCTTTGGATTTTTCGTCTTCTACTTCGCTGAAAATTACTTCGTTTTGCTCTTGTTCTTTTCCACTAGAATTACCTACTCAAATTGGGACAAAATTCAAAATTCAAAATTCAAATTTGCAAAACATTGGGGAGAACATAGAAGAGTAACAATTAATTACCAGCCTCCATTTTTCCTGAACCACCCAACAAAGGTTCTTGCACATTTTCAAGTTCACCCATAAAAAACGTCAAAATTACGGGTATCGCCACTGGAAGAAGCAGAAAAATAACCAAAATTGCGGTGAGAATTGTAATTGTGGTTTGATTCAGACCGACGAGATCTTCTAGAAGCATTACGCACATCAAGTACACAGCGAGTACTATACATACAGAATAAACAAATATGAAGCTCGTGTTGTCACTAGCCCTCACCTGTCATGCAAAATTGCAACGCAATTCAATTGTTTGGGGTATTTTTGATATTTTTGAAGGTTTTGAAAGGTAAATATGATATTTTAGAGTTTTGAGAGGATAAATATGTTATTTTAGTTTTTTTTTCGTACTTGTCTATGGCCACCAACTGGTCTTACGACGAACATAAATGCAAGCCCAACAAGGGCGGGCCCCACGGCAACCATGAGGATTAGGGTTCCATGACTATCACTGTGAATCATTGCATAGATTTGAGTCAAAATTGCACCGCTAAGGCCTGCGAAACCTTTTAATATTCCTACGACGGGCCCACGACTCTTCGGGAAGTTTTGTACGCAAGAAACCAAAGAGACCGTGTTGAAGTACGTCTCCCCGTTGTTTCCTATGAATATTAAAATACACATCTGCAAAAAAAAAAAAAAAAAAAAAATTAAATTAGATAATATAAGATATTATATGTGATGGTCAAATACCAACATGCAAATAATGTTACGAAGTTCTTTATTTTAACAATATAAACAGTCACGATCAAAGTAATATTCGTACATTGGTAATAATAATGCCAATTTTAATAAATAAAAGTTGTTACCTTATTAATTAAAAGGTTGTTCATGGTACATTAATTTAATCATGTAATATTTCTAATATTATGTTGTATGAAAGAAAATGCAACGAGGTAATAGAAAAATTATATACAACACATTTAAAAATATCATCGTATGATATAATTAATGTAACATAAGTTAAATAATTTGTGGGTCACTGAATCTGGTCATTAAATTAAAAGACCAGTAATATCATGTAATTTAATGTTGTTGTCTCGCAATTAATACGAGGAATATAATATTATTGAAATAAAGAGACAAGTAATTTTATTGATCATTGTGAAGCATATTTGTATATTTGTATAAATTTGCAACTAAACTTAGTAGTAAACCATTGTGAAGTATATTTTTAATTGAGTATTATTATGTTAAGGTTAGTATCATTATTTTATTCTAATCAAATCAAATTCAATAAACAAACAAAGAGTAGGGTGTACTAACAACCACAAAGACAAACACATTCAATAACATACACTTTCTATCCACTGATTTTTGGACCCATATAATTTATATATTTGTGTCTTGTTAGGTCCATGTCATAGCAAAATTTGGAAGGGTTAACTTAATTGAAGAAAATAATTACCATCTGAGACAAATCAACTTACCACCCAGAGAGGCGGTAGCGGTACCCGGCCCGAAACGGCGAGAAAGACCCAGCCATAGCCGACGAAATTCTGAACGGATCCGACGAGCAATGCGACCCAGAGAGGAGCTACCTCGGAAAGCGCGCCGGCTAGAAACCCGACGCTATCGCCCAAATCTTTTGCGACGCCGAGAGCAGCAATTTGTCTTTGATTGTAGTTAAAAGCTGATTTGATTGCGGGGGAAATGCTCCCGAAAAGGTATCCTACGCCGGCACAAGATTGTATCCACATGGCGGCCACGAAGACGAGCCATCGATTGGTGAAAAATGCAGATAGTTTCGATCTCGATCGAGCCATTGGAGGAATTAATTGGGGTTTTATTTAACGTAATTGATTTCAGCTTCAGATTAAGGTTTCGAGTTTCAGCTCAAGTGATGAACTGCAAAGTTAAAAGATGGAATTGTTATATTGATTAATTTAGGGTCAAGAAATCGAAATGGAAGCTTTGATGAACATATAAAAAGATAATTCAGAAAGGAGGGAAATAAGGCAAAAATCAAACTATTTCTTTTTCAATTTGTGTGTGGATTGAGTTCCTTTTCCTGAAAAACGGATAAAAGATGGAATCTTTTTGAGTTTTATATTGATACGTTCATGCAAATCTTTCTGAAAGAAAAGGGGGATATCTCCTCTCACTTTCAAGTTTTGTGGGTAGTGAAGCAGAAGAAAAAACGAGCTTTTGTGATGATTAAAAGCGCCTTTTCGACTAAGCTGGAGGTGGAGAATAGAGCGGAGATTTTAGAATAAAAATGGAGAATTTCATCCACTAGTGCAGGTTCAAGTATATCTTGAGAGAGTGACGCAAAAAGAGAGAAGAATGGTGATCTATAGTTTTTGTTTGTTTTCTATTTGTGTACAGAGTAAGCGAAAGGTATGTCTGAAAGAGCATATTGAACAGATGAAGCAAACTCCGCTTTTTCTTGTGGTTAACACAATGCATTGAGGATTCAATTCAGCATTTAACCTAACGTGTAATATTCAAATACAAATACGAAAATGTTCGGAAGAAACTCAACGACGTGACATGATTTAGCATCTTGAGAAAACGATTGTGAATTTTGTTCGAAATTCGAAATTCGAGATTCGTTTGAGTTTGATTCCAGTTCTTTCGTTAATTGTTCGTTCAATAATCGTTTGAATTTTTATAGAACCGAACCGAATATTGTTCGATAACTAACGAACCGAAATCAAATTTGAATGTATTCGTTCGGTTCGTTCAAATATTCGATTATTATATTTATTACTTATCATAAATTAAAGTCAATATTCAAATTAATCATTATAAATTAAAACTCATGTCAAAGACTCATATAAACAACAATCTCAAATAATTTTATATCTTTTTCAATGACATAATTATTTCTTGGTATATTTTTATATGGGAAATTTTCAAAAAACCCCCTATCTTTTTTGGATATTCTAAAAAAATCCCTATCTTTTTGGAAACTCCAAAAAACTCCCTCTACCAAAATTTTATTTTCAAATACCCCCCCCCCCTATGGGGTTAAAATTAACTATGGATGGTGTTAAATATTTTTTTATGACTAAAATACCCTTCATTTTACATATTTAGTAATTAAAATAATGTTTTTGTTATTTGTATTAATTTTAAAAAAGTCCTAATTTTTAAAAAATAATTGTCATATGTTATATGTATATAATTTTACTATTTCATACATTACAGATATTTGACTTTCATAACTTTTTATTGAAAAAATAACATAAAATAATAATAAGATTAACAACAATATTAAAAGAACACCTTGCAAATATTTAAAAAATAAAATATCATGAATCTATTAAAAACATACATAAAAGAAGAATGAAAATAAAATTAAAATAAATGTTTAAAGAAATATTTTTCTTTCAGTATATTTTCAAGTTGTTTATTTTATTATTATCTGATGTTAGTTTTTCATGAATAATAAATGAAATATTAAAATTATACACAACATTTAATAATTTTATTTTTGTGAAATCATTATATGTTAAAAATTATTTATGAATTTTTTTTAAAACTAATAAAATTAATGAAAAAATAACAAAAAATATACATATGAAAATAGAAGGGTATTTTGGTCAAATTTTTTTTTAACACCATCCTTGGTTAGTTTTAACCCCTATAGGGGGGTATTTGAAAATAAAAATTAGGTAGAGGGGTTTTTTTGGAGTTTCCAAAAAGAAAGGGGGTTTTTTAGAATATCCAAAAAAGATAGGGGGTTTTTTGAAAATTTCCCTTTTTATATTCATTTCTTTCCTTTATAATTCAAGTTTTATTTCAGTTATATCTATACTTAGTGTGGATTATAAATGTTATTTACTTTTTGATATTAAAGAGTTAAAATTTTAGTTTGTTTTTTATTAATATTTTAAGGTTTTTAACTTGATATTTTTATTAATAAAACATAAAGAAAATGAATTAAATATTAATTTTTGTAAGTTTCCGAACAATATCGAACGAGCCGAACTGTTCGAAATATTAATGAACCGAAAAGAAAAATGTTTGATAAGTTTTCGAATGGAACCAAACAATGTTCGATAAGTTTCAATCCGAACTCGAACATGGTTTGGTTCGTACGAATTCGGTTCGTTAACAACCCTACTTGAGAATTAACATCTTAATTCATGATTTAACATATTAATTGAATGTTCAATCATAAATTAAGATGTTAAATCATGTATTTATGGGTTACTTCTTAAGTTATTAAATCATATTCACGTCAAGACTTTTGGAAAAAATTCTAGGAAGTGTACATCACTACTCATTCAAATATATCCTTGTGAACTTATTATTGATGTTTTTGCCCTTTATTTGCTTTTACCAAACAAGGTGACACTCACTTGCATATCTACTAATTTGCTTGTCGTCGTTATACTGACATATGAATTTATATAAGGAGCATTTCTGCATGTGACCTGGTATGAGTGTGAAATTCGAAAATAACCCTAATTTTGAAAATATTCCAAAACTAATCCGAAACTGATTTTAAAAACCCGATGGTACATGATTTAAAAAATCCGGTTGATTAACTAAATTTAAACCATGATTAGGCAGATTTTTCTTTGAGAAAAATAACATAAATCCGGTGAAGAATTCAATTTAAAAATAAGAGACATGCCCTCTAATTTTATCCCTAAATTCTTAATATTATATAGTTAATATATTTAATTAACTTGATAACTAATACATATTATATAATTAATAATATGTAATTAATATTTATTCAAATTTACAAATTTAAAGCAATGTTAACAAATTACTAATGATATACTTATTTAATTATCTTGTTAATTATGCGTGTTAGTTCAAATATAAATAATTCAGCAGGGAAATCTTGGGGCAAACTAACATTTCTTTTATTTTTTTGCATGCACAGTGTTCATGATATTAAAAATGTAATTTTTTTATTTGTCCCCAAGATTTCCCTATTGAATTTTCTATATTTGAATTAATGCACTTAATGAACACGATAATTCAATAAATATATCATTAATAATTTATTAATATTGATTCAAATTTATAAATTTAAATAAATGTTAATTACATATTAATTAATTATTAATTAGTTAATATATATTAGTTACTAAGTTAATTAAATTTGTTAACTATAACATAAATGATTTAGGGTAAAATTAGGAGACATGTGGCTGTTTTTCAAATTGAATTCTTCTGCCGGATTTATAAAACCGGTGGTTATTTTTTCAAAAAAATTCTTGCTTAATGATGGTTTAAATTTAGTTAATTAACCGGATTTTTAAAAACAAATACCACCGGATTTTTAAAACCAGTTTCGAACTAGTTTTAGAATATTTTCAAAAATCGAGGTTATTTTTCGAATTTCACACTCATATTAGGTTGTATACAGAAATGCTCCTTTATATAAGTTGTATATTTGTAACATTTAATTTATATGTCGATCAGATTATATGTGATTGAATTCGTAAGTATATTTATTATTTTGGTTCGATCCTCCCAATATTTTTCATATACAAATAACTCAAATAATCATTACTCTTCGGAGTTTTCGATCCAATAAAATTTAGAGAGTATATATGGTGCCCCACAAAAATGGAATAAAAGTCCTCGATTACGTCATCACGTTTATTGGATTAATGGTTAATTGGACTTGAAAATTAATTTTAATTAAATATGATAGGTACGAAACAATTAACAAATAGAAAAATTAACAAAACAAATAATTTTAATTAAGATTATGATATTTACGGACTGATTAACACACAATTAATGATGTCATCAATGATGTTTATCCCATTTTTGTGGGGATGAATATAATTTCCATAAAATTTATTATTTTGAAAACAACATACCATATATTTTTGGAGAATTTTGTCTGATTTTAAATTTCACCGAATATATAATATAAACTAAATAAGTATTCATCATTATTTTTTTTATGAATTACTGATCATATCTTTTTTTAGGAAATATTAATCGTGACTTTAACATATAAGGGTTAAAAGAAAGGAAAATTTTACTGTTTAGACAGGATTAGTTTCGTATTACCAAAAATAGACCAATTAGTTTCAAAATTTGAGAAATAACACTCTCGACCTTTGAAAAGTCGAGAGTTTGCTAAAATGCTCGACCTTTCAAAAGTCGAGCATCTTAATACCCTAATCACCCCCATTTGCAGACTTACCAGGTTAATTATTGCCACATCATCCGTTCGACTTTTCAAAAGTCGGACCGATTTTGCCACCTCATCCTTTCGACCTTTGAAAGGTTGGTCAGATGCACGCCCCCCCAATCGCCCCCTGAATTTGCAAAAAACCCCCAAACTTTACTTGAATTTGCAATTTAACCCCTCTAGGGGTATTTCATGAAATTGCTATTTTTTTGGGACCAAAATACCCCTCTATTTTTTTTATTTAATTTTAGTTTTTATGATAAAATATATAATAAATAAAGAATTAAAATTATGTATGTGACATATACTTTTTTAGGGAGCTTCTATCATAGACCCATTTTTTTGTCATGGACCCTTTTTTAAAATTTTATTTTAAGAATTTTAACTATTTATTAATTAATTATACAAAATTTATGTTTTGGATAGCATTAAATGATAAATATACACTAAAATCTTACAAAAAAAAATCATTATTTAACAAATATTCGAAATATATTTTTTTTAAAATGGGTCCATGATAAGAAAATTGGTCTATCATCGAACTCCCCACTTTTTTATAATTAATATATGTTAAAAAATATTCATAGTGATTTTAAATTAATAAATTAATAAAATAATACAAAAATATGTTTATTAAATTTAAAGATGAAAAATAGAGGGGTATTTTGGTCCAAAAAAAAAACAATTCAATGAAATACCCTTAGAGGGGGTTAATTGCAATTCTCAAAAGTTAGGAGATTTTTTGTAAATGTTGCAATTAACCCCCTCTAAGGGTATTTCATTGAATTGCTTTTTTTTTGGACCAAAATACCCCTCTATTTTTCATCTTTAAATTTAATAAACATATTTTTGTATTATTTTATTAATTTATTAATTTAAAATCACTATAAATATTTTTTAACATATATTAATTATAAAAAAGTATATGTCACATACATAATTTTAATTCTTTATTTATTATATATTTTATCATAAAAACTAAAATTAAATAAAAAAAATAGAGGGGTATTTTGGTCCCAAAAAAATAGCAATTTCATGAAATACCCCTAGAGGGGTTAAATTGCAAATTCAAGTAAAGTTTGGGGGTTTTTTGCAAATTCAGGGGGCGATTGGGGGGCGTGCATCTGACCAACCTTTCAAAGGTCGAAAGGATGAGGTGGCAAAATCTGTCCGACTTTTGAAAAGTCGAACGGATGATGTGGCAATAATTAACCTGGTTAGTCTGCAAATGGGGGTGATTAGGGTATTAAGATGCTCGACTTTTGAAAGGTCGAGCATTTTAGCAAACTCTCGACTTTTCAAAGGTCGAGAGTGTTATTTCTCAAATTTTGAAACTAATTGGTCTATTTTTGATAATACGAAACTAATCCTGTCTAAACAGTAAAATTTTCCTAAGGGGGTGTTTGGATGGTGGAATTTTGAATGGAATTAGTATTTTAAAATGATGCAAAGTTAAATTCTTTGTTTGGTGGGTGTAAAAAAAATGGAAATATATAATTCTTGAATCTTCTAATTCCATTATTCTAGCAAATTTTGATTCCACAAATTTGAGGAGTGCCAAAGTGGAGGAAAACATTTAATCAATAATATATTATATTTATTACTATAAAAAATATTATTATATCAATAAAACATTATTATAATATAGCAATACATTTAGTATTATTATAATAGTGTATTATATGAATATAATATTATAATATAATTATAATATTAGTACTATATACTACAGTAATGTATTACATGGATATTTAATAGGGAAATAATAATATTAATACCAATATCAATATTAATATATTAATATTAATAATTAATATTATTATTATTATTAATAATATACTATTAATTAATATTAAATTAATATTATAATAATTATTATTATAATATATTAATAGAAATACGTTAATATTATATCAATATATTTATATAAATATTAATATTAATATACTAAATAAAAATATTAATATTAGAGTATATTATTAATATTAATATTAATATATTATTAATATTAATATTAATATTAATATATTATTAGTTAATAATACAATAATTTATTAATATTAATATGTTTATGTTTATATTATTTTAATATATTTATGTAATATTAATATATTATATTATTATTAATATAAATGTATTATTAATATAAATAATATTAATATATTAACAATATTAATAATATTAGTATGTTAATATTATAATAGTATATTATATGAATATGCTAATATAATAGCATTAATATAAAACTATTAATATATTAGTATTATTTACAATATTTTAATATTAATATTAATATAAGTATTATGAATATATATTATAATATTAAAATTAGTACAATAAAATTACTACAATTAATAATATTATGATGATTTTATATTTTAATAATGTTATATTATAATCATATTATTTATTTATTTATACTAATTTGATTACAATAATAATATCGTAATAATATAATATAATAATAATAACAACAACAACAACAACAACAATAATAATATTATTATTAATAATAATAATAATAATAATAATAATAATTATTACAATTAATCATAATCATATTATAACATTATAATAATATAATATTATAATACCATAATAATAATAATAATAATAATAATCAATGTTTTAAATAGCGTGCAGCGGCATGCAGCGTTTTGACGTTTAATTTAGCGTTTAGCGTTAGCGGGCGATATAGCGCCGCTTCACCATCACAGCGGATTTTTGATCGAAATTATTATTTTTATAATACTACAATACAAATATAAATATAAATTAGCGGTCCAATATTATAAATAAAATTATGTTGAATGCATATTTACATCAACCTAAATTAAAATTCATCTCTAAGAAAAATATATTATTATTATTATTACTTTTGTTTTTCTTTTTATTATTGTAATTATTGTAATTATAATAAGGCTATTAATAGTTGTTGTTGATGTTGTTATTATCTTATTTTTCCTATAATAATAATAATAAAAATAATAATAATAATAATAATAGTAATAATAATAGTAAGTATTATTATTATTATTATTATTATTATTATTATTATTATTATTATTATTATTATTATTATTATTATTATTATTATTATTTGTATCGTTGTCATTATTATTATTATTATTATTATTAAATAACAATAATTATTATTTTATACTAATAATATTAATTATTATTATTATTGTTATTATTATTTAGTACCAATAGTAATAATAACAATAATAATAATAATTATTATTATTATTAATATTATTACTATTATTTAATAACAATTATTATTATTGTGTAATGATAATAGTGATTATTATTTAATAACAACAACAACAACAACAACAACAACAACAACAACAATAATAATAATAATAATAATCATCATCACGCTATAGCGCCGCTACGGACGCTACAATTGAACGCTTCAACGCTATAGCGTTGCAGCGGAACAAAACGCTACAGTGCTATATTCCGAAGTGATGCAGCGTTTGTCTCCCAAAACCCGCTATAGCGCGCTATAGCGGCGCTACAGCGCCGCTATTTAAAACACTGATAATAATAATAATAATAATAATAATAATAATAATAAGAAGAAGAAGAATATAATAACATAATAATAATAATATTATAATAATTTAATATTATATGAAAATACTATTATATTGTGTTAATTTTAATCAAATATTTGTTCTATATTTTCAATAATGAAATTCCAGAATTTTTCTAACCAACCAAACAAAGAATTATACTTTCCAGCATTTTATAATTCGGACATCCAAACAAACTGGGGAATTACTAATTCCAGAACTTTTTTCTCCTCCACCTTATAATCCAATTCCACTCTACTAATTCCGCTTGCCAAACGGCCCCTAAAAGAAAATTACTTACATTATGCCTAAATTATTTTTCGAAAAAAAAAAAGTCATCAACTTAAATATGCTGTCTGGTCCCGTACGAATTTAATGCCAACAAATTATGATTTGTCTTGTCTTGTTGATTATTATTATATTTTGAGAATAAAGTACCTTGTCTATTGTCTATTAAAGTATTATTATTACCAAAAGGAATTCCTTCTTTTGTCTATATATTTAAAAAAAAATCATTTTATAATTGAACTCAGTTAATTCCTCAAATAAGTTTGATTGCTTTTTATATTTTATAAATGTTAAAACCTTTATACTTTTAATTTTCTCTTATTCATTACTTTTTTTCAAATTTAAAAAGTAACGATTCTCTTGAAAAATGAAAATTGTATATTTCAAGTATTTAATATAATTTGGACGCATGTGCAAAAATGACACGTGTGATTATATGATTTATTGGTTAAAATACTTATTTTTTCCTATAGATCAAAGGTTTAAAATCTTGTGAGACCAATTTGTTTTCATATTATTGTTGTATTTCGAAAGAAAAAAAATATAGTTCATAGAGATTCAAACTCATGACCTCTCACTAAAGAGATAATTATTTTATCAATAAAGCAATAGAATTTTTAAGATTTGTTGTAATTTTATTGTCGGTATACTTATTTTTAACGAGATATATTATTTTTTTAGAAAATTTTGGATCCGCTTAAAATTTTGGATCCGAAACCTGAGTTTCATGGATTTTATATATGGACCGGCCCTGCGTAGGTGCCCGACTAACATATAACTCCAAGACAACAAGGAAAGCCGCTGACTGCTAACAACTACAAGACTAACATATAACTCAATTAAATTTTTTTTACTGAAATTACACGACAAATTGTCGTTGAAAAAGCAAATAATAAAATTATTACTTTAGTGTTGACTCAAATCGTGATTAAATTGTGTCGGCTAACGAATACAAGGAAACGGCTGACTGCAATTCCTGAGCCGATGATTTTTCTACAAATATCAAATAATATTCACGTCCTATTCTTTATCTATATTGATAAAAAAAAAAATTGTATAGATCTAAGATCCATGGAAGATAGTTAGTTTAGACTTTAGAGTATCATAAATTGTAGTTAGAAGATGTATCTCAGGCCCGGCCCATGTATACAAATATTAAAGCCGCCGTTTCGGATCCAGATACACATAAAAAAATTAGGTAGTATAATTTATAAAATTTGGGATCCATTATAAAAATTTGGGGATCCATTTAAACAAAATACATAATATAATAAAAAAAATTTGAGTTTGATTTATAATTTGGTTTAGGATCTCTTAAACCTTTGGACCGGCCCTGATCTATCTCAAATGTCATAGCATAGCTATTGTGAATGGTAATTAATTCAATAAGTAAGCAAATGCTAATTAAGAATATATTAATGATGCATTCTTCGCTCTTAATAAAAAATAAGAGAAATTCATTGCAAGAAAATAACAAACATCGAAAGTGAGTTTTCATAAGGCGATTGTCACTATTTATGGACCCTGATTGAGCTAATAATTATTCAGTGTTCAAATCATAAATTAAAATATTTTCAAATCATAAATAAAATAACTAAAATTAACCGTGATCAACCATACCACATTATAAATGATCGCAATATAACAAATGTGTGTTGGTATATCAGTAGTCTATTTTTATCATTAATATTAGAGATGGGAAATTATATTCGAAACTGTTCATAATTAAAATAAAAAAGAACTTATTGTCATATAAAAATACATTCATTTTGAAAGCATAAATTTCCATGCGAAATATACATACATTTTGATATTTAAATGAATATTTAACATATCTTTAAATATATATGTTACCATCCTATTATCAAACGCATTTTCATCTTTAAAACATTCTTTTTTAAAACTATCAATTAAACCCTTGGAACACATATCATCCCAAGATTGAAAGTATATTTTACATAATTACAACTTTTGAATATATATTATAAGAAAGTATATTATTTTTGAATTAATAATTATAAAAAGATTAGAATAATATGGCGAGATTTTCTCGAGTTCTTATTTAATTATTCTTGTGGGTGAGTTGGTGATCATTGTTCAAGTCTACATTGCACCAGTGTTCCTGCATGGATTCCTAATTTTGAAATTTTGTGTGATGAAAACAGAATAGAAGAGATAAGACTTACAGCTCACCAATGGATACAATTTAGTTGCTTACATGAATATTTAATTATTTGATTGAGCAAAACCAACGATGTATCAATATCATGCATGAAAAGGATGTGAAAAGCACTTTTTATTTTTATTTTGGAAAATGTTGGACGTACCCTCACCTCTCCCCCAAGAGTCTTAAGAATTAATATTTTAATTGAATTTTCAATCATCAATTAAAATAATCAAACAATGAATAGTAAAATACAATTCGTTTTTAAATTGGATATTTTATTAAATTATCAATTATCAATTTAAATAATTTTATTAAATCATCAATTTATCAATTATCAATTATCAATTCGTTTTATTGAATTTTCAATCATCAATCATCAATTTAAATAATTTTATTAAATTATTATAAAAATTAAGATGTTAAAATATCGATTTGGATATTTTACGAATAAATAATATAAAAAAATATGTGATGTAAAATACAATTGAATAGTAAAAATATTGGGTATTTTTAAATTGGACAAAAAAACAAAAAATAATGGGTCAGCCGTATCGGAACCGTATCCAGCCGTATCGGAAACGTATCGGTTCAAATTTATATACTAAAATAGTCCGATACGCCACGTGGCGTATCGGATACGTATCGGTGGCGTATCCGTATCCGATACGTATCCGATACGGATACGATTCGTTTTTTGAAGTATCCGCGCAACATAGCTTATGAGTCCTCTTTATTTATTAAAAAAAAAAAATCAGAAAATATATTAAAGATTGGAATCGTGATATATATTTTAGTATATCAATTCCTCTCCTTTTCACATCCCATGAGAACCTCGTGCTAATTAAAAACAAAGAAATAATATATTACTGTGACAAAGAATGACAGATACGATGAGAAATAATAGACATAGATTAAGGGTAATCATATATATTAGCCTCAACAATAATAACCCGAATTAAAACCAAAATTGATAATGACAATACTTAATCGGCCTATAATCAACTTAGATATATAATATAGTCATTACTACATTAGTTTCGAATATAATTCGGCTATTATTTTTAAGGTTAGCATCATTACTCAAACAAATTAAAGTTATGAGAAAGACAAATCAATGTTAGTGAAAAGAAAAAGGCAATCACTTTTGTCTGATATGATCACCAGGAGGCAGGAGAACGTGAAATACTATTTTTGGACACAAAAATAATTGAGGTCATTTACCTTTTATTTTCCCACCACATCTTTTACGTCATGGAATAACGGTTAATCATTTATGAAATTAATAAAAAGACATCTCATTAACAATTAATTAATATATCATTAAAATACATATACATTAATAATTCTTAATTAATATTCATTAATTATTAATGAAGTATTTTTTTATTAATTACTTGAGCGATTGACCGTTAGTCCATGATATAAAGGATGTGGTGGAAAAATAAAGATGCATGAAATAGTTTTCCAACATAACTATTGACAAAAAATGATGTTGATGTGCTGGTATGACTATTGACTACCATTACAACTAGCTTTAAGCCATTAAATATGAGGCCATTTACAATGTTCTTTCATTTTTTCATCATATTTTTTATATCACCCATTAACGATTAATTATCCAAGTAATTAAAAAAAAATACTCCATTAATCATTAATATATAATTAAAGTACTTATGCATTAATAATTTTTAATCAATATTAATTAATTATTAATTAGATGTCATTTTGTTAATAACCATGTTAATTAATCATCAACTATTATTTATCGGTGATATAGAAGATGTGTTGGGAAAATAATGAGGCACAATAGAATTACCCATTAAATATGAAGGGTCTATATTTGGGGTCCGAGTTATGCCCAAAGGGATTTGGACAAAAATTCGTCCAAAACTGTTTCTCAGCCATATGATTTTTGATCCAATGATCAATAATTCCTATAATAAAATTTTACACTAAAATCCTTGTATTAGTTTGAAATTACAAAAAATCATTATTATTAACAAAAATCACATCAAATTGTTTATTTTTTTTATGAAAAATAAATCATTCATATAATTTTGTTTTATGATTTTGAATATGATAAAAATTCAATTGAAAATTTATCTCCCTTTAAAGGGAGAATGATTTTGTGCTCCCACAAAAGAACACATCATCACTTATGAATAGTGAAAGATAAAATGCCAAATAGTTCTCTTCACCAACAAAAAATATTACACACTTTATTATTTTCATATTTATCTCCTTTTAAAGGAAGAATGATTTTGTGCTCCCACAAAAGAATACATCATCACTTATGAATAGTGAAAGATAAAATGCCAAATAGTTCTCTTCACCAATATCTCCCTTTAAAGGAAGAATGATTTTGTGCTCCCACAAAAGAACACATCATCACTTATGAATAGTGAAAGATAAAATGCCAAATAGTTCTCTTCACCAACAAAAAATATTACACACTTTATTATTTTCATATTTATTCAATATTCTTCAACAAAAAATATTACACATTTAATTATTTTCACATTACACATTTAATTATTTTCATACTTGTTTTATTCAATAAACAATATGATTAAAATAATTTTCAACATATTATTCTCATAGTTGTTTGATGATATATTTCGCAATGCATTAATTTATTTTCTATTTTAGAATTATATTATCTCCCTTTAAGGGGAGAATGATTTTGTGCTCCCATAAAAGAACACATCATCACTTATGAATAGTGAAAGATAAAATGCCAAATAGTTCTCTTCACCAACAAAAAATATTACACACTTTATTATTTTCATATTTATTCAATATTCTTCAACAAAAAATATTACACATTTAATTATATTACACATTTAATTATTTTCACATTACACATTTAATTATTTTCATACTTGTTTTATTCAATAAACAATATGATTAAAATAATTTTCAACATATTATTCTCATATTTGTTTGATGATATATTTCGCAATGCATTAATTTATTTCATGATATTATATTACACAAAACAATGATTATTTTAGATGCCAAATAGTTCTCTTTATTTTATTTTCTATTTTAGAATTATATTTTCTTTATTCAATAAAGAATATAATTAAAATAATTTTCAATATAATGTTTTTGTGTTACTATTTTAAAGATATTATATTACACAAAACAATAATTATTTTCACATTACACATTTAATTATTTTCATACTTGTTTTATTCAATACAAAATATGATTAAAATAATTTTCAACATATTATTCTCATATTTGTTTGATGATATATTTCGCAATGCATTAATTTATTTCATGATATTATATTACACAAAACAATGATTATTTTAGATGCCAAATAGTTCTCTTTATTTTATTTTCTATTTTCTTTATTCAATAAAGAATATAATTAAAATAATTTTCAATATAATGTTTTGTGTTACTATTTTAAAGATATTATATTACACAAAACAATGATTATAATTATATTTATTATTTATTTTTTAAGTATGTTTATGTTCTTGTGTTTGTTATTTATTTTTCAAGTATGTGTCTCAACCACTTATTTGAGTATGTGTATTTAATGCACAATAATTTATTTATCTATTTGAAAAAAAATGTAATATCATTCTTGATCTAATAATTATATTGTTTCTAATGTTCATTAATTTGTTTAAACCCGTCGCGGAGGGCGGACAATTCTTCTAGTTATGTTAAAATCTTGTAATTACGAAAAGTTTTGGACAAATTCTTGTCCAAAGCCCTTTGGACATAACCCGAACCCATATATTTGAACCTATATATAGGACATTTTAAGAACCCATTTACTATGCCCCTCAAATTTCCCCCAACATCCTCCATATCCAAGGTTGTAAAAATCGGCCTAGGCGCTAGGCTCCGCGTTCAGATCTACGCTATTCGTTTATGTCTAGGTGGAATTCTGCCTAAGCCCGCATAAATACCGAATAATTTCGTCTAGGCCCGCCTAAATATCGAATAATTCCGCCTAGGCCCAGCCCATTTAAATTTCTGTTTTTTCACTTCTATTTTTTTTAGGCCCACGGCCCACTTTTTTTTTGGGATGTTTGGATATTGTGTTAATAATGGGATGTTAGAATGTGTTGATATGTCAGTAACTTTATTTTGTAGTTTATTTGGATTTGTGTTAATGTTATGTTGTAAATTTCATGTTATGATTTGTTTGGATGTTGTATTAAATAAAAATTCATATATATTATTTTTAGTATAAAAAGTTATAACACAAATTATAATATATATAAATTAGAAAATATGACAAAAATTACGTAAAATTACAAATCCGCCTAGAGCCGATTAATCTCCGATTAATCCATCTAGGCGCTAGACGGTGTCCGTCCGCCCGACTAGTTCCTAGCGATTTTTGTAACATTGCCTATATCACGAATTTGCGATAAAAAAACATTCCATTAACAGTTAATTAATATATAATTAAAGTACATATGTATTAACAATTAATAATCACTATTAATTAATTATTAATAGAGTGTATTTTTATTAATCATCATGATGATTAACTACTAATTCTTGATATAGAGGATGTTGGAGGAAATTTGAGGAAAATAGTAGAATTGTCCAAATTTTAATTGATGGTTCTGGAGCTTAATGTTTTTTGAACTCTTATAATGATCATTGTTACGAGTCTTATATTAATCGCTCATCTCCATGTCAAGACTCTAAACACTAAACAGAAATATCTTTACTTCTCGCTAAATTCTCATAAAACTCTTCAGATCCAAATCCAAAACTCTTGGATCATTGGAATTACTTAAAGACTGTACCATTACTTATCTCTACTATGAAAGATAACTAAAGAACACGTGCATAGTTAGAAGCTCATGCTCAACTGATAAAAAAAATCACGTCAAATTAAGTTCAATTGTTTAATTTATCAACCCCCTTATTTTGGACCCATTTTTATGCAATCTCCTCATGACACCTCAGCACAAATCATGCCACATCATCACAATTATTTCAACCATTAGATTAGGATATGTGGCAACATATGAACCATAGATTAATCTTTGATTTTGTGTGATTATGTTTTATTTGTAGATATTTATGTGTCCCTTATTTTACACATAGTTTTATGCAATTTTAGAAGGCCACATCACCTTACACTGACGACGTGTCAAAATATTATTTGTTAGGTTCATATTGGACCAGTTGTATTTGATTTTGAATTTTTTCACAATATGCTACATGATCAATTGTGAATACAAATAGAATGTGAAAAGTTTAAATATCTAACATTAATAAATTTATAAATTCTTATATAATATCATAAAACATACATCAAATATTGTTAGTATTTTCATAATATAATTTAAAAAAATTTAAAAATATATTCGCTGTAATTTTATCTTTATTTTGAGATCCATATTATCATATATTTAATATTTGTCTCCAACTTAAAATTATGAAAACAATTATGTAAAAAAAGATATAAAAATAAATATAATTACATTAATGACTTGTAAGACTTATTATTATTATTTTTAAAACTATAATTGAAAAAAATTGCACATACTACTAAGTATGTTATTATCATATATTCAATATTTTTTTCTAACTTAAAATTATGAAAACAATTATGTAAAAAAATATATAAATATATATATAATTAAATTAATGACTTGTAATCCTAATTATTATTATTTTTAAAAATATAATTGAAAAAAATTGCACATCCAAATTATTATTATTATTTTTAAAACAATTATGTTATATTTGTATTTGCACTTAAAACAGTTTCATGTTAATCTTTAAAAAAAAATAATGAAAGATATTTATTTACTAAACACAAATAATTTCTTTAACTTATATAATATTTTTCAATAATTAACATGAAATATAAAATTTATCAGACAAAAATAATTTTTTTAAACTTTTATAATGTTATTATTCTTAATTTTAGATATGAAAATTTAAAATATCATGTGGTTTTGATTTTTGTTTATGTCCACGCATGTTGTTTTATTATTTTATAGTGACATTTATTATATTATTTGTATGTGTTGCATTAAAGTACAAAATAAATATTTCGAAATATGTCATATTAAAAAATAGTATAATAATTTTGTCATCATCAAACTTTTTTAATCAATATGATATTTATTTTCATAAAGTCTTATATTTGATCCCGAAAAATCATAACTATATATTATGTGTATGGTAAAACAAATGAAACAAAATCGCCGGGAAGCGCGGGTAATCTCCTAGTAGTAAATTACATGGCAGATATATAATTGCAATGGAATTTTGGACTAAATTGTCGTATGTTCCTCTTCGGGCCGGTGCTCTCATATCTTGCCTCCTTCTATTCTCATCATCTGTTTCGCTTGTTGAAAGATAAACTTAATTAGGATAATATTTATTTAATAAGAATTTGTATGGTCACAAATAGGAGTTATAATTAGGGTAATTTGAATGATTAGAATAATGGAGTTAGTGGGTATTATTATTAGAGTTAATGAAATTAGTGGGTGTAGTGATATTAGTGGGGTATGTGAAATTTTTTTATTATTTAATGTAATAGGTATAACATGCACTATATAAGCATGGTTAGTATGTAGTTTCAAAATATAAGAAAGAGAGAAAGAAAAGATTTTAGTCCAATAAAATTAAGAGTTTTTAGTCCAAAATATTGTATCTCTTTTATCAGAGTCGCATCAGAGTGATGGTTAACACCGATATGGCCGGACCAAATATTTCTCATCTGACAAGGACGAATTACGACAATTGGAGTATTTGAATGAAAGCGCTTCTCGGATCAGAGGGTCTGTGGGAGATAGTGAAAATTGACTATACGGAGCCGGCGACCCCCCAATGGCAGGCGACGCATTGGACGAGTTAAAGAAAAAACGTAAGGTGGATAGGAAGGCATTATACTACCTGTACCAAGCAGTCGATGATTCCGTTTTCGAGACGATCGCAAATGCAAAAACGGAAAAGGAGGCATGGGATACTCTCCAGACTGCTTACAAAGGAGCAGAGAGAGTGAAGCAAGTTCGTCTACAAACACTTCGAGGTGAGCTCGAGGCGATAAAGATGAAGGAGTCGGAGGGAGTTTCCGACTACATTGTAAGGGTTCTTACCATTGCTAATCAAATCAAGAAGAATGGCGAGACTCTGAGTGACGGGCGAATTGTGGAGAAAATTCTTCGGTCCTTGACCGATGAATTCGAAAATATTGTGCGCGCGATCGAGGAATCGAAAGACTTGGACGAAATGACGGTTGATGAGTTGACGGGTTCTTTGGAGGCTCATGAAGCGAGGAAAAAGAAGAAGAAGAAGCAGGAGTTGTTAGAAGAAGCGCTCCAAGCGAAGGTAACAATGTCCGATGATAAGAAAAAGGGCCAGTGGAATGGCGGTCGAGGTCGAGGTCGCGGTCGTGGCTATAGTCAAGGTCATGGTAGAGGTGAAGAGAAAAATGGCGAGGCGCGAGATTGGAATTTCCTAGGAGGACGCGGACGAGGTAGACAAGGCGATTTCAACAAATCCAACAAAAAATGTTACAAATGTCACTGTTGGGGAATATCCTCGACTCCGGGCCCGCGCAGCGGAATGAAGGCCCGGTCCGATTCCCCGATTCCCGAGATCACGCCATGACTTCGAGGGTACGATGCGAATAGAAGGATAGATCTATACCAGCGTGAAATTGATCACGCACGAAGGGTTGATCGCCGCCTTCTATCTCCTGTCACGTTGGTGACAATCCGCGCGTCCCATACCACGCGTCTTTCACCGTTCGTTGACCGTCTTCTCACTCCTTGAGTCGATCACAATCCAAGAGCCACAATTGTCGCTCCTCTACTTGTATCCACCGTGAGTCGCAAGACGTCGGTCGCGGATGCACCTGCCTAGACGATGCACCGGCGAACTTGCTCGATCTAATCGATTCTCTATTACTCGAGAAACTCCTTTCTCGATTTCTCTCTCTTCGCACCCTTTCACTCACTAAAGATCAAATCTGAATTTGCTCTTTTTCTTGTGTATATTGGGCAGAATAATCACTTGCTTAGAATGATTCAACTGATCTGGATGAGAGAGAAAGTATCCTATTTATACCTAATAGGATCAGGATTAGCCAAAAGGCATGCATATCCAATATACACCCTCTCACACAGAAAACTGCATGAACCTGGTCAGTATTCTGTCATTTCGAAATTGGTAAATTTCTCAGACAGAAAATCACCTAACATGAAAGTTGTAGATAATCTAATTATCTACACAACCCAATTTGGCCCAGCCCAATTGGAGTTCGTATGCAGAAGTTATGACTATTTTACTAACTGTATGTCATACTGTTGCACCCTTTCGGTATTTCACATAAACGACACTAATACTTCGTTCCTATGAAATATATTTCTACATGAAGGTTATAGATAATCTAATTATCTATATAACCCAATTTGAACCATTCAAATCGGATTTTCCCACTGACAGTTATGGCCACGAATGTACGACTACATTCGTTTATCCTTGTGTACACTTTTACGGTTGATCCTGAAACTGTATTTCCTTCAGTCTCCCACTCAATTTCAGATCTACCTAAAAGGTACTCATGCATATCCAATACACACGATTTTAGAGAATATAGCTCGCGTATCAAATACCAAGTGCACATCAATGTGCCGATTTTATTATCAAGCCCGACTTAGTACGACTCGTTGTGTGACCATGTAGGTTCGACTTAACGATGGCAGTAGGTTGTTTCCAATGCCTACAAGCTCGTGAGCGGGATCTAGTCACTCCATCATAGCTACCCATGTTAAACGAAAAATGATTGTGATCATTGTGCCTATCTCGAATAGCGGTTACTAGTTCTCTTGTTTGCGATATCCGTTAATCAAAAGGCATGGTAATAGTCATCCTTATAATTTGATTAACTACACTTATTCCCCGATTCCGAGTTGAGTTAACAAATTTCAATCGATATTAACCATTAATATCATTGACCGTGGCCACGGTTTTCGTTAATCGACTCATCGAGCGGCGCCTAAGAGATATCTCTTCCTTTCGGAATAAACAATTCCTATCTTGGAGACTCATATTGAATTCCGTGTTTCGGACAATACCCAATGATGACCCTTTTAACTCCCTGTTACGGTGAGCGTAAGATCATATCAAAGCATTGTGTTACGCACGTAACGCAATCAATGATCCCCTCAAGTATGAAGAATCTAAAACCCCATCCGTCGCAAGTCCATCTATAATGACTAAACCATGTCATGGTCTCGCGGCTTCGGTCATATCCAATACATGTAACCTAACATATATCTACGTTCCCGATTCGACAAACTCCTTTGTCCCATGATTAGCAAAACATAATCATCTCCTCGGCAAACGTACTAGTGTACGCGTTCAGTCTATTCCCTTGTAATAGTAATGCTTCTCTCTTAAGCAAACTGACCCGCGACTAGGGATGTTTAGAAATGACACTTTAAGTGTGACGGTTTCGCTGCACATGGTCCTCAACCATGTCGACGTCCACACAAGTTCAAATCAAGGTTCATGTAACAATCATATTACACAACCCAGCACACAGTTTTCATATAAGGTGAATGCATATTAATTTAAGTAAACAAAATTTTAAAAGGGATGCATTCATATGGACTAAGTATTTGGGTGATACAACGTTTACCTATGGGTATCTCCATACCCATAACCTGCGAGGACTATCGTATTAGATAACTACACTCTACTCTCTTCTTCCTCCTCTAGGTATCTCCATACCCATAGTCATCGCATGACAGTCACGCGCGACTAGAGAGAGCGGTTTTGTAAACGGGTCCGCACGTTCCCGCTAGTGTTAATCATCATCAGGATTGGAACATTTCCAATACCTACGATCACATCTTTTGACAAAATTTCATGGATCAAATGAAATTTTCTGAGTATTGGCTAGAAGTGGTTGTGACCTCGGCATTTTTGGCTTGTACTATTGCGTCTCACGCAATAAACAACCATAAATCCGATAACTCGTGACTACTAGAGTTTGGTCATGTATCCTTGATCCATACCACTTCCTTTTGCGATTAATAACCGCAATATACTCGCCACCGTAAATAGAATCATAAACTATTGGTCTTGTGGAACCTTTCCACATAACCGTGTTTTCATTTAAGCAAAACATGTACACACTTTGTGATCGAAAGTCGTGCTACATATTTGGACGTGCTTCATCTTTGGAAACTGTTGTTTGTTATAACTCTTTATAACCAACACGTCCTCCACACCATTATAGATAATAAATCCTGAATTCTTTCGCAAAGTATTCAAGGATAAACTTCACCTCTATCAATACAAATCCCGATGGGTTTTAAATATACATAACCATTATGTATATATTTGTATAACCATTATACAATCACAAGAGTTAGTCTCATGTAATCGAATTACATTCAAACTCATGTGATTCCCATGAATTTTATTGACGGTGAATTAGACGACTTATGTGTACGACGTATAGCCACATACATATCATGACAGATATAATAGATCCTAACATCAAATGTAAGGCATAATATTATTACTTTTCGCGCTGCTTGATGTCTCACATCGAGCTTTTGAAAATTTCTGTCATTCGACATTTTGATTTAACTCCTCCAAGGAGTTATATGTTGAAAACCATTTTCAACAATATGTCGATATATGTGCCATAACATAGAACGAGAAACTTCCTAGATCTATCCTATAGATCTTCATGCTTATTCATAAGCGGTCTCGTCTAAATCCTTTGTCGTTACAAGAAATATAACGCAGCTCCCACTAACCTTCATGTGTACACAAAGTTTTCATTCGTTCCGACAATGTTATAACTGTTTATAACTTTGTCAAAACGAATATTCCAATTCCGAGAAGCATTCTTTAATCCATCATATGGATCGTTAAAGCATGCATATATCCTATTCCAATTCTTATGAATCGACAAAACCGTAAGGTTGTGTCAATTACACATCCTTTAATAAAATTTCTGTTAAGAAATTCGGTTTTGACATCCATCTTGCCACATCACATAGTCATAATAAGCGATTATGGCAAGCATAATTTCGAGAATAGGAAAGCATGGCAACATGCGAAAACGTTTCTTCATAGTCCGACTATGAATTGCATGAAACTCTTCGCAAAAAGCCTCGCTTTATATATATGCATATTCCTATCCATGTAGGTTCTTCATCTTGAAAAACCTACTCACATTTCACGGGTCTAACCCAGAAAGTGATGAAATCAAGTTCTGAACTTGATAATTTACATGGATCGAATCTCAGATTTCATGACACCATGTCATGTGGAATCAACTTTTCATAACATCTTTGTAGGATATCGAATCATCATATGATTTCGATCTATCATCATTAGCCACGATAAATCCGTATTTACCGGCTTATGATATTGCCTACTTGATCTACGAAAAATTCCTTTGTGTGTTCGACTTGCGTTCATCAATTCTTGATGAAGCCATGTCAACTTTCATCGGTACAATGTTCATTTTCAGATCTCGAACTCTTTCGAGATTTATTCTACTCCCACTAGCCCGCATAGAGATAAATGACACCAAGTTCCAAACTTGTGCTCATCTAGTCCTCCTCCAAGAAGGCATCTCTTCGAGCCATGAAAATCTCATTTTCTTAGGGACGTTAGAACTAATACCCTTTAGTTTCCTTAAGGATAAACGAACAATTTCGAGATTTGGGATTGAGTTTAACAGAAACAAATTTCGAAATATACTCACATCCTCAAATATGTACAAATGACAACTTCGGAACCATTCCGATCCATATCTCATATGGCGTTTTTGTACCGATTAGAAGGTTTATGGTCCATATCTTATATGCAACCATTCATTAGTGCCGCTGTCTCAAGGGCGTATCCCCAAAACATTTTTGGCAGATCCTATTGACTTATCATTTATCGAACCATGTCCAACATGCGTTCATTTCCTCTTTTCGGACACATCTCAATGTTCCGAATAAAGGCAATCATGAAATGATTCCACAATCATAAATGATCATCAATATTCATAACTCAAATATCGCCTCTTCGATCCTATCGAAAGGTTTAGCTCAAATACTCGCCTTCTCGATCCTATCGAAAAGTTTTGATTTTCTTGCTTAGTTGATTTCGTATTTCGTTTTTGAAACTCTTTGAACCTTTCAAAAGTCTCTGTTTCGGCACGCATTAAATAGATATTTTCATATCTACTTTAACCGTCCATAAACTTAACAAAATACCGATAGCCTCCTCTTGCCTCGGAACTTATCGGAACATCATATGTAAATATAATTTCCAATAATTCGCTGGATCTTTCTCCAATACTTTGGAGAATGATGCCATTTGTCGTTTTGCCTAATAAATAAGTATTGCATTAATCAATCAAATCTAATTCGAATGATTCTAGCATTCCATCACATGGAATCTAGATACGCGTATCTCGTTTATATGGCCAAGACGGCAATGCCAAAAGAAGCAATCAACTTCTAGGTCTAATCCTCCTCGGATTTCACCATTCTTTGAGTCACTAGTTTGGACAACTCCTTGTCCGAACTTTCCATTTTGGAAAACATTTTCCCAAAATACCCTTAGACATACATTTCTTTCGATCCCGCTTTTGAATTACAAGGACATCCACGCATCTATATGCATTGGATTCCTCGGAAACTCTGAGCATCTCCAATTCAAATTTAAATCGCATCATATGCAATTTCGGGATCGACTTATCTATCGAATGCATATGATATTCGGTCACGAACATCAAATCTCGTACCATCAACACACGAGTGTTAATCAAAGACCCATAAGGCGTCTCAAAATTAACCTACTCTTTGAGCCGCATTGAGTCATTCAACGCGCTCTAGCTCTTGAAACTATTTCATGAGCGTTGTGTTTTACTTTCATATACACCCGAATTCTCAAAACAATTTTGAGAAATTTGTGTCTATACATGCCACCACAAGGCACGTAATATTGTTCGATTCCTTCTTAAGTTTATCGAACCCGGCTTTCTCTAAAGCCAAAGCCTCGAGCCCCGAATCTACCATTTCCGTGTCCAACACGTTCCTTTAAGTCTAAGAACTATTCTTTGACTATCAAGGTTAATAACGGTAATTCCGACCCAAAAGCCATCTATCATATCGATCTAATCGATATATTTGGTGTTGCTTGAAAACATAATTCTAAACGGGTGATGAAGATTAACTCCTAACCGTGCGTACTTAATCTATATGCTTATATGATGAATATATGACAGTGTTATTTTATCGAATCGATAACCCTCATACCGATACGGGACTCCAAGTCCATAACACTTAAGACCCATATTTCCGTTCCTCCCACAAGTGACTTTAGCCTATCGGGTGGGATCCCGTTATTTAGGTAGGATTATATCCAATCGTATCCAATACGACTCTTGAACCTTTATAGGATTTCGGTGATGGATCATATCCCATACAATCCCAGTTCCGTGTGTGCATCCTATCTATGCCCCGAACTCCAATCTGATTGGCCTGGACGGTTAAGTCACAACCATCTCCAACGTATCGTTCAAATAAGCTACTAGTGAGTCGACTTTAGCCTGTGCCTCACAAGTCCCGATTTAACGCTTACCACCCTTTCGATTGTTTCAATATCACGTGCCCGACTTTAGCCTGAACCCACGTGAAACGTAACACCGAACTCGGTGGTTGTGGATATGGAAGGCATTTCCATGACTTAAATATTATGAGGGATCATGCCATTGCATGTTTCTAAATTCGTGACATAATCATATTATATCACTATCACAAGATTTGTAAATGCATATGATTTATTTAGGGAGATTAATTATTCTAAATAATTAATTATCTAATATGCTAGAATGTTTGATGCCGATCAAATCGATATAAAGAACTCAAAATTCCGAGCTTCGTAGCCAAAGTTATCGCGAAAACAAAAACAGCATCCAGAGAAGGGTCCGTTATAACGGACTTCCCCATCCGTTGTAACGCAAGGGCCGTGGGGCGCGAGAAAACCTCGCCCGGGACGCGTCCGGGGCGCCAAAAACTGCCCCGGGGCGGCAGAAAAACTGTTTTTCTGCACCCTTTCGGTATTTCATTAGAACGACACTAATACTTCGCTCAAATGAAATATATTACAACATGAAAGTTCTAGATAATCTCATTATCTAACTAACCCAATTTGAACCATTCAAATCGGAATTTTCTACTGAAAGTTATACCAGTTTTAGTAAAATACGAACAAATGAAAAGGTAAGTTTATCCAATAAACACCTTTTCAACCAGAAAACTACAGACACCTTTTCAGTATTCTGTTGAAAGAAAAATATTAAATTGTTCCAACCGACTTTGAACGTGAATGAAAGTTCTAGATAATCTTATTATCTAACTAACCCAATTGGATTGGACTCAATTGGAGTTTCGATGCGACATATACGGACGTTTTAGTCTCTGTATGTCAAACAGTCGCACCCTTTCAGTATTCCATAAAAACGACACTGATAATTCGTTCAAATGAAAAAACTTTCTGTATCAAAGTCCTAGATAATCCCATTATCTAACTACGCCAATTTGATCCAATCAATTTGGAGTTTCCCACTGAAAATTATCTTAGTTTTACTCACTGTTTCGTATTCTAATTTTCTGCAGATTTTGCCGTTTCGTCCGTTTTCGCTCGTTTCCAAAACGATAAATCATGAAACCTTTTCACGATCATTCCTAGATACTCTCAATCAACTTTTGATCGATCTCTAGCGAATTCCACTTGTGATTTTAACGGAATTTGACTTTCTCTATATGTAACATCATGCAAACGGGTACGAACTTTGATAACCCGTGCGTATATCTAATATACGACTATGATTCGACCCTCGAATCGATGGCGATCGCTCTGATACCACTGTTGGGGAATATCCTCGACTCCGGGCCCGCGCAGCGGAATGAAGGCCCGGTCCGATTCCCCGATTCCCGAGATCACGCCATGACTTCGAGGGTACGATGCGAATAGAAGGATAGATCTATACCAGCGTGAAATTGATCACGCACGAAGGGTTGATCGCCGCCTTCTATCTCCTGTCACGTTGGTGACAATCCGCGCGTCCCATACCACGCGTCTTTCACCGTTCGTTGACCGTCTTCTCACTCCTTGAGTCGATCACAATCCAAGAGCCACAATTGTCGCTCCTCTACTTGTATCCACCGTGAGTCGCAAGACGTCGGTCGCGGATGCACCTGCCTAGACGATGCACCGGCGAACTTGCTCGATCTAATCGATTCTCTATTACTCGAGAAACTCCTTTCTCGATTTCTCTCTCTTCGCACCCTTTCACTCACTAAAGATCAAATCTGAATTTGCTCTTTTTCTTGTGTATATTGGGCAGAATAATCACTTGCTTAGAATGATTCAACTGATCTGGATGAGAGAGAAAGTATCCTATTTATACCTAATAGGATCAGGATTAGCCAAAAGGCATGTATATCCAATATACACCCTCTCACACAGAAAACTGCATGAACCTGGTCAGTATTCTGTCATTTCGAAATTGGTAAATTTCTCAGACAGAAAATCACCTAACATGAAAGTTGTAGATAATCTAATTATCTACACAACCCAATTTGGCCCAGCCCAATTGGAGTTCGTATGCAGAAGTTATGACTATTTTACTAACTGTATGTCATACTGTTGCACCCTTTCGGTATTTCACATAAACGACACTAATACTTCGTTCCTATGAAATATATTTCTACATGAAGGTTATAGATAATCTAATTATCTATATAACCCAATTTGAACCATTCAAATCGGATTTTCCCACTGACAGTTATGGCCACGAATGTACGACTACATTCGTTTATCCTTGTGTACACTTTTACGGTTGATCCTGAAACTGTATTTCCTTCAGTCACAAGTATGGTCATTTCACCACCGAATGTAAAAAAGATGTAAAGTGTTATAATTGTGAAAAAATTGGTCATTATGATGGGAGTGCCGAAATAAGAAGGTCGAAGAAAAAGCTAATTTCGCGAATCGAGAAAACGAAGGTGAAGACGTGGTGTTACTTGCATGTAAGGAGGCCGATTCGGAGAAAAGTTGTGTGTGGTATTTGGACACGGGTGCGAGTAATCACATGTGCGGTTACAAGAACATGTTTATCGAGATGAACGAGAATGTGAATGCGAATGTTTCTTTCGGTGACGCGTCCAAAGTGAAGGTGAAAGGTGAAGGTAAAATTCTGGTTCAATTAAAAGAAGGTAGTCAAAGGTGTATCTCGAACGTGTATTATGTCCCCGATATGAGGAGTAATATTTTGAGTCTCGGGCAATTATTGGAGAAGGGTTATTCGGTTAACATGAAGGACAGAACCATGTACTTACGCGACAACAACGAAAAATTGCTAGCTTGCGTGGAGATGACGAAAAACCGAATGTTCTTATTGAATATAAAGAATGTTCAAGCGACTTGTTTGAAGGCGTGTGTTGATGACGAATCTTGGATATGGCACTTTCGATTCGGGCATCTCAACTTCGGAGGTCTTGAACAATTGGCATGCAACGAAATGGTGAATGGTCTACCGAGTATCGAATACCCCGACAAATTATGTGAATGTTGTGTGTTCGGCAAGCACCACAGAAACAGTTTTCCGAAAGAAGCAAGCTATCGTGCAAACAATCCGCTAGAACACACACCGATATTTGTGGACGCATCAAGCCAATGTCACTGCTCGAGCGTCGTTATTTTAAAAAAATCATAGAGTTAATTATAAATAATTTATTTATGAAAAATTAATTGAAAGGAGACTTATGAGTCCCCTTTATTTAAAAAAAAAAAAAAAACAGAAAACATATTAAAGATTGGAATCGTGATATATATTTTAGCATATCAATTCCTCTCCTTTTCAGATCCCACGAGAACCTCGTGCTAATTAAAAAGAAAGAAATAATATATTACTGTGAGTGTGCCAGAGAATGACAGACACGAGGAGAAAAATAATAGACATAGATTAAGGGTAATCATATATATTAGCCTCAACAATAATAACCCGAATTAAAACCAAAATTGATAATGACAATACTTAATCGGCCTATAATCAACTTAGATATATAATCGTATTAAATTAGTCATTACTACATTAGTTTCGAATATAATTCGGCTATTATTTTTAAGGTTAGCATCATTACTCAAACAAATTAAAGTTATGAGAAAGACAAATCAATGTTAGTGAAAAGAAAAAGGCAATCACTTTTGTCTGATATGATCACCAGGACTCAGGAGGCAGGAGATCGTGCAATATTTTTTTGAACACAAATATAATTGAGGCCATTTACTTGCATCTCGTTTCCCTTAGGGATGTCAATGGGATGGAAAAATCCGAATCCGCGGGTATCCGACCTGAACGGGACGGATAATATCCGAAAAAAAATATCCGCGGGAAGGGTATTAATTCTCCGAAAAAATATATTTGGTTTGGGTTCGGGGCGGTATGAAGGGAGTACTCCCCGTCCCACGAGTAATCCGAATCCGTATCCGAGAATTATCCGAAAATATTCGAAAATGAAATTACCAATTTGCCTTTGTAAATCTAGACCATTAAAAATACCCGAAAATGAAATTACCAATTTGAATATTTGAATATTTTATTTTTAATTGTGTAATATTTGAAAGTAACAGTGGACAATTGTTAAAAATTGTATGTGAAAGTAACAGTGGACAATATAGTCACTGTTGAAATATTATACTTATGTATAAAATTGGAAGAAATGGAGTTCATACATGAGGCCACGTCATTAGGGGATTTTTTGTAAAAAAAATATTTTTTAAATTTACATTTTGGTCCTTTTTAGTTTAAAAAATTATATTTTGGTCCTTTTTACTTTAAAAATTTACATTTTGGTCCTTTTTATTTATATTTTGATCCTCTTTTATTTACATTTCGGTCCTTTTTTGCATTTTTGAATTTACATTTTGGTCCTTTTTATTAATATTTTGGTCCTTTTTAATTTAAGTTTATATTTTGGTCCTTTTTATTAACATTTTGGTCCTTTTTTATTTATATTTCAGTCCTTTTTTACATTTTAATTTATATTTCGGTAGTATAATTTTGTATATGTATAAAGTTAAGAAACTTTCTCTCATTTGGTTGCTCCATGTCATCAAATTTTAATAATTTACATATGTACATGTTATTTTTTAATAATGTTAATCAAGTCCTAAATTTTGGTACCATATAATAATTTTAAAAAAGTTATTATATATTTTATTTACATAATTTTAACATTTTGACCTTTCCATTTTTTCTTTGCAAAACTAACATAAAATAATAATAAAACGAACAAGAATATTACAAAAACACATTCCAAATATTTGAAAAATAAAATATCATGAAACTATTAAAGAAATAAATAAAAAGAGAATGAAAATAAAAAAAAATCCGATGTTTAAACCGATATTTTTCTATCAATATATTTTCAAGATGTTGATTTATTATTGTTTATTTTATTATTACCCGATGTTATTTTTTCAAACATAATAAATGAAATATTAAAATTATATAAACTCAATTTGTAATTATTATATATTTTTTGTAATCACTGCATGTTAAAAATGTTTATGAATTTTCTTAAAAGTAATAAAATTAATAAAAAATAATAAAAATATATTTTTAATTATTAAATTTGAAAATAGAAGGTTATTTTTGTCCGTTTGTTTTTAAGATCATTCATAAGAGTATTAGGAAATAAAAGTTTGGTAGAGGATCAGTTTTTTTGAAATTTACAAAAGATAGATTTTTTTTATGTGTGTACAATCAGATAAAAAAAATGTAGAATCTAATTACGTATTGAGAAAAATAAAATCATGACAGACTGTAGACCTCCGCGCAATTGTGCGGGGAGAAACCTAGTTGATTTTAAATTAAACAAGTGATTGTCAGTGGACATTTTCACAGTGATTGTCACATAATGCGATATTTGATTTTGATTATGAGTCATGGACACACTCCTTGTATTTTAAAAAACAAAAATTCTAAAACTGAAAAAAAAAATTGTTAATATAAATATTTCGGGTAACGGATTTTCCTGCGAGTACAAATTTATTCGCGGGTTCGAATTCGGGTATGATTTTATATCCGCGGGGATTTTTGATTCGGGTTGGGGAAATTTCTGAAATTTCGGATTCAGGTATGGGGGAGATGTCCCCGAACACGTCCCGCCCCGTTGACATCCCTAATTTCCCCAACATATCTTCTATATCATGGATTAAGGATTAATTACTCATGAAATTAACAAAAAGACATCTCATTAACAATTGATTAATTAATATATCATTAAAATACATATGCATTAACAAATATTAATTAATATTCATTAACTATCAACGGAGTATTTTTTGTTAATTACTTGGGCCGTTAGTCTATGATATAAAGTATCTGGTGGAAAAATAAGTGGCATGAAATAGTTTTTCAAAATAATTATTGACAAAAAATGATCAATATATAATTAAAATACTTATGCATTAATAATTTCTAATCAATATTAATTAATTATTAATTATGTGTTATTTTGTTAATGATCGTGTTAATGATCATGTTAATTAACCATTAATGTATAATTAAAACACTCTATTAACCATTAATATATAATTAAAATACTTATGCATTAATAATTTCTAATCAATATTAATTAATTATTAATTATATGTTATTTTGTTAATGATCATGTTAATTAATCATTTATTATTATTTATCGGTGATAGTAGATGTGATAGAAAAATAATGAGGCACAATAGGTATCTGAATAATGAAATATCGAGTCTTAATGGAATCGGAATAATGAAATATCGAAATTCTCAGTATGTTTTTGTCCTTATGTCTCTTCACTGCAGTCTCGTTTTTCTTTTCTGCTAGTTCTTTCAACTATCTTAATTTTCCTAGACATTACATCAATTAATCACACAAGTTATTGTGAAAAGATCCAAAATCACATAGACACACACACAATTTGTCATTTGGGTCATGAAGATTTGATATCGAACAATATCTAGTTCATTGTGATGGAGGCAATACATTTTAATTGACACTTACATTAAAATTAATTGACACATTAATTAACACGTCAATTCATTTTAATACGTTAATATTAGTACATGTTAATTGGAATGTCAATTCAATTAACCGATCAATTAACACGTTAATTCATTCAATTAATGATGATAATCAATCCAATGAAACATTCTTGCCACGTCATCAAGAATGTTTGAGTGAGTTTTAGAAAAATCATATATAATCCCAAAAAGTTTGACAGAAACGGAAGAATGTCGGATGAATTTTTTTGATATATAACATCCAAAAAAGTCCATTTGTAGAACTAGCACAACTATATTTAAATTTGCAGATCTAGAATTTTTTGCCAAATTATCTGGTAATTTTTTTCTACTTTCGTCATACAGTACGACGAAAATGCTTATAAAATTTGGCGAAAATATTTATTTTCGTCAAATAATTTGGCAAAAAAGTTAAATATGCAGATTGGACAAATCGAATGCTAGTTTTACAAATGGAAATTTTTTGGATGATATATATATAAAAAATCATGTCGGATGTACTATTCATTTAAATTAAAATTCGCCACCAATTAGGTCGCATCACGTGATACTTTTTTTTTTTTTTATGATATTGTGTTAAGTGCTATTAAAAATATTATTAAAAAAAAATGTATAATGTAAATAAGGTATACATTATTATTAAAAACTAAATTAATAATACTTACACATTTACAGAAACATGAATTTCTTTTAAAAAGATATAATGAACTTCAATTAAAATTTATTTTTTGTCCGAAAGTATAATGGAGAATTACGGTATTCAGATAAGCCCAAAAAATTATCTGACTTAACAATCCAAGTATATTCGAAGACACGACCCCAAGTTTTTTTGACAGAACTGTGGACTGGACAATGTCAAATGTATTTAACCCAAAGAGGATGATTAAGTGTCGCTTGATCTGTCCGTGAGCATGTCCGTCATCAATCAGGTCGCGGCTAAGGCTGGCAACGAGTCAAGTTCAAACGAAAATAGGAGTTCGAGCTCGGTTTTTCACTTCGAGCTAGTTCAGCTCGGTTCAAACTCGAGCCGGCTCGACTCGGTTTGATTTTTTTTGTGTTTTTTTGGGGTTTTATGTAAATTTGTTCGAATTTGACGTGTTAAGATTGAATGGAGGTGTCCACTAGTATGCCCAAATGGAGACATTATTATAGTTGATTAGTTATCCTTGATGGAATATACCTTGGTTTGTACAAGTGGACAAAGGTACTTAGCTAGATATTTAGCTTAATTAGTTGTTAAGGATAGACTATAAAAGGATGTAATGTAATTCTTGAATTATTAAGAAAAAGATTATTCCTTTGAGTAAAGAATTGTTTCTAATATGACATGAGCTGTCTCGACTTGGTTCGAGTTCGTTTTTTGAGCCAATTTTTTAGCGAGTTTTTTTTCCGATCTATCTTCGAGCCGAGTTCGAACAAATGCCGATCTTCTAGTTTTTTTTGCCAGTCCTAGTCTCGTCATGTGGTATTCTTTTACGGTGGTGTGGATAGTGCTATCAAAAAAGAAAATTAAAAAAAACGTATGATATTAGTAAGGTATAAATTATTACTAAACAAGTAAAATGATAATGTATACAAATTTATTAGTAGAAGTATGAATTTCTATTAAAAAGATATGCATTTCAATACAAAATTTTTTAATTAAAAAGTATTACGGAGAATTCTTGCATTCAGATAAGCCAAGTCTATATATTATTATTCAAAAAATTATATCACGCATTTAAAAATTACAAGAATTTATTTTTTGTCCTCTATTATCTTCCTAGAACTAGAAGGTGGGTTTTTGGAGCATTTCAATTTTTCAAATACGACTAATATACATATGAGGAGCCAAAATAGGAATATTCCACATTTTCTATAAAAATCAATAAGAAAAAAGTATAATTTAAAAAAAAAAAAATACATATTTCGATACAATTTTTTTTGTTGTAAAAAATACATAAATAATCATGTAATAAAACATATTGTTACGCATCTAAAAAATATAATTCAACAAAACTTTTTGTCTCCTTTGTCTTGATGGCAGTTGGAATTTTTTAGTCTTTCCAATTTTTTATTTGGAAAAAATCTTTTTTATTAATTCATCCCATAGTTATGTTGGGAATTCACCCGTCTCCGGGCCCGCGCAGCGGATATGAAGGTCCGGTCCGGTTCCCAAAATTCAAGATCATGTCATGACTTCGAGGGTACGATGCAATAGAAGGATAGACGATTACCAGCGTGAAATTGATCACGCACGACGGGTTGATCGCTCGCATCCTTTCCTTCTCCGGTGTCACGTTGGTGACTAGCCCTTGCGTCCCATACCACACGTCTCCCACCGTCTTGACACGCCTCCGGTTGTCTTTCGTGCGTCCCACGTCCACACTCTTCCACAGCCAACAGTTTTGCTCCTTCGGTTTGATCACAATCGGAGAGCCACAAATGTCGCTCCTCTACTTGTATCCACCGCGAGTCGGAGTTCGTCGGTCGCGGATGCAACTGCCTAGACGCTGCACCGGCGAACTTGCTTGATTAGATCGATTCTCTACACCGAGAAAAACTCTTTTCTCGGTTTTCTCTCTTCGCACTCTTTCGCTCTCTAGAAAGATGTCTCTCTATATTTCTGGAATATTCTGAATAATACCATAGATTGGTCTGAATGATCTGGTCTAGAGAGAGAGAGAAACATCCTATTTATATCACATAGGATAAGGATGGGCCAAAATGTATGCATATCTCATATACACCTTTTCAGACAGAAAACTGCAGACACCCGTTCAGTATTATGTTGAAACGAAAATATTAAATCGTTCCAACCGACTTTGAACATCACGAAAGTTCTAGATAATCTTATTATCTTTCCAACACAATTGGATCTGGCCCAATTGGAGTTCGGATGCGAAAGTTACGGACGTTTTACTAACTGTATGTCAAACGGTCGCACCCTTTCGGTATTCCATTAAAACGACACTGATACGTCGTTCAAATGAAAATTATTTCTAGATGAAAGTTCTAGATAATCTCATTATCTATCTAACTCAATTTGAACCATTCAAATCGGAGTTTCCTACTGAAAATTATGCCAGTTTTACTAAAACGGCTTAAACTGAATTTTCTGGTTTTCTTAATAAAAACCGTTTCTTATCAATTTAACCATGTATATCCAATATACATATGTGCATCTAATATACACATTATTTATGCCCACGAATGCGTACGTTCGTTTATCCTTGTGTACACTTTTACGGTTGATCCGAAACTGTATTTCCTTCAAGTTAGTCATTCTTGATACGCGAATAATACGGTACGTAATACGTTCGTGTATAATTCGGATCAAACTTTTTTCAAGTCGGTCAAATATTCGGTCAAATAAAACGCAATACACTAATAATTCGTCAATTCGGTTATTCGTCTATAGTTATGCTTATTTTACATAATACGGATGCAATAATTCGGTATATAAAAATATATAAATGTACATTTGTTTACCCATAAATAATTCAAAATTATAATTATTTTATTAAACAATATTTATTTTAGTTCAAAATCATAAATTTATGTATTATTATTATTGATATTTTGATTTTCTTAATCATTTTTTGGAAATTTATGCTTTTTTATTTATTTAAAAAAATTATATTTTTTTCTTCTAAAAAAATGCATTATACAGAAATACGTGTATTATTCGTGTTTTGTTAAAAAATTATAAAATACGCGAATTATTAATCAGGTTGAGTACGGGGACGTCAATACATATATTATTCGTAAATTATACGCGTATTATTCGCGAACGGAGCAACTATGATTCATCCTCCCAAATATGACCGAGAGACATTTGAAGGGCCGAAATTAAAATTTAGAGGTCCAAAGTACAACTATTAATGGGTTTTTAATTTTTATTCAATTATGAATATATTAAGGAGGCCCAATTGCCCCTGTTAATAATAAAAAAAAATGTATTAAAAATCTAATAAAAAACATGATAAATAAGACTAAGAGATTTCTTTCAAACCGACGGTCTAAATCCACATATATATCGCTTGGTTGTCTTTATTCCGTTAACCTACTCAATATATATTTTTACCTACGCAATATACCTCGTAAAAGGTCATTTACATTTTTGTAATGTCATAATAACATTTATTTTATACGGTATTATTTTACATCTATCTAATATACATTTTGAATACGAACACACCTATTGTCTAAACAATATATGATATATTTGTACATTTCTTCAATGAACATTTTTTAATATCAATATAATTTTGCATACGTTCAATGTACCTTTGTAAATATCGACATATAATTTTATTAATGCCATATACCTTTTATATTTAATCAAATATGCATGTTTAAATATATATATCAATATATCATTTCAACACTTACAATTACAAGTTGCCTCTTTTTATAATAGAAGTGTACAGATGTACCGAAATTTAGTTTACATTTTGTTTGAACATCTAAATTTTGTCATTAATTATAATTAGTCATTGAACTAGGAACATCCTTATTTTAGACTCAGTTTTTTTCAATCTCCTCATTCCACATCATTAATCATTTCAACCAATAAATTATGATATATGACAAAATATGAATAATGAATTAATCATTGATTTTTATGATTATATTTTATTTGTAGACATTTATGTATATATTATTTTACACATCGTTTTGAAAAATTTTAGAAGAACACAACAACTTACATTGATGATGTGTCGAGATATTATTCGTTAGGTTCTTGTTGTGAATCATTTCATATTATGATACATGATCAAATGTGAATACAAATTGAATGAGAATAGTTTAAATATCTAACATTAATTAAGTAATATATAATATCATGTAACACACATCAAATATTATTAGTATTTTTAAAGTATAATTTTCAACAATTATGAAATATATTCACTTGAATTTTATCTTTATTTTGAGTTTCATATTATCATATATCAAATATCTTTTTCTCTAGCCTAAAGTTATGAAACAATTATGCAAGAAAATACAATATAAAATTAAGTATAATTACATTAGTAACTTGTAAGTCTAATTATAGTATTTTTAAAACTATAATTTAAGTTTTTTTTTTTGCACACTACTAAGTATTTTTTTACTCATAAAATATTGCCATGTTAATTTTTTAGAAAATTAATAAAAAATATAAGATATTAATTTACCGAACACAAATAAATTTTTCAATTTATATATATTTTTCCAATAATAGACATGAAAGATAAAAAATTACCTGACATAAATAACTTCTTGAAATTTCAAAATGTTATTATTCTTCTTTTTAGATATGGAAATTAAAAAATATCTTATGATTTTTGCTTTTTACTTATGTCCACGCGTGCTATTTTATTATGTTATAGTAACATTTTTTTTTTGTATGTCATATTAAAGTACTAAATAAACGTTTCATATTGTTTCTGAGTGAAAAATATTATAATAATTTTGTCATCATCGAATTTTTTTAATCATAATAATTTTTATTTTCACAAAGTGTTATGTTTATTCCAAAAAATTGAGAACTAAATATTATGTGTATGACAAAACAAATAAAACAAACCACCCATGAAACGCGGAAAATCTCCTAATTATTATTATTATTGTTTTTAAAATAATGCCTCTTAAACAAATTGGTATTTGTTTTATTGAAATTGGTATTTGTTTTATTGCGGGTTCCATTTTTGCACTGGTAATTCCAATCGAACTCCTGACTCTATTTAAACATATACATATACATATTCCTATAAAGCTCACATATTTTACTTGTACAAGTAAAAAGTCCCAAATATCAAACCTCATTATAATTGAGTATGTTAGTTAATTAAATGCGCACACGTGTTCGTGTACGGTGCAGTGCGTGCACGTGTTCGTTTACGTGTCATTATCATAATTAGAGTTGGTGAAATGTGACATGACCCGAAAAAACGACCCGGTCCGTCCGAACCCGAACCCAAAAATATTGAAAAGTCAACGATCCGAAATCGAAACCCAACAAAAACCGATTGACCCAAACCCGAAATAACCGAAACCGAATGATCCGAACCCGAAATGAAAACGAAACCAAATGACCCAAATCCGAAATGGAATCGAAATCGAATTACCAGAATTCGAAATCGATCCGAAATCCAAACAACCCGAAACCCGACTAATCCAAAACACGAATACTCGAAACTCACAAACCAAATGATCTTAAAACCCTGATGAAATATTTATGTGTACTTGTAAAATCCCGAATAATTCGAAAACTAAATTTTCGAAAATCGAATGATCCAAACTAAAAATTTTCGAGACATGAATGACCCGAAAATTGAAACAACTCGAAACCGAACGACCTGCAAACCGAAACAACTCGAGCCCGAAACGACCCGAACCCGAAACCGCCCCATACGATTGCCACCTCTCGTGAGGAGGTACTATAAACAATTTAATACCTTCAAGAGCAAGTAATTTTACATTATATGCTCACTATCCTCTTTTTGGAAACCGCCCAAATTTTCACACTTATTTAGGCTCAATACAATTTTCTGGACCAAAATATTAAAGTCCGGTGCCTAAATAAACCAAACAAAATCCTTCTTTCTTTTTCCTTTTTGGACTGAAAATGAAATGAATTCGCTAACAAAAAAAAAATTGCACATTCAAATATAATCAAACAAAAGATGATTTAACATATACATCCATAATTACAAGTTTAGTGAATACATATACAACATAACTCATTATAGGCAATCTTGAAATATTGCAATATGGTACAGGTATTTCTCTCCGATGGATCAAATTGCATTTTGACCAAAATGAAGAAAATATAATCAAATTTAAAGAAAAAAAAGACGAGAAATATATTAGCACATTGTATTAATCGACTTAAAGGTGCGAACCCTCTTTACACGTTGCAAATTAAGCTATCATATTCGTCATGTCACTCTTTTATAAAGTGGTCCGCTCCCCATTTCGCATTTCGCCCCCTCAACTTTTTGATGTTGGTATTTTTGAAAACATTTGACCTATAATTATAATGCAAAAAAAGATATCTAAATTAAAATCATGTGATTGAGAGAGACTACTTCAAAGTCATGATATGATGGTGACCTATAACCAAAACTCCTTCATTTAAATAATACATTTTTTATTTTATGAAAAAAGGAAAGACTTATGTTTTGGTACAAGCAACAACTGATTGAACAATAATTCAAAGAAAATATCCAAATAAAGATAGGTACCAATTGACAATGACTTTTTGCACTTTATTAAGTTATCTACTTAATAATTTGTTGACAAAAGCAATGTCTATGTAAAATTTCCCCAAATTGTGTGGAGATTATACTCTTTTTGAAATTTTAAAAGTATCGCAAAAGAGATTTTGCAAATCACACACAAAATAAGAACAACACAAATATGCAAGAACAAAAACAAACAAAAAGGAAAAAAGAAAAGAAAACATCAATGCAAAATAAGTAGATAACTTAATAATAGTTCGGAGATTATACTCTTTTTGTAAAACATTATTGAGATATTCAGAATTCATTTAAGAAACATCAATGCAAAATAAAGTAATAAATTGCAAAAGAATAACCTAACTTGTAAAATACCCTAAATAATAGCTGAAATTTCAAAATCACGGGTGATACAATCACCGAACTATTCCACAAATTCAACCCCGAATTACACGTGTCGTCATCAGAGAAATACAAATAAGCGGCCCCGATCAAAATCAAACAGGATCCAATGACCAATTTATGTTTAGAGAATTTTTTATTTCAAAATTGCGGCCAAGTGCTTAATTCAGATCGAAACATCAGAAAATTTAATTATAATCAAAGGCCTAATAAGGAGATATTTATTACTCCATGAATCTAATAACTAACAAAAATACCCAATTTATCCCCTATTTATTGATCCAAAAAAGAAACCAACATGATGATTAATAAATCAAACATCCAGAAATAATGACTTTTTTATGCAATTACACAAATGATTGAAAAAACTACTATCAAAAGAACCCGACAAAACCAAAAATCATAAATGATCAGTGTGCTAAATTAATTGGGAAAAATTCGCACAAATCAAGCCTAAAGATACATAAAAAATCTAATCTTTTCCATTGCTACTATTAGTATCAATTTTTAGGAATATTAACAAAGCACATATACGAACCTGTGTTAGGTCTATGAATTGGCCAAAAAATGCCTCTCCACATCGAATTCAAATTCGAAACGAAACCGAAAAACCAAAACATCATGACAAATCCAACAATCCAAGGCATGAGCATGAATCCGAGCATGAAAGCTACGGACCCACAAAGCATCAGGGCGAACGACGCGCCGAACAAGAGCGAAGCAAATGCAGCTGGCGTCACCTTAGCAGCACGCGCAGGTCGTCGCCCACGTGACGGCGGAGGTAAGAGCGTTACGACGATAGCGCATAGGTCTGAGATGACACGCGAGGTCGTGGTAGTGTCCATGGCGAAAGATCAAACCCTAACCCTGGTGGAAGAAGATAGATCAATGCGTATTTTTGTTAAATGGGTAAAGGTTAGTTTGGTAAAAGCTTCAGAATCTCAGATAAGATCAAACAGAGGAGGAAAAATAAATGGATAATAGAAGGATTAAAATGTAAAAGAGGCAGGTTGAGTTAGGGATGTCAATGGTGTGGATATTGCCCGAACCGACCCGAACCGTATCCGAAGAAATATCCGGATTCGAAAAAAGTGGATCCGGATATGGATCTGGTTGCTAATTTTAGGATCCGGAACCGGATTCGATATACGATTTTGGTGCGGGGACCGGATCCGTGTTTCGGATCCGGATATTTTTAGGATCCGGATACTCGGAACCAGATTCGAGTATCCGGAACCGGATCCGGATACGCATATTATATATTATTTTTATGTATTATATTTGATATTAGTTGAAAAATCATATATAAATTAATGATTTGTGAGTGATTTAAACTCACAATCGTAAAATTACGTTTAAATATAATCATATTTATCGTTCATGTCACAAATTATATATATTTATAGCTAAAAAGTAAGTTATGTTATGATAACATAATATCCGTTTTAATACCCGAAAGAGAACCGTATCCGTATCCGTATCCGACAATATCCGAACCGTATCCGTATCCGTTTATTATCCGAACCGTATCCGGATCCGGGTAATTCCGTATCCGGATCCGTATCTGAAAAAATATATGGATATGGATCTGGTATGACCACTATCCGAACCGGATCCGAACCGTTGACACCCCTAGGTTGAGTGCTCTCTCTCTCTCTCTATCCACCTCCTCTCTCATCTGACAAGTCTTGGAGAAATATATATAATAAGTTTGGACATTTTATATCTATGACCTTGTAAAATAATAAAATAGTTTTCGTAAGTAATAAGTATGGAAATTTTACTAGTATTTTTTTAGTGCAACTTTTGGGATTTTCTATTTTTGGCAGTGTTATGTTAAAACAGATCAAACAGAAGTAATTATTTTTTTATGGGAAATTACTGTTTATTAGATTTACGATATTTAAGTAAATCGTGTCATAAATTAATTTAACAACAGAAAATAGCTTATTAGTTCCGATAATTAACGAAAGCCATTAAGCCAACATATACAGAAAGAGAAAATAAAATTTGCAAAAAGAGTCCTTACAGTATTATCTAAATTTGTAACAAACTAATCTTTATCTTAGTATCTCGTGGGCCTGCAATATCTGAAAATATATGATACTAGCTTCTTTTTTTCCGCGCGATTGCGCGAAGTGCATTTGTTCTGTTGCCTTTCCAAGAAAGCCTAATGTGAAACTGGCTTCGTGGCATCAATTCATTGGTTCAACGGTGTGAGCCCCACCAGCAAAACGTAAGAAAAAAAATGTATATGTAATGTACTGTTAAAGTGAGGCATGTTTTTCACATAAGTCCTTCATATGTATCATTATTTGATACATTGTTACTGTAAAATTTAAACAATATATATATTTACGTGAAAAATTTAATGTAAAAATAATGATATACATGTATGCAAAAAAAAAAATGTATACATAAAGAAAATAACATATTTAAAATCGAATAAAAGTGAAGATACATATATGTAATAGTAATCGAATATGACAAACAATCAATATGTAACATTACCAACATATTACGATAATAACGAACTTTAATTATATTTTGTCAAATATATAATATATAATATATTAAAAAATAATTAAATATTTAACTTATTATTAACAAAAATAATGAAATATTATTTAAACTAGTTTTATATTAAGTTTTCTTTTAAAATTTGCTTAAATTGATTAAAAATAAAATTATATTATATTAAATAATAAATTATTGAATCCGTTGTGTTATTTGAATCAAATAAATAACACATTATTTTTTGTCCCAATTTTGAAGAAAAAAATATTCAATTGAAAGTATAATCTTAATACTACATTTTTTGCAATTATTTTCAAGTAAATATTTTGAAATCAATTGTAATATTTTATTTTTGTCACGCTAAGCATTACGGGGTGAGAACTCGGTGAATGTTGCCATTTCTCATGAATTCTTTGAATATAAAATATGACTTTTCCTCATATATGTCCACAAATATTATTATTTATAAATATTGTACAACTAAACAAATTTTAAAAAAAAATATCATGCATGAAAACAAAACATTATTATATAACATGGACAATTTATATGTAGAATTTTTCTTATCATTAAATTCAAAATTGAATTATAAAAATAGATATTCATATTAAATTACCAATATTATTCAATATTTCATCATATTTCTAGAAACAAAATAAAACATTAATATTTTGTAAAATTTTCAAATAAAAAATAATCAATTAAAACTAATAGTATGATCTCGGAAATATTTTTATAATTCCTTTTCAATAAATAAATTGGTATACCGTCTAATAATTTTTCTTATAAATTGTTATAAAATATTATTTTTAAATATTTATAAGTGTTAATATTTATAATTTTATGTATAGTCTGATAAGATACAATTAGATTAACAAATATTTTGTATAACATACAATACAAATAAGATTTAACTTGGATCGTAATTCATAAGACTTCGAGGACTTACATTGAAAAATGTCTTAATTTATATTAACAAATCTCTTTACTTCCCCCTCATTTCACGGCCCATCTTCCTTTCCGTCATTTGTTCTTTTTGAGTTGGGACCCACACATATGAGTGGTCAAGATAAAACCACGAGTAGGCTGTTTGTTAGGCTTTAGATTACCGCCGGAGTTTTTGATTTTGTTATATTATATATTTTTTGTAATATGTATATTTTTTTCATCCTGACACAATTTTACTCGGATTTAAATAAATGTATAGTATATGTTAGCTGCGCGAAGATACAAATAAATTATGAATAAATTATACGTAAAATGTAGGAAACACAATACACAAAATACGAATATTTCACAACAAAATAACAAATAATATTACATAACTTTTAATAATAATAGAAATGCATAAATTACAACAATACCAAATTTTAAGTAATTTAGCTAGTAAAAAAATACGCATTCAAATGCATCGAAACCAACAAATACTTTCATTCAAGCATACAATATGTCAGTGTGATGTGTTTGCCTCAGTAAATTATTATTTTGATAAATTTTAGAACAATGACCATATAAATTGTTCAAGAGCCGGTTATCTTAATCAATTCAAAGGTTATTGCTGTAAAATTTATCTATGTTTTATACATCATCGACATAATTAAGAAAATGAAATAAGATGATGATGACGACGATGATGATAATGATGATGATGATGTTGCTATATTGTTTATGCTTTCACATTTCGGCAATAATGTTTAGGTTCGACTTTCAGGTTTAAAATGTGTAAGGACGATGTGTTCGCCTTAGTAAATCATGACTTTTCAAGAACCGATTTTCTCGAGGTGAAAAATTACGTAGTGAAAGATTCGATCAAAACCATCTCAAAAACATGTTATTCGGACTCCTCAGAACATTAAAAGATTGTTATGAATTGAAAAAATAAACTATCTTAGTGTTTGTAAAATTTGGTGAAAAGTTAATTCAAGATGGGGTACGGTTTGGATAGCAACCATGTGGAACATATGGAAAGAGAGGAACCGGAGAATTTTCTCTTTCAAAGCCGTTTCTACCTCCCTCCTTTCTACTATGATAACCGAAGAGGTGGACAAATGGACACAAAATTGCCAAGAGTTTTTTTCTTTCCTATTTAAATATTTGATGTAAATATGTTGATTACTCTATTTATGTAGTAAAAGATTAGATCAAAACCATCTCAAAAACATGTTATTTGGACTCCTCATAACGTTAAAAGATTGTTATGAATCGATAAAACAAACTATCTTAGTGTTTGTAAAATTTGGTGAAAATTTATATAGTAAAATATACGATACAAATGATCTAAAAACACGTTATTTGAACTCCTCAAGACATAAAAATATTGCTATGAATCAAAATGAAAACTTTCTCGGTGTTTGTACAATTTCGTGAAAAGTTACGTAGTAAAAGATTTGATCCAAACCATCTCAAAAGCACGTTATTTGGATTCCTTTGAACGTTGAAAGATTGTTATGAATAAAAAAAACAAACTATTTTAGTGTTTGTAAAATTTGGTGAAAAGTTATGTAGTAAAAGATACGATACAAATGATCTAAAAACACGTTATTTGAACTCCTGAAAGCGTAAAAAGATTGCTATGAGTCGAAAAGAAAACTGTCTTAGTGTTTGTACAATTTGGTGAAAAGTTACATAGTATAATATTCGATCCAAACCATCTGAAAACACGTTATTTTAAATCATCACCGCGTTAAAACATTGTTATGAATCGAAAAACAAGATTTCTTGGTGTTTGTAAAATTTGGTGAAAAGTAATGTAGTAAAAGATACGATACAAACGATCTAAAAACACGTTATTTGAACTTCTCAAAGCGTAAAAAGATTGCTATGAATCGAAAAGAAAACTTTCTTAGTGTTTGTACAATTTGGTGAAAAGTTCCGTAGTAAAAGATTCGATCAAAACCATCTCAAAAACATGTTATTTGGACTCCTCAGAACGTTAAAAGATTGTTATGAATCGAAAAAACAAACTATCTTAGTGTTTGTAAAATTTGATGAAAAGTTATGTAGTAAAAGATACGATACGAATGATCTAAAAACACGTTATTTGAACTCCTGAAAACATAAAAATATTGCTATGAATCGAAATGAAAACTTTCCCAGTGTTTGTACAATTTGGTGAAAAGTTACTTAGTAAAAGATTTGATCCAAACCATCTCAAAAACACGTTATTTGGACTCCAATGAACGTTGAAAGATTGTTATGAATCGAAAAACAAACTATCTTAGTGTTTGTAAAATTTGGTGAAAAGTTATGTAGTAAATGATACGATACAAATTAACTAAAAACACGTTATTTGAACTCCTTAAAGCAAAAACAGATTGATATGAGTCGAAAAGAAAACTTTCTTAGTATTTGTGCAATTTGGTGAAAAGTTACATAGTAAAAGATTCGATCCAAACCATCTGAAAAACACGTCATTTTGAATCCTCATAGCGTTAAAACATTGTTATGAATCGAAAAACAAGATTTCTTGGTGTTTGTAAAATTTGGTGAAAAGTTATGTAGTAAAAGATACGACCCAAACGATCTGAAAACACATTATTTGAACTTCTTAAAGCGTAAAAAGATTGCAATGAATCGAAAATAAAACTTTCTTAGTGTTTGTACAATTTGGTGAAAACTTACGTAATAAAAGATTCGATCAAAGCCATCTCAAAAACATGTTATTTGGACTCCTTAGAACGTTAAAAGGTTGTTATGAATCGAAAAATAAAAAATCTTAGTGTTTGTAAAATTTGGTGAAAGTTATGTAGTAAAAGATATGATACAAATGATCTAAAAACATGTTATTTGAACCCCTCGAAACATACAAATATTTCTATGAATCGAAAGGAAAACTTTCTTAGTGATTGTACAATTTGGTGAAACGTTACATAGTAAAAGATTCGATCCAAACCATCTCAAAAACATGTTATTTGGACTCCTCAGATTGTTTGAAGATAGTTATGAATGGAAAAACAAACTTTCTTAGTGTTTGTAAAATTTGGTGAAAGTTATGTAGTAAAATTGATATAAAAACACGTTATTTGAACTCCTCAAATCGTAAAAAGATTGTTATGAATTGAAAATAAATCTATCTTAGTGTTTGAAAAATTTGGTGAAAGGGTATATAGTAAAAGATACAATACAAATGATCTAAATACACGTTATTTGAACTCCCGAAAACGTAAAAAGATCGCTATGAGTTAAAAATAAAAGTTTCTTAGTGTTTGTACAATTTGGTGAAAAGTTATGTAGTAAAAGATTCGATCCAAACCATCTCAAAAACACGTTATTTGGAATCCTCGCAGCGTTAAAACGTGGTTATGAATCGAAAAACAAGCTTTCTTGGTATTTGCAAAATTTGGTGAAAAGTTATGTAGTAAAAGATACGACACAAACGATCTAAAAACATGTTATTTGAACTCCTCAAAGTGTAAAAAGATTGCTACGAATCGAAAATAAAACTTTCTTAGTTTTTGTACAATTGGGTGAAAAATTATGTAGTAAAAGATTCGATCCAAACCATCTCAAAAACACGTCATTTGGACTCCTCAGAACATTAAAAGATTGTTATGAATCGAAAAACAAGCTTTTATGGTGTTTGTAAACTTTGGTGAAAAGTTATGTAGTAAAAGATACGATACAAATGATCTAAAAACACGTTATTTGAACTCCTCAAAGTGTAAAAATATTTCTATGAATCGAAAAGAAAACTTTCTTAGCGTTTGTACAATTTGGTGAAAAGTTACGTAGTAAAAGATTCAATCAAAACCATCTCAAAACACACGTTATTTGGACTCCTCAGAGAGTCAAAAGAATGTTATGAATCGAAAAACAAACTTTCTCCGTGTTTGTAAAATTTCGTGAAAAGTTATGTAATAAAAGATACGATACAAATGATCTAAAAACACGTTATTTGAACTCCTCAAAGTTCAAGAAGATTGCAACGAATCGAAAAGAAAACTTTCTTAGTGTTTGTACAATTTGGTGAAAAGTTACGTAATAAAAGATTCGATCCAAACCATCTTATAAACACGTTATTTTGGCATCTCGGAGGTTTAAAAGATTGTTATGAATCGGAAAACAAGCTTTGTTAGTGTTTATAAAATTTGGTGAAAAGTTATGTAGTAAAAGATACGATACAAATGATCCAAAAACTCATTATTGGAACTCCTGAAAGCGTAAAAAGCTTGCTATGAATCGAAAAGAATGATTTCTTAGTGTTTGTACAATTTGGTGAAAAGTTACGTAGTAAAAGATTCGATCGAAACCATCTCAAAAACACGTTATTTGGACTCCTCAAAGAGTTAAAAGAATGTTTAGAATCGAAAAACGAACATTCTTAGTGTTTGTAAAATTTGGTGAAAAGATATGTAGTAAAAGATACGATACAAATGATCTAAAAACACGTTATTTGAACTCCTCAGCGTAAAAAGATTGCAATGAATCGAAAAGAAAACTTTCTTAGTGTTTATACAATTTGGTGAAAAGTTGCATAGCAAAAGATTCGATCCAAACCATCAAAAACACGTTATTTAGACTCCTCGCAGATTTAAAAGATTGTTATGAATCGAAAAACAAACTTTCTTAGTGTTTACAAAATTGGGTGAAAAGTTACGTAGTAAAAGATACGATACAAATGATCTAAAAGCACGTTATTTGACCTCCTCAAAGCGTAAAAAGCTTGCAATGAATCGAAAAGAAAACTTTCTTAGTGTTTATACAATTTTGGTGAAAAGTTGCATAGCAAAATATTCGATCCAAACCATCTCAAAAACACGTTATTTGGACTCCTCGCAGATTTAAAAGATTGTAATGAATCGAAAAACAAACTTTCTTAGTGTTTACAAAATTGGGTGAAAAGTTATGTAGTAAAAGATACGATACAAATGATCTAAAAGCACGTTATTTGACCTCCTCAAAACGTAAAAAACTTGCTATGAATCGAAAAGAAAGCTTTTTTAGTGTTTGTACAATTTGGTGAAAAGTTACGTAGTAAATGATTCGAACGTAACCATTTCAAAAACACGTTATTTGGACTACCCAGAGAGTTAAAAGATTGTTATGAATCGGAAAACAAACTTTGTTAATGTTTCTAAAATTTGGTGAAAAGTTATGTAGTAAAAGATACGATACAAATGATCCAAAAACACATTATTGCAACTCCTGAAAGCGTAAAAAGCTTGCTATAAATCGAAAAGAATGCTTTCTTAGTGTTTGTACAATTTGGTGAAAAGTTACGTAGTAAAAGATTCGATCGAAACCATCTCAAAAACACGTTATTTGGACTCCTCAGAGAGTTAAAAGAATGTTATGAATCGAAAAACGAACATTCTTAGTGTTTGTAAAATTTGGTGACAAAATATGTAGTAAAAGATATGATACAAATGATCTAAAAACACGTTATTTGAACTCCTTAAAAAGATTGCAATGAATCGAAAAGAAAACTTTCTTAGTGTTTACACAATTTGGTGAAAAGTTGCATAGCAAAAGATTCGATCCAAACCATCTCAAAAACACGTTATTTGGACTCCTCGCAGATTTAAAAGATTGTTATGAATCGCAAAACAAACTTTCTTAGTGTTTACAAAATTGGGTGAAAAGTTATGTAGTAAATGATACGATACAAATGATCTAAAAGAACGTTATTTGACCTCCTCAAAGCGTCAAAAGCTTGCTATGAATCGAAAAGAAAGATTTCTTAGTGTTTGTACAATTTGGTGAAAAGTTACGTAGTAAATGATTCGGTCGTAACCATCTCAAAAACACGTTATTTGGACTCCCCAGATAGTTAAAAGAATGTTTTGAATCGAAAAACAAACTTTCTTAGTGTTTATAAAATTTGGTGAAAAGTTATGTAATAAAAAGATACGATACAAATGATCTAAAAACACGTGACTTGAACTCCTCAAAACGTAAAAATATTGCTATGAATCAAAAAGAAAACTTTTTTAGTGTTTGTACAATTTGGTGAAAAGTTACGTAGTAAAAGATTTGATAGAAACCATCTCGAAAATACGTTATTTGGACTCCTCAGGGAGTGAAAAAAATGTTATGAATCGAAAAACGAACCTTCTTAGTGTTTGTAAAATTTGGTGAAAAGTTATGTAGTAATAGATACGATACAAATGATCTAAAAACACGTTATTTGAACTTCTCAAAGCGTAAAAAGATTGCTATGAATCGAAAAGGAAAGTTTCTTAGAGTTTGTACAATTTGGTCAAAAGTAACGTAGGAAATGATTCGATCGAAACCATCTCGAAAACGCATTATTTGGACTCCTCAGAGAGTTAAAAGAATGTTATGAATTGAAAAACAAACTTTCTTAGTGTTTGTAAAATTTCGTGAAAAATTATGTAGTAAAAGATAAGATACAAATGATATAAACACACGTTATTTAAACTCCTCAATGCGTAAAAAGATTGCAATGAATCGAAAAGAAATCTTTCTTAGTGTTTGTACAATTTGGTGAAAAGTTACATATTAAAAGATTCGATCGAAACCATCTCAAAAACACGTTATTTGGACTCCTCAGGGAGTTAAAACAATGTTATGAATCGAAAAACGAACTTTCTTAGTGTTTGCAAAATTTGGGGAAAAGATATGTAGTAAAAGATACGATACAAATGATCTAAATACACGTTATTTGAAATTCACAAAGCGCAAGAAGATTGCAACGAATCGAAAAGAAAACTTTCTTAGTGTTTGTAAAATTTCGTGAAAAGTTATGTAGTAACAGATACGATACAAATGATCTAAAAACACGTTATTTGAACTCCTCAAAGCGCAAGAAGATTGCAACGATTCGAACAGAAAACTTTCTTAGTGTTTGTACTATTTGGCGAAAAGTTACGTAGTAAAAGATTCGATCCAAACCATCTTAAAAACACGTTATTTTGGCACCTTGGAGGTTTAAAAGATTATTATGAATCGGAAAACAAACATTGTTAGTGTTTATAAAATTTGGTGAAAAGTTATGTAGTAAAATGTACGATACAAATGATCCAAAAACACATTATTGGGACTCCTGAAAGCGTAAATAGCTTGCTATGAATCGAAAAGAATGCTTTCTTAGTGTTTGTAAAATTTGTTGAAAAGTTACGTAGTTAAAGATTCCATCGAAACCATATCAAAAACACGTTATTTGGACTCCTCAGAGAGTTAAAAGAATGTTATGAATCGAAAAACGAACATTCTTAGTGTTTGTAAAATTTGGGGAAAAAATATGTAGTAAAAGATACGATACAAATGATCTAAAAACACGTTATTTGGACTCCTCGCAGCTTTAAAAGATGGTTATGAATCGAAAAACAAAATTTGTTAGTGTTTACAAAATTGGGTGAAAAGTTATGTAGTAAAAGATACGATACAAATGATCTAAAAGGACGTTATTTGAACTCCTCAAAACGTAAAAAGCTTGCTATGAATCGAAAAGAAAGCTTTCTTAGTGTTTGTACAATTTGGTGAAAAGTTACGTAGTAAATTATTCGATCGAAACCATCTCAAAAACACGTTATTTGGACTACCCAGATAGTTAAAAGAATGTTTTGAATCGAAAAACAAACTTTCTTAGTGTTTATAAAATTTGGTGAAAAGTTATGTAGTAAAAGATACGATACAAATGATCTAAAAACATGTGATTTGAACTTCTCAAAACGTAAGAAAATTGCTATGAATCGAAAAGAAAACTTTCTTAGTGTTTGTATAATTTGGTGAAAAGTTACATAGTAAAAGATTCGATCGAAACCATCTCAAAAACACGTTATTTGGACTCCTCAGGGAGTTAAAAAAATGTTATGAATCGAAAAACGAACTTTCTTAGTGTTTGTAAAATTTGGTGAAAAGTTATGTAGTAGAAGATACGATACAAATGATCTAAAAACACGTTATTTGAACACCTCAAAGCGTAAAAAGATTGCTATTAATCGAAAGGAAAATTTTCGCAGAGTTTGTACAATTTGGTGAAAAGTTACGTAGGAAATGATTCGATCGAAACCATCTCGAAAACACGTTATTTGGACTCCTCAGAGAGTTAAAAGAATGTTATGAATTTAAAAACAAACTTTCTTAGTGTTTGAAAAATTTCGTGAAGAATTATGTAGTAAAAGATAAGATACAAATGATCTTAAACTCCTCAAAGTGTAAAAAGATTGCAATGAATCGAAAGAAATATTTCTTAGTGTTTGTACAATTAGGTGAAAAGTTACATATTAAAAGATTCGATAGAAACCATCTTAAAAACACGTTATTTGGACTCCTCAGAGAGTTAAAACAGTGTTATGAATCGAAAAACGAACTTTCTTAGTGTTTGTAAAATTTGGGCAAAAGATATGTAGTAAAAGATACGATACAAATGATCTAAAAACACGTTATTTGAACTCCTCAGCGCAAATTAAGAATTGCAACGAATCGAAAAGAAAACTTTCTTAGAGTTTGTACAATTTGGTGAAAAGTTACGAAGTAAAAGATTCGACCGAAACCGTCTCAAAATCACGTTATTTGGACTCCTCAGAGAGTTAAAAGAATGCTATGAATTGAAAAACGAACTTTCTTAGTGTTTGTAAAATTTGGTGAAAAATTATGTAGTAAAAGATACGATACAAATGATCTAAAAACACGTTATTTGAACTCCTCAAAGCGTAAAAAGATTGCTATGAATCGAAAAGAAAGCTTTATTAGTGTTTGTACAATTTGGTGAAAAATTACGTAGTAAATGATTCGATCGGAACCATCTCAATAACACGTTATTTGGACTCCTCAGAGAGTTAAAAAAATGTTTCGACTCGAAAAACAAACTTTCTTAATGTTTGTAAAATTTGGTGAAAAGTTAGGTAGTAAAAGATACAATACTAATGATCTAAAAACACGTTATTTGAACTCCTCAAAGCGTAAAAAGATTGCTATGAATCGAAAAGAAAACTTTCTTAGTGTTTGTACAATTTGGTGAAAAGTTACGTAGTAAACGATTCGATCGAAACCATCTCAAAAACACGTTATTTTAATTCCTCAAAGCGTAAAAAGATTGCAATGAATCGAAAAGAAAACTTTCTAAGTGTTTGTACAAATTGGTGAAAAGTTACGTAGTAAACGATTCGATCGAAACCATCTCAAAAACATGTTATTTGGACTCCTCAGGGCGTTAAAAGAAAGTTATGAATCGAAAAACAAACTTTCTTGGTGTTTATAAAATTTGGTGAAAAGTTATGTAGTAAAAGATACGATACAAATGATCTAAAAACAAGTTATTTGAACTCATCAAAGCGTAACATGCTTGCTATGAATTGAAAAGAAAGCTTTCTTAGTGTTTGTACAATTTGGTGAAAAGTTACGTAGTAAAAGATTCGATCGAAACCATCTCAAAAACACGTTATTTGGACTCCTCAGGGAGTTAAAAGAATGTTATCAATCGAAAAACAAACTTTCACGGTGTTTATAAAATTTGGTGACAAGTTATGCAGTAAAAGATACGATACAAATGATCTAAAAACACGTTATTTGAACTCCTCAAAGCGTAAAAAGCTTGCTATGAATTGAAAAGAAAGCTTTATTAGTGTTTGTACAATTTGGTGAAAAATCACGTAGCAAATGATTCGATCGAAACCATCTCAAAAACACGTTATTTGGACTCCTCAGTGAGTTAAAAGAATGTTTTGAATCAAAAAACAAACTTTCTCAGTGTTTGTGAAATTTGGTGAAAAGTTACGTAGTAAAAGAAACGATACAAATGATCTAAAAACACGTTATTTGAACTCCTCAAAGCGTAAAAAGATTGCTATGAATCGAAAAGAAAACTTTCTTAGTGTTTGTACAATTCGGTGAAAAGTTACGTAGTAAACGATTCGATCGAAACCATCTCAAAAACATGTTATTTGGACTCATCAGGGGGTTAAAAGAATGTTATGAATCGAAAAACAAACTTTCTTGGTGTTTGTAAAATTTGGTGAAAAGTTATGTAGTAAAAGATACGATACAAATGATCTAAAAACACGTTATTTGAACTCCTCAAAGCGTAACATGCTTGCTATGAATTGAAAAGAAAGCTTTATTAGTGTTTGTACAATTTGGTGAAAAGTTACGTAGTAAATGATTAGATCGAAACCATCTGAAAAACACGTTATTTGGACTCCTCAGAGAGTTAAAAGAATGTTTCGAATCGAAAAACAAACTTTCTTAATGTTTGGAAAATTTGGTGAAAAGTTATGTAGTAAAAGATACAATACTAATGATCTAAAAATACGTTATTTGAACTCCTCAAAGCGTAAAACGATTGCTATGAATCGAAAAGAAAACTTTCTTAGTGTTTGTACAATTTGGTGAAAAGTTACGAAGTAAAAGATTCGAACCAAACCTTCTTAAAAACACATTATTTTGGATCCTCGGAGCTTTGAAAGATTGTTATGAATCGAAAAAAAAACTTTCTTAGTGTTTATAAAATTTGGTGAAAAGTTATGTAGTAAAAGATACGATACAAATGATCTAAAAACACGTTATTTGAACTCCTCAAAGCGTAAAAAGCTTGCTAAGAATTGAAACGAAAGCTTTATTAGTGTTTGTGCAATTTGGTGAAAAGTTACGTAGTAAATGATGGGATCGAAACCATCTCAAAAATACGTTATCTGGACTCCTCAGAGAGTTATGTAGTAAATGATGGGATCGAAACCATCTTAGTGTTTGTGCAATTTGGTGAAAAGTTATGTAGTAAAAGATACGATACAAATGATCCAAAAACATGTTATTTGAACTCCTCAAAGCGTAAAAAGTTTGCAATGAATCGAAAAGAAAGATTTCTTAGTGTTTGTACAATTTGGTGAAAAGTTATGTAGTAAAAGATACGATACAAATGATCTGAAAACACGTTATTTGAACTCCTCAGCGTAAAAAGATTGCAATGAATCGAAAAGAAAACTTTCTTAGTGTTTGTACAATTTGGTCAAAAGTTGCGTAGTAAAAGATTCGATCCAATCCATCTTAAAAACACGTTATTTGGGCTCCTCGGAGCTTTGAAAGATTGTTATGAATCGAAAAACAAACTTTCTTAGTGTTTGTACAATTTGGTGAAAAGTTGCGTAGTAAAAGATTCGTTCGAAACCATCTCAATAACACGTTATTTGGACTCCTCAGAGAGTTAAATGAATGTTATGAATCGAAAAACAAACTTTCTTAATGTCTGTAAAATTTGGTGAAAAGTTACGTAGTAAAAGAAACGATACAAATGATCAAAAAACACGTTATTTGAACTCCTCAAAGCGTAAAAAGATTGCAATGAATCGAAATGAAAACTTTCTTAGTGTTTGTACAATTTGGTGAAAAGTTACGTAGTAAAAGATTCGATAGAAACCATCTCAAAAACACGTTATTTGGACTCCTCAGGGAGTTAAAATAATGTTATGAATCGAAAAACAAACTTTCTTGGTGTTTATAAAATTTGGTGAAAAGTTATGTAGTAAAAGATACGGTACAAATGATCTAAAAACACGTTATTTGAACTCCTCAAAGCGTAAAAATATTGCTATGAATTGAAAAGAAAGCTTTATTAGTTTTTGTACAATTTTGGTGAAAAGTTACGTAGTAAATGATTCGATCGAAACCATCTCAAAAACACGCTATTTGGACTCCTTAGAGAGTTAAAAGAATGTTATGAATCGAAAAACAAACTTTGTTAGTGGTTGTAAAATTTGGTGAAAAGTTATGTAGTAAAAGATACGATACAAATGATCCGAAAACACGTTATTTGAACTCCTCAGCGTAAAAAGATTGCAATGAATCGAAAAGAAAACTTTCTTAGTGTTTGTACAATTTGGTCAAAAGTTGCGTAGTAAAAGATTTGATCCAAACCATCTTAAAAAGACGTTATTTGGGCTCCTCGGAGCTTTGAAAGATTGTTATTAATCGAAAAACAAACTTTCTTAGTGTTTATAAAATTTGGTGAAAAGTTATTTAGTAAAAGATACGATACAAATGATCCAAAAACATGTTATTTGCACTCCTCAAAGCGTAAAAAGCTTGCAATGAATCGAAAAGAAAGATTTCTTAGTATTTGTACAATTTGGTGAAAAGTTGCGTAGTAAAAGATTCGTTCGAAACCATCTCAATAACACGTTATTTGGACTCCTCAGAGAGTTTAATGAATTTTATGAATCGAAAAACAAACTTTCTCAATGTTTGTAAAATTTGGTGAAAAGTTACGTAGTAAAAGAAACGATACAAATGATCTAAAAACACGTTATTTGAACTCCTCATAGCGTAAAAAGATTGCAATGAATCGAAAAGAAAACTTTCTTAGTGTTTGTACAATTTGGTGAAAAGTTACGAAGTAAAAGATTCGATCGAAACCATCTCAAAAACACATTATTTGGACTCCTCAGGGAGTTAAAAGAATGTTATGAATCGAAAAACAAACTTTCTTGGTGTTTATAAAATTTGCTGAAAAGTTATGTAGTAAAAGATATGATACAAATGATCCAAAAATACGTTATTTGAACTCCTCAAAGCGTAAAAAGCTTGCAATGAATCGAAAAGAAAGCTTTCTCAGTGTTTGTACAATTTGGTGAAAAGTTGCGTAGTAAAAGATTCGTTCGAAATCAGGTCAATAACACGTTATTTGGACTCCTCAGAGAGTTAAAAGAATGTTATGAATCGAAAAACATACTTTCTTAATGTTTGTAAAATTTGGTGAAAAGTTACGTAGTAAAGAAACGATACAAATGATCTAAAAACACGTTATTTGAACTCCTCTAAGCGTAAAAAGATTGCAATGAATCGAAAAGAAAACTTTCTTAGTGTTTGTACAATTTGGTGAAAAGTTACGTAGTAAAAGATTCGATCGAAACCATCTCAAAAACACGTTATTTGGACTCCCCAGGAAGTGAAAAGAATGTTATGATTTGAAAAACAAACTTTCTTGGTGTTTATAAAATTTGGTCAAAAGTTAGGAAGTAAAAGATACGGTACAAATGATCTAAAAACACGTTATTTTAACTCCTCAAATCGTGAAAAGTATGCTATGAATTGAAAAGAAAGCTTTATTAGTGTTTGTACAATTTGTTGAAAAATTACGTAGTAAATGATTCCATCGGAACCATCTCAATAACACGTTATTTGGACTCCTCAGAGAGTTAAATGAATGTTATGAATCGAAAAACAAACTTTCTTAACGTTTGTAAATTTTGGTGAAAAGTTACGTAGTAAAAGAAACGATACAAATGATCTAAAAACACGTTATTTGAACTCCTCAAAGCGTAAAAAGATTGCAATGAATCGAAAAGAAAACTTTCTTAGTATTTGTACAATTTGGTGAAAAGTTGCGTAGTAAAAGATTCGTTCGAAACCATCGCAATAACACGTTATTTGGACTCCTCAGAGAGTTAAATGAATGTTATGAATCGAAAAACAAACTTTCTTAATGTTTGTAAAATTAGGTGAAAAGTTACATAGTAAAAGAAACGATACAAAGGATCTAAAAACACGTTATTTGAACTCCTCAAAGCGTAAAAGGATTGCAATGAATCGAAAAGAAAACTTTCTTAGTGTTTGTACAATTTGGTGAAAAGTTACGTAGTAAAAGATACGATCGAAACCATCACAAAAACACGTTATTTGGACTCCTCAGGGAGTTAAAAGAATGTTATGAACCGAAAAACAAACTTTCTTGGTGTTTATAAAATTTGGTGAAAAGTTATGTAGTAAAAGATACGATACAAATGATCTAAAAACACGTTATTTGAACTCCTCAAAGTGTAAAAAGCTTGCTATGAATTGAAAAGAAAGCTTTATTAGTGTTTGTACAATTTGGTGAAAAATTACGTAGTAAATGATTCCATCGAAACCATCTCAAAAACACGTTATTTGTACTCCTCAGAGAGTTAAAAGAATGTTTTGAATCGAAAAAAAAACTTTCTCAGTGTTTGTGAAATTTGGTGAAAAGTTATGTAGTAAAAGATACGATACAAATGATCTAAAAACACGTTATTTGAACTCCTCAAAGCGTAAAAAGCTTGCTAAGAATTGAAAAGAAAGCTTTATTAGTGTTTGTGCAATTTGGTGAAAAGTTACGTAGTAAATGATGGGATCGAAACCATCTCAAAAATACGTTATCTGGACTCCTCAGAGAGTTATGTAGTAAATGATGGGATCGAAACCATCTTAGTGTTTGTGCAATTTGGTGAAAAGTTATGTAGTAAAAGATACGATACAAATGATCCAAAAACATGTTATTTGAACTCCTCAAAGCGTAAAAAGTTTGCAATGAATCGAAAAGAAAGATTTCTTAGTGTTTGTACAATTTGGTGAAAAGTTATGTAGTAAAAGATACGATACAAATGACCTGAAAACACGTTATTTGAACTCCTCAGCGTAAAAAGATTGCAATGAATCGAAAAGAAAACTTTCTTAGTGTTTGTACAATTTGGTCAAAAGTTGCGTAGTAAAAGATTCGATCCAATCCATCTTAAAAACACGTTATTTGGGCTCCTCGGAGCTTTGAAAGATTGTTATGAATCGAAAAACAAACTTTCTTAGTGTTTGTACAATTTGGTGAAAAGTTGCGTAGTAAAAGATTCGTTCGAAACCATCTCAATAACACGTTATTTGGACTCCTCAGAGAGTTAAATGAATGTTATGAATCGAAAAACAAACTTTCTTAATGTCTGTAAAATTTGGTGAAAAGTTACGTAGTAAAAGAAACGATACAAATGATCAAAAAACACGTTATTTGAACTCCTCAAAGCGTAAAAAGATTGCAATGAATCGAAATGAAAACTTTCTTAGTGTTTGTACAATTTGGTGAAAAGTTACGTAGTAAAAGATTCGATAGAAACCATCTCAAAAACACGTTATTTGGACTCCTCAGGGAGTTAAAATAATGTTATGAATCGAAAAACAAACTTTCTTGGTGTTTATAAAATTTGGTGAAAAGTTATGTAGTAAAAGATACGGTACAAATGATCTAAAAACACGTTATTTGAACTCCTCAAAGCGTAAAAATATTGCTATGAATTGAAAAGAAAGCTTTATTAGTTTTTGTACAATTTTGGTGAAAAGTTACGTAGTAAATGATTCGATCGAAACCATCTCAAAAACACGCTATTTGGACTCCTTAGAGAGTTAAAAGAATGTTATGAATCGAAAAACAAACTTTGTTAGTGGTTGTAAAATTTGGTGAAAAGTTATGTAGTAAAAGATACGATACAAATGATCCGAAAACACGTTATTTGAACTCCTCAGCGTAAAAAGATTGCAATGAATCGAAAAGAAAACTTTCTTAGTGTTTGTACAATTTGGTCAAAAGTTGCGTAGTAAAAGATTTGATCCAAACCATCTTAAAAAGACGTTATTTGGGCTCCTCGGAGCTTTGAAAGATTGTTATTAATCGAAAAACAAACTTTCTTAGTGTTTATAAAATTTGGTGAAAAGTTATTTAGTAAAAGATACGATACAAATGATCCAAAAACATGTTATTTGCACTCCTCAAAGCGTAAAAAGCTTGCAATGAATCGAAAAGAAAGATTTCTTAGTATTTGTACAATTTGGTGAAAAGTTGCGTAGTAAAAGATTCGTTCGAAACCATCTCAATAACACGTTATTTGGACTCCTCAGAGAGTTTAATGAATTTTATGAATCGAAAAACAAACTTTCTCAATGTTTGTAAAATTTGGTGAAAAGTTACGTAGTAAAAGAAACGATACAAATGATCTAAAAACACGTTATTTGAACTCCTCATAGCGTAAAAAGATTGCAATGAATCGAAAAGAAAACTTTCTTAGTGTTTGTACAATTTGGTGAAAAGTTACGAAGTAAAAGATTCGATCGAAACCATCTCAAAAACACATTATTTGGACTCCTCAGGGAGTTAAAAGAATGTTATGAATCGAAAAACAAACTTTCTTGGTGTTTATAAAATTTGCTGAAAAGTTATGTAGTAAAAGATATGATACAAATGATCCAAAAATACGTTATTTGAACTCCTCAAAGCGTAAAAAGCTTGCAATGAATCGAAAAGAAAGCTTTCTCAGTGTTTGTACAATTTGGTGAAAAGTTGCGTAGTAAAAGATTCGTTCGAAATCAGGTCAATAACACGTTATTTGGACTCCTCAGAGAGTTAAAAGAATGTTATGAATCGAAAAACATACTTTCTTAATGTTTGTAAAATTTGGTGAAAAGTTACGTAGTAAAGAAACGATACAAATGATCTAAAAACACGTTATTTGAACTCCTCTAAGCGTAAAAAGATTGCAATGAATCGAAAAGAAAACTTTCTTAGTGTTTGTACAATTTGGTGAAAAGTTACGTAGTAAAAGATTCGATCGAAACCATCTCAAAAACACGTTATTTGGACTCCCCAGGAAGTGAAAAGAATGTTATGATTTGAAAAACAAACTTTCTTGGTGTTTATAAAATTTGGTCAAAAGTTAGGAAGTAAAAGATACGGTACAAATGATCTAAAAACACGTTATTTTAACTCCTCAAATCGTGAAAAGTATGCTATGAATTGAAAAGAAAGCTTTATTAGTGTTTGTACAATTTGTTGAAAAATTACGTAGTAAATGATTCCATCGGAACCATCTCAATAACACGTTATTTGGACTCCTCAGAGAGTTAAATGAATGTTATGAATCGAAAAACAAACTTTCTTAACGTTTGTAAATTTTGGTGAAAAGTTACGTAGTAAAAGAAACGATACAAATGATCTAAAAACACGTTATTTGAACTCCTCAAAGCGTAAAAAGATTGCAATGAATCGAAAAGAAAACTTTCTTAGTATTTGTACAATTTGGTGAAAAGTTGCGTAGTAAAAGATTCGTTCGAAACCATCGCAATAACACGTTATTTGGACTCCTCAGAGAGTTAAATGAATGTTATGAATCGAAAAACAAACTTTCTTAATGTTTGTAAAATTAGGTGAAAAGTTACATAGTAAAAGAAACGATACAAAGGATCTAAAAACACGTTATTTGAACTCCTCAAAGCGTAAAAGGATTGCAATGAATCGAAAAGAAAACTTTCTTAGTGTTTGTACAATTTGGTGAAAAGTTACGTAGTAAAAGATACGATCGAAACCATCACAAAAACACGTTATTTGGACTCCTCAGGGAGTTAAAAGAATGTTATGAACCGAAAAACAAACTTTCTTGGTGTTTATAAAATTTGGTGAAAAGTTATGTAGTAAAAGATACGATACAAATGATCTAAAAACACGTTATTTGAACTCCTCAAAGTGTAAAAAGCTTGCTATGAATTGAAAAGAAAGCTTTATTAGTGTTTGTACAATTTGGTGAAAAATTACGTAGTAAATGATTCCATCGAAACCATCTCAAAAACACGTTATTTGTACTCCTCAGAGAGTTAAAAGAATGTTTTGAATCGAAAAACAAACTTTCTCAGTGTTTGTGAAATTTGGTGAAAGGTTATGTAGTAAAAGATACGATACAAATGATCTAAAAACACGTTATTTGAACTCCTCAAAGCGTAAAAAGATTGCTATGAATTGAAAAGAAAGCTTTATTAGTGTTTGTACAATTTGGTGAAAAATTACGTAGTAAATGATTCGATCGGAACCATCTCAATAACACGTTATTTGGACTCCTCAGAGAGTTAAAAGAATGTTTCGAATCGAAAAACAAACTTTCTTAATGTTTGTAAAATTTGGTGAAAAGTTAGGTAGTAAAAGATACAATACTAATGATCTAAAAACACGTTATTTGAACTCCTCAAAGCGTAAAAAGATTGCTATGAATCGAAAAGAAAACTTTCTTAGTGTTTGTACAAATTGGTGAAAAGTTACGTAGTAAACGATTCGATCGAAACCATCTCAAAAACATGTTATTTGGACTCCTCAGGGCGTTAAAAGAAAGTTATGAATCGAAAAACAAACTTTCTTGGTGTTTATAAAATTTGGTGAAAAGTTATGTAGTAAAAGATACGATACAAATGATCTAAAAACAAGTTATTTGAACTCCTCAAAGCGTAACATGCTTGCTATGAATTGAAAAGAAAGCTTTATTAGTGTTTGTACAATTTGGTCAAAAGTTACGTAGTAAATGATTGGATCGAAACCATCTCAAAAACACGTTATTTGGACTCCTCAGAGAGTTAAAAGAATGTTTCGAATCGAAAAACAAACTTTCTTAATGTTTGTAAAATTTGGTGAAAAGTTATGTAGTAAAAGATACAATACTAATGATCTAAAAACACGTTATTTGAACTCCTCAAAGCGTAAAAAGATTGCTATGAATCGAAAAGAAAACTTTCTTAGTGTTTGTACAATTTGGTGAAAAGTTACGTAGTAAAAGATTCGATCCAAACCTTTTTAAAAACACATTATTTTGGATCCTCGGAGCTTTGAAAGATTGTTATGAATCGAAAAACAAACTTTCTTGGTGTTTATAAAATTTGGTGAAAAGTTATGTAGTAAAAGATACGATACAAATGATCTAAATACACGTTATTTGAACTCCTCAAAGCGTAAAAAGATTGCTATGAATAAAAAAGAAAACTTTCTTAGTGTTTGTACAATTTGGTGAAAAGTTACGTAGTAAAAGATTCGATCCAAACCTTCTTAAAAACACGTTATTTGGGATCCTCGGAGCTTTCAAAGATTGTTATGAATCGAAAAACAAACTGTCTTAGTGTTTATAAAATTTCGTGAAAAGTTATGTAGTAAAAGATACGATACAAATGATCCAAAAATACGTTATTAGAACTCCTCGAAGCGTAAAAAGCATGCAATGAATCGAAAAGAAAGCTTTCTTAGTTTTTGTACAATTTGGTGAAAAGTCGCGTAGTAAAAGATTCGTTCGAAACCATCTCAATAACACGTTATTTGGACTCCTCAGAGAGTTAAATGAATGTTATGAATCGAAAAACAAACTTTCTTAATGTTTGTAAAATTAGGTGAAAAGTTACGTAGTAAAAGAAACGATACAAATGATCTAAAAACACGTTATTTGAACTCCTCAAAGCGTAAAAAGATTGCAATGAATCGAAAAGAAAACTTTCTTAGTGTTTGTACAATTTGGTGAAAAGTTACGTAGTAAAAGATTCGATCGAAACCATCTCAAAAACACGTTATTTGGACTCCTCAGGGAGTTAAAAGAATGTTATCAATCGAAAAACAAACTTTCTCGGTGTTTATAAAATTTGGTGAAAAGTTATGTAGTAAAAGATACGATACAAATGATCTAAAAACACGTTATTTGAACTCCTCAAAGCGTAAAAAGCTTGCTATGAATTGAAAAGAAAGCTTTATTAGTGTTTGTACAATTTGGTGAAAAATTACGTAGTAAATGATTCCATCGAAACCATCTCAAAAACACGTTATTCGTACTCCTCAGAGAGTTAAAAAAATGTTTTGAATCGAAAAACAAACGTTCTCAGTGTTTGTGAAATTTGGTGAAAAGTTATGTAGTAAAAGATGCGATACAAATGACCTAAAAACACGTTATTTGAACTCCTCAAAGCGTAAAAAGATTGCTACGAATTGAAAAGAAAGCTTTATTAGTGTTTGTACAATTTGGTGAAAAATTACGTAGTAAATGATTCGATCGGAACCATCTCAATAACACGTTATTTGGACTCCTCAGAGAGTTAAATGAATGTTATGAATCGAAAAACAAACTTTCTTGATGTTTGTAAATTTTGGTGAAAAGTTACGTAGTAAAAGAAACGATACAAATGATCTAAAAACACGTTATTTTAACTCCTCAAAGCGTAAAAAGATTGCAATGAATCGAAAAGAAAACTTTCTTAGTGTTTGTACAAATTGGTGAAAAGTTACGTAGTAAACGATTTGATCGAAACCATCTCAAAAACATGTTATTTGGACTCATCAGGGGGTTAAAAGAATGTTATGAATCGAAAAACAAACTTTCTTGGTGTTTATAAAATTTGGTGAAAAATTATGTAGTAAAAGATACGATACAAATGATCTAAAAACACGTTATTTGAACTCCTCAAAGCGTAACATGCTTGCTATGAATTGGAAAGAAAGCTTTATTAGTGTTTGTACAATTTGGTGAAAAGTTACGTAGTAAATGATAAGATCGAAACCATCTGAAAAACACGTTATTTGGACTCCTCAGAGAGTTAAAAGAATGTTTCGAATCGAAAAACAAACTTTCTTAATGTTTGTAAAATTTGGTGAAAAGTTATGTAGTAAAAGATACAATACTAATGATCTAAAAATACGTTATTTGAACTCCTCAAAGCGTAAAAAGATTGCTATGAATTGAAAAGAATGCTTTATTAGTGTTTGTACAATTTGGTGAAAAATTACGTAGTAAATGATTCGATCGGAACCATCTCAATAACATGTTATTTGGACTCCTCAGAGAGTTAAAAGAATGTTTCGACTCGAAAAACAAACTTTCTTAATGTTTGTAAAATTTGGTGAAAAGTTAGGTAGTAAAAGATACAATACTAATGATCTAAAAACACGTTATTTGAACTCCTCAAAACGTAAAAAGATTGCTATGAATCAAAAAGAAAACTTTCTTAGTGTTTGTACAATTTGGTGAAAAGTTACGTAGTAAACGATTCGATCGAAACCATCTCAAAAACACGTTATTTTAATTCCTCAAAGCGTAAAAAGATTGCAATGAATCGAAAAGAAAACTTTCTTAGTGTTTGTACAAATTGGTGAAAAGTTACGTAGTAAACGATTCGATCGAAACCATCTCAAAAACATGTTATTTGGACTCCTCAGGGCGTTAAAAGAAAGTTATGAATCGAAAAACAAACTTTCTTGGTGTTTATAAAATTTGGTGAAAAGTCATGTAGTAAAAGATACGATACAAATGATCCAAAAATACGTTATTTGAACTCCTCGAAGCGTAAAAAGCGTGCAATGAATCGAAAAAAAGCTTTCTTAGTGTTTGTACAATTTGGTGAAAAGTTGCGTAGTAAAAGATTCGTTCGAAACCAACTACATAACACGTTATTTGGTCTCGTCAGAGAGTTAAATGAATGTTATGAATCGAAAAACAAACTTTCTTAATGTTTGTAAAATTTGGTGAAAAGTTACGTAGTAAAAGAAACAATACAAATGATCTAAAAACACGTTATTTTAACTCCTAAAAGCGTAACAAGACTGCAATGAATCGAAAACAAAACTTTCTTAGTGTTTGTACAATTTGGTGAAAAGTTACGTAGTAAAAGATTCGATCGAAACCATCTCAAAAACACGTTATTTGGACTCCTCAGGGAGTTAAAAGAATGTTATGAATCGAAAAACAAACTTTCATGGTGTTTATAAAATTTGGTGACAAGTTATGCAGTAAAAGATACGATACAAATGATCTAAAAACACGTTATTTGAACTCCTCAAAGAGTAAAAAGCTTGCTATGAATTGAAAAGAAAGCTTTATTAGTGTTTGTACAATTTGGTGAAAAATTACGTAGTAAAAGATTCGATCGAAACCATCTCAAAAACACGTTATTTGGACTCCTCAGAGGGTTAAAATAATGTTTTGAATCGAAAAACAAACTTTCTCAGTGTTTGTAAATTTTGGTGAAAAGTTATGTAGTAAAAGATACGATACAAATGATCTACAAACACGTTATTTGAACTCCTCAAAGCGTAAAAAGATTGCTATGAATCGAAAAGAAAAGTTTCTTAGTGTTTGTACAATTCGGTGAAAAGTTACGTAGTAAAAGATTCGATCCAAACCATCTTAAAATCACGTTATTTGGGCTCCTCGGAGCTTTAAAAGATTGTTATGAATCGAAAAACAAACTTTGTTAGTGTTGGTAAAATTTGGTGAAAAGTTATGTAGTAAGAGATACGATACAAATTATCTGAAAACACGTTATTTGAACTCCTCAGCGTAAAAAGATTGCAATGAATCGAAAAGAAAACTTTCTTAGTGTTTGTACAATTTGGTCAAAAGTAGCATAGTAAAAGATTGGATCCAAACCATCGTAAAAAGACGTTATTTGGGCTCCTCGGAGCTTTGAAAGATTGTTATGAATCGAAAAACAAACTTTCTTAGTGTTTATAAAATTTGGTGAAAAGTTATGAAGTAAAAGATACGATACAAATGATCCAAAAACATGTTATTTCAACCCCTCAAAGCGTAAAAAGCTTGCAATGAATCGAAAAGAAATATTTCTTAGTGTTTGTACAATTTGGTGTAAAGTTGCGTAGTAAAACATTCATTCGAAACCAAGTCAATAACACGTTATTTGGACTCCTCTGGGGGTTAAAAGAATGCTATGAATCGAAAAACAAACTTTCTTGGTGTTTACAAATTCTGGTGAAAAGTTATGTAGTAAAAGATAGGATACAAATGATCTAAAAACACGTTATTTGAACTCCTCAAAGCGTAAAAAGCTTGCTAAGAATTGAAAAGAAAGCTTTATTAGTGTTTGTGCAATTTGGTGAAAAGTTACGTAGTAAATGATGGGATCGAAACCATCTCAAAAATACGTTATCTGGACTCCTCAGAGAGTCAAAAGAATGTTTTGAATCGAAAAACAAACTTTGTTAATGTTTGTAAAATTTTGTGAAAAGTTATGTAGTAAAAGATACGATACAAATGATCCAAAAATACGTTATTTGAACTCCTCGAAGCGTAAAAAGCGTGCAATGAATCGAAAAGAAAGATTTCTTAGTATTTGTACAATTTGGTGAAAAGTTGCGTAGTAAAAGATTCGTTCGAAACCATCTCAATAACACGTTATTTGGACTCCTCAGAGAGTTTAATGAATTTTATGAATCGAAAAACAAACTTTCTCAATGTATGTAAATTTTGGTGAAAAGTTACGTAGTAAAAGAAACGATACAAATGATCTAAAAACACGTTATTTGAACTCCTCAAAGCGTAAAAAGATTGCAATGAATCGAAAAGAAAACTTTCTTAGTATTTGTACAAATTGGTGAAAAGTTGCGTAGTAAAAGATTCGTTCGAAACCATCTCAATAACACGTTATTTGGACTCCTCAGAGAGTTAAATGAATGTTATGAATCGAAAAACAAACTTTCTTAATGTTTGTAAAATTAGGTGAAAAGTTACATAGTAAAAGAAACGATACAAAGGATCTAAAAACACGTTATTTGAACTCCTCAAAGCGTAAAAAGATTGCAATGAATCGAAAAGAAAGCTTTCTCAGTGTTTGTACAATTTGGTGAAAAGTTGCGTAGTAAAAGATTCGTTCGAAATCAGGTCAATAACACGTTATTTGGACTCCTCAGAGAGTTAAAAGAATGTTATGAATCGAAAAACAAACTTTCTTGGTGTCTATAAAATTTGCTGAAAAGTTATGTAGTAAAAGATATGATACAAATGATCCAAAAATACGTTATTTGAACTCCTCAAAGCGTAAAAAGCTTGCAATGAATCGAAAAGAAAACTTTCTTAGTATTTGTACAATTTGGTGAAAAGTTGCGTAGTAAAAGATTCGTTCGAAACCATCGCAATAACACGATATTTGGACTCCTCAGGGAGTTAAAAGAATGTTATCAATCGAAAAACAAACTTTCTCGGTGTTTATAAAATTTGGTGAAAAGTTATGTAGTAAAAGATACGATACAAATGATCTAAAAACACGTTATTTGAACTCCTCAAAGCGTAAAAAGATTGCTATGAATTGAAAAGAAAGCTTTATTAGTGTTTGTACAATTTGGTGAAAAATTACGTAGTAAATGATTCGATCGGAACCATCTCAATAACACGTTATTTGGACTCCTCAGAGAGTTAAAAGAATGTTTCGAATCGAAAAACAAACTTTCTTAATGTTTGTAAAATTTGGTGAAAAGTTAGGTAGTAAAAGATACAATACTAATGATCTAAAAACACGTTATTTGAACTCCTCAAAGCGTAAAAAGATTGCTATGAATCGAAAAGAAAACTTTCTTAGTGTTTGTACAATTTGGTGAAAAGTTACGTAGTAAACGATTCGATCGAAACCATCTCAAAAACACGTTGTTTTAATTCCTCAAAGCGTAAAAAGATTGCAATGAATCGAAAAGAAAACTTTCTTAGTGTTTGTACAAATTGGTGAAAAGTTACGTAGTAAACGATTCGATCGAAACCATCTCAAAAACATGTTATTTGGACTCCTCAGGGCGTTAAAAGAAAGTTATGAATCGAAAAACAAACTTTCTTGGTGTTTATAAAATTTGGTGAAAAGTTATGTAGTAAAAGATACGATACAAATGATCTAAAAACAAGTTATTTGAACTCCTCAAAGCGTAACATGCTTGCTATGAATTGAAAAGAAAGCTTTATTAGTGTTTGTACAATTTGGTCAAAAGTTACGTAGTAAATGATTGGATCGAAACCATCTCAAAAACACGTTATTTGGACTCCTCAGAGAGTTAAAAGAATGTTTCGAATCGAAAAACAAACTTTCTTAATGTTTGTAAAATTTGGTGAAAAGTTATGTAGTAAAAGATACAATACTAATGATCTAAAAACACGTTATTTGAACTCCTCAAAGCGTAAAAAGATTGCTATGAATCGAAAAGAAAACTTTCTTAGTGTTTGTACAATTTGGTGAAAAGTTACGTAGTAAAAGATTCGATCCAAACCTTTTTAAAAACACATTATTTTGGATCCTCGGAGCTTTGAAAGATTGTTATGAATCGAAAAACAAACTTTCTTGGTGTTTATAAAATTTGGTGAAAAGTTATGTAGTAAAAGATACGATACAAATGATCTAAATACACGTTATTTGAACTCCTCAAAGCGTAAAAAGATTGCTATGAATAAAAAAGAAAACTTTCTTAGTGTTTGTACAATTTGGTGAAAAGTTACGTAGTAAAAGATTCGATCCAAACCTTCTTAAAAACACGTTATTTGGGATCCTCGGAGCTTTCAAAGATTGTTATGAATCGAAAAACAAACTGTCTTAGTGTTTATAAAATTTCGTGAAAAGTTATGTAGTAAAAGATACGATACAAATGATCCAAAAATACGTTATTTGAACTCCTCGAAGCGTAAAAAGCATGCAATGAATCGAAAAGAAAGCTTTCTTAGTTTTTGTACAATTTGGTGAAAAGTCGCGTAGTAAAAGATTCGTTCGAAACCATCTCAATAACACGTTATTTGGACTCCTCAGAGAGTTAAATGAATGTTATGAATCGAAAAACAAACTTTCTTAATGTATGTAAAATTAGGTGAAAAGTTACGTAGTAAAAGAAACGATACAAATGATCTAAAAACACGTTATTTGAACTCCTCAAAGCGTAAAAAGATTGCAATGAATCGAAAAGAAAACTTTCTTAGTGTTTGTACAATTTGGTGAAAAGTTACGTAGTAAAAGATTCGATCGAAACCATCTCAAAAACACGTTATTTGGACTCCTCAGGGAGTTAAAAGAATGTTATCAATCGAAAAACAAACTTTCTCGGTGTTTATAAAATTTGGTGAAAAGTTATGTAGTAAAAGATACGATACAAATGATCTAAAAACACGTTATTTGAACTCCTCAAAGCGTAAAAAGCTTGCTATGAATTGAAAAGAAAGCTTTATTAGTGTTTGTACAATTTGGTGAAAAATTACGTAGTAAATGATTCCATCGAAACCATCTCAAAAACACGTTATTCGTACTCCTCAGAGAGTTAAAAGAATGTTTTGAATCGAAAAACAAACGTTCTCAGTGTTTGTGAAATTTGGTGAAAAGTTATGTAGTAAAAGATGCGATACAAATGACCTAAAAACACGTTATTTGAACTCCTCAAAGCGTAAAAAGATTGCTACGAATTGAAAAGAAAGCTTTATTAGTGTTTGTACAATTTGGTGAAAAATTACGTAGTAAATGATTCGATCGGAACCATCTCAATAACACGTTATTTGGACTCCTCAGAGAGTTAAATGAATGTTATGAATCGAAAAACAAACTTTCTTGATGTTTGTAAATTTTGGTGAAAAGTTACGTAGTAAAAGAAACGATACAAATGATCTAAAAACACGTTATTTTAACTCCTCAAAGCGTAAAAAGATTGCAATGAATCGAAAAGAAAACTTTCTTAGTGTTTGTACAAATTGGTGAAAAGTTACGTAGTAAACGATTTGATCGAAACCATCTCAAAAACATGTTATTTGGACTCATCAGGGGGTTAAAAGAATGTTATGAATCGAAAAACAAACTTTCTTGGTGTTTATAAAATTTGGTGAAAAATTATGTAGTAAAAGATACGATACAAATGATCTAAAAACACGTTATTTGACTCCTCAATGCGTAACATGCTTGCTATGAATTGGAAAGAAAGCTTTATTAGTGTTTGTACAATTTGGTGAAAAGTTACGTAGTAAATGATAAGATCGAAACCATCTGAAAAACACGTTATTTGGACTCCTCAGAGAGTTAAAAGAATGTTTCGAATCGAAAAACAAACTTTCTTAATGTTTGTAAAATTTGGTGAAAAGTTATGTAGTAAAAGATACAATACTAATGATCTAAAAATACGTTATTTGAACTCCTCAAAGCGTAAAAATATTGCTATGAATTGAAAAGAATGCTTTATTAGTGTTTGTACAATTTGGTGAAAAATTACGTAGTAAATGATTCGATCGGAACCATCTCAATAACACGTTATTTGGACTCCTCAGAGAGTTAAAAGAATGTTTCGACTCGAAAAACAAACTTTCTTAATGTTTGTAAAATTTGGTGAAAAGTTAGGTAGTAAAAGATACAATACTAATGATCTAAAAACACGTTATTTGAACTCCTCAAAACGTAAAAAGATTGCTATGAATCAAAAAGAAAACTTTCTTAGTGTTTGTACAATTTGGTGAAAAGTTACGTAGTAAACGATTCGATCGAAACCATCTCAAAAACACGTTATTTTAATTCCTCAAAGCGTAAAAAGATTGCAATGAATCGAAAAGAAAACTTTCTTAGTGTTTGTACAAATTGGTGAAAAGTTACGTAGTAAACGATTCGATCGAAACCATCTCAAAAACATGTTATTTGGACTCCTCAGGGCGTTAAAAGAAAGTTATGAATCGAAAAACAAACTTTCTTGGTGTTTATAAAATTTGGTGAAAAGTCATGTAGTAAAAGATACGATACAAATGATCCAAAAATACGTTATTTGAACTCCTCGAAGCGTAAAAAGCGTGCAATGAATCGAAAAAAAGCTTTCTTAGTGTTTGTACAATTTGGTGAAAAGTTGCGTAGTAAAAGATTCGTTCGAAACCAACTACATAACACGTTATTTGGTCTCGTCAGAGAGTTAAATGAATGTTATGAATCGAAAAACAAACTTTCTTAATGTTTGTAAAATTTGGTGAAAAGTTACGTAGTAAAAGAAACAATACAAATGATCTAAAAACACGTTATTTTAACTCCTAAAAGCGTAACAAGACTGCAATGAATCGAAAACAAAACTTTCTTAGTGTTTGTACAATTTGGTGAAAAGTTACGTAGTAAAAGATTCGATCGAAACCATCTCAAAAACACGTTATTTGGACTCCTCAGGGAGTTAAAAGAATGTTATGAATCGAAAAACAAACTTTCATGGTGTTTATAAAATTTGGTGACAAGTTATGCAGTAAAAGCTACGATACAAATGATCTAAAAACACGTTATTTGAACTCCTCAAAGAGTAAAAAGCTTGCTATGAATTGAAAAGAAAGCTTTATTAGTGTTTGTACAATTTGGTGAAAAATTACGTAGTAAAAGATTCGATCGAAACCATCTCAAAAACACGTTATTTGGACTCCTCAGAGGGTTAAAATAATGTTTTGAATCGAAAAACAAACTTTCTCAGTGTTTGTAAATTTTGGTGAAAAGTTATGTAGTAAAAGATACGATACAAATGATCTACAAACACGTTATTTGAACTCCTCAAAGCGTAAAAAGATTGCTATGAATCGAAAAGAAAAGTTTCTTAGTGTTTGTACAATTCGGTGAAAAGTTACGTAGTAAAAGATTCGATCCAAACCATCTTAAAATCACGTTATTTGGGCTCCTCGGAGCTTTAAAAGATTGTTATGAATCGAAAAACAAACTTTGTTAGTGTTGGTAAAATTTGGTGAAAAGTTATGTAGTAAGAGATACGATACAAATTATCTGAAAACACGTTATTTGAACTCCTCAGCGTAAAAAGATTGCAATGAATCGAAAAGAAAACTTTCTTAGTGTTTGTACAATTTGGTCAAAAGTAGCATAGTAAAAGATTGGATCCAAACCATTGTAAAAAGACGTTATTTGGGCTCCTCGGAGCTTTGAAAGATTGTTATGAATCGAAAAACAAACTTTCTTAGTGTTTATAAAATTTGGTGAAAAGTTATGAAGTAAAAGATACGATACAAATGATCCAAAAACATGTTATTTCAACCCCTCAAAGCGTAAAAAGCTTGCAATGAATCGAAAAGAAATATTTCTTAGTGTTTGTACAATTTGGTGTAAAGTTGCGTAGTAAAACATTCGTTCGAAACCAAGTCAATAACACGTTATTTGGACTCCTCTGGGGGTTAAAAGAATGCTATGAATCGAAAAACAAACTTTCTTGGTGTTTACAAATTCTGGTGAAAAGTTATGTAGTAAAAGATAGGATACAAATGATCTAAAAACACGTTATTTGAACTCCTCAAAGCGTAAAAAGCTTGCTAAGAATTGAAAAGAAAGCTTTATTAGTGTTTGTGCAATTTGGTGAAAAGTTACGTAGTAAATGATGGGATCGAAACCATCTCAAAAATACGTTATCTGGACTCCTCAGAGAGTCAAAAGAATGTTTTGAATCGAAAAACAAACTTTGTTAATGTTTGTAAAATTTTGTGAAAAGTTATGTAGTAAAAGATACGATACAAATGATCCAAAAATACGTTATTTGAACTCCTCGAAGCGTAAAAAGCGTGCAATGAATCGAAAAGAAAGATTTCTTAGTATTTGTACAATTTGGTGAAAAGTTGCGTAGTAAAAGATTCGTTCGAAACCATCTCAATAACACGTTATTTGGACTCCTCAGAGAGTTTAATGAATTTTATGAATCGAAAAACAAACTTTCTCAATGTATGTAAATTTTGGTGAAAAGTTACGTAGTAAAAGAAACGATACAAATGATCTAAAAACACGTTATTTGAACTCCTCAAAGCGTAAAAAGATTGCAATGAATCGAAAAGAAAACTTTCTTAGTATTTGTACAAATTGGTGAAAAGTTGCGTAGTAAAAGATTCGTTCGAAACCATCTCAATAACACGTTATTTGGACTCCTCAGAGAGTTAAATGAATGTTATGAATCGAAAAACAAACTTTCTTAATGTTTGTAAAATTAGGTGAAAAGTTACATAGTAAAAGAAACGATACAAAGGATCTAAAAACACGTTATTTGAACTCCTCAAAGCGTAAAAAGATTGCAATGAATCGAAAAGAAAGCTTTCTCAGTGTTTGTACAATTTGGTGAAAAGTTGCGTAGTAAAAGATTCGTTCGAAATCAGGTCAATAACACGTTATTTGGACTCCTCAGAGAGTTAAAAGAATGTTATGAATCGAAAAACAAACTTTCTTGGTGTCTATAAAATTTGCTGAAAAGTTATGTAGTAAAAGATATGATACAAATGATCCAAAAATACGTTATTTGAACTCCTCAAAGCGTAAAAAGCTTGCAATGAATCGAAAAGAAAGCTTTCTCAGTGTTTGTACAATTTGGTGAAAAGTTGCGTAGTAAAAGATTCGTTCGAAATCAGGTCAATAACACGTTATTTGGACTCCTCAGAGAGTTAAAAGAATGTTATGAATCGAAAAACATACTTTCTTAATGTTTGTAAAATTTGGTGAAAAGTTACGTAGTAAAGAAACGATACAAATGATCTAAAAACACGTTATTTGAACTCCTCTAAGCGTAAAAAGCTTGCAATGAATCGAAAAGAAAACTTTCTTAGTGTTTGTACAATTTGGTGAAAAGTTACGTAGTAAAAGATTCGATCGAAACCATCTCAAAAACACGTTATTTGGACTCCCCAGGAAGTGAAAAGAATGTTATGATTTGAAAAACAAACTTTCTTGGTGTTTATAAAATTTGGTCAAAAGTTAGGAAGTAAAAGATACGGTACAAATGATCTAAAAACACGTTATTTTAACTCCTCAAATCGTGAAAAGTATGCTATCAATTGAAAAGAAAGCTTTATTAGTGTTTGTACAATTTGTTGAAAAATTACGTAGTAAATGATTCCATCGGAACCATCTCAATAACACGTTATTTGGACTCCTCAGAAAGTTAAATGAATGTTATGAATCGAAAAACAAACTTTCTTAATGTTTGTAAATTTTGGTGAAAAGTTACGTAGTAAAAGAAACGATACAAATGATCTAAAAACACGTTATTTGAACTCCACAAAGCGTAAAAAGATTGCAATGAATCGAAAAGAAAACTTTCTTAGTATTTGTACAATTTGGTGAAAAGTTGCGTAGTAAAAGATTCGTTCGAAACCATCTCAATAACACGTTATTTGGACTCCTCAGAGAGTTAAATGAATGTTATGAATCGAAAAACAAACTTTCTTAATGTTTGTAAAATTAGGTGAAAAGTTACATAGTAATAGAAACGATACAAAGGATCTAAAAACACGTTATTTGAACTCCTCAAAGCGTAAAAAGATTGCAATGAATCGAAAAGAAAACTTTCTTAGTGTTTGTACAATTTGGTGAAAAGTTACGTAGTAAAAGATACGATCGAAACCATCACAAAAACATGTTATTTGGACTCCTCAGGGAGTTAAAAGAATGTTATGAATCGAAAAACAAACTTTCTTGGTGTTTATAAAATTTGGTGAAAAGTTATGTAGTAAAAGATACGATACAAATGATCTAAAAACACGTTATTTGAACTCCTCAAAGCGTAAAAAGCTTGCTATGAATTGAAAAGAAAGCTTTATTAGTGTTTGTACAATTTGGTGAAAAATTACGTAGTAAATGATTCCATCGAAACCATCTCAAAAACACGTTATTTGTACTCCTCAAAGAGTTAAAAGAATGTTTTGAATCGAAAAACAAACTTTCTCAGTGTTTGTGAAATTTGGTGAAAAGTTATGTAGTAAAAGATACGATACAAATGATCTAAAAACACGTTATTTGAACTCCTCAAAGCGTAAAAAGATTGCTATGAATTGAAAAGAAAGCTTTATTAGTGTTTGTACAATTTGGTGAAAAATTACGTAGTAAATGATTCGATCGGAACCATCTCAATAACACGTTATTTGGACTCCTCAGAGAGTTAAAAAAATGTTTCGACTCGAAAAACAAACTTTCATAATGTTTGTAAAATTTGGTGAAAAGTTAGGTAGTAAAAGATACAATACTAATGATCTAAAAACACGTTATTTGAACTCCTCAAAGCGTAAAAAGATTGCTATGAATCGAAAAGAAAACTTTCTTAGTGTTTGTACAATTTGGTGAAAAGTTACGTAGTAAACGATTCGATCGAAACCATCTCAAAAACACGTTATTTTAATTCCTCAAAGCGTAAAAAGATTGCAATGAATCGAAAAGAAAACTTTCTAAGTGTTTGTACAAATTGGTGAAAAGTTACGTAGTAAACGATTCGATCGAAACCATCTCAAAAACATGTTATTTGGACTCCTCAGGGCGTTAAAAGAAAGTTATGAATCGAAAAACAAACTTTCTTGGTGTTTATAAAATTTGGTGAAAAGTTATGTAGTAAAAGATACGATACAAATGATCTAAAAACAAGTTATTTGAACTCATCAAAGCGTAACATGCTTGCTATGAATTGAAAAGAAAGCTTTCTTAGTGTTTGTACAATTTGGTGAAAAGTTACGTAGTAAAAGATTCGATCGAAACCATCTCAAAAACACGTTATTTGGACTCCTCAGGGAGTTAAAAGAATGTTATCAATCGAAAAACAAACTTTCACGGTGTTTATAAAATTTGGTGACAAGTTATGCAGTAAAAGATACGATACAAATGATCTAAAAACACGTTATTTGAACTCCTCAAAGCGTAAAAAGCTTGCTATGAATTGAAAAGAAAGCTTTATTAGTGTTTGTACAATTTGGTGAAAAATCACGTAGCAAATGATTCGATCGAAACCATCTCAAAAACACGTTATTTGGACTCCTCAGTGAGTTAAAAGAATGTTTTGAATCAAAAAACAAACTTTCTCAGTGTTTGTGAAATTTGGTGAAAAGTTACGTAGTAAAAGAAACGATACAAATGATCTAAAAACACGTTATTTGAACTCCTCAAAGCGTAAAAAGATTGCTATGAATCGAAAAGAAAACTTTCTTAGTGTTTGTACAATTCGGTGAAAAGTTACGTAGTAAACGATTCGATCGAAACCATCTCAAAAACATGTTATTTGGACTCATCAGGGGGTTAAAAGAATGTTATGAATCGAAAAACAAACTTTCTTGGTGTTTGTAAAATTTGGTGAAAAGTTATGTAGTAAAAGATACGATACAAATGATCTAAAAACACGTTATTTGAACTCCTCAAAGCGTAACATGCTTGCTATGAATTGAAAAGAAAGCTTTATTAGTGTTTGTTCAATTTGGTGAAAAGTTACGTAGTAAATGATTAGATCGAAACCATCTGAAAAACACGTTATTTGGACTCCTCAGAGAGTTAAAAGAATGTTTCGAATCGAAAAACAAACTTTCTTAATGTTTGGAAAATTTGGTGAAAAGTTATGTAGTAAAAGATACAATACTAATGATCTAAAAATACGTTATTTGAACTCCTCAAAGCGTAAAACGATTGCTATGAATCGAAAAGAAAACTTTCTTAGTGTTTGTACAATTTGGTGAAAAGTTACGAAGTAAAAGATTCGAACCAAACCTTCTTAAAAACACATTATTTTGGATCCTCGGAGCTTTGAAAGATTGTTATGAATCGAAAAAAAAACTTTCTTAGTGTTTATAAAATTTGGTGAAAAGTTATGTAGTAAAAGATACGATACAAATGATCTAAAAACACGTTATTTGAACTCCTCAAAGCGTAAAAAGCTTGCTAAGAATTGAAAAGAAAGCTTTATTAGTGTTTGTGCAATTTGGTGAAAAGTTACGTAGTAAATGATGGGATCGAAACCATCTCAAAAATACGTTATCTGGACTCCTCAGAGAGTCAAAAGAATGTTTTGAATCGAAAAACAAACTTTGTTAATGTTTGTAAAATTTTGTGAAAAGTTATGTAGTAAAAGATACGATACAAATGATCCAAAAATACGTTATTTGAACTCCTCGAAGCGTAAAAAGCGTGCAATGAATCGAAAAGAAAGATTTCTTAGTATTTGTACAATTTGGTGAAAAGTTGCGTAGTAAAAGATTCGTTCGAAACCATCTCAATAACACGTTATTTGGACTCCTCAGAGAGTTTAATGAATTTTATGAATCGAAAAACAAACTTTCTCAATGTATGTAAATTCTGGTGAAAAGTTACGTAGTAAAAGAAACGATACAAATGATCTAAAAACACGTTATTTGAACTCCTCAAAGCGTAAAAAGATTGCAATGAATCGAAAAGAAAACTTTCTTAGTATTTGTACAAATTGGTGAAAAGTTGCGTAGTAAAAGATTCGTTCGAAACCATCTCAATAACACGTTATTTGGACTCCTCAGAGAGTTAAATGAATGTTATGAATCGAAAAACAAACTTTCTTAATGTTTGTAAAATTAGGTGAAAAGTTACATAGTAAAAGAAACGATACAAAGGATCTAAAAACACGTTATTTGAACTCCTCAAAGCGTAAAAAGATTGCAATGAATCGAAAAGAAAGCTTTCTCAGTGTTTGTACAATTTGGTGAAAAGTTGCGTAGTAAAAGATTCGTTCGAAATCAGGTCAATAACACGTTATTTGGACTCCTCAGAGAGTTAAAAGAATGTTATGAATCGAAAAACAAACTTTCTTGGTGTCTATAAAATTTGCTGAAAAGTTATGTAGTAAAAGATATGATACAAATGATCCAAAAATACGTTATTTGAACTCCTCAAAGCGTAAAAAGCTTGCAATGAATCGAAAAGAAAGCTTTCTCAGTGTTTGTACAATTTGGTGAAAAGTTGCGTAGTAAAAGATTCGTTCGAAATCAGGTCAATAACACGTTATTTGGACTCCTCAGAGAGTTAAAAGAATGTTATGAATCGAAAAACATACTTTCTTAATGTTTGTAAAATTTGGTGAAAAGTTACGTAGTAAAGAAACGATACAAATGATCTAAAAACACGTTATTTGAACTCCTCTAAGCGTAAAAAGCTTGCAATGAATCGAAAAGAAAACTTTCTTAGTGTTTGTACAATTTGGTGAAAAGTTACGTAGTAAAAGATTCGATCGAAACCATCTCAAAAACACGTTATTTGGACTCCCCAGGAAGTGAAAAGAATGTTATGATTTGAAAAACAAACTTTCTTGGTGTTTATAAAATTTGGTCAAAAGTTAGGAAGTAAAAGATACGGTACAAATGATCTAAAAACACGTTATTTTAACTCCTCAAATCGTGAAAAGTATGCTATCAATTGAAAAGAAAGCTTTATTAGTGTTTGTACAATTTGTTGAAAAATTACGTAGTAAATGATTCCATCGGAACCATCTCAATAACACGTTATTTGGACTCCTCAGAAAGTTAAATGAATGTTATGAATCGAAAAACAAACTTTCTTAATGTTTGTAAATTTTGGTGAAAAGTTACGTAGTAAAAGAAACGATACAAATGATCTAAAAACACGTTATTTGAACTCCACAAAGCGTAAAAAGATTGCAATGAATCGAAAAGAAAACTTTCTTAGTATTTGTACAATTTGGTGAAAAGTTGCGTAGTAAAAGATTCGTTCGAAACCATCTCAATAACACGTTATTTGGACTCCTCAGAGAGTTAAATGAATGTTATGAATCGAAAAACAAACTTTCTTAATGTTTGTAAAATTAGGTGAAAAGTTACATAGTAAAAGAAACGATACAAAGGATCTAAAAACACGTTATTTGAACTCCTCAAAGCTTAAAAAGATTGCAATGAATCGAAAAGAAAACTTTCTTAGTGTTTGTACAATTTGGTGAAAAGTTACGTAGTAAAAGATACGATCGAAACCATCACAAAAACATGTTATTTGGACTCCTCAGGGAGTTAAAAGAATGTTATGAATCGAAAAACAAACTTTCTTGGTGTTTATAAAATTTGGTGAAAAGTTATGTAGTAAAAGATACGATACAAATGATCTAAACACACGTTATTTGAACTCCTCAAAGCGTAAAAAGCTTGCTATGAATTGAAAAGAAAGCTTTATTAGTGTTTGTACAATTTGGTGAAAAATTACGTAGTAAATGATTCCATCGAAACCATCTCAAAAACACGTTATTTGTACTCCTCAAAGAGTTAAAAGAATGTTTTGAATCGAAAAACAAACTTTCTCAGTGTTTGTGAAATTTGGTGAAAAGTTATGTAGTAAAAGATACGATACAAATGATCTAAAAACACGTTATTTGAACTCCTCAAAGCGTAAAAAGATTGCTATGAATTGAAAAGAAAGCTTTATTAGTGTTTGTACAATTTGGTGAAAAATTACGTAGTAAATGATTCGATCGGAACCATCTCAATAACACGTTATTTGGACTCCTCAGAGAGTTAAAAAAATGTTTCGACTCGAAAAACAAACTTTCTTAATGTTTGTAAAATTTGGTGAAAAGTTAGGTAGTAAAAGATACAATACTAATGATCTAAAAACACGTTATTTGAACTCCTCAAAGCGTAAAAAGATTGCTATGAATCGAAAAGAAAACTTTCTTAGTGTTTGTACAATTTGGTGAAAAGTTACGTAGTAAACGATTCGATCGAAACCATCTCAAAAACACGTTATTTTAATTCCTCAAAGCGTAAAAAGATTGCAATGAATCGAAAAGAAAACTTTCTAAGTGTTTGTACAAATTGGTGAAAAGTTACGTAGTAAACGATTCGATCGAAACCATCTCAAAAACATGTTATTTGGACTCCTCAGGGCGTTAAAAGAAAGTTATGAATCGAAAAACAAACTTTCTTGGTGTTTATAAAATTTGGTGAAAAGTTATGTAGTAAAAGATACGATACAAATGATCTAAAAACAAGTTATTTGAACTCATCAAAGCGTAACATGCTTGCTATGAATTGAAAAGAAAGCTTTATTAGTGTTTGTACAATTTGGTTAAAAGTTACGTAGTAAATGATTGGATCGAAACCATCTCAAAAACACGTTATTTGGACTCTCCTCGAAGCGTAAAAAGCGTGCAATGAATCGAAAAGAAAGATTTCTTAGTATTTGTACAATTTGGTGAAAACTTGCGTAGTAAAAGATTCGTTCGAAACCATCTCAATAACACGTTATTTGGACTCCTCAGAGAGTTTAATGAATTTTATGAATCGAAAAACAAACTTTCTCAATGTTTGTAAAATTAGGTGAAAAGTTACGTAGTAAAAGAAACGATACAAATGATCTAAAAACACGTTATTTGAACTCCTCATAGCGTAAAAAGATTGCAATGAATCGAAAAGAAAACTTTCTTAGTGTTTGTACAATTTGGTGAAAAGTTACGAAGTAAAAGATTCGATCGAAACCATCTCAAAAACACATTATTTGGACTCCTCAGGGAGTTAAAAGAATGTTATGAATCGAAAAACAAACTTTCTTGGTGTTTATAAAATTTGCTGAAAAGTTATGTAGTAAAAGATATGATACAAATGATCCAAAAATACGTTATTTGAACTCCTCAAAGCGTAAAAAGCTTGCAATGAATCGAAAAGAAAGCTTTCTCAGTGTTTGTACAATTTGGTGAAAAGTTGCGTAGTAAAAGATTCGTTCGAAATCATGTCAATAACACGTTATTTGGACTCCTCAGAGAGTTAAAAGAATGTTATGAATCGAAAAACATACTTTCTTAATGTTTGTAAAATTTGGTGAAAAGTTACGTAGTAAAGAAACGATACAAATGATCTAAAAACACGTTATTTGAACTCCTCTAAGCGTAAAAAGATTGCAATGAATCGAAAAGAAAACTTTCTTAGTGTTTGTACAATTTGGTGAAAAGTTACGTAGTAAAAGATTCGATCGAAACCATCCCAAAAACACGTTATTTGGACTCCCCAGGAAGTGAAAAGAATGTTATGATTTGAAAAACAAACTTTCTTGGTGTTTATAAAATTTGGTCAAAATTTAGGAAGTAAAAGATACGGTACAAATGATCTAAAAACACGTTATTTTAACTCCTCAAATCGTGAAAAGTATGCTATCAATTGAAAAGAAAGCTTTATTAGTGTTTGTACAATTTGTTGAAAAATTACGTAGTAAATGATTCCATCGGAACCATCTCAATAACACGTTATTTGGACTCCTCAGAGAGTTAAATGAATGTTATGAATCGAAAAACAAACTTTCTTAATGTTTGTAAATTTTGGTGAAAAGTTACGTAGTAAAAGAAACGATACAAATGATCTAAAAACACGTTATTTGAACTCCTCAAAGCGTAAAAAGATTGCAATGAATCGAAAAGAAAACTTTCTTAGTATTTGTACAATTTGGTGAAAAGTTGCGTAGTAAAAGATTCGTTCGAAACCATCTCAATAACACGTTATTTGGACTCCTCAGAGAGTTAAATGAATGTTATGAATCGAAAAACAAACTTTCTTAATGTTTGTAAAATTAGGTGAAAAGTTACATAGTAAAAGAAACGATACAAAGGATATAAAAACACGTTATTTGAACTCCTCAAAGCGTAAAAAGATTGCAATGAATCGAAAAGAAAACTTTCTTAGTGTTTGTACAATTTGGTGAAAAGTTACGTAGTAAAAGATACGATCGAAACCATCACAAAAACATGTTATTTGGACTCCTCAGGGAGTTAAAAGAATGTTATGAATCGAAAAACAAACTTTCTTGGTGTTTATAAAATTTGGTGAAAAGTTATGTAGTAAAAGATACGATACAAATGATCTAAAAACACGTTATTTGAACTCCTCAAAGCGTAAAAAGCTTGCTATGAATTGAAAAGAAAGCTTTATTAGTGTTTGTACAATTTGGTGAAAAATTACGTAGTAAATGATTCCATCGAAACCATCTCAAAAACACGTTATTTGTACTCCTCAGAGAGTTAAAAGAATGTTTTGAATCGAAAAACAAACTTTCTCAGTGTTTGTGAAATTTGGTGAAAAGTTATGTAGTAAAAGATACGATACAAATGATCTAAAAACACGTTATTTGAACTCCTCAAAGCGTAAAAAGATTGCTATGAATTGAAAAGAAAGCTTTATTAGTGTTTGTACAATTTGGTGAAAAATTACGTAGTAAATGATTCGATCGGAACCATCTCAATAACACGTTATTTGGACTCCTCAGAGAGTTAAAAAAATGTTTCGACTCGAAAAACAAACTTTCTTAATGTTTGTAAAATTTGGTGAAAAGTTAGGTAGTAAAAGATACAATACTAATGATCTAAAAACACGTTATTTGAACTCCTCAAAGCGTAAAAATATTGCTATGAATCGAAAAGAAAACTTTCTTAGTGTTTGTACAATTTGGTGAAAAGTTACGTAGTAAACGATTCGATCGAAACCATCTCAAAAACACGTTATTTTAATTCCTCAAAGCGTAAAAAGATTGCAATGAATCGAAAAGAAAACTTTCTAAGTGTTTGTACAAATTGGTGAAAAGTTACGTAGTAAACGATTCGATCGAAACCATCTCAAAAACATGTTATTTGGACTCCTCAGGGCGTTAAAAGAAAGTTATGAATCGAAAAACAAACTTTCTTGGTGTTTATAAAATTTGGTGAAAAGTTATGTAGTAAAAGATACGATACAAATGATCTAAAAACAAGTTATTTGAACTCATCAAAGCGTAACATGCTTGCTATGAATTGAAAAGAAAGCTTTATTAGTGTTTGTACAATTTGGTTAAAAGTTACGTAGTAAATGATTGGATCGAAACCATCTCAAAAACACGTTATTTGGACTCTCCTCGAAGCGTAAAAAGCGTGCAATGAATCGAAAAGAAAGATTTCTTAGTATTTGTACAATTTGGTGAAAACTTGCGTAGTAAAAGATTCGTTCGAAACCATCTCAATAACACGTTATTTGGACTCCTCAGAGAGTTTAATGAATTTTATGAATCGAAAAACAAACTTTCTCAATGTTTGTAAAATTTGGTGAAAAGTTACGTAGTAAAAGAAACGATACAAATGATCTAAAAACACGTTATTTGAACTCCTCATAGCGTAAAAAGATTGCAATGAATCGAAAAGAAAACTTTCTTAGTGTTTGTACAATTTGGTGAAAAGTTACGAAGTAAAAGATTCGATCGAAACCATCTCAAAAACACATTATTTGGACTCCTCAGGGAGTTAAAAGAATGTTATGAATCGAAAAACAAACTTTCTTGGTGTTTATAAAATTTGCTGAAAAGTTATGTAGTAAAAGATATGATACAAATGATCCAAAAATACGTTATTTGAACTCCTCAAAGCGTAAAAAGCTTGCAATGAATCGAAAAGAAAGCTTTCTCAGTGTTTGTACAATTTGGTGAAAAGTTGCGTAGTAAAAGATTCGTTCGAAATCATGTCAATAACACGTTATTTGGACTCCTCAGAGAGTTAAAAGAATGTTATGAATCGAAAAACAAACTTTCTTAATGTTTGTAAAATTTGGTGAAAAGTTACGTAGTAAAGAAACGATACAAATGATCTAAAAACACGTTATTTGAACTCCTCTAAGCGTAAAAAGATTGCAATGAATCGAAAAGAAAACTTTCTTAGTGTTTGTACAATTTGGTGAAAAGTTACGTAGTAAAAGATTCGATCGAAACCATCCCAAAAACACGTTATTTGGACTCCCCAGGAAGTGAAAAGAATGTTATGATTTGAAAAACAAACTTTCTTGGTGTTTATAAAATTTGGTCAAAATTTAGGAAGTAAAAGATACGGTACAAATGATCTAAAAACACGTTATTTTAACTCCTCAAATCGTGAAAAGTATGCTATCAATTGAAAAGAAAGCTTTATTAGTGTTTGTACAATTTGTTGAAAAATTACGTAGTAAATGATTCCATCGGAACCATCTCAATAACACGTTATTTGGACTCCTCAGAGAGTTAAATGAATGTTATGAATCGAAAAACAAACTTTCTTAATGTTTGTAAATTTTGGTGAAAAGTTACGTAGTAAAAGAAACGATACAAATGATCTAAAAACACGTTATTTGAACTCCTCAAAGCGTAAAAAGATTGCAATGAATCGAAAAGAAAACTTTCTTAGTATTTGTACAATTTGGTGAAAAGTTGCGTAGTAAAAGATTCGTTCGAAACCATCTCAATAACACGTTATTTGGACTCCTCAGAGAGTTAAATGAATGTTATGAATCGAAAAACAAACTTTCTTAATGTTTGTAAAATTAGGTGAAAAGTTACATAGTAAAAGAAACGATACAAAGGATATAAAAACACGTTATTTGAACTCCTCAAAGCGTAAAAAGATTGCAATGAATCGAAAAGAAAACTTTCTTAGTGTTTGTACAATTTGGTGAAAAGTTACGTAGTAAAAGATACGATCGAAACCATCACAAAAACATGTTATTTGGACTCCTCAGGGAGTTAAAAGAATGTTATGAATCGAAAAACAAACTTTCTTGGTGTTTATAAAATTTGGTGAAAAGTTATGTAGTAAAAGATACGATACAAATGATCTAAAAACACGTTATTTGAACTCCTCAAAGCGTAAAAAGCTTGCTATGAATTGAAAAGAAAGCTTTATTAGTGTTTGTACAATTTGGTGAAAAATTACGTAGTAAATGATTCCATCGAAACCATCTCAAAAACACGTTATTTGTACTCCTCAGAGAGTTAAAAGAATGTTTTGAATCGAAAAACAAACTTTCTCAGTGTTTGTGAAATTTGGTGAAAAGTTATGTAGTAAAAGATACGATACAAATGATCTAAAAACACGTTATTTGAACTCCTCAAAGCGTAAAAAGACTGCTATGAATTGAAAAGAAAGCTTTATTAGTGTTTGTACAATTTGGTGAAAAATTACGTAGTAAATGATTCGATCGGAACCATCTCAATAACACGTTATTTGGACTCCTCAGAGAGTTAAAAGAATGTTTCGACTCGAAAAACAAACTTTCTTAATGTTTGTAAAATTTGGTGAAAAGTTAGGTAGTAAAAGATACAATACTAATGATCTAAAAACACGTTATTTGAACTCCTCAAAGCGTAAAAAGATTGCTATGAATCGAAAAAAAAACTTTCTTAGTGTTTGTACAATTTGGTGAAAAGTTACGTAGTAAACGATTCGATCGAAACCATCTCAAAAATACGTTATTTTAATTCCTCAAAGCGTAAAAAGATTGCAATGAATCGAAAAGAAAACTTTCTTAGTGTTTGTACAAATTGGTGAAAAGTTACGTAGTAAACGATTCGATCGAAACCATCTCAAAAACATGTTATTTGGACTCCTCAGGGCGTTAAAAGAAAGTTATGAATCGAAAAACAAACTTTCTTGGTGTTTATAAAATTTGGTGAAAAGTTATGTAGTAAAAGATACGATACAAATGATCTAAAAACAAGTTATTTGAACTCATCAAAGCGTAACATGCTTGCTATGAATTGAAAAGAAAGCTTTATTAGTGTTTGTACAATTTGGTTAAAAGTTACGTAGTAAATGATTGGATCGAAACCATCTCAAAAACACGTTATTTGGACTCCTCAGAGAGTTAAAAGAATGTTTCGAATCGAAAAACAAACTTTCTTAATGTTTGTAAAATTTGGTGAAAAGTTATGTAGTAAAAGATACAATACTAATGATCTAAAAACACGTTATTTGAACTCCTCAAAGCGTAAAAAGATTGCTATGAATCGAAAAGAAAACTTTCTTAGTGTTTGTACAATTTGGTGAAAAGTTACGTAGTAAAAGATTCGATCCAAACCTTTTTAAAAACACATTATTTTGGATCCTCGGAGCTTTGAAAGATTGTTATGAATCGAAAAACAAACTTTCTTGGTGTTTATAAAATTTGGTGAAAAGTTATGTAGTAAAAGATACGATACAAATGATCTAAATACACGTTATTTGAACTCCTCAAAGCGTAAAAAGATTGCTATGAATAAAAAAGAAAACTTTCTTAGTGTTTGTACAATTTGGTGAAAAGTTACGTAGTAAAAGATTCGATCCAAACCTTCTTAAAAACACGTTATTTGGGATCCTCGGAGCTTTCAAAGATTGTTATGAATCGAAAAACAAACTGTCTTAGTGTTTATAAAATTTCGTGAAAAGTTATGTAGTAAAAGATACGATACAAATGATCCAAAAATACGTTATTTGAACTCCTCGAAGCGTAAAAAGCATGCAATGAATCGAAAAGAAAGCTTTCTTAGTTTTTGTACAATTTGGTGAAAAGTTGCGTAGTAAAAGATTCGTTCGAAACCATCTCAATAACACGTTATTTGGACTCCTCAGAGAGTTAAATGAATGTTATGAATCGAAAAACAAACTTTCTTAATGTTTGTAAATTTTGGTGAAAAGTTACGTAGTAAAAGAAACGATACAAATGATCTAAAAACACGTTATTTGAACTCCTCAAAGCGTAAAAAGATTGCAATGAATCGAAAAGAAAACTTTCTTAGTATTTGTACAATTTGGTGAAAAGTTGCGTAGTAAAAGATTCGTTCGAAACCATCTCAATAACACGTTATTTGGACTCCTCAGAGAGTTAAATGAATGTTATGAATCGAAAAACAAACTTTCTTAATGTTTGTAAAATTAGGTGAAAAGTTACATAGTAAAAGAAACGATACAAAGGATATAAAAACACGTTATTTGAACTCCTCAAAGCGTAAAAAGATTGCAATGAATCGAAAAGAAAACTTTCTTAGTGTTTGTACAATTTGGTGAAAAGTTACGTAGTAAAAGATACGATCGAAACCATCACAAAAACATGTTATTTGGACTCCTCAGGGAGTTAAAAGAATGTTATGAATCGAAAAACAAACTTTCTTGGTGTTTATAAAATTTGGTGAAAAGTTATGTAGTAAAAGATACGATACAAATGATCTAAAAACACGTTATTTGAACTCCTCAAAGCGTAAAAAGCTTGCTATGAATTGAAAAGAAAGCTTTATTAGTGTTTGTACAATTTGGTGAAAAATTACGTAGTAAATGATTCCATCGAAACCATCTCAAAAACACGTTATTTGTACTCCTCAGAGAGTTAAAAGAATGTTTTGAATCGAAAAACAAACTTTCTCAGTGTTTGTGAAATTTGGTGAAAAGTTATGTAGTAAAAGATACGATACAAATGATCTAAAAACACGTTATTTGAACTCCTCAAAGCGTAAAAAGATTGCTATGAATTGAAAAGAAAGCTTTATTAGTGTTTGTACAATTTGGTGAAAAATTACGTAGTAAATGATTCGATCGGAACCATCTCAATAACACGTTATTTGGACTCCTCAGAGAGTTAAAAGAATGTTTCGACTCGAAAAACAAACTTTCTTAATGTTTGTAAAATTTGGTGAAAAGTTAGGTAGTAAAAGATACAATACTAATGATCTAAAAACACGTTATTTGAACTCCTCAAAGCGTAAAAAGATTGCTATGAATCGAAAAGAAAACTTTCTTAGTGTTTGTACAATTTGGTGAAAAGTTACGTAGTAAACGATTCGATCGAAACCATCTCAAAAACACGTTATTTTAATTCCTCAAAGCGTAAAAAGATTGCAACGAATCGAAAAGAAAACTTTCTTAGTGTTTGTACAAATTGGTGAAAAGTTACGTAGTAAACGATTCGATCGAAACCATCTCAAAAACATGTTATTTTGACTCCTCAGGGCGTTAAAAGAAAGTTATGAATCGAAAAACAAACTTTCTTGGTGTTTATATAATTTGGTGAAAAGTTATGTAGTAAAAGATACGATACAAATGATCTAAAAACAAGTTATTTGAACTCCTCAAAGCGTAACATGCTTGCTATGAATTGAAAAGAAAGCTTTATTAGTGTTTGTACAATTTGATTAAAAGTTACGTAGTAAATGATTGGATCGAAACCATCTCAAAAACACGTTATTTGGACTCCTCAGAGAGTTAAAAGAATGTTTCGAATCGAAAAACAAACTTTCTTAATGTTTGTAAAATTTGGTGAAAAGTTATGTAGTAAAAGATACAATACTAATGATCTAAAAACACGTTATTTGAACTCCTCAAAGCGTAAAAAGATTGCTATGAATCGAAAAGAAAACTTTCTTAGTGTTTGTACAATTTGGTGAAAAGTTACGTAGTAAAAGATTCGATCCAAACCTTTTTAAAAACACATTATTTTGGATCCTCGGAGCTTTGAAAGATTGTTATGAATCGAAAAACAAACTTTCTTGGTGTTTATAAAATTTGGTGAAAACTTATGTAGTAAAAGATACGATACAAATGATCTAAATACACGTTATTTGAACTCCTCAAAGCGTAAAAAGATTGCTATGAATAAAAAAGAAAACTTTCTTAGTGTTTGTACAATTTGGTGAAAAGTTACGTAGTAAAAGATTCGATCCAAACCATCTTACAAACACGTTATTTGGGCTCCTCGGAGCTTTGAAAGATTGTTATGAATCGAAAAACAAAGTTTCTTAGTGTTTATAAAATTTCGTGAAAAGTTATGTAGTAAAAGATACGATACAAATGATCCAAAAATACGTTATTTGAACTCCTCGAAGCGTAAAAAGCATGCAATGAATCGAAAATAAAGCTTTCTTAGTTTTTGTACAATTTGGTGAAAAGTTGCGTAGTAAAAGATTCGTTCGAAACCATCTCAATAACACGTTATTTGGACTCCTCAGAGAGTTAAATGAATGTTATGAATCGAAAAACAAACTTTCTTAATGTTTGTAAAATTAGGTGAAAAGTTACGTAGTAAAAGAAACGATACAAATGATCTAAAAACACGTTATTTGAACTCCTCAAAGCGTAAAAAGATTGCAATGAATCGAAAAGAAAACTTTCTTAGTGTTTGTACAATTTGGTGAAAAGTTACGTAGTAAAAGATTCGATCGAAACCATCTCAAAAACACGTTATTTGGACTCCTCAGGGAGTTAAAAGAATGTTATCAATCGAAAAACAAACTTTCTCGGTGTTTATAAAATTTGGTGAAAAGTTATGTAGTAAAAGATACGATACAAATGATCTAAAAACACGTTATTTGAACTCCTCAAAGCGTAAAAAGCTTGCTATGAATTGAAAAGAAAGCTTTATTAGTGTTTGTACAATTTGGTGAAAAATTACGTAGTAAATTATTCCATCGAAACCATCTCAAAAACACGTTATTCGTACTCCTCAGAGAGTTAAAAGAATGTTTTGAATCGAAAAACAAACGTTCTCAGTGTTTGTGAAATTTGGTGAAAAGTTATGTAGTAAAAGATACGATACAAATGACCTAAAAACACGTTATTTGAACTCCTCAAAGCGTAAAAAGATGGCTACGAATTGAAAAGAAAGCTTTATTAGTGTTTGTACAATTTGGTGAAAAATTACGTAGTAAATGATTCGATCGGAACCATCTCAATAACACGTTATTTGGACTCCTCAGAGAGTTAAATGAATGTTATGAATCGAAAAACAAACTTTCTTGATGTTTGTAAATTTTGGTGAAAAGTTACGTAGTAAAAGAAACGATACAAATGATCTAAAAACACGTTATTTTAACTCCTCAAAGCGTAAAAAGATTGCAATGAATCGAAAAGAAAACTTTCTTAGTGTTTGTACAAATTGGTGAAAAGTTACGTAGTAAACGATTTGATCGAAACCATCTCAAAAACATGTTATTTGGACTCATCAGGGGGTTAAAAGAATGTTATGAATCGAAAAACAAACTTTCTTGGTGTTTATAAAATTTGGTGAAAAAATATGTAGTAAAAGATACGATACAAATGATCTAAAAACACGTTATTTGAACTCCTCAAAGCGTAACATGCTTGCTATGAATTGGAAAGAAAGCTTTATTAGTGTTTGTACAATTTGGTGAAAAGTTACGTAGTAAATGATAAGATCGAAACCATCTGAAAAACACGTTATTTGGACTCCTCAGAGAGTTAAAAGAATGTTTCGAATCGAAAAACAAACTTTCTTAATGTTTGTAAAATTTGGTGAAAAGTTATGTAGTAAAAGATACAATACTAATGATCTAAAAATACGTTATTTGAACTCCTCAAAGCGTAAAAAGATTGCAATGAATCGAAAAGAAAACTTTCTTAGTGTTTGTACAATTTGGTGAAAAGTTACGAAGTAAAAGATTCGATCCAAACCTTCTTAAAAACACATTATTTTGGATCCTCGGAGCTTTGAAAGATTGTTATGAATCGAAAAAAAAACTTTCTTAGTGTTTATAAAATTTGGTGAAAAGTTATGTAGTAAAAGATACGATACAAATGATCCAAAAATACGTTATTTGAACTCCTCGAAGCGTAAAAAGCATGCAATGAATCGAAAAAAAGCTTTCTTAGTGTTTGCACAATTTGGTGAAAAGTTGCGTAGTAAAAGATTCGTTCGAAACCAACTACATAACACGTTATTTGGTCTCGTCAGAGAGTTAAATGAATGTTATGAATCGAAAAACAAACTTTCTTAATGTTTGTAAAATTTGGTGAAAAGTTACGTAGTAAAAGAAACGATACAAATGATCTAAAAACACGTTATTTTAACTCCTAAAAGCGTAACAAGACTGCAATGAATCGAAAACAAAACTTTCTTAGTGTTTGTACAATTTGGTGAAAAGTTACGTAGTAAAAGATTCGATCGAAACCATCTCAAAAACACGTTATTTGGACTCCTCAGGGAGTTAAAAGAATGTTATGAATCGAAAAACAAACTTTCATGGTGTTTATAAAATTTGGTGACAAGTTATGCAGTAAAAGATACGATACAAATGATCTAAAAACACGTTATTTGAACTCCTCAAAGAGTAAAAAGCTTGCTATGAATTGAAAAGAAAGCTTTATTAGTGTTTGTACAATTTGGTGAAAAATTACGTAGTAAAAGATTCGATCGAAACCATCTCAAAAACACGTTATTTGGACTCCTCAGAGGGTTAAAATAATGTTTTGAATCGAAAAACAAACTTTCTCAGTGTTTGTAAATTTTGGTGAAAAGTTATGTAGTAAAAGATACGATACAAATGATCTACAAACACGTTATTTGAACTCCTCAAAGCGTAAAAAGATTGCTATGAATCGAAAAGAAAAGTTTCTTAGTGTTTGTACAATTCGGTGAAAAGTTACGTAGTAAAAGATTCGATCCAAACCATCTTAAAATCACGTTATTTGGGCTCCTCGGAGCTTTAAAACATTGTTATGAATCGAAAAACAAACTTTGTTAGTGTTGGTAAAATTTGGTGAAAAGTTATGTAGTAAAAGATACGATACAAATTATCTGAAAACACGTTATTTGAACTCCTCAGCGTAAAAAGATTGCAATGAATCGAAAAGAAAACTTTCTTAGTGTTTGTACAATTTGGTCAAAAGTAGCATAGTAAAAGATTGGATCCAAACCATCGTAAAAAGACGTTATTTGGGCTCCTCGGAGCTTTGAAAGATTGTTATGAATCGAAAAACAAACTTTCTTAGTGTTTATAAAATTTGGTGAAAAGTTATGAAGTAAAAGATACGATACAAATGATCCAAAAACATGTTATTTCAACCCCTCAAAGCGTAAAAAGCTTGCAATGAATCGAAAAGAAATATTTCTTAGTGTTTGTACAATTTGGTGTAAAGTTGCGTAGTAAAACATTCGTTCGAAACCAAGTCAATAACACGTTATTTGGACTCCTCTGGGGGTTAAAAGAATGCTATGAATCGAAAAACAAACTTTCTTGGTGTTTACAAATTCTGGTGAAAATTTATGTAGTAAAAGATACGATACAAATGATCTAAAAACACGTTATTTGAACTCCTCAAAGCGTAAAAAGCTTGCTAAGAATTGAAAAGAAAGCTTTATTAGTGTTTGTGCAATTTGGTGAAAAGTTACGTAGTAAATGATGGGATCGAAACCATCTCAAAAATACGTTATCTGGACTCCTCAGAGAGTCAAAAGAATGTTTTGAATCGAAAAACAAACTTTGTTAATGTTTGTAAAATTTGGTGAAAAGTTATGTAGTAAAAGATACGATACAAATGATCCAAAAATACGTTATTTGAACTCCTCGAAGCGTAAAAAGCGTGCAATGAATCGAAAAGAAAGATTTCTTAGTATTTGTACAATTTGGTGAAAAGTTGCGTAGTAAAAGATTCGTTCGAAACCATCTCAATAACACGTTATTTGGACTCCTCAGAGAGTTTAATGAATTTTATGAATCGAAAAACAAACTTTCTCAATGTTTGTAAAATTTGGTGAAAAGTTACGTAGTAAAAGAAACGATACAAATGATCTAAAAACACGTTATTTGAACTCCTCATAGCGTAAAAAGATTGCAATGAATCGAAAAGAAAACTTTCTTAGTGTTTGTACAATTTGGTGAAAAGTTACGAAGTAAAAGATTCGATCGAAACCATCTCAAAAACACATTATTTGGACTCCTCAGGGAGTTAAAAGAATGTTATGAATCGAAAAACAAACTTTCTTGGTGTTTATAAAATTTGCTGAAAAGTTATGTAGTAAAAGATATGATACAAATGATCCAAAAATACGTTATTTGAACTCCTCAAAGCGTAAAAAGCTTGCAATGAATCGAAAAGAAAGCTTTCTCAGTGTTTGTACAATTTGGTGAAAAGTTGCGTAGTAAAAGATTCGTTCGAAATCATGTCAATAACACGTTATTTGGACTCCTCAGAGAGTTAAAAGAATGTTATGAATCGAAAAACATACTTTCTTAATGTTTGTAAAATTTGGTGAAAAGTTACGTAGTAAAGAAACGATACAAATGATCTAAAAACACGTTATTTGAACTCCTCTAAGCGTAAAAAGATTGCAATGAATCGAAAAGAAAACTTTCTTAGTGTTTGTACAATTTGGTGAAAAGTTACGTAGTAAAAGATTCGATCGAAACCATCCCAAAAACACGTTATTTGGACTCCCCAGGAAGTGAAAAGAATGTTATGATTTGAAAAACAAACTTTCTTGGTGTTTATAAAATTTGGTCAAAAGTTAGGAAGTAAAAGATACGGTACAAATGATCTAAAAACACGTTATTTTAACTCCTCAAATCGTGAAAAGTATGCTATGAATTGAAAAGAAAGCTTTATTAGTGTTTGTACAATTTGTTGAAAAATTACGTAGTAAATGATTCCATCGGAACCATTTCAATAACACGTTATTTGGACTCCTCAGAGAGTTAAATGAATGTTATGAATCGAAAAACAAACTTTCTTAATGTTTGTAAATTTTGGTGAAAAGTTACGTAGTAAAAGAAACGATACAAATGATCTAAAAACACGTTATTTGAACTCCTCAAAGCGTAAAAAGATTGCAATGAATCGAAAAGAAAACTTTCTTAGTGTTTGTACAATTTGGTGAAAAGTTACGTAGTAAAAGATACGATCGAAACCATCACAAAAACATGTTATTTGGACTCCTCAGGGAGTTAAAAGAATGTTATGAATCGAAAAACAAACTTTCTTGGTGTTTATAAAATTTGGTGAAAAGTTATGTAGTAAAAGATACGATACAAATGATCTAAAAACACGTTATTTGAACTCCTCAAAACGTAAAAAGCTTGCTATGAATTGAAAAGAAAGCTTTATTAGTGTTTGTACAATTTGGTGAAAAATTACGTAGTAAATGATTCCATCGAAACCATCTCAAAAACACGTTATTTGTACTCCTCAGAGAGTTAAAAGAATGTTTTGAATCGAAAAACAAACTTTCTCAGTGTTTGTGAAATTTGGTGAAAAGTTATGTAGTAAAAGATACGATACAAATGATCTAAAAACACGTTATTTGAACTCCTCAAAGCGTAAAAATATTGCTATGAATTGAAAAGAAAGCTTTATTAGTGTTTGTATAATTTGGTGAAAAATTACGTAGTAAATGATTCGATCGGAACCATCTCAATAACACGTTATTTGGACTCCTCAGAGAGTTAAAAGAATGTTTCGACTCGAAAAACAAACTTTCTTAATGTTTGTAAAATTTGGTGAAAAGTTAGGTAGTAAAAGATACAATACTAATGATCTAAAAACACGTTATTTGAACTCCTCAAAGCGTAAAAAGATTGCTATGAATCGAAAAGAAAACTTTCTTAGTGTTTGTACAATTTGGTGAAAAGTTACGTAGTAAACGATTCGATCGAAACCATCTCAAAAACACGTTATTTTAATTCCTCAAAGCGTAAAAAGATTGCAATGAATCGAAAAGAAAACATTCTTAGTGTTTGTACTAATTGGTGAAAAGTTACGTAGTAAACGATTCGATCGAAACCATCTCAAAAACATGTTATTTGGACTCCTCAGGGCGTTAAAAGAAAGTTATGAATCGAAAAACAAACTTTCTTGGTGTTTATAAAATTTGGTGAAAAGTTATGTAGTAAAAGATACGATACAAATGATCTAAAAACAAGTTATTTGAACTCCTCAAAGCGTAACATGCTTGCTATGAATTGAAAAGAAAGCTTTATTAGTGTTTGTACAATTTGGTTAAAAGTTACGTAGTAAATGATTGCATCGAAACCATCTCAAAAACACGTTATTTGGACTCCTCAGAGAGTTAAAAGAATGTTTCGAATCGAAAAACAAACTTTCTTAATGTTTGTAAAATTTGGTGAAAAGTTATGTAGTAAAAGATACAATACTAATGATCTAAAAACACGTTATTTGAACTCCTCAAAGCGTAAAAAGATTGCTATGAATCGAAAAGAAAACTTTCTTAGTGTTTGTACAATTTGGTGAAAAGTTACGTAGTAAAAGATTCGATCCAAACCTTTTTAAAAACACATTATTTTGGATCCTCGGAGCTTTGAAAGATTGTTATGAATCGAAAAACAAACTTTCTTGGTGTTTATAAAATTTGGTGAAAACTTATGTAGTAAAAGATACGATACAAATGATCTAAATACACGTTATTTGAACTCCTCAAAGCGTAAAAAGATTGCTATGAATAAAAAAGAAAACTTTCTTAGTGTTTGTACAATTTGGTGAAAAGTTACGTAGTAAAAGATTCGATCCAAACCATCTTACAAACACGTTATTTGGGCTCCTCGGAGCTTTGAAAGATTGTTATGAATCGAAAAACAAACTTTCTTAGTGTTTATAAAATTTCGTGAAAAGTTATGTAGTAAAAGATACGATACAAATGATCCAAAAATACGTTATTTGAACTCCTCGAAGCGTAAAAAGCATGCAATGAATCGAAAAGAAAGCTTTCTTAGTTTTTGTACAATTTGGTGAAAAGTTGCGTAGTAAAAGATTCGTTCGAAACCATCTCAATAACACGTTATTTGGACTCCTCAGAGAGTTAAATGAATGTTATGAATCGAAAAACAAACTTTCTTAATGTTTGTAAAATTAGGTGAAAAGTTACGTAGTAAAAGAAACGATACAAATGATCTAAAAACACGTTATTTGAACTCCTCAAAGCGTAAAAAGATTGCAATGAATCGAAAAGAAAACTTTCTTAGTGTTTGTACAATTTGGTGAAAAGTTACGTAGTAAAAGATTCGATCGAAACCATCTCAAAAACACGTTATTTGGACTCCTCAGGGAGTTAAAAGAATGTTATCAATCGAAAAACAAACTTTCTCGGTGTTTATAAAATTTGGTGAAAAGTTATGTAGTAAAAGATACGATACAAATGATCTAAAAACACGTTATTTGAACTCCTCAAAGCGTAAAAAGCTTGCTATGAATTGAAAAGAAAGCTTTATTAGTGTTTGTACAATTTGGTGAAAAATTACGTAGTAAATTATTCCATCGAAACCATCTCAAAAACACGTTATTCGTACTCCTCAGAGAGTTAAAAGAATGTTTTGAATCGAAAAACAAACGTTCTCAGTGTTTGTGAAATTTGGTGAAAAGTTATGTAGTAAAAGATACGATACAAATGACGTAAAAACACGTTATTTGAACTCCTCAAAGCGTAAAAAGATGGCTACGAATTGAAAAGAAAGCTTTATTAGTGTTTGTACAATTTGGTGAAAAATTACGTAGTAAAAAATTGTTATGAATCGAAAAACAAACTTTCTTGGTGTTTATAAAATTTGGTGAAAAGTTATGTAGTAAAAGATACGATACAAATGATCTAAATACACGTTATTTGAACTCCTCAAAGCGTAAAAAGATTGCTATGAATAAAAAAGAAAACTTTCTTAGTGTTTGAACCATTTGGTGAAACGTTACGTAGTAAAAAATTCGATCCAAACCATCTTACAAACAAGTTATTTGAGCTCCTCTGAGCTTTGAAAGATTGTTATGAATCGAAAAACAAACTTTGTTAGTGTTTATAAAATTTGGTCAAAAGTTATGTAGTAAAAGATACGATACAAATGATCCAAAAATACGTTATTTGAACTCCTCGAAGCGTAAAAAGCATGCAATGAATCGAAAAAAAGCTTTCTTAGTGTTTGTACAATTTGGTGAAAAGTTGCGTAGTAAAAGATTCGTTCGAAACCATCTACATAACACGTTATTTGGACTCCTCAGAGAGTTAAATGAATGTTATGAATCGAAAAAAAAACTTTATTGGTGTTTATAAAATTTGGTGAAAAGTTATGTAGTAAAAGATAAGATACAAATGATCTAAAAACACGTTATTTGAACTCCTCAAAGCGTAAAAAGCTTGCTATGAATTGAAAAGAAAGCTTTATTAGTGTTTGTACAATTTGGTGAAAAATTACGTAGTAAATGATTCCATCGAAACCATCTCAAAAACACGTTATTTGGACTCCTCAGAGAGTTAAAAGAATGTTTTGAATCGAAAAACAAACTTTCTCAGTGTTTGTAAAATTTGGTGAAATGTTATGTAGTAAAAGACACGATACAAATGATCTAAAAACACGTTATTTGAACTCCTCAAAGCGTAAAAAGATTGCTATGAATCGAAAAGAAAACTTTCTTAGTGTTTGTACAATTTGGTGAAAAGTTACGTAGTAAAAGATTCCATCGAAACCATCTTAAAATCAAGTTATATGGGCTCCTCGGAGCTTTAAAAGATTGTTATGAATCGAAAAACAAACTTTGTTAGTGTTTGTAAAATTTGGTGAAAAGTTATGTAGTAAAAGATACGATACAAATGATCTGAAAACACGTTATTTGAACTACTCAGCGTAAAAAGATTGCAATGAATCGAAAAGAAAACTTTCTTAGTGTTTGTACAATTTGGTCAAAAGTTGCGTAGTAAAAGATTCGATCCAATCCATCTTAAAAACACGTTATTTGGGCTCCTCGGAGCTTTGAAAGATTGTTATGAATCGAAAAACAAACTTTCTTAGTGTTTGTACAATTTGGTGAAAAGTTGCGTAGTAAAAGATTCGTTCGAAACCATCTCAATAACACGTTATTTGGACTCCTCAGAGAGATAAATGAATGTTATGAATCGAAAAACAAACTTTCTTAATGTTTGTTAATTTTGGTGAAAAGTTACGTAGTAAAAGAAACGATACAAATGATCTAAAAACACGTTATTTGAACTCCTCAAAGCGTAAAAAGATTGCAATGAATCGAAATGAAAACTTTCTTAGTGTTTGTACAATTTGGTGAAAAGTTACGTAGTAAAAGATTCGATAGAAACCATCTCAAAAACACGTTATTTGGACTCCTCAGGGAGTTAAAATAATGTTATGAATCGAAAAACAAACTTTCTTGGTGTTTATAAAATTTGGTGAAAAGTTATGTAGTAAAAGATACGGTACAAATGATCTAAAAACACGTTATTTGAACTCCTCAAAGCGTAAAAATATTGCTATGAATTGAAAACAAAGCTTTATTAGTTTTTGTACAATTTTGGTGAAAAGTTACGTAGTAAATGATTCTTTCGAAACCATCTCAAAAACACGCTATTTGGACTCCTTAGAGAGTTAAAAGAATGTTATGAATCGAAAAACAAACTTTGTTAGTGGTTGTAAAATTTGGTGAAAAGTTATGTAGTAAAAGATACGATACAAATGATCTGAAAACACGTTATTTGAACTCCTCAGCGTAAAAAGATTGCAATGAATCGAAAAGAAAACTTTCTTAGTGTTTGTACAATTTGGTCAAAAGTTGCGTAGTAAAAGATTTGATCCAAACCATCTTAAAAAGACGTTATTTGGGCTCCTCGGAGCTTTGAAAGATTGTTATTAATCGAAAAACAAACTTTCATAGTGTTTATAAAATTTGGTGAAAAGTTATGTAGTAAAAGATACGATACAAATGATCCAAAAACATGTTATTTGAACTCCTCAAAGCGTAAAAAGCTTGCAATGAATCGAAAAGAAAGATTTTTTAGTGTTTGTACAATTTGGTGAAAAGTTACGTAGTAAAACATTCGTTCGAAACCAAGTCAATAACACGTTATTTGGACTCCTCTGGTGGTTAAAAGAATGTTATGAATCGAAAAACAAACTTTCTTGGTGTTTATAAATTCTGGTGAAAAGTTATGTAGTAAAAGATACGATACAAATGATCTAAAAACACGTTATTTGAACTCCTCAAAGCGTAAAAAGCTTGCTATGAATTGAAAAGAAAGCTTTATTAGTGTTTGTACAATTTGGTGAAAAATTGCGTAGTAAATGATTCCATCGAAACCATCTCAAAAACACGTTATTTGTACTCCTCAGAGAGTTAAAAGAATGTTTTGAATCGAAAAACCAACTTTCTTAATGTTTGTAAAATTTGGTGAAAAGTTATGTAGTAAAAGATACGATTCAAATGATCCAAAAATACGTTATTTGAACTCCTCAAAGCGTAAAAAGCTTGCAATGAATCGAAAATAAAGCTTTCTCAGTGTTTGTACAATTTGGTGAAAAGTTGCGTAGTAAAAGATTCGTTCGAAATCATGTCAATAACACGTTATTTGGACTCCTCAGAGAGTTAAAAGAATGTTATGAATCGAAAAACAAACTTTCTTAATGTTTGTAAAATTTGGTGAAAAGTTAGGTAGTAAAAGATACAATACTAATGATCTAAAAACACGTTATTTGAACTCCTCTAAGCGTAAAAAGATTGCAATGAATCGAAAAGAAAACTTTCTAAGTGTTTGTACAATTTGGTGAAAAGTTACGTAGTAAAAGATTCGATCGAAACCATCTCAAAAACACGTTATTTGGACTCCCCAGGGAGTGAAAAGAATGTTATGATTTGAAAAACAAACTTTCTTGGTGTTTATAAAATTTGGTCAAAAGTTAGGAAGTAAAAGATACGATACAAATGATCTAAAAACACGTTATTTTAACTCCTCAAATCGTAAAAAGTATGCTATGAATTGAAAAGAAAGCTTTATTAGTGTTTGTACAATTTGGTGAAAAATTACGTAGTAAAAGATTCGATCGGAACCATCTCAATAACACGTTATTTGGACTCCTCAGAGAGTTAAATGAATGTTATGAATCGAAAAACAAACTTTCTTAATGTTTGTTAATTTTGGTGAAAAGTTACGTAGTAAAAGAAACGATACAAATGATCTAAAAACACGTTATTTGAACTCCTCAAAGCGTAAAAAGATTGCAATGAATCGAAAAGAAAACTTTCTTAGTATTTGTACAATTTGGTGAAAAGTTGCGTAGTAAAAGATTCGTTCGAAACCATCTCAATAACACGTTATTTGGACTCCTCAGAGAGTTAAATGAATGTTATGAATCGAAAAACAAACTTTCTTAATGTTTGTAAAATTAGGTGAAAAGTTACATAGTAAAAGAAACGATACAATGGATCTAAAAACACGTTATTTGAACTCCTCAAAGCGTAAAAAGATTGCAATGAATCGAAAAGAAAACTTTCTTAGTGTTTGTACAATTTGGTGAAAAGTTACGTAGTAAAAGATACGATCGAAACCATCACAAAAACACGTTATTTGGACTCCTCAGGGAGTTAAAAGAATGTTATGAATCGAAAAACAAACTTTCTTGGTGTTTATAAAATTTGGTGAAAAGTTATGTAGTAAAAGATACGATACAAATGATCTAAAAACACGTTATTTGAACTCCTCAAAGCGTAAAAAGCTTGCTATGAATTGAAAAGAAAGCTTTATTAGTGTTTGTACAATTTGGTGAAAAATTACGTAGTAAATGATTCCATCGAAACCATCTCAAAAACACGTTATTTGTACTCCTCAGAGAGTTAAAAGAATGTTTTGAATCGAAAAACAAACTTTCTCAGTGTTTGTGAAATTTGGTGAAAAGTTAGGTAGTAAAAGATACGATACAAATGATCTAGAAACACGTTATTTGAACTCCTCAAAGCGTAAAAAGATTGCTATGAATTGAAAAGAAAGCTTTATTAGTGTTTGTACAATTTGGTGAAAAATTACGTAGTAAATGATTCGATCGGAACCATCTCAATAACACGTTATTTGGACTCCTCAGAGAGTTAAAAGAATGTTTCGAATCGAAAAACAAACTTTCTTAATGTTTGTAAAATTTGGTGAAAAGTTAGGTACTAAAAGATACAATACTAATGATCTAAAAACACGTTATTTGAACTCCTCAAAGCGTAAAAAGATTGCTATGAATTGAAAAGAAAGCTTTATTAGTGTTTGTACAATTTGGTGAAAAATTACGTAGTAAACGATTCGATCGGAACCATCTCAATAACACGTTATTTGGACTCCTCAGAGAGTTAAAAGAATGTTTCGAATCGAAAAACAAACTTTCTTAATGTTTGTAAAATTTGGTGAAAAGTTATGTAGTAAAAGATACAATACTAATGATCTAAAAACACGTCATTTGAACTCCTCAAAGCGTAAAAAGATTGCTATGAATCGAAAAGAAAACTTTCTTAGTGTTTGTACAATTTGGTGAAAAGTTACGTAGTAAAAGATTCGATCCAAACCTTTTTAAAAACACATTATTTTGGATCCTCGGAGCTTTGAAAGATTGTTATGAATCGAAAAACAAACTTTATTGGTGTTTATGAAATTTGGTGAAAAGTTATGTAGTAAAAGATACGATACAAATGATCTAAATACACGTTATTTCAACTCCTCAAAGCGTAAAAAGATTGCTATGAATAAAAAAGAAAACTTTCTTAGTGTTTGAACAATTTGGTGAAACGTTACGTAGTAAAAAATTCGATCCAAACCATCTTACAAACAAGTTATTTGAGCTCCTCGGAGCTTTGAAAGATTGTTATGAATCGAAAAACAAACTTTCTTAGTGTTTATAAAATTTGGTGAAAAGTTATGTAGTAAAAGATACGATACAAATGATCCAAAAATACGTTATTTGAACTCCTCGAAGCGTAAAAAGCATGCAATGAATCGAAAAAAAGCTTTCTTAGTGTTTGTACAATTTGGTGAAAAGTTGCGTAGTAAAAGATTCGTTCGAAACCATCTACATAACACGTTATTTGGACTCCTCAGAGAGTTAAATGAATGTTATGAATCGAAAAAAAAACTTTATTGGTGTTTATAAAATTTGGTGAAAAGTTATGTAGTAAAAGATACGATACAAATGATCTAAAAACACGTTATTTGAACTCCTCAAAGCGTAAAAAGCTTGATATGAATTGAAAAGAAAGCTTTATTAGTGTTTGTACAATTTGGTGAAAAATTACGTAGTAAATGATTCCATCGAAACCATCTCAAAAACACGTTATTTGGACTCCTCAGAGAGTTAAAAGAATGTTTTGAATCGAAAAACAAACTTTCTCAACAATGTTTGTAAAATTTGGTGAAAAGTTATGTAGTAAAAGATACGATACAAATGATCTAAAAACACGTTATTTGAACTCCTCAAAGCGTAAAAAGATTGCTATGAATCGAAAAGAAAACTTTCTTAGTGTTTGTACAATTTGGTGAAAAGTTACGTAGTAAAAGATTCCATCGAAACCATCTTAAAATCAAGTTATTTGAGCTCCTCGGAGCTTTAAAAGATTGTGATGAATCGAAAAACAAACTTTGTTAGTGTTTGTAAAATTTGGTGAAAAGTTATGTAGTAAAAGATACGATACAAATGATCTGAAAACACGTTATTTGAACTCCTCAGCGTAAAAAGATTGCAATGAATCGAAAAGAAAACTTTCTTAGTGTTTGTACAATTTGGTCAAAAGTTGCGTAGTAAAAGATTCGATTCAATCCATCTTAAAAACACGTTATTTGGGCTCCTCGGAGCTTTGAAAGATTGTTATGAATCGAAAAACAAACTTTCTTAGTGTCTGTACAATTTGGTGAAAAGTTGCGTAGTAAAAGATTCGTTCGAAACCATCTCAATAACACGTTATTTGGACTCCTCAGAGAGTTAAATGAATGTTATGAATCGAAAAACAAACTTTCTTAATGTCTGTAAAATTTGGTGAAAAGTTACGTAGTAAAAGAAACGATACAAATGATCTAAAAACACGTTATTTGAACTCCTCAAAGCGTAAAAAGATTGCAATGAATCGAAATGAAAACTTTCTTAGTGTTTGTACAATTTGGTGAAAAGTTACGTAGTAAAAGATTCGATAGAAACCATCTCAAAAACACGTTATTTGGACTCCTCAGGGAGTTAAAATAATGTTATGAATCGAAAAACAAACTTTCTTGGTGTTTATAAAATTTGGTGAAAAGTTATGTAGTAAAAGATACGGTACAAATGATCTAAAAACACGTTATTTGAACTCCTCAAAGCGTAAAAATATTGCTATGAATTGAAAAGAAAGCTTTATTAGTTTTGTACAATTTTGGTGAAAAGTTACTTAGTAAATGATTCCATCGAAACCATCTCAAAAACACGCTATTTGGACTCCTTAGAGAGTTAAAAGAATGTTATGAATCGAAAAACAAACTTTGTTAGTGGTTGTGAAATTTGGTGAAAAGTTATGTAGTAAAAGATACGATACAAATGATCTGAAAACACGTTATTTGAACTCCTCAGCGTAAAAAGATTGCAATGAATCGAAAAGAAAACTTTCTTAGTGTTTGTACAATTTGGTCAAAAGTTGCGTAGTAAAAGATTTGATCCAAACCATCTTAAAAAGACGTTATTTGGGCTCCTCGGAGCTTTGAAAGATTGTTATTAATCGAAAAACAAACTTTCATAGTGTTTATAAAATTTGGTGAAAAGTTATGTAGTAAAAGATACGATACAAATGATCCAAAAACATGTTATTTGAACTCCTCAAAGCGTAAAAAGCTTGCAATGAATCGAAAAGAAAGATTTCTTAGTGTTTGTACAATTTGGTGAAAAGTTACGTAGTAAAACATTCGTTCGAAACCAAGTCAATAACACGTTATTTGGACTCCTCTGGTGGTTAAAAGAATGTTATGAATCGAAAAACAAAATTTCTTGGTGTTTATAAATTGTGGTGAAAAGTTATGTAGTAAAAGATACGATACAAATGATCTAAAAACACGTTATTTGAACTCCTCAAAGCGTAAAAAGCTTGCTATGAATTGAAAAGAAAGTTTTATTAGTGTTTGTACAATTTGGTGAAAAATTGCGTAGTAAATGATTCCATCGAAACCATCTCAAAAACACGTTATTTGTACTCCTCAGAGAGTTAAAAGAATGTTTTGAATCGAAAAACCAACTTTCTTAATGTTTGTAAAATTTGGTGAAAAGTTATGTAGTAAAAGATACGATTCAAATGATCCAAAAATACGTTATTTGAACTCCTCAAAGCGTAAAAAGCTTGCAATGAATCGAAAATAAAGCTTTCTCAGTGTTTGTACAATTTGGTGAAAAGTTGCGTAGTAAAAGATTCGTTCGAAATCATGTCAATAACACGTTATTTGGACTCCTCAGAGAGTTAAAAGAATGTTATGAATCGAAAAACAAACTTTCTTAATGTTTGTAAAATTTGGTGAAAAGTTACGTAGTAAAGAAACGATACAAATGATCTAAAAACACGTTATTTGAACTCCTCTAAGCGTAAAAAGATTGCAATGAATCGAAAAGAAAACTGTCTAAGTGTTTGTACAATTTGGTGAAAAGTTACGTAGTAAAAGATTCGATCGAAACCATCACAAAAACACGTTATTTGGACTCCCCAGGGAGTGAAAAGAATGTTATGATTTGAAAAACAAACTTTCTTGGTGTTTATAAAATTTGGTCAAAAGTTAGGAAGTAAAAGATACGATACAAATGATCTAAAAACACGTTATTTTAACTCCTCAAATCGTAAAAAGTATGCTATGAATTGAAAAGAAAGCTTTATTAGTGTTTGTACAATTTGGTGAAAAATTACGTAGTAAAAGATTCGATCGGAACCATCTCAATAACACGTTATTTGGACTCCTCAGAGAGTTAAATGAATGTTATGAATCGAAAAACAAACTTTCTTAATGTTTGTAAAATTAGGTGAAAAGTTACATAGTAAAAGAAACGATACAATGGATCTAAAAACACGTTATTTGAACTCCTCAAAGCGTAAAAAGATTGCAATGAATCGAAAAGAAAACTTTCTTAGTGTTTGTACAATTTGGTGAAAAGTTACGTAGTAAAAGATACGATCGAAACCATCACAAAAACACGTTATTTGGACTCCTCAGGGAGTTAAAAGAATGTTATGAATCGAAAAACAAACTTTCTTGGTGTTTATAAAATTTGGTGAAAAGTTATGTAGTAAAAGATACGATACAAATGATCTAAAAACACGTTATTTTAACTCCTCAAAGCGTAAAAAGATTGCAATGAATCGAAAAGAAAACTTTCTTAGTATTTGTACAATTTGGTGAAAAGTTGCGTAGTAAAAGATTCGTTCGAAACCATCTCAATAACACGTTATTTGGACTCCTCAGAGAGTTAAATGAATGTTATGAATCGAAAAACAAACTTTCTTAATGTTTGTAAAATTAGGTGAAAAGTTACATAGTAAAAGAAACGATACAATGGATCTAAAAACACGTTATTTGAACTCCTCAAAGCGTAAAAAGATTGCAATGAATCGAAAAGAAAACTTTCTTAGTGTTTGTACAATTTGGTGAAAAGTTACGTAGTAAAAGATACGATCGAAACCATCACAAAAACACGTTATTTGGACTCCTCAGGGAGTTAAAAGAATGTTATGAATCGAAAAACAAACTTTCTTGGTGTTTATAAAATTTGGTGAAAAGTTATGTAGTAAAAGATACGATACAAATGATCTAAAAACACGTTATTTGAACTCCTCAAAGCGTAAGAAGCTTGCTATGAATTGAAAAGAAAGCTTTATTAGTGTTTGTACAATTTGGTGAAAAATTACGTAGTAAATGATTCCATCGAAACCATCTCAAAAACACGTTATTTGTACTCCTCAGAGAGTTAAAAGAATGTTTTGAATCGAAAAACAAACTTTCTCAGTGTTTGTGAAATTTGGTGAAAAGTTATGTAGTAAAAGATACGATACAAATGATCTAAAAACACGTTATTTGAACTCCTCAAAGCGTAAAAAGATTGTTATGAATTGAAAAGAAAGCTTTATTAGTGTTTGTACAATTTGGTGAAAAATTACGTAGTAAATGATTCGATCGGAACCATCTCAATAACACGTTATTTGGACTCCTCAGAGAGTTAAAAGAATGTTTCGAATCGAAAAACAAACTTTCTTAATGTTTGTAAAATTTGGTGAAAAGTTAGGTACTAAAAGATACAATACTAATGATCTAAAAACACGTTATTTGAACTCCTCAAAGCGTAAAAAGATTGCTATGAATCGAAAAGAAAACTTTCTTAGTGTTTGTACAATTTGGTGAAAAGTTACGTAGTAAACGATTCGATCGAAACCATCTCAAAAACACGTTATTTTAATTCCTCAAAGCGTAAAAAGATTGCAATGAATCGAAAAGAAAACTTTCTTAGTGTTTGTACAAATTGGTGAAAAGTTACGTAGTAAACGATTCGATCGAAACCATGTCAAAAACATGTTATTTGGACTCCTCAGGGCGTTAAAAGAAAGTTATGAATCGAAAAACAAACTTTCTTGGTGTTTATAAAATTTGGTGAAAAGTTATGTAGTAAAAGATACGATACAAATAATCTAAAAACACGTTATTTGAACTCCTCAAAGCGTAACATGCTTGCTATGAATTGAAAAGAAAGCTTTATTAGTGTTTGTACAATTTGGTTAAAAGTTACGTAGTAAATGATTGGATCGAAACCATCTCAAAAACACGTTATTTGGACTCCTCAGAGAGTTAAAAGAATGTTTCGAATCGAAAAACAAACTTTCTTAATGTTTGTAAAATTTGGTGAAAAGTTATGTAGTAAAAGATACAATACTAATGATCTAAAAACACGTCATTTGAACTCCTCAAAGCGTAAAAAGATTGCTATGAATCGAAAAGAAAACTTTCTTAGTGTTTGTACAATTTGGTGAAAAGTTACGTAGTAAAAGATTCGATCCAAACCTTTTTAAAAACACATTATTTTGGATCCTCGGAGCTTTGAAAGATTGTTATGAATCGAAAAACAAACTTTATTGGTGTTTATAAAATTTGGTGAAAAGTTATGTAGTAAAAGATACGATACAAATGATCTAAATACACGTTATTTCAACTCCTCAAAGCGTAAAAAGATTGCTATGAATAAAAAAGAAAACTTTCTTAGTGTTTGAACAATTTGGTGAAACGTTACGTAGTAAAAAATTCGATCCAAACCATCTTACAAACAAGTTATTTGAGCTCCTCGGAGCTTTGAAAGATTGTTATGAATCGAAAAACAAACTTTCTTAGTGTTTATAAAATTTGGTGAAAAGTTATGTAGTAAAAGATACGATACAAATGATCCAAAAATACGTTATTTGAACTCCTCGAAGCATAAAAAGCATGCAATGAATCGAAAAAAAGCTTTCTTAGTGTTTGTACAATTTGGTGAAAAGTTGAGTAGTAAAAGATTCGTTCGAAACCATCTACATAACACGTTATTTGGACTCCTCAGAGAGTTAAATGAATGTTATGAATCGAAAAAAAAACTTTATTGGTGTTTATAAAATTTGGTGAAAAGTTATGTAGTAAAAGATACGATACAAATGATCTAAAAACACGTTATTTGAACTCCTCAAAGCGTAAAAAGCTTGATATGAATTGAAAAGAAAGCTTTATTAGTGTTTGTACAATTTGGTGAAAAATTACGTAGTAAATGATTCCATCGAAACCATCTCAAAAACACGTTATTTGGACTCCTCAGAGAGTTAAAAGAATGTTTTGAATCGAAAAACAAACTTTCTCAACAATGTTTGTAAAATTTGGTGAAAAGTTATGTAGTAAAAGATACGATACAAATGATCTAAAAACACGTTATTTGAACTCCTCAAAGCGTAAAAAGATTGCTATGAATCGAAAAGAAAACTTTCTTAGTGTTTGTACAATTTGGTGAAAAGTTACGTAGTAAAAGATTCCATCGAAACCATCTTAAAATCAAGTTATTTGAGCTCCTCGGAGCTTTAAAAGATTGTTATGAATCGAAAAACAAACTTTGTTAGTGTTTGTAAAATTTGGTGAAAAGTTATGTAGTAAAAGATACGATACAAATGATCTGAAAACACGTTATTTGAACTCCTCAGCGTAAAAAGATTGCAATGAATCGAAAAGAAAACTTTCTTAGTGTTTGTACAATTTGGTCAAAAGTTGCGTAGTAAAAGATTCGATCCAATCCATCTTAAAAACACGTTATTTGGGCTCCTCGGAGCTTTGAAAGATTGTTATGAATCGAAAAACAAACTTTCTTAGTGTCTGTACAATTTGGTGAAAAGTTGCGTAGTAAAAGATTCGTTCGAAACCATCTCAATAACACGTTATTTGGACTCCTCAGAGAGTTAAATGAATGTTATGAATCGAAAAACAAACTTTCTTAATGTCTGTAAAATTTGGTGAAAAGTTACGTAGTAAAAGAAACGATACAAATGATCTAAAAACACGTTATTTGAACTCCTCAAAGCGTAAAAAGATTGCAATGAATCGAAATGAAAACTTTCTTAGTGTTTGTACAATTTGGTGAAAAGTTACGTAGTAAAAGATTCGATAGAAACCATCTCAAAACACGTTATTTGGACTCCTCAGGGAGTTAAAATAATGTTATGAATCGAAAAACAAACTTTCTTGGTGTTTATAAAATTTGGTGAAAAGTTATGTAGTAAAAGATACGGTACAAATGATCTAAAAACACGTTATTTGAACTCCTCAAAGCGTAAAAATATTGCTATGAATTGAAAAGAAAGCTTTATTAGTTTTTGTACAATTTTGGTGAAAAGTTACGTAGTAAATGATTCGATCGAAACCATCTCAAAAACACGCTATTTGGACTCCTTAGAGAGTTAAAAGAATGTTATGAATCGAAAAACAAACTTTGTTAGTGGTTGTAAAATTTGGTGAAAAGTTATGTAGTAAAAGATACGATACAAATGATCTGAAAACACGTTATTTGAACTCCTCAGCGTAAAAAGATTGCAATGAATCGAAAAGAAAACTTTCTTAGTGTTTGTACAATTTGGTCAAAAGTTGCGTAGTAAAAGATTTGATCCAAACCATCTTAAAAAGACGTTTTTTGGGCTCCTCGGAGCTTTGAAAGATTGCTATTAATCGAAAAACAAACTTTCTTAGTGTTTATAAAATTTGGTGAAAAGTTATGTAGTCAAAGATACGATACAAATGATCCAAAAACATGTTATTTGAACTCCTCAAAGCGTAAAAAGCTTGCAATGAATAGAAAAGAAAGATTTCTTAGTGTTTGTACAATTTGGTGAAAAGTTACGTAGTAAAACATTCGTTCGAAACCAAGTCAATAACACGTTATTTGGACTCCTCTGGGGGTTAAAAGAATGTTATGAATCGAAAAACAAACTTTCTTGGTGTTTATAAATTCTGGTGAAAAGTTATGTAGTAAAAGATACGATACAAATGATCTGAAAACACGTTATTTGAACTCCTCAAAGCGTAAAAAGCTTGCTATGAATTGAAAAGAAAGCTTTATTAGTGTTTGTGCAATTTGGTGAAAAGTTACGTAGTAAATGATTGGATCGAAACCATCTCAAAAATACGTTATTTGGACTCCTCAGAGAGTTAAAAGAATGTTTTGAATCGAAAAACCAACTTTCTTAATCTTTGTAAAATTTGGTGAAAAGTTATGTAGTAAAATATACGATACAAATGATCTAAAAACACGTTATTTGAACTCCCCAAAGCGTAAAAAGATTGCTATGAATCGAAAAGAAAACTTTCTTAGTGTTTGTACAATTTGGTGAAAAGTTACGTAGTAAAAGATTCGATCCAAACCTTCTTAAAAACACGTTATTTGGGATCCTCGGAGCTTTCAAAGATTGTTATGAATCGAAAAACAAACTTTCTTAGTGTTTATAAAATTTCGTGAAAAGTTATGTAGTAAAAGATACGATACAAATGATCCAAAAATACGTTATTTGAACTCCTCGAAGCGTAAAAAGCATGCAATGAATCGAAAAGAAAGCTTTCTTAGTTTTTGTACAATTTGGTGAAAAGTTGCGTAGTAAAAGATTCGTTCGAAACCATCTCAATAACACGTTATTTGGACTCCTCAGAGAGTTAAATGAATGTTATGAATCGAAAAACATACTTTCTTAATGTTTGTAAAATTAGGTGAAAAGTTACGTAGTAAAAGAAACGATACAAATGATGTAAAAACACGTTATTTGAACTCCTCAAAGCGTAAAAAGATTGCAATGAATCGAAAAGAAAACTTTCTTAGTGTTTGTACAATTTGGTGAAAAGTTACGTAGTAAAAGATTCGATCGAAACCATCTCAAAAACACGTTATTTGGACTCCTCAGGGAGTTAAAAGAATGTTATCAATCGAAAAACAAACTTTCTCGGTGTTTATAAAATTTGGTGAAAAGATATGTAGTAAAAGATACGATACAAATGATCTAAAAACACGTTATTTGAACTCCTCAAAGCGTAAAAAGCTTGCTATGAATTGAAAAGAAAGCTTTATTAGTGTTTGTACAATTTGGTGAAAAATTACGTAGTAAATGATTCCATCGAAACCATCTCAAAAACACGTTATTTGTACTCCTCGGAGAGTTAAAAGAATGTTTTGAATCGAAAAACAAACTTTCTCAGTGTTTGTGAAATTTGGTGAAAAGTTATGTAGTAAAAGATACGATACAAATGACCTAAAAACACGTTATTTGAACTCCTCAAAGCGTAAAAAGATTGCTATGAATTGAAAAGAAAGATTTATTAGTGTTTGTACAATTTGGTGAAAAATTACGTAGTAAATGATTCGATCGGAACCATCTCAATAACACGTTATTTGGACTCCTCAGAGAGTTAAATGAATGTTATGAATCGAAAAACAAACTTTCTTGATGTTTGTAAATTTTGGTGAAAAGTTATGTATTAAAAGAAACGATACAAATGATCTAAAAACACGTTATTTGAACTCCTCAAAGCGTAAAAAGCTTGCTATGAATTGAAAAGAAAGCTTTATTAGTGTTTGTACAATTTGGTGAAAAATTACGTAGTAAATGATTCGATCGGAACCATCTCAATAACACGTTATTTGGACTCCTCAGAGAGTTAAATGAATGTTATGAATCGAAAAACAAACTTCCTTGATGTTTGTAAATTTTGGTGAAAAGTTACGTAGTAAAAGAAACGATACAAATGATCTAAAAACACGTTATTTTAACTCCTCAAAGCGTACAAAGATTGCAATGAATCGAAAAGAAAACTTTCTTAGTGTTTGTACAAATTGGTGGAAAGTTACGTAGTAAACGATTCGACCGAAACCATCTCAAAAACATGTTATTTGGACTCATCAGGGGGTTAAAAGAATGTTATGAATCGAAAAACAAACTTTCTTGGTGTTTATAAAATTTGGTGAAAAGTTATGTAGTAAAAGATACGATACAAATGATCTAAAAACACGTTATTTGAACTCCTCAAAGCGTAACATGCTTGCTATGAATTGAAAAGAAAGCTTTATTAGTGTTTGTACAATTTGGTTAAAAGTTACGTAGTAAATGATTGGATCGAAACCATCTGAAAAACACGTTATTTGGACTCCTCAGAGAGTTAAAGAATGTTTCGAATCGAAAAACAAACTTTCTTAATGTTTGTAAAATTTGGTGAAAAGTTATGTAGTAAAAGATACAATACTAATGATCTAAAAACACTTAATTTGAACTCCTCAAAGCGTAAAAAGATTGCTATGAATCGAAAAGAAAACTTTCTTAGTGTTTGTACAATTTGGTGAAAACTTACGTAGTAAAAGATTCGATCCAAACATTTTTAAAAATACATTATTTTGGATCCTCGAAGCTTTGAAAGATTGTTATGAATCGAAAAAAAAACTTTCTTAGTGTTTATAAAATTTGGTGAAAAGTTATGTAGTAAAAGATACGATACAAATGATCCAAAAATACGTTATTTGAACTCCTCGAAGCGCAAAAAGCATGCAATGAATCGAAAAAAGCCTTTCTTAGTGTTTGTACAATTTGGTGAAAAGTTGCGTAGTAAAAGATTCGTTCGAAACCATCTACATAACACGTTATTTGGAGTCCTCAGAGAGTTAAATGAATGTTATGAATCGAAAAACAATCTTTTTTAATGTTTGTAAAATTTGGTGAAAAGTTATGTAGTAAAAGAAACGATACAAATGATCTAAAAACACGTTATTTGAACTCCTAAAAGCGTAACAAGATTGCAATGAATCGAAAAGAAAACTTTCTTAGTGTTTGTACAATTTGGTGAAAAGTTACGTAGTAAAAGATTTGATCCAAAACATCTTAAAATCACGTTATTTGGGCTCCTCGGAGCTTTAAAAGATTGTTATGAATCGAAAAACAAACTTTGTTAGTGTTTGTAAAATTTGGTGAAAAGTTATGTAGTAAAAGATACGATACAAATTATCTGAAAACACGTTATTTGAACTCCTCAGCGGAAAAAGATTGCAATGAATCGAAAAGAAAACTTTCTTAGTGTTTGTACAATTTGGTCAAAAGTTGCGTAGTAAAAGATTTGATCCAAACCATCTTAAAAAGACATTATTTGGGCTCCTCGGAGCTTTGAAAGATTGTTATGAATCGAAAAACAAACTTTCTTAGTGTTTATCAAATTTGGTGAAAAGTTATGAAGTAAAAGATACGATACAAATGATCCAAAAACATGTTATTTGAACTCCTCAAAGCGTAAAAAGCTTGCTATGAATTGAAAAGAAAGTTTTATTAGTGTTTGTGCAATTTGGTGAAAAGTTACGTAGTAAATGATTGGATCGAAACCATCTCAGAAATACGTTATTTGGACTCCTCAAAGATTTAAAAGAATGTTTTGAATCGAAAAACAAACTTTCTTAATGTTTGTAAAATTTGGTGAAAAGTTATGTAGTAAAAGATACGATACAAATGATCTAAAAACACGTTATTTGAACTCCCCAAAGCGTAAAAAGATTGCTATGAATCGAAATGAAAACTTTCTTAGTGTTTGTACAATTTGGTGAAAAGTTACGTAGTAAAAGATTCGATCGAAACCATCTCAAAAACACGTTATTTGGACTCCTAAGGGAGTTAAAAGAATGTTATCAATCGAAAAACAAACTTTCTTGGTGTTTATAAAATTTGGTGACAAGTTATGTAGTAAAAGATACGATACAAATGATCTAAAAACACGTTATTTGAACTCCTCAAAGCGCAAAAAGCTTGCTATGAATTGAAAAGAAAGCTTTATTAGTGTTTGTATAATTTGGTGAAAAATTACGTAGTAAATGATTCCATCGAAACCATCTCAAAAACACGTTATTTGTACTCCTCAGAGAGTTAAAAGAATGTTTTGAATCGAAACACAAACTTTCTCAGTGTTTGTGAAATTTGGTGAAAAGTTATGTAGTAAAAGATACGATACAAATGACCTAAAAACACGTTATTTGAACTCCTCAAAGCGTAAAAAGATTGATATGAATTGAAAAGAAAGCTTTATTAGTGTTTGTACAATTTAGTGAAAAATTACGTAGTAAATGATTCGATCGGAACCATCTCAATAACACGTTATTTGGACTCCTCAGAGAGTTAAATGAATGTTATGAATCGAAAAACAAACTTTCTTGATGTTTATAAATTTTGGTGAAAAGTTACGTCGTAAAAGAAACGATACAAATGATCTAAAAACACGTTATTTTAACTCCTCAAAGCGTAAAAAGATTGCAATGAATCGAAAAGAAAACTTTCTTAGTGTTTGTACAAATTGGTGAAAAGTTACGTAGTAAACGATTCGATCGAAACCATCTCAAAAACATGTTATTTGGACTCATCAGGGGGTTAAAAGAATGTTATGAATCGAAAAACAAACTTTCTTGGTGTTTATGAAATTTGGTGAAAAGTTATGTAGTAAAAGATACGATACAAATGATCTAAAAACACGTTATTTGAACTCCTCAAAGCGTAACATGCTTGCTATGAATTGAAAAGAAAGCTTTATTAGTGTTTGTACAATTTGGTTAAAAGTTACGTAGTAAATGATTGGATCGAAACCATCTCAAAAACACGTTATTTGGACTCCTCAGAGAGTTAAAAGAATGTTTTGAATCGAAAAACAAACTTTCTTAATGTTTGTAAAATTTGGTGAAAAGTTATGTAGTAAATGATACTATACAAATGATCTAAAAACACGTTATTTGAACTCCTCAAAGCGTAAAAAGATTGCTATGAATCGAAAAGAAAACTTTCTTAGTGTTTGTACAATTTGGTGAAAAGTTACGTAGTAAAAGATTCGATCCAAACATTCTTTAAAACACATTATTTTGGATCCTCGAAGCTTTGAAAGATTGTTATGAATCGGAAAAAAAAACATTCTTAGTGTTTATAAAATTTGGTGAAAAGTTATGTAGTAAAAGATACGATACAAATGATCCAAAAATACGTTATTTGAACTCCTCGAAGCGTAAAAAGCATGCAATGAATCGAAATAAAGCTTTCTTAGTGTTTGTACAATTTGGTGAAAAGTTGCGTAGTAAAAGATTCGTTCGAAACCATCTACATAACACGTTATTTGGACTCCTCAGAGAGTTAAATGAATGTTATGAATCGAAAAAAAAACTTTATTGGTGTTTATAAAATTTGGTGAAAAGTTATGTAGTAAAAGATACGATACAAATGATCTAAAAACACGTTATTTGAACTTCTCAAAGCGTAAAAAGCTTGCTATGAATTGAAAAGAAAGCTTTATTAGTGTTTGTACAATTTGGTGAAAAATTACGTAGTAAATGATTCCATCGAAACCATCTCAAAAACACGTTATTTGGACTCCTCAGAGAGTTAAAAGAATGTTTTGAATCGAAAAACAAACTTTCTCAATGTTTGTAAAATTTGGTGAAAAGTTATGTAATAAAAGATACGATACAAATGATCTAAAAACACGTTATTTGAACTCCTCAAAGCATAAAAAGATTGCTATGAATCGAAAAGAAAACTTTCTTAGTGTTTGTACAATTTGGTGAAAAGTTACGTAGTAAAAGATTCCATCGAAACCATCTTAAAATCAAGTTATTTGAGCTCCTCGGAGCTTTAAAAGATTGTTATGAATCGAAAAACAAACTTTGTTAGTGTTTGTAAAATTTGGTGAAAAGTTATGTAGTAAAAGATACGATACAAATGATCTGAAAACACGTTATTTGAACTCCTCAGCGTAAAAAGATTGCAATGAATCTAAAAGAAAACTTTCTTAGTGTTTGTACAATTTGGTCAAAAGTTGCGTAGTAAAAGATTCGATCCAATCCATCTTAAAAACACGTTATTTGGGCTCCTCGGAGCTTTGAAAGATTGTTATGAATCGAAAAACAAACTTTCTTAGTGTTTGTACAATTTGGTGAAAAGTTGCGTAGTAAAAGATTCGTTCGAAACCATCTCAATAACACGTTATTTGGACTCCTCAGAGAGTTAAATGAATGTTATGAATCGAAAAACAAACTTTCTTAATGTCTGTAAAATTTGGTGAAAAGTTACGTAGTAAAAGAAACGATACAAATGATCTAAAAACACGTTATTTGAACTCCTCAAAGCGTAAAAAGATGGCAATGAATCGAAATGAAAACTTTCTTAGTGTTTGTACAATTTGGTGAAAAGTTACGTAGTAAAAGATTCGATAGAAACCATCTCAAAAACACGTTATTTGGACTCCTCAGGGAGTTAAAATAATGTTATGAATCGAAAAACAAACTTTCTTGGTGTTTATAAAATTTGGTGAAAAGTTATGTAGTAAAAGATACGGTACAAATGATCTAAAAACACGTTATTTGTACTCCTCAAAGCGTAAAAATATTGCTATGAATTGAAAAGAAAGCTTTATTAGTTTTTGTACAATTTTGGTGAAAAGTTACGTAGTAAATGATTCGATCGAAACCATCTCAAAAACACGCTATTTGGACTCCTTAGAGAGTTAAAAGAATGTTATGAATCGAACAACAAACTTTGTTAGTGGTTGTAAAATTTGGTGAAAAGTTATGTAGTAAAAGATACGATACAAATGATCTGAAAACACGTTATTTGAACTCCTCAGCGTAAAAAGATTGCAATGAATCGAAAAGAAAACTTTCTTAGTGTTTGTACAATTTGGTCAAAAGTTGCGTAGTAAAAGATTTGATCCAAACCATCTTAAAAAGACGTTTTTTGGGCTCCTCGGAGCTTTGAAAGATTGCTATTAATCGAAAAACAAACTTTCTTAGTGTTTATAAAATTTGGTGAAAAGTTATGTAGTAAAAGATACGATACAAATGATCCAAAAACATGTTATTTGAACTCCTCAAAGCGTAAAAAGCTTGCAATGAATCGAAAAGAAAGATTTCTTAGTGTTTGTACAATTTGGTGAAAAGTTACGTAGTAAAACATTCGTTCGAAACCAAGTCAATAACACGTTGTTTGGACTCCTCTGGGGGTTAAAAGAATGTTATGAATCGAAAAACAAACTTTCTTGGTGTTTATAAATTCTGGTGAAAAGTTATGTAGTAAAAGATACGATACAAATGATCTGAAAACACGTTATTTGAACTCCTCAAAGCGTAAAAAGCTTGCTATGAATTGAAAAGAAAGCTTTATTAGTGTTTGTGCAATTTGGTGAAAAGTTACGTAGTAAATGATTGGATCGAAACCATCTCAAAAATACGTTATTTGGACTCCTCAGAGAGTTAAAAGAATGTTTTGAATCGAAAAACCAACTTTCTTAATGTTTGTAAAATTTGGTGAAAAGTTATGTAGTAAAAGATACGATACAAATGATCTAAAAACACGTTATTTGAACTCCCCAAAGCGTAAAAAGATTGCTATGAATCGAAAAGAAAACTTTCTTAGTGTTTGTACAATTTGGTGAAAAGTTACGTAGTAAAAGATTCGATCCAAACCTTCTTAAAAACACGTTATTTGGGATCCTCGGAGCTTTCAAAGATTGTTATGAATCGAAAAACAAACTTTCTTAGTGTTTATAAAATTTCGTGAAAAGTTATGTAGTAAAAGATACGATACAAATGATCCAAAAATACGTTATTTGAACTCCTCGAAGCGTAAAAAGCATGCAATGAATCGAAAAGAAAGCTTTCTTAGTTTTTGTACAATTTGGTGAAAAGTTGCGTAGTAAAAGATTCGTTCGAAACCATCTCAATAACACGTTATTTGGACTCCTCAGAGAGTTAAATGAATGTTATGAATCGAAAAACATACTTTCTTAATGTTTGTAAAATTAGGTGAAAAGTTACGTAGTAAAAGAAACGATACAAATGATGTAAAAACACGTTATTTGAACTCCTCAAAGCGTAAAAAGATTGCAATGAATCGAAAAGAAAACTTTCTTAGTGTTTGTACAATTTGGTGAAAAGTTACGTAGTAAAAGATTCGATCGAAACCATCTCAAAAACACGTTATTTGGACTCCTCAGGGAGTTAAAAGAATGTTATCAATCGAAAAACAAACTTTCTCGGTGTTTATAAAATTTGGTGAAAAGATATGTAGTAAAAGATACGATACAAATGATCTAAAAACACGTTATTTGAACTCCTCAAAGCGTAAAAAGCTTGCTATGAATTGAAAAGAAAGCTTTATTAGTGTTTGTACAATTTGGTGAAAAATTACGTAGTAAATGATTCCATCGAAACCATCTCAAAAACACGTTATTTGTACTCCTCAGAGAGTTAAAAGAATGTTTTGAATCGAAAAACAAACTTTCTCAGTGTTTGTGAAATTTGGTGAAAAGTTATGTAGTAAAAGATACGATACAAATGACCTAAAAACACGTTATTTGAACTCCTCAAAGCGTAAAAAGATTGCTATGAATTGAAAAGAAAGATTTATTAGTGTTTGTACAATTTGGTGAAAAATTACGTAGTAAATGATTCGATCGGAACCATCTCAATAACACGTTATTTGGACTCCTCAGAGAGTTAAATGAATGTTATGAATCGAAAAACAAACTTTCTTGATGTTTGTAAATTTTGGTGAAAAGTTACGTATTAAAAGAAACGATACAAATGATCTAAAAACACGTTATTTGAACTCCTCAAAGCGTAAAAAGCTTGCTATGAATTGAAAAGAAAGCTTTATTAGTGTTTGTACAATTTGGTGAAAAATTACGTAGTAAATGATTCGATCGGAACCATCTCAATAACACGTTATTTGGACTCCTCAGAGAGTTAAATGAATGTTATGAATCGAAAAACAAACTTCCTTGATGTTTGTAAATTTTGGTGAAAAGTTACGTAGTAAAAGAAACGATACAAATGATCTAAAAACACGTTATTTTAACTCCTCAAAGCGTAAAAAGATTGCAATGAATCGAAAAGAAAACTTTCTTAGTGTTTGTACAAATTGGTGGAAAGTTACGTAGTAAACGATTCGACCGAAACCATCTCAAAAACATGTTATTTGGACTCATCAGGGGGTCAAAAGAATGTTATGAATCGAAAAACAAACTTTCTTGGTGTTTATAAAATTTGGTGAAAAGTTATGTAGTAAAAGATACGATACAAATGATCTAAAAACACGTTATTTGAACTCCTCAAAGCGTAACATGCTTGCTATGAATTGAAAAGAAAGCTTTATTAGTGTTTGTACAATTTGGTTAAAAGTTACGTAGTAAATGATTGGATCGAAACCATCTGAAAAACACGTTATTTGGACTCCTCAGAGAGTTAAAGAATGTTTCGAATCGAAAAACAAACTTTCTTAATGTTTGTAAAATTTGGTGAAAAGTTATGTAGTAAAAGATACAATACTAATGATCTAAAAACACTTAATTTGAACTCCTCAAAGCGTAAAAAGATTGCTATGAATCGAAAAGAAAACTTTCTTAGTGTTTGTACAATTTGGTGAAAACTTACGTAGTAAAAGATTCGATCCAAACATTCTTAAAAACACATTATTTTGGATCCTCGAAGCTTTGAAAGATTGTTATGAATCGAAAAAAAAACTTTCTTAGTGTTTATAAAATTTGGTGAAAAGTTATGTAGTAAAAGATACGATACAAATGATCCAAAAATACGTTATTTGAACTCCTCGAAGCGCAAAAAGCATGCAATGAATCGAAAAAGGCCTTTCTTAGTGTTTGTACAATTTGGTGAAAAGTTGCGTAGTAAAAGATTCGTTCGAAACCATCTACATAACACGTTATTTGGAGTCCTCAGAGAGTTAAATGAATGTTATGAATCGAAAAACAATCTTTTTTAATGTTTGTAAAATTTGGTGAAAAGTTATGTAGTAAAAGAAACGATACAAATGATCTAAAAACACGTTATTTGAACTCCTAAAAGCGTAACAAGATTGCAATGAATCGAAAAGAAAACTTTCTTAGTGTTTGTACAATTTGGTGAAAAGTTACGTAGTAAAAGATTTGATCCAAAACATCTTAAAATCACGTTATTTGGGCTCCTCGGAGCTTTAAAAGATTGTTATGAATCGAAAAACAAACTTTGTTAGTGTTTGTAAAATTTGGTGAAAAGTTATGTAGTAAAAGATACGATACAAATTATCTGAAAACACGTTATTTGAACTCCTCAGCGGAAAAAGATTGCAATGAATCGAAAAGAAAACTTTCTTAGTGTTTGTACAATTTGGTCAAAAGTTGCGTAGTAAAAGATTTGATCCAAACCATCTTAAAAAGACGTTATTTGGGCTCCTCGGAGCTTTGAAAGATTGTTATGAATCGAAAAACAAACTTTCTTAGTGTTTATCAAATTTGGTGAAAAGTTATGAAGTAAAAGATACGATACAAATGATCCAAAAACATGTTATTTGAACTCCTCAAAGCGTAAAAAGCTTGCTATGAATTGAAAAGAAAGCTTTATTAGTGTTTGTGCAATTTGGTGAAAAGTTACGTAGTAAATGATTGGATCGAAACCATCTCAGAAATACGTTATTTGGACTCCTCAAAGATTTAAAAGAATGTTTTGAATCGAAAAACAAACTTTCTTAATGTTTGTAAAATTTGGTGAAAAGTTATGTAGTAAAAGATACGATACAAATGATCTAAAAACACGTTATTTGAACTCCCCAAAGCGTAAAAAGATTGCTATGAATCGAAATGAAAACTTTCTTAGTGTTTGTACAATTTGGTGAAAAGTTACGTAGTAAAAGATTCGATCGAAACCATCTCAAAAACACGTTATTTGGACTCCTAAGGGAGTTAAAAGAATGTTATCAATCGAAAAACAAACTTTCTTGGTGTTTATAAAATTTGGTGACAAGTTATGTAGTAAAAGATACGATACAAATGATCTAAAAACACGTTATTTGAACTCCTCAAAGCGCAAAAAGCTTGCTATGAATTGAAAAGAAAGCTTTATTAGTGTTTGTATAATTTGGTGAAAAATTACGTAGTAAATGATTCCATCGAAACCATCTCAAAAACACGTTATTTGTACTCCTCAGAGAGTTAAAAGAATGTTTTGAATCGAAACACAAACTTTCTCAGTGTTTGTGAAATTTGGTGAAAAGTTATGTAGTAAAAGATACGATACAAATGACCTAAAAACACGTTATTTGAACTCCTCAAAACGTAAAAAGATTGATATGAATTGAAAAGAAAGCTTTATTAGTGTTTGTACAATTTAGTGAAAAATTACGTAGTAAATGATTCGATCGGAACCATCTCAATAACATGTTATTTGGACTCCTCAGAGAGTTAAATGAATGTTATGAATCGAAAAACAAACTTTCTTGATGTTTATAAATTTTGGTGAAAAGTTACGTCGTAAAAGAAACGATACAAATGATCTAAAAACACGTTATTTTAACTCCTCAAAGCGTAAAAAGATTGCAATGAATCGAAAAGAAAACTTTCTTAGTGTTTGTACAAATTGGTGAAAAGTTACGTAGTAAACGATTCGATCGAAACCATCTCAAAAACATGTTATTTGGACTCATCAGGGGGTTAAAAGAATGTTATGAATCGAAAAACAAACTTTCTTGGTGTTTATGAAATTTGGTGAAAAGTTATGTAGTAAAAGATACGATACAAATGATCTAAAAACACGTTATTTGAACTCCTCAAAGCGTAACATGCTTGCTATGAATTGAAAAGAAAGCTTTATTAGTGTTTGTACAATTTGGTTAAAAGTTACGTAGTAAATGATTGGATCGAAACCATCTCAAAAACACGTTATTTGGACTCCTCAGAGAGTTAAAAGAATGTTTTGAATCGAAAAACAAACTTTCTTAATGTTTGTAAAATTTGGTGAAAAGTTATGTAGTAAATGATACTATACAAATGATCTAAAAACACGTTATTTGAACTCCTCAAAGCGTAAAAAGATTGCTATGAATCGAAAAGAAAACTTTCTTAGTGTTTGTACAATTTGGTGAAAAGTTACGTAGTAAAAGATTCGATCCAAACATTCTTTAAAACACATTATTTTGGATCCTCGAAGCTTTGAAAGATTGTTATGAATCGGAAAAAAAAACATTCTTAGTGTTTATAAAATTTGGTGAAAAGTTATGTAGTAAAAGATACGATACAAATGATCCAAAAATACGTTATTTGAACTCCTCGAAGCGTAAAAAGCATGCAATGAATCGAAATAAAGCTTTCTTAGTGTTTGTACAATTTGGTGAAAAGTTGCGTAGTAAAAGATTCGTTCGAAACCATCTACATAACACGTTATTTGGACTCCTCAGAGAGTTAAATGAATGTTATGAATCGAAAAAAAAACTTTATTGGTGTTTATAAAATTTGGTGAAAAGTTATGTAGTAAAAGATACGATACAAATGATCTAAAAACACGTTATTTGAACTCCTCAAAGCGTAAAAAGCTTGCTATGAATTGAAAAGAAAGCTTTATTAGTGTTTGTACAATTTGGTGAAAAATTACGTAGTAAATGATTCCATCGAAACCATCTCAAAAACACGTTATTTGGACTCCTCAGAGAGTTAAAAGAATGTTTTGAATCGAAAAACAAACTTTCTCAATGTTTGTAAAATTTGGTGAAAAGTTATGTAGTAAAAGATACGATACAAATGATCTAAAAACACGTTATTTGAACTCCTCAAAGCATAAAAAGATTGCTATGAATCGAAAAGAAAACTTTCTTAGTGTTTGTACAATTTGGTGAAAAGTTACGTAGTAAAAGATTCCATCGAAACCATCTTAAAATCAAGTTATTTGAGCTCCTCGGAGCTTTAAAAGATTGTTATGAATCGAAAAACAAACTTTGTTAGTGTTTGTAAAATTTGGTGAAAAGTTATGTAGTAAAAGATACGATACAAATGATCTGAAAACACGTTATTTGAACTCCTCAGCGTAAAAAGATTGCAATGAATCTAAAAGAAAACTTTCTTAGTGTTTGTACAATTTGGTCAAAAGTTGCGTAGTAAAAGATTCGATCCAATCCATCTTAAAAACACGTTATTTGGGCTCCTCGGAGCTTTGAAAGATTGTTATGAATCGAAAAACAAACTTTCTTAGTGTTTGTACAATTTGGTGAAAAGTTGCGTAGTAAAAGATTCGTTCGAAACCATCTCAATAACACGTTATTTGGACTCCTCAGAGAGTTAAATGAATGTTATGAATCGAAAAACAAACTTTCTTAATGTCTGTAAAATTTGGTGAAAAGTTACGTAGTAAAAGAAACGATACAAATGATCTAAAAACACGTTATTTGAACTCCTCAAAGCGTAAAAAGATGGCAATGAATCGAAATGAAAACTTTCTTAGTGTTTGTACAATTTGGTGAAAAGTTACGTAGTAAAAGATTCGATAGAAACCATCTCAAAAACACGTTATTTGGACTCCTCAGGGAGTTAAAATAATGTTATGAATCAAAAAACAAACTTTCTTGGTGTTTATAAAATTTGGTGAAAAGTTATGTAGTAAAAGATACGGTACAAATGATCTAAAAACACGTTATTTGAACTCCTCAAAGCGTAAAAATATTGCTATGAATTGAAAAGAAAGCTTTATTAGTTTTTGTACAATTTTGGTGAAAAGTTACGTAGTAAATGATTCGATCGAAACCATCTCAAAAACACGCTATTTGGACTCCTTAGAGAGTTAAAAGAATGTTATGAATCGAACAACAAACTTTGTTAGTGGTTGTAAAATTTGGTGAAAAGTTATGTAGTAAAAGATACGATACAAATGATCTGAAAACACGTTATTTGAACTCCTCAGCGTAAAAAGATTGCAATGAATCGAAAAGAAAACTTTCTTAGTGTTTGTACAATTTGGTCAAAAGTTGCGTAGTAAAAGATTTGATCCAAACCATCTTAAAAAGACGTTTTTTGGGCTCCTCGGAGCTTTGAAAGATTGCTATTAATCGAAAAACAAACTTTCTTAGTGTTTATAAAATTTGGTGAAAAGTTATGTAGTAAAAGATACGATACAAATGATCCAAAAACATGTTATTTGAACTCCTCAAAGCGTAAAAAGCTTGCAATGAATCGAAAAGAAAGATTTCTTAGTGTTTGTACAATTTGGTGAAAAGTTACGTAGTAAAACATTCGTTCGAAACCAAGTCAATAACACGTTGTTTGGACTCCTCTGGGGGTTAAAAGAATGTTATGAATCGAAAAACAAACTTTCTTGGTGTTTATAAATTCTGGTGAAAAGTTATGTAGTAAAAGATACGATACAAATGATCTGAAAACACGTTATTTGAACTCCTCAAAGCGTAAAAAGCTTGCTATGAATTGAAAAGAAAGCTTTATTAGTGTTTGTGCAATTTGGTGAAAAGTTACGTAGTAAATGATTGGATCGAAACCATCTCAAAAATACGTTATTTGGACTCCTCAGAGAGTTAAAAGAATGTTTTGAATCGAAAAACCAACTTTCTTAATGTTTGTAAAATTTGGTGAAAAGTTATGTAGTAAAAGATACGATACAAATGATCTAAAAACACGTTATTTGAACTCCCCAAAGCGTAAAAAGATTGCTATGAATCGAAAAGAAAACTTTCTTAGTGTTTGTACAATTTGGTGAAAAGTTACGTAGTAAAAGATTCGATCCAAACCTTCTTAAAAACACGTTATTTGGGATCCTCGGAGCTTTCAAAGATTGTTATGAATCGAAAAACAAACTTTCTTAGTGTTGATAAAATTTCGTGAAAAGTTATGTAGTAAAAGATACGATACAAATGATCCAAAAATACGTTATTTGAACTCCTCGAAGCGTAAAAAGCATGCAATGAATCGAAAAGAAAGCTTTCTTAGTTTTTGTACAATTTGGTGAAAAGTTGCGTAGTAAAAGATTCGTTCGAAACCATCTCAATAACACGTTATTTGGACTCCTCAGAGAGTTAAATGAATGTTATGAATCGAAAAACATACTTTCTTAATGTTTGTAAAATTAGGTGAAAAGTTACGTAGTAAAAGAAACGATACAAATGATGTAAAAACACGTTATTTGAACTCCTCAAAGCGTAAAAAGATTGCAATGAATCGAAAAGAAAACTTTCTTAGTGTTTGTACAATTTGGTGAAAAGTTACGTAGTAAAAGATTCGATCGAAACCATCTCAAAAACACGTTATTTGGACTCCTCAGGGAGTTAAAAGAATGTTATCAATCGAAAAACAAACTTTCTCGGTGTTTATAAAATTTGGTGAAAAGATATGTAGTAAAAGATACGATACAAATGATCTAAAAACACGTTATTTGAACTCCTCAAAGCGTAAAAAGCTTGCTATGAATTGAAAAGAAAGCTTTATTAGTGTTTGTACAATTTGGTGAAAAATTACGTAGTAAATGATTCCATCGAAACCATCTCAAAAACACGTTATTTGTACTCCTCAGAGAGTTAAAAGAATGTTTTGAATCGAAAAACAAACTTTCTCAGTGTTTGTGAAATTTGGTGAAAAGTTATGTAGTAAAAGATACGATACAAATGACCTAAAAACACGTTATTTGAACTCCTCAAAGCGTAAAAAGATTGCTATGAATTGAAAAGAAAGATTTATTAGTGTTTGTACAATTTGGTGAAAAATTACGTAGTAAATGATTCGATCGGAACCATCTCAATAACACGTTATTTGGACTCCTCAGAGAGTTAAATGAATGTTATGAATCGAAAAACAAACTTTCTTGATGTTTGTAAATTTTGGTGAAAAGTTACGTATTAAAAGAAACGATACAAATGATCTAAAAACACGTTATTTGAACTCCTCAAAGCGTAAAAAGCTTGCTATGAATTGAAAAGAAAGCTTTATTAGTGTTTGTACAATTTGGTGAAAAATTACGTAGTAAATGATTCGATCGGAACCATCTCAATAACACGTTATTTGGACTCCTCAGAGAGTTAAATGAATGTTATGAATCGAAAAACAAACTTCCTTGATGTTTGTAAATTTTGGTGAAAAGTTACGTAGTAAAAGAAACGATACAAATGATCTAAAAACACGTTATTTTAACTCCTCAAAGCGTAAAAAGATTGCAATGAATCGAAAAGAAAACTTTCTTAGTGTTTGTACAAATTGGTGGAAAGTTACGTAGTAAACGATTCGACCGAAACCATCTCAAAAACATGTTATTTGGACTCATCAGGGGGTCAAAAGAATGTTATGAATCGAAAAACAAACTTTCTTGGTGTTTATAAAATTTGGTGAAAAGTTATGTAGTAAAAGATACGATACAAATGATCTAAAAACACGTTATTTGAACTCCTCAAAGCGTAACATGCTTGCTATGAATTGAAAAGAAAGCTTTATTAGTGTTTGTACAATTTGGTTAAAAGTTACGTAGTAAATGATTGGATCGAAACCATCTGAAAAACACGTTATTTGGACTCCTCAGAGAGTTAAAGAATGTTTCGAATCGAAAAACAAACTTTCTTAATGTTTGTAAAATTTGGTGAAAAGTTATGTAGTAAAAGATACAATACTAATGATCTAAAAACACTTAATTTGAACTCCTCAAAGCGTAAAAAGATTGCTATGAATCGAAAAGAAAACTTTCTTAGTGTTTGTACAATTTGGTGAAAACTTACGTAGTAAAAGATTCGATCCAAACATTCTTAAAAACACATTATTTTGGATCCTCGAAGCTTTGAAAGATTGTTATGAATCGAAAAAAAAACTTTCTTAGTGTTTATAAAATTTGGTGAAAAGTTATGTAGTAAAAGATACGATACAAATGATCCAAAAATACGTTATTTGAACTCCTCGAAGCGCAAAAAGCATGCAATGAATCGAAAAAGGCCTTTCTTAGTGTTTGTACAATTTGGTGAAAAGTTGCGTAGTAAAAGATTCGTTCGAAACCATCTACATAACACGTTATTTGGAGTCCTCAGAGAGTTAAATGAATGTTATGAATCGAAAAACAATCTTTTTTAATGTTTGTAAAATTTGGTGAAAAGTTATGTAGTAAAAGAAACGATACAAATGATCTAAAAACACGTTATTTGAACTCCTAAAAGCGTAACAAGATTGCAATGAATCGAAAAGAAAACTTTCTTAGTGTTTGTACAATTTGGTGAAAAGTTACGTAGTAAAAGATTTGATCCAAACCATCTTAAAATCACGTTATTTGGGCTCCTCGGAGCTTTAAAAGATTGTTATGAATCGAAAAACAAACTTTGTTAGTGTTTGTAAAATTTGGTGAAAAGTTATGTAGTAAAAGATACGATACAAATTATCTGAAAACACGTTATTTGAACTCCTCAGCGGAAAAAGATTGCAATGAATCGAAAAGAAAACTTTCTTAGTGTTTGTACAATTTGGTCAAAAGTTGCGTAGTAAAAGATTTGATCCAAACCATCTTAAAAAGACGTTATTTGGGCTCCTCGGAGCTTTGAAAGATTGTTATGAATCGAAAAACAAACTTTCTTAGTGTTTATCAAATTTGGTGAAAAGTTATGAAGTAAAAGATACGATACAAATGATCCAAAAACATGTTATTTGAACTCCTCAAAGCGTAAAAAGCTTGCTATGAATTGAAAAGAAAGCTTTATTAGTGTTTGTGCAATTTGGTGAAAAGTTACGTAGTAAATGATTGGATCGAAACCATCTCAGAAATACGGTATTTGGACTCCTCAAAGAGTTAAAAGAATGTTTTGAATCGAAAAACAAACTTTCTTAATGTTTGTAAAATTTGGTGAAAAGTTATGTAGTAAAAGATACGATACAAATGATCTAAAAACACGTTATTTGAACTCCCCAAAGCGTAAAAAGATTGCTATGAATCGAAAAGAAAACTTTCTTAGTGTTTGTACAATTTGGTGAAAAGTTACGTAGTAAAAGATTCGATCGAAACCATCTCAAAAACACGTTATTTGGACTCCTAAGGGAGTTAAAAGAATGTTATCAATCGAAAAACAAACTTTCTTGGTGTTTATAAAATTTGGTTACAAGTTATGTAGTAAAAGATACGATACAAATGATCTAAAAACACGTTATTTGAACTCCTCAAAGCGTAAAAAGCTTGCTATGAATTGATAAGAAAGCTTTATTAGTGTTTGTACAATTTGGTGAAAAATTACGTAGTAAATGATTCCATCGAAACCATCTCAAAAACACGTTATTTGTACTCCTCAGAGAGTTAAAAGAATGTTTTGAATCGAAACACAAACTTTCTCAGTGTTTGTGAAATTTGGTGAAAAGTTATGTAGTAAAAGATACGATACAAATGACCTAAAAACACGTTATTTGAACTCCTCAAAGCGTAAAAAGATTGCTATGAATTGAAAAGAAAGCTTTATTAGTGTTTGTACAATTTGGTGAAAAATTACGTAGTAAATGATTCGATCGGAACCATCTCAATAACACGTTATTTGGACTCCTCAGAGAGTTAAATGAATGTTATGAATCGAAAAACAAACTTTCTTGATGTTTGTAAATTTTGGTGAAAAGTTACGTATTAAAAGAAACGATACAAATGATCTAAAAACACGTTATTTGAACTCCTCAAAGCGTAAAAAGCTTGCTATGAATTGAAAAGAAAGCTTTATTAGTGTTTGTACAATTTGGTGAAAAATTACGTAGTAAATGATTCGATCGGAACCATCTCAATAACACGTTATTTGGACTCCTCAGAGAGTTAAATGAATGTTATGAATCGAAAAACAAACTTCCTTGATGTTTGTAAATTTTGGTGAAAAGTTACGTAGTAAAAGAAACGATACAAATGATCTAAAAACACGTTATTTTAACTCCTCAAAGCGTAAAAAGATTGCAATGAATCGAAAAGAAAACTTTCGTAGTGTTTGTACAAATTGGTGGAAAGTTACGTAGTAAACGATTCGACCGAAACCATCTCAAAAACATGTTATTTGGACTCATCAGGGGGTTAAAAGAATGTTATGAATCGAAAAACAAACTTTCTTGGTGTTTATAAAATTTGGTGAAAAGTTATGTAGTAAAAGATACGATACAAATGATCTAAAAACACGTTATTTGAACTCCTCAAAGCGTAACATGCTTGCTATGAATTGAAAAGAAAGCTTTATTAGTGTTTGTACAATTTGGTTAAAAGTTACGTAGTAAATGATTGGATCGAAACCATCTGAAAAACACGTAATTTGGACTCCTCAGAGAGTTAAAGAATGTTTCGAATCGAAAAACAAACTTTCTTAATGTTTGTAAAATTTGGTGAAAAGTTATGTAGTAAAAGATACAATACTAATGATCTAAAAACACTTAATTTGAACTCCTCAAAGCGTAAAAAGATTGCTATGAATCGAAAAGAAAACTTTCTTAGTGTTTGTACAATTTGGTGAAAACTTACGTAGTAAAAGATTCGATCCAAACATTCTTAAAAACACATTATTTTGGATCCTCGAAGCTTTGAAAGATTGTTATGAATCGAAAAAAAAAAACTTTCTTAGTGTTTATAAAATTTGGTGAAAAGTTATGTAGTAAAAGATACGATACAAATGATCCAAAAATACGTTATTTGAACTCCTCGAAGCGCAAAAAGCATGCAATGAATCGAAAAAAAGCTTTCTTAGTGTTTGTACAATTTGGTGAAAAGTTGCGTAGTAAAAGATTCGTTCGAAACCATCTACATAACACGTTATTTGGACTCCTCAGAGAGTTAAATGAATGTTATGAATCGAAAAACAATCTTTTTTAATGTTTGTAAAATTTGGTGAAAAGTTATGTAGTAAAAGAAACGATACAAATGATCTAAAAATACGTTATTTGAACTCCTAAAAGCGTAACAAGATTGCAATGAATCGAAAAGAAAACTTTCTTAGTGTTTGTACAATTTGGTGAAAAGTTACGTAGTAAAAGATTTGATCCAAACCATCTTAAAATCACGTTATTTGGGCTCCTCGGAGCTTTAAAAGATTGTTATGAATCGAAAAACAAACTTTGTTAGTGTTTGTAAAATTTGGTGAAAAGTTATGTAGTAAAAGATACGATACAAATTATCTGAAAACACGTTATTTGAACTCCTCAGCGGAAAAAGATTGCAATGAATCGAAAAGAAAACTTTCTTAGTGTTTGTACAATTTGGTCAAAAGTTGCGTAGTAAAAGATTTGATCCAAACCATCTTAAAAAGACGTTATTTGGGCTCCTCGGAGCTTTGAAAGATTGTTATGAATCGAAAAACAAACTTTCTTAGTGTTTATCAAATTTGGTGAAAAGTTATGAAGTAAAAGATACGATACAAATGATCCAAAAACATGTTATTTGAACTCCTCAAAGCGTAAAAAGCTTGCTATGAATTGAAAAGAAAGCTTTATTAGTGTTTGTGCAATTTGGTGAAAAGTTACGTAGTAAATGATTGGATCGAAACCATCTCAGAAATACGTTATTTGGACTCCTCAAAGAGTTAAAAGAATGTTTTGAATCGAAAAACAAACTTTCTTAATGTTTTTAAAATTTGGTGAAAAGTTATGTAGTAAAAGATACGATACAAATGATCTAAAAACACGTTATTTGAACTCCCAAAGCGTAAAAAGATTGCTATGAATCGAAAAGAAAACTTTCTTAGTGTTTGTACAATTTGGTGAAAAGTTACGTAGTAAAAGATTCGATCGAAACCATCTCAAAAACACGTTATTTGGACTCCTAAGGGAGTTAAAAGAATGTTATCAATCGAAAAACAAACTTTCTTGGTGTTTATAAAATTTGGTTACAAGTTATGTAGTAAAAGATACGATACAAATGATCTAAAAACACGTTATTTGAACTCCTCAAAGCGTAAAAAGCTTGCTATGAATTGATAAGAAAGCTTTATTAGTGTTTGTACAATTTGGTGAAAAATTACGTAGTAAATGATTCCATCGAAACCATCTCAAAAACACGTTATTTGTACTCCTCAAAGAGTTAAAAGAATGTTTTGAATCGAAACACAAACTTTCTCAGTGTTTGTGAAATTTGGTGAAAAGTTATGTAGTAAAAGATACGATACAAATGACCTAAAAACACGTTATTTGAACTCCTCAAAGCGTAAAAAGATTGCTATGAATTGAAAAGAAAGCTTTATTAGTGTTTGTACAATTTGGTGAAAAATTACGTAGTAAATGATTCGATCGGAACCATCTCAATAACACGTTATTTGGACTCCTCAGAGAGTTAAATGAATGTTATGAATCGAAAAACAAACTTTCTTGATGTTTGTAAATTTTGGTGAAAAGTTACGTCGTAAAAGAAACGATACAAATGATCTAAAAACACGTTATTTTAACTCCTCAAAGCGTAAAAAGATTGCAATGAATCGAAAAGAAAACTTTCTTAGTGTTTGTACAAATTGGTGAAAAGTTACGTAGTAAACGATTCGATCGAAACCATCTCAAAAACATGTTATTTGGACTCATCAGGGGGTTAAAAGAATTTTATGAATCGAAAAACAAACTTTCTTGGTGTTTATGAAATTTGGTGAAAAGTTATGTAGTAAAAGATACGATACAAATGATCTAAAAACACGTTATTTGAACTCCTCAAAGTGTAACATGCTTGCTATGAATTGAAAAGAAAGCTTTATTAGTGTTTGTACAATTTGGTTAAAAGTTACGTAGTAAATGATTGGATCGAAACCATCTCAAAATCACGTTATTTGGACTCCTCAGAGAGTTAAAAGAATGTTTTGAATCGAAAAACAAACTTTCTTAATGTTTGTAAAATTTGGTGAAAAGTTATGTAGTAAATGATACTATACAAATGATCTAAAAACACGTTATTTGAACTCCTCAAAGCGTAAAAAGATTGCTATGAATCGAAAAGAAAACTTTCTTACTGTTTGTACAATTTGGTGAAAAGTTACGTAGTAAAAGATTCGATCCAAACATTCTTAAAAACACATTATTTTGGATCCTCGAAGCTTTGAAAGATTGTTATGAATCGAAAAAAAAACTTTCTTAGTGTTTATAAAATTTGGTGAAAAGTTATGTAGTAAAAGATACGATACAAATGATCCAAAAACACGTTATTTGAACTCCTCGAAGCGCAAAAAGCATGCAATGAATCGAAAAAAGCTTTCTTAGTGTTTGTACAATTTGGTGAAAAGTTGCGTAGTAAAAGATTCGTTCGAAACCATCTACATAACACGTTATTTGGACTCCTCAGAGAGTTAAATGAATGTTATGAATCGAAAAACAATCTTTCTTAATGTTTGTAAAATTTGGTGAAAAGTTATGTAGTAGAAGAAACGATACAAATGATCTAAAAACACGTTATTTGAACTCCTAAAAGCGTAACAAGATTGCAATGAATCGAAAAGAAAACTTTCTTAGTGTTTGTACAATTTGGTGAAAAGTTACGTAGTAAAAGATTCCATCGAAACCATCTCAAAAACACGTTATTTGGACTTCTCAGGGAGTTAAAAGAATGTTATGAATCGAAAAACAAACTTTCATGGTGTTTATAAAATTTGGTGACAAGTTATGCAGTAAAAGATACGATACAAATGATCTAAAAACACATTATTTGAACTCCTCAAAGAGTAAAAAGCTTGCTATGAATTGAAATGAAAGCTTTATTAGTGTTTGTACAATTTGGTGAAAAATTACGTAGTAAAAGATTCGATCGAAACCATCTCAAAAACACGTTATTTGGACTCCTCAGAGGGTTAAAATAATGTTTTGAATCGAAAAACAAACTTTCTCAGTGTTTGTAAATTTTGGTGAAAAGTTATGTAGTAAAAGATACGATACAAATGATCTACAAACACGTTATTTGAACTCCTCAAAGCGTAAAAAGATTGCTATGAATCGAAAAGAAAACTTTCTTAGTGTTTGTACAATTTGGTGAAAAGTTACGTAGTAAAAGATTCGATCCAAACAATCTTAAAATCATGTTATTTGGGCTCCTCGGAGCTTTAAAAGATTGTTATGAATCGAAAAACAAACTTTGTTAGTGTTTGTAAAATTTGGTGAAAAGTTATGTAGTAAAAGATACGATACAAATGATCTGAAAACACGTTATTTGAACTCCTCAGCGGAAAAAGATTGCAATGAATCGAAAAGAAAACTTTCTTAGTGTTTGTACAATTTGGTCAAAAGTTGCGTAGTAAAAGATTTGATCCAAACCATCTTAAAAAGACGTTATTTGGGCTCCTCGGAGCTTTGGAAGATTGTTATGAATCGAAAAACAAACTTTCTTAGTGTTTATCAAATTTGGTGAAAAGTTATGAAGTAAAAGATACGATACAAATGATCCAAAAACATGTTATTTGAACTCCTCAAAGCGTAAAAAGCTTGCTATGAATTGAAAAGAAAGCTTTATTAGTGTTTGTGCAATTTGGTGAAAAGTTACGTAGTAATTGATTGGATCGAAACCATCTTAGAAATACGTTATTTGGACTCCTCAGAGAGTTAAAAGAATGTTTTGAATCGAAAAATAAACTTTCTTAATGTTTGTAAAATTTGGTGAAAAGTTATGTAGTATAAGATACGATACAAATGATCTAAAAACACGTTATTTGAACTCCCCAAAGCGTAAAAAGATTCCTATGAATCGAAAAGAAAACTTTCTTAGTGTTTGTACAATTTGGTTAAAAGTTACGTAGTAAAAGATTCGATCCAAACCTTCTTAAAAACACGTTATTTGGGATCCTCGGAGCTTTCAAAGATTGTTATGAATCGAAAAACAAACTTTCTTAGTGTTTATAAAATTTGGTGAAAAGTTATGTAGTAAAAGATACGATACAAATGATCCAAAAATACGTTATTTGAACTCCTCGAAGCGTAAAAAGCATGCAATGAATCGAAAAGAAAGCTTTCTTAGTATTTGTACAATTTGGTGAAAAGTTACGTAGTAAAAGATTCGTTCGAAACCATCTCAATAACACGTTATTTTGACTCCACAGAGAGTTAAATGAATGTTATGAATAGAAAAACAAACTTTCTTAATGGTTGTAAAATTAGGTGAAAAGTTACATAGTAAAAGAAATGATACAAATGATCTAAAAACACGTTATTTGAACTCCTCAAAGCGTAAAAAGATTGCAATGAATCGAAAAGAAAACTTTTTTAGTGTTTGTACAATTTGGTGAAAAGTTACGTAGTAAAAGATTCGATCGAAACCATCTCAAAAACACGTTATTTGGACTCCTCAGGGAGTTAAAATAATGTTATGAATCGAAAAACAAACTTTGTTGGTGTTTATAAAATTTGGTGAAAAGTTATGTAGTAAAAGATACGATACAAATGATCTAAAAACACGTTATTTGAACTCCTCAAAGCGTAAAAATCTTGCTATGAATTGAAAAGAAAGCTTTATTAGTGTTTGTACAATTTGGTGAAAAATTACGTAGTAAATGATTCCATCGAAACCATCTCACAAACACGTTATTTGGACTCCTCAGAGAGTTAAAAGAATGTTTTGAATCGAAAAACAAACTTTCTCAGTGTTTGTAAAATTTGGTGAAAAGTTATGTAGTTAAAGATACGATACAAATGATCTAAAAACACGTTATTTGAACTTCTCAAAGCGTAAAAAGATTGCTATGAATCGAAAAGAAAACTTTCTTAGTGTTTGTACAATTTGGTGAAAAGTTACGTAGTAAAAGATTCCATCCAAACCATCTTAAAATCACGTTATTTGGGCTCCTCGTAGCTTTAAAAGATTGTTATGAATCGAAAAACAAACTTTGTTAGTGTTTGTAAAATTTGGTGAAAAGTTATGTAGTAAAAGATACGATACAAATGATCTGAAAACACGTTATTTGAACTCCTCAGCGTAAAAAGATTGCAATGAATCGAAAAGAAAAACTTTCTTAGTGTTTGTAAAATTTGGTCAAAAGTTGCGTAGTAAAAGATTCGATCCAATCCATCTTAAAAACACGTTATTTGGGCTCCTCGGAGCTTTGAAAGATTGTTATGAATCAAAAAACAAACTTTCTTAGTGTTTATAAAATTTTGTGAAAAGTAATGTAGTAAAAGATAAGATACAAATGATCCAAAAATACGTTATTTGAACTCTTCAAAGCGTAAAAAGATTGCAATGAATCGAAAAGAAATCTTTCTTAGTGTTTGTACAATTTGGTGAAAAGTTGCGTAGTAAAAGATTCGTTCGAAACCATCTCAATAACACGTTATTTGGACTCCTCAGAGAGTTAAATGAATGTTATGAATCGAAAAACAAACTTTATTAATGTCTTTAAAATTTGGTGAAAAGTTACGTAGTAAAAGAAACGATACAAATGATCTAAAAACACGTTATTTGAACTCCTCAAAGCGTAAAAAGATTGCAATGAATCGAAATGAAAACTTTCTTAGTGTTTGTACAATTTGGTGAAAAGTTACGTAGTAAAAGATTCGATAGAAACCATCTCAAAAACACGTTATTTGGACTCCTCGGGTAGTTAAAAGAATGTTATGAATCGAAAACAAAACTTTCTTGGTGTTTATAAAATTTGGTTAGAAGTTATGTAGTAAAAGATACGATACAAATGATCTAAAAACACGTTATTTGAGCTCCTCAAAGCGTAAAAATATTGCTATGAATTGAAAAGAAAGCTTTATTAGTTTTTGTTCAATTTTGGTGAAAAGTTACGTAGTAAATGATTCGATCGAAACCATCTTAAAAACACGCTATTTGGACTCCTCAGAGAGTTAAAAGAATGTTATGAATCGAAAAACAAACTTTCTTGGGGTCTATTAAATTTGGTGAAAAGTTATGTAGTAAAAGATACGATACAAATGATCAAAAAACACGTTATTTGAACTCTTCAAAGCGTAAAAAGATTGCTATGAATAAAAAAGAAAACTTTCTTAGTGTTTGTACAATTTGGTGAAAAGTTACGTAGTAAAAAATTCGATCCGAACCATCTTAAAAACAAGTTATTTGAGCTCCTCGGAGCTTTGAAAGATTGTTATGAATCGAAAAACAAACTTTGTTAGTGTTTGTAAAATTGGGTGAAAAGTTATGTAGTAAAAGATACGATACAAATGATCCAAAAATACGTTATTTGAACTCCTCAAAGCGTAAAAAGCTTGCAATGAATCGAAAAGAAAGATTTCTTAGTGTTTGTACAATTGGTGAAAAGTTGCGTAGTAAAAGATTCGTTCGAAACCATGTCAATAACATGTTATTTGGACTCCTCAGAGAGTTAAATGAATGTTATGAATCGAAAAACAAACTTTCTTAATGTTTGTAAAATTTGGTGAAAAGTTACGTAGTACAGAAACGATACAAATGATCTAAAAACACGTTATTTGTTCTTCTCTAAGCGTAAAAAGATTGCAATGAATCGAAAAGAAAACTTTCTTAGTGTTTGTACAATTTGGTGAAAAGTTACGTAGTAAAATATTCTATCGAAACCATCTCAAAAACACGTTATTTGGACTCCTCAGGGAGTGAAAAGAATGTTATGATTCGAAAAACAAACTTTCTTGGTGTTCATAAATTTTGGTGAAAAGTTATGTAGTAAAAGATACGATACAAATGATCTAAAAACACGTTATTTGAACTCCTCAAAGCGTAAAAAGCTTGCTATGAATTGAAAAGAAAGCTTTATTAGTGTTTGTACAATTTGGTGAAAAATTACGTAGTAAATGATTCCATCGGAACCATCAATAACACGTTATTTGGACTCCTCAGAGAGTTAAATAAATGTTATGAATCGAAAAACAAACTTTCTTAATGTTTGTAAATTTTGGTGAAAAGTTACGTAGTAAAAGAAACGATACAAATGATATAAAAACACGTTATTTGAACTCCTCAAAGCGTAAAAATATTGCTATGAATTGAAAAGAAAGCTTTATTAGTTTTTGTACAATTTTGGTGAAAAGTTACGTAGTAAATGATTCGATCGAAACCATCTCAAAAACACGCTATTTGGACTCCTCAGAGAGTTAAAAGAATGTTATGAATCGAAAAACAAACTTTCTTGGGGTCTATAAAATTTGGTGAAAAGTTATGTAGTAAAAGATACGATACAAATGATCAAAAAACACGTTATTTGAACTCCTCAAAGCGTAAAAAGATTGCTATGAATAAAAAAGAAAACTTTCTTAGTGTTTGCACAATTTGGTGAAAAGTTACGTAGTAAAAAATTCGATCCGAACCATCTTAAAAACAAGTTATTTGAGCTCCTCGGAGCTTTGAAAGATTGTTATGAATCGAAAAACAAACTTTCTTGGTGTTTATAAAATTTGGTGGAAAGTTATGTAGTAAAAGATACGATACAAATGATCTAAAAACATGTTATTTGAACTCCTCAAAGCGTAACATGCTTGCTATGAATTGAATAGAAATCTTTATTAGTGTTTGTACAATTTGGTGAAAAGCTACGTAGTAAATGATTGGATCGAAACCATCTCAAAAACACGTTATTTGAACTCCTCAAAGCGTAAAAAGCATGCAATGAATCGAAAAGAAATCTTTCTTAGTGTTTGTGCAATTTGGTGAAAAGTTGCGTAGTAAAAGATTCGTTCGAAACCATCTAGATAACACGTTATTTGGACTCCTCAGAGAGTTAAATGAATGTTATGAATCGAAAAACAAACTTTCTTAATATTTGTAAAATTTGGTGAAAAGTTACGTAGTAAAAGAAACGATACAAATGATCTAAAAACACGTTATTTGAACTCCTCAAAGCGTAAAAAGATTGCAATGAATCGAAAAGAAAACTTTCTTAGTGTCTGTACAATTTGGTGAAAAGTTACGTAGTAAAAGATTCGATCGAAACCATCTCAAAAACACGTTATTTGGACTCCTCAGGGAGTTAAAAGAATGTTATGCATCGAAAAACAAACTTTCTTAGTGTTTATAAAATTTGGTGAAAAGTTATGTAGTAAATGATACGATACAAATGATCTAAAAACACGTTATTTGAACTCCTCAAAGCGTAAAAAGCATGCTATGAATTGAAAAGAAAGCTTTATTAGTGTTTGTACAATTTGGTGAAAAATTACGTAGTAAATGATTCCATCGAAACCATCTCAAAAACACGTTATTTGGACTCCTCAGAGAGTTAAAAGAATGTTTTGAATCGAAAAACAAACTTTCTCAGAGTTTGTAAAATTTGGTGAAAAGTTATGTAGTAAAAGATACGATACAAATGATCTACAAACACGTTCTTTGAACTCCTCGAAGCGTAAAAAGATTGCTATGAATCGAAAAGAAAAAAAATTTAGTGTTTGTACAATTTGGTGAAACGTTACTTAGTAAAAGATTCGATCGAAACCATCTTAAAATCACGTTATTTGGGCTCCTCGGAGCTTTAAAAGATTGTTATGAATCGAAAAACAAACTTTGTTAGTGTTTGTAAAATTTGGTGAAAAGTTATGTAGTAAAAGATACGATACAAATGATCTGAAAACACGTTATTTGAACTCCTCAGCGTAAAAAGCTTGCAATGAATCGAAAAGAAAACTTTCTTAGTGTTTGTACAATTTGGTCAAAAGTTGCGTAGTAAAAGATTCGATCCAAACCATCTCAAAAACACGTTATTCCGACTCCTCGGAACGTTAAAATATTGTTATGAATCTAAAAAAAGCTTTCATGGTGTTTGTAAAATTTGGTGAAAAGTTATGTAGTAAAAGATACGATACAAACGATCGAAAAACACGTTATTTGAACTCCTCAAAGCGTAAAAAGAATGCTATGAATCGAAAAGAAAACTTTCTTAGTGTTTGTACAATTTGGTGAAAAGTTACGTAGTAAAAGATTCGATCCAAGCCATCTCAAAAACACGTTATTTGGACTCCTTAGAACATTGAAAGATTGTTATGAATCGAAAAACGAACTATCTTAGTGTTTGTAAAATTTTGAGAAATGTTATGTAGTAAAAGATACGATACAAATGGTCTAAAAACACGTTATTTGAACTCCTTAAACCGTAAAAAGATTGCTATGAATCGAAAAGAAAACCTTCTTAGTGTTTGTACAATTTGGTGAAATGTTACGTAGTAAAAGATTCGATCCAAACCATCTCAAAACTACGTTATTTGGAATCCTCATAACGTTAAAATATTGTTTTGAATCGAAAAACAAACTTTAGATGGATGTAAATTTGGTATACATTGGTACATTTTAGTTGGATCTGAAACTGAGTGGGAGACTAGAGGAATTACAATTTTATATCAACTAGGAAGATGTGCAAATAAGGATAGACGAACGTACACGTTCGTGGAAACGGTGTAGTACACAATAAGATTGTGCACATGTAGCAACCGGTGGAGATTCCGTTTGGACGGAATGAAAGCTCCATCTAAACGGAACGGTTGTTCCGTCTGAACGGATTGGTTTATCCGTTCATACGAAACCACACGAGCTGAGGAACACAGTTACAATGACGATTTCGTCTGGACACAAGTGTTGTCCGTCCAGACAGTTTCGTCTCTACGGATGAGTTGATCCATCCAGATGGAAGCACACGAGCTGAGGAACACAGTAACAGTGCCGCTTCCGTCTGGACGCAAGTTTTGTCCGTTCAGACAAAATGTGTTCTGAATTCTGCGTTTTCTGTTTCATGTAACATTTCCATTAATCCTTGCTATATATGGAAGAAATATGTGATATTCATTCCGTCTTCTTCCTCAGAATCTGATCTAAGGGGTTTTGAGTAGCCACCAAAGAGAAAAGAGAGAAAAGGTTTCTCCATTAGAGAACGAGCAAGCTTACGCGCAAGTTTACTAGGAAGATTTGCGAGTAACCGAGAGACAAAATTCACGGTGGATACGAATAGAGGGATCTCAACTGAGATTCTTCGTTTGTGATCTAACGCAACAAGATCGAGTCGAGACGTGTGGGCGTGGGATGTGTGTAAGACGAGAAGAAGAAATTAAAGCACATCATCCCTCCGTACGTGATCAATTTCACGAGGTATGAATCCCCAACAAATCCGTTGTGCCGGGTGCGGGGCAATGAATCCCCAACAAATCCGTACACGTTCAATTCGATGAAACTCACAAAGAGGTAGAGGAAGTTATTTTAAATGTAGGTACACAAGAAGGAACACAAGTCGAGACCCCTCATGAATCCCAACCAATTGTGCACAACCTCTACGGCCTTACTCTTGACATTGTTGAAGAGCAAACGCCTCAAGAGAACACTCAAGAGGAAGAGGAAGAAACTACGCCATATCAAATCCCTGAAGTACTTAGAGAAGTGTTGTCCCATCCAATCTCAAACGTTGTAGGCAATCCTAAGAAATGGTGTTCGCACTTGGTCACACGCTCACAAATCACGTCGCCTATTGTGCCTATCTCTCACATATCAAGCCGAAATCATTCAATGAAGCAAATGGCAATGCCAATTGGATCATTGCCATGCGAGAAGAATTAGAGAAATTTGAGAGGAATCGAGTTTGGACCTTGGTATCGAGACACACATCTCGATCCATCTCCGGCGTTAAATGGATCTATCGAAATAAACTCGATTAACGTGGTGCGAAACAAAGAAAGACTCGTAGCTTAAGGTTTCAAGCAACAAGAAGGTATCGATTTCCACAAGACTTTTGCACCCGTCGCCCGCTTGGGGTCAATTAGGTTGCTCTTGGCGTACGCATCTATTGAAGGATTCACACTCTTTCAAATGGACGTCAAGAGTGCATTTCTAAATGGAGACATCGAAGAAGAAGTCTATGTCGAACAACCTCCAGGTTTCAAAGACTCGAAACGCCCCGATCACGTTTACAAGCTCTCCAAAGCTCTCTATGGAATCAAGCCAGCTCCTCATGCCTGGTACGGGTGATTATCGACATTTCTCCTATGACAGGGATTCGAGCGTGGCAAAACATACACCACACTCTTCACTCGTAAAATGGGAGAATCCATATTACTCATTGAAATTTATGTAGACGATATTATTTTTGGATCTAGTGACCCGGCACTTGCTGAAGAATTTTTTATTCTTATGCATAGTGAATTCACGATGAGCATGATGGGTGAATTGACTTTCTTCCTCGGTTTTCAAGTCAAGCAATCCCCTGAGGGTATATTCGTCAACCAATCGTAATACACTCGCAAACTTCTCAAACGGTTCGGGCTAGATCAATCCAAAACAGGCGACATACCAATGGCAAAGGAAATGAAGCTAGACGCGGATGAAGACGGAGAGCCATTTGACATCACGGAATATCGAGGTGTGATTGGTAGTTTATTATATTTAATGGCAAGTAGGCCGGATATAATGTTTGTCGTATGTCTATGTGCCCGGTTCTAAGCTAATCCTAAGATATCACACTATAACGCAGTCAAATGCATATTTAAATATCTTAAGGGAACTATAGACCTAGGGATTTGGTATGGTAATAGTGGGAATCTTGCCTTGGTAGCGTATATGGATGCGGATTTTGCCGGTTCTCGAGATGACCGAAAGAGCACGAGTGGTACTTGCCAATTCTTGGGTGTATCACTCGTCTCTTGGTCAAGACGAAAACAAGATTTAGTAATCCCTATCAACGGCCGAGGCCGAATATGTCGTAGCGGTGAGTTGTTGTGCCCAACTACTATGGCTAAACCAAACTCTAGGAGATTACGGGTTAAATTTTTGAAATGTACCAATATTATGTGACAACACACTACAACATATCTATCAATTTGGGATGGGCCGTGCCAAAATTGTTGTCGGTATAGGTACGGGCCGTCCCAATAGCCGTCCTATTTACCTACGGGCCGTACCAAACATAATATACCGTCCCAAAAACTTCCTACGGGCCGTCCCAAACATAATATACCGTCCCAAATTTTTCTACGGCCCGTCCCAACAAGATTCCACCGTCCCAAGAGTTCTTTAGCGACCGCAACATTACTGTCGGGCCGTAGCAATAAGTGTTATTCTTTACCGTCGGGCAGTACCAAAATTTCAAATTCAAAAAAGGCTCCGTCGCAGACCAAAATTTCAAATTTCAAATTTCAACATTACCGCTGAAGCCCCACATCCCATCGCAGAAGCGTTCCTACGGCCCGTCGCAGACCATCCGGACCGTCGCTGATAGGGCTCCCACGGCCCGTCGGTGAAGTTTAGGAGCATTATTTTAAAACCCCGCTGGCCCCCTTTTCTCTCTCTTTTACTCATTCACCCCTCTTCCCCTCTTCTCTCAACAGCCCCCCCCCCCCCAGCCCCTCTTCTCCACAGCCCCCCTGCCCCGCCCCTCACTACAGCCCCTTCTTCTGTCCACAGCCCCGCCCCTCAGTCCCTCTTCCCCTCTTCTCGCTGAAGTTTCTGCTCGGATTTGTTGATTAGGGTTTCTATTGCTACAATGGTAAGTTATTAGATTGATTTCTTTTTGTTGGCTTTAATTTCTGTTATTATTATTTGATTTTCGTTTATATTTTACCAATTTAGGATCTTGTGCTTGGATTCGGAGTCTAAGATTGGTGGTGTTGTGCGAGCCGTCGGGTTTTTGCGAGCTCTCTTTAGCAGGTATATGTTCTTTTGTGACTGGCCGTAAAGATGTCGTCGGTGAAAACTTTTGCGACGGGCCATCCCAAAACACCGGTCACGTACTGTCCTGGACTCTGTCACATCATGCATTTCGAAAAATCCCAAAAAAAAACCGTTTGGGACTGCCCATCCCAAAAAAAAAACCGTCCCTAGAAGTTTTTTGGGACGGCCCGTCCCAGTTTGGTACGCCCTTTATTGGGACGGTGTGTTTGGGACGGCCAACGGTCCCAAAAAGCTTATTGGGACGGTTTGGGGCCTTATTGGGACGGTTTTTCCCTGTCCCAATAACACAGATATGTTGTAGTGACAATAACGTAATATGTATTTCGAAAAATCCCGTACATCACTCGCGAACCAAGCACATATATATACGTCACCATTTCATCCGTGATCACGTGGAAAAAAGAGGACGTGAAACTCGAAATGGTAGACACGCTTGATCAAATCGCCGACATTTTTATAAAATCTCTACCATTCGCTCAATTCTCCGCTCCACGACTAAAGCTAGGCATGCCCTATCTCAAGAATTAAATTAAATTTAATTCATTATCTATCTTGGTTCATCACAAGTTTTCGATTATCATGAATATCACAATAAATTAGATTTTCCAAAATCATAAGCATTTTTCGTTCAAAATCTTTCAAAAATGAATTTAGTAAAACGATGAACCTATTTTAGGAAAAATATATATATTTGATAATTTTACGATGACCAAATCTCCTCAAAAGTCAAAACTAACTCAGAGTCAGAAACTGCTCCATTCGAACGGAAGAAATCCTGCATTCGAACGGAATACAACGAGAGGAAAAGTGCAATAACACTCAGTGGCTCCGTTCGAACGGGGAAACTAATATATTCGGACAGAAGGTTAGCATGTGTTTGAACGGAAGTTCGTGCGTTAGAACGGAAGGCATACACTAAACTCATCATTCGAACGGAAGCTACTCTCCATTCGAACAGAACCTTGCGTCCAGCCCAATAAAACAGAACCGTTCCTTCATCTTTCTCTCTCTACTTCAGTTTTTCCAACCTATAACGAAACTCCTCTCTCCTGTGAAGATTCCTCCATGATTTGAGAAGATAACCCCGGTCTAAGCGAGACTCTACTCGATTTGGCTCCTATTCGCCGTGATTTCTTCAATAAATCGGTATTTTCCTCTCTAAATTCAATTCAAATCTATCGTCTTTAGCCAAATCGATTTCTCCAAAACCAATAAACCCCAAATCTTCTCAAAATCATCATGGCAATTCCCTCAAGGAAAGGATAGGGAAAGTTACAGGTCCCAACAAAAAGATTCGAGTTTACCAATCCCGATAACTTCTGCCTTTACCGTTCGAAAAAAGGTTGCATGCATGTTCGCCTCGAGTTTCGCGGATAAACCTGTGAGCGAGTGCTTTTACGTTGATTTTCCTCCGAACATACAAACACTCTCAAATTTCGTAATCCCTCGGATGGAAAATTGGCGCATTGCCCAATTATGTGGCTTAAACCAACCGAGCTTTGATGTCGTAGTGCGCCTTTTGTACGCAAATGCCCTCTACAATGTGGAAGACAATTCAATCAAAATTCATGTCTTCGGTACGAAAGTCGTTATCTCCATTCCCCTCCTTTGCCAATGACTTGGAATGGACGACTCCGGCGATTACCTTTATGTTGGACGCACCGAGCAATTTCCGGAGGAAGAATATCAACTAATTGGAAGTGTGACCTCAAACGGTGGAATAATTGTGACCGCGACATCGTATGAACCCGCCCTTCGGTTCTTATGGCATGTTGGCAACAATATCCTCGCGTCGATGGTAAAGCTAAAATCAAATCTCGGAAAACGAAACAAGGTGCTAGTTTTCCGAATGTGGTACATGAACGAACCACGTTTGAGTATACCAAACCTAATCATCAATCACATGCATGCTCAAATGACCGTCAACCTATCGTCACTTCCATGTGGTCATTTGATCACCTTGGCATGTATCCATCATGGAATCAATAGTCCGGAGTCCGATTAGCCTCTCGGAAAAAGGAATCCGATAAATCTTGCCTCGGAGGAACACCTTAAGCGAATTGGTTACATTCTCTCATTAGAAACGAGGGCCTAACTTGAACAATCCCCACTCATCGGATCGCGTCCGAACCCTGAGAAATACAAGTTCCTGGCGGATCCGTATGATTGGACGCCACAAACCCAAACCCAAACCAAAACCCAAACCCGAATCCAAAATTAGGAGGTTCCCCAAAATCGGCCCCCAAAACGTCGTGCCAGAAGTGAGCTCAGTGAAGGGTCTAACATGCCCCCTCCAACAATCGCGTCCGGTTTTACTATTGACGACATGTGCGGACTCTTCGACACGTTTCAAGTCCGGATCCACGAGGACAACGTCCGAATAAGCAATGAAATCTTCAAGGCGACATCCGAATGCGCAATCAAATCTTCGAACACAGCGTCCGGATGCGGGATGAAATGCGAGATCAACTAATCGCGCACATTGACCAAAAATTCGAGGCTATGCATAAATGCATCGAAGAAAATGTCGAAGACTATGTCAATTGAAATGATTCTAAAACCCCTAGCATAGCTATCATCACTCATTAGAGCTTATCAATATCTATTTTAGTATTTTCAAAATTATGTGTGTTGTTATTGGTATTTCAAAAACAATGGTTGTGTTTTGATGTTTTAAAAAACTATGCATATTATGAATTTGTTTTGGTTTTATGTATGTTGTATGAAACATGTGTTGAGTTTATTTTTAAATGCTATATTATTATATGATACGTACTTTGCTATCATCTTTAGTCTTAATCAAAATTAAAACTATCTATCCATAATGGCTCATATACTTTATCAAACAATTTCATAAATATTAACATGAACTTCTAATTTCAAACAAAAGTTTGCGAAATTCTTCTACATACAAGCCAAAATTTCAAGATGCAACCATTTAGGGGGAGCTTGTATGTAGGGGGAGCTTTGCATATAGTTGGTTCTATTTTCTTTTGATATGTTTCAAAAAAAAGGAGAGAAGATAAAACTATGTGCAAAGTTACTCGGTAATCGATGTAAACTTTCCAAATTGATATTGTTTTGAAATGAATCAATAGGGGGGGTTTGTCGGTTCAAATTTCCGGTTTGATTATCTCAAAATAACACCGATACTACTAATCAATTTGCTTGCTAAGTGTCTTTCGTAGAAAAGAGGATATATGTATGGCTCATAAACGAGATCAAAAGAAGATACATACTCACATATGCAAATGTGAGTATTTGGACAAAAGAATATGGTGATTATTTTGAAGGAAGAAAGCTACTATCAACAAGAAGAACAATCAAGTGGGGATTAATCAAGATGGAAGTACCGGTCAAGTGAAGAATCAAGACGTTGAAGACTTGCGCGAGTTGAGATATCATACACTCACAAAAATAACCCATAGGTATTCCTAGACTCAATTTAGAATTATTAATCTCAAGTTAGAAAAGTAAATATGTTCGAAAATTGAAGTGGGAAGGTTGCAAATTCTGAAAATAAACCTCCTTCCGTTCGAACAGAAAACTCCACCGTTCGATCGGAAGCAACACTGTCCCAGAGCTTGACTTGCAAAAGTAAAATCAACAGAAACTCAGTTCGAACGGAACCACCAATCTGTTCGAACGGAACCTAATATTATGTTCGAACGCAACCCTCAAGGTTCGAACGGAAGAAGAGGTGCAAAGTAAAGTTAAACACAGTGCTCTTTCCGTTCGAATGGAACTCGCCTGCATTTGAATGGAAGTGACATATTTCGAATGATTACCTTCCAACGACTAGTTTTAACTTGTGCTCCGTTCGAACGGAAGCATTATTCCGTTCGAACGGAACATACATGAAAATTGTTTATCTCTCTGACTCTTACACGATATTTTTACTCAACATCAAAGAAAGAAACACTAGCCAAACAACCTTGAGCTTAATTCCTATAAATCAAATCGTTGATCTAGCATAGATCTTTCGATTCCTCACTACAAACGATTCCCAATTCGTGTGACCGATTACATAGAGTTCGATAGAAACGTTTCAATTGATCTAGGCAAACCTTGTAATATTTTATTCGGGAATTCAATAGAAGTCTAAATTGCGCAAGGCATCTTCGGAGACGTATGTACTTGTGAACAATCTAGTTCGATAGAAACGTTTAAATCGATCTAGGCAAATCTTGTAATATTTGATTCGGGAATTCTATAGAAGTCTAAACTGCGCAACGCATCTCCGGAGACGTTGGTACTTGTGAACAATCGAGTCGGTCGATTGATCAAGTGAACAGTGAGTTAAAACTACAAAGCAACCACCTACTGAACTCTGTAATAAATTTCGTGTGTCAACTATTGTGGTATTATCTTTCTATACTTTAAATTATTTAAGCTTCAGTATAAGATTAAACAACAAAGTCTACAATTACAAAAAAAATTTAGATAAAACATGAAAACGTAGTATTAGCTCTTTTTAAACATCATTTTTCCACTTTTTTAAAAAATACTTTAAATTCGTTTTTTAATGGTTTTAGTCTTCACTTTATACAATTTTGCGAATTTTTTTGAAAAATTAAAAATTTGCCTGTGGTAAGTCTTCAATTCAAGAGATTTTGCCTTTTTTTTAGACATCAATTTTTGCATTTTTTTTTTTTAAATATTATCACTTTTATTTTATTTTTAAGGCGTTAGACTTTACTTTATACATTGTTTCTAAATTTTCAAAAAAAATAAAATTTATCTTTTGTTAATTTACAATTACAAAAAAAAATAGAAAAACATGAAAACTGAATATGTTTCTCATTTTAGACATCAATTTAGACATTTTTTTGAAAAGTACGGTGACTGCTTTTGTGCACGTGTTAGAGTTCACTTTTGCATTTTCTTAAAATTTCAGAAATAATAAAAATTGGGGAATTCTTGAAAAACCCACCAATTTTTTTGGAAATTCTAAAAAACCCACTGTACTTTTAGAAACCCCCTATCTTTTTTAGATTCCCTAAAAAACCCCCTATATTTTTTGCTTCTTCAAAAACCCCCTAACTTTTTTAGATTCTCTCAAAAACCCCCTATCTTTTTATTATGTTTTTTTAAAAATAACCATTATACCCTTTAGTTTTATTTTTTAAATTTCTATAATTTAATAAAAAATGAACATATATTAAACTATTATAAAAAAATTAAAAATAAATAATATATGATATTATAATATTATAATATATAATATATAGTAAATAATATATTGATATTAAAATATCATTTTCAACAATTATTATAATATTTTAATATTAATATATTATTTATTATAATAATTTAATATCTATGTATTATTTATTATAATATTTTAATATCAATAAATAATATATGATATTAAATTATTATAACATTTTTATTGATATTTTAATATCAATAAAATTATAAAAAATAAATAATGCATGATATTATATTATTATAACATTTTTATTGATATTTTAATATCAATAAAATTATAAAAAATAAATAATGCATGATATTAAAATATTATAATAAATAATATATTAATATTAAAATATTATAATATCATGTATTATTTATTTTTAATTTTTTTATAAAAGTTTAATATATATTCATTATTTATTAAATTATAGAAATTTAAAAAATAAAACTAAAGGGTATAATGGTTATTTTTTTAAAAACATAATAAAAAGATAGGGGGTTTTTGAGAGAATCTAAAAAAGTTAGGGGGTTTTTGAAGAAGCAAAAAATATAGGGGGTTTTTGAGGGAATCTAAAAAAGATAGGGGGTTTTCTAAAAGTACAGGGCGTTTTTGAGAATTTTCAGAAAAGTTGGGGGGTTTTTGAAGAATTCCCCATAAAAATTTGCATGTTTTAGTCTTCAATTACCTAGTTTTTTTAGAAAAACATGAAAATTAAGTATTTTGCATGTATAAGGCATAAATTTTGGAATTTCTTTGAAAAATATTACAAATTTAATTTTTTTTCAAGGTATGAGACCTCACTTTTGCAGTTTTGCCAAATATTTGGAGAAAAAACATAAATTACCATATGTTAGTCTCAATTACGGAGTTTTTAAGGAATCAATTTTGCGTTCTTTCGAAAAATATTATAAATTTTTCTTTTTGAGTGTGTTAGACTTCAAGTCTTATATTTTTTCTAAATTTTTGAAAAAAAAAATTAAAATTTGCTTATGTTAGCCTTCAATTACGGAGTTTTTTTTATGAAAACTTAAAAATTATGTATTTTGCTCATTTTGAACATCAATTTTGACATTTTATTGAAAATATGATCAAAAAAATTTAAATACTAGATTTCAAATTTTGGATTTTTCGAATTTTTGGACAAATATATAAAATTTGCTTCTGTTTCCATTAAGGAATTTTTTTTAGGAAAACAAGAAAACTAAGCAAAAATTAGAATTTTTATGAAAAATATAATAATTAATTTTTTGCTGGTATTAGACTTCATTCATTGCATGTTAGCAAAAAAAATTTTAAATTTTTTTGAAATTTGCAAGTGTTAGTCTTAGATTACGGCGTTTTTGAGGAAAAAACATGAAATTTAGTATTCAGCTCGTTATAGACATCAATTTTGGAATTTTTTTGAAAAACATTACAAATTTAGCTTTTTTAAAGTTTTGTCTTCTTTTTTTCATTTTCTCCGAATTTTTTGGGAAAATATAGAAACTTGCATGTGTTAGTATTTAATTACGGAATTGTTTTTAGAAAAACATGAAAATTAGATATTTTGCTATTTTTAGACATTTTTTTTTGCATTTTTTGAAAATATTATTAGTTTCAATTTTCCGAAGGTGTTAGACCTTATATTTTGCATTTTTTTTTTTAAAAAATAAAAAAATTGCTTTTGTTTGTCCTCGATTATGGAGTTTTTAAGAAAACATGAAAACTAAGTATTTTTCTCATTTAGACATCAATTTTGGCATTTTTTGAAAAAATATGATACGTATTTTTTTTACAGGTGTTAGACTTCATTCTTTGCATTTTCGCAATATTTTGAAAAAAAATAAATATTTGAATGTGTTAGTGTTCAATTACGGAATTTTTTTTTATGAAAACAAAAAAATTAAGTATTTTGTTCGTTTTAGATATCATTTTAGTTCGTTACGGACTTCACTCTTTCCATCCCTTTAGAAATTTAGGACTCTTTTTAAGGACATCCTTCATAAATTTATCTCATTTCAATTTTACTTTAAAATATCTTTGATTATTTTAAAATATCTTTGATCCGTCATTATTTCTTAATTTTTTTAACTTTTAAGGAAAGATATCTTTCCATCTCTTAAACAGATGAGAAGCAAACAATACTTTAAGGAAAGAAATAGGGGAGAAATAGCATATATGATACTTCTCATGGTTTACAGCCTTGCAGGGGTATATGATATTTTTAACTTTTATAGGGTATGTATGATAGTTAATAGTTATTATGTTAATGATATGGTCACATACACAAACATACCAATGTGACATAAATATCTAAATTTGTAATATTAATTATTCATTATAAATGTCAAACCAAATATTAACTTGTGCATTTGTGGATTTTCTATCTGGTCATATATTCATTGTCGTCAATATTATTTATTTAAGTTAATAGTCATACTTGTTTTATCATCGATAAATATTATTATCAATTTATAGATAAAGGAGAAATGGGTTAATTTGAAATTACATAATTGTATTTCCATGCATTAAGAAACAATGTATTATTATCAATTTACGATAATTATAAGAAGTTATTATTAAGAACAAGATCGATGATATGACCGCATAAACTTAAATAATTATTAACTTAAAAAAAGAATGTTCATGCTGGTTATTAAACCCAAACCCTGAACCCTTATATTATTTTAAAATTACAAAAAAATATTTATTTTAATAAAAATCATATTAAATTGTGCACATTTTTGTATGAAATATAGCTAATCAATATAATTTTGTGATGTATTTTAGAAATATGATAAAAAAAAAAAATCGATTCAGAACACACGAAAATATGATATTATGAAGGGTTCTCGACAGATTCTTGTCCAAAACCCTTTGGACAATATCCGGACCCAAAAATCACTGAAAAGAAGATCCAGTACCAAACACAAACTTTATTAATTACCATCAAATCTTGATGAGTTTGATCACAAAATATATAATCATGAATACATATAATTTTTAAGCACACACCACACACGCGCAATATTGCAGTTATGCCAACAAGTCATAATTTTAGAAAGTCATAACAAAAGATCGATCAGCTCGAAAACGCCATAACGCACGAGGTGTTCGATAAAATGTAACAAAATATGGATACATAATATATTGTTACGGATTTCATTTTGTTTCTCAAGGAAGCCAGTTCGGCATGTATGAAGAAACGCTCGATCCAACAATCTGCTCGGGATGGTACCTATGTCCAAAGATAAGGAAGCAAGAAAAATAAGGGACAAAAAAGAGAGTTTTTTTTTAAACTTCCCAGTATTATTTAGATCGAAAAGTTTGTTACGTACCCGATGTGGAGAGTCGGTTCGCAGTCGAGTGGATGGAAGAACCCGTTCCCGTGAGGCTGTTGATGTTGTGGTTGAGGAGATTGGCGCTCGTACCCCATTAGGTTGGCGCCAGCCGCAGCGTGCTCCCACCCTCCTACAGGATTGCTCTCCTCCAACTGTAATTTCACAAAAATCAAAATACGCAAAAAAATGTAATCATGTATAGGTTCATATTTGTCGATACTTCGAGACACTTTTCTATATTGGTTATCTATCATTACGCAAGTATGGGTTATGCATTTAAGCATTTCATTGTTTGACCTATATATAACTTTGTATGTAAGTATGAATTGATTTTTTTTATTTTAATATTTTGTTAGATGTAAAGAAGAAAGTCCTACCCTTCTTTTGAGAGCCTTGTTTGTTTCACACAATATTTGTTCCTAGGATTGAAGAAAACAATTAATGCTCTTAAATGGAAACGAAGGAAGGATTCGAAATAACTTGATCGATTCAAGAGAGAAGAAGAATAAGTAAAGAAACATAAATAAATCGAAAATTGTGTACCCTTCTCTGAAGGTCGCCGAGTTGATCCCACATTGCTTGCGTCTAGATGAACAAAAAATGTTATGTAGATAAAATATGTACGTGGTGCTTTTTCACAATAATTACAATGAATATGTATGCTACAAATGCGAACACCAGAAGTGTAAAAGAAATGCAATAATGTTTCGTGTGAATAGTATAATGAATAAGATGAGTTACGTACCCTTGTAGACCTAATGTGCTTGAGAGAGGAATCTAGGGTCTTCTCGAGCTGTTCGAGATCCTTTATGTTCAGCGAAACCAAATCTTCTCCAAGCAAATTCCTGTATTTAGCTTTTTCATTTGGTTACATTTGTTTCTTAATATATACCCTTAATAGAATGTATATATGATAAAAGTAATTACACGAATATTACCTTTGAGTCCTTTGTAAGTTCTCAAGACGGGATTTGAGCTTCAAGTACTCGTTGCGACTGCTTTGTACGAGCTGAAAGTAGAATTTTAAGTTAACTACATAACCAAATTCTAAATTTAAGACTTTTCATAGTGCAGAACAAATTTTAAGCGTCCGAAATTTCATTATGTTAGTAATGTACCTCGTCTTCTTGCTTTTTGACGACTGTTTCGGGCCCACTATAGCTGCACTTCTGGTACCTCTCGAGTATTCTCATCATGCTACAAAAACACACAAAAATCAGCAATTCTTATGACTGGCCATAATGAAATAAATAAATAAAATTCACCACTTTTGAGTTCAAATAAGAACTCAAAAGGAAAGTAAAACAGTAGAAAACTAGAAAAATCAATATTACACAAAATCTGCACCTTTGTGCACAAAGATTTTTATGTGCGCCTTCGCGCAAGTAACTAGAATTCCAATCGGTCGAAATAAAAGGAATGCAACAAGACAATATGAATCTACAGTGGAAAGGATTGAATGAAGAATCTGGTGATACAACATGAATTTACCCACATGAAAATTGATTGACAAAGTACATTCATTGTGTCAACATACTTGACAAGACCTATCAAGTTAGAGAGAAAGAGAACACTCCATATGCACTCTACAATATAGGGACTGTGCTGTGTGACATATATATACCTAAACATCTCAAGTTTGTCTAGACATATTTGTTGTAATTTAAAAGCTGAAACCTATGTACAACAACATGATACAGAATGCACATTTCATTCATTCATTAATGGTTTCTTGTTTTTAAGGTTTTTGAGGAGAATAATTGAGAGAAGTGATATGATATGATATGATACATGCAATCTACAAAGCTGACACTTCATTGTACTCTCAGAATTTTATGCTTCCTGTTCACTCCTCACAAGTACTATTATTATTATAAGTTTATTGGATGTTATTCAATAGGAATGATATCAAATATGAATTATTCTTTTTGCTATCAACAATTAACTTACATAAATGGTAAATATAAGCACAAAATGGTACTAACAAGAAGGAAAATTAAGGATATAAATATATATTTACTTGAGTTTTTGCTTAATTTTACCATCACTGCAATATAGAGAAAAAAGAAACCTTAAAAAAACAATGCCGTAATGAAGGTTTATGTAATATTAAAATATATATTCATGATTTTGTGAGAACACTAACCGAGATTCCAAAACACACCGAAGTAAAATCTATTTTCATTATTTAATTATTTCCCAACATAATTATAATAGTGAACTTATCCTTGATTATTTTCACATTGACAATGAGATTAGTAGAGAATAATCCAAGTCTTCAGTGTAATTTTCCAAGAAATAATTTATTGACATGATAAATTATCCTAGCATTTAATGTGTTTATAGTACCGAAAAAAATATTTTGATTATTGTACTTATATACTAGGTACCTGTTTACCCAGTGTTTTGTTTGGTATCTCATGCATGCATGGATTTCTATACTATGTTATGTTATGTTTCGATGGATTGAAAAGGGTCCTTCAATTTCCTATCTGTAATTTATTTCTTTCATATCATTCTGACAATTCAAGTTATTTGACCCATGATGTCAAATCAAACCTGTTTTGTATAAAATAAGAGTTGAAAACATTCAAAGTACAGAAAAAAGTTTATTTTTTAAAAAAAAGGAAGGTTTTTGTTTGCAGTTTAAATTGTTATAGTACTGATTTCTTTGTTTTCATGCTATTTGAAATTTATAATTTGGATAAATGACCTTAGTATTTTCACACAGAGAATACTTTTTATAAGTTTATATTGATGAGTATATATAACCAATATATCATCAATTTGTGTGTATGAAATGAGATCAATGATAATTGATCATATAATATATTGCTAAAATAAGTATAGCAGCTTATTGTAAAATGTGTATGTATTTATTATTTTTATAACTAAATTTGTAACACGGAAATACTGAAACAGCCAAAGATTAATCCTGAATTGCGTAAAATATATAATATACAAAGATCTTCAAGTTAGGTAACCAATATTCAAAACAGAATATCAGTTTACATTGCTACTCAGAAAATGATTAATTTGGCTTTCCATACAAAAGATCTAGTAATAAAAATAGACACAAATTTTGCTTCGTTATTATAAAAAATTTGTTAGTGAGTTTTGTTATGCTTGGAGTTGAGTTTACTCAATTTATAAAATAATGACAAACTAAAAAAAAGAAATGTAGATTGGTATATAAGAAAGGACAAGAAAAACAACTAAGCAAAAATCTCAAAAAAAACTAAAAAGTTGCATCTTGAGTATCTTCTAAAAAATTGCAATATATAATTTAAAAAAAATTGTTCTTAAAAATGGATCTCGATAACTATTCCGGTTTTTAAATAGTTCATGCACGAACACAAAAACACCAAGCATGCAATTAAGGTTAACATCCTTTCACCCATTTTCTTCTTGCGGCAATAAAAGCTAGTATAAGTTTAATCAATTCAAATATTTATTTTTCATAAATTTGTCAACTTTATTGTTCCTACATTAAAAGTTCCTTTTTCTAAATCCTATTTGAATGTCAAAACTAAAATTTATTGAACATCTAAATATGTGTACCGTATATAAGCGAACATTCCTTATAGCACTATTATTATAATAAAATAAGAGAGTTTGTTTCCTAAAAAGGATGAGATTTTCAAAGATCAAACTCGAAGTATTTTCACATCTGCAAAAAAATTGGATTAGAGTTTTTCATTCCAACTTAGAATTTACTGTTTCATTGGTTATACAAATGTAATATTTTTTTTACTTACTGATTAAAGCGCATAAGTATATGTAATGAGATCACATTTATCGAAAAATTAAACAAATGTCGTTAAAAAACTAAAACCATTTCCTTGAAGAGAAAAACCCCAACTTCTTGAAATCAACTCATTAGCCATTGATCTCAAATAAATTGCATTATGAACGAATTCCAACAAAACAGCAAGTTCAATCATTTCGAAAAGATTTGTACTTTAGTCAAATAACTCTTCAAAGAAATGATTAGGCAACAGAAACTAAATGAAATCAACCTGGCTTAATGAAAACTATCAATTTTCTTCAGAATTCTAGCGAGAATTTATGAGAAAAAACAAATTATATCGAGAATAACACAAAGACATATATAAATTAACCCAATTATTGCGAGATCCGAAGGGAATTAGTGTATTGAGAGATCATTAATTATACATTTTATTATCTATAATTTGTAATTTGTTGACCGTTTTATTTTTCTTTTAGTAAGAGATCTAGTATGCGGATCTGGAAAGAAATGCACAAAATAAAATCATTATAGACTAACCAAATTAACTTTGGAAGAATAAATTTGGACATTACTAGTTAATCTTAGTGGATCTAACATAAACAAAACAAATCCAGCTAAAACAAGAGACACATAAGCTTTGAAATAAAACCAATCACACAAATTCAACTATTTGGGTCCTTTGTTAATATTTTCCTTTTTAACTTCTACTCAGATTATACAGATCTATAGAAATTTGAGTCAGATAAGTGTGTTTAAATGTGTTGGTGACAATTTTCACCCTCTTTGAAAATACAATCGCAACGACGAAGCAAAAATTGGAAAATAAAAAAGTTTATATACCTCGGATTGCTAGAGAACTCGTACAATTTTCCGCGGTTCGAAAAGACAATCAGTGCCACCTCAGCATCGCAAAGAACAGAAAGTTCATAAGCTTTCTTCAACAAGCCATTTCTTCTTTTGGCAAATGTAACTTGCCTGTTAATCTTGTTCTCTATTCTCTTCAATTCAACCCTCCCTCTCCCCATCTTTCTCTCTCTAGAATCCTCTATCTTGATCCCAACTACTCTGAGGTTTTCTCTCTCTAAAGGTCTGAAGATATGCAAACCCTAGAAAAAAAGTAGAAAAAGGAGATGAAGCAAAGAGAGAAAAGGAATAACTAGGTAGAATGTCAAGAACAACCCATTTTCTCTCTCTGTCTCTTTCTTTTATTCTTGTTTGTGGAAGAAAGGAGAAGTTCTCTCTCTCTCTTCTCTTCTCTTCTCTCTTTATTTCTCCATCACCCATAATGTCTTTAGCATACTTACTGGTTAACCTAATTACCTTCGAGTCTCGTGAATCTTTCTCGTACCATAAATTCCACTGTAAAAATAAGCCTGTTTTAACAATTACTGTATCACTGACATGTGGGCTCCACACTTATTTATTACATACACCGAGTCTAGCTAGTTAGATGGCTCCATCACTTGTGATTGTGACCTCCTCTTTATGGTACCAAAAGTTGACAAGTTAGATAATATGTAAAATTTGTCAAAAGTAGAGGGTTGAAAGTAAAAATATGGCAAGAAGGGTACAGTTTTACTTTTCGGATAATTATATTATATATTATATGTAATAACGTTTTCTTGTTAATAATTGCTTAAAAAAATAATAAGTTAAAAACATCTTGACAAATTTTAGTTGTTTCTTTTGGTGTTGAATTAGATGTAAATAAATCAGTGTATAATAATAGCATGTCAAAGAAAATAACTTTTTGGTAGTGAATAAACTGGTTTACGTGTTGGGTTAAGACTGAATAAATCATAGAGTGAATAAATCGTATATCTCAACTAAGCAAATATACTAAGTTTGGTGATATTTTGTTATTTAGTATTAACTTCTTTTTTTTATAATAAACAAAAAAAATTCATATATCCTTCGTTCGTTGATGTTAATGAGATTTGAACGTACAACCACTTACAACATACGATTTAGTATTAACTATTAAGTGCTACGTTAAATGAGTAGGTAATAAATAAATTCGGTTTAACGCATTCATATGTGTTAAATGTATATATGATAAATAAGTAAAGAAATTGATTTAAGGGGTCATTTGGTTCATGTTTTGGAGAATGTCTTGGCATGAAATACGTCAAGGAATCCCGTGCCAAAGCATATTATACCATGACATACTATATTATTTTGTTTGGTTAGTACATTTATTCATTTCATGGAATACTTTAAAAATGTAAAAAATACTTCATTTATAGAAAGCTCGAGTTATTCATTTTTGAAAAATAAAATGAAATGTATTTCCTCCTCATGGGAATAGAGAAAAAGTCAATCAATTTTGATGGTAATCTTATTCCCACCAACTATGCCCTAGGGAATGGAGTATTACATTACTTTATTATCTAGTGTCATGGTTGTAAAAATCAGTCTAGGCGGCCGCCTAGGCGCTAGGCGTTGTCCAAACCCATTTTTTCCGCCTAAGTCCGCCTAAATACCGAATAATTCCGCCTAGCCCCCACTTAAATTTTTTTTTTTCACTTCTATTTTTTTTAGGCCCACAACCCACATTTTTTAATGTTTAGTTTCTTTCTCTTTGTGCATTTTTTTAGGCCCGCAACCCGCTCTAGGAGGATGGAAAGGATTATGATACCAGTAAAAATGTGTTGATATGTCAGTAATTTTATTTTGTGTTTTATTTGGATTTGTGTTAATGTTATGTTGTGAATTTCATGTTATGATTTGTTTGGATGTTGTCTTAAATAAAATTCATATGCACTATTTTTAGTATAAAAAATTGTAGCAAAAATTATAATATACAGAAATTAAAAAATATGACAAAAACTATGTAAAATTACAAATCCGCCTAGAACCGATTAATCCCCGATTAATCCCTCTAGGTGCTAGACGATGTCCATCCGCCCGACCAGCGCCTAGCGATTTCTGTAACATTGCCTAGTGCGCGAACCAAACATGAAAACGGAATCCATGACCAAGTATGCCAAGACATTCTAATTCCAAAACTTCAACCAAACGCCCCCTAACACATAAAATATTTTAATTTCAAATACATTTTTTATTTTAATTATTTGATTTACCACTAATTGTCAATATCTTAATTACCTGGGGATCGAAAGGAGAGAAGTACATTTTACACATAATAATGGTGTGAAGAAGGAGGCTTCGGTTAAGTGGGGGACACTTGTCTGAAAGATATTTGTTTGCTATCTTCAAAAAAAAAATTCTGTTTTTAGGTGGAGATGATATAGCATTTAATGCTTGCACCATATTCACTCTTAAACACATTTCAATTTGAAAATGACATTTTTTTTTGTGCTCGTTGCTTGCAATTATAATGAGACATATTATTGATCAATCAAACCTCTCCATCAGTCAAGTGATGTTGTGATCGTTCGGTCAAATAATAATAATAATAATATACTTTTTTAGAACATAACATAAAATGTTTCGGATTTTTCTTTTTATAAAAAATAATATTATTTGTTTCTCAGAACTTTTTCATCCTAACTCATTCTGAATTTTTATAAAACATATTCAGATTTACTTGAATTAATATTTTCAAAATAATATTTTATTCAAAAAAATTTATTTACAATATAAAAATAGTGTTTCATAAAGATTTGTTTCTTTGATAAAGTTTTTGAATAAATTGTTTTATATAATTTTTAAGTGTTTTTTGGTTTTTGTAAAATTTTAGTTTCTTTCAAAGATTGTTTTTCATATCAAATAGAAACATAAAATATAAGATTTTTTTAAATGAAATTATATAATAAAATATTTTTATGTCATATCATTCTAAAATATCACATATACATTTGAATAAACATGTTATGTTTGTTGGTACTTGAAAGCTATATCATCACTTAATCGAGGAAGAATTTCAATAATAAAAATTAAAACTTCGAAGTCTGAAACCAATTGAAATATGAAGAATTTAATTGGACTTTAAAGCAAATGTGAGGAATCAAAAATAATTTTTTTTACATATGGAGAGAATGAGAGAGAAAACAAAGTCAAAATTCACAAATATATTATATTATATTATAGTGATTTTATGTTGCTCGTGAAACACAATAAAATAATTTATATAATGATAACTATTATTATTACCGTTGTTGTTATTTGTTATTAGAGTGTTCAATATTTCATGAAATTATTTTGTTAACAATTTGTAAAAACTGAATATTAGTCCGTAATCAAAAACTAAATGAGATATACAATGTTTGTGGTTAACAATAGTGATCAATACATTAGAGCTATTATAAAGTTCATAAATTTCAATTTCAATTTTTTATCAACAACATGAATTGAAATTTCATAGTATGAAATATATTAAATTTCACATAGTAAATTTTAAATTACACAACAAAATATTATTTTTATCTTGCTCGATGATGATTTTGACTGAAATTATTGAAAATAAGTCGTTTCCTCATATTTATCTTATTATTAATTTTTCTAAAACTATAATAGTCCGGTATGATATAAAATTCAATTTCAATTCAAAAAATCAACAATAATAGACTAATATATACTACTATTTTTGATATTTATGAAAATTATTATTTATTTGTTTTTCAATAAATTGTAAATTCACATTTTTTATTTCGAGCACGAATCTCACTGAAAGTAAAACATTACTAGTCGTTGCACTAAATACAGGCCAAGTTTTTTCAGAAAATTAGATGTGGTGGGAGCACTACTATGACTGATTGACATTCTGGACCAAAGGGCTTGTGAGTGAGACTCATCCTAGGACTACGGGTCTGGTGCCCTCCCATTTCTCTCTTTTTTTTTAAATACTGGACATGTCCTGTTGCCCTATGATCTAGCGGGTATCCGATCCGAACAGGGTGGGTAATATCCGAAAAAAATATTCGCAGGTCGGACAATTCTCAGAAGAAAAAAAAATATCCGCTCCGGGTTTGGATCGGGTACGGGGGTAAATTTTTACTCGTAGGTATACCCGTTAACCGAAAAAACACTCGAAAAATATTCGAAAATATAGGAAAATATCCAATAATATGAACATTTTGAATGTTTTATGGATTAATTATTTATAATATTTAGATTTTTAATGTATTTGTACATGTTGCTTGTTTTATGTATTTAAAATTGTTGGTGATTTTACATATTTGTATAATAATTTTTGAGATTTTTCTTTTTTGAGATTTTTTTTGGTGATTTTTGGATAACGGGTTCGGGTTCGGATATACCGGTTACCCGCGGGTTCGGGTATGTTTTTTACCCGCATGCATTTTTGGTTTAGGTTCGGGTAATATCCGAAAATTCGGGTTCGGGTATGGGGGAAGCTTACCCGAACCTGACCCGCTCCTTGACATTCCTCTACCCTCGCTCCGCTTCGGCGTATTTTTTATTTCATTTTATTTAGAGAAATGTGTATTACCTTCCGATTTGTTTTTTTTACATTAATATTTTATCTATAACATATATTTTTGAAGTATGATATATTTTTTGATTTAACATTCTAAAATGTACATTTTTAAATGTACGCCGTAATTTTTTTGTTACGTGTTATTTTTTTTACTTAATTGTTATATTGTTTCGAAATATAATACATGTTTGCTTCATACCCTCTGACAAATATATTTTTAGATGCACGGTATATCTTTAAAAATATGTATATCAAATATTAGTAGTATTTTACAACTATAATTTTTAAAATCCATTAAATATATGTGTCTCGCGCCAATGGGCTCATAACTCAAGTGGTTGAGTGCATAGAACAATAAATCATAGGTTATGAAATCTATTATCTTTGACATCAATTGATGGGTGACAAAGAGTCTTCTCCGTTTAATCAAAATTGGTCTCGATTTTTTAATTATTTTGACTTTTGTATTAATAATTGTATATATTGTCAAAAGATATCCAATTGGTAGAAATAAAAACCTCATCATAATATAACAATATAATTGTTAATGATTTAATAAAATATCAAGAAATATTTTTAATTAAAAAATATGCTCCTACAGTATACTACAATATCATCAATCCCTTTCAGTATTCTATTAAGTATTAAACATTCGCATACAAAATGAAAACACACATTTCATATCGAATGCTATAAGGCCGAGAGTACCTTTTCATGTAATAAACAATAAATTATATTAATAATTATTTTATAAAATGATTTATCATAATGTGCTTAACAAACATGTTTTATTTGAGAAGTTTATAATTTTTTTAAAATGTAACTAAAGGCGCAAATCCATGCCGCTTGAAATCATGGAATAACCAGTCCGACTGTTTTTCTCAAAAACATAAAAATATGTTTTTCTCAAAAACATAAAAATATAATTTATCGTTACGCAATTCGCTACAGAAATTGTGTTACAAAAATTCGATAAATTAAACATGTGTCAAGTTTGGATTCATATGACAAACTGGTGTTGTGTACAACCAGTCAGACTGGTTGTTACACAAATGTAAGAAAAGTGACTTGTTACATCAGTCGACATAGATATCCTGATAAATAAATAAAATAAAAAACGACAGATGTCACTCTGTGGATAATTTGAATTTTTTTTTATTAACTATAGTATAATGTGTATTTCAAAATTTTAAACATATTTTTTTGTCGAAATGAACATTTTTTGTTGCATAAAATAATGTTTACAAAAATATTGAAAACAAAATTTGTATTTCGAAATTTTATTTGCCCATTATAGTGACCCTCTATACAATCATCTACAAAAGTGATGCAACAAAAATCAAAGTATTTAAAAATTTTATTTGTGTATTATTGTGACTCGTAACATTATTGGCTGCACATAAAATCTTGTTTATTATTGTGACTCGTTATACGGTTAGCTACACAAATGATACAACATAAAATAAATAAAATACACATGTGTCAAGTTATCCATTAGGATATTTTTAATATCTATATTATAATATTATAATACTATAATTATAATATTATAATTATAACATAATAGTATAATTATTTTTTTTCTAATATTTTGAGTCAGAGTCATTTTGGGGTTGGGGCCATTTTTAATATCCTATTTTATGTCCATAGCCCTTCATAATATCATATTTTCATATGTTTTAATTTCTCTGTTCTGCTCTTATACAGTTAACCTTATTTCTCTGCTTTAATACAGTTAATCTTATTTCTCTGTTCTGCTATAATAGTATAATACTATTATAAAAATTAAAGCAGAACAGAGAAATAAAATTGAAACCTCATAACAAGAATGAATTAAAGCAGAACAGAGAAATAAAATAGGATAAAACTATTTAATTATTGCGCTAAACAAGAATGAAGATCATGAAATACAGTTGATCTTTTTTTCCAAGAAATACCAGTGGGTTTTTCATATTCATATTCGTATCTTATATTTATCTTATATTAAGGGAAAGCAAAATGGATGTAAATAATATATATGCTATAATTCAAAATATATTATATATCTAAATTTTTTTTTATAGCGATGGTTATTTGGAAGGCGTAGTAATTTTTCACCAAGTTAAATCGTCAAATTTTGATATTATCAGTAGGGAAAACGTAGTAATTTTTGAACCGGAAATAAATTAAATTGAATTTATTTTTATTTTGTTTTTCTTTGCTAATCGAAACCACTAATTCCTTTGCTGACTATACAAATTACATGAAATTCAACAGTTAAACAATTATTTCGTCATTAAAATATATTTTTATTTTTAGTGAATTAGTCAGTGAAATATATTTGTAAATCATAAATTATTTTAGCTTCATTCGAAATGTATTCATAAATTGTAACACATAGCATAAAAATACATCACGAACACAGTTAGAAATCTAATGAATTTCATTGACGAATATTTCGTCGTTAATTCAGAATTCCAAACCGAAGACTATTTTGAAACAAACACAACAGAAAAGTACTCAAAATAAATGCAAAAAAAGAAAAAAAAGAAAAAGAAAAGAAATCCAAACCAAATTACTAATGCCAAGAAGGGAAAGGCACTGAATGAGAGCTTCCTTCGCCAGCTCCCGACTGAAACGAGCTTTGGAAGTTATTCACCTCTCCATTTCCTCCGAAACTGGAGACGACAAAAGTACTCACCCTATCCGTACCAGTAGCAGTACCGGTACCACCCATAAACCCACTAAACTCACCAGAAGCCCCGAATTGGTAACCCGGTACGAGAGGCACGGCCATTGGTATATGCTCCGTTCCAATGCCCGTACTAGTCGTGATAATCGAAGAAGACGATTGAACTGGAGAGGACATGACTGGAGATGACAGAAGAGAGAGAGCACAATCCGACAGTAACGGACTGGATTCGTCCATTAAAAATGGGAATTGCCGCCTCGTTGGATACATAGGGGTAGAAAAGGAAATCGACTCGGGTTTGACGGGTGCGAATAGATTTTGATAGGATCCAAATCTCGAACCTACAAATAATCACACAAAAATAAGTACATGGTAAATATATAATTTATCGAGAAAAGGGGACCTTGGTGGTTATTTGCAAAAAAGACCCCGGGATTTAGATGATTATCGTTTGCGGATTTTCTTCGGCGCCGATTATGCCCTTCTAATCTTTTTCTACAACTTCTTTTCGCATCGTCGAATTCTACTATCAAGTGAAATCTACATCGAATTTTAATATACTTTTAAAAGTTACATTACATTATATGCATTTATGCCCCTGAAAATATGACCGAGAATAAAGTTGTATGAAAAAGCAAAAATTGAAGTAATAATATATGTTTGCTAAAGTGTGATTAGAGAGAGAAAAGCTCGCATTTGTAATTATTAGCAAATAGGTGTTAAAGTATAAAAAGGATTTAAGAAGAATATTGGTTTGTCTTTATGAAGAGAAATTAAAAGGCCAAGATTTGCTTGTTTCGCTTTTACACAAAAAAAGTTAATATTTGCATTAGTATCCACAAATCTTGATTTATTGTATTAAACTTGCTCTAGATTGGAATTGTTAATTTGAAAAATTGCAAATTGAAGTTATTTTGCAAATTATAATGTGAATTTGATAATTTGCAAATTTATGGCATTTATCCAAAAAAAAAATCTGTTAGTGCGAATAAGCCCTTCAATGTTTCCTCAAAAACTACTACAAACTTTAAAAATGTTGAAGTAAAATATACAAAAAAGAGGAAATTTGGCAATTTCACTTTTTTACAAAGATTTGTAAGGGGTAAAATTGGTATTTTCGTTAGACAAAAAAAAATGAACAGAAACATGTCAAAAGTTCACATTGCATTACGGTACCACCAGTTACAGATATAGAAAAGGGTACAGTCTACAGAGCAGACAAATACCAGTTATAGAAAATAGAAATTCAATGAAAATTCAAATTTAGTCCATTTTAAAGGTACAATATTTAATGTGTATATAGTAAAATAACTAACTTATAAAAGTACAAACTAAATTAAAATTCCAATAAAACAGGAAGATTTGTGTGCAAAAAAAATGTTAAAATTTGTCTTATTTTAATTATTAAAACTTCATAAATATTATATAAACAATCATAAATGCTTCTTTTAGTCAAGATGCACATGTCTAAATTCGCAATTAACCCCCTTAAAAGCACAAAAAGCACCAAATTTATTACTCGAGAAATTATATCTACAACTACCAATTTAATCATTCTGGCATAATCATCAATACCAGTAAAATTTCCACTAACAACCCCAAAATCTAAAAAATTAACCAAATAATATTTCTATTTTTTTCATAGAAAAATACTGACGAAAGTCAACCCATATATAAAACTAATCAAAAGAAATCTCAAACATTCCCCCTGAAAAACTATACAAATTGAAAATCCAAAACACGCTTAATTTTATTTAAAAATTCACAAATTGCAGTGCAAACAACAATGAACTAAAAAAATGCACAAAATTCATCAAAAGAGATAAATAAAAAAAAGTTAAAAGTAGGATTGAAATTGAAATTACCTGCTACATTGCTGACAAAACCTCTGTTCTCTGCCAGATACAATCACTATTGGTGATTTCGAATGACCCTCACAAACTTTATGCCTCCTATGATACTCTCTACACTTGCCCAAATCCGCCTTGCAACCCTCCACCGAGCACAAGGCCGCGATGCGTCCACCTCTCGTCGATCCGTTGCGAGCCCTCTTCGAGACTGGAATAGGTGTGTGTGATAGGTTGTTCAGCTTGAGGTCCAGTGGGTTTGGGGAGGGAGGAGATCGTGGAGGTTGTGCTGGTGCACATGGACCGGGTCTAGCTGGGAGTGTGAAGTATGATTGGTCGGAGACTATATCCCATGGTGCTGGCATTTTTAGGTCCCAGTCCATTACCGATGATGAATTGTACTCTAGACCAAGGAAGAAGAGAACAATTGGGATGCAACAATGGCGAAAGATTGATGGTACTCTCTCTCTCTAAATTAACAGTTTAACGCTCCCATTTTAAAAGGAACCAAGACAAAGGGACAAAAACCAACAGAAGGGTATGGTGAGAGATCAGAAGAATCTGAGGAGAGAGAGAAGGGAAAAAGGAGGGAGAAAGAAAAGGTTGAAAAGAACTGAAAGCAGTCAGGGGTTAGTAGCAGAGCAGCACCGGAGAAGCAGAGCAAAGGCCAATTATTTTGGCTTTTATGAATGTTTTTGTCTATATACATTCTTGAGTTTCATCGTTTACATCTTGCGCCCGTGGCCTAACGGATAAGGCGTCTGACTTCTAATCAGGCGATTGTGGGTTCGAATCCCACCGGGCGTGATTCCTGCTATTTTAGTTTATATTCTTTTTTTATTTCTAGAAAGAAGTGAGATTTTTGATGTTCAAAACTTTCTAAATTGAGTAAACGTGGAAATAAAAAAAACTTGCCTAGAAATGAATTTTTGGAGAGAGAATTTTTGGCGTGCTTGTCAATTACATGTTATTTTTATTATTTGTAACCAATTACATGCACCGAATTATTTGATTAGTTTTTTTTGTGATTAAATTATTTTGAAATAAATGTGATTTAAGTATACAATTAAATTATATAAGTTTTTTATAAATTGTTGTTGTTGTTATCGTTGTTACGAAAATATATAACTAATTCACTTATTGGTGCAATTTAATGTGAATTTAAATTTTAATTAAACTTTATTTGATATTATATTGATAATTTCTTGGATTTTCATATAACATTTTTTTTTGTTTTGATAAATTCATATATTTTTATAGTTTAGTACGCTAGTAGTTTGCTAATAAATGATTATTAGTTTCCTAAGACTAATAAATTATTTTAACTATACAAAATTGTACTAGCAAACACGCCTAAATCGGTAAATTTTAAAAGTCTTGGTAATAATAGACATATAGTCTATGTTACGGTAGAGTAGATACATGTCATATCTGATACAATATGAATACGATAATATGATAATTTTCAAAAAAACTTAACATATTATGCGTCTATTATGTATAATATTTTTTATTTTATCAATTATAACTTATATATTTATTATTTTTATTGATATTAAATATCATATGATTAACTTAAAGATTCTTAAAGTTTGATATTATTTTATATAATATTATAAACTAAATATTGGTAACGTGTAGTTATTTATTTATATGACAAGCTTTTATTTCAATTTCACATTTCATATTTTCTTTTTTCAAGTATATTTATTTAAGTATTTGATAAGTATCAGTAAGTATATCAAAAATATTTGTTGTTAATTCAGAATAAAACATTTAAATATGTCACATGAAATATATGATTCATAACTGATATTATCGAATATACACGCTGGGATAGTTAAGTTTTGGAAATAAACATGGAAATCAAAAACTTGGACAGAAATGAATTTTTGGAGAGAGAAATTTTCCTGCTTGTCGATTACGTGTTATTTTAATTAATTTTAACCAATTACATGCACCGAATTATATGATGTCTTTTTTGGTGATTAAACTATACAATTAAATTATATAAGCTTGTTATAAGTTATTATTATTATTATCGTTGTTGTTGTTGTTGTTACTAAAAATATATAACTAATTCACTTATTGATGCAATTTAATGTGAATTTAAATTTCAATTCAAACTTTATTAGTAGTTTGCTAATAAATTATTATTAGTTTCCCAAGACTAATAAATTCATGTAACTATACAAAATTGTACTAACAAACACGTCCTAAATCGGTAAATTTTAAAAAGTTTTGGTGATGATAGACATATAGTCTATGTTGCGGTAGATACATGTCATATCTGATACAGTATGAATACGACAATATAATAATTTTCAAAGAAACTTAACATATTATGTGTCTATTATGTATAATATTTATTATTTTATCAATTATAACTTATATATTTATTATTTTTACAGATATTAAATAATATATGATTAACGTAAAGATTCTTAAAGTTTGATATTATTTTATATAATATTATAAACTAAATATTTGTTACGCGTAGTTATTTATTTATATGTCAAGTTTTTTTTATTTCGGTTTCACATTTCATATTGTATTTTTTCAAGTATAATTATTTAAGTCTTTAATAAGTATCGGTAAATATATAAAAGTATTTGTTGTTAATTTAGAATAAAACATTTAGGTATGTTACTAGAAATATCTAATTTGTATATGATATTTATATTTATATCGAATATATACGCTACAACAAATCTTGATTTATAAAATATCCACGTAACATAACATATAATTGTCCGAAATCATGAAATGGTTAGCACATCGACTGACTTTTTACAATTTAGCCCATTTTTCCCTATTTTCAAACAACGATGAAATTGTTATTTTACCATTGAATAATACTACAATCAAGTAATTAACGTTTTAATTTCGTTAATCAAATCATTTTATATTTTTTATTTAGTTCAGTTAGACATTTTCATCAATTAATTAATGATTGTGCTGTTAAATGGTGATGTTACTAGAAATGTAAACGGTTCGGATAGTAGTCATACTTGATATATATCCATATTATTATTACAACACGAAACTATCTGAATCCCGATACAGTTCCGATATTGTCGGATACAGATACAAACTTTTTTCGGATAATAAACAAATAGTAAAAAATGATGACATATATTTTATACTTATATACATATACATATACATAATTTTCAACTTCAACGAGAACAATTTAAATTATTATTTTCAAACTTTCGTCAAAATTTTGAGAGGACCAAACTCTCCCGTACATTGATACGTTCTCGTGTGTTGTCAAACATGTTTTTAATAAGATGTAGTAGTCATTCTATTTAATAAAAGGGAAATTATACTCTGTCACCGTATTGCAAAAAAAAAAACTAATTCTTAATTAACTCATTTAATTAACATCTCAATTTAACAAAAAATATTGAATTAATAATTTTTAAATATTAACTATTATTTGTTAATCCGGATCAATGTTATAGATATCGCATATCGCTTAGAGATCGGTCAGTCACCGATAAGAGATATGACCGACATAGCGGATTCATAACGGAAAATATCAGTGGTATAGCCGTTCTGTACTTTTTAATATTAATATATTAATTTGATTATTATAACATTAATTTATATTAAGTTTCTTAAATTAATTTAAATTCTCCATGATTAATATTCAAAATTGAGCAATACAACATAAATTTCAAGTCAAATTAGAGATACATTTAATATTATAACACAAAATTCATAAATAATACAGTAAATTAAATCACGAAATCGTGTTCATTAACCATCGGTGTAGATGCGGATGCTCCCAATGAAAGTCCAATCTCGTTCGGATCAAAATCGATTTCATCTTTGATCAGATCATCTCTTCATCCTGATCAAAATCGATTTCATCTTCGATAATTTTCGACCATCTCTTGAACGTATCGGCCCACCAAACTAATATTCAAAATAAATTATGTTTTAAATCCAAATCGGTTCAAACCGGTCCATTATCAGCCCATATCGGCCCATATCGGTCCATGTATCGGTCGACCGATTTACTCAACCGATACAGGGCATATCGTAATGGAGAGACACTGATTAGAAATATGAAACCGACATAGCGGACCATATCAGTGATATTTAGAACACTGATCCGGATAGATGTTAATTAACACATGTGTTAATTCATAAGTTAATTAACTGGATTAATTAGAAATTAGTGATTTTTTGTTGCAATCTGATGGCACCATATATGTCCTCTTCATAAAATATCAAAGTTAAATCCAATTATTGATATTATTTGTTGTGAGTCTCCGAAAATCACAATGGTTATGATGTTCGAATTGATTAAAAATCACAATTAATTATGTGTTATGATGTTAGGATTGATTTAGGAGTATCGTTATCAAATCACTACATTTGTCCTTTTATGTTCTTACATTTTTCCTTTCTTTGATTCGATTGGAATTTAATTACTGTACCGTTGATTTTGATTTATTTCAACGGTCGGCGATAGAATGAGAAATTCAATTACGTTCATCATATCCTCAATAATGATGACTACAAATAATTAGTCTAGTGAGAACGAATTTATTTATCAGACATTATTTTATTCGATATATTTGTTATATATTATTTGTATATAATATTGTGAGGATTGATTAATTAGATTAATGATAATGTTAAAACAATCTTGAATTTTTGTTCCTGTCACACGTCATCAGAGCATGTGATTCTGACAGTGAAATTGTATTACAAAAAACATACAATTCTAAATGTATTCTTATAATTATTATAAGGGAAATTTTACTATGTCCCTCAAATGTCTTGAAATTTTTCCCCACAATAATAATTAATGGTTAATTCATGAATTAGTATTTTGGATTAACGATTAATTCATAATTATTTATTTTTAATTACTTCGAATTAATCATCAATTGATATGGACCTTAATTATATATTAAAATTTTAATAATCATTAATTAATCGTTAATTCAAAATACTAATTCATGGATTACCCATGAATTATTATTGTGGGGAAAATTTTCAAGACATTTGAGGGGCACAGTAAATGGTTTCTTATTATAATATGTATGTGTTCTAGTTCGTGAACTTGTTAGGTTCGCAAGTTATATATATATGGAGGGATTCAAATTTTTTTTTTTAAACTTAAAATTACATATTTACTCTTTTTTAAATTGAAATATCATATTTACCCTCTCATAAATCTAAAATATCATATTCCAAAAATTAAAAATTATCTAATTTCTCAATTAAAATTAACAGTCGATATTTAAAATTGCTATTTTTTCTTTATATATTTAACCTTGTAAAAACCAAAAGATATCATATTTATCCTTCTAGAAATAAAAATACATATTTATCCTCCCAATAATAAAAATTAACATATGTGCACTTCCGACATAAAATCTCATATTTACCCTCCAATTTAAAAAACCATTTGTCATTACATATTTTTTTAAAAATACAGAAAAAATCATCGCCATTGTGATAAAAAAGCATATGTTGTTTTATAATCATTCAGTAAGTAATTATATTTCCCAAGATTATGTTGTCATCATCTAAATTCATAAAATATGTATTATATAAGAAGTAATATATAATGCAATAATACAAATTATAGAAGAAAAATGAAGTACTTGTTCACTATCAATTATTTATATTTATTCGAGATCTTCATATTCAATTAAGATAAGATTCCTTTTTTTATGTTATGATTTCGTGGAGCATGTCCTAAAGGAGGTATCAATTTGAATGAAACTTTTTTCTTTCAAAAATGCAATCTTGGATAAAAAAGAACTTGAATTTACTTCGTTTTCAATGTCCTGAAGGGGATATAAATTTGAATGAAATTTTTTCTTTAAAAAATGCAATCTCGGATAAAGAGAACTTGAATTTACTTCGTTTTCAATCAGCTTCAATTTATTTTTTCTCTATTTTCTTTCCTATCAATACCTAAAGATCTTAAAAAGAGAACGATATTTTCTCACTGGAATCATATTTCTTTCCATATCAAAACTCAAATTAAAAAATGAATGATACAACATCTGGAAATAAATGATTAATTTCTTTCAATAAACATGCTAAAGACCCAAACCATAGAGTGCTTATCACATGTGCCACAGATAGATATGTAAGGGAAGTTCTATGATAGGCCAATTTTTCTTATCATGGACCAATTTTTAAAAAAATATATTTCGAATATTTGTTAAATAATAATTTTTTTTGTAAGATTCTAGTGTATATTTATCATTTAATGCTATCCAAAACATAAATTATGTATAATTAATTAATAAATAGCTAAAATTCTTAAAATATTTTTTTTAAAATCGGTCCATGATAAGAAAATGGATCTATCATAGAACTTCCCATGTTTTTATATCGCGCATTGCAAACCCTCCATTTTAATTTTAATGTAATACATGTATGGTCAGATGTTGTAGTTCAAGATCTTTGATATTTTTTTTACTCTCATTTGAAACTAAATTGATATTTCTATAATGGATATGTAGAATGAATCAATATATGATAATTTTTTGTCCCATCTAAAGAAGAAAAAAAATTCAACTTTCTTTTTCTGAGGATTATTCCTTAATATGAATTCTTAATTTATACATTAAGTTGGATTTGAGATGTATATCATTATAGTTATATGAAACTAAAAAAAAATTCAACTTTCTTTTGTCCCATCTAAAGAAGAAAAAAAATTCAACTTTCTTAATTTATACATTATTTTATTATATGAAACTAGAAATAAGAAATGACAAAAAAAAATCATTATAGTTATAGAGGGGAAAATGAAATTATGAAAAATAAGACAATAATTTTGTACAACGACACTATACAATAATTTGGAAAAGGGATGTAGCGCAGCTTGGTAGCGCGTTTGTTTTGGCCCTTGGGTACAAAATGTCGCAGGTTCAAATCTTGTCATCCCCACCTATAATTTCTCGTATGGTACGTAAAAAGAAATGCAACGAAGTCAAGATACTATATGTATGGAAATATATGGGAGAATTTTTCGCATAGGGAAAATGATCTTTTTTATTGTACGCGGGTCTTCAAAATCCGATGTCATAGGTTCAAATCCTAATTGCTTCTATCTTATATCAAATTAGAATTAAATAACTTAAAAAATAGAATTGAAACTGAAATATAACCTTATGTAAGGAGAAGTCAATGAGAAAAGAAAATTAATTTACCAACACCCATTTTTGGACCCAACTTTGTGCAATTTTCTTGTGCCACATCATCATTTTTTCATCACTTTTTTTTAGCCATTAGATTATGATATGTGGAAAAATTTAGACCATTGATTAATCATTGATTTTTTATAAACATTTTTCTTTGTAGCCATTTAAGTGTCCCTTATTTTACACTATATTTTAAGGATTCTTAGAAACCCACATCATCATAAATTAATGATGTGGACTATTATTATTGGTTAGGTTCATGTTAAACTAAGTTTATTCAATTGTTTACCATTTTACATAAGATTACATGATCAAATGTGAATGCAATGGAAGATGAAAAGTTTATATATATAATACTAATAACTTAATTTGTGATATTATAAACATAACACACATAGTTGTATTATTTTTAGAATTTTAATTTTAGAAATTCATCAAATATATTCGTTTTAATTTTCTCTTTATTTTGACATCTATATTAACATAGTTCATACACACCATTTTTCATAATTTTAATTTGTAAAAATAGAATGTAAAAGACGCAATGCAAAAAGTGTTTTTTCATAAAATAAATTTTATTATTTATTTACATAATAGAATTTTAATATTAATTTTTATTTTTAAAAATTATAATCAAAAAAATTTAATATTAATCCTTTTGAAAAGTAATGGAAATAAAAAAAATTTATCCACCGAAATAATTTCTTAAATTTATAAACACTTATCAAATAATGTAATAATGTAATTTTTAAAAATATAAAATTTTAAAAGATCATATGATATAAAATTATTTATCTTTATGCTAAATTATTTTTTATATTGTTTACTAAATTACTTTCACTATCGAGTTTGATATATTATTTATAATCTTCTTTGCATTTTTAATCAATAACAAATTGTTAGTACTATATAATTAATGATATGTTACTACGTATGTTGTATGATTCATTAATTTTATATTTGATAGTGCATGAAATATTGTGAACAACAATGATATAATATTTGTTGTTATGTTTTTTTTTTTTGTAAAATCGTGGTATACCTTATATATTATTATTATATAATGAGATTAATATAATTGTTATTATTTGATTACGAAAATGAAACTTGTTTTCATCACAATGTAAAATAATTGTAAATCATATACATAATCATAGATAAATTAGTTAAAATAATTATATTATGAAATGGTATTATCAATATTATTATATTTATATGTACTTTGTATTACCATAAAAAATATAATTAATATTCTCGCTGCGTAGCGCGAGTATTCTCCTAGTTCAATTAAAGATCCAACTGATCACCGCATCTATAGCATCTATATTGCAAATATGCAGTCACGAATAATTCTGCCAAAGTTATAAGAATTAGTCATAAGACAAAATCATTTTTTTGTTTGAGAAAAAAAAAATCTAAAATCTATACCTAAATATTAATCTAAATTGTGCCTGAATGCCAAGTACTCAGGAAATAATTTTCGAGATAGATTTTTCGAAATGATTTAGACAATTGATTTCAAATAAGTCGTATTTTTTTAAAATAAATAAATAGTACTGTGGTTATAGTTAAAATAGCTAATAGAAAACTAAATTAACTAATTATATTAAGCATGAAAAGAATCTATTAAAAAAAATTGTTGATTACATATGTGAGAAAGCACTTATCCAAATTATAAATATGATAGGAATACAAAATGATTAACAACCTTAGTCTTCTTTCAATGGAAAATTCATTATCATGAGTTATTATCTTTATTATCATAATTTGGGATAATTTCTTTTAGGGAATCTTTCCATTAAGATTGTTTGAGTCCTAATTTAGGATTTCATTTTATATTCAACAAAATAAAAAAATAATCGAAATAAAAAACAAGGATTTAGAAAATCGGGGAATTAAAATATTAAGAAATTATTATTTAAGTTAGAACCGAAAAATCAAATTCATAAATAGTGGAACCCAGATTTGGAGAACCGGGAAATCAAATTTTTAATTAATTATTATATAAATTGTTCTAAATTGTTTTGTACGTATTAAGTTACATTGTTTTGTATGTTTTAAATTAGATGATCAATATGATATTTTGTTTCGAAAGAATACGTATGATATTTTTATTATTGAGAGGGTAGATATGATATTTATATTTTTAAAAAGGTAAATATGATTTTTTTTTTAATAATAAATGAGACTCATATGTTCTTATTTCATCGATGTCAATGAGACTTGAACTCACAATCTCTCACAACTTCTCCTTACATTGATGTCATTGTGACTTCAACCCACAATTTCTCATAACGTATGATTTTTTGTGTCTCGCACTCAAACAACTGGATTATGAGTCCATTGATATATTTTTGGGTTTTATAAAGGTAAATATGTAAACGGCAAAATAGTAATGTTAAATTTTGACCGTCAATTTTAAAGAAGAAATTGAATGGTTTTTATTTTTTATTTGAAGAATTTGTTAGTGACCATAAACTAACTCAAATAGATAAGTATTTACAAATTCCCTTGTTCTTTGATATATGTTTATCAAAGACACGTATAAATTATCATTTTGTACGAACAATTACTATTTATGGATCTAGAACAAGACTGAACTTATTTAATCGTTATTGACAACAAAAGTTAATCTGAGCGTGGTTACACATTTCTTTTAGTAATAACAAATTCCATCTTGATCATTCAAAATTATCATATGCATTTGCATTCACCAACTTTTTTAAAAAAAAACAAGTAAATAGAGAAGGCTCGGTAGTCCTCCATCCATTGGTGCCAATGAAACTCGAACTCACAATCTCTCACAACGTATGATTTTTTATGTCTCACGTCTAATCACTGGGTCACGAGCCCATTGACGTGTTCACCAACTTTTCTGGTAAATAATTTTATAAAATGAAATATAACAGCAGCCAAAAGTTAAATGCGCGATCAAGCAATTAAATTAAATTGCAAAATTTAGGTTTAGTCGGGACTAAATTAATTTATTTATCCTTAAATTTGTTCAGGTGGGACCCAACATGTTATATTTGGATAGTCTCAAACAGTCATTTACAGCCTGATTAATATCACAATCAAACACATCAATGAAACAAACAAAACAAAATCTTGGACCATTTTGTGCAAGGAGACAAATCAAGTGTCACCTTAATTTTTGGACAATGACACTCATGGGATTGTCAGTTGTCACAGTAATGCAAATTCAATTATATTTTTACTATTAACAAAAGTAAGTTTTTTCAGTTTTATCCGAGAAAATCAAGATTAAAAAAAATGATATGCACTCGAATCCAAAAAAATATGTTATTTTATTTGTATGTAAAAATATATAATTGGAATAAAATTAATCAAAAACATTTATTTTTATCTATTTTTAGAAATCCAATAAAACCAAAAATATAGGGCAATGTTTGATTTGAGGGATTTTGGTGTATTGTGATCCAAAATAAAAGATACAGATAAAAGATTTATGTAAAATCAAATGTTTGATTTTTTGTTTTGAAATACACAAAAAATGTGTATTTTGCAATGCACAAAAATTGTGTATTTAAATCACACTCTCTTCGTATTTGTATTTGTATTTGTATAATAAATATAATATAATATCATTTAATGTAATATTAATTTAATATAATATAATTCATTAAATATTATAAATCATGAATTTCAATCAAAAATCAAATAACGATTTTTATTTGCATGATTTTGAAATCCATCTAATCAAACAACTCAAATATATCGTCAAATATATGTATTTGATATTATATCTTATATATAAATCAAACAAATTTCTTGCAATTCTAAGTCTCCACGTCATCAAGGGGTTTTTGTATAAAAAAACTATTTTTTAAATTTATATTTTGGTCCTTTTTTACATTTTGATCTTTTTTTCTTATTTTACATTTTGGTCATTTTTTACATTTTGGTATTTTTTCCCTATTTTACATACATATTAAAATTTGTGAATACGTCCTGATTATATTAATCGATTTTAGAAACACCTGAACAAAAGTTATTTATACAAATTATATTAGAAAATAATATCCGTGATAGACTAATTTCATGAACCTTATGCATCTATTGACATCATGATATTTGCAAATATGTCATAATTAGATTAATTTAGTTCAAACGCATGCACGTTAATTCGCACACGCGTTAATTCTATTTAAATAATTATATAAAAAACATCCGGCGCAATTGCGCGAGAATAAAACTAGCATTAATGTATTTTCAAATGCCTCCATATTATACATGACACCCATAATGTAGCGATGTGATTGAATTTAAAAATTAATTATACAATTGATCTTTTAATAATTCAATTTTTATGTAATCATTTTTTTTTGACGGGTTTTGAACCCGGTGAATTCCCACACAATTGATCTTTTAATAATTCAATTCTTAGACCATGCCATAGTTGTTTTGTAAATCAAAATAATCTGAGATATTTTCACATTTCCGTGATAATGAATTTGAAAATATTATTTTATTTTTTTCCACACGCTATGTATTCAACGATATTTGCTAATAAAATTTGCTCACCAATTATAATATGTGAAACTAAACTATGCAATACTATACGTGAAGAAAAATATATTTAAAACATAAATTTTATTTATAAATAATTTTTTATAATATATCATAATTAAGGAAAAAACAAATCTGCACATCAAAACTGAGAATGTCCAAATCGTCATTAATATAAAAGCGACACTTGACAATTTGATTTTTTTTTTTTTTTTTTTAATCATATTTTATGCATTCTTTGCATATTTCAAAATGCTCTCACCTTTAATTGGCCGATCCGGACGTACTCACTCCTGAAAGGCTCGAGTCGATTTCTTATAATAATTGTGTCTGGTCGAAAATAAATTTAAAAACTCTGCAATTTTTTCTCCTCGGTAAAAATACGTCAAAAGTTTTCAAAATAAATTTAAAAACTCTGAATTCTCCATGAGTAAACACTTAATTTGAAAGAACTTATTAACCACCATCAACAACATGTCCTAATTTGCTAAATTCATTATGAACCTGTCCCATCTTATAAACATTTTTTTTATTAATGTCCCATCTTATACTTTCCTTAACTAGAATAGTCTTACTGGTACAACACAACCAACAAAACTAAAATAGCATGCAAAATATTACTGGTTGATAAGATGAAATGTTTGTATGTTGAATCCCTTATGTTAGTATCGTGGTCGCAAATAGCTTCGCTAAACGCACTATACCGCTATAATTTATTTTATTGACAAAACGTTGCACGCTGCAACTTTGTAGCCCGCTACATCTGATAAAAAATATTTTTAGATCGATTTATAAAAATAAAATGAATTTAATTAAAAGAAAATATTTCATGAAAAATTATAATAATTAAAATCACTTTTGGCTGAAAAATAAAAAATTGAGACGTTCTGACTTGTTGAAGATGCTCGTTTTAAAAAACTTTGTTAATTCTTTTATAAATTTATATTTGTGATGTTTAATATGAATATTTGTCATTTTAAATATAGTTTTTTAGATTTTTAAACATAAAAAAAAACCTTTTAATGCTGCTTTTTTTACATTAAACCATAATTAATATATAATATAAATAAATCGGAAATTCAAGATAAATCTATCAAATTTCACAAAACCATTTCACGCACAATAACAAATCTAGCAAAACTAATAGAATTCAATTTTGTCATATCAGTAAAAAAAAATAATGACAAATTAATATATAAAACCCTAAAATTTTAACGAAAATTTTCTAAACAGAAGGATTGGCGAAAATGACTTAATTAATTTTTTTTTTCAGATTAACGTGCAAAATTCATGGTTAAAACACTTTTGCCAGATCCCCTGACGAAAGACTAATCATTTTCGCTCGATCCTCAGACCAAATAACTAGATTTACAAATTTCAAATTTCCTAGTTATTCTCATAAATGGGCTTTTGAAAATGCTAAATGTCAAAAAAAACGTAAACATAAGTTATTTCAATATGATGAGGTGGGAACTTAGATGAGGTCGGCACATGTATCTGCAAAAAAATTGCCATTTGTGAGTGTATGTTTTATTATTTTTATATTTAATTTTATGAGATTTATCATAATAATTTTTTGAGAAAATTCAAGACAAATTTTAAAATAATTTAATTAACATAATAAGATTATATATATTTGTTACGTTATTTGAACATATAATTGGTATAGTCATAATCAAATAATAGATATATAACTTGCTTGTTTCAATCATACATCAAGTACAGAAAAGCTATTATGTTCTCCAATTTTCTGAAACAACAAATTTAACCCATTAATAATTCGGACCACTTGCACACAATCTCGTCGTGTTTCGTCAATCATTTGCACAAGTAAAACCTAAAACATGTTTTTTGACAGTGGATCTATAATAAATGGGGGGGACAATAACATGAATAAATTTACTAAGGGGGGTCTTGTGTAAAATGTGCGGGTCCTTTTCCTAGTTTTCCGATGTTGACGACTCACTTCGTATGTTTGGCGATGAACAGAGTTTGTGATGTCGACCGTTCGGTTGATTTACTGTACCTATATCATGGCTGGATTCGGTGTACATGTATTTTTACCCTCCTAAAAATTCAAAATATCATATTTATCCCTCACACGCACACGCGCGCGTGTGTATGCTACCTGGAATTCAAAAAAAAAAATCAAAACTAGAATACAGCTGATAAGACATTATCATGAATTATATAAAATATTATTCTGTGTATTGTGCATGACAGATCGCGTCCATACACGACTTCTAAAAAAAGTTTTCTGACACGCAATCCTTGACATGCGATTTCTGACATGATTTTAAGATATTATTCTACAAATTAAAAAATATTATTCTACAAGTACAAACATATTAGTCTGCTTCTTGGAGAAGGGAAAAAGAGAAGGATGTGCTAGTATCAGAGATTGTGTGTCAGAAAGCGATTTGTCAAAAATCGTGTATGGACGCAGTCCGTCATGCACAATACATAAAATAATGTCATAAAATATAGGAATTTTTTTAGGAAATCTAAAAATATTACGAGGTTTTTGGAAGAAACAAAAAATATAGAGATTTTTTTAGGGAATTTAAAAAAGATAGGAAATTTTCTAAAAAGACTTTTTCATAATTTGCAGAAAAGTTAGTTTTTGAAAAAAAATCCCCATTCATTAATTAGTAATCCAATTAACACTAAATTTTTATATAGAAATGAATTAATTATTAATTATAATGTATTTTTATTGATATGTTGAAATTAATACTTATTTCGTTTTTTTGTGTTAATTGTCTCCACTATCTTTTATCGAAATCTGCATTAAAGATTAATTGTCTTTTGTGTTAATTAATGATTAATTGTCTCCACTATTTTCAAGGACGAGAGATATGAGTGGAAAGGCACAGAAAAGTTTCCCATTTTTTAACGTGATTCGAGTATAAAGCGATTCTACGCTAATAGAAACAAACCGTACGTTAAGAGAAACAAACCCTAGAAATATTGGCTTAGATATTTGTAGGAACAAATTAAATAATTCTTAATTACATGAGATCAAGATCATTTATGAGCTTTATTTACTTCGACTTTTTTGAGAACATAATGTGAACTGTAGTACGAAGAAAAAATAACATTTTTTTGTCTTAATCGATTTATCCGTACTTTTAGAAGGGCAAATATGTAAAACCCCCATAATAATATGAGGCCATATATTATATATAGTACTCCCAATTTCCCAACATCATATGTATTCCTAATTAATGATTAATTAACATGATAATTAACCAAGTAATCATTCATTAATAATTAATTAATATATAATTAAAAAATATATATATTAATAATTTTTAATTAATATCAATTAATTGTTAATCGAATATATTTTTGTTAATGATCGTGTCAATTAATCATTTTAATGATTAATTGATCATAGAGAGGTGCGGTGGGAAGTACAAGCCGTCAAGGTCCCAACTTTATTTATTTATTCTTTCTTTCTGGACTAAACATAAATGTGAACGTCCTGCTCAAATTCAATTCGATCCCAAATATTTTTCAAAAAAATAACAAGAAATTCAATTTCAAAACACACGTTGACATAAGAGTGTTTATATGTACATAACAAAAATACCAAATTCCTAAATTAATTTTCAATATTACCTGAACTTTAGTTAATTAAAAAAGTCAACCTTTTCCTTCTTCCTTACTCAAATCCACACGCTACAATAAACCAAAATTTTGAAATTAAATTAAAAGAATAAAAACAATCAAAGGATACTACGTAATATAAATAACACGTACCAATCGTTTGCTCGTATACGGTTTAATCTGAATAGCCACGTCAGCAAGATCACCGATATTCTCACCCTTTCTTTTATTAAATCCACTCACTCCTTTCCATTTTTCAAAATCCTTTTTCGAGTCCTTTCTGGTACCGGATTGCCAAACCCGCCCGAAATTAGGGAGCCAATTATCGCCGAATTGAGATGCGTTTTTACCGCTACTTTCTCTCTCCATTTCAGCTCTTCGTGTCTCTGCCCATGCAGCTCCCACCCGTTTAGGGTTTAGTTTTTTGGATCTTTCTGAATTAGGGTTTGGGTTTGGGTTTTTAGGGTTTAGTAGTTCGGTTGGTTCTAACCACGGAGGAGGCGCACCCGTATGTACGTTTTGTATAATACCTTGAAAGTGGAAATCATATCAAATTTCAAAATATTATTTTTTGATTTAAAAGTGAAATTATTTTGTATTTTCTAATTTTACGTACCGTCTTTGGAGTCCTCATTATGGCCAATTTCATTTACCTGGAAAAATCAAGTGTTTATAAAAGGATAATGTAGGGGCCTTTTTGAAATATTCAATAATGCAGGGGTCTTTTTGAAATTTTGCAACGAGTATCTGTACAAGTCTATCAATTATGGTACCGAAATATGAATAAAAAAAGATTACCACTTCTCCATGAGCTCTTTTTTCACCACCTATCAAATTCAAAAGAATATAAGAGAAATATTAAACAGTACATTCAAACAATAAAAATTTAGTTTCGGCAAGTTGAGAAATTACCATTGTACCCTTGAGATCCACCAATAAGAGAAGAAGATCCAGATAAGTTCGAACAAATATCTTGAGACTTTTGATTAGTAGCGCTTTGTAAAGGCATAACATTTGAACTAAACGAATTAATAGATTTAATATTTTCATAATTATCTCTAGAATTATAAGTAATTTCATTTTGGATATCTTTCGCAGGCCCTTCTTGGATTGATGCTTTCTTCAACGATTCACAACTTTTCTCCCACTGAAAAAATTCCAATTTTGAAAAGAAATCAAAATAAATGACATCAATTTTACGAAATTTAGATAGGAAAATTATAACAATTTAGCAATAAGTAATATCAAACCTTAGTAAGATCAGCCTCAGAAACCCTAAACGAATCGACACGATCCAAATTTGAACCAACGCCATGCTTCCATAGGAAATCCTTCACGCTTTTCAAATGCTTCTCACTTGCCAAATGAGATATCGCATTGGCACTGCAAAATAATTAATTATAAATATAGGATTTAACATCAAATATTCTGATAACTTTAGAAAACAAAGAGAGAAAAAAAACATAAATTTTACCAAGCGAAGATACTGTCAGTGTCGACAACCTCTTCGAGACAAAAGATACACCAAAACTGGCTAGATTTAGCGCGATCAGGTCGCAGAAACGATGGATTGCTGAGAGAGGCGCGCAAATCGGAGAGTTTGATGGAGAATCGGGAAAGGGCACTCGAGAAGGCGGAGCAGTGAGTAGGGAAGTAGCGGTGGCGCCGCCCTTGATCGTGGTTTCTCCTACACACATCGCAGTATTCGTACGGGCATTTGCTTCTCTTCGGCTTCTCTTTGTTCTCCATTGTCGGAGCTCTGGCTCTGTGGGGGAGCAGACGAGGAAGGGTAATAAAATCTCAAAATATCACGTATGCCCCTCCGAAAATATGAAATATCATGAATATCCCTACAAAGTATTAATATTAATATTATCAATAAATAGTAGTTAAATAGTAATACCCTTTCTCTCTTAATTTTTCAAATAAATGCATAAATTATAATATTTTTCACATGTTTTTTTTTGTGTAAATACAAGATTAATTTTGAGAACTATTTAAACAAAATATAATAAAAAGGATACATAGTGTTTTTTATGTTTTGTAAGAGACATGATAGGTCATGAATTTTTATATGTCCTCAAAATATATAAGAAAAAGGAGCTAATAATGATGAATGAAATCTTATGTGTAAATAAACCTCGGGATATGAGCAAAATTTAGCGATGCGCGCGCGGCCACTATGATAATTATATTTTTTATTTTAATATCAATTGTTAATTTTATGATGATAATAACAATATTATATCAAAATAAAATTATTTTCCATTATATTTAGCTCATGATATTATTACAACTCATTATTATGTATAATTGTGTATATATTTTACGATTATTTTATGTTATATTAAAAAATATTTATTTTTTTGTTAAATATTAATACATATATTAGTGCTATTGTATAATAATATTTGAGATATAACATAATTTTACATAACAAAAAAAATTATATCATTGTTGTTCACAAGAATTTACGACTATTAAATATAGAAAGAGCGGATCGTATGATATTTGTACTTCATGGATGTTGTTTATAATATAATATAATACTGACAATACTTTTATTGATCACGAATGCAATGAAATTATACAAAATATAAAATTGAACAATCAAAATAATTACAAAAAATAATATCGAAGTTTAACAAAGAAAAAACATAAAAATCATTTAACATCATATGATATATATTTTTAAATTTACCACTTCAAAAATAACAATAATATTTGATAAATGTTTATAAGTTTAAAAATATATATCCTTTTCATTTCCATTTTGCTTTCAAAATTTAAATATCAAATTTGTTTAAACAAAAATACAAATATAACTTTTTTATTATTATATAGAATTCTAACTATTATAGTGTTTTTTTTTTCTAATTAGTAGTAGCTAAAATTCAATTATTTAAATACTAAATTATGCATTACATTTTCTTATATAACATCATTACAAATTCTAATTAGAGTAAACGTTATAATGAACTATACTAATATGAATTTCAAATTACAAAAAAAAAAAAAATTAAGCAAATATTTGACAAATTTTTAAAATTAAAGTTTTTAAAATACTATTAATGTAATCTACACAAAAAAAAAATAATATAATGTCTCATAAAATAAATAAAAGATCTTGTAATTGAGGGCCATGTCAAGTTTAAAAGGATCATAAAATAAATTCATACCTTTTTCGTTTTGTACAGTTCAATAAGGTTGTTTCTCAACTTTTAGTAGTTAGAAAATAAAAAAAGCATGATAGGTAGCTTACAAATGTACGACATATATTTAATAGGTTTTTATTGTACCAAAAAGCCTATATATAGAAAAGATATTTTTTCTTTTCAAATTATGGTATGAAGTATTGTTTTTTCAACTTGAATCTTATCGTATAATCACTGTAATTAGAAATTGGAGGAGATCAAAGCCAATTTTCTTGCATGCAGGTACTGTTTATTTCATATTTAAACTCGTCAGCTATTTTTGTTTACCAAACAGCCCGATTTAATTAATCAATAATCACGTATAACATAATTTACAAAACAAAACGTTACTAAATAAGATGAATCATAAATACTCATATGTCCGATTTGATTTTTTTTTGCGTAAATAGTTGAATGATACAAGTAACGGTGAATTCTTGGTAGAACGATATTACCATCGCTCGACGAGGTGCTGTCGGGAATGCCATTTTGATCTGTTGTCTCTCATGAGATGGCGCCGAGTGTACTTTGTAGAACATGACGAGGTTGTGGATCCGAATCTGCATGATGAGATCCATCATTCCATATCAGATGCTGAGGAAGAGTATTAGAACGATGATGAGAATTTGTGGCAAGTACGCGCGAAGAGTAAGGGCTTTTTATCTGGAAAGTTGTTGATTCATGATCGGTCATACCTGTTGGGTTACTATATGATGTAAACATGTTTTAAATTTTATTTTATGATGTTAAATAGCCAAGTTCTCGTTATATAAACTAGGAGACTAATCATATCGTTTTGAATTATTAATTCCAATAATAATCGCACAATACGCCAAAACTATATTCTAAAAAAATCAGTGAATACAAGTAGTGCATGTCTTCTGAATAATCAACGAATATTTAAGGATACGAAGAATATTTAATATTTATATTATGTTTTGTATTTTAAACATATATATTGTTTAATATAATTGGGACTATATAAGTTATGAGTTCAAGTCTTCAAGACTCAATTAGTTGTTTTTTTAGTTATTTGTAGTTTTAAGATTTTTCCTTTTACTTTCAGTCTTGCTTACTAATAATAATATATATTTTTTTTGTAAAATCTTGAAATCAAATATTTTCTTATAAAAAGCACAAATGTTATCGTCCAATCATTATTAAAACTATTTTTTATCTATAAGAAACCTTTTTTACTATCTGTAATGTGTTTCAAAGTTTTCAAGAGAAAATTATAGTAATGTGATCAATAAAAAAACGATTTGTACTATTATGATATTTTGAAAATTTTATGAAAAACAGAAGTATGCCAAATATTTTGATGATATTTGTTAAATTCTATTTTTACGAGAGGATTTTTTTTTTTTTTTTTTTTTTGAAGTAGATCCTAGAGCACGAAACGTGCTCTTGCGGTTCTATTCTTAATTATTAAAATAGCGGTGATACAAGTGTTCGATGCCCACATAGGTAGGGCTAGTACAAACAGTTAACATAGTACAAACGGTATTAAAATAGAGGACTTTTCTTTTAATAATATGAGTAGTGGATAAATTCAGAATAGAATACCCAAAGCCAAAATGTTAGGACCGACCTTGCAAGCCGAAAAACAACTGATATATAACAATCGAAAGACTTGGTTGTATTGTTCCTTGTGAATTGATTAATCAAAATAAAGGATTCAGACGTGTCGTATCTGAGATATTTCGAGAATTGATGTATCGTCGTATTCGTGTCGTATCGGATACGATATGCGTACTCGTATCCGTGTTCGGCTCACCAGACATTTTTTTTCTCCTGTTTTGAAAGAAATGTTTCGTTGTGAATGAGAGATTGATTTGCGAGGATTGTATTTGTATTTGATTTGCGAGGATCGTCTAAACATAAATAGTTGATAAGTCGACTTATCTAATTATTTATATTTTCTATTATTATAGGTGAATTTTATTGTTCTTTCTTGATTTTACTATATGTTTTTTAGTTTATTTCTATTTTCAATTATTTCAACACAAATATATAATTCAACAAAGTTCATCTCCATATGTTTTTTAGTTTATTTCTACTTTCAATTATTTAACATTCTATATTAAACAATACACGAGAAAAACATGGCATTTTAATATTTTATCTTCCTTTTATTTTCTCATAATAATTCACCAAGCCTTTACAAAAATCGAGTCCCGTTGCGTCAAAGAACCCTAAATCCACATGAGATTTACCATTTACCCATTATTTTAAATTCACATATTTTTGAGTTTTAAGTCATATAAAAACAATAAACCTTTTAAAAAAAGTTTGGTATATGTATAGTCCCAAATTTTCCATGTCCAAGAAACATGATAATTTTGTTAATTTACATGCTAAAATTTAAATAAACAACATTTACATGTTCATTTTGTTCTTAATTAGCCATCACGCCTTGGACACCGCACCACTCTCGTCCTCTTTCATTACCATCCAGTGTAATTTCGGACCCTAAATAACCACAACGTAAATTAAAAAAAAATGATTCAAAATCAATGTATTCATAACAAATAAAACTCTTATACAAAAATTAAAAATACCTTCCCGAGACGAATGATAGTAGGGAGATCTCCAGTCATATCCACTACCGTAGAAGGCTCTGCGACTCTGATCCCATCATCTATTAAAAAATCAATACCCTAAAAAATAATTTGTTATTTTGGAAGGGTAAATTAGATATTTTACATTTTCGAAGAAAGAATCATAAACTACCTCTTCTTCATAAAACTTCGCAATTACAGCCGGATCCAATATCCATTCTCCTTCATCTGGATATTTCACACTTAAAAAAAAAAACAATAAATTTAAAAAAAGGAACCCAAAAAAAATAAAAATAAAAACAAATAATAAAAATACCTAGTACAAATCAAAGGAAATTCGAGGGCTTGTAAAATGTACTGACAAACCGAATCGTCAGGAATGCGGACCCCAACATTCTTCCGTTTCACTAATCTCGTCGTGGTTTTATTCGGTCCGCGTCGTATACATTGTTTCGGCAATTCCTTGCTCGCCGGCAATATAAACGTATACTATTTTATATTATACACAAAAAATAATTAATTCAGGGGTATATTTGCAAAATTAATTGATGGGACTTACGGGTCCGGGTAGACAAGGCTTGACGGCACGAAACATATCCATTCGGCCTTCGCTGTTTCCGCGAGGGAGACCGGTTGTGTACTTGTCAATGTCTCGGATTGTGTGGCATAATATACTCAGGGGCTAAATTGCAAAAAAAATAATATAATGGGTTATTTGATAGGGATTTAGATGAATAATTAATAAATAGAAATGTGGAATGTATCTTGCCTTTGTTTGGCCAATTCCTTTGATCCTGCACGAAAATAATATTAACAAAAATATAAAATATAAATTATAAATTATTATTTTCATGGAAATTTGTAAAAAGGCCCCTACATTCTGCCGAAATTGCAAAAAAATGTAGGTACCATTTTGCTAATTCAGCATAATGCATGGGGCTTTTTTTGTAATATTGCCATTGTACCTGCGAAGGCGATCTATCGAGTCATTATTATTCATATCACACACAAGCGAATAGCTGAAAATAGGCAAAGAAAGGAAAAAGAAAACCATAAAAACTTGAATTAATGATACTATAGATGTTACTGGATACGTCCAGTACCAGTATGAACTGAAGGAATTTTAATTACTCGGTATAATGAAGATAGTACATACACAGTGTCGGTAGGGACAACACCAACGGCACCTTCCTTTAAGAGATCGATTACTGGCTCGAGCTTCGACATGTCTTCTCTCGATTCGTCCATTTTTATATACATCATTGAGCCCTCTTTTCTCTATATATGAATTAAGGAGAAATTAGCATTATCAATTATTGATTGGCAATGGAATTCGCTCGAACACAATATTTGCATCAATTTTAACATGTACCAGTAATGGGGTTAGCTTAATTTAACCTAGAAATTGATAAAAAAAAAATGGAAAAGACAAACCTTGATTTGGCGATTGGCGGCATGATTAAGGCGATTATGGTTCCGTTTGAGAAGAGCGACTACTGTTCGAGAAGAGACTCGAGGCAATGGAGTTCGAAGGCCCATTTGGCTCCGAGAGAACGAGAGAGAATCGCCTATGATCGACATTGGTGAAATACAGGGGATTTGGGGGGATTTGGGGCTTTTTTTGGATAGCAAGGAAGAAAGATAAATAGTAAAGTGAAGTGGAGACAGGAATGATCAAGAAGAATCATGAATGCAAATTTGGAAGGTGTGATGAGCCTACTCGATTTCTCTAAAAAGAAGAAAATTGTAAGGTGTGATGGGGGTGGGTGATGATATCCACAGAACCACAGAGCTGTGTTTTATAGGGACAAAACAATGTTAATCTTTATTTTTATTTGAAAAAAGTTTGTTTTTAGTCCCTTACCTTTTAGAAAAAATTCAATCAAGTCCTTCACGTTTTAATTACACTAATCAAGTCCCTTAACTCTTTTATTTGGTATAATCAAGTCCCTTCATCCGTTAAGTGCTGACTGGACTGTTAAATGATGATAACATGGCAAAATGTTATAAGAATTATTTGATGACGTGGCAAATTTATTTTTCTAATATCAAAATAGTTATTATTTAAGTAAAATATTACTCATGGACCCATGGAACCTTCTTTCTCTCCCAATTCATTTCGTTCATTTCATTTTCCTCTGAAATTAGAGCTACAGCACGCACACACTACCACACCGCGCCTCTTCCTCTTCCCATCCTCGTTCCCTCTTCTTCTCGTCGCCAGAGCTGCGATAGTGCATTTGCTTCTTCTCCCTCTCGTCGGAGCTCATCTCAGCGAACCCATGTAAGGTTTGCTCCTTTTTCTTAGTTTTTTAATGCTTGTATTACTTGCAATTTTGTGTTGTAAATTGATGAGTTAATAGTTTGGATTTGAGCTGATTGTTGTTTGTTTTGGTTAGTAAATCGATTAGAACTTGTATTGGGTTTTTTTGGTAATTATATTTTGGTGAATTTCTCTCTGGTGGGTTGTACATTAGGAAATTTTATTTTGGAAATTTCGTTTTATATCTCCTAAATTGATAAATTGTAAATTTCGTTTTACATCTGTTTAGTAAAATTTGATGAGCACGTTAACTACTTGGACTCCATTTTGATCAGCGCGTTAACCACTTTCCTCAAGCTCTCTTGTATCGATGTTGCTATGATATGCGTCTCTTGTATCGATGTTGCTATAATATGGTGGAGAGAGGAAGAAAAAGCAAGGAATGTCGTGGTGCCCCAGCAATGCGAGAAGAGGAGCTCCGGCGAAAAGAGAAGAGACTCAGTTGAGGCGCATCTCATGCAAGAAGAGGGGGCACGGGAAAAGGAAGAGACCAAAGATGAAGAGGCAGTAGCGTAGTTTGATTTTAGAAAGAAAATGAAGACATGATATTTGAGAGAGATGGACCTGGTTCAAGGATTCATGTAAATAATATGATTATGAAAATAAATTTAATCATGTTATCATATAATTCTTATAACAGTTGGCCATGTCATCATCATTTAACAGTCCAGTCAGCACTTAACGGATGGAGGGACTTGATTATACCAAATAAAAGAGTTAAGGGACTTGATTAGTCTAATTAAAACGTGAAGGACTTGATTGAACTTTTTCTAAAAGGTGAGGGACTAAAAACAGACTTTTTTCTTTTTATTTTGTTTTAAGATAGATCAAACTGTTTCAAATGAAAAATTATACAGTTCCGTTAAATCACCCCATATTTAAAATCCAGACTAATTTACTAATTTATTATCTTAAAATTCTGTTTTATAAAATTTACATCGTATAGCCTAACAAAATAATGGAAATTCTGTGATAGATCTCTTTTAAAAAAAATATTTTGAAAATTTGTCAAATCAAAAGTATTTGATGGTAAGATTAGGTGTGTTTTTATCAATGATTTAAATTGCGGCGCAATTGCGCCGACATACCGCAAATTGCAATAAATATTTACAAAACGCAATGTCGCAACGTAGTAAATTGCGCCGCAATATGCCGCAATATCGCGCAATATCGATAATCATATGTAAATTACAGTCCAAGCGTAATGGACCGCTATATCGCAATTTAAAACATTGGTTTTTATCAATTAGTTAATTGAAAATACTCAAATTACTTTCGAGGATCCACCTTAGAATTCTCCACAAAATAATATATATTTCAACCCGATTTTGAACGAATTTTAGATAATATTTTTTCAAAATAGAATAACTGCAGCATCTCGAAATGCATGTGTGCATTATATAACTATAATATAATTTTTGAATTACAATATTTTATTTATATCTTATGTAATAATTTCGGATGCATGATATATTTTTCTTAGTTGCGTGTTGTGCCTTTCTTAATGTGTGATGATTATTTTTTTGAAGTAGAATATTTTAATTTTGTTTAGATGTGTATATATATATATATATATATATATATATATATATATATATATATATATATATTTTAATGCGTCAAGACATATTTTATCAAGTGTGATATATACATTTTTAAATATAATATATCTTTTCAAATTACAATTTTTTTAGATGTGTGAAATACCATGTTAAATAACAATATGATTTTTACATAACTATTATACTGTGTCGCACAAAGATATATATGCATATGTGAAATACATGTATTTGATAATCCATGTAAATTGTTTGATTTGTTATATTTTGAAATCACGTATATAAAATTATTTGTTTGATTCTTGGTGCAAAATACATGATTTTAATATTATATATATATTTAATCCCTTATTATATTATATTATATTACTTGATATTATATAATATAATATTTTATTCTATTTTATTATGTTATATGATATGATAGGACATGATATGATATTATTTTGTATGATATTGTATAATATTATATTATATGCTTCATATTATATAATATTATTTAATATTACATTGTTTTGTATTATAACGTTTTATATTTATATTATATTATATTATGTTATAGTATTTTATATTATATTATATTATATTATTTGATATTATATGATATTACATTATATTATATTAGACTATATATTGTATGATATTATATTATATTATATTATATTATACTATACTATATTGTATTGTATTGTATTATATGATATTATATGATAATATATGATATTGTTTTATATTATATATTGTTTTAAATTATATTATATTAAATAAAACGATATGATATGATATTATTTGTACTGTTTTTTATTATATTATATTATATGATAGTACATAATATTATATTATTATTGTATAATACAATATAATTATTATTTATGAATATAATTTGAAGAAATAATATTATAACGAAATACATGGATGGCTATATCCATGTATATGGAAATTGGAATACCAATTTTTTGTGTATTTCGATATCCACCTTTAAATCTTTGATTTCACCAAAATACCAAATCAAACAATGGATTGTATTTGGAATCATGGATATCCAAATACAATCCACCCTGGTCCACCAAATCAAACATGATATTTTTGAAAATATCTAATATATATTATTAGTGGTAATTTATATCTCAGGATATTATATCTATATCAAATTTTCAGTATTATATACATAAATATACTCAAAAAAAAATTCCCCACGACGGCCGGTTCCTGACAACAAAAGCAAATCCAAAGAAAAAAATTGTACACTGATAATACAACATATCCAAATTTCATCTTAAATCATGTGCAATTATAATCCTCGGAATTTCTTCCATCCATCAAGAACACTTCTCAATTCACTCAATTTGCTCTCTAGACCGATGCGGCAATTTGCATGAAACGTGCAAAGTTTGGAGAAATCGAGTTGCGGTTGGCAAAGCCCTCCAATATACGCAGTATCGAGAAATTGTATCGAAACATCATGCTTCGAAGTTAAATTGTACTTGTTTTCTTCGAACACTGTTTGTTCGTGCTGGCCGGGATAGTTTACCCTTAAACCATACCATTCCTTGTAGAACTCGACGGTTTTGTTGGTCGATTTTACGTACAAAAATCCTCCGTTTGTGTTTGTCCACATGAAATCAGGGCTCCCGTAATACCAGTCACTCGACAGTGTCATATGTGCATATATATTAATGTGTTTAAAGGGATTTCGAAACCACACGATGTCCATATCCTGCAATTTCAAGTAAAATTGTAGAATGATTTAGAGAAAATTGAGAAGCAAATAAAATAAGATCGTTACGTACGGTGAAAAGGAAGTTGTAACCGATTTCTAGAATGCTCCTTTGCAAATTATTTCTAGCCCACATCATGTTAAGATAATCCTCGGTATCGATGATCTTCTCTGCGGTGAAATCTACTACTTGGACTTTCGATAAATAACAGTACGAATGAACGAGCTTGCATTTCTCGAAAGCCTTTGGATCTACGGCTACGATTATCATGTGATTCAATAGTTGCTCGATGTGGTCCCCGACACGGAAACTCTCGAGAAAGATATCGAAAAGGGAATTCGGCGCTGTCCATGCATAGTTTACTTCCGTCATTATGACTGTTTTGTCATCCATTGCTGCTCTTTGAAGCAATTCTTCCAATTCTTGATTTGTGTCTTCCTGATAAACAATGAAACATTATAGATATGACTAAATTCTAAGAATGTTTTGGACCTATAATATTATCAAGAAAAATTGAACATCATAAAAATAGTTCATTCTTCAGGATGTTTTGAATCTATAATATTATAGTAATCCTCCACAACATCCTCTCGTTGCATGATTCACTATAGGATGATTAGGTTAGGGTCGGCCCCGAATTTTCGAGTATCCGAGACCAAATTTGAAAAATTACCCTTTTATTATTGCAAAATATGATCATACGACAAGATCTTGGAAAAATTATAATTAAGACTTTTATTTGCTTTTTATTCTCTACCTAAATAATTATTGTAAGTTTTAAATATAACACAACATAAATTAGAAGAAGAAAAAAATAAAAAATAAAATTCAAAATTCAAAATTCAAAATAACTTATGCCCAATTGTTTGGCATTAGCGAAAAAAAATGTTGCGAGCCTTTGAAAATATGATTATTTTTCATGAATTATCGAACTACAGAGTACCATAAAAATACTCAAGAATAAGAACAACAATTTAAAATTAAGAAAAAACACAATTGGCACAAATACAATTTGGAACTAACAATAACTCTTTTTATTTGGGAGATGTGGTTCGGTTTAATTTATGGGAATATATTAATAGGATATCCATACAAAATCTATGTTGAATATTGATGTATATTTGATTACGGGAATCCAACCAAACTTCGTTCCCTCTACGCACCAATACATTATTTATGAATAAATAATTAGAAGGAAATAACTTTATTGACTTTTGCTTTCTAATTATGTAGATTGTTACAAGTAATTTAAGGTCACATTACTCATTGTACAAGTTAAGTAGTCTTTTGACATTTAAAATGATGAAAGTTCTCCACTCTTTGAACAAGACAGAAAAATGAACATGAACATAGTCTATCATACACCCTTTTATAATGGTATTTTGGGTATTTTAGCAATTAATTATATTTGTAAAAAGGTGTATCATAAAATTTGTCTTTTACGGAAATTTCCTCTTTAAATGAACAACAAATAATTCCAAATTAGTCAAACATTAATTGATAAATATGCTTAAGATCATACCTTAAATATTCATAAATAGATAATTACTCAAAATATCCTTGAAAGTTGGTGTATCATAAGGAAAATGGTGTATGGTAGAAGCCCTATATATATATATATATATATATATATATATATGAGGATGGCTAAGATACTTAATTAAGTATCATGAGTTTGGTACTTAAAACTTTTTAGCCATTAGATTTGTTTCGAAATTTGTGCATTTAATGATTACCATAAACTGATATGGCAATCATTAATGATGAGTATATATAGCATCAAAAAACACAAATCTCAAAACAAATCTAATGGTCAAAAAATCCTAAGTACCAAACTCATGATACTTAATTGAGTATCTTATCCATTATATATAGGGCTAGGCTCAATGACCAACATCCTTGTATGGCCAACGCCGGCCAACGGAGTTAATTTCTCTAAATCAATAATTGAAAATCAAAATCCACCCATATAGATATGATCAATATCACGTAGATACATTGTAGAATAAATTTCATGTGATTTTCATAATTTGATCTAACAAAAACAACAACATATTTTCACAACCGTTTATTTTGTTCAATTTTTCGATTCTCATGAAGGAAAACTCGAAATATTATTAAATTTGATCCTAATCCAATCTATATAAATTAAATTGAATCCATCGAAATTTTTTTGAATTTTGCAAGTTATTTTATGATAAATCGTGTCATAAATTTTTTTGACCGTCAATTAGTTTACGTGTTATAATGAATATGATAGAAATTTTTATTTTCTACGAAATTAAATCAACAACATTTATAAGTGATAAAGGACATATCCATACGGTTGAAATTTGATTTTGATATTTAGATTTAGAGAAATTAGCTTCGTTGTCCGGCGTTGGCCATACAAGGGTGTTGGCCATTGAGTGATGAATAATAAGAAATTAGCTTCGTTATCACACTTGTCTCTTTATTGTCCATTCGACGTATTGATGTGTTGACAACGAATAATAAATAGATTAAATATTAAGTTGTACTAAATAGCAAATCATAATAGATGTCAAACCGTATTAATTAAGTGATGAATCACAGCTATTAGGTGGTAAATCAAATTATTAAAAAATAATTTGGTATATTTAATTTTTTTATTATATATTTAATGTTGCACATGATAAGTCTTATTTTTTTGAACAAATATTTAATTATTTTATCTTTAATTGTTTTTAAAAATAAAGTATTTTCATTTGTATTTTGTAGATTTTTGCGAAACTATTATTTTTATTTTCGTTCTTATATTTTTATAAATTTTTATGATAATTTTATTTTGTAAAATTTTCGACAAACTCTAATTTAGGTGTGAAACGGTGGAAATGAGTCATGTATCCGTTTAACACATGTTAAACGGTAAAAATAAGTCATGTGTACATGTTTAACACATGTTAAACGGTGAATTAATTATGTTCAATACTTATTTTTTTTCAAATTTGTAAATTTAGATTTGATTAATTATTTTTCAAACAAGTCATATGCAGCCATTTTACACTTGGTAAATGGTCAATTAGTTCAACAATTTTCCACAAATGGATGGTGGTAGACAATGACAATAAAAACATTAAATATATTAATGATATGCGAAACAATTGCTATTTAATTTTTCCTCATTATATATAAAATTGTCAAAATAAAAATATTCATGTTTCACCACTACAATTAAAGTACATGCGCACACATCAAACTTGTAAGTGGATTGTAAAGAGGATGAATATCATCGCTAAAAAGAAAATTCTCAAGTATATGTGAGGTGCATTTTTAGGAAATGCATTTGAATGTCTTATTTTCAAAAATAAAACCGGGACATGTTTTTTTTTTAAATAAAACCCTACATTTTTAGGTTTCCCATTTTAGCCTCTCAAAAGTAGATGTATTAATTTATTTAATTTTATTTCTTGAATCATACGTTAATTTTTCACATAGACAATAATTTTGCCATTTTTGGAGGAAATATGAAATTTTTTGATACATGACCTTGGTTTTGATGAAATTTGCAAACGAACTTTAGTTTGATCTAATTTGTAAAAGTAGTATTTTCGTCCAATCACATGATGACTATTTTTAAAAAAAAAAAATTACGGGCGTGAAAATAAAAAAATAAAGCATTTTCACCTATTATGGGGCGAAAATACAGAGACTTTCGCAAAAGCCATTTTGACCACGTTATGGGACAAAAATACTATCTTTATAAATTGGTTCGAAGTAACGTTATTTTTGTAAAAAAATCATCAACACCGAGTTCATATATAAAAAAAGAAAATGGAAGATATGCTTCATGAAACTTAATAATATCCATATTTTATTTTATTTTATTCCACCAAAAAGAATTCAAAAAGTAATTTCTATTTGCTGTTTATTAGTACTTTCCAAAATAGATTCATCGTCTTTAAATTTGTACAGCTACCAAAAAATATTCGCAGCTAAAAGATGATAAAATGGTTCATCAAAAGACTAGACTAACCTTCATAATTTGGTGAGGTTCTTGCTGAGACGAAGAAACATGATCATGCAAGAGAATTTGCAGAGGTGCCTCGAGAGAGCCGTTAATCCCTCCGTAAATCATCATCAGTGCAATAGCCACAGCTCCTCCGCACAGAAATGGAACAATTGATGATCCATTCGTAGCTTTCATCTTTCTTTAGAGAGAGAGAGAGAGAGGTGGGAGAATGATATCCGAAAGTTCAAGTATATTCACGCGTAATAAGAACACTAGATTTATTAATGGAAAAGTCAGCATGAACACGTGTATTTCTTTTTTTTTAAAGGAGGACAAAGTCCTCTGTTTAGTGTTTAGTGTATATTCCACAAATCAGTAAAAGTTAAGTAGTCTTTGACATTTAGGGTATATTTGATTAGGAGAAGTAATATAGATGGTATCTTATTTGGATCCGTTTAATTTATAGGAATATAATATACCCATACAAAATCTGTCTTGAATTATATAGATGGTATATTTGATTAGGAGAAGCAATCAAAATTTATTCATGCTACCCACCAATACATTATTTATGAATAATTAAGTAGAAGAAAATAAGTTTATTGACTTTTGCTTCCTAAATTATGTAGATCGTTGCAAGTACAAGGTCACATTACTCATTGTACAAGTTTAGTAGTCTTTGACATTTCAAATGATGAAAGTTTTCCACTCTATGAAAAAAGACACAAAAATAAGCATGAAATATGATCAATTCAAGCATAGTTCATGCCTCGGACAATTCTTCTACATCTGGCGGCATGCACAAACCCCATTTTTCATACCGAATGCATAATTTAATTTTCTCAAAGTAGTAAGGTGCATTTTTGGGAAATATATTTGAATGTTTTATTTTCAAAAATAAATTGGGATATGATTTTTTTAAATAAAACCCTATATTTTTAGGTTTTCTTTTTAAGCTCTCAAAAGTAGATTTATTTATTTAATTTTATTCTTTTGAGTCATACGTTAACTTTTGACCTGGACAATAATTTTGACATTTTTGAATGAAAATATGGGTTTTTCTTTAAATAATTTTGGCATTTATTTATTTAATTTTATTCTTTGAGTCATACGTTTAACTTTTGACCTGGACAATAATTTTGACATTTTTGGATGAAAATATGGATTTTTCTTTAAATAATTTTGGCATTTTTTTATTTAATTTTTAAACAAAACCCTATATTTGGAAAAAAAAAATTGTATTTTCGTCCCATCACGCACGAACATTTTTGTTTAAAAAAAAAGTTTTACGGGTGTAAAAATACGAAGAAGAAAAAACTCATTTTCACCTCATTATGGGATGAAATAGATACTTTCGACAAAAACCATTTTGATCACGTTATGGGACAAAAATAATATCTTTGTAAATTGGTTCAAACTAAAAAAGAAAATCGAAAACCGAGTTCATACATAAAAAAGAAAATCGAAAATATGCTCCATGAAACTTATTCGTAGACATATGTTATTTTGTTCCACTAATTTTTTTTTTTGAAGGAAACACTAAAAATAATTTAAAGAGTAATATATATAATTTCTCTTTGCTGTTTATTGGTACTTTGCAAAAACAAGATTCATCGTCTTAAAGTTTCTATGGCTACCAAATAATATTCTCTGCTAAAAGATATGATAAAATGGTTCTTCAAAAGACTAACCTTAATAATTTGGTGAGATTTTTGTTGAGATGGAGAAACATGATCATCATGCAAGAGAATTTGCAGAGGAGCCTCGAGGGAGCCGTTAATCCCTTGGTAAAGCATCATCAGCGCAATGGCTACGACTCCCCCGCAAAGAAAAGGAACGATCGATGATCCATTTGTAGCTTTCATCTTTTTAGAGAGAGAGAGAGAGAGGTGGGAGAATGATATACAAAAGCTTCTTAATTTTGAAGTTCTTGACCGGCATGTTTTGAGTATATTTTATGAGGAAAATATATTATGCCACCCAATCTCTGGTAAACATCATTGACGCGACAATCGAAAATATTTAAACATATTGATCAGATCTTAAATTAATAGTTAAATTGATTGATTATATATGTAATCAGTCTATTTAAATATTTTCGATTGACGCATCAAATAACATTGAGGAACACCATATCAAACCATTATTTTATGAGATAAGCGCGGACATAGAACCCCACGTGTATACAATTACTAGATTAATTATCAGAAAAGTCACGGAGACATGGTTACTTTGGACTCTTGATGTGATGGTACATGTTAATTTGAACCTCACCAAATCTTGACAAGTATTAATGAAGTTTTTGACTTGTCAATTGCATGATGTATTATGTTCAATTCACAATGTATTAAAATAAAATTAATTAAATTATAATAAGTAATTAATAAATAATACATAATTATGATTATGATAATTTATTATTAATTTAAGCGTTAATTAATCGTGTCAATTGGAAATAATACGTGATGAATTAACTGACAAAGTTTAATTAATCGTTTTTGTAATCCCGTCAGATACCATGAAGGTATGTATATCGTAGAGGTTCATGTATATTCAATTCATATTTGATATGTATATTTGTAAAATGTAAATGTATAAAGTCATTATTTGTATTCGATTTCGTATTCGTATTTGTATTCGTATTCGAAATCGGATATCGAATATCGTATTCGTATTCATGTCCTAAATTTAATATAGGATACCGGATACTGTATTCGTATCAAATATAGAAAACTGTATTCGTATGGAAAATCGAATATCGAATGTCGTATACCGTATTTATATCTGTATTCATATCCGAAATCGAATATCGAATATAAGATAACGTATTTGTATTCATATTTGTATCGGTATTTGTACCCGAAATCGGATATATTTGTATCCGAAATTGAATATCAAATATCACGTATATGGATACGAACACAATAGCTGATATTTGATATCCGATTTGGATACAAATACGGTATTTGATGTTCGATATGAATACGGATACGAATACGATATGTGGTATCCGATGTTTGTTTTAAAACACGGATACGAATACGATATCTGATATCCGATTTGGATACAAATACGGTATTCGATATCCGATATGAATACGGATACGAATACGATATGTGTTATCCTATGTTTGTTTTAAAAAGCGGATACGAATAGGATATCTGATATCCGATTTGGATACAAATACGATATGTACTGGTATCCGATGTTTGTTTTAAAAAATGGATACGAATACGATATCCGATATTCGATTTCGAATACGAATACGATACCGAATACGAGTAAATAATGACAATATACATTTACATTTACAAAAAAAAAAAATAATATGCAGGACAAATAATTTGGCTCATCTTGCTTTTTCTATTTTCTTTTTTCCTCTCTCACTAATCTATAACTAACATGTATTAAAGTTTGACAGGTTTTCAAATAATTTCTTCATTGAATTCTTATTTTCTAACACCATCACAAAGGTGCTTATATAACATTCATCAATGACACGTATATCAACACATGTATGCATGTGTGTAGGGGTGTCAATGGTGTGGTTATTGCCCGAACCGAACCGAACCGTATCCGAAGAAATATCCGGATTCGAAAAAAATATCCGGATTCGAGTGGATCCGGATATGGATATGGTTGCACATTTTTGGAACCGGAACCGGATCCGATATTCGGTTTTGGTGCCAGGACCGGATCCGTGTTCCGGATCCGAGTATTTTTAGGATCCGGATACTCGGAACCGGATTCGAGTATCCGGAACCGGATCCGGATCCGTATATTATGTATTGTTTTTATGTATTTTATTTGATATTAATTCATATATCATATATAAATTAATGATTTGTGAGTGATTTAAAATCACAATCGTAAAATCACGTTTAAATATAATCATATATATCGTTTATTTTACAAATTATATATATTTCTAATTAAAAAATAAGTTATGTTTTCATAACATATTATCCGTTTTACTATCCGAAAAAAACCGTATCCGTATCCGTATCCGACAATATCCGAACCGTATCCGTATCCGTTTACTATCCGAACCGTATCCGTATCCGGGTAATTCCGTATCCGGATCCGTATCCGAAAAATAATATGGATATGGATCTGGTACGGCCACTATCCGAACCGGATCCGAACCATTGACACCCCTACATGTGTGTCAAGACATGAGAAATCAAATACATGCATAATGACACATATACAAATATGTGTCATGACATACAATATGCATATAACCACATATACATATATGTGTTATGCATAAAATTAATTCATACAAAATAAATTTAATTATTTATAACAAATTTGATATTTTGTTCTATTTAATATCAAATTTAATATCAAATTTTATAGAAATCCACCCTGAAACAAATAGATCATTCCTCTTCGATACTGGAGTATTAATTGCTTGAGGTGGTTCTTCCTCTTTATGTATAGTTTTGCCTTTTTGGTTTCTTCCAATGTTTTAATAAATTTATTCTCTTGTTAACGTGTTGAGAGAGTTGATTGTTGTTCTAAAACTCTGTTTAATATTATTAACATTCAAAAAAGAATGAAATGTTTTTATTAACTAAAAATGTTTCTCTCAAAAAATAATTTGTGTGACTTATATATTATAAATACATGCTCCTTGCATGATCCGAAGTACCAAGCAAACATGCATTTTGTATGCGGGAAAAAAGAAAAGGCAGAAAATTGTACTAAGAGATTATAATGGTCCGATTGAATATTAGACAAAAATATATTAGTAAGAACTTGACAAAAAAATATTAGACATAATAATACAAAAATTTAATATTAGTATTATTTATTGGGGGATTTACATATTTATCTTTCTTAAAATTAAAATATCATATTTACCGTTTCATAAATCTAAAATATCATACTTATCCAAAAAGTAGAAACCATCCAATTTTTCCGTCAAAACTAACGATAAACATTTAAAATTACTATTTTTCCTTCTAAAAAAATATCATATCTATCCTTTTAAATATAAAAGTATCATTTTTACCCTTTTAGATTTATAAAAGAGTAAATATGATATTTTTATTTTTGAAAGGAAAAATATGTTATTTTTGGTTTTTAGAAGGGTAAAATAGTAATTTTAAATGTTGACCGTTAGTTCTAACGGAGAACTTGAATGTTTTTTAATTTTTGGGTAAATACGATATTTTAGATTTCTGAAAAGATAAATATGATATTTTGATTTAAAGAAGGTTAAATATGTAATTCCACGTTTAGAAAGGGGTATATATGTAAATCCCCTTTATTTATTAAATCCCTTATTAATGGGCTTACATAATTGATCTATTATAGGCCCATACTTGGAGAGGTAAAAATAAGCCCAAGCCGCCTTAATGATTTTCTCTTTCAATTTCAATACTTATAGATGAAATTAATTGAAAAAATAGGATTAAAATTACTTGAATTTGATAATTATCGTGAATTAATTAAATTTTGTACTTCTATTTCAGTTGTTACGAGAGGAATACTAGTTAACATGGACTCTAGGTTAGACTCGCATAAATTGTATAGGTTAATTGACTATCTATCTATACATGATGTTGATCCAGTTGAACTCTCTGAAAGCTGTATAAGGGTTTTACTGACTATCAATTAAGCTAAAATAAAATAAAACATATTCAATCATAATTATGCATTATATTTCTTTTTCAGATATTTCTGGGCGAATTTTATGACGGGGCTTTTGAAATATAGAACGATTTCTTTTTTAAAGGCGCAATTTCAAATGTACCCCTGGAAAACATCAAAATTTCACATATACCCCTCAATAATCTGAAATTTCATGAATACCCTTGCAAATGTCTCAAAATATCATGGATACCCCTTCAAAATCCTTCTAATATCATTATTACCCTATACAATTTTGAAAATATCACATACACCCTTATTATATCATTTAAAAATCATTAATGTATTTCTCGTTGGTATTATGACAAGTACCTAATTTTTAAAATTATTTTTCTATGATAATGAATAAATTTTTCTCTAAAATAATATTTAAGACCATCAAAAATCAAATATTGTCAATTCTATCTCATAATTTCTTTCCAAAAACCATTTTTGAAATCAATATTATTCTCAATATTTTAAGTAATTATTATATTTTATTTTATATAAAGGTAAAACGAAAAAATATTTTTTACGAAAAATTAACAAATTATTAAATAAAAGTTTAATTTAGGGCTATCCATGATATTTGAAGGGTTTTCTAGGGGTATTTATGAAATTTCACGATTTTGAGGGGTATACATGAAATTATGCTGTTTTGTAGGGGTACACATGAAATTCTGCCTTTTTTTAAAATACCAACCGAACAATTGGATTTTTGGTAAACTTATCTTACGAAATTGCTAAATTAGTACAAGTTATATAGACATCATTTATTTCTCAATTTCAATTAGTATCAATGAAGCACTTATTTCGCAAATTAAGCAATAAATCAATTGATCACTAATCAAGCAAAAATATTTCATAGTTTTCAAATTTGCAGAAACAATTCACCGTGATTTGTAGCATCAATTTTCCAAAATATTATCAATTAAGCATATATTTTTAAATTTCTCCAAATTAACACCAGTTAAACAATATACAAATGATACTCAAAATTTAGATTTAATCCTTGCAAAAAATATGTATTGCTCAAATAAATATAGATAGGAATAAAATATTTTAGGGGTTCTTTTTTTTAGGGGCTTTAGGCATGTGTCTAATTTGCCAAAGGCCAGGGCCGCTCTTCAACTAATGAAACTAAATTGAGGCCAATTTGACAAGTGATGTTTAATTTGGTGATTTTGGTCTTAATTGAGACTTAATTGCATTCTCATTTCGATTTTGGTCTTGATTTGGTGTTTAGTGGACTATAATATGGCTGTGGTGAAATATAATTAAATTAGAAGCATTGATTTGCATGAATTCAAATTTTAAATTTGTCGCTGTTGGCACAGCTAAAGGCTTGCTGAGTTTTTATTTCAAATTTTTAATTTATATTTTTGGTAGGTTTCTTAAAATGACTAATTTCTTTTTGTTTATGTCAAAGTATTTCGTACGCATTAAGGGTTAAATTTTTTAATATTTGTACAATGGTTTATGAAAGGGTAAATATGAGCTGGGAGGGAGAAATTCATGTTAATTGGAATAATTGAAGATATTCAAAAACTTGAGTGTTATAATAAAAAAATCACATATAAATATTCTCAATTTCTAAAATATCTTTTTTCAAAAATGAACTTACATTAGCACCGACTGTTTTGATAATAATTTATTTACAATATCTTTCTGATATGAACTGCAGGTAAATATTTGTTGCGACGATTAACCATTTTGCCTATATGAATTATATTCATTTCGGAAAAGAGTTATTATTTTGATTTCTTCCAATATTTTATTGTTAACATGAGTTAATCATGTCTCTAAAATTCCATTTCATATCATTAATCATTTGAAGAAGATAAGAAATGTTTTGTCCTAAAAATAATTTGTGTGATTTATATATATTATAAATACATGCTCCTTGCATGATCCGAAATCCGGATTACAAGGCAAATCATGCATTTTGTATGTGAAGAAGAGAAGGGCAAATTGACGAAATTAAATTGTGACAAAAGAATGTAACAAAAAAAAAATTATATTCCATACTAAAAAAGATACGTTAAATCATAATTAATGTAACCGAAGTAGTAAGATTTGGGCCATTACTGTATCCATAATGAAATTTTCAAATAACCCCCTAACTTTTCTTGAATTTGCAAAAAACTCCCTAACTTTTGAGAAACTCCAAAAAACCCCCTACATACAAGGTTTTGTTTTCAATTAACCCCCTCTAGGGGTATTTCATGGAATTGCTATTTTTTTGGACCAAAATACCCCTCTATTTTTCATCTTTAAATTTAATAAACATATTTTTGTATTATTTTATTATTTTATTAATTTGAAATCACTATAAATATTTCTTAACATATACTAATTAAAAAAAAGTATATGTCACATACATAATTTTAATTTTTAATTTTTTATATATTTTATCATAAAAACTAAAATTAAATAAAAAATATTCCTGAAAATATCTTGACAAATTAATATTATTGTAGTATTTAGTTTTAATGTTAAATAGTTATTAATAAAAATAGTTACTGAATAGTTTTTCTTGCCAAATTAACAATGAATGAATGAAAATTAAAACTAGGATTAGAATAATATTGTCGCTAATTTTAATTTCAAAAACTATTTTAATTTCCACAGCTCGTTTTGTAGTAATTATTTTTATTTCAGTTGCTAGTTTTTCAGTAACTATTTTTATTAGCAACTGAAATAAAAATAATTACTACAAAACGAGCTGTCGAAAATAAAATAGTTGTTGAAATTAAAATTAGCGACAATATTATTTTAATCCTAGTTTTAATTTTCATTCATTCATTGTTAATTTGGAAAGAAAAACTATCCAGTAACTATTTTTATTAATAACTATTTAACATTAAAACTAAATACTACAATAATATTAATTTGTCAAGATATTTTCAGGAATATTTTTTACATTATTTTTTTATTTAATTTTAGTTTTTATGATAAAATATATAAAAAATTAAAAATTTGAATTATGTATGTGACATATACTTTTTTTTAATTAGTATATGTTAAGAAATATTTATAGTGATTTTAAATTAAGAAATTAATAAAATAATACAAAAATATGTTTATTAAATTTAAAAATGAAAAATAGAGGGGTATTTTGGTCCAAAAAAATAGCAATTCCATGAAATACCCCTAGAGGGGGTTAATTGAAAAGAAAACCTTGTATGTAGGGGGGTTTTTGGAGTTTCTCAAAAGTTAGGGGGTTTTTTGCAAATTCAAGAAAAGTTAGGGGGTTATTTGAAAATTTCCCTATTATAAATACATGCTCCTTGCATGATCCGAAATCCGGATTACAAGGCAAATCATGCATTTTGTATGTGAAGAAGAGAAGGGCAAATTGATGAAATTAAATTGTGACAAAAGAATGTAACAAAAAAAAAATTATATTCCATACTAAAAAAGATACGTTAAATCATAATTAATGTAACCGAAGTAGTAAGATTTGGGCCATTACTGTATCCATAATGAAATTGAAAACATATTAATATCTATTTTGCAAAATATTAAAACTAGACTTGAACATACAAAACAAATTTGTATTATATTATTAAATATTAAGTCCTTGATAAATTGATAAATGGGCTTACGTCATTGATATCTTGTAGGATAATTATACCATAAAAAATTTTACCCCTCCCCCCATATGCATCACCACATCCTCTATATTCATAATTTGTATACTTAATTAATTGATAATTAATAAGATACATTCGATTAATAATTAATTAATATCAATTATTAATTCACGTGTATATTAAATATATATTAATTAATTATTAATTGAGTTTATCTTGTTAATTACTAGTTAATTAAATGTGCTAATTAGATACCTGAATTGAAATTATACGAGTAAGTTGTAAACAAATACAATCCTACAATAGTAAAATCAAGAAAGGGCAAGTCAATGACTCCATAACTTGGATGGTTAGGTGTTTTGGCACAAAATCCATACGTTGTGGGTTTGAGTCTCATTGATAATATATAAAAATTAAATTAAAAAATGAACACGATTCGTGGTCTACGATTTTCCTCAAAAAATAATATCACCCATAATAGCAAATACAAATAATTAGATTAGTCAACTTATCAACGGTTTATGTGTAGAAAAAGAAACCTAAAATTATCATTTTGTTATGCTTATATAACTCGCGAATCCCTCTCATTCACAACCAAACATTTCTTTCAATACAAGAGAAAAAGAAGAAAAAATGGTTGATGAGCGAAGCAATGAGAAACCACCTATGTTGCTTCGATACGGATACGACATACAACGATACAACAATTCTCAAAATATCTCTAATAGAATATGTCTCCTATATATATATATTATTTTATTATTTTATATAATTTATCCTTTATTTTCATTAATCATTTCGCCATCTCCTTGTTTGCTTTCCCCTTTTGAATTGCACAAGGAACAATTCAATCAAGTCTCGCAAGATGGGTCCTAACATTTTGGCTTTAGGTATTCTATTCTGAATTTATATCTCCCTACTCATATTACTAAGAAAATTCCTCTCATAAAAATAAAATAAACAAATATAATCTAAATATTTGGCATACTTCTATTTTTCATAAAAATTTCAAAATATCATATAGTACAAATCGTTTTTTTATTGACCACTTTATTATAATTTTCTATAAAACTTTGAAACACATTACAGATTACAGATAGTAAAAAAAGGTATTTTATAGATAAAAAATATTTTTAATAATGATTGGACAATAACATTTATGCTTTTTGATAAGAAAATATTTGATTTCAAGATTTTACAAAAAGATATATATTATTATTAGTAAGCAAGACAAAAAAAAATCTTAAAACTAAAAATAACTAAAAGAAACAACTAATTGAACTCATATCTTATACCGTCACAATTATATTAAACCATATATATATATGCTTAAAATACAAAACATAAGGACGTTGTATAATTCTCCCATGGCATAATTTGAGGGGCACGGTATAATTTTTCTTTTTGAGGTCATATACAGTGCCCCTCAAATTTTCCCCAATGTTTTTTATAGGGGCGGCCCAATAGGGTAGGCGAACTCGGCCAGCGCCGAGAGCCCACAAATTCATCAGGCCCTCTCATATATATTATATAATATATGTATATTAGGTAAAAAATATTTGTTTGCAACTAATTTTAAACATCAATACATTCAGAGGATTACTTTCCCTCTTAAGAATTTCGCATTTGTTTACTATTTCTGTTTTTAGAGATTGCTTTACTTGTTTGCTCTCTATTTTTCAGCAATAATTGTGAATATCTAATAATGAATAAATCTGCAACAAATCTGCAGTAGATTTCTACCAAAATTAATTTGATTCTACAAGAAATTTATCTGGAGACCCTTTCGAAATTTCTCCAACAAGTCTGCAACATTTCTGCAACAAATCTGCGGCAGTTTTCTTCAAAAATAATTTCGATTGTCCAGCAAATTATTGAAGGTGCTTTTCTTGTTTCTTGTCTCTATTTTCTAATTCTGTTAATTGTTTTTGTACTATGAACTATTGAACTATTTTGGACGATTTCAATCATTTCGTGTTGAACATATGTAGATCTAACGAAGTTGATGTTAATATCTTTTTGCTGATTTCTCCTATTTTTGTAATTGTTGTTTAATATTCATACCATTTAAATACTGCCACGATAGTTCTAATACTGCCACGATTTCTTAATTGTAATACTTAAATCAACTTTTAAAAGGATTATGGATGAGGTTTTGTCCAATTAAGCGACTGATCAGCTGCGATTTCTCTAATCATTGAATCCAATTATATTGCTTCCAATAATTGCAGAAACTTGAAGCACAATTAGTAAAGGTCATCAATCGATGGATATGCGTTAAATAGTATAAAAAAATTATTTTGTTAAATTATGTGAAGTACAAAATTCTTATTTTAATTTTTGCCGAGAGCCTTTCAGGACCTTGAGCCGCCCCTGGTTTTTTATATGACTGATTAACAATTAATTAACTTGGTAATTCAAAACAAGACACTCTATTAATGATTAATTGATATATAATTAAAGTACATATGAATTAACAATTCTTAATTAATATCAATTAACTATTAATAAAGCATATTTTTGTTAATTATCATGTTAATTAATTGTTAATTGGTGATGTAAAAAATGTTGGGAGGATTTGATGGGTATGATATAATTTTCCTTTGTAGAATATAGTGTTGATGTATTGTGCAATCATTATTGGAATTAATTAAATAATTTAAACCAATATGATTAGTCTCCTAGTAGATATAATAACGAGATTGGCTATTTAACATCATTAAAACATGTTTACATCATATAATAACCCAACAGGTATGGTCTATAATGAATCAACAATTTTCCACAGAATAACCCCTTGCTCCTCGCTCGTACTTGCCATAAATTCTCATTATCGTTTTAATTTTAATACTCTCTCTCGACATCTGAGACGGAATGATGGATCTCATCATGCAGATTCGGATCCGCAACCTCGTCATGATCTACAGATCAAAATGGCATTCCCGACAGCACCTCGTCAAGCGATGGTAATATCGTTCTACCAAGAATTCACCGTTACTTGTATCATTCAACTATTTACGAAAAAAAATCAAATCGGATATATGAGTATTTATGATTCATCTTATTTAGTAACGTTTTGTTTTATAAATTTCGTTATATGTGATTATTGATTAATTAAATCGGGCTGTTTGGTAAACAAAAATAGCTGACGAGTTCAAATATGAAATAAACAGTACCTGCATACAAGAAAATTGGCTTTGATCTCCTCCAATTTCTAATTACATTGATTATACGATAAGATTCAAGTTGAAAAAACAATATTTCATACCATAATTTGAAAATAAAAAATATCTTCACTATATATATATATATATATATATAGAGAAATGCTAAATAGAATCCACAATTCGAATCCACAATTCGAATCCAGAGACCTAAAAAAAATATGTGTAGAGTCGGAGGGACCTCTTCGTAAATTTATAAAAATGAGTGTTCTTTTTATCATTATTCTCGGCCCATAACCCATTTCTCTTTCTCACTGCTCTCTCTCTCTCTCACTCAAACGATCGATCGGCCCGCTACTTCTCTCGACGCGATCTCTCCGGCGATCTCTCCGGCACTCTCAAGCGCCGAGCTGGCGAAGACTAGTTTCTATCCTCGAGTAAGGTTCTCTTCTTTATCTCGCTTCTCGTCTCGACGCGTCTTCTCTCTCACGGCTCTTGACTTTCCAACTCTAGGGTTAGGGTTTCCATTTCCTTCTTAGCGTCATCGACTCTCGTGCATCCATGGAGGAGGTAACCGAAGCAGTTAACAGCCTTAGCATTACCGAAGCGCACAAGAAGAACAGGATTCAGGTTTCCAACGCCAAGAAGCCTCTCTTCTTCTATGTCAATCTTGCCAAGGTTAGCTTCGAGTTCTTTTCGGTATTAACTTGCATAGTATGAGATCGTGTACACTGCTTCAGTGTAGCCTGTAGATTTTCCTTAAATCGATTGGTTTGTTAAAAGGGATTTGGTTTTAATTTGTATATGCAGAGATACATGCAGCAGCATAACGAAGTTGAACTTTCTGCACTCGGAATGGGTAATTATTTTCCTTAATTTGATTGTTTTTATCCTTTTTTTTTTGCTTAACCATCTCGTGTTTGATATTTCAGCAATTACAACGGTCGTAACTGTAGCAGAGATCCTCAAGAACAATGGGCTTGCAATTGAAAAAAGTGAGATTATTTCTATTTCTTTCCATTTATTCATTCAATCCGTTACTCTTGAATTGGATGTATTAATTTATATATAACAGAGATCACAACTTCGACTGTGGAAGTCAAGGATGATTCGAGGGGCCGCCCAATGCAAACGAATCAAACAATGCAACCAACAATGGAAAACAAATCGAAATTAACGAACAAGACGAAGAATTAAACAATTCTGCCCATTTCGAATTGTACAAGCGACAAACCACTGTTTTCGTCTCGAGGGACGAATTCGTAAATGTCGTCTGCGATTCTCTCACCTCTTACAAATACGTGGGCCCCAATCAACGCGCAGATTTTCTCCTCGCTTGCAAGTAATCTTTCCTTTTTGATATTATATTTTGAATTAATAAAATATTTATTTTCGTATCGCATTAATTGCATTCGATTTGTTTTTTCTCATTTTCGATATTGTTTTGTACAGAATCAGAGAGAGAAAGGAATCAGTAACGATTCTTCTTTGCGGTACCAGTGGCTGCGGAGAGAGAAAGAAATGTCAGGGGCTGGGCGGATTTGGAGCAGAAACCTGCAGCAAGAGCAGAGATGCGGCAGGAGCAGAGAGAGAGAAGGACGCGGAGAGAGAAGCCAGCTGGACAGAAGAAATTCGCGAGAATGGCAGAGATCGAGAGAGAGGTGAGGGAGAGAGAGGGTTCGGTTGGGTTTGGATATTTTAATGGGTTTTGGATTTAGTTATAATGAATTTTGGGTTTAATTGTAATAATTAATGAGTTGAGTTTTAATAGTTAATGGATGAATTTTAATGGTTTAATTTATCCCAATATATGATTGAATTTATCCCAATATATGATTGAATTTATCCAAATATATGATAGAATTTAGTAAAATATATGATTGAATTTATCCCAATATATGATTGAATTTATCCAAATATATGATAGAATTTAGTAAAATATATGATTCAATTTATCCCAATATATGATTGAATTTATCCAAATATATGATAGAATTTAGTAAAATATATGATCGAATTTATCTCAATATATGATTGAATTTATCCAAATATATGATAGAATTTAGTAAAATATATGATCGAATTTATCGCAATATATGACTGAATTCATCCCAATATATGATTGAATTTAGTAAAATATATAAATGAATTTATTCCAATATATGATTGAATTTATCCAAATATATGATAGAATTTAGTAAAATATATAATTGAGTTTATCCCAATATATGACTGAATTTACCCAAATATATGATAGAATTTAGTAAAATATATGAATGAATTTATCCCAATGTATGATTAAATGTAACAGAATATACGATTGAATATATTAAAATATAGTTAATTATCCGATGAATACGATCATTAATTTCATATAATTCAGCAAAATATATGATTGAAATTAGCAAAATATATGATTAAATTTAACATAATATACGATTGAGTTTACTAAAATATAGTTAATTATCCGATGAATACGATCATTAATTTCAAATAATTCAGCAAAATATATGATTGAAATTAGCAAAATATATGATTAAATTTAACAGAATATACGATAGAATTTACAAAAATATAGTTAATTATCCGATGAATACGATCATTAATTTCATATAATTCAGCAAAATATATTATTGAATTTAGCAAAATATACGATTAAAATTAACAGAATATATGATTAAATTTAACAGAATATATGATTAAATTGATCAGAATATGTGATTAAATTGATCAGAATATATGATTAAATTTAACAGAATACATGATTAAATTTAGCAAAATATACGATTGAATTTAGCAAAATATAGTTAATTATCTGATGAACATGATCATTAATTTCATATAATTCAGCAAAATAAATTATTGAATTTAGCAAAATATACGATTAAATTTAACAGAATATATGATCCAATTTACTAAAATATAGTTAATTATCCGATGAATACGATCATTAATTTCATATAATTCACCAAAATATATGATTGAATTTAGCAAAATATACGATTAAATTGCACAGAATATACGATAGAATTTACAAAAATATAGTTAATTATCCGATGAAAACGATCATTAATTCCATATAATTCAGCAAAATATATTATTGAATTTAGCAAAATATACGATTAAATTTAACAGAATATATGATTAAATTTAACAGAATTTATGATTAAATTTAACATAATATATGATTAAATTTATCATATGCATATGGTGATCTTATACTGAAAATTACATGTTTGAAATTGACGGTAATATAATTTTTGTATGAAACAGTAACCATAATATATAATATTCTTCGAACTAAATTTAACAAAATCATTCTACATTAGTTTCACAAATTAACTTACAAAATGAACTTCCAATCATTATTAATTAGTATCAACTAATTTTATTTTACATGTAAATAAAAACTGTAATAGTTTCTTCTTTGCGGCACCGTAAAAATCATAAAAGTTCTCATTAATTACATAAGAAAGCATCCACTACTAATTAAAAAATGATCCCCCAAAATTGTGTGAACTTCTTCAGCAAACAATAACTATTTGTGTTTAGGGTAACTTCTTTGGCATCATTATCCTAAAAACAGAAGAAATCTGTAAAAGCACCTGCAAAGCAAAAAAAAAAAAAAAAAAAATGAAGAAGAAGAACTGAGTATTTGGGTTTAGCGTTTAACACCAAATAGAACCCAAAAAAATATGAAATTAAAAACAGAATCCCCTCTCGTAAATGCTTCGTGCCTTATCGCCTAAAAACAAAATTATTCAAAATTTCGAGGGTATCCATGCAAATATGCCCGAGAGGAAAAAAAGACAAACCTTGAGCAAGAAATTGGCACCGGCAACAAGACAATCAATTTCGTCTTTTTTTCCAAACTAACCCCTAATCTTTCTCTGAATATATCTGCGTACTTGTGGGCCCCGCCACCTGTCGCCTTGATGACTATGTTACTATTAGGGTGGGACCCAGATCGCCACGAAGGCGAATCCACTCCTATAAAAGTTGAAAATTTCATGCATTCCCCTATTAAGAATTTAAACAAATTTAAGGGGAAATGATCTTACTGCCACAATGAAGTTGTTTGGAAGAAATGAAATCCAAACATTCGTTTAATTTGCCAGTTTCGAATTTGACGAAATGAAGCCTTCCTCCTAAAATTGGGTAAATTCTCCTGTTACCATTTGTTATTGGGAATTTTTTCCTGAATGAACTTTTTCTAGTACCGTGAGTGCTTTCATGTCTCGAGAAATACACCAATTAATCAGAGATCCTAAAAGAAAATTTTAACAAAACCAAAAGAAAAGATAAGCTTGTAGCATGATTTATATTTTATACCTCCAATATCAAGAGCCAAATGAGATATATCATCGGATTGATTAGGCAAAAGAATTATTGGATTTCTCTCCTCAAAATTTCCATGAATTGCGGCTCCACTGAGGTCCAATTAAGGCCGTGAACCAAACCTGTGAATCATACTGGGCCCACCTGTCGGAGTCTCCTTCTTCTCTTTCTCCTTTTCTCCTTGCTCTCGTATAGAGTTCTCCGCCAGTAAATCTTTAGATCCTTGAGCCAGAATGGAGTTCCTTGAGCCATCGCTCGATCCACATTTTCCATCCTTGAGCCGTCATCGTCGTCTCTCTCTCTCTCTCTCTCTCTCTCTCTCTCAACCCCATGGCAGAATGGGTTGCAAGCCAGGGCGAGGAGGTTTCGCAGAGCTCTTCTCAACCCCGCTGCTATCCGGTGAATTAGCTTCGGGATCGACGCCATCGACGCCGTTGGATTGGAACATGTCGGATTCGTTTTGTGATGGCGTTCCGACGGAGTTGGCGGTTTCGAGCTCCGACGCATAAGGCAAGTCGCCTCTTTCACTCGCCGGAGAAGGGAGAAGGGAGAAGGCGAGGAGATCGGAGACAGAGAGAGAAGGAAGGAAGGCGAGAGCGTGAGAAGAGAAGTAACGAAGTTATATAATTACGAAAATACCCCTCCGTCTGTGGATTCGAATTGTGGATTCTTTTTGTGGATTTTCCTTAGCAGCCCTATATATATATATATATATATATATATATATATATATATATAGGTTTTTTTGACAACAAAAATCTATTAATTATATGTCATACATTTGTAAGCTACGTATCATGCTTTTTTTATTTTCTAACTACTAAAAGTTTAGAAACAACCTTATTGAACTAACAAAACGAAAACGGTATGAGTATATTTTGTGATCTTATTAAACTTGACATGGCCCTCAATTACTATTAAATTTGACACGGCCTCAATTACAAGATCTTTTATTTATTTTATGAGACATTATACTATTTTTTTTGTGTAGATTATAGTAATAGTATTAATAAAACTTTATAATTTGTGAAATATTTGCTTACTTTTTTTTTTGTAATTTTAAATTCATATTAGTATAGTTCATTATTACGTTTTTTCTCTAATCAGAATTTGTGATGACATTATGTAAAAAAAAATGTAATGCATAAAATGTAATATATATGGGAAACAACTCTCAGGTTAGACAAATCATTAAATCTGCGAAACGACCGAAATATATTACATTTTAAAGAAAAAAACTTGAGTTCTTTTATCTTTTCTAATAATTTTGTTTACAATATTTTATAAAATAAATTCAATCGAAAAGATTTTTGTAACTAAAAAGAGCTACTATTTTGATTTCTTCTAATATCTTAAAAAATTATTTTCTTGTTAACATGTTGGGGGAGTTATCATTTTCACTAAAACTTTCTTTAATACTATTAACCAAAGCAAAACCCTGTCTGAACTCTCATTTCCAACACACGATGTTGAGACTCAGAATGTGTCTCCGTGACGTCTGCAAACAGATAAAGCACATTGTCCAAGTAATTTTAATTTATTTTTAATTTTTCACATTTACCAATTTTTTTGCAGGGGCATATTTGAGATTTACATGAAGTTTTAAATGGTATTTTGCACTTTTCAAATTTTATAGACGTATTTTGATATTATAAGATTTTACAAGTGTTTTTTTTTTTAATTTCAGATTTTATGTTTATCAATTTTATTTAAACTTTGTAACGAGTCGCCATAGTGAGGAAGATTTAGTATTGGATTTTTTTAAGTCAATCGTGTAACGACGATAATGGACAAATAAAATAAACGTACTTAATATATATAAATAAATTCATATTAATACTTATTTTAATATATAAATAAATTCATAGTATATTTAATAATATTAAGATCTCAGATTCATTATAATACTTATTTTAATGTATATAAATAAATTCATAATATAGTGTTTACGCAATTCCAGAGAGATATTTATGCTCCCAGAAAGGGAAAATGAGAAAAAAAACATATATTTCTGTTTCGTTGTAAAAAAATCAAATAATATTTTCCAATTAAAATAGTTACACGGAAATTAATAAGTTAGCTCTATTTTAAAGAAAATAATTATCCTAATTATTGAAATTATAGTGTATATATATTTAGGTAAAATAATATAATAATATCATATATATTGTATAATGAGTCATGTGTATCATTACGAAATTTAGAACAAAATACGAACAAAATATTCTTTATAACCTCACAAGTCACAATTATCAAAATAATATCAATCTCTTATTTAATTTAAAATACATACCATGATCATTTCATAATTTCATAACAAAAATAAAAGATAATATTTTTTTTTATAATTTTCTAAAATACAAATTATGAAAGAAAAGTAATAATTTCGCATTATAAATTCTCTATTTTGTGTTTCCCGAAGCGGAGCGAGGGTACCTCGTAGTTTCATTTAATTTATTTTTTTGGTATGATTTTGTCTTTCAAAAGTATATTACAATCAGGGGTGGCTCGTTGTCGTCACGGGCTCTCGGCGAAAATTATTTTGAAGTTCCTTAGTGTTTTCAAGTTAGAGTGCGAATTTTTTTTGGAGTTCTTCAGTAATTTCAAGTAAGAATGCGAAGAATGCATTTTTTTAAAATGTGCTCTTATGTGCAAATAGTAATTTATAAAAGAATATAAAATTTTCGTCAACTCAAATATTTAAGATGCTAAAAACCAACAAGTTTTTAGCTACCGCCCGTAGGAGAGTAGTACCGACCGTCCGTAGCAAATTCTGAAACCGACACTGACACTAAATAAAGACCCGTCGGTGAAAATTGGCTGCCATAGTCCGTCGCAAGAGATGCCCGTCGTTGGAAAGGGCTTTTACCGACGGCTCGTAGCAAATAAGCGCATCACCGAAGCCCTTTTTATCGACGGATTTTCACCGGCGACTGGCAGTCGTAAATAGCATTTCCGACGAGTTTTACCATTATTTCCGACGGGTAAACCCATCGATAAAACCAAAATATGTTGTAGTGGTATATAAGAAATGTTTACAGGTAAAAAAAACTAAACGACCAAAACAACTATATAATAACTTGTTGGTTTTATTTCTGTTTGCGACAATGTTAAGGAACGAGTACAAATTATTAATAGGCTACAAATATAAAAAAAAATTATAAGATGTGAAAAATGATACATTTAAATTGTTGTTAACAAAAACTCTATACTTACATAAATTAAACTAGGATGTCTATTGAATAACAAAAATTTATTGCATGAGACTCGTGCTGTAATTTGTAAAAATTGTATTTTGATGTGACATGACTAATTTATTTATGTGTCCCGAATTGTTAAGATGTATGTTTTTTGTTTTCTTTGATTACGCAAATAAGATTTGAAATATATATATTCATTAAGACTAATCAACAAATAAAACTAGAGTTCAAATTTGAGGGGCTTAAAAAATTTGGGGCTCTCGGCAGGTGCCTAGACTGCCTACATATTTGAGCCGGCACTAATTAAAATGATTATATATCAAATTGAAAATAAATTGAAATTTTCTCAATTGAGCGCACGTATTATCCTAGAAAACGATCGGAGTCAGACAAATTGTTAAATATGAGTAATGAAACACATATAATACATTTTAACATTTTAAAAAGAAAATTCGAGTTTACAATTTGTTGTTTTCATTTACGTCGATTGGTGTAAAAGTAAATCATAAAATTATGAACGAATTTGAATTCAAATGAAATATGTTTTTCGACAGTTCACCGTTTCACGCAATGCGCGAGAGTCCACCTAGTATAATATGTAAATGAAAGAAGGTAATATTTTGATTTCTTCTAATATCTCAATAAATTTATTCTCTAATATCATTATTTTAACACTTGGTTTAATATTATTAATCATTCGAAGATGATATGAAATATTTCTTTCTAAAAAATAATTATTGTGATTGTGATTCATATATATTATAAGTGCACACTCTTCGCATGAACGAAGTACCAGACAACATGCATTTTGTATGTGAATAAGATTAAGAAATGCAAAATAATGAAATTAAATTGTGCTAAAAAATTATATCGATCCTTCCTAACAAAAAAGATATTTTTATCGAAAAAATGACACGAAAAACAAAAGTTAGATCTTAATTAATTAATTAAATATATCGCGCTTGTCTTTTTTTTAAAATAAAATTAATTAATTAAAGGATCCAATCCCATGTAGCCAGATTTGGGCCAATACATTTGCAAAATGAAAAAATAGACATGTGTTATGAATATAATAATATGGATGTGAAGCAACAAATCTTGTGAAGATTGAGACATTAATTATATGATATTTAATATATTTGATATTGTATTATTTCCTTATATTGCAGCGTTTTATATGGTAAGAAATTTCTTGACCTGCACTGCATTCACTCTCTATTATATAAATGAGGTAGTGACTATTGTATTCTCTCGATCGTTCAATAAAAATATTGTCTCCTCCAATTCTCTTTCTCTTTTGTTATTTATTTTATAACAACACGAAAATACAAGAAATTTGTGGGCTTTTTAGATTATTGATCATAGGCCTACACAGAGAAGCAAAATTGAATCGAGCCGCCTTAACCTGAACTTAGGTTTCCTTTTCCTTTTGCTGGTGCTCGTTGCCGCACTCTACCCTTCTCTCTCCGTTCTCCGGCGACGATGTCCGTTCTTCCCCAGACAAAGATGGAAGAAACTGTAGCAGACCACCCAATTTTAATCAGAGAAAACAAAGAAGAAAACAAGGAAGAGCATCAAGTATCGGACCTCTCAGAAGAAGAAGAAGAGGACTACGAAGAAGAATCATGGTCCGATTCTGACGTCGGAGAGGCATTGGATTGGTTGGACGCGACTGAGAGACCCTTAACCGGTACCTTTTCAAGTGGCGGCGCAGTGACTAGGAGGCCGAATGCACATGGTGGAGTTCTGTCCAGGCCGCTTCAGCCACTCTCTAATCGCAATCAACGATTCACTTCTCATATGCGAGCTGATCCTTTGGAGGTACCAATTTCAATTTTTTGAATTATTTGAGTTGAAATTTTAGTCTCAATTGTTTGATTTTTGATTTTTTGATTTGAAGGAATGGGAAGGGAGAATGAATGTAGGAATGTCGAATTCAGTGACGACATCAATAAGACAAAATGTTAAAGACATGTCAATTGGAAAAACCAGGAACACCGAAAAGGCTGATCGAGCCACTGTCGAACAAGTACGATACATATTTTTATACAAAACCTGGAAATATCAAATATACCCCTCCAAATTAAAGATGGTTTATTTTTATTTTTATTTCTCGTAGGCTATCGACCCAAGAACACGCATGGTTCTATTCAAGATGCTCAATCGTGGTATTTTTAACGACATTAATGGCTGCATTTCTACTGGAAAAGAGGTTAATAATTAATAATTAATTTTAATTTTAATTTTTTTACTTCTCCAATTTAATTTCTTAATTTCCTGTTTTGAATAATTTATTCACAGGCTAATGTATATCACGCAACAAAGACTGATGGGAAAGAGTTCGCAATCAAAGTCTACAAAACCTCTGTTCTCGTTTTCAAGTACGCTTATTTTATTTTTTATTTTAATATATTTATTTTTGAATTTTTTTAACTAATGCGCAAAATTAATGTTTTTATAGGGACAGGGATAGATACGTGCAGGGAGATTATCGGTTCAGACATGGATATTGTAAACATAACCCTCGCAAAATGGTCAAAACTTGGGCCGAAAAAGAAATGCGAAACTTACATAGGCTTGAATTCAAATTTTCAAATTCATTTCTTTCAATTAATTTGTTTGTTCATTAAGTAATTTTTTTGTTTATTTATTTTTTGAAGAGTCAACGCTTCAGGAATAAGATGCCCCAGGCCTTTACTTTTAAGGCTTCACGTTTTAGTCATGGAATTTATAGGTTTCATTTTCACTCCCTAAATTTATAATTTTTATAGGGCCTTTTTGTAAAAAAGTATATTTTTGTAAATTTGTACTGTTTATTCAGGAAAGGGAGGCTGGGCTGCACCGCGTCTTAAGGATGCTAATTTATCTGAAGAAAAATCGCGTGAATGTTATTTTGAGGTACATTTTTGCATAATTTAACTAGTAAATAAATTCAGAATTCGCTCACTTTTTATTTTTATTTTTCTTATAATTACTTTTTAATAGATTATCACGATAATGAGAACGCTTTATCAGAAGTGCAAATTGGTACATGGAGACTTGAGTGAATACAATATTTTATATTTCGAGGTAAAATTAAAATTCAAACCGAAATATTAAAGAAAAAAATCTTTTTTTTTTTTAAATTAATGGTTTTTAATTTTGTCATTTTTACAGGGTCATTTATACATAATTGATGTGTCTCAATCCGTCGATTTGGATCACCCTTCAGCTTTGGATTTCTTGAAAGAAGATTGTTTGCACGTCACTGTAAGTAATGAATTAATTTTAAATATATTTTTATTATTTGAATTAAATTTTGATTTTTGTTTTGATTTTGCAAAGGATTTCTTCAAAAAACACGGAGTTGCAACTATGTCGGTGAAGGAGCTTTTCGATTTTGTAATTGACTTGTCCATTTCTGACGACTCTGTCGATGCATATTTAGAAAAGGTTTCTCTCTCTTAAATCTCTCTCTCTCTCTCTCTCTCTCTCTCTCTCTCTCTCTCTCTCTCTCTCTCTCTCTACTTTTGAATACTAATGCTTTATTTGTATGTTCTTTTTAACAGGCTCAGCAAAAGGTTCTGGAGAGAGAAAATCAAGATGACGAGGAAGATGGCCCTGACTCGGCTACTGTTTTTGTTCAGGTCCTCTCTCTCTCTCTCTCTCTCTCTCTCTCTCTCTCTCTTCAACTTTTAAATCTCACAAAATATTTTATTTATTTGTAGACATTAAGTTATGTGAAGCAATGCGAAACGGACCTAGTTGACATGGCGATGCTTCAAAATCCTTCGTTTGCATACCAACCAACCGTCGGTACAATTTACGAAAAGCCCCTTTTAGGGTTTGTTAACACGAGAGAAAGTAACAATACTCTCTCTCTAGAGACTGAAAACGACGATACCGTAAAAGAGACCTCTTTAGAGATAGAAGATAGTGGTGAGAGCGAGAGTGAGAGTGAGGGTGAAAGTGAGAGTGAGAGTGAAGAAGAGGGAGGAGAGAGGAGAGAGAAAATGGGAGCGGAGGAGAAGAAGGTGGCGAGAAAGGAGAACAAGAAGAAGGTGAAGGAAGAGAAGAGAGAATCGAGAAAGAACAAGCTTCCTAAAGCCGAGAAGAAAAAAAGAAAAAAGCTCGCAAAGGCCAAGTGTAGTAGACGGTAGAGAGAGAGAATGTTTGTTTTAGTATTTATGGTTATATTTTTATTTATGATTTTATTAATGTTGGTTTTAGTATTTATGGTTATATTTTGATTTTTGTTTTTATTAATGTTGGATAGAGAAAATTTTGCCAATTTTGAGGATTAACTTGTTTATTTTGAGAGCAAGAATAGTTGGAGAGGGTAACAATATTCTATTTTATCCTCTTGATATTAATTATTAATTAATATATATAAAGTTACAAAAATCTCTCTTTTCTCCTTCCTCATCATCATTTATTTGTGGCCATGTGATCTTCATCATTATCCATGATTGATTGAATTTTAGCCGATTTGCTTATTTATTACTAATTTATCGTTTTTTTGCAATGTAATCTTTATCATCATCTTTGATTGATTGAATTTTAGGATTTGGATTTGCTTATTTACTATTAATTTTAAAAAAATCCTAAAATTTTGTATCATATAATAATTTAAAAAAAAAAATTATTATATATTATATTTATATAATATTAATATTTCATATATTACCTATATTTGACTTTAATATTTTTCAGACGAACGATTAATATATATAGAGTTAAGGAAATTTGACATGTAATCTTTTCATCATCTTTGATTGATTGAATTTTAGTATTTGGATTTGCTTATTTATTATTAATTTTAAAAAATCCTAAAATTTAGTATCATATAATAATTTTAAAAAAACAATAATTATATATTATATTTATATAATTTTAATATTTCATATATTTAATATATTTGACTTTAATTTTTTTTTCAAATGAACGACAATATTTAAACACATTGCAAATATTAAAAAAATAAAATATCACGAAACTATTAAAAAATACATAAAAGGAGAATGAAAATAAAAAACAGGTTGTTTAAACAAATATTTTTTTCTAACAATATATTTTCAAGGTGTTTATTTATTACTATTTATTTTATTATTATATGATGTTAGTTTTTCATGAATAATAAATGAAATATTAAAATTATATAAACACAATATATAATAAATATTTTTTTGAAATCATTACGTGTTAAGAAATGCTTATGAATTTTCTTAAAATTAATAAAATTAATAAACTTTTTTTTTTAATATTACATATGAAAATAGTTGGAGATTTGCTTATTTATTATTAATTTATCATTTTTTGCTCATATGATTTTCATCATCAATTTTGATTGATTGAATTTTAGCCCTCGATTTGCATATTTATTTAATTAGAAAAATCATAATATTTTGTATCATATAATAATTTAAAAAAAATAATAATTATATATTATATTTATATAATTTTAATATTCCAGACATTATATATATTTGACTTTAATATATTTTTTTTCAGATGAACAACAATATTTATACACCTTGCAAATATTTAAAACATAAAATGTCAATAAACTGTTAAAAAATACATAAAATGAGAATGAAAATAAAAAAAACTGATGTTTAAATAGATATTTTTCTATCAATATATTTCAAGATGTTTATTTATTATTGTTTATTTTATTATTACATGATGTTAGTTTTTTTATGAATAATAAATGAAATATTAAAATCATATAAGCACAATATATAATAATTTAATTTCTGTTGAAATCAATACATGTTAAGAAATGTTTATGAACTTAAAATTAATAAAAAATAATAATTTTTTTAAAATATTACATATGAAAATAGAAGGGTATTTTGGTCAAAAAAATTTAATATCAACCATAGGGATATTTGGAAATAAAAATTGGATAGAGGGATTTTTTGGAGTTTACAAAAAGAAAGAATTTTTTTTACAATATCAAAAAAAGTAACGAGTATCAAAAAAAAATTAGGAGGTTATAAAAATATCAAAGCACAGATGTATGAACAATCTTACAAAAAGAACGTAGAATTATTTACATTCTAGAAAAAATTAAATCATGATTGACTCGAAACTCATGCGCAATTGCGCGCAGAAACAGCTAGTTATATTATAAAGTTTGGAGATTTGATGAGTGAGAAAAAGTGAATGGATAGAATAAGTTATTTCTTGTCTCTTTGCTTCCACCCTTGTTTGTTTGTTTGTTTTGATAAATTTTTGTAAGCCGTTTCCTATTTTATTTTTAAATAAAAAAAAATGAAAATGTGTTTGGATATTTAGTTTAATTACAAATAAAAAATAAGATTTTGGTATTAGGGAATCGATAAGGTCAAGTTTTGGTATTGAAAATGGAATGTTGACATGATATATTAACTCTAAAATAAATTATTAATTATTAATAATTAAAAAGTTAACACAGTAAATGATACCGATCACGTGAAAGATGATGATTCATTGATATTTAAAATGGTATATTGACACTGGAAATGAAATAGTATTAGTATATTGATCAATTGATAATGAAACAATGACCCTAAAAATTGGTATATTAACTCTGAAAAATGATATATGACAGTAAAAATAATATAATAATACTAAACAAATGTAGATTATCTTAAAATGATATATTAATATTGAAAATAATATATTGATGTTGAAAACTCGATATATTGAATCGGAAAACGAATACCGATGTTGAAAATAATATATTCACGATGGAAAATATATATGAAGACGTAAAACTTGTTATTCACATTGAAAAAAATATGTTGACAGAAAATAATATATTAACATAGAAAATTTCATATTCACAGTTCATACTAAAATATAAAACACAGTGAGAACATTTTGTTACATAAAACACACTTTCAATCAATATTCGTTATATAAATGAATTTTAATATTGAAATACTGGACTCACTAAATATAAGATGCCTGTTTTTATATTAAGAATATCGAATCTACTTTTTTCTTATATTTTTTCCAGAAAATAAAAAAACATAAATGATGCCAAACAAAATCAAACCTGGCAATTCTACAGTACTTCATTTTAAACATTTTTTTTTTCAAATTATTATTTTTAATTTGAATATGATTTCACAAAATAGACGTACCATTACCAACCATAGACTCGCTCAAACTTTAAAAGACGTGTTGGAAAATCAACCAATTGGTGCTTGCTTATCCGAGAAAATTCATAAAAGATGAAAATTGCTCAGGGTATGGAGCTGATTGCCCATTTTTCTAGTAAATAAAAAGGTCCAATCAACAGAGAGAGACTTGTTCACGCTACTCTCTCTCTCTCTCTCTCTTAGGTGAGCTCATCCTCTCCGCCACCAATTGGGTCATTGGCATGTTTGATTTGAGGGATTTAGGTGGAGATGTATTTCAAAATACGGGATAAGCTCGAAATCCTTTGTTTGATTTGGTGTATTTGAGGGTGGAGATGGATTTGAGGGTGGATGGTGAAATACACCAAAAAATTTGGTATTTCAAAATTGGATAAGCTATATCCATGGATTTCATTATAAAATTATTTTTCCAAAATATATAAATAAATAATGATAAATATTATATTATATTATATTATAAAATAATAATATAATATTATATACTATTATATAATGTAATATTATTTAATATAATATATTATAAAAATAATATAATATAAAATAGTACAATGTAATATAATAATATAATATAATATAATAATATATTAAAGTATAATATAATATATATAAAATAATAAAAAAAATATAATAATATGTATTATATGAATATAATATTATATAATTTAAATATTATATTATATATATATTAGAGTATAATATAATATAATATAGTATAATACAATATAATATAATATAATATAATACAATATGATAATAATAATGATAATAATAATAATAATATAATAATATATTAAAGTATAATATAATATATATAAAATAATAAAAAATATAATCATATGTATTATATGAATATAATATAATATTATATAATTTAAATATTATATTATATATATATTAGAGTATAATATAATATAATATAGTATAATACAATGTAATATAATATAATATAGTATAATAATAATACAAAATAATATAATTAATAATAGTAATAATAATATAATATAATATAATACAATATGATAATAATAATAATAATATAATATAATATAAGAATATATTAAAGTATAATATAATATATATAAAATAATAAAAAATATAATCATATGTATTATATGAATATAATATTATATAATTTAAATATTATATATGAATATAATATTATATAACTTTAATATTATATTATATATATATTAGAGTATAAACATAATATAATATAGTATAATACAATATCATATAATATAATATAATATAATATAATATAATATAATAATAATACTAATAATAATATAATATAATATAATATACTTTAAAACAAAATATAATATAAAATAATATCATATAAAACAAAATAATATTATATAATATAAATATAAAACAATATAATAAAATAATATAAATAGTATAATATCATATAATATAATATTAAACAATGTAATATTAAATATAATAATATAATATATATTGTACAACAGTATAATATAATACACAATAACATAATATAATATACAATAATATAGTAATATAATAAATGATATACATTAAAATATTAAAATCATGGATTTTTGTACCAAGAATCAAACAAATGATTTGATATACATGAATTACCAAATACAACAAATCAAACCACTCACATGAATTATCAAATACATGGATAGTAAAATACATGTATTTCACATATCCATGTACATCAAAATCCCTCAAATCAAACAGGCCCATTATTTAACAAAGCGTCGCATTCACTCTCTCCCCCACCAAATTCTGAGGGTTAGTGGGGAAGTAAGTGAAGAGAATATCTTGCTTCACTCTTCCTCTCTTCTTCTCTCTCTCCTTTGATCCCTTTTTCCCCTATTAAGGAGGAAAATCCAAGTATACGGATCTATCAAAATGGATTGTTCCTTTGCTTCCTTGCGAGGCCTCATGGTCTCCTTGTGTTTCATGTTGGTTCTGAGTTCCACTCTGTTTCCCCTACAGGTAAATTCCCCTTTTTTGCCATTTACTTGTTCTCTTTATTGTGTTATAAATTGGGTAGGTACAAAATTCAATCTTGTGTATAAATCTCTGATTTGTCGTGCCTAATTACTAAAATTAACAATACTAACCAATTTTTCTTTAATATTTTTAATTGGGCAAAACAAAAATATAATAATAATTTTATGATCATGGCATGTAGGTTTCTGCGGTGAAGCCAATTCCTGAGCTCAAAAGTAACTCCTTGATTCTTCAGGTAAATTTAAACATTACTATTTTCTTAATTACTAATTTTCTCAATTATTTCTATTGAGAGAAATTAATAGCATATTAACAAATTCCTTCATTTCAATTTTACCAGAATTCAATTGTACATCAAATAAACGCAAACCCTAAAGCTGGTTGGAAAGCTTCCTCGAATCATTACTTCACCAATTACACTGTAATTCATAATTCCTTTTAATCTATTCATTTTTTTTCCCATTTTTTGATTTTTTGTGTATTAATCAATATTTCTCACATTTAGGTTGCACAATTCAAACGCATACTCGGTGCAAAAAAGTTGTCCCAAAACGCATTAAATGAATTTGATGTCGTAACTTATCCAAAATCATCCAAACTTCCTAAACAATTCGATGCAAGGACAGCTTGGTCTCAGTGCGCTACCATTGGAAGAATCCTCGGTACCGCATTCAAATTAACCTCGTTCATTTACTTACTTAAATTCGTCTTTTTCTATTGGTACTAACATTTTCATTTTCATTTTCTTTGTGAAATGATTGCCATCTCCAAAAGATCAAGTAAGTTTTCAATCTATTACAAATTTTAATATTTTTTTTTGACAGATTCTAGAATCATATAATAATTTTGTAAATTAATTTATAGGGTCATTGTGGTTCGTGTTGGGCATTTGGAGCCGTAGAGTCATTATCAGATCGATTTTGCATCCATTACGGTTTGGTAAGCTCTTAAACCCTATCAACTTTCTAAATCCTAAAACCCTAAACCATTATTTTATTTTTTTATGTAGAACATATCGTTATCAGCGAATGATTTAGTGGCCTGCTGTGGATATATGTGTGGAGATGGGTGCGATGGAGGCTACCCAATTTATGCTTGGCGTTATTTCGTCCAAAACGGTGTCGTTACCGACGAGGTACATTTAAAAAAAAATAAATTAATTACTACCGAATTATTTATTTATTTATTTTGATTTTTTTTTTTTGGGTAGTGCGATCCATACTTTGATCAGACAGGTTGTGCGCACCCAGGTTGCGAGCCAGCTTATCCGACCCCAAAATGTCAAAAGAAATGTCAAGTGGAAAATCTATTATGGTCAGACACGAAACATTATAGCGTGAGCGCTTATAGAATCAATTCGGATCCGCAGAGTATCATGCAAGAAGTTTACACCAACGGACCCGTCGAAGTCGCTTTCACCGTTTACGAGGTGGGTGCTAATATTAATAAATTTAAAATAATTGTACCGATATAGAATTTGATGGATAGAATGTTTGATTTGTAGGATTTTGCGCATTATAAATCGGGAGTGTATAAGCATGTGACTGGAGATGTTATGGGTGGCCATGCCGTGAAATTAATCGGATGGGGAACTAGTGACGAGGACGAGGATTATTGGGTATGTTTTTTTATTACCATTTGATTAGTTGATTTTGTCGCTAAAATATTTTATTTGTTGTTTGTAGCTTCTTGCGAACCAATGGAATAGAGGATGGGGAGATGTAAGTTTAATCGAATTTTATATTATCGTTTTAATTATTATGATTATTTATTTATTTGTTTTTTTGTGTTTTGTAGGATGGATACTTCAAGATATTGAGGGGGACGAACGAGTGTGGGATCGAGGAGGACGTGGTTGCGGGCTTGCCCTCGACCAAGAATTTGGTCAAAAACTATGGTTTAGTCGTTGATGATGATCACGTTTCTGCGTTTTAATAAAAGAGGATCATCTTTATTGTATTCACGTACTTTTATTTAATTAAAAATGGTTTTAAGATTTTATTTCTCGGGACTAATTAGTGATGTTTGTTCCTAATTGTGTAAAATAATTATGTGTTGTTGCAACTAAAGATTTAAGTAGTTGAATTATTACTGCTAAAAATATAAAGAAAAAAAAACTAAATATATATGCCGGAAGGGAATTGTCACGAGGGAGCCGTTGAGGAGATCGGTAATTTTATGAGAAATATATAATAGTAAATATTATATTATTTTTGTTTACAATAGTTAATAGTTCGTGCAATAATATCAAACGTAGAATTAACAAATCATACTATTTATATATTCACTGCACACTTTTAATTAAATAGTACTAAGATTTTTTAATTGATAAAAATGCAATGAAAATATTAGTAGCGTCACGTTGAAAATATTAGTAACATCCCGTTTAAAGGTAAAAAAAATTGGAAAAACATATCGAAATTTAATTAGGCAAAAATATAATTAAAAGTTATTTAACATCATAATAGTATTTTTTAAGTTTTCAACTTTAAAAAGAATAATAGTATTTTATATATGTTTATAAGTTTAAAAAATTGTTTATGTTTTGATAGGTAAATGTTTTTATTGTTTTCATTAAAATTTGAAGATTTTAATATTAAAATTGTTTTAAACAAAAAAACAAATATATCCTTTTTAGTATTGTAGAGATTCTTAAAATTAAGATTATAGTAATATATTGAAAAAAACCATAATTTTCATCATAATATACATTACCATACATTCTATTTTTATATAATATCTTTATAGTTTTAATTAGATTTTTTTTGCGAAGGAACTATACTAATATAAATGTATAAAATTTAAATGAATATTTTTAACCAATTTTAAAATTGAAGTTCCAGAAATAAATTAATATTTGATATATGACTTATATTATATATGGGCCCACATTTATTTTTACAAAAATCAATTCACATGGAACCCACATGTCATTTATTGGAAGGGGAATGTGGGAGGGAGGGAGGTTTTCTCTGTGGCCTCCCAAATGAAGCCTCATGTGAAACTGCCTAGGTGGTTTGGTTTCATTGGTCAATACAATATATTTTTGCATATAAATCCCTATTTTCACGGAAGCCCCTAGGCAGTTTATTTATATAAAGTAAGAATTTATATGCAAAATACATTGTATTGACCAATGAAATCAAGCCACCTAGGCAGTTTCACATGAGACTTCATTTGGGAGGCCACAGAGAAAACCCACTCGAGGGAGGGAGGGAGGGAGGGAGGGAGGGGTTGTAGCTTTATTCTTGATGTTAAGATGAGTTGACATTATAAAATTATTTAAAGTGTGTTGTGAAATAATGAAAATATAAATGTCTACAAAAAAAAAAATATATAATTATGAAAATCAATGATCTAAATTTTTTTATTACATATTATAATTTACACAAAATTGAATCAAAACCAAAAATATGATAAATAATTATTTTTTTCATTATTTTTTTTTTATCAATTAGGCCAATTAGATTTACATATTTGGCACGCACACCTGCTTTTATAAAAAGCACCACAAGCAGTCATTTCCTAGAAGGAGCTTGTCCTAAGCCATTTGGACAAGGAGTCCGTCCATTTACCTCTACAACCGTCCAATTCAGTTAGATCTAATCCTAAATAGACCACAAATTGTACTAGATGGACGGGTAGTATGCAGTTTGAAAACTGAATATTGGGATTTATTTCAAGGATATAGTTTTACTCCATGCACAGTTTACACATTGGATGAAGAAATGCAATTATAGGTCCATTAACTAATTCTTTTATCCAGCTATTTAATTGATTTTTAGTGCTTACTTCGATTTTTTTCTTGATCCGGGCTAGCTCCGAGCCGAGCATTTCATGTGGCTGTCGCCGTTAGCCATGTCGCTACTAGTCACCAATTGTCAATTTATTTTTACTATCCTTTTTACTTCTCTCTCGTCGCCTCCATTCTGATCAAGAGTTTCTTTTATGTGTAAGATCCATATTTTATTTTGATTCACTCCAATATTTACATTATTTATTTAATTTTGTAAATTATGCGGACGAAACATAGCTTGTTCCGATAAGTTCACTTATATCATACGTCCATAAATGTTTCTTAACAATGATAATTGATCTCCTTAAAAAGGGAAAAAAATATCCTTCTATCATGAATATACACTATCAATTTGTGCGTGAAGTTTCAAACTCATGCAAAACTTGTATGAACATTTTGAACTGAAATTTCAATTTCATGCTAAAGTAACACACACATAATGCAACCTTTCATTCATGAATATATTGTGTTTCCAACTAAGCCTCCCAACAAGCACATACTCATGGATATATTGCTCATAATAGTTACAGATTCATGTTATTACAACTTCCCTTCTGTAAATTTCAAGATACCTATTAATTTGACTATTAACATAGGAGAATTTACATATTTATTCCTTTTTAAACTTAAAATTACATATTTTTTTTTTTTTCAAATTAAAATATCATATTTACCCTCTCATTAATCTAAAATATCATATTTAATAAAAAAAAGAACCATCCAATTTCTCCGTTAAAATTAACGATCAACGTTTAAAAATACTATTTTACCCTTAACATATTTACCTTTCCAAAAATCCAAAATAGCATATTTACTCTTTTAAAAATAAAAATATCATACTGACCCCCTCAATAATAAAAATAACATAAGTACCCTTCTGAAATGAAATATATCATGTTTACCCTCTCAATAACCATTCTATCTGTTTATCGAATCCCAAAAAATATAACAATGCAATATCATGGATACCAATATAAAAAAAAATACATCAATAAAAATACAAAAAATAATCATTCTACGAATCTAGTGACAAAAACAAAAATGTAAAGTATAGAATATTTTCATAGCAAAATTATAACCAGAGCTAAAAATATTATTAAATTGTATGGCGTGGTTTGTTCTTGCCATGTGAGTAAAGGTACATATGTTGTTTTTATATTAAAAGGACAAATACCATATTTTGAATTTTTAGAAGGATAAGTATGTAAAGAGTAAATAGTAATTTTAATGTTGACCATTAAGGCTTTGTTTGGTTTAAGGATAATGGGAGGGAAGGGAAGGGAACAAAAATTTCAAGGGTAAAAAAATTATCTTATCCTGCTTGGTTTGGAGGGAGGGGAAGGAAAGATAAATGAAGAAGATATAATTATATGTATTATATTATATATTTATTTTCAAACTAATTTATATAAATATAACAAATTAATTTTTAATATAGAATATATTATGAACATAATTTTTTTTCAAAATATAATATTATTTAAATTAATTAATTTTTTTCTAAAAATATGTATTCATCATCTCCATTTGATGTATTACTTGAGATGTCCATTTATATTCCCTTCTCTTCCTTTCCAATCCCTTCCTCTATCCCAAACCATGCATGAGAATTTATTCCCTTACCTTCCCTTCCCCTCATCTCTCCAAAACCAAGCAAAGCCTAAGTTTAACATAAAAATGAATGATTTTTAATTTTTGGGTGAATATGATATTTTAGATTTATGAAAAAGATGAATATGATATTTTAATTTTAAGAATAGTAAATATGTAATTTTATATTTAAAAAAAATAAATATGTAAATCCCCCATTAACAACATATCATGGACTAATACACGTGCTAAATTTGCTGCAAAAATAAAACGACAAGTAACTACAAAATAATAATACAAAAATTGAAATACTAAAACTTATATGAATAAAACGACATGCTAATAATTTAAATTTATCTAAAGTAATATACAAATCTGAAAGATATGTACCCGATTATATATTATTGTAATAATATAAATAATGAAATAATTTTATAACATATAATATATTATGAGGGAGGAAGTACAAGAGGAAGAGGTTTGATACTTAATAATTTTTCAGCATTTGATTTGCATTGAGATTTGTGTTTTCTAATGATGATCATAAAATTTTATGCACATTATTAAATGCACAAATCTCAAGATAAATTCAATGATGACAAAACATTAAGTATCAAAATTTTTGTATTTAATTAAGTAGGTTAGCCTCCGTCATATATTATTATATTATATAATAAAATTATTGTTATATAATATTAATAATATTATATCTCATCCATATAATAATAAAAAAAATTTACTTAATTAAGTAGGTTAGCCGCCCTCATTTAAATCATTGAATTTGTACTGGAATTTTTGTATTTTATGATATGCATAAAATTTCATGTTTATCATGAAAAAACACAAATCTCAGTACTAATTGAATGATTAAAAAATATTAAGTACCAAAATTTTTGTACTTAATTAAGTAGGTTAGTCTCTCTCATATTATGTGTAATTATTATTATATATATTAGAATAACATAAATAGTATTTTATTATACGAATTTAATAATTACGATAGTATATTTCCTTGATTACAATTATTTGTTCCACTTTGTCGCTTCTCAAATTAAAAAAATAAAATTTATTAGTTTTGTGGAATGAGAAGACTCGAAGACTAAAAAAATAAAATTTATTATTTTTCATAACCAAACAAATAATTAGGTTGGAATGGAAATATATAATTGCATTCCTTACCGAACTAAAAACAACAAATAAATCTATATCTTCATTTTTCACATCATCATTATATTTGTTATAACATTAGATACACACGTTTCGGCACGAGTTTGGTGGTGTAGGTGGCGACTATGGGAGAAATAGTTGGAGGGGAGTTCGATTTGAACGCCGTTGTGAGAGGATCGATTCGAAAGCCATTGTCGGATGGAAGAGGATGGGATGACGAGTTTGGCACCGACGTTTTCGTGGATGAGATGGAAGTGTTTAGGCCTTCAGGGTGCTAGGACGGGCCAGAGATGAGATTGAAGATGATAAGTTGATTAGAATGATATTTTCGTCATAACAGCAATAAATTAGTGTAACTAAATTTAGGATGTTAAATCGCGTTTAATTTCAGGATGATGTAACCATTTGGACACATTTGATGTTTTATAAATTTATTGGCAAAAATGAAACGTTTTTTTATTGTTATAAATATATTTGATATAAATTTACTTTTTGAGAGGATAAATTCTTTTAATGGATGTAAAAATACCATCCAGGAGTTTTTTATCAATATTAAAAGTGGTCTACAAGCATTGAGAGGATAAATTTGATATTAAGATTTTTAGAGGGACAAAATTGATATTTTTAATTTCTGGTTCAAAGTTGTATTTTGTTAGATATAATCAAAACAAAGTCAATCATCAGATTAAAAGATACATATGTAATTTTATTAGTCGGGATCGGGTCGGATATATATATGGATCTGATATGATCTCTCCTCATATTTGTTCCGTAAACGATTCGGTTATTTTTAATCGGATATAACTAAAATGAAACTAAAATTAATTGTTTTTCATTGATTAATTATATTACGATTGCATTTATTTATTATTATACTTATTAAACACTAATCCCTGTGCTAAGTAATCTAAACATCTTTCTCTTAGGATCAGTCACGTACCAAGAATGGAATGCTTTTGTTTTTGAATCTCATTCACAAGATTGTCTAGTCCAAATTTTATTATCAGATTCAATTTACTGCCAAACAAGAATTATCCAAGTAAGGAGTTAGAACCATTGCGTATTATGCAGCTACCTGTATTTCAAAGATATATCCGTACTCGTTTATTCATAACTTTAACATCAATACTTATGTTAACTATTACCATTATTATTATTATTTCCATTATTTTATATATTTAATCAATTGTGCTGATTTGGTGACCATTTTATCACACGTGCCATTAGCTATCCGTTCTGGATTTGTTTTCATAGATTATGGCATTATCTCTTCTCCTTTTTTCTCTTTACCTTCTTTCTCAAGAGTTTTCTTTATGTTTAAGATCCCTATTTTATTTTGATTCACTCTAATATCTGCATTATTTGTTTCTTTTTTTGTAAATTATATAGGGACGAATAGCTTGTTGCGATAAAATTTCGTAGAACATATAGTCATTAAATGTTTCCTAACAAAAATGATTTGTCCTTAGAAAGAAGAAAAAATATTTTATCATGAATATGCTCATTCATAATGCATGCATGCATGCATGCGATTTCAAACTCGAGGAGAACTTGTATGAACATTATCAATTTAAAAGTTTGGTTCTCATGCCAATGAGTAACCCACATAATACATTTTTTCATTCATGAATACATTGTTTAAACCTAAGCCTTCCATTGGCATACACATGAATATGTTATTACATCTTTCTCTCTAGAAACTTCCAGAATCATATTTTCTTTTTACTTTTTGAATGGATGATCCGTTACATATATGTATTTTTGAATGGATGATCCGTTACATATATGTATTTTTTATTATGATTCAGATGAAACTCCAACTCATAATATGATTTTATCGTGTCAAACGCTCAACCACATATGTTATTTGGCCATTGACAAAATTAGAAATTAAAATACACGTGCCAAGTTTGTTGGGATAATATGAAAATTAAAAGGACTTGAGTAATTATGAAATATAATAATACAAAAAAAACTAAAATACTAAAACTGATATGAATCGAAAAGACGAGCTAACAATTTAAATTTCTGTAAAGTCAAAAGGAAAATTATCTTAATTATGGTAATTTAACTTTTGACCAAGAACTTATGGTTTAGCTGTTGATAATAATCATGTTTCTGCGTTTTAATAAAGAAAGATTATCTTAATTGTAGTCAGGTACTTTTATTTATTTAAAAATGGTTGGAAGATATTATTTCTCGGACTAATTGGTGATGTTTGTCCTGGTTATATAAAATAATTATTTTAATTAAAAATATAATTGGTCATGTACTTTTATTTAAGTAGTTGAATTATTACTATGAAAAAAATATAAAGAAAAAGAAAACAACACAGTTGATCCAACACATTATTTGTCACCACATTTTCTATTTGCTTTAACATTAGTCAGAGACAAGTTTTGGCATGAGTTCGATTCGAGAGTACGGGAGAGATGCCCGAAGAGAATTGTCGCGAGGAAACCGATGAGGAGATTGGCATAACGATAATACATTTTTATGGAAAAAAAAACAGAACGACACATATTACGTTATTCTTGTTTATAATAGTTCATGTAATAATATCAAACGTAGAAACAATTGATCATATAATTTATGTACTCACCACACACTAATAATTAAATAGTATTAATATTTTTCATTGATAAAATGCAATGGAATTTTAAGTAACATCACGATTAATAGTGAAAATAATTTAAAAAAATATCGCAATTTAATTCGGCAAAAACAAAACTAAAAGTTATTTTACATCATATAGTATTTTCATATTTACAACTTTAAAAATAACAATAGTATTTTATATATGTTTATAAGTTTCCTACACTATACACCTACTCACAATGGATTTAGAGACAAGTTATCAATGCAAGCAAATCAAGAATTGATGCATCTAAAGAGCCATCTTCAAAATCAAAACATCCAACTTACGAATGAAGAAGAGACAATTGCATGGAGACGGACAAATAATAGTCAGTTTACGACCATAAATATGTATCGTCTTTTCTCTAATTTATGTATGCTTCCTTAGTAAATTGTAATTGTATATCACTATCGTGAAAATTGAGCCTTAAGACTACATATTCATCCTCCTCTGGATCTTAATTAAACAACAAAATCTGCCTTGAGGCACGTGTGAAAGATCAAATTACCTCCGAAATTCTCACAATCGACGACTTAAGAAGAAGAGGTTGGATGCTACCGAATAGGTGTATCCTTTGCAAGCTTCGTGAAGAATCAGTGGAGCATATGATTAATAAAAAAAAAAAGTTTATAAGTCGAAAATTTTATTTATGTTTTGACTTTTGATAGGTAAACTATGCTTTTTATGTCAATTTTAAGTTTTGAAGATTTTATATTAAACTTGTTTGAACAAAAACACAAATATAATCTTGTAGAGGATTCTTAAAATTATAAAAATATACCGAAGAATACCATAATTTATCTTCGTAATATACATTAATAAACATTTTGTTTTCATGCATAATATCTTTACAAAGTTAAATTAGAGAAAATTTTGCGTAAGAACTATGTTCATATAGATGTCAAAATAAAAATAATATTTAAATGAATATATTTAAGAAGTTATTAAAATTAAAGTTCTTGAAAGAAATTAATATTTGATATACGATTTATATGATTTATTAATTTATTAGTATTATATAAGTTAGTCAATTTCATTTATATTCATATTTTATATCCAATTTAATGTAAAGTCATAAACAATTAAATATAAAATATTTGATCTAAATATAAATCTAGGGAATGATATATTTTAACCGTCCCATTGTTTAGTGCTTCCATTTTTGTTAATGCTTTCTTGATACGTGCTAATCTCACAGTCAAAATAATTTATAGTTTACGATAATTTTACATACAATTCTTATTGTGCCACGTTATCATAATTTAAATCATTTATTATTCATTGTAATAATTAATGGCTAAGATTGATTTTAACACTTGAATCTTTCAAATAAACATGACTCTTTATGTCTTATTACATATCAAAAAATAATTATATAAAAATATAAATATTTATATTATTAATTATTAATAGTTATAATGTTAGAGAAATTTCCCTCATCTTATAATTCCACATCATCACTTTATTATGGGGCATTGAATTGAATTCCTATTTCATTAAATACATCATAGACGTTCGTTTTTCCGTGAACTTCATTCATGTACAGCGAAATACATTAACAAACTTGATGTATTATGGACCACCGTAAACCGCGCTCATTCATTCTATATAGTCATGATTATGATTGGTCTTAATTAGAAAGAGAAAAGTCATTAATTACTTGGTTTATTCATTTAAACATGGTCTATATAAATCAATTAATATAAAATTATGTGAATCAAGTTCATTAAAAAAAAATTATCTCAATTAAATATGGAAAACTTTTAAAAAATTCCTTAAATTTCTGAATTGTAAATAATATTATTATAATTACACGAAGATTAGTTACTTTTATAAAAATTCAAAATATGTAGGATTTATTATCAACATCAATTAAATATAGTGATGGTATGAAGAATTGTCCTATTTATAAACGAATCATCGCCTATCTCCATCTCCTTGATTGATTATTGAAGTGATTTATGTATTTTTGGAGGGTTTGTGTAAAGGACAAGATGTTAAATTTATTTAGAATTATTTGCTAAACAAAACAATTAGGTTGACATGTTTTGATTTGTTTTTTATTGAGTCGAATAATGTTGAGGAGTTCAATCAGGAAACTTGTTATGATGTTGGAGATGTGGAAGAGGAATAATTGCCGAATTAAGCGATTATATCGAAAATAAAACTTGTTATGATGTTTTAATTGTGCTATATCTATTTATCCCATGCTATGATTTTTTTGTCTTAATTAAGCGATTATATCGAAAATAAAACCCGTGCTAAGGAAATAAGAACAGAAAATTGTAAGTTCGAAGATTTTATTAAAAGATGGTACTTCAAAAAATTTATTGCTACAAAGAACGTACTTCCTCGTATCATATAAGTATAGTCACACCATTTTGTAAATCGAAACATTTGTTATATGAATAATTATACCCTACCCCTTTTTCCCAACACATCCTCTAAATCACCAATTAACTATGAATTGATGAATAATTAACATGATCATTAACAAAAGTACATCCGATTAATAATTAATTGATATTAATTAAGAATTGTTAATGTATATGTAGTCTAATTATATATTAATTAACTGTTAATCGGATTTGCTTTTGTCAATGATCATGTTAATTAATTACCAATTAAGGATATAGAGGATGTCGTGGAAAAATATGGGGGTACGTATATGGCCTCTTATTATATCTATTGAGCAACTTGAGTGCTAGTTTTGCGAATGAATGTTTTTGGATGCTATATATAAAAAAATGAAACAAACGAGGTCTCTTTGGATCTTATTATTTTCCCGAATGATATTTTCTTTTGGGGTCGTGATAATTTGATAGATAAGCCCAAAGTTTAGAAAAAAATTTGATCATTTTATCCCCAAATCTGGATAAGCCCAAAGTATTTATGCTGGATAAGCCCAAGTATTTTTTTTACATTTACATGTGATAATTTGGGGCTTTGAAAATTGTACATGAATATAAATATAAATAAATAAAACTTTACATGAATATAAATTGTTGTTTGCCCGAATTTTCTTTTATCAAAATTCAATTAATAAAATATATCAGACAATATTATTTTATTATATAACAAAATTATGTTGGTAAAATTGTGATTCTAATCTTGGCAGCTGAGTAGACTCATGAAAAATTTGCAATCGGAGAGATTTGGAAGAATAACGGCACTGCCATTACTGGAGGTCTCCAGTTCCTCCTTTTTAAAAACACCAGTGCAAACTCCTACAGCTAAAGCTCCCCCGTTCTCCGCAGCTTTTACGTCATTTGGCTACAAACAACACCAAAATAAAATTCAAATAAAGGACGCTTAGCTTAGCAGGGGTATACATGATATTATCAAGTTTTGACTAAGAAAAACGTACAGTGTCCCCAACATGAACTCTCAAATCAAATTGTAGTGAGAAAATATTCTCTGCTCTCTCAGCAGCGATTTTCACCAGTTGTCCTCTATCGATATTATCGCTTCCAAATCTGAAATATTTTCGTGTAAAAACAGATATAATTAAGAATATTAGATTCATGGTACCCTCCGAAATTTGGAATCGAGAAGTATTTTTTCAAATTAAGCCCTACCATTTTCATCCATGCAATCTCTTCTAAGTTTCCAGTGACCTATTTATTATTCATGAATAAAAATTATAAAATCACAAAAAACAAATTAACGAAAAAATAGACGAATTTATAATGTACCAGACCGAAAGGCACGTTATTAGCTGATAAAGCTTCTAGAAGGGAAACAACTCCAGGTAGAATTTCTAAACCTGCTCCTACATTTTTTGAATTATTCAAAGCATATTCAACCATTTTCGATTTCATTTCTTCCAATTTTTCATTCGCGAGCTCCGATATTGAAAAAGAAAAGGCAAACATGTTAACATGGAAATATATTAATTGCATGATTGTCGATTGACTGTAAATTGAGTGTGATTTGGGCTAAATTGGGAAAAATATAAGCTTGTTTAAGGTTTATTGCATAATTTCCAAAATATTTGGGGGTAAAAGGAAATAAAACATTGAAGAAACCAACCTGATGAGAAATGCCATAGTGAACTGCTGTCTCGATAAGTATAGCTGGATCTGTGGAACCATGATGCTGCATTTCAAAACAATGTCTTTAATTAAATCTCATCTATGCAAAATTTATGCAAATTTCACCTTTTCCATCCAATTGGCATGATCAATCTGGCAATTTGAATTGATAAACGAAGAATCATTGATTCGTTTCTGACCTTGATTACATCAATGGAGGCGTTCTGGATCCCAAAAACTTGGAGAAGCGCATAAGAGAAGGCCTCGCGATGGAGATGATTGGAAGCTGAACTGCGACTCACAATAAGCGTGCCGTCTATATCAAATGTCACCATTACCTTCTTCCTCCTCCTTGTACCATTGTTATTCTCCATTTTTACAGAGAGGGAAGAACACTCTCAGACTTATCTCCTACAGTTCCGAGATATTATTCTTCGTTTCGGTACAAGTTCGGATGTAACCCTATATGGTTTCCAAATCTAATATACACCCTTCTTATATTTTATTCATATAAATATAGTTCTCAGAGTCGGAGTCGGAATTGGAATCGGCCGATGGCCGAAGAGTAATAGTCGGATGAGTCGGATCGGAATCGCCCGAGTCGGATCGGAGAGTCGGATTTTGTGAAAATGTTGTCTTATTAATTAAAAAAAAATTTAAAAATTAAAAAAAATAACACAAATGCAACTTACATTATATTATATATAGTAATACTCAATTAACTAAAAAAAAAACATCATAAAATAAACTAGTGTCAAAAACTATAACGCGCCGATTGCATAACCTCGTCATTATCATGCTCATTTTGATAACGAAGAGGATATAAATGACGTAGATCATTTTAATTAAATATACTAATTAGAACATAGATGATGATGATATGGTAAAATTTGGATAATTTCGGTTAGTATATTTAATTAAAATGATAACTAGTACATTCTAGCTGTTAACTTAATACATAATTATTCGAATTCATGAATTGGAATAAATTTTAATGAATATTTAATTATATGTTTTATTTATCATGTTAATTAAATGTAATTGTTCAATAATGAAGAATTCGGCAGGTACATGTTAAATAAAATGTAATTGTTCAATAAAAATGAGGCCATATATCACGCCGCTCAAATTCGATAATTAGTGTTTTAGATTAACGATTAATTTATAATTATTTATTTTAATTATTTAGAATTAATATATGAATCTTAATTATATATTAAAATTTTAATAACCATGAATTAATCGTTAATTCGCCACACTAATTACGAAATTAATTAGTGTGGAAGAATATCAGGGGAAATGGGGGTGCAAAGTATAATTTCCAATGTAAAAATATGGAAAAAAGGGTAACGTGTGAATATGGGATTTCTTGTGGTCATTCCAAATGTGCAAATAATATAAATATCCAAATTACTATCAAAGTGTTGAGTACATTGAAACATTTATAATATTCATGTCATAGACAATCCTATTCATCTATCCCAAACCATTTCTTCACTGTCGAAGATTCAATTTCTTTTTCTTCGCGATACACAGATTCATGAAAACTGAGAAGATTAAAACCTCATCACTTCGCTAATGAGCGTTTTTTCTGCTCCATCCTTATTGACCAAATCATATTCTCCTCTTGAAGAAAAAAAAGCTCGACAGATCTGAAAAAATGGCAAAAAAAAGCTGGAGCGGTGAAATCCGACCGGAATCGGCCCGGAATCGGATCGGCCACCACCGACTCCGACTCAAGTCGGGCGACCCCGTGCCTGAGTCGGCGATCCTGCGAACCATGATTATTATTATAATATACATCCAATTCTTTTTCAATTATTAGGCGCCATTTAGGCATTTCATCAAACATCCTTGGAGCATTATTATTTGTTCTTCCTATGGATTATCACAAAACTCTGAATTAATAATACCAAATCAAACCAGATTCGATCAAACAAATGTTTAATTACTTACGCTAGTTCTACAACCTCGGAGCCTCTAATCATCGCGCCAAGAAAGAGGAAACCCGCACCAAACTAGCAAAAAATGCAAGTAGAAGCGAGCCATGAACAAAATCACCACCAGTTTCCCAAATTTTGAAAATCCAAACATGCATTTTAGGCAAAAACACCTCAAATTTCTTGCTCATGCAAATGTACCCTGTTTCATTCAACCAAACGGGAACTATGATGAGTTCAGTGCCGATTCTAATTCATGTTTTAACTTGATTAAAACGGAAATAACTTGCTAAGAGTTGAATTGTGCATTTCATCAAACATATCATGGGCCTCCTCGCGTTTGGTATCCTGATGGTTCTTCTTCTTCTTCTTCTTCTTCTTCTTCTTCTTCTTCTTCTTCACGAATGTTCATTGCTCCTTTGCTTTCACTTCTAGGAATCGACCGTGGCACCACCTTCTCAACCGCCGCCGTCGACATCTCTTCCATACTACTACCTCGACCAAGATTATCGGAGACGAAGAACGGAGAATGGGAAAGATGGGACATCGAGATCTAGTCAGCTCAGTTTTAGAAGAGATTATCGGCCATGAAAGAGTGGAGGAGAAACAATAATAAGCACAAAAACCATCATAAGATGATACGATAATAAGCGTAAAGACCATCTTAAGATGATACGATCATCCGATCACTATCATGATGGAGAATACAGTGATCAGATAATATCATCATCATCATCATGTTGCAATCACGATCATCCGTACCATCATGATGCAGATCATCATCAGATCATGTGATCAAATCATGATCATGCTGATCAAATCATGATCATCAGATCATGTTGATCAAATCAAGATCATCAGATCATTTTGATCAAATCATGATAATCAGATCATGTGATCAAAATCATGATCATGATCATCAGATCATGTGATAAGAATCATGACCATCAGATCATATGATCAGAATCATGATCATCAGATCATGTTGATCAAAATCATGATCATCAGATCACGATGATCATTCCTGGTCAAATTTCACAATCATGATGATGATCAATCCTGATAAACAGATCATGATCATCAGGAGATCATAGATGGATCGTGATCATCATACATCAGAAAATATATATCATGATTATCACATATCACAATAACAAAAAATCTGATGATCATCACGATCATCAAATCATTAAATCATGAGATCTCATATCATGACGATCATGTTGATGAGAAATCTTGATAATCAGAGATCCTGATCATCCCTCGCAGGAATCGTGATGATCATCACACATCATCATCGTCGTCGTCGTCGTCGTCGTGGGATCATGATCACCAATTCAGTATCGCAAATCACAAATCACAATTTCCCATCCAAAAAAGGCTGGTAGGCCGGCGAAGGCTTGCTCATTAGTCGTTCGTTCTTCTCCGTATGTACGGCTCTACTCTACCGATACAAGCTACTACCTTTTGCTTCCACCTAGATTGTTCATCTCTCACCGGAATCGCTTGTTTCTCTTTTCTTCGTTGGTTAGTTTGAATTGATTTAGAAAGATTCAAGACGATGAATAAGCAAATCGAACCAGATGTGACTGTGGGCTCTTAGTTCTCCACTAAATTTACAGACCAATTTTGGGTTGTTTGGGCAAAATTCTCATTTCAGCTCCGTTTTTAGATAGCCGGGCCTATTGAGATTTGAAAACGAAAATATTAGTTAGGAAGAAGGTGATTTCGCTCGTTTCAAAAATAATAATAATTATAATAAATTTGTTTGTATTTCACAAAGACTAGAGTAGTGTAATGGTAAAACATGTGCTTAGGAAGTGTGAGATCGTGAGTTCGAACCTCTCAAGGTTACATATTTTGAATTTTTTTCTAATCCGGACCCCCCCTATAAAATTCGGCCCTCCCTATATTTCGATCCTGGATCCGGATCCGTCCCTGGTGACTAGTGTTGACATGTCGGCATTTTAAATAAAAATTAGTAAATTACTAAAAGAATATATCGAAACAATATACAAATAAAAGGAAGAAAATTTTCAATGATGCCAAAAGAAGAAAACCATGGACTCTAAACACTTATTTTTCTATAAAACTTAGCTTCGAATGAAAAAAAACGGATTTAAATATGTAAATAGAGCCGTTACTGATTAGGATCTGATAACGGTTTCGGGTTCTAAAGAATCAACAAGTAACCGGTTTATGTATTATTTAATAGCAACATGTAAAATGGACATCATCAAGATAAGATCTCAATGTTGCAATTGCCGTGTTAATGTCTTCGCCCAACGCTTCGGATTCAAGTTGTAAACTGGATCGATTCCAATTTACTCTCCTTAGGACCTAAGGTTGCCACAGAGATTTTTCATAGCAAAATTGGAGCGATCCAAGTCCATCGCCCGCCCCTCCTTCCTACTCTCCTCTGAAAGCATATCTTCCACAATTCAACTGGACAAATTCATTTTCGCCCAAATGGAGAGCCGTGTAGGCGTATATGTACAAAAATTATAGCATTTGAACGAACATTCGGATGGTTAGTTTCAAATCGTTTGATTTGCACGCAACACCAAATCATTGGTTCTTTCAGCAGAGAACTAAAAGGGAAATCACACATTCTGAAAGCATATCTTCCATATTTTATTTTTGATTCACTCTAATATACTATCTGCATTATTTGTTTCTTTTATAAATTATGTGGAGGAAACATAGCTTGTTGCGATAAGTTTGCTCAGAACATATATTCATAAATGTTTCCTAACAAGAATGGTTTGTCCTAAAAAAGAAGAAATATTCTTTTATAATGAATATATTCATTCATAATGCATGTATACAATATCTTATCTTAGTTGTTTTCATTCATGCATATATTGTTTCGAACCTAATTAAGCTTTCCAATGACCTACGCATGCACATGAATATATTGCTCGTGATATAATTGTATTTAGTATCAGTTAGCTATTCATGTTATTGCATATTTCTTTCTAGAAACTTCCAGTTCCAGATACATATTAGTTTTTACTATTAACATATACTCGAATAATGCATGTTCTACTGCTAAGTTTGATGTGATAATATGGAAATATCGTATTTTTCTGATTTTGTAAAATAAATAGGTATGACTAAGTAATTAAAAATATAATAATACAAAAAAACTAAAATGCTAAAACTGATAGGAATAAAAAAGACGTGCTAACAATTCAAATTTATCTAAAGGAAGATTGTATTAATTGTGATAATTAATTTATTTTTTGACCAAGAACTTAGTCAAAAATTATGGTTTAGTTGTTGATGATGATCGTCTTTCTGGGTTTTAATAAAGGAAGATCATCTTAATTGTATTCACGTACTTTTATTGAATTAAAAATGGTTTAAGATTTGGTTTCTTGGACTAATTGGTGGTGTTTGCCCTGGTTGTGTAAAATAATCGTGTTGTTGCAACTAAAGATTTAAGTAGTTGAAACTACTAAAAATATAAAGAAAAATGAAAACAACTGAGATAAGATATGCCGGAAGGGAATTGTCATGAGGCTACGGGGTGAGGAGATCGGCATTGCACAATTTTATCACAATTTTATTAAAATATCAATATATTATTTGTTATAATATTTTAATATTTATGTATTATTTATTATAATATTTTAATATCATATATTATTCATTTTAACATTTTTGATTTTTTTTATAATAGTTTAATATGTATTTATTATTTATTAAATTATAAAAGTATATAAAATAAAAGTATGAGAGTATAATGGTTATTTTTAAAAAACATAACAAAAAGATAGGGAGTTTTTGAGGAAATATAAAAATGTTAGGCAGTTTTGGAAGAAGAAACAAATATAAATGATGTTTGAGGGAATCTAAAAAATATAGGAAATTTTCTAAAAAGGCAAGAAATTTTTCATAATTTACAGAAAAGTTGGGGGTTTTTTTAAGAATTTCCCTTATAAATTTATGGGCAGAAATGAAGTTTTTTTTTTTAATGTCATAAATATATTGATAAAAATTAATTTTTGAGAGGATAAATTTCTTTTGAATGCATGTAAAATACCATCCAGGAATTTTATATAAATAATAAAATTGATATTTTTAATTTCTGGTTCAAAGTGGTATTTTGTTAGATATAATGAAAACAAAGTCAATAATCAGATTAAAAGATACATATGTAATTTTAATAGTCCGGATCGGATCGGGTTTATGATCGGATATGATCTCTCCTCATATTTGTTCCGTAAACGATTCCGTTATTTTTAATCGGATCTAATTAAGATGAAACTAAAATTAATTGTTTTTCATTGATGAATTATATTACGATTGCATTTATTTATTATTATACTTATTAAATACTAATCCCTATGCTAAGTCATCTAAACAATCTTTCTCTTATGATCAGCCACGTATCAAGAATGGAATACTTATGTTTTGAATTATCCAAGTAAGGAGTAAGAACCGTTGCATATTATGCAGATACATGTATTCCAGTAAGACTGTTCGTATTCGTCTACACATAACTTTAACATCAATACTTAAGTTAATTATTACCATTATTATTATTATTTATATTATTTTATATATTTGATCAATTGTGCTGATTTGATGACCATTTTATCACACATGCCATTAGCTATCCGTTCGGGATTTGTTTTCATAGACTATGGCATTATCTCTTCTCCTTTTTTCTCTTTAGCTTCATTCTCAAGAGTTTTCTTCATGTTTAAGATCCCTATTTTATTTTGACTCGCTCTAATATCTGCATTATTTGTTTATTTTTTGTAAATTATATAGGGACGAAACATAGCTTGTAGCGATAAATTTTCGTAGAACATATAGTCATAAATTTTCGTAGAACATATAGTCATAAATTTTTAAGAAGGAAATCAACTTAGAGAGAGTAGAAGAGGAGTAAAGAAGCCAGAGCAAAGTGATGAAGAAAGGAGTTCGATGGAAGAGAGAAGAGAGATGGAAGAGTGAGCTGAGAAAATTACCGATGAGCTAACTAAACGGAGTATAAAGCACAGGGGAGCAATGGTGTCGGCGATTAATGGCGAGAGGTGTGAAGAAGGTTAAGGGGCAGAGAAGGAAGTGAATGGGGAATTATTACATGTCGGAGAAGAGATTAGGTAAGAACATGGTATGTTGATTCCAGACTTTCCAAGCTCAGATTAGTGATAAAATCAGGATTTTAAATCAAGGATTCCTTATTCCCTGTTTTTTATTTTCTTGAGGGTTTTTTGGTTTTGGTTTTTGTTTTGATGAAAGGTAATATGTAAAAGAGGTGCTTTAGTGGGATTTACTCCCAATATAGTATCTGTAAATGCTTTCAATTAATGAAAAATAATAGATGTAGGACTTAGAACCTACTCTATTTTGATCAAAAAAAAAAAAATAGAAAGAAAGAAGAAATAATCCTTTATCATGAATATGCTCATTCATAATGCATGCATGCGATTTCAAACTCGAGGAGAAGAACTTGTATGAACACTATCAATTTAAAATTTTGGTTCTCATGCCAATGAGTAACCCACGTAATACAATTTTTCATTCATGAATACATTGTTTAAACCTAAACCTTCCAATGACATACGCATGAATGAATATATTGCGTACTAAATACTTATTCATGTTATTACATCTTTCTTTCTAGAAACTTCCAGAATCATATTTCTATTTATTTTTTGAATAATAACCGACAAACAATCGCTTTCGTTACTGATACATATATATATTTTTTAGGAAAATTCTTCAAAAACCCGTAACTTTTCTACAAATCATGAAAAATCCCATGTCCTTTTCAAACAACCCCTATTTTTTTTAGATTCCATCAAAAATCCCTTATATTTTTTGTTTCTTCCAAAAACTCCCAAACTTTTCTAGATTTCCTAAAAAAATCCCTATCCTTTTGTTATGTTTTTAAAAATGACCATTATACCCCCATAATTTTATTTTATAAATCTCTATAATTTAATAAATAATAAAATGATATTAAACTATTATAAAAAAATAAAAAATGTTAAAAATAAATAATACATAATATTAAAATATTATAATAAATAATACATAGATATTAAAATGTCATTTTCAACAATTATCAGTATTTAATATCTATGCATTATTTACTATAATATTTTAATATCTATGTATTATTTATAATAATATTTTAATATCTATTTATTATTTATTACAATATTTTAATATCTATTTATTATTTATTTTTGTATTTTAATATATATTTATTATTTATTAAATTATGGATATTTATAAAATAAAATTATGGGAAAGGGTATAATGGTAATCTTCAAAATAAAGCAAAATTTAAATTTCTCTAAAGTCAAAAGGAAAATTATCATAATTGCGGTAATTTAACTTTTGACCAAGAACTTAGTAAATAATTATGGTTTAGTTGTTGATGATAATCATGTTTCTGCGTTTTAATAAAGAAATATTATCTTAATTGTAGTCATGTATTTTTATTTAATTAAAAATGGTTGAAGATTTTATTTCTCGGACTAATTGGTGATGTTTGTCCTGGATGTATAAAATAATTATGTGTTGGTGTCACTACAGATTTAAGTAGTTGAATTATTACTACGAAAAAATATAACGAAAAAATGAAACAACAAAGTAAATCCAACTATATCTTTTGGTAACATTAATGTACAAACATAACTAAAACTACATATTTTGGCAGGTGTAGAGAGCAAATGGCTCTAATAGTAAACCTATTGGCAGCGAAAAGTTTTAAAGACATCTTATCTTAAAATAGATATAATGCAAAACATTGGGCCATCATTTCCCTCTTCCACGTTCTTTCTTATTTTACCGTTCGATTCTTTCTTTTACTGCCGTAGGATTGAGCGTGAGGTAAAAAAGAAGGTAAAAAAAGGTAAAAGCCTCTTTCTTCCTCATTCCCGCGAGTGAAGCTCCAGAAGGATGAACGCGGCGCAACCTTAGACGCTATTGGCGATTAACTTACTCGATTCATGTTTGCGCGGCCGAAGAGCATGGCGATTCCTAGGGATGGGCATTCGGTTGAACCGAACCGAACCGAACCGAATAAGAGCAAACCGAATTAAATCGAACCGAATAAAATTTAAACCGAACCGAACCGAATAAAATTTGAACCGATTTAAAACCGAACCGAATAAACCGAATTTCTTATTCGGTTTATTCGGTTGAACCGAATTAGAAGTTTTATAATGTTAAAATTCAAATGTTATTTAGAAAAAAAAATATAAAAACAAATCATATAAAATATACTTACTTTATTTCTAATTTTACAATATTTAATTTTAATATTTTTAAATAAATATAATAGAAAAAGTGAAAAATAGTATTAATTCGGTCGGTTCGGTTTAATCGGTTCTGAACACACCAAAATCGAACCGAAACGAATAAACCGAATAATATCAATTTTTGAACCGAACCGAACCAAATAAACCGAAAAACCGAACCGATTAAACCGAATTCGACCGGTTCGGTTCGGTTCCCAAATAAACCAAACCATTTGCCCACCCCTAGCGATTCCCGGTGTTTGCGTAGCTGGCGACCACCGACTCTTCTCGGGTTCCCGCAGATTCCGGCTCGGATGAAGGTAATTCTTTGTTTCTTCCATTTTTTCGCTTTGATTTGTTGTGCCGTTGTTTTTCCTTTGATTCATCTTCGATTTCTCCATGATTTGATGCATTTCAAAGCTTACTTTTGGTTCCTCTTCGATCCTATACTAATTTCGTTTCTAGGGTTTTGTGAGTACTGGTTTTTCTGATGTTTCACGAAAGGGGAATCATTTGTTTGGCGATTGGATCTTCACCATAGCAGGGCATCATTTCATAGGGCAGAAAGAGAGAAGGGTGATTTTGTGCGAGATAACGAGAAGAGAGACATATCTGATGGCGGTGGCGCTGGCCAAAGGAAAATAATTTTGACAAGTGAATGCCCAATTTGAAAAATTGAGGTATGTTCATTCTATAATAATTTGTTTCTTTATGTGATTGGTGGTTGGCTATGCATAATTGTGCTCAATTGACATTAATTGTGTTGAATTATGGTTGATTGGGCCTAAATAATGATCTTTTGGATCTCGATCGTGGCTAATACGATACTTAGTCTTAATTAGAGGTGTGATGAATTTGTTTGCAATAAATTGGGCAAAAATGTGATCAGTTTTGTGTATTTGCGGTTCAATCAGAATTTATATGCACAATTATGTTGGTAACGAGAAGTGGAGGAGATGAGGGTACACGAAAGAAAATTTATGGTGATGTTGAACCGTCGAAGCTCCATAGTACTGGACAGCTAAGTTAATATGCTGGATTGTCGAATCTGCAATTTTATAGGACACATCAGCTCTTAACGGTATTATTTATTTTCATATTATTTTTTTCTTGAAAATCTAATTAAATTTTCCCCCCTTTTATGAATTGTAGATATACCTGAGAACGAGTATAGCGAATATTTTGTGCCTGGAAATAGATTCAGGATGTCAAATAGTGACATTGTGCGTTACGTCTATTTATTTATATTATTCCTACATTGTTTTAATTTTTAATTAGTTTATTCATAAATTAAATTCGTTAGGTTTCGGTTCGAGAATTTGACCTCCAAATCATATAGTTTCCGGAAATTTGAGTGCTTCGACGAATCAGATTGGTCGATCTTTCAATCCAATGATTCTCACTAAAATTTCTTAAACTAATATGTTGGAATCTTTATTCCTGTCAATTGTAATCTCGATAAAGGTAATTCGTTATTCTTTACAAACTGTTTTATATTGTTTAATACTTGCCTACAATAAATAACATGCCTTTTGAATAATTTTGCATAGGGAAAAAGGTTTATTTTCGGTGTTTATTCGGCCAACAAATGGTTAGAGGGCTATTTTGCACAATGATCCCAAATAAGTAAGTTTATTACGCAATAGTCTATTTTTTCCTTTTTGTGCATTGACCATCATTTTTTTGTCAGGCGCAAAGGAGATTATTGTAAATTCCATGCATCAAAACATAATTTGAGAAGTCACTAGAGTTTTTTGTACAAAATTTATTTTGTTGTTTTTTTTTTTTTTGCAAACATGAAACAATTTTTAGGATTTAGTTTTGCGATTTTTAAGATTTTGGAGGGCTTTTTGAAAAAATTTGCGTCTTTTGAGGGTTCTATTTGAAAAACATTATCGAGATATATTTGAAAGAAATTTACTGCGTTGTTCTTGACATTTTGGAGTGGTTTTTGGAAACTCCCTGTGTTTATGGAGGGGTATGTTCGAAAACATATTATGGAGGGGGGGGGGGGGGGGTGTGTGTGTGTGTGTGTGTGTGTGTGTGTGTGTGTGTGTAATCAATTCATGCTCATTTACAGGCATTTACAGGCTTGACCGAGACGACATGTGCAAAGGAACTCGAGCTTAGCGGTCGAAAAATACTCGTGTTTTATTTTTCTTCCTAATGACTATATAGCATTTCTTATGTTGTGTTTACGTGAACAAATGAACAAGAAGAACTACAAATTTTGGTTTTGTAAATTTAAGTGACAAAATGAACAAGAAGAACTATAAATGAAGTATGTAATGAAAAATGAAGTATGTAATGAAAAATGGAGTAATGGTTTATTTTGTTTTCGTAGTTTTATGCGTTATTTTTATTTGGTAATTTGACGCGACGATAAGAACTTATATTGGTAATGTATGTTTATGAACTAGGCAGAAATCAGGAACAATCATCAACAATGCAAAATTCATACAACAACAAAAAAACTCGAAAGCAAATACTAAACCCAAAAAACAGACCTGCGCAATTGTGCGGGTACCATGCTAGTTAAAACTATCTTTAAACGTTAAAAACAACACTAAAATCACATCTTTTGGAGCCGAATAGTTGAAAAGACACTAAAACTATATATTTTGGCAACTTCATTTTTAAAAGACACTAAAATTACAACTTTTAGCAGTATTTATGTACAAATGGCACCAAAACTACAGCTTTTGGCAGCTATAACTAAAACAACACTGAAACTACACTTTTTGACAGATTTACCGAAAAAGGCACTAAAACATCATTTTTGGCAACAAAACTATAGAATCGGCACAAAAACTTCATTTTTGGGAGCTGAACGTTAGAAATGGCACTCATCTTTTGGCAGCAACAACTTTAAATGACAATAAAACTATATCTTTTAGCAGCATTTATGTACAAACGGCACCAAAACTAAAGCTTTTGGCAGCTATAAATACAAACTGTACTAAAACTACACTTTGTGGCAGCATTACTGAAAAAGGCACTAAAACTTCATTTTTGGCAGCCAAACAATAGAATCGGCACTAGAACTTCATCTTTTGGTAAACAAATGGTTGAAATGAACTATACCTTTTGGCAACACCGTCTTTAAAGGAACAAAACTACATCCTTTAGCAGCATTAATTTATAAACAACACCCAAACTATAGTTTTGGACATCTATAACTACAAAGAGCACTATGGCAGCATTACTGAAAAACGGCTCTAAAATTTCATTTTTGGCAGCCAAACAATATGATCGGCACTAAAACTTCATTTTTTGCAGCCAAATAAGGCAATAAAACTACAACTTTTGGCAACACCTTATTTAAAAGACACTAAAACTATATTTTTAGCAGCATTTAAGTACAAACGGTGCCAAAACTTTAGCTTCTGCCAGATATAACTTCAAAGAGCATTAAAATTATATTTTTTGGGAGCATTAGTGAAAAAACGACACTAAATCTTCATTTTTGGCAGCCGACCAGTAGAATCGGCACTAAAACTTCATTTTTTGGCAGCCAAATGAATGAAAAGGCACTAAAAACTACATTTTTTGGTTGCGCCGAAACTAAATGGCACTAAAATTACATCTTTTAGCAGCATTTATGTACAAACGATACCAAAACAAGCTTTCGGCAGCTACAACTACAAAGAGAACCAAAATTTCACATTTTGGCAGCATTACTGTAAAAACGGCACAAATACTTCACTTTTGCAGCCAAACAAAAGAATTGGCACTAAAACTTCATCTTTTGGCACCCAAGTTTTTGAAGCAGCACGAAAACTACATCTTTTCGCAGCACCGTCTTTAAAAGGCACTAAAACTAAATATTTTAAGTACAAAAATCATCTTTTGGTAGTTCTAACTTCAAAGAGCACTAAATTTACACCTTTTGGCTGTATTACTGAAAGAACGACACTAAAACTTCATTTTTGACACTAAAACTTCATCTTTTGGTAGTTCTAACTTAAAAGACACTAAAACTACATCTTTTAGCAGCAGTTATGTACAGACGGCACAAAAGCTAAAGCTTTTGGCAGTTATAACTACAAACAACACTAATATTACACTTTTTGGCAGCATTACGATAAAAATGGCACTTAAAAATAAAAGAATTGGCACTAAAACTTTATCTTTTGGCAGCGCCTTCTTTAAAAGGCACTAAAATCGTATTACGGACAAATGGTTGAAACTTTTGGCAGCGCCTTCTTTAAAAGGCACTAAAATCACATTTAAGTACAAACGACGCCAAAACTTCAGCTTTTCACTGCTGTAACTACAAAGATAATTAAAACTACTCTTTTTGGCTGCATTATTGTAAAAACAGCACTAAAACTTTATTTTTGGCAGCCGAACAATAGAATCGGCACTAATACTTCATTTTTTGGCAGTAAGGCGAATAAAACAACACAAAAACTATATCTTTTGGTAGCGCCAACTTTAAAGAGCCCTAAAACAACATCTTTTAGCAACATTTACGTACGAACGACACAAACTAACACTTTTGGCAACTATAACTACAATCAACACTTAAGCTACACCTTTTGGCAGCAAGACTACTGTAATAAAGGCATTAAAACTTCATTTTGACAGTCAAACAATATAATCGGCACTAAAACCTCATCTTTTGGCAGCACAAACATCAGAAGGCACTAAAACTACATCTTTTAGCTGCATTTATTTACAAGCGACATAAAAACTAAAACATTTGGCAGCTATAAATACAAACAATACTTAAACTATATCTTTTGGCAGGATTACTCAACAAACAGCACTAAAACTTCGTTTATTGCAGACAAATGTTAGAAAAGAAACTAAAACAACATCTTTTGGCAGTGCCAAAGGTAAAAGGCACTAAAACAATATCTTTAATGTTAAAAAAAAAACTAAAACTAGATTTTTTTGGCAGCCAAACGATAGAAAAGGCACTAAAACTACCTTTTTGGCATCGCAATTCTGAATAGACACTAAAACTGCATCTTTTGGCATCATTTATTTACAAATGGCACCAAAACTACAGCTTTTGGCAGCTATAACTACAAACAGCACTAAAACTATATCTTTTGACAGGATTAGTGTAAAATGGCACTAAAACTTCATTTTTGGCTGCCAAACAATATAAGTAGTACTAAACCTCATCTTTGGCAACCAACAGATAGAAATGACACTAAAACTACATCTTTTGGCAGTGCAAACTTTAAAAGGCACTAAAACTACATCTTTTAGCATAATTTATTTTTGGGTCGAAGTGGTATTTTGTTAGATATGATCAAAACAAAATCGAGATCAAATGATACGTATGTACTTTTAATAGTCGGGATCTGGTCGGGTATATATATGGATCGGATATGATCTCTCCTCATATTGGTTCCGTAACCGAATCGGTTATTTTTAATCGGACATTACCCGACCCACTAATAAGATTAAGCGGGTATTACCCGTCTCGTTTGTGTGAGGTACCAGTTGAAAACGGGTATTCCCCTATTACTGCTCTAATACCATATTAAGGAATAATAAAGAAGAAACTAAATTTAATTGTTTTTAATTGATTAATTACATTACGCTTGCATCTATTTATTATTATACTTATTGAACACTAATCCCTGTCCTAATCTTAACTGTCAGATTTTATTTACTGCCAAACAAGAACTATCCAAGTAAGGAGTAAGAACCATTGCATATTTTGCATATACATGTACTCCATGGGCAATTTTTACAGAGGTCTATTCGTAACTTCAACATCAATATTTATGTTAATTATTACCATTATTATTGTTATTTTCATTCTTTAATATATTTGATCAATTGTGCTGATTTCATGACCATTTTATCACCCATGCCATTAGCTATCCGTTCTGGATTTATGTTCACAGATGATGGCATTGTATCTTCTCTTTTTCTCTCTTCACCTTCATTCTCAAGATTATTTTTTATGTGTAAGATCCATATTTTATTTTGATTCACTCTAATATCTACATTGTTTGTTTATTTTGGTAAATTATGTGGTCGAAACATAGTTTGTTGTGTTAAATTACTCGGAACATATATTCATAAATGTTTCCCCTTAAAAATAATTTGTCCTTAAAAAAGAAGAAATGATCTTTTATCACGAATATGCTCATTCATAATGCATGCATGGAATTTCAAACTCGAGAAGAACTTGTATGAGTATTTTAATTTAAAATTTTCATTCATGAATAGATTGTTTCGCACCTGAGCCTTCCAATAACATACACATGAATATATTGTTCGTGATATAATCAATGTATTTAGTACTTAAGTTAGCTATTCATGTTATTACATCTTTGTTTCTAAAACTTCCAGAAACACATTAGTTTTGAGTATTAACATATACTCGAATAATGCATGTGCAAAGTTTGCTGTGATATAATATGAAAATTAAAATAACTTAAGTAATTAAAAATATTATAATACAAAAAAAAAAATACTAAAACTGATATGAATAGAAAAGGCGTGCTAACAATTTAAATTTCTCTAAAGACTTGGATAAAAATATGTTTTATTGTATTCCATTTATCAAATCCGTTTTTTATTGAATTATTTGAACCTGAATCTCAATAAGATGAAACTCAAAACTGTTTTAAGTACTTCCAAAGTATTTATTTTAAATCAACAATGTCCATTCCAAGTTAACAACAAAATAACATCGAGAACCAAAATTGACAGCATCAAGTTTTGAACTTGGAATTTTCGGAAACCAAACCCGTTAAAAAAGAAACTAAATAAATGGAAAAACAACTAAACGTTCCGAAACCAAACCCGTTAAAAAAGAAACTAAATAAATGGAAAAAGAACTAAACCTTCCGAAACCAAACCCGTTAAAAATGAAACTAAATAAATGGAAAAAGTACTAAACCTTCCGAAACCAAACCCGTTAAAAAAGAAACTAAATAAATGGAAAAAGAACTAAACCTTCCGAAACCAAACCCGTTAAAAATGAAACTAAATAAATGGAAAAAGTACTAAACCTTCCGAAACCAAACCCGTTAAAAAAGAAACTAAATAAATGGAAAAAGAACTAAACCTTCCGAAACCAAACATGTTAAAAAAAAAACTAAATAAATGGAAAAAGAACTAAACCTTCCGAAACCAAACCCGTTAAAAAAGAAACTAAATAAATGGAAAAAGAACTAAACCTTCCGAAACCAAACCTGTTAAAAAAGAAACTAAATAAATGGAAAAAGAACTAAACCTTCCGAAACCAAACCCGTTAAAAAAGAAACTAAATAAATGGAAAAAGAACTAAACCTTCCGAAACCAAACCCGCCAAAGCAAAGATAAAATGACATGGTTGATATGTCTTCGCTAGGACCATATTAAAAAAAAAAAAAAAAAAAACTAGATCTATTTTTGGGTTTACTTTTGAACCATGCCAATTTATGACCGTCCAGAGAAGGGACAGAAGGTGATAAGTCGATTAGAATGATATTTCCTAATAACAGCAATAAATTTGATATTGAGATTTGTAGGGCGACAAAATTGATATTTTAATTTTTGGGTCGAAGTGGTATTTTGTTAGATATCATCAAAACAAAATTGATCGTCAGATCAAATGATACATATATAATTTTAATAGTCGAGATCGGGTCGGGTATATATATATGAATCGGATATATGATCTCTCCTCATATTGGTTCCGTAACCGATTCGGTTATATTTAATCGAATAAGTGGGTAGTACCTGTCTCGTTTGTGTGAGGTACCAGTTGAAAACGGTTGTTTCCCAACCTTTTTACGTGCCTAAAAGTGAGCCTATTGTTGCGTTAATACCATATTAAGGTATAATTAAGAAGAAACTAAAATTAATTGTTTTTCATCGATTAATTACATTACGCTTGCATTTATTCAGTATTATACTTATTAATCTCTGTGCCAAGTCATCTAAACATTCCATGCGCAAGATTGTCTAGTCCTAATCTTAACTATCAGATTTGATTGATTTACTGCCAAGAAGAATTATCCAATAAGTAAAGAGTAAGAACCATTGCATATTATGCAGATGCATGTACTCCAACGGCATTTTGTGCAGTACTCTATTCCTGACTTCAACATCAAGTCACTTATGTTAATTATTACCATTATTGTTATTATTTTCATTATTTTATATGTTTGATCAATTGTGTTGATTTTTTTTGATGACCATTTTATCACACATGCCATTAGCTATCCGTTCTGGATTTATGATTATAGATGATGGCATTGTATCTTCTCTTTTTCTCTCTTCACCTTCATTCTCAAGATTATTTTTCTTGTGGAAGATCCATATTTTATTTTGATTCACTCTAATATCTACATTATTTGTTTATTTTGGAAAATTATGTGGTCGAAACATAGTTTGTTGTGTTAAATTACTTGGAACATATATTCATAAATGTTTTCCCTCAAGTAAAATTTGTCCTTAAAAAAGGAAGAAATGATCGTTTATCATGACACTACTAGAAACGACATTTCCACCGGCGGTATTATACCGCCGCTGAAAGTCAAAAAACCGCCGCTGATACTTTCAGCGGCGGTTAACCGCCGCTAAAAAACCGCCTCTGATATCCGGCCGCTGAAAATAGGTTTCACCGGCGGTGTCTGTTTTTGTTTACCGGCGATAAAATTCCCGCCTCTGAAAAAGTGAAGTTGGATAATATTTTTACCGGCGGTATTTTTAGCGGCGGTTTATTTATTTTCACCGGCGGTTTCATACTTTCAACGGCGGTATTTTTAGAAGACTTTCACCGGCGGTTTTTTTCTTCACCGGCGGTACCCCCACTAAAACTTTTTTTTTTTCAATTTTTTTTAATTATTCGATAAATTTTCTAAAATTAAATTAAAAATATTTGATGAATTTAGAATAATCATAAAATATAATCAAATAACCTAAATCGTAATAACACAAATATAATCCACAATAATAAAAAAATTTCATAAACAATAATAAATTACATAATCCACAATAATACTATCTAAATCATACATAATCAACAATATTTTTTTGTAAATCATACAAATATTTTAAACACAATTATAAACACATCACTTAATTGCTCTCCATTCTCTCGTAACCCTAGCGCTCCACCCTCTCGTAACTCTAGCGGCAAATAATTCCATCCTCTCCACTACATCCACTCTCGTAACCTTAGCGGCACATAATCTCCATCCTCTCCGGCACGAATTTCCACTTTAGTCCCTGAAAAAAATGTAAAATTAACGTTTTGACTTCTTAAATATTTAAAAATGAGTTAATAAAATAACTAAATGTTAATTCGAGCCCGCTTTAGTCACTTTCTGGTGCGCCTCGTCCACCAACCAATCATTTCCTTTGTCTCCTTTCGGTGTCAAGTAAATCGGCCCTTCTATACCAAATCTGCAATATCACAATCATATCAAATTAACATTTATTTCTTTAATAATTAGAATTACAAGGGAGAATAATAAAATTAAAATACTTGGGCACGAAGACGATGAACCCGTTTGCCTTGATCTTCACAATTTTGGCTTCGGTATCAGTAGGCCTGAATAAAAAAAAATCATAAAAATTAGTAAAATCAACGGTACGAAAAAGTACGCAGAATAATCAATGCTCACCTTTTCCTGAAATAAATAAAGAGTATGGAGCTCGACAGATGCACGACTCGCCATTTGCACGTTTCTGTGTCGATAATTTAAATCTAAAAAATAAAACTAATGTAAGTCATCATAAATTTGAGATTTTTGTAATTGTTGGATTTGATTAAATTGATTTACTATCTGCAATGCTTGTAAGTTGAGGCCCATCTTGGAAAACTGGAGGAAGCCTCGCTATTTCAAGCGCTGCGGCAAGTAATCTATGCACAATAACATCTGCAAAAACAAAATGTTTAAGAAATAATTCGTAACATAATTATATAAAATAAAAATAAAAATGTAAGGAAAAATTGTAACC